>CADWAE010000151.1:0-2400000 GCA_902982915.1 Phalloptychus januarius
CGCAAGCTTTAGCTTAATAATTAACTTAAAATTACATATTCTTCTAAACACCATTGTTTTCAGCATTTCTTCTGTCCACAGCTAAGAATGTGAAAACTGAAGGGAGCTGCAAATTTTTTGAAAGCTTTCCCAGAAAGCTTTCTCTTACATTCAACTCTGTTGAAACTTAAAAGTTACACTTTGTTCCTGAATAGCTGATTTTCAGCATTTCTGAGCCGCTGCATAGCTAAGAAGGTTGAAAAATGAATGTGGAGCTGTGAATTCACATTTTGTCCATTTTGCACTTCTCTCTCCAAATGAAAGCTTTTTTCTACCCTCACATTCAACTCTGTTGAAACTTAAAAATTTAGACTTGTTTACTGGTTGAAACAATCAGAACGGCTTTTCAGCACTTTGGAATACAGTTTAAGGCCTCATTAACCCCGTTTCGCACTCTTTATAAATCTTTCATAAATTGTCATAAACATTTTCCACATTGTCATATAGTTTACACTCTCAGAAACCTACATAATTTTAACAACATGATGAAATTTTTAATGATTACTCACCCGACATGAGACTTGAAATAAATCCAACCTTTTGAACGAAAACAAAATCGCCAACACACTTCACCGTGAATTAACGCAAAAGCGATCAGGAATCGGTATGAAAACTACAGTTTAAGAACACAGGCTTGCAACGTAGACCGACTCTCTTTTGGCCAATCAAGACACAAAACAAAGCGCTTTGATGTCCATTGACCCAATCAAGACACAAAACAAAGTGGTCTGATTCATGCAATAGAATTTTGTCAGAATTTAAAAAATGCAGTGCTGCATAAAAAAATCCACCAAACAGTGAGACTGCAGAAGGTGAACCGCGATATGGCGAGGGACTACTGTATTTATGTTAATACTAAGTTAATACTCAGTCGTATTAACATGCGCTGACCGTCCCTCTGGTTTTCCACACTCACATGTGCGTAAACTGCAGCACAACCAATCAAATTAACAGGATTTAAAAATAGCGGGAAAAAAACGAGAGAGGAAAAAAACGATCAAAGCAGATATGCTCCTGTGAGTAATTTCTTTTGGGTACATCAATCATGAAATATCCAACTAAGAACGGAATGAAACATGCAAAACCTGCAAGACCAGGATCTCAGATGGAGATACAACTTCCAACTGTCCAGCATTTGAAGTTGCACAAAATACGGTAAGCCTACTTACTGTTCTTTTACTGTGAGACAACTGACGAGCTAACGTGGTGTTAGCAACTCTGTGATACAGCTTATCTTTCACTTGTTTGCTATGTTTATCTTATATTTATATTTATGCTGTATAAATCCGGTGATTCAAACGTGTCCACAAATAATGTGCACCGTGTTAGCTCAGGAAGCCCGGTGGATATTGAGCGGGGTCCGGTGTTCTGGCTATTTGCGCTACCTCGTCAGATTTTCCTACCATAGAGCGAATAGATAGCTAAGTCTATCTGTCAGTGCTACGCCTCCAAAACTGTTATACAGCAGCTTAATGAAAGCCAGGTACGTCATGTTTACAAACAGAAAACTGTAGCGAGTTGTGTTAATGTTAAATGTCATCTGATAACATTGTTTGAGTTATCAGATGATAACTCAAATATTGTCTGTAGTGGAAGCTTCGGAGTTATGCTTAGTTTAGCATTGGAACAATTTATATGACGAAACAACAAGAAGATCATGTCCTTCATCTGAATATCCTAACCGTTTAAATGAAAAGCTGTAAATGTATGCACTAATCCTTTTATTAGAATATCCTACCTGTTAAAAATATTTGAAATACAGAGGCATTTATAAGAATAAAACAGTATCAGAAAAGGGAAACAAGTTTTTACCCCGCCAGCATACCTAGGTGGGCCCCATATGGAGAAAAGGAGGGCAGACAACATGGGTCCCACATGTCCGTGGTTTCCATGGTGTCCCCACACCGGTTTGCCCATGTAGGGCCAACAACTACATGGGCAAATCCGTGTGGGGCCCATATTGTCTGTCCTCCTTTTCCCCAAATGGGGCCCACCTAGGTATGCTGGCTGGGTATTGGAATTAAATTAAACACAGACAAATACAGATCACCGCAAGTATTTTTTGCGCATTAATATGTTGACTTTATGAAATGAAGCGCAACCACAATGTGTCCAACAAACTGTGCAGGTCACTGAAATGATAGGATATGATTAATAAACACTAATATTACACGGCTATTACGCAGCTTCGATCCCACGTAAGTACCGCTACCAACATGTATTTAGCAAGGTTTAATAATAAAGAGTGTTATTAAACTAAAATATTTTAAAATATAAGGGGAAATAGCCCACAAACATTGTAAATTGCCCTAATTAACTGCCAAACAATAACATGTAACGATATTGCAGACAACAAACTAAAGCCATGTATGAATATATTTACAAGCTGCTGTCATATAAACTAAAAACAATAAGTTATACAGCAGCTTAATGAAAGCCAGGTATAAAATACATTAAATAAAGCTTACCGTAATCTGCCATGAAGCGAAACTTCCGAAATCTGCTGAGTAAGCATCGTAGCATCGACGTGCGCATTGCCACAGTGTAGGACGGATTTACGGGTAGCACAGATCAGAATACCTGTTCAGAAAGCAAGTTCTATACTTGAACTCAGGGAAGAGAGTCCCTCTATGTCCCATCTTAATGATGAACTGGGTCCAGTTCCGTCACAGGATGGATGTTGTATTCATGAGAGAAACTATGGTTTCTTACTCCCCTTTCCCACTGTGCTCCAGTATTAGTATTTTCACATAAATATCCACTCCTCCCACCATGTCTCTTACAATTCTGCTTCAAACCACCAGATTAGCTTATTTTCAGCATTTCTATACTGTCCCACAGCTAAGAAGGCTGAAAACTGAATGTGGAGCTGCAAATTCACATTTTGACCAAAATAGCTTTCTCTCTCATAATTTTGTTAACTTAAATTTGAATTAATGACTTAAATCTCCCCAGTTGTTTCAGCTTTCCAGCTAGACTGTATAATTATTACAACTTCTCGCCTTTTTAAATGTTCTCAAACCACCAGATTGCTTTCAGCACACTGTCCAGCTAGAGGCTGAAAATCCATGACCAAAATTACTATTAATTTTGTGAACTTAAAATGCATTTGTAAACCAAGTTCTATTTTCACTTCTTCACAGCTAGAGAAAGGCCAAATTTTGAATACCTAGAAACTTTAATTTGTTGACTGCTGTCCACAGTAAAAGGCTAAAACTGAATGTGGAGCTGCAAATTCACATTTGTCCAAAATAGCTTTCTCTGGCCAAGAGAAAGCTTTTTTGGCCTCTTACATTCATCTCTATTGAAGCAGTTGAGCTTACTCAATTCTGACAGTGTTGATCTGGTTGAAGTAATTGCAATAAAGTAACAAAGATGTCCTGCAAAAGCAGATACTTTCAATAATCTACAGCTTATTGATGACCTTTGGATTTTCTTGCATTTTAGAGCTTTGTGCCATAAGGCTGAAGTGATAAGAAAATGATTCAAAGATTAAACTTTACTGGACTTTTGGTCAGAAAACTCTTCCAAGCTTAACCCCACTGATAATCTGGTCAGTTCTCCACAGGCAGATGCAAAAATATAAGACAAATAACTTGTGATTTACTTCATTAATGACATCATAATGAGATTAATGAGATCATAGTCAGGAATCAGGATTTGGTCCAGAAGTTGATATCCTGAGTGAGGATAAGGGTCAACACTAAAACTGTTGATGATTTGCATGAATTTCATGTTTCATGTGTTATTTCACGTGTTATGCACATCAATGACAATGCAAAATATTTTAAAACAGTAGTAAGGGCAGATCGGATGTGCAGTAGTATAAAGAAACCACACGATGGCGCTGTTGGACAGCACAATTTCATGTGAGCTGCGGCGCTCCAACTGCCTGACATGTTTTTTAGTCACGTTTCAGTTTAGTAGTCGGTGAAAGTATCAACTACTGTTCAAATCCTGGTGCACTTGTATTCTTCAATATTAAAAAATGAAACATTACAAAAAGATGGATCCATTTACCAGTAAAAAAAAATTTCATTAACCAATAAATTTGAAATTTTGTAAGAAATATAAGATTAGGAAGTGACATGAACTTTCATGGAGGTTTGAACTTTCTACTTTATATACAATAAAGTTGAAAGTTCAAAAAAATAGTGTGAAAAACACATTTTATACCCGGGGCTCAAAGAAATAATAAAATATCCTATTAGTTGCAGGATTGCAAGATCTAATTAACACAATCAAAATGAACTTTGGCCTCGTACTATTTAATTATTATAAACATGTTTTGTGAGGAAAACGTAAAAGAAAAAAACCAAAGCAGAATATTTACAGGGTAGGACTCTCCTCAGGAAAGAAAAGGTACGTTTAGAGGAGTATTTTTATATTCCTTGCTATTTATTGTCAGTCGTTTTCCTGAGTTGATGATTTTGTGTATTTGTTCAGCTTCTTCTGTGCTTATTAGTCACCTTCCCTCAGTGTTCCTGGTCTGGTTCTGTTTTTCTCCTTATTAGTCACACCTGTTTCTCATGCCACTCATCAATTCTCCAAGCTTGTCAGTTTCCTCGCCAGATTCTCCTATTTGTCACTGTCAAGTATTCTCTGTGCTAGCTTCTCAGTGCTCCAGTTGGTCTGCAGTTTCCAGTCAGTTGTTTTCTCAGGTCTCCTGTGCCACAGCTTCAGTTTTCCTGTAAAGCTCGGGACACACGACACAACTTTCACAGTCATCACAGACAGAAGGACCAGGTCATGGGTGTTTAGCTCCAGTCCTCAAGGGCTGCTGTAGACGTGGCTCGGCTCCAACACAGCTCATTCAAATGGTCCAAATATCCTCAGTGTGTCAAAGTTCTGCAGAAGTTCTGCTAATCAACCATCATCTGATTAATCTGAAATGACCAAAACGTGCAGGATTTCATCCCTTGAAAACTGACACTAACAGACTGGTAACTTAGGCCCCTTAGTACGCTGAGTACAGATGATATAATATTTGCTAAATACTAACTATAGTATTAGAAAAAGAGGCTCCTGCACTGGTTCATTTTGACTAAGAAGGGTTTGTAAGAGGTCACCATGCTGCAAATTATAAAAGATGATTTGAAATAATTCATGGAACCACATCTCTGCAACATCCAGACATTTGATTGACTGTCATGTGATGCTAAAATAAGCATTTGACAGGGTTGAAAGGACATATTTACTTTAAACACTACAAAGACATGGCTTTAGTCCAGGATGTATGCAGTGGTTTAGGTCACACAGGCCTTTGTTGCAATTGACAAGATTATGCTGGGTGTTTGAGCATCCTTAAAAAGCATTAAATTCATGCACCAAAAAAAAAAGTTTAATAATAAAAAAAACTGCATTACCTTAAGTACATTTATCATGGGTCTGACATTTTTTCATGGCAGAACAATTTAATCTTGCATTATTCTGTGTAGTTTTTCTTTTTCTTTTCAGTCAGGCTAAAGTTTGAGTCACCTGCAGACATCTTCACAATGGTTTGTGACTCCAGGTGGTTGAAGCTACTAGTAACAAGCTGCTAACATACCCACAGTAGTCAGCAAGACTTTTTACATTCAACAAGCAACATGCGCATTTATTGCAATTTTTTTCTCTTTTGTACACTTCTGTTGCAATACAAGTCTTAAAATAGCTCTTATTACTGCTCTTTACTGGTCATTCTGGTCTTGAAACTGTATTCTTACATTTGAGTTGGAGAAAGCTGCAGAAACCCTGTTGTGTTTCTTATCTTTTCTACATCTTATGTAGAAATGATCTGAACATGATAAGATGTTCAATTTCACCAATATTTGCTGCACTAGTAGAGCAAACATACATGAGGCAAGATAATGTATAATTCTGACTTTAAAATAAACCTGTTTGCAGATATCAAGTGCAACTTTGATAAAATAAAAATAATAAAAAAACTTCAGAGAGCTCAGTGGAACATTTTATTCTTTTTGACCCTCCTATGTATTGTAATTTAGTTTTTTTCTGATTTTACATTGTGTAAAAGAAAGTGTAAATAAAAATATGAATGTAACATAAATAGGCTACATATGTGAAAATATTTTATTTCAACAAATACTTTACTTTAACAAATAGAAATTTGTTAAAGTCTATTTACCTTTATATTTCTTTTTTTATTGTTTTCTCTTTCATGTTGTATAGATACAGATTTAAAACAGTCAGCTCCCAGCCTTTATATTTCATTAGCTGTTGGCAAACCTGAGGTCAGGTCAGTGACTGGGTCCAGATTTGACCCAAAAATAGTTTGACTGCATCTTAGGTTGGCTGATCCTGTTTCCTTCAGAATTCCAGTTTTAACCTCTTTTCACACCAACAGGTCTTTGTGCTGACAAAACCTGGCTACTCCAAAAATGACACAAACTTTCCCTGATTGGAACTATGGTCTGAAATTGTGGAACAAATAGTGTAGCTTGTCCCCAGCTTAAGTCTTTCTTCAGTAAACTCAATAACATAAGATTAACACGTGTACTTGGATCCAACACCTCAGAAACACATGAAAACCACCCATACATGGGACAATTCACAAAGGAAAGCAAGGGAATGGAGATATACTTCATTAGAAATGGACTGAACTGGAGATAAAACAGAGAAAATATGAACAGACTTTACTTCTTGTGTTTGCAGAAAGTTGTTACTTTATCCAAGTCTGTTGTGGAGAATTCCATCTCTCAAATCTGCAAATTGTCATATTTAATACACTTTTAAGAAAACATAATTTGTAATTATTTTTGATTGAATAAACAACTAAGGAACAAAAATAGATGGACTTTATTCCTAACAACCATCAAGAATGATCAAATGTTTATCCTAGGCCAAAAACAAAGTGGTCATGCAGGGAAAAAAAGTTTTATCTGCCATTGTAATTAGATTTAGCAGAATTAGAATTAGATTGACATAAAGTGCATTTATTTGGTGCGGTATTGAACTCATCTTCCCGGTAAAGTGCTCTGAGATTACTTTTGTTGTACAGGGAGACTAAATAAATAGAAGCGAATAAGGTTGCAGGCGCTTTATCGAGCTCTCCTTACGGTGGGCCTTTTCTGTAACCAGTGGTATTTTTCCCAGAGGTTAATCTCCAGTAATACAGTTACTCAGTCTGCCCTACCTGTGAAAATATCAGGTTGGCTGGCGTCCCAAATAACAAGACACCTTGGGCCTCTGTGTTGAATAACTCTAAAAATTCAACCATCCATCTTTGTTTTTTTGTTTTTTTTTGTCCTCTCCAGAAGCGAGCATATCTAAATAGAATTGATTGGCGCGGGCGATCATTCATCATAGCGAGTCTGAGCAGGCGTTTAGAGAGAAGGGGAAGGAAGATTTTAGGGGAGGAATATTTCCGACGGGCCTCGGTGCAGTGTCATTGAGGTAAACCGAATGAATCGATTGGGCGAAAAAGGATTGGCGCGGAGCGTGCAAGTCAGGGGAAAGTTGTGGGAGAGAAAAATCTTCCCCTGCCTTGCTAAGGGTGTGTGACTGATTAAGGATGCTTGTAAAAACGAATGAAGCCTGCATGCTGCAAATTTGGGCCTCTTCAAATTAAATTGCTTATAAAATTAGGTTAGAATAAGACTGCTGCTAATTTGATTTCGTTTGCAATCAACTGGAAGAAACAAGACAAGGGGAGAAAATGATGGGTCACATGAGACAATGAGAGAAGAGCGAGTCGTTGAGGGCTGTAGGACTCCATGCAGATGATTGAATCTGCTGTTCAGCATTAATGGCTCTTCTGTTCGTGGGCTGATCTCAAACAAAGTGCTGTTCTTATAGCTCTGCTACTTGACTAGTGGATGAAAAACAGGTTGTTTTTCTTTCTTTCTTATGATTCTTAGCAACTCCAAGAAGTTTTCCTTCTATAACTCACTAATGCATGTTGCAAAAAAAAAAAGAAAACACAAAATTCGACTAATTAGGCCATTCATGTTATACTGAGATGTGAATGTGCAGCCAGGTTTCACAGCAGACTGTGGAAGCTAGGAGAGAGCAGAAAGCTGCATTGCCTCCAAGAATAGCTCCATGGATCATTGGTTCATGCACAGAACAATGACCTGTAATTAAATCTGAGGAAAGTGGTAATTCCAACAGGAAGTTTTGAAATTACTTTCACTTGGAAAAAATACAATGAAGCTCCGACCACGGAGTTTTGATATTTGTCCCAAACTCATATATTTTATTCAGTGTTTTCAGCAAACACTGAATAAGCTGCTGAACTAATACTGTTACTGCATTGAAAACAATTTAGTGTGGCCATCACAAAATTTAGCCTTAGGTGTTTGCTAATGTTTTCTTTTACTGTTGGGAAAAAGTTCAGTTTCAGATTTGAAATACAATTGTGAATGTTGCCTTTCAAGCGACAAACAGGTTTCACAGGTTAAGCACACAGCAAATTCTGCAGAGTTAAATCAACATTATGCCGAGTCTATTTGGTCCTTATCAGAAGTGGTGTTAATTTAACTCTTCCAGAGTTATTTCAATAAGAAATTGAGTTATTTCAACACTTGAAATGGTTATGACCACTCAAACTATTGTTGAAATAACCCTGCAAGAGTTAAATTAACGCCAATTCTGATAAGGACCAAATAGACTCGGCATAGTGTTGATTGAACTCTGCAGAATTTGCTGTGCAGTTAGAAGAGAGTCAGCTGAAGGTCAAATTTTTGTTAAAGGCTCCTGCACAGCTCATACAAAATCAAATCAAGGTAAAGTTCTAGAGTTCTTCCTAAAATATATGTGTTAACTGCATTTAAAATTTTTGAAAAAAGCACCGCTTTTAAAAACATATGACTATTTCATCGCCAAAGAAACAGAAACATGATTTCTATGTTTAAAACCTTTAAGTGAAATTTAAGTTCAGAGAGTTCACTTCAAGAAGCGTCTAAATTGGAACAGGAAATTGCCTCTATTAAGCTCTCCAGGTTTGTTCTTTTTGCTCAGAGCAGTTTGATGTCCTGTATCTGCAAACAGAGTGTGTTAGAGGCTGTAATTTCCTCCATTATGCAAGCCTTACCTGGACCATACTTAAGTGCCTTAAATTAGTGGCTCTAGGTTGGGAGAAATTGCCAAAGAGACCCCTTACGTTCCACTCTGATTCTTCAAATGAGTCAAGTCAATTGTGAGGTTTTTCCCTTTTATTCACTTTCTTCCACAGCTTCAGTGGAGGATGGCTGCAGTACTCGCCTCACTCGCCTGTTTTGCCATTCATTATTCATCCAATCTTAAAATCCACAGGCTTCACATCCGGCTTATTTCCAGGCAGCCAGCATCACAAGCTGATCGCTTGTCAGAATTATTCATATTTCAAGCTTATTTGACTTTCAGCTCTTGTTGAATATGAAGAGAAGTGAAAAGTCAAAAAACGGGGACTCCATCTGTGATGTAAAAAAAGGAAGTGTTGTCAAAGTACATGGTGTGTCACCACCAGTGCTCTATTTAAAGCACTGGAATGAACAGGTTGCCAAATATTTTCGCTCAGGAACGTCCAATTCTGCACATCAAGGCTGCTGTACGTCATGTTTTTGATGTTTGCCTGGCTCAACAAACCTGAATCGAATGAGTCATAATCAAACTTCTGCAGAATTTCATGGAATGGTGAGGGTTACTCTCTCATTTGAATGGGCTGTGTTGGAGCAGGACATCAAAAATATGCAAGGTACCAGTCACCTCAGAACTGTAAGTGGGTCTTATGTTAGGGAGGAGGTTCACCAGGTTTACTAAAAGATTTCCAGCTAAACTAAACCTGACATTGGCATCATCAATTTTTTATGACAACCCAAGTTTACTGACTCTACATGTGGTCCTTGATGAAAAAAGAGTGGAGCATAAGATGGAACAAGTTAAGTGAACAATAAGAAAGCTGTTTATGAAGAAAAAAAAGACCTCAGTGGTTTTGGACAGGGATGATGTTGCTAGATCCACAGGGAGCCACAGACTGAATCCTTTCTTTTTTCTGTTTCTTATTTACTAGATCAGACAATTGGAAATGATAACCGCTCATATTGAGCAGTGCAAACACTGCAAGAAAATATGCTATTTTCATCCATCCATCCATCCATTTTCTATGCTCCCTTTTTCCCTTTGTGGGGTCGGGAGGGTTGCTGGTGTCTATCCCCAGCTATCTTTCCAGCCGTGAGGCGGGGTCACCCTGGACATGTCGCCAGTCTGTCACAGGGCAACACAGAGACACACAGGACAAACAACCAGGCACACTCAGATCTAGGGAGAATTTGGAAAGGCCAGTTAACCTGACAGTCATGTTTTTGGACTGTGGGAGGAAGCCGGAGTACCCGGAGATGCATGCACCCACGCATGCACAGAGAGAACATGCAAACTCCATGCAGAAAAACCGGGGCTGGGAATCAAACCCAGAACCTTCTTGCTGCAAGGCAACAGCTCTACCAGCTGCGCCACTGTGCAGCCAATATGCTATTTTATGTGATCTAATTCTATTTTTAAATCGCTGAATTCTAGTTAATTATCAAAGAAAACTTGTTAGATGTTGCAACGGGAGTCCTGCAGGAACGCTCTGACTTTGGAAGGAGGCCACTTCACCCCTCATACTTCATTTTTAAAAAAAATAAAGTCTTAATGACATAACTTCACAGGTTTGTTTTTGCAGTGTGACAAAATGGAAATAAATTTAAACTGGAACATGTAAGTTTTATAAAAAGTGTTTTTTCTTCATATTTTTTAAAACTCTCTCTATGTCGTGACAGAATATCATTAGACAGATAACATGTGAATAGATCGAGCTGCTTTGCTTTTTCTCAATGCTCCCAACTGCAGAAATACACAGCTCTGTCAGGAACAACCAATCACAGCCAAGGGGAGGGGCTTAATGCTGTCAATTAGCTCCTGTACAGGCTACTCACACTTCCCCCCTTGCTCTCTGCTATGCTATAGATGGTTCACCACAACAGATTACCTGTCTCATAACAAACTGTCACAATACAGTTTGTTGTATTGTGACAACAAACTGTATGGACAGTTTGTAGTCCCAAACAGTTTGTTGTACAATACAGGGGACAGTACAGGGACTGTATGCAGGGACAGTTTTAACAAATATGTTAAAAACAGGATAATAAAAAACAAAAAAACTTCTACACTGTAGGTTTAAAGAGTGATATGTCTTTGTTCTGAGTTCTTCTGACCTCAACCATAATTTTTGAATCCCTCTGTAGGAAAATAAAGAGACAGAAATGGATGGATGGATCAAAATAATATGGCATAACTTAGAAACCATGGAAAAACAAATTGATTAATTTGATTATACTAAAAGCAACATTCACTTTTGACAGTGTTTCACTACTATTTCAACCTGATTTCCTTGGAATAACAAAGCAGTCTTTCGGTTGGCACTCTTCCCCTTTAACAGCATGTTATTTCAGATAACAGTCTGTAATTCATACACATCTTCTCCACATTGTTTGCTGTTATACCGGTTGCACTTTTTTTTACTCATTTACTTCCTATTACACTGGAAGAGCTGATAGAGGCCCTCCAAATAAATAAAAAGCACTGGCTCTCTGTCAGGTATGAGCCTCCTCACTTTAAATTGTGTCCAGATGCTTTCTAAGACAAACTTTGCAGCTAACTGCATTCCACCGGTGCAGTCAGTCCTCGGAGAGTAACGACGACGAGGACCTAAGTTGACAGGACAGTTAAATTAGATGACTCATCCGTGGGCCAGAGACTCTTTCTCCAGGGTAGACTTGGGTAATTTACTGAGTGGCAGACTCACTATAAATATGCAATAATGAAGCTTATGAAATATTTATTGACCATATTTTCCTTTTATCTTTATTCAGGCAGGTGGGATGTGCTCCTGTGCGAGCGTCCCGGATGACATTACTTTAATGGTTACAAGTTCCCATTCAAGCCTCTTGTTCATTTTCGAGGTTTCAGCCCGGGTCGCATTTGCATAAGTCAGCCAAAGCAAGCCCTCAGTCCTGGAAGTCCCAGGCTGCGCAGCATTAATTTACTGGCCCACCGTACGAGCTGCATGGCAATACCATTCTGTCACATTCAGGTCATGGCAACTGGCAAGTCGGTTATCCGGTTTGTGCTCAATCTTCTAAACGTGACACATGGCGAACATGTTTACTATTCATGAGTGTTTGCATTGGCATGACAGAAAAAGACCAAATCCTCCTCATATGCTCCATACCTCCACAGTTTGGGTGAGCTATCCTGCTTCTCTATATGCTGTAATCAATTGTGAAATATATTAGTGTCATGTAGGGCTGGACGATGCAGCTGAAAAATACTATGATACAAAAACTCTACATCCTACCAAATATTTTCTAACTTCTAGTGCAAATATCTTGGTACTTGAAATGAAATGAAACTAACTTACAAGGAAGTTTTCAGTAAGTTATACCAGCTTATTTTATGTCAATAATTCCTTAATATTGATGAAAAAAAAATATTAGTTCCACTGGCAGATTATTTCACTCATGAAAAAAATGTTTTGTTGTTAGTGGCATTATGTGTTGTTTTTTAATGCACACACACATACACATTTTTTGAAATGGTCTTGCACGTTCCTTTGGATCAGAGTACGCTGTTTTGAAAAGGTGCACTGTTTTCTGTTGAAATTTTGCACGAGCTGAACTGGACAACAGCAGACCTCTGCCTCTTCATGGCTCCGTGTCATTCTTTTTAAACAGAACTCTAAATTAGTTGTGGAAAATGTGCAAATTCACAGATTTTTTCATAGAAAATCTTACATATCCAAAGGAAAATGCAGCTGAGATAAATACACATAATGTTACTTGACAAGCTACTGGCTAGCGTTTGCAAAGCAGCCAATCAAGGAACCCCATTTATTTTCCTTTGTGCTCATTGGCTGTACTCCACAAGGAAAACCGTGGATGTTAGCATATTTAATAGAGCTAATACAATTTTGACTCTGCATATTAATAGGGCATATTTCATGTTTTAACCATTAAGATAGGCAGTTTTAAGTGCAGGCCCTGCCCTCCAGGGGTCCAGTGTATGTCTTTCAGCAGGAACCAACAGTGCCTGGACTTTAACAAACTTAGAGTCTCAGGCAGAATATTTAAACAACTAGCTGTATAAAAAGCTAGATGTTTAAATGAGCTGTATAAAAAAAGATACATCTGTCCTGTTTTGTTACCTAAGATGATTGTAAAAGTACTTTCAATTAAAGTCAAGCTAATGATGATTAGCACTTTAAACTAATTCGCCATACAACACACAGGTAGAGTTCCCTAACAATCAAGAACTTGCTCCAAAGGAAATCTTTAAACTTTTAATGCAAGCTAGCTGTTTTTTCCAACTTGGCAGGCCTGTTTGAGTGGACTCACGCGGGGAATATGGCAGAAGATGAGAAGGATATGGAGGGTGATTTTTCGGATTAAAGCAGAGTGTCCTTGTGCAACTCGCAGAACTGAAAGAGAGCGGTCTTTTTTCCCCCCGTGCCCACGAGACGTCCTATCGTTTTAATGCCTCATTTCTCCTCCATTTACAGCCTTGGGTTCATTTCTCTGATCTTCTCATTAAGCTGTCCTGTGTGACTGCTCTTCTATGACATTGAAAATTTATGTAAATGTCTCATTTTACGTCATGTATTTCAAACTGGAGTCAGGACCTGGAAGGTCTCTTTGGGTCGGAGTCAGTTGGTCTACATGCTGGGATCCGGACATTATTCACACAAATCATGATGAAAGAGCAAAATAAAAAAAAAAAGTATTTTTTTTTGTCCTCTGCTGACTGCTGGATTTTTGGCTGATAAGATGGTATTGTTACTAAGAGCTCCGGCTTGACACTGAATGAGAAAATTGGGGTCCTCAGAAGTGAAATGGGTCTTGGAGAGGATGGAGCGATCCTCCTGAAGGCTTTGTTTTTATCAGTTTCAGTCTCACGGCACTGTCTCAGACAAACGATGGCGCCGTGCGTTTGCTCATTTGGCATCGCTCGTAGCACTCCTTGCGTTTTTCCAGGAAGCTTTTTATGCAAGTAGAAACCCCACATGGGAGCAACGACTTGTGTAAACAAAAATCTGAAGCAAAGCCACCCACCCGTAAAGAGCCGACGGCCCCGAATGCACGCGCAAGCATTTCTGTTGTCCCAGTACTACACAGAAAAACACTTTTTTCATTAAAGAGAATCAGCCAGAAGCTTTCTCATGTCTTCATGTGAAAGCTTTAGACATTATTAACAGAGGACTGAGCAGCTGAGATAGTAAAACCAATTAGGAGTCTGAATATGCTCGCGTAATGGAGAGATGACACTGGGGGGCTCAGGCTGTGGAGACCTGTCAATTGGCAGTGGAGGAGCTCCACAACTTAAACTCTGACACTAAACAGTAAAGGAGCATACAGTGTTTAACTTTTGACACCATTGGTGTCAAAACTTTCTGCACCAAAGTCTAAATTCACCAAGTATTCAGGGCCTGCAGTGATTTTTTTCCCCCAGCATGTTAAAATTAGTGTATGTTAAAATTAGCCAAAATGCTGTCAGTGACATGTGGGGTATCACTAGCATGTTGTCTTACATTGACCTTCTCCAATCAGTATGCTAAACATGGCTAATAAATACAAAAAATAGACAAAAGCTTTTTTTAGGAAAGAGGCTAAAGCTAATGCACTGCCTTGTCCCGCAAAGCAGTGCACTAGTGGGGGGCAGTGAAATGCTAATGTTTGTGCTAATGTTAATGCACTGCCTCACTGTGCAAGGCGGTGCACTAACCTGAGAGGAGTATTCAGGCTTTTATTTAGAAATGTTCAGTAAGCTTTATTTTAAAGGGCTATAGTAAGCCTATGAGTAAGAGTGGTTGGGTTACATCAGATATATAATGTCTAAAACATTCTGCCATGTCTATAGTTCTAACTAACTCAGCCTCTTTCTGTAGTAACTCAGAGTTCCACTACATGAAATGAAGTGAAAAAATACCCTCTTTTAATAATTTTCAAGAAACTGACTTAAAAATGTATATTGCCTCTCTTGAAAAACGTAACTTTAATAATAAGAAACTGATAAAAACTTTAACTCTTCTCCAAAAATGTTACTTCATCTCATAAGCAGATCTCTCTGTCCGATCCAAAAACCGTTTTGAAGCGGACGTGAGGGCCATTTTTCCTCTCCGATAGTACTGCAATTCATATCTGTACTTCACCCACAGTAATAGCAGCGATGAGAGAAAGATGGTGTGAGCTATTATTATTACTAAGAATAATAATAATTATTATAAACAAGTTAAACCCCATGCATAAAGAACCCAGGTTCAAACTATCTATCTATTTATCCATTATTGTTACGATTATTCGAGTAATTGGATAAAAAAAAATTATAAAATAAAATATTGATAACTCTGGCGTAACACCAGTGTAATTATCAGATATCAATATCAGTCCAATTTTTCAGATTTGATGATCCCCAACAATTACATTTTTGTTGTTTAGAAAATTAACCTGTAACAATAATAGCTCAAGTTAACCTGAAGAAAAGTTTTACAAACATCTGGAATTATGTTCAATGTAATAATAAAGAGCCAAGGTCACAAATACGCTCAAAAAAAATTTCAAAATAAAACAAGATTTTCTAGCGGGACGTTTGGGCGGATGTTTTCTCCTTTTATTCCAAACGTTGCATCTGGGTAAGTGTTTTTGGTGAGGATAGAAAAAATCTTCAGGGGTTCTTTTATTTAATGCCGTTTTCAGAAAAGAAGAAATATGTTGCAGAACAAACTTCCCAGCCGGGAAAGTTTGTTCTGTAGAAAGACTGGAGAACTCCTTCCTTACTACAGCGGTCTCTACATGAGTATTGTCTTCTAATGCCTTTTCCGTCACAGCAGAAGTTGAGTTTTCAGATTGAACTATCTGGAAACTGGAGGATCCAAAGGGCCGGTAGTGGCTCCGGAGCCGCAGGTTGTCAGCTATGAATCACATTGGCATCTTTTGATAAACATCCTGCTGCTGTGGAAAGAATTTGGGTTGGTCTGCTTTTGGTTTGTTAAACTATTTGAAAACAAATTGTAGCTATGAAATACCTGTGCAGAGGATTTATGGAGGTGTGCACCGTGAGTGAAAGGCATTCATCATTTGCAGTGCAGTTATCTTTGCATTTTGTATCATCTAGCACAGTGAAGCCCATCTACCACACCTTCCCTGTTGCTCCACGAGTTTTAAAGCGCTCCTGTTCTGGCAAACGCTTCCTCTGCTTGACACGCTGAAGCGCTCAACATATTGATTTCCGGAGCAGCCGGGTTTCCTTCTCCTCCCAGAGTGTTTGCATCCCAAGGAGTCAGTTAATGGTGTGTTACTGACTCTGGCCCAGTGATCCTTTACATGCTGCGCTCACACGGCCCTCCCTTCGCCCTGAATATCCATCACTGCCAGAGTGGCCAGCCCTGCTCATAACGTATTTATGAATGCAGCCCTGGGGGAGGCTTCTGCTCTATGTACTGATACACTTTTTAGAGGTTGCATTTTTATCACTCTCCTGCTTCTTTCCATCCTCTTTTTCAGCCACAATGGCAATACTGTTGGGATGAAACATTTGCATTAAATTGTTAATATGCTGCAACCCCTGCTGATCACAGAAAACAGGGAAGTGATTATTCAGCACAGCTGAAATGCCTTGAAACAGTTTAACGGAATGACTCTGAACAAAATAAATGAAAAAAATCACATTTGTTTCATTTCAAGTGTGATATACTTGAATGCAACTCATGCGTCTTTACTCAGAAGATTCTTCCTTTAAACACACTGGAGGTGTGATATTGCATATTTTCTCAATCTGATACCAAGTCAATGAAAAGCCACTATTACCAAAACTGATACCAATGATTTTTATTTAAGTTTCACACATCAAACCTTTGACTGTCAGACTTTGGTTTTGCTCAAACCATTAGGATCAAATTTTTACTACGTAGGCGTTTTCGGTTTCCAGATTGTTTTCTTGGGATTAACTCAAGAAAAAGAGATGACTAGTGTATGTGAGGCTGCCCAGTGGCGCAGCTGGTAGAGCTGTTGCCTTGCAGCAAGAAGGTTCTGGGTTCGATTCCCGGCCCCGATCTTTCTGCATGGAGTTTGCATGTTCTCCCTGTGCATGCGTGGGTTCTCTCCGGGTACTCCGGCTTCCTCCCACAGTCCAAAAACATGACTGTCAGGCTAATTGGCCTCTCTAAATTGTCCCTAGGTGTGAGTGTGTGTGCATGGTTGTTTGTCCTGTCTGTCTCTGTGTTGCCCTGCGACAGACTGGCGACCTGTCCAGGGTGTACCCTGCCTCTCGCCCGAAATGACAGCTGGAGATAGGCACCAGCAACCCTCCCGACCCCAGTAAGGGAAAAGGGTGCAGGAAAATGGATGGATGGATGGATGGATAGTGTATGTGACAAACCTGATTCCATTCTTCAAATGTGGCATGCATGTGAGCTCGAGAAAGCAAAGTTTGTTTTCTTGAGATTAACTCGTCTTGAAAAAAATCATCGGGAAGAAATATATGCAAACATCCTCAAAAAAGCAACTCTTAGCTTCAATAGGACAGAATTTGTACTAAGTTTATAGGTATCTAAAAAATACTTTAATAACATATTAACATGACAACCAGTAAAAATAGAACAAAACAAAAAGTGCAAAAATCTTAGCATTTGAGAGCAATTTCAAACGTCTTTTTGAGGTAGCACTGAAAAACTATTTAAAAGTTGAAGTGAAATTCCAATCTGAAACTAATGTATCGTTCTTACTACAGTAACATTGATCCAATATGGATAGGGCTACAAAAAACAACTGAAGGAAAATAAAGCTCTGCGCCATAGAGATGACACAACTTAATAGTTACCATAAATAGTTTATGGAACTGCAGGAGGCATGGGCTAATCTAATTTATTTAAGAAGACTTGGTGTTTGAACCAAATTACACAGATTATAAATGGGCATGGAACTGTAAATGTGTTTTTAGTGTATAATGAGGTCAGAAAATGTAGAACACCATCTCTTATTTTATGCACATATGTGGTTGTTCAAAGAAACTACAGGAATATAAAAGCTGCCTGATCACTAGTCACGTGGCAGATGGCTGAATGCACTTTTTCATGGACATCATATCGAATGAATTTTTTGCTTTTAATTATTTATTTGAATCACACGTTTTACTTGGTGGAGTGATTGATTATACAGCAATCAGTTGGCTATACACCAGCCAACTGATTTTTAGGAACAATTGGATATAAAAGTTTGAACTCATTGTGGAATTTTTCTAATTTGTCCTCTTTATTTTGGGGTTAAATGCCTTTACTAACGTCTGGAACAATTCTGACAGAAAATTTGATGTCTCTCCTTGTCAGAATTGATGGAGCTCATTTCGACTCGGTAACTTTATTCATTCTCTCTAAATAAAGTGTCTTAATTCACCAAAGTTGCTCTTGTTACAAAAGAATCACAGTTTAATTTTCATCTTTAGGTAAAACAAAGAAAAGGAAATTGCAAAATGGGAATGATCAAAGGTAACTAGTTACATTTACCTGTGTAACATATTTGAAAAATAAAGGTTTTTAAGAGTAGTTGTGCTGCTCCATGTATTTTACTTTTACTTAATATTTTTATGAAATATCTCTACTTCTACCGTAGTAATATTTCTGGATGCTCTACCCACTGGAAGAAAATTTACTGAATGAAAAACAAACATTTATTTATATACAGATGAAGATGCAGATCTGAAGTTGATGTTATTTCAAAAGTTTCATTTTGAAATAATTTAATTGGAAAAGTGTCCTTTTGCACAAGATGTGTAATTTTATATATATATTTTTTTCATGTTGGTTTTTAAAATAATCCAGCTTATATATTTTTTTTCCATCTACCTTTTTACAAAATACTTTTTTGAACTTTCTTGGGTGATTATTTTTACTTGAATAAAACCATTCTGATTTAGCACTACTCTTATTTAAGTGCATGTTTTGAGTACCCTGAGGAGTACTGCACACTCCTCAGGGAAGGAATACAAAATTTCACTTTGAATAAAAGCTGGATATTTGTTCTGTTGTACTGTTGGTTTTTGTTGTATTCAGCTTCAGTTTGGAATAGCCACATTAACTAAGGTCAAATGAAACTACTTGAACTGTAGAAACTGATGCTCAGTCAGGACTTGCTCTCATTAAAAGTTAAAAACTGCAGGAAAACCTCCAGTGAGGTGTGTGAGGAGCAATTTTCCCCTGCCACATTACGTTTTCTATCATCCCACTTCCTTCTTCATCATTGTGTTTGAATTAAATGGTCTGTCCAAAGAAGGAGCTCTCATCCTTTTCAGTTATGTAGACGTCAAACCCCAGAGAAAATGCTAGTGATGAGGTTCTCTGCCCTACATAGGTTCTCCTTAATGACACATATGTAAAAAAATAAAAATAAGAAGCTCTATGTAAATCAACTCTAAATTCCCCAGTGGATCCAGTGTTTCAAAAACGTGCTGATGAAAGCCCACAGGTCTGCCTCGTGTGGTGTGACTTAAACAAAGTGGGCAAGTTCTCCTTTGATCAACGCATGTGGCATCTCGTTTTAAATCCACACCAGGAGTGTCAATTTAAACACCAATTTGGTCGTCGTGAACAGAGCCGCAGAGCCGTATACTGAACAAGGACAAAACCTTTTGATGTTCCAGTTTGCTTTTTTTTTTTCCCGTCCCCCCTTTTTTTATAAACATGGAAAACATTTGTGCTGGTAAAATTCCCTTTGACAAGCAGCCTGATGAGTCTGTTGCTGCTTTATAAGATGAGGCAAGTCTTTGGAGTGAGGCCATTATCCTCCCAGAAACCTTGAAATATACATGAGGTGCAATAAGCAAAGGCTGTAAGAAAAACTTTCAAATCCCTGCAGAACATGGCTCAGGTCTCTATGAATGAAAGATGTAGATTAAAATTAATAAAGCTACATGCACTTATTGCATTGAAATGTGTTTAAAAAAGAGATAAATTAATTTGATTTAAAAATTGATCAGTAACAATATCCTTTGTCTCATATAAAGTTGATATGAAATTCAATTTAAAAAATCAGGATAAGCCTACTTTTTCTCACTTTTTTCAGGAAAGGGCCAGGTAACACCTCTACAGACCCCACACATCCTGGACACAAACTGTTTGGACGTTTATCTTCAAATAGGTGCTGCAGAGAGGTGAATATTTACATCCTTATGTTTGTCTTTTGTGAACAGAAAAAAAAATTGCATATACACACATTTACAAGAGAGAAGCTTTTCATTTTAATTATCTTCTTACATTTCTACACTTTAAAAGTTATTTTTGATAGCACGGTGGAACTGATGTCAAATTCCTTGTTTGTGTGCAAACTTGGAAATGAAGATAATCCTGCTATTCCGGATAGAAATTATTTTATTTTTTTACGCTGATTCTTTCTTCTTCTCCTGGACATAACTACTTCATGTCTAATTCTTAGTTTTTAATTTTTTGTTGGCTCTAGTGGCCTTTATTTGAAAGTAGTCCGACAGGACAGAGGGCAATGAGAGAGGAGGAAGACATGCAGCAAATGTTGGGAATCGAACCTGCAACTACCGCCACACGAACAAAGGCCTCAGTAAGTGGGTCATGCTTTGCCCCAGCACCCCCGTCTAATTCTTATTTTCTGCTGCAGACTCCCATTAGTGGTCAGGAGGACTTCCATATCGTGGAACGAGTTTTATAGTTCGTGGTATTTTGGCTGTTTGCTGCTTGTTGCCTGCATTTCCTGTGGGTGCAGCATTTTTCTTTAGCAGTTTTTTCTGTTGGATTATTTTTTTTTTTTGTGGTTTGGCGTTTGCATCATTCATGTGTTTGTAGCAGATTGAGGTGCGTTTCCACCTGTTGGCAGCCATATTAAAGCTTCTGAATAAGAGCACCTGCTTTGTTGTGAGATACAAACATCTTACATATATAGATAAAGAGAAGTCTGTGAAGCCCTTAAACACATCATATATTACAACAAACCATTTGACTCTGAATCATGTCCGTATTCAAACATGACATTCTATTGGTCTCATTTATCTTCAGAAAGCCCCAGAAGTGCAGTGGTTATGTCAGATGAAACTTAGTGAAGCTAAATAATTTTTTCTAGTCGTTCTCTCAGAAACATTAACATTTAACCTGTTAAAGTTATACATTCTGTCCATCCATCCATCCATCTTCTACCGCTTATCCGGGGTCGGGTCGCGGGGGCAGCAGCTTAAAGAGGGAGGCCCAGACTTCCCTCTTCCCCGCCACTTGTTTCAGCTCCTCCGGGGGAATCCTGAGGCGTTCCCAGGCCAGCCAAGAAACATAGTCCCTCCAGCGTGTCCTGGGTCTTCCCTGGGGCCTCCTCCCGGTGGGACGTGCCCGGAACACCTCACCAGGGAGGCGTCCAGGAGGCATCCTGACCAGATGCCCGAGCCACCTCAACTGGCTCCTCTCGATGCGGAGGAGCAGCGGCTCTACTCTGAGTCCCTCCCGGATGACCGAGCTTCTCACCCTATCTCTAAGGGAGAGCCCAGCCACCCTGCGGAGAAAACCCATTTCGGCCGCTTGTATCCGGGACCTCGTTCTTTCAGTCCCAAAGCTCATGACCATAGATGAGGGTAGGAACGTAGATTGACCGGTAAATCGAATGCTTCGCTTTTTGGCTCAGCTCTCTCTTGACCACGACGGACCAGTACAGCGCCCGCTTCACTGCAGAGGCTGCACCAATCCGCCTGTCGATCTCCCACTCCCTTCTTCCCTCATTCGTAAACAAGATCCCAAGATACTTAAACTCCTCCACTTGGGGCAGGACACCCCCCTCCCCCCGACCCGGAGAAGGCACTCCACCCTTTTCCGACTCAAGACCATGGCCTCAGATTTGGAGGCACTGATTCCCATCCCGGCCGCTTCACACTCGGCTGCGAACCGCTCCAGCGAGAGCCACAGATCACGCTCTGATGAAACCAACAGGACCACATCATCCGCAAAAAGTAGAGATGCGATCCTAAGGCCACCAAAACGGATCCCCTCAACATCCCGGCTGCGCCTAGAAATTCTGTCCATAAACGTAATGAACAGAATCGGTGACAAAGGGCAGCCCTGGCGGAGTCCAACTCTCACCGGGAACGAGCCCGACTTACTACCGGCAATGTGGACCAGACTCTGGCACCGGTCGTACAGGGACCTGACAGCCCGTATCAAAGGGCCCGGTACCCCATACTCCCGGAGAACCCCCCACAGGACTCCCCGAGGGACGCGGTCGAACGCCTTCTCCAAGTCCACGAAACACATGTGGACCGGTTGGGCGAACTCCCACGCACCCTCCAGAACCCTGCTGAGGGTGTAGAGCTGGTCCAGCGTTCCACGGCCAGGACGAAAACCACACTAGCTCCATACATTCTGTAATGGAGCTATTTGTATTTTAGTAATTTCTCTGAATTTGCATGGAGAGCTGGTAGGTATGGTGAGAGCTTGATGTAATTATTCCAAGGCCAAAATACATTTGTAGTTAAATAATGGATATGAACAGTGCATGTGGCAGAAATGATGCAGCCTTGTAAAAATGATGTGGGCAAAGTCGAAGACAATGAAATATAATAAATCTGGGACATTTTTTTCCTCATTATTTTGGCTTTTAAAAATAATTTTGGCTATGCTAACTGACCTAAAACAGGAGAAACTTGTTCTGATCTAATGTCAGACTGAGAGTAAATGTACATTTCAGGAATCAACTGTACATTTTAGTGGAGTTAATAGAACCTTTGTACCAGTTATCTCACAGAGATCTCATTTTAGGCTATATCTAGTTTTCTAATTGATGCTTCACAGTCAACTGAGACATTAAGTAAACTCTCACTTTTAGTTCAGTTTTAGCCCAGATGTCCAGAGGCAGTATGGATCTGGGTTGGATGCATTTTGAGCTATAAATTGCTGAGTAGAAAACTTTAAAATGTGCAGCTCTGGACTGCCTGAAGGCATTTATGTACTGGGTTTTCTTTTGGCTTACAAACACAAACCCTCCTTTTGTTATTTCTGCTGAAAAGTCTTTGACCTCTCTAGAGGTAAAACAGCCATTTAGTTGGCTTGGTGCAGTTCTCCACAGGTTCTGACTTCTGAGGTCAACATATATGAGAGTTTCTGTTTTCCCTGAGCTCAAGAAGACTTTAGGAATAAATGGACATAGATGTAAGTAACTAACCCCCAGAAACAAGCAAGTGCAGAGGGGGGGATAGGGTGCTTGAGCACCTGCCCCTTTTGCTCCTTGCCCCCAAGTTCCCTTTTGGTCAATTTTTTTTATTTTTTATTTCCTAAGTTCTCCTCTGACATGTATGGAAGCCCATTTCCGCCATGAAAGAAAAAATAAAAGACCAACAGGAAGTCATAATTTTGACTTTTAAAGTCATAATTATGAGATTCAAAGTCATAATTTCGACTTTCAAAGTTATAATTTCGACTTTCAAAGTCATAATTTCGACTTTTAAAGTCATAATTATGAGATACAAAGTCATAATTTCGACTTTATTATGAGATTCAAAATGTTGTGTTTTCTTGTTCAGTACTCATGTTAAACTTATTTTCGTCAGATAGGTGTGATTTCTTTATTGCTAACGGTCAGCTTCTCAACTTATTCTCTTCTCATACAACTGTGCTGCTTACACACAAGAACTTACTCCTATTGCCCCCAGTGGACAACAGCAGTACAACATGCACATAAACATAATGTGACAGGATACAGAACACGCATCCTTTCAAAGTAAATTAGGAACACATAACACAAAATAGAATTTCATCATTGGTTTAACCGCATCTGAAATACTCCTCAATTTGTTTATAATCCGTTAAAAGGAGGAAAATCAGTGTTTTACTGGTTAGACCGATCAGATGGAATACTCTTTAAATCTCCTAAAGGACACCATTTCTACTGAAAAATGACAAAATTGGCAGTTTTGGAAAGTCGAAATTATGATTTTGTGTTAGAATATGTACTCATCTTGTCTTTGAGTTATTTTGTGTTATGACTTATGTCTTTGAATCTCATAATTATGACTTTATAAGTCGAAATTATCACCTAAAAAACAAAGTTTTTTAGGTGATAATTTCACCTAAAAAATTTCACCTAAAAAACAAAGTTTTTTAGGTGAATAAAGTGAAGTAAACTTGCTACTCGTCAGATAACGGAAAACATTGAACGTTGTATCGTTTGTGCTTCAGCTCGGAGTCGCGGTTTAAGCAGAGATAATGAAATACAACAGACACTGACAGGCCTCTGGTCTGCCTTCCTCTGAAGAACTACTGAGCGGGAGGAGACAGCCAGGTGAGGAAAAACTGTTCTTATCTACTGATTCACTATTTTTTCATACAGAAATCAGGCTGCTGTTGTTGTGCTATCAGCTAGCTGCTAGCTAACGACTTTGCTAGCAAAACTAGATAACTGAAGAGCTTCTTCCCTGTATCGTTAATGATCGCGGTCATTATTCAGTGTTGCTTATGCAATAAGAGGCAAATCGCTGTCCAAAACCATCTCCATATGGATATATGTCCAATCTTCTCATTTCCTTTGCTGCATAATGTAATTGCATTTATTCTAGCGTTAGGTAAATGTATCTGGAAGGAGAATAGCACTTAAATAAAAGTCCAACAAGGATATGCATTTAGAATTAAAAATAACTCACCCTGAACTACCGCATTATAATTCGCACCTTCAATGAATGGGATATTTTAAAACTGTTTTCATACTGCATTATAAAACGAATAGAATAGCCGCTACAATAGAGGCTGGGGTTATGTTATGCATCCATTAGATGGAGCTGCGCTAAATGGAATGTCAACAAAACAGTCAGATAGGTCAGTCAAACTTTATTAATAGATTACAAACCAGCGTTCTGACAACTCCGTTCACTCCCAAAATGAATAAACAGCTGTTTTATTCCCGTGTACTTCTGGGTGTCACTCTGTGTGTCTCTGTAAGCGTGTCTCTGAATAGGAACCATTCTGGGGTCTTTACACAAACAAATGGAAATGAAATGGCTCGCTTCGCGCAGTCATATTTCCCAGGATGCACCGCGCACTTCTTCTTCTACGGGGAAAAATGAAGTGGACGGCTGCTTACCGAAGTTGCGAGACCTGTTGTGGCTCAATATTGGCCCATGTATAAAGCGCACCATATTATAAGGCACACTGTTGGCTTTTTAGAAAATTGAAGGTTTTTAGGTGCGCCTTATAGTGCGGAAAATACGGTAGATATAATATATGTAATAATCAAGTTGCTCCAGTCCAATAACAGCGTACAAATGATGGAAAAAACTCAGTCTAGACTTTAAGTAAGTTCAGGGTCTGGTTCGCAGAATATGTAGTTAAATTAGTTTCACAATTATTCAATGAAAAAAAAAAACTAAAATGCGGTTAGATGTGCCCCTTTTTTTTGAGCACCTGCCCCTTTAGTGATCTCTGCACGGCCCTGCCCAGAATGTTGTAGCAATTTAAATGAAACAACAGCTAATGGCAGCTGACTACTGAGCAGCAGCTGCAGGATGTCTCCTGGTCTGCTAGTATGTTTATCTCAGCCCTGTTTATGCAGAAATGTAAGCAGCTTTAGGAATTTATAATCATAAATGAGTACTGTTTCCTTTTAGTGATGCTCAATAAACTTTAACATGATCACATGCATCAGCACACTTATTTAATTGTTTTAGTAAAAGCAAAGCAAAGGTCAGTTATGTTGTATTTAGTAAAACCCCCAGAGGAGCAGCTTGTCATGTTGGTTAGTTTCTTAACCCACATGCAGGTTCACACATTAAACAGGAGGATCTTTGATTCTACATTTATTTGTATAAAGTCTTTCAATGATATTTTTCTGACTGCGCTCTGGGGAAACAGGAAAGGCTCAGCGGTTCAGGTTCTGTGTGGAGAAGGGAGAAGTTAGTAAGGGCCGGGAATAAAGGGATCTTGACAGAGGGTTGGAGGGACGAGCTTACTGTCTTTTAGATGGAGATGGGCGCTGAGGGAGAGGCTGGGATCCAGGTAAGTGCTGGGACTCTATGATGGTATCGGAGGTAGAGCAGCGGGCGGTGGTGTCCGGTTGGGCAAGGAGCAATCACCGATGAGCTCTTGACAGGACTTGGTTCCAGGCTTGATCCAATCAACTCGTCAGGAGAGATGGAAAAGAAGATTAACTTAATGACTCATAAAATATGAGTAACATGAACTTGAGGTTTGACTCTGATCAACAAGTGGGACCATCGAGTGATGAATGACTGCTCCACCGCTTCTTCAAAGTCCAGCAGCCGATTGCTGGAATCAGCTGCAGGTTGCAGCAGCTGATTCAGCTGGGACAGTTCAGCCTGCCAGAACTATCCCACAAAGATCCTCTATTAGGAAGAGCACTCACACAAAACTGAATCCTAACACAGATATTGGTATGAACAGTGATGAATGCCAGATTGTTGAGTCCTCTGCAGAGGAAAACTCCCCATCAGAATTTGGAATGTGTTTGTTTTCCTCCAGATGCTGTGTGCCAGCCGTTCCCTGCCTTTTACTGCGATGCATTTAGACAATTATTAAACATTAACCATTCCAGCTTGTGAATGACAGACGGGAGGTCTTGGAAGTTTGTCCTGACAGATGCCAGGGTCTGTGATGTGTCAGTGCAGGAATTTCAGGAATTGCAGAGGTGGGAGATAGACAGACTAAAAACAGATTTTTTAGATTTCTGTAAGAATTTGAGAGCAAAATATTTTCTACAAATGAAATCCAAAACACTGGAATACAATAATTAGTTTGGGTCCTTCTCACCCATTAAACCTTTTCATGTTACAGAAACTAATTTTAATGTGTCTTAATGAAACGTTAATGTGCTTTTGTGTATTTTGTTAATATTTTTATTGACAAGACTAAAACAAAGCTGTTCATGAAGTAGGACCACTGGAAACAATAATTCAGACATTTTTTTTATTTTGTTCTCAGAAGATTGAAGTGGAAATTCTGGCAAAATATCAGAATGATTAGTTTAAAGTCAGAAGTCTGGGATTAAAGTCATTATACTGTGGACGTAGTCAGAATTCAGACACAAAAGTCAGAATTTCTTTTCAGTGGCTTTACACAGGCTTGAAGTGGAAGGAGACTGATTTTCATGTCACCCTCTTTTTATAGAATTCACTAAACAATGCAATTTGTCTCTAAATTCTTCTCTAAAACAAGATAGACATTGTTTTAGATGACCAGACATAGAGTACAATACGCCTGAACACAAAGAGAAGTTGGATGTTTCCTTGCTAGCACAGACTGCTGCTCCATGCTTGAAATGTGCATTTTGTCTGATTCCCTTTAATCACAAAAAGGATTTGAAGAATTGTTTGTGGTGCCTTTGTTTGTCTGGGATGAAATCTGCAAAAGAGAACAATTAATTGGAGGATGAAGCAAAAGGATGCTCCCAAATACCACAGAGATTTTTTTCGTTAATTCAGACTCAACTCATTGCTTGTAAGAAGCTCATGTCCAGTCAGACCTCAATAAAACTGAAGAAATACTGGTGCCCACAATTGTCAAAACACAAAAACTGCATAGAAAGTTATACTGACTCATTCCTTTTTCCATAAAAATAAGTTTTCAGTATTCATCAACACGTAGTTCTCGTGTGGCATCACACATGCAAGAACTTTGTAACTTACAGCCATCCTGTCAGGCAATTGCTATGACTACAACAAATAAACCACAAGCTTAGAACTCGCTCTCGCCTCCTTCCTAACTTGTGAGCTACAAATCTATCACAATTTCTGAGTACTCTACTCACCTCTGTGTATTACCAAGATAAATATCAGTGGTATTTACTGCAGTACGTTTCACCAAACTCACAAAATTATCTTAGCTAATGTAGGTTTTATCTGATATGTAGCTTATGTTTATGTCAGTACATGTACTTACTGTGCCAAACCTTGTTATTCACATGAACAGTTTGAACATCCTTTATGAATTTGTTGCGGCCATTGATTTCAGGCCATGAAGCTCCTCCATGTTGAACTCACTCTTTGTGTTCAGTAGGCAGTTAACTATATGTTAGTATGAGATCAGAGGCAGCTTGACTAAGTAATCTGATACATTTTACTTCTCCATCTCATATGGGTGGATGCCAACTACAGCAAATTTGTTCCTGGACTTTTCTCTCACACATTGGTCAAGTGTACACACATTTTCTTTTTGTTGGTATCGAAGCCTGGGTCTGCTATGCTTTGTGTTGCGGTTGCCAAAGTGGATCACTTCTGGTTCAGACTTTTGGGAACTAAGTATTAAGGAGACTACTTACATCAAACCCTAAACTAAGACAAAACAGGATCCTGTAGCTGTTTACAATATAAACCTTGGCTTTGTGAAAAACAAAGAATGTACGATAAGGTGAGGCCAAAGTCACAGCAAAAACTCAACCCAGTATCATGGCTCAGATATGTTGGGTCAGGTTAGATTTAAAGTTTTCTAAGTGTGAACCAAGAGAGACGTTTTGCCACATGAAGGTCAACACCAAGAAGGTGAAGAGGTGAGGTCCAAATTGGGAGTGAAGTTTAGAGCAAAGTGCCGTGACTTCTGATAAAAACACGCCACATTCAATCTCGTCATCAGTGTCACTGCGAATGGAGCACGCTCACTGCTTTACATTGACCTTTCACCTTTACAGCCAACACAGTCCTTCACACTTCCATTCCCTCATCAGTGCTCATTTGCCCTGTGAATTGACTGACTGTCAGATACTGCCACCAACTCTTTTACAGATGCTGTGGTAGAAATACATCAGCCTACTATGCTGGTTTTTATGGGAAAACCAGCACATTATAAAGCTGGGATTCAAGCACACTGCCTGATACACATTTCAATAGCGATTTATTGTGTAAGGATCTTCATTTCACAGAGTCTGATATGGACAACCATGTTAAAAGAGATGGATGGACACAAAAGATGTCTTGTTTTTGCATCTTCAAGAACTTGCATTGTAGCTTGACAGGGTGCATAGTGTGTGTACATGACACCAGGTTGTTTTATCTTTGAATCACGATGTGTTTGACAGCAGGTTCACACATGCCGTCAATGAAAAATGAAAATGTGTCCCATTCCCACTGTCCACATAGAACAACCGCTTCTGAAACCGACAAGCAACCGACCCTCAACTCGATGCAATCCACTATCCTGCACTGTGCCGTTGCATTGTATTGTGTCCATATGAAGTGCATTGATACCAACTGAACGAGGTTTAATGCACAACTGATGAATTGGACCCGTTCATAAAGTGTTTTGAGATGCATCTGTTGTATTTTGGTGACATGAAAACATGTTGAATTAAATCAGGGTCAAAGCAATTGAGTCTGGAGAATTGGAATTGGTGTATCTCCAGGTAAGACAATTCTCATCCAGGGTCCTAATGGCGTTATCTCAAATAGACTAACTCTTGTTATTTTTCTTTGTCCTGTCAGGCAGTGTGGTACTCAGAATTGTTGAGTGCCAAGGTGAGACCCAACAGATTTACTTTCACAAATGAATAATTATGGCTAAAACTATGATGCTTCACTTGGTATATAGGAAATTTTATTAGAAATGGTTTGGGTTTATTTTAAATGTAATGGAGACAGAAATGAGGAAGAAAGAAGAGAAGAAAGGGAGAAAAGTGGGAAAAGGTTTTAAGATAAAAGAGGAGTAAGAGAGAAGAGAGAAGTCTGCCTCTAAACCTGCAGAAAGAGGAACAACAAAACAGGGATTGCTTTAATAATAGAATATAAAGTGGTTGCTGTATTTTATTTCATCCATCAAACCATCCATTTTCCTACACCCTTTCCCTTACTGGGGTCAGGAGGGTTGCTGATGCCTATCTCCAGCTATCGTTTCGGGCGAGAGGCAGGGTCACCCTGGACAGGTGGCCAGTCTGTCGCAGGGCAACACAGAGACACACAGGACAAACAAACATGCACACACACACTCATACCTAGGGACAATTTAGAGAGGCCAATTAACCTGACAGTCATGTTTTTGGACTGTGGGAGGAAGCCGGAGTACCCGGAGAGAACCCACGCATGCACAGGGAGAACATGCAAACTCCATGCAGAAAGACCAGGGCCGGGAATCAAACCCAGAACCTTCTTGCTGCAAGGCAACAGCTCTACCAGCTGTGCCACTGGGCTGCTCCCTGTATTTTATTTTTGAAGTAAAATTTTTGTTTTCTTCACAAGGTCAAGATAATATTTACTTATCCCTTTTAAATGAATGCACATTCTATGACAATCATAAAATCACTGAAAACTACACTTTACAACTCAATACATTAAATAGACTAACTTGTGAGCGTTACCAATTAATTAAAGACAAATACTATGGAGTGAAAATAGTCTCAAAAGATTTGTAACTCGTGGGAAAAAGATTTGTGCGTGAAAAATAGATTTGTAACTCGTGTAAGCTTTGTGTGTAAGTTTGTATAATTGTATCTGTGAAATATGATTTGTAAGCCGTAAAAAGAAAATAAACCTTTTCCTAGGTCTACAAATGTTGAAAAAGTACGCACGAGTCGCCAGATACACACACACAAAACTGCTGTTACGTACAGATGCAGTTACGAGTGCACAACTACTTTTGAAACTCATTTCACGCCTCCCAGATTTGTGTGTAAATGGTGCATTCACATGCCAGTAAAAGCTCGGTCATCTGAGTTTACTTCGGAAATTGTTTTTTTCCATAATTCAACACGTATTTCCCTCTCTGCTTGTCTCGTCTCGTGGCTCAGACATATTTTTGTGAAAAATACATGTCATTAGACCCACATCTACTTTTTAATATCGTAATATTGTTTATATATAAATCCACGTTTGTGACCTGTACAACTGTAATTACATGGGTAAAAGATTCCACCACTAGGTGGCGGAAGTTTATTCTGCTCTGGCTGGGAGAAGCGTTCAGTCAAACACTCCATAATGGCGGGTCGGGTCGGCCCAGTAATCGTGGTGGTGGTCTACCCTCAGAAGGGTAGGCCACTTACTACTGAGGGTAAAACTTGCAAGTTTTAACATCCACTTACTTCTGCCATCTGCATCGGCAGAACGAACCTGTCAGCGCCGAACCGCACTAACAGAACCTCTCATTTTACAAGTAGACGGGATAATAATGGGTTCTGGAGAGTCCTGGTCACAGATCTGAGTGATCCGAACTAAATCAGAAGGTGATATTTCGGCTGGAGGTAAAACTCTGAGGGATGTGTCCATCGGGTCTCGGAACCGAGACAAGGTGACCGAACTGACGGGTTTAACACTAGAACAGGGCCGTCCTGCTGCTATGCCTCCAGAACCGCATGTCCCGAACCTCAGGAGAACTCGGCTGCAGGTAGAGCCATCCGGAACATCCACTTACTTCTGAGGGTAGACCAACACCACGATTACTGGGCCGACCTGACCCGCCATTATGGAGTGTTTCACTGAACGCTTCTCCCAGCCAGAGCAGAATAAACTTCCGCCATCTAGTGGTGGAATCTTTTATCTATGTAATTACAGTTGTACAGGTCACAAACGTGGATTCATATATAAACAATATTACAATATTAAAAAGTAGATGTGAGTTTAATGACATGTATTTTTCATAAAAATATGTCTTAGCCACGAGACGAGACAAGCAGAGAGGGAAATACGTGTTGAATTATGGAAAAAAACAATTTCCGAAGTAAACTCAGATGACCGAGCTTTTACTGGCATGTGAATGCACCATCTACACACAAATCTGGGAGGCGTGAAATGAGTTTCAAAAGTAGTTGTGCACTCGTAACTGCAGCTGTATGTAACTGCAGTTTTGTGTGTGTGTATCTGGTGACTCGTGCGTACTTTTCCAACATTTGTAGGCATAGGAAAAGGTTTATTTTCTTTTTACGGCTTACAAATCATATTTCACAGATACAACTATACAAACTTACACACAAAGATGCTTACACGAGTTACAAATCTTTTTTTCACGCACAAATCTTTTGAGACTATTTTCACTCCATAAAATACATTCAGTTTCCAACAACCTTGTGCAATCTCACCTTTGTAGCTTCCAGTACAACCTCTTTAAATTTTCCGCACTGTGAAGCAAAAGACCTGACTAACACTTTGATAAAGAAATTCTTTATGCGTGGTAACTCTCTTCCAGATGTATAATCAGTATGTAAAAAGTAAGATCTATCACTTCACCTTGTTGTTTGAAAACTCCTTTCAAGTTCAATGATTAGACAGACGTTGCGTGTGAGAGCGTTCCTCTCCTTTCCTGCAGAGCTGCTGATTACGCTCCGAGGTGTGCCGATACAACTCATTTAATAGCACACTCCGTGCTTCCGTGGCACCATTTAGATGATTGATTTTGGGCATCTTAACCAGCTCAGCCATGCATTAGTGATGAATTGCAGAGTGATTTAATGCCATCTTCTGCGGAGAAGGAACTTGGCAATCACCTTCTTCTGTAAACAACACAACACCTGTATTGTGGAGCAGTTTTCCATCGAAGGTAACAGATACGCCACATCAGAACTGTTTTAATCCTGCTCTTCCATTTGTTTGTGCTTTCCTTTTCTTTGTAGTAACCTGTCTTGGTTGATTCATTCATCCTTCTCATAGTAGGCAGTTCTTCCTGGTTATTATTGCTACATATGTTTTTATTCTGCAACACAGATGTTGATTTTGAGAATGTTTGGAAATGTATGTCATAAAAATGTTTACTAATGTGGCTCTTAATGTCATATTTTTGTATAATCTTCTTATTTACTACACATTCAGTTCAGGATGAAGCAAAGTACCCTCATCGTGCAGTGACATGAATCTCCTGCTGTCTAACCCACACTGTGAATTTGTCTTGCATCAACTGTTTTTTTCTTTCTTTAAAAAAAAAAATCAAACTATGTAAATAAAAATTCTGTGTCAGAGGTTGTTTACACTGTAATTGAAGAATATAGACTTAGTTTTAGAAACCATAAGATTTTCATGTCACAGAACAATTAATAAGCCTACAAAAAGAGAAAAAAAGACTTATTTTGATGCTGTAATGAACAATACAAAGTTTTTTTTCAAAAATGGAGGTAAAGAACAAATGTGACAGTTTAATAAAAATAAAACGTCACCACTCATTATTCTGACATTTAGCAGAAAGACACTTACAGTATGCAGTTTAAATCAGATAAAATTATCATCTCCCCCAAACCTCACCCACACAGCTCGTTTAGGCAAGTGGCAGCAGCAATTAGCAAACACCTGCTGGAACTGCGTGTCTACTGAGCTTATCATACAAACTACAACTCTCCCAAGAACAGTTCTGTAAGGATTTGAGTTTTTCTGTGTGTTTATTTAGGTTTCTGTCAGTTGAGTTTCCATGTTGTCTACCTTGATTGATCCCAGCTGTGTCTACTTCCTTTGATTACCCCCTGTGTATTTATACCCACCTGTGTTTCTTGTTTGCTGTCAGGTCCTTGTCTAGACTGTCTAGTTGTCTCTTGTCTGCCATCTAGTGGTTACAGTTTACCAGTTGCTACCAGAGCCTGTAGCTATTGCTCCTCTGTGCTGCCTGGATTTTTGTGCGTTTCATCATTCAACCACCATCATTTTGTGGTTTACCACAAGAAGATGGTTATCCTCACCATCTTCACCCCCACTTCATGACAAGTTCTAAATGGCATCATGGAGAAGCATTGTTACGATGCCGTACTAAAGGCGGAGTGTCAGAAAGAGTAGAAGAGTCTTGAAGAGACTTAGGCTCCATTTCAACAAAGCAGAATTTATAATTTAGCATTTCTTGCACACATTTCATAATATTTTGTCATTACTTTTCATTTATGTTTTTTTTTCTAAGCTGACTAATCTTATTGATGTTGAAATACTGTGAATTTCCGCACTGAGACAAAAATAAAGGACAGTTAAGCTGCATTGTATTTCTTTGTATTGTGTTCTTGATAATTATAAGTTAAATGACAATAAATTATAGCCTAAATAAGTCCAAGTTTTCTTGCTAAAGCAGGAATCATTAAAGCTGTCAATCACTCTTATGAATTGGAAGAAGATTCCTTATTTGTATGACAAAGAGCTTGCGTCACAATACACACAAGACACGCTTGAGAGAAAATATTAGCCTGAACTGATTGTCTCACAAGCTCAATCAACAATTATTTAACCGCCCAAACTGATTCCCTAATCGTTGAATAATAATTCATATTTTCCCGGAAAACCTCAGGCTGTCATCTTTAAAACCAGTGAATCAGGTATTCTCGACCATATTACTTGCGCATTAATTACATGATCAGCGCCACGCTGGAGCTCTAATGAAAACTGAACTGGTGCAAAGATCAGAAAATCCACCGAGAGCTCTGATGCTTGCAAGATAAAGACGGAGAGGAAGGTCGTTATCAAAGAACGGAGTCAGATTTATGGCTGGTAATTAATGAGACTTTTCAAGCTTTCTTTGGCAGAAACACGCGGGCCTTGGTCTGCTATCCCAGGGCGTTTTTGGGAACATATCGGCATATTAAGTAGTTGACATTTGAATTTATCATCAACACTGATTAGCCCACGATTCTCCGAATGCATTTAGAAGTCATGAGAGATGTTGTTTAACTTCAATTTAAATAAAGAGGGATGGGAACAACTGGAGCAGGGAGCATGAAACATTAACACAACCCTCTTTAAGCAAATTACCTCCTGTGTTATGATTTGAGTTCTCTGTGTATTTATTTTAGGTTTTCTGTGTGTGAGATCTTTGAGTCCTTGTGTTGTCCTGTCTGCTCCCCTTGATTAATCCCAGCTGTGTCTCGTTCCCTGATTGTCCTCTCTGTGTATTTAAGTCCACCTGTTGTCTTTGTCTCTTGTCGGATTCTCGTCGTGTTATTCTGTCTCGTCGCGTCTCCTGGTCTCAATCCTCCATTTCATTCCTCATCCCGGCTCTGCCAGCATTTTCTCACCATCACCAAACCACAACTCATGACATCCTGTTTATTCTGAAAGCCTTGTTAGTTGTTTTTGATCCTCAGATGGGGCTTTCAGTACCTGTGCTGATTAAGATATGATCCACAGCTTTACTGAAAAGCCTCTTAGCGCTGATGGATTTTCCTTACCAGTAAAAATTAACTCCTACTACATCAGTGCTTTCATTAGGCAAGTGAATGATCATTTACTTTTAAATATGATATAAACTCTATGCTCACGAGTTACAGGTCACTGCTGTTAAATTAAAATTAATTTTGACCACTCCCTGATGTTCCTGACCTTATAAGCATCAAAATTGACCAGGGTGCCTAAACCTTTATGAGGGTGCAAATACTCTTTTTTTAATACTTATCATTTTGCTAAGTTTTAACATAGGAAGCTTATCCCTTAAGGATGCACATAGTTTCTTAAAGCTTAGTGAAGCTCATACATCTACTTGTACCCAAATAGATTTATTTTAGTGTTATATTAGAGAAACAACTAAATAAAGGTATTAATACTTTTATTTGAAGCCTGATACATACTTGTTCAACACTTACCATATGTGCAAAAAACAAACCATATTGTTAGCAGAAAGTAATAAGAGAAGTGTCTGTATGTACAAAGAATCGAACAGGAAGAGGACTAGCAGAAGTGTCTCATTTCAACGCCTAAAAAACAGGATATTGCTTAGTCTTATATGTCTAAGTTAAAGGTTGAAGTAAGGTTGAAGTTTCAACACCTATGGAAAAGAGAACCATCAACTAGAACATCTGCACACTGGTCCGCTTTGGTCTAACGCCTTTTCCTTTTGAACTTATTCTGAACTCTCACTTATTATTTTTAACCTTGTCAGACAGTTCTCGGAAAGTTGGTGTTTTGCAAAAAGTCCACACCTGCGTGCGTGGTACGGAAAGAGCTGTATAAAGAGAGGATGTTTCCTTATCCAACTTAGAGTTGACTTCGACAAGCTGACTTAGATGCTGTCAAGCGCTCTCTATCTGCAGATGTTAAATGAAGTGTTTGTTCCTTGAAACTTTGAATCTCAGCAGCCTTAATCCGGAGAACAATTTAAAGTTTTCTCCACACTGCTCATATGGATGATGTGATCTCTGCACTGCTAGACACTTTTTGTATAGTTGTAAAGTTTTTTTGTTGTTGTGGTTTTGTGGAGTAGTACATGGTCAGTATTTATTCTGAAGCAAATGATGAACACAGTGGTTTCAGTTTGGAGAATCATAGAATAGAAGCAGGACAACAGATATCTCCACTGGTTCATTTGACAATAAACAAGGAAAAGTTCAACAATATTAGTTTGGTTTACTTTAACCTAAAACTAACTGACTAACTACAATGGTGCTGTAAGATGCACTTAAAAATGCATTTTTAAAGGCATTCAATAATTACAATTGATTAAAACCACTGGTGTCAGTGTCTGGCATTCCTGCTTGACACTGTTCTACATATTCTGAATCATTCCTGCTTCTATAAAACAATACAGAAGCCGACTCCAGCCTGCAGTTCTTCGTATTTGTGTAAACACCAAGACCTGATTCTGAGCGCCACACTGCTGGAAAGCACAAGTTAAGAAAATAGCAAGAAGTGAAGCTTAAACTTTTTCTGACATGTTTTTGCCATACGCACAAACTGTAAACTCTCCCTTTTCTTCTACTCTCACTCTGCAAAGATAATTCTCACACCTGAATAAAAAGATGCCAGCTCACAAAAAGACATCGATTTTTACTCTTCGTTTCCACATTCAACAAAGAAGTGGAAAAGAACATTTCATTTGAACAAAAATCTTCTTTTCTCAAAAACTGATTAATGTTTTAAAAGTTTAGGCCAAGTTCAAGATGAAAATGAATAAATCTCCCCACATGAGTGTGTCCCCCCATCGGTGTGGCTGTTTATGTGACTCAGGACTGACCTATAATTACATAAACAGCTTGTTTGGTCTCACAAAAGTAAGTCAGCAAGCCTCTTCAGAGGCACTGGGAAAATAATTAGGCAAATAATCTTAAATTTGGAGTTTATTGTATTGTGAAAAAATGTTGAAGGAAAATACACAGATTTTTTGAAACATTAGCAAGTTTGTTCTTTTTCTGTTTAAGTTGATTGATTGATTACTCAGTAAAGCTTCCATCAACGTTATGTGCTTAATTAGTGTTTTAAAGACATTAAATATGGTAAGTCAAGTTGTTTCCTTATGGAATGGAACAAATAGGTTCCTGCTCTTTTTCGCAGAAAATTCAGCCAAGTCTGTTGTTAAACCAATAAAGAGCAGTATCCTCGGGACATGATCGAGGGAAGTGTGAAAGAAAGAAGCAGAGGAACCAGCATTAATGGAAATCACCAAGGCCTGCTTGGAACCTGCATTTTGATAATAAATGGACGTCCAAAGTCTGAGCAGCAAAGAGGCAGCAACACAATTCGCTTCTGCCTGGCTAATGTAATGACACGCAGTGAATTTGCAGCCTGAATCAACGCTCTCATTCCTCACATGTGGACAATGTGCTGAGATTAAAGCCCCTTTTTCAATAATAAACGGTCCCAGTTATGAGAAGAGTCATTTTCAGCTCAGTTTTCTTATTCTATGGCTGCTCTGTAGTAGATGCACAGTTCAATAAAACCTCTATTTACCTCTTAGAGGATAATATGCAAACTCACTGCTGAACCCGGACAATGAAAGAAGCCATGAAAGCTCTTGGCTCTTTAAGAAGCTCCACTTTAAACGCTCAATTTCCCCCTATATTCCGTCTCTGGATGCCTGGTGAGGCTCACATTCAGCATCTTATGGAGCTGAAATTGTGATTTCTTGCTCTTAATGAGAATAATATTTTGTAGACTGCTTTGGACATCACTTTGACAGGGTTCCTATAACATTATTTGATTGGGCTGGATTTCTATGTTGGATTTTGTAAACGTAGATAAACATACATTTATTTTGGATTCACTTTCAATAAGATGCACTAGTATGGTAGAGGATTAGGCCCAGTGGGAAAAAAGAAATAAAAAAATCTAAAAATTCCAACTTTAATCTTCTGACATCAAAAGTCAGAATTCCGTAATTAAAGTTAGAATATTATTTTTTAGTGATCATAAGCCACTTTATACTAAGAATCTTCTTTGCACAAACAGTGCAAAGATAGACTATGCGAAATGTTGGCAACCAGTGAAGACAAAGACAAGAAGACAAAAAAAGAAAAACGTATTTATTAATTACATATTTATTTATGATTTCATTGTATTTATTTTCTTGCACAATTAGAGTTACATTTAATGCTTTAACATTGAATTTAAAATAACTTTAAGACTTGTCAATGAAAGTATGCATTACATCTACTGGCCTGGCCTCTACCTGCAGGTCAGCTTCTTGAGTGTGTGACACCTCAAGAAGCTGTGGTGAACTAATGTTCCTGTGGTGAACTAATCAGGAACATGCCACAAAAAAGAAAGAAGAAAACAAGCACCTTTATTCTCGCTGCCTACCTGTGTCCTGTGATCTGAACTCAACATACACGAGCATGGTATGTTTGAAGGTCAAGGTGAAATCTTACACATTCGACCATTTCGTTATTTATTTCATTATTCATTCAGAAAATGTATATGAATGTATAAACCTACCATGAAGCAAATTTTGTGAAGCAAAAATGTCTTTGGAATGTTTGTTTGCAAAGGAGGAAACATCCAGTGAAGAGACAGAAGACGAGACAATGACAAGAAGATCAAAGTTACATTTATTAGACAATACCGTAACCCCTACTTAAGTTATGGGTTTAGTGCGACAGACAATTTCCATGCACCAAGCCTGCTCTGCATAATATGTGGCAAGCGGCTTTCTAATGAGGCAATAAAGCCTTCAAAACTGCCCTAGATGGGACTGTCTCATTACAGAGAAATAGCCACAGGGCTTCCACTGATTTAGTGTTAGGGTGAGTTGTATTTTCCATGCACTTTATATTCATTTTGTAAAGGCATGTTGTAATGTTTCCACAGTGACCAGGAAGCCCTGGGCGGTATGTTACTCATATTGTTTTTGGTGCAATGTCACAGCAATGCTGCTCATGAAGTTATGAGTAAACATTGGATTTACATTTATTGTAAAGAAATACAGTTTGTTTTATGTCAGCTGGTTTTATGTCAGTCATGTCATTGTATTTTGTTGATTTTATCCGCCACACTTTCCAGTCCGGTGAGTGAAAACACTTTGGTGTTAAATCAGTCTGTGACGGATGTGATGTAAACATTTTCTAACTTGAAGTGGACTACATTTTATTTTAAAATTCACACAAATACAAGAAAGATTCACAAGGCCTGCATATTCAGTGTTTAATTGCAAAGTAGGAACAGCCATAAACACTATTTCTGTTTATTGTATTCTGTTGTAGCAGATATAAAATAGATTAGCAGCTTAAACATTTATAAATTTATGTTTAGTGTCTCCAAACTAATTTTATGTAGTGAAAGAAAAGGTGAGACAGGGCTTTTCATAGTATAGGTTGCTGAGACCTGGTCTACATTGTGACAATACAACACTCTTGTGTTGTGTTCTATTAGATCACAATCTATTAGAGTCCAAAGAAAAACTCAAATAGATTTTTCAGAAAACTTGACAAATCACTGGTCAAGACCACAGTAAATATTTTAATTTGTAAAAGAGGAAGAAGTAGTTCAAAAGCTTTTGTTACAGTGCTGTGTCCTTCAGATGCAAAAACAATGTGCTTCTCCGTAATTCCAAATCTGTGGCACACAACTGCAAAACAGTTGCACTTGGCTTGATTCACTAAATCTGCGCCATGAAAGTGAAAGACGTTTTCCCAAAGACTCTGACATGCCCCCATAGCATGTCACATTGACCTTTCTGGGGATGTTTTGTTCAGGCCCAAAACCCTTCTGGACCTGTCACTCATAACTGGGAGACCATTGCATTTTTACTGCACCCTGTAGACTTTGCTAAAAGCCTGTGAAACATTCATATTCTGCCTGATTTTCTTTCATGTCATAGTTGAGTTTTCATCAAACCTAAAGGGACTCTTAAAACACATAAAATGTCCAACCGGTTAAAAGGTCAATTCAACAGGTACATGAAGCTAGAAGATATTTAGTTTAACACTAAAGCTTGTGTATGGAAATCAAACAATGAAATTAAGAAAAACTGGAGACAAAAACAAAAAACATTGGCCTCACCAAATGGAAATAGGCAGGCTAATTTGAACATTTCTCTTTTAGTGGTATTTTCATTTTAATGATCAGTACCCATTGTTGTTGCATTAGGCTCCATGAAACCAACTTTATTGCAATATGCTCTGATTAACGATAAGTGATCATGTAATTTGTAGAAATAAAAGCAGCCATTTAATAGTCGTTTTTGTTCATGTGGGCATGAAAATCAGTTTGATTTAGAGTTGCAGCGTGTTGCTAAACTAAAGTGCCAATGGCTTTGAAACCTGCTGTGTTTCCCCAGCAACAGTAATTGATATACAAGCACAGTGAACTCAACAAACCTATTAAAACTTAAGATGAAGTCTGAAATGCAAATTTTCCAGGTATATCGTGTTTAACATGGACTTTAGAAATGATTCTGTATTAGCAACCTGACACCAACAAAATAGGGAACTGTATATGTATTTATAGCTTTCACCTGAGTTTCAAAATGTGAAGCAAATTCAATACAGGGATGGTAATAATGATGACACAGCAGGTTCAATTCATGCCTTAGTTTTACATGTTCACCTCTCTGCTGATCTATAGCAAGAAAGCAGAGTAAGCTGTAAAAATATGGAAAGCCAAAAGAGTTACACTGAAAGTCTCACTATAGTTAGAAATCAGTAAGTTAAACTTACATCAGCTAAGTTAGCTAACGTGAGTGTCTTCAGTCTGAAGCAGGTCTGACAGTATCTGCTAAAGCTAAAGCTTTACGCCTTGCTCTTACATAAATGATAGAAGATATAAAGTTTAAAGGTCTCACCACTGGAATACATTTACAAAACTGAAAAAGTTAAATATCTTGGTTGCAACAAACCTCAGTTTCTTTGTTTTTGATGATGCTTTCAGCACTTTTAATATGCTCTGTTTTGTACAAACATTGTTGTTTTTATTAAAAAGTTATGAAATGTTACATTTGAAAGAAAATATGAACATTTGTAGTGTTTACCACAGAATAATAACACACAGCTGTGACGAGAAAAGAAAAGTTGTTTTTTAATTAAAAGCTAATTTTTCCTTATGTACGTGAAAGAAGAAAAATAATAACTTTACAGTTGTTTGAAGCCTGATGACCTGTCGGCTGCGTGTTTGACAAATGGCTTTGCTAACAAGATCTGACATCTATCAGTAAAATACCACCGCAGCGCCTGTAAACACAACCCGCCAGCTTTTCATTATCTTCACATTTTTTCCTCCCACTGTGAACAGACAAAAGTTCAAGAGGAGAAAATTCACTAAAGGCAGAGTTAAAAATGGAACATGATTGACACTCATGTGTCATTCCATTTGAAATCGTGGCTTGTATTTCACTGAGACACGGTTCTCAGTGAAATAAACAGAGATGAAAATGATCAAAAGAGAAAAAGTTTTCTGCTACAGCCAAGCATAGATGTCTCTATTATGTTTTGGAGATTTCACTTGTTTGACCTTTGAGGTCCGTTTTGCATCTGCATCTATAGTTTTTCATTTTAAACATTTTCCTGCATTCAGGCAGTCTTACTAGGTAAAGCGTTTGTGAAATTGTGTGAAATTCTTGTTTTGTTCTCTACCTTAGCATAAAGCTCAGAAATATTCAGTGAAGATTTGCACATCAATTAAAAAAGTACAAATGATTCAAAATAATGCCTCTTCCACAGCAGCATTTCTGCCACCTCAACTTTTCTACATTTTGTCCCACTACAAATACAAACTTTGCCTTATCTTATTGGGATTTTAAATGAACAACATGAAGTAGTGCATTACAGTGAAATTTAAAGAAAAGGGCACATGATTTAATTTTTTTAATGAAAGCAATTTTGAAAAATGTAACATTTTACCTGGATACCTCTAGAAATTCTTCAAATTTGAATTGTAACATTGCTATAAAAATTCCAATTGAAAGTAACAAAACATGTATATGTTTCATATTTATGTTTCAGTTCGCAATAGTTGTGTTTGAAATGTTCTGAAACACGTTCTGCCTTCAGCACTAAATCAGATGAGTCCTTTATCTCCTCTCTGAAATATTTAATATTCTCAAATTACCATTCATTTTCTGGACTTATAGCTTTGTCTTTTGCTGTATCTCTGCTAATATGTTTTTCTTCTTTGTACTTATCACCTAAACCAAAGAAAAAGTTATGAAGTATTTAAGGAACCAAACTAAATATGCTGAATTTTTGAAGGTATTGATGCCACCTGCACATTTTTACGTTTCGTCACATATCAATGTCACGCCTCAATTTTTTGTGGGACTTTTATTTAAGCAGTTTAAATTTCTCAAGTTAAAGGAAAATTATGCAGAATTTTAAGCAGTAATTCACATGTTTATTTTTAAAATAATGCTTCCTTGATGCCCCTAAACCTAAGGTAGTACAACTTCACTGCCTTCAGATATCACCTAATAGTAATGTAACCTAATTATAATCAACATCATGAAGTTTGCAACAGACAGATTGTTGAGAAGTTCAAAGCAATCAAGTTACAATACTGGTTTAAACTTAAAATGTGAGAGAATTGATGGGTTTTGTAAAACATTGGATGAGCTTTAGCCCAACAAAACACTCATTTCATTTAATCTACTCTGACAGATATAATTTATTTTGAATGGTGGGAAAAGACATGTTTGAAGGTGATAACCACTTAAGAAGACATGATGAGCAAAGATTCACTTGTCGATGCTCCTGATTCCATTTTCTTTTCCTAGAGGTTAAATATTGTTGACATGTAAAGCAGAGTTGGTCATAATGATTTCAATGCCTGCTTTCCTTTCCACTGTGAAACTAACCCCTTAACAGCCGAGTATGATACATGCTGGATGTGCTCAAGCATGTGCTCTGTTTCTCTTGTTCTTCCCTCTTTTTTTTCTGTACTCATATCCCTCCTCCCCATCTGTTAGTCAGATGAAAAATGGGAGAAACATTTACATAAATCTCAGAATAGATCTAGTCTACTAAACTCATCCTAAATTTACCTTCTTGTAAGAATCAAGATAAGAATATCTCTCTGAGAGGAAGATGTCTCACAAATATGCAATACTTTTTAACACAAAAACAGAAATCATCCTAAAAAAAACAACAAAAAACCAGCTTTACTTTCATCGACCTGTTATTAAATATATCCCTGAAGGAAAGCCTGACATCCCCTCTTAGGGTTAAATCTCATTTTCTTTAGAGGGATTCCAATATGCTTCAAGTCCAGAAGTGATATATTACCTTTAAGGTAATCCAGGTTCTCTTCCCATTAGGATGTGGCTGGAAAAGCTTTAAAAGCAGGTGACCAGGTGATACTCAAGCCTCTCAACTGACTGCTGGAGATCCTCTGGTATCCCAGATCAGATCCCTGGTGACTGCGACCCATTTCTAAAGACCAAAGGAAAGGCTTGAATGGAAACACTTCATGTGCAAAAAGAGAACCAAATGCCTTCTGGAGAAATGTTTTGCAGTTGAGATGCTGTAGAAATTTAATGGAGGTAAAAGTATATTTTTGATTCGACATATCTAAATTTGACCGTGTTAAAAGGAGAATAAATCTGCCGACACTGTATGTCACATAAAAGCAAACACTTAGAGACTATTATAAACATTTAAGCTCTGAGTGACATCAAAAAGTATTTACATAATTTCTAATCCACATCCAGGCATATATCAGTTCGACCAAACATGGCATAAAAAAGGGATGCAAAGCATTTTGCAGAAACACAATCCTAGATGTAACTCTGTTCCAGTTGGTTCATTGCTCTTTTCTAGCAAAGGTGGTGGATATCTGTTTGCAGTCTGGCAGACTTTTATTGTAGAGTGATGGTTGCTCTGTCTGAGCCTTGAACTCTTCCAACAGAGTGCAGCTCTTTCAGCAGAGTTCAGAAGGGTTTCAGAGCCGACAGAAGACTATTTTGTGGCCTCTAACTACATTTGCTGAGTAATGAAGGTCACATTTTGTATCCTCTCTGTGAAAAGGCATTGAGTTTTATCTCTGAATTGCAAATATGAACGACTGTGGAATTGAGGTCACTCTGAGTGTCAATAACCATATGCTGCATTTTTAAAATGAATATGTGATTTTCTTTCTTTCTTTTTCTTTTTTGTGGTTTGGTTCATTTAGCAGGCTTTTATTACGTATTTTGGATTTGGCTAATGTGAACAATATATAACTTGGTATTACCAACAGACTCCACTCTGTTAGCTTAACTATTGTAATAGCCAGGTAGCAATTAATAGCAATAGCAATTAATAATAATTGTTTTATAGATTTATAAAGCAATGATTTACACAGTCCAGCTACTGAAAAGGTTCATTTTCCACAGTGTTTCCTCTGGATTTTCATCTTCCATTCTGAATATATTTGTATACATTTGGATGTTTTTATCCAAAGCAAATTAGAAGTAAGCATATAACAATGCAGTTTTTTAAAGTTAACAACAAGCAACTCAGAAGGAAGTCCAATAGTTAGACTCTGTCAGAGGTGACACTGGAGAGAAAGTGTTTTGTTCATTTGGAGGTTTCATGAAGCAATTAGCAATAAAATGAACACGACCTTAAAGGGGACCTATTATGCAAAACTCACCTTCTGCATGTTTTTGTACCATTTGGGTCTCCAATGCTTCTAAAACCAGCCAAAGGAGATAATAAAAATAAAAAAACACCCAGCAATAAGCACATTTTTTTGGTGTCCAGAAAATTGGCTTTTCAAAATATACCGTCACAAATCAGTTGGCACTGCCCTTGCAACTCTAGCAAAGCAAAGCCTGTTACATAGCAACCCCAGCAAAGCCCAGCCAATCTCTTAGCAACCCATGCTGAGCTCTAGCTCAGCTGATTTTACTGCTGAACAATGGCTGTTGAACAAGACAAGTGTTTTGTTGTTGACTTTCCATCCAGAAATATCTTGTTGCATTCTTGTTGGTTGTGCAGGAGGCTCCACTTCTGCTTTTCAAAAAAGTGAAGCAGGCTTTTACTATGCTTTTATGAAATACGTGCGCATCTGCTTGCTGCTATATTTCCATGGAAATGGAAATGTTGGGTTGATGGGAATCACCAGCAGCACTGGATTTAAAGTGACAGGAAGTTCTAAAACTGCTCATTCTGAAAGGAGCTCAGCACAGACAGAACAGAGCAAGATAAATTATTATGATCTAAGAATGATTTTTGCAAATAAAAAAAATAAAAAAATGCAATGAACATTTGGGTTCATTGCATTGATGGGTCAGTGTATAATCCATTGACCCATCCTAATCTGTTTAAGGATGCATAATAGGTCACCTTTAAATATTTAATGTTCAGAGATTTATTATATTTAAGCAATACTAATAATTTATTAAACTGCCATTAATCCATCGATCTGCAGTCCATCACAAGGCAAAAAACATAATGAAGAAAGCATGCACAGACACCCACTCTGCTAGAAAAAATGCATGGCACCACACACGCATGGTTAGAACATGAAAGCGTCTGACAGAAAGACACCAGGCCGACGTGTAAACCTTGTTAGCTTTCACGCTGCAAGGCAATTTCCCTCCAACTGCGCTACATGCCGTCCCAATACTGAAAATTAATTATTCAATTAATAATGGTTGAACTAGTTAAAAAGGAAGCAAAAAACATCCACACTATTAATAATGACATTTCTGGTAAAGAGGTGTCAAGAGACTTGATGCTGCAGCATACACAAGACACACACACACATGAGTCAAATAGCTTTTTGTCAAACTTAAATGCTTCACTTCATCAAATAAATGTTATTGAAAGCCAAAGATAAACTGAGTGAATACAAAATAGATTTGTATTTATTGAGGGAGGAAAAGCTCTCCAAACCACCCTGGTGCTACCTGAAAAAGTACTGCCCCCTAAGCCTAACATCTGGTTGTGCAAGCCTTAAGTTTTTTACATCATTCTGTTTCATGTTTATTTTTCATGGCACAACTTTTCTGAAAATTTGTTAGGCTTTTTATTTTTTCTAATTAAATGTCTGGGATGCTTCATTGGAGCAAGTGCCTGTATTTCGGTTCTTTCACATTTTAACTGACTTCTTCAGTTAAAGAAGAAGTCAGTTCACATTAATGGAAATAAAAAATAGATACATTTAAATCTTTAAATTTAAACAGTTACTTTGATATGGAGCATTTGATGGTGGCAAATTAGCACAAACAGAAGAAATGCACAAGAAATATAAATAGTGTAGCATTTCAGCTCACTATTTAGCACTGTCTAAATATAAACATCCATCCATCCGTCTGTTCATCCGTCCGCCCGTCCATCCATCCATCCATCCATTTTCTTACACCCTTGTCCCTAGTGAGGTCTGGGGGGTGCTGATCTCCAGCGAGTCTATAGGTAAACAATTTAAAGAAAATTTGTGAGCTGAAAAAACCCATCCACATTATTAATGAAGGGAAAGGCTTAGTTGATCTTAGTGTAATATACAAAATGCCTGTTTTGGCAGCTTAATGTATCGATCTACCAATTAAAAGCAAAGCCCAGAAGGAAAGAAAGAAACTGAAAACTCAGCAGTATGGTGTGTTTTGTGCCGTTAGTTAAATTAACAGGCTTTTCTCACAGCAGATAACATCAGCCAGGGTAGCGGTCGCTTAAACATTGGAGCCTGATGACTCAAAAGATGTTCATTCCATTACAGCAAACACACAGACCCAGTCATATATCTCTCTATGATGATCCAATTAAAGTAATGTTGTCCCATGTAATGCTCTGCTTCCACTGTACAAGAGAACAGCACAATCAAACCAAAATAATGTCGCGTCTGAGAAACAAATCTTTTTACTTGGCTCTGAACTTGCATCGCCTGAGCCAACCGTTTATCGACTGCCGGCTCATATGCAGCTTTAAGGCCAATTTAAACACAAAACCTGGGAATCAAAAGTAAACACCAGCTTGTTCTATTTGCAAAGCAAAAATTTCATGAATAATAAAACATTGAGCAGATGTGCTTTTTGCTCAGGAGAAAACCAACAGTTGGACTTTCAGAGTTAGTAAATTGTCTCTAAATAAGGATTGTCCAGACAATTTAAAAGATTTAATCTAGTATGTTTACATCACTTCTGTGTTTATAAAAATGAGTTGTTAAGAAGCAATCTGTACTCAGATTTGTATCTTCATTGGCTCTATTCAAATCTCTAAGCACAAACAGGCGATGGGATTAAAGAAGGTGGAGGGCGAGTGAATGTGAACATTTGTCATGTGTTTATCTAAATTTGTCCAAATTTGCCCAAAATTGTTATAGGCAAATTACCATTACTTTATCAATGTTACAGCATAAAAAAGAAGAAAACAGGCACAAAAAGGAAAAGATGTGCAAACTAAGGGACAAGACAGCGTTCCAAAACAACATGAACGAGATGTTCAGACTCTGCGTCTTGACAGAAGGTGAAACTTTAATCCAGTCTCAGATTTTCTTCTGGTGGATCCCGATGGATGCTACCACACCACCGGGTTTCAGATGATGGATTAAACAGCGTTTAGTGAATTATTGAAAGTTTGAAATATTGTCTTATAACCCAGCTCTGCAGTTGCCCAAAACCTTATATCAAATCCTCCAGCTGTGCTAGTTGGTCTTCATGATGTTTATTTATGACTAATTCATTTCCTAATGAAACTCTGAGGGCTTAAAACACCAGCTGCATTTATACTGAGGTTAAATTACACAAATATAAAATCTGTTCATTTATTAGGGGACATCTAAAGGCAAGTAGCTGCACAGAAATGTGTTTAAGTGTATGAGAGTGAAAAGAGCTGAATACAATGCGTGGATTGATGATGGATGGTTGGATGACATTTCTTGTTGCATAATGAATTTATATAATAATATTGTGCTGTTTACAGTCTCCTTAGTGATGCACGCTCAATACAGTTCTGCTGATGCAAGACCAACCCAATCGCCGTCTCTCTATAGCCGTTCAGATTTTCCTTCGTTTTTCGCTAATAGTTATCTGCTGTGATTTGTTCCCCTTCTCTCAGAGCGCCACCCCCACTTTCCCTGAAAATCTTCTGTCACTTATTTTGTAATACAGCCCTGGAGCATTCTTGATCTGGCTCCATATGGCAGGGAGCTGAGGCAGCAGCTGGCCCTTTATCACCACACAGAACCTGGCCAAATTACACACTAACACACTTCAGAGAATTAGAACTAAAATGAAGCACGCAAATGCGAAAAAGCATTACCACCTGCACTTCTGCGAAACTTACAGATTACACAATGCATCACAAACATCAGGGCAGAATTTACATGCAGGATGACACAAAGCGGAGCGCGAACACAGGAATCATGCGGATGCACGCAGTCGGATTTCTGGCACTCCGGAATGTGTACACATTTCAACCCAAAAAAAGAGACAGACTTCATGCATGTTCAGACTCTGCCTGTATGATTTTTTTTCTCTACTTCTGTCACTTTCCCTGCTCATCAAAGGTTTCGTTTTTGCATTTTGTCGACCACGCTGCCACTTCAGAAGCAGAGAGCCTTCTGTGCTTGACCCATCTGTCATTTTCAGCCACTCCACATTTTGTTCAAAGAAAGTGATGAAGTGCTCCTCGTTTCTTGGATGGAAGTAACTTTCTATGACCCCTCGCAGGCTTTGAGATGCAAGGCACATTGAAAACTTGCAGCTGTTTAGTCATCATGTGACTCACAAATGCCTGACTCTTTGCATATGCCATCTGACGATGAATGAAAACCTGTCAACCTTATTTAAGGTTCACCAACCCTGAAAGACTTCAGAAAGTTTCTGATATGCCAGAGCTTTAATGCCTTAAAACACATATTTTTGTGTGTTTTTGGGATTAAGGACGACAGACACTGACACTCTTCTGTCATGAATGAAACACCACAATGAGTAGATACATCTACAAAACAGAACATTGATCTGACAAGTTTTATCTCAGAGATAACGGAGCTCGCTGTATTAAAAAAAAAAAAAAGAAAAACATGCTGTGTTTCACAAGACAAATAGAACTATCTATCACGCATCTAAATATGTAGTTTCTAAGTGGTGTTGAAATTGAGATTTTTGTGTTTGTTCTGGGTGAAAATAGCAGTGCACACTAAAGCCTAATGATCAGTGAGAAATAATGGCTTTATTATTGCCCTTTATAAAATCAGGGAAAAAAGAATTGTTCTAAAATTGTATGTATCAGGGTTTTATAAAATACAATCTGGGCTTATCCACAATATTTAAATCTAATGATGTTCCCAAAATATGCAGCTGTTTCCATACTGTCAGATTGGCAAAAGCTTGTCTTTGTAAGAAAACCCAGCAATCCCTCATTCTGAGCGACAGTGGAAAAGAAAATGCCCCTTTTGAGCCTGTTTTTCTACTAGCTTAGGCTTATGCAAGGTCAGGTCCAGGCTGACCTCTGCAGTTCTTTCTAGTGGCCATTGCGGTGTAGTGCAGAACTGCAGCACTTACGGAATAGGTGCTACCTGTATTTCCAGGTATTTCTGAAGCTCTCTGCTAGTTCTCCTTTTCCTCTGGACAATTTTATTTATTTACTCCTCTGTTAGAAATCTTACAAAGAATGAAATAACATTCTTTCTGCTTTCAGATTATGGTTCTCTTTGCTTGTAAGAAAATTGCATCACTCTGCAAAACCTTTTCACAGGCCATCAATTATTATTATACCAGCTAACCAGGAAGTTTTTCTAAATAATGAACGTTTTCTGCTGGTTTCTTGGCTTTCTATGATTTTTTTGAGCATGTGTTCACTGCAGTTTTTCACTCAAAACATCTTTTGTGGACTAATTTGCTCGTATTTCTGGTTGCATGCAAATTGTTTGGGTTGCTGCCAACATCTGATGTGAATTTTACATCAATCGCTCCGTTAGGACTATTTTAACCTAGAACAACTTTGATGTGCTCAATCAAGCAACCCGTCAGACATACAACCTTCCCCAATGGTAGCATAAAATATTTAATCCACTGCTGAATTTGCATTCAATCCCTTTGTGACTGCTGTGTTGCACTCCTGACACATTGGCTGCTCTGTGTAACAGATGGGGCCAAAGCTGAATCATCCAACCGTCTAATTTATTATCAATTACTTGATTTCTGCCTTGTTGTGGTAAGATACATTGATACAGTGAGGACTGACAGTGAAAACTCCATTGTGCACATAATCAATACATCTCAGCTGGAGGCTAAATTGGCACAGGATGGAGCTAAGGATATATGGCACCGTCAAAAGGGCAGCTCATTAATCAGGTCCAGTAATCTACTCTATTATCCATAGGGTGGTTGCTGACTGGCCAGAGACAAATCCTTATCTGCACTTTGTAATGTCCATGAGAGAGGAACACTAGCCACTGTGAGTCACTTTTATACCAATAACCTGAGTCTATGCTCCAAGTATGAGAAGAGTTATCCAGCATGAGCTCAATACAATGGCTTACTTATGTTTTCTTTCCTCAAACAGGCATTATTTCTTGAGATTGTGATGAAATATCTGACTACATTGAAAAGATTCAGCATCCCCATGATTTTGCACTAATTTTTCAATTACAAAAGGAGAAAATGATTTTATAGATAACCAATAAGAGCTTAAGAATAATCTAAAGTTAGTTTTCAGAGTCAGATGTAGTCTGAAAAACCATCAGGACATGTTTATTTAAGACAAACTACAAGTCAAACTAGTCCATATTTTTTATTTTTTCTTATTTTATTAATTTCAAAACTCCATTTGTCATCTACAGATTACAATGTCTTAACTGTAAAGTTTACTGAAATATGTTAACAAGTCAGAGTAGCAGATCCGACATCTGTACATTTGCATAATTAATATTAATAATTCAATAGTAAGACTGAATGTTTAGAAAATGTTTAGATCACCATTAGTAATTACTAATATTACAAATATTTGTTAAAGAATTTAGGATTGGTCACATTACCATATCCATTGGATGAAAAGAAACTAAATCAAATCTTTTTGAATTTTTAAAATACAAGCCAAAGACATCCCAGGAATCAATAAAAGTTACTACATTAGGCTTTTTATGTCCATGTTTTCTTCTTTGCTGTCATTTTGTTGCCCTTCCATTACAAACGTGTGCAAAACGTTGTCAATATTTTTGCAATTGCAGTGTTTCAATTGAAAAAGAAACATGATTTAAATCACACATGAACAAGTTTTTTCACACAATAAGCCAAAGAAAAACATGCTCTGCCATCATCCCCCACCATTTCTTCTTCAAGGTTTGTGCCAGTGGCAACATCTGCTTGTTGATCTTATGACTCATGTGATGCAAAGTGTGCAGTTTCGCAAAATAAATCAATTTCAATATGGTCAGAAAAACCCACCTCATCCAGGTGGCAAAACCTTTTATCAGAACATGAGAGTTTTTTTTATTGTCACATCTCCATTAATTTCAAAATATCAAATTATGCAATAATATGGTCAGTGGAATCGTAGCTAATGAGAGAAGCCATCTGCTGTTTTTTGTTAACAGGGTTCCCACGTGTTAGATGTCTAGGTTTGGAGTTCTCTTAATGGATCATTTATGGAAGAGGAAGCATTTACAGTAATGGAGAGTCTGACTGAGGAAGGATTGGAGAACCTTTTCAGTCTGACTGAAAAAGATGCTCTTTAATTTTCCCTTGACCTTTGTCCCCTATGGGGTCTGGTAGGGATTTAGAGTGTTGACTAGATTCACGACCGCATACATTCTTTAGGACAATTATCTGAATTTCTGCACAATTTTATGCAAATAAATACAAAAATCTAAACTCAGACATAACAAGTCGACTGGAGAGTCTGTGCAAAAAGTGGATGCTTATTGTTATGGGGTGCCATTTGTAAAGTTACACAGTACAAAAATTAACAGCTGTACCTTGGGTTATTTTGAGAAGTTATTTTGTTTTTCATTAATTCATCAATGTCACAGTTTGAAACTAAATATTTAATTAGCAAGCTAAATACTTAGTTTGAAGCTGAACATTTAAATTGCACATAACAGAGAAAAGATTCATCACTTGTGTTTTAAAAGGAGCAATGACTGGTTGTAACATGTTTACCTCTCTCAAAAAGGCTGAACCATGTTGGATTTTAACTTTTAGACGATAATGTTTAAGTAAAAGTGTATTTTTGTTTGTTTGTTTTTTTTTTTTTTCAAAAAATGTAGTTACAGAAATCTGTGGTTTTGCAATATAAAAATGTAAATGTGGGGATCCAGGGTGGTGGTGTGGGGTTTTGCTGCAGTTTTCTCCTTTCTCCACCAGAGGATGCCGAGAGGGCACATTCAGGAGGGCGTGGCCAGTGGCTGCTGGTTTACCGGCACACCTGCAGGTCATTCCTTCGTCTGGAGGAGGATAAGAGATGGGTGCAGCCAACACTCCTGTGCCAGAGTGTTAACCAGTAATGGTACTACAGGCCATCTGTACTCTCTGTAGCGCTACCCTCCGTGTGAACCTCTTGTGTCTCACCGTGTATTCTTCTTCCCAGGTGACCTCCTGTGACGCCGTGGCGTTTTCCCTACCCACCGGTAACCCGAGCTCCACTTACCTCATCGCCATAACAAACCTTCCCGGATCTCTTCGCTGGCTGTTCCCATCACTCCCCTCTGCTGAGCAAATAAGACCCTACCTGTCCGCCCTCCAACGCAGTCCCTCCGCCAACCAAGCAGCAGACCTCCTCGTAACCACCCTGGAACCACAGAAATCCTCCCTGGCTCAGATCCTCACCCACTTCTAGTAAGAACGTTCCATAGCTTCGACATTTCTAGTTCCCGCAGACAATATACTCACCTCCACTTCTTTTTCCACTTCAGTGAACCCGAACCCTGCACCGTGACCCACCATCCTGACCATTACTTATTATTTTTTCCTAATAAATAATTTTCACTGATTCTCTCTCTCTCCGCCTGGTGTGTCTGCATGTGGGTGCGAAAACTAGAACCGAACATGACAGTAAAGACATGGTCACCATATAATTTTATATTTATATCTAGGTCAGTCATCATTCTTCATAAAAGGACTTTAAAGGTTTTAATGTTTTATTGCTGAAACACTGAGTGGATAAATCTATTCTAGAGTTTCTTCATTTTGTAGTGAAAGATGCAGGAATACAGTTTAAGCAGCATTTGCAGAATATTCTTTGTCAATCAATATGGAAATGATCGCTTTGCTCAACCTTCATGAAGAAAAAGACACATGGGAAATAAGGAACGGGAGAAATAAGGGGAAAAAGAAAAAGGGAAGGTAAAATTGCATAGATTCATTTTCTACCTATTCCCTGTGCAGGAGTTTTTCATATTCCTGCTTAAAGTGGTTTTGGGGAGACAAGGATCTAAAGTTGATAAATACAAAAGAGACTTTCCAATTATAGACCATCTATGGTGAGGGCCAATTATTTTGCACACATTATTTCAGAGTCCCCACCACCCCAAGGTTCTCATCATTTCAGTCCTCAAGCCTTCTCTTCCCTGAGCCACCTACTGCTGCCTGTGAGAACTTTAATTTTTCTTCAAAGATTTATTTGATATTCAAACATTCAACATTCTACTTTTTGAATATCTGCCCAGCTCGCCATGCCATTTTGAAAGATTTTTTCAAAGATGCCCTCCTCGGACATGATCGCTGTTGTTTTAAGTACAAAACCAACCAAGAGTTCAGTGGAGAATCTATTTGCTAAAAAGATTTTTAAGAGAATTTTTAAGAAGCCATCCAAGACCATCAATAACCCAACTGATTAATACAGTCGTGCTCATGGACCTTCCTCTCCCAGTTTAAAACATGAAGTTGATTTTGACTTTCATTTTACATTTGGACATCCGCTTACAGGAAATGTGCATCATAATTATGTTTATGTCTTCAGTTTTCAGACTCAGCCTCATTACTGAACCTGCTTTATCAAAACTTTGTCCTGAACTGGTTCTATCCCCAGACAATGGTTACTGTGCTGTTTTATTTTAGCTTGACCTTTGTGCCCTTCAGGGTTTGCTGGGGATTCAGAGTGTTGCCCTTCAGTAGCTCTCTGCCTATTTATCTGGTAGATCTTCATCTGTGGAATTTGGTGATTTTTCTTCATATACTGCTTTTTTTTTAAAGGTTTTATTGGCTCTAGTGACCTTTATTTAACAGTTAATGGACAGGAAAGAGGGAAATGAGAGAGGGGGAAGACATGCGGCAAAGGTCACCAGGCCGGGAATCGAACCTGGGACGGCCACGTCGAGGGCTAAGGCCTCCCGTATGTGGGTGTGCTAAACCCCTGCGCCACCACAGCACCCCATATACTGCTTTTGATAGTCATGCAGTTCCTTAAGGATTAATCTTGATCCAGTTTTATTATTCATGCTTTACATGCTTCTGTTTGGTAATATGAGTTCCATGTCACTGTTATGCAGATGACACTCAGATTTATATGCCCTATAGTTAAAATAACCAATCTTCTGTTCCCCTCATTCAAAATTTTACTATACAGCATTTACTAAATTAGTAAAATGCTCGATGGCCAATATCTGTCTTCAGTTAAATGTTAATATGTTTCAGATGATTACTTTTGGCCATCCTATAATGCAGGCAATTCTTGGCAGCTAGAAAAAGTTAATTCAGGCTCAGCGTCAGACAGATTAGTAAAATAAATATACATTTAAAAAGGAATGTTTGCTTTTAACTGTTGGAGTTTGGCAACAAGGACACTAGATTTTTTTTTATAATAGAAAGGTTTTTAAGTCCATCTTTACCAATTCTCTTATTCTTGTGCAAGACATTTTGGAAGGTAGATAATGAAAAAAAATAATGTTTTAAAGATGTTCTTGCACAACACTGGTTTAGAAATGTTCCAACCTGACTTTACCCATGACAGGATGAGCTGCTTCCTCAAAATGGATGCATAACTCCTGCAGAGAGTTTCAGCATTTCCACCTCATTTTCTAAACATGCCATTTCTTCTGTCTGTGTCTGAGCGTGCAACCCTTATTGCTGTCTGGTTCATCCGCCCTGTGAGGGTTCATATCACACACAAGCACCTGTCATTTGGAAGCCTCACTGCTGCATTTCCCAGCTGTTCCGTCAAACCTGTTGACAGCTGGAGTGCAAACATAGCCAAACACCCACGCTGTGAGAGGAAGAAAGTTGCCTTTGAACTTTGAAATGTGGATTGACGAATGCCCTGTTGGACCATCCCTGTTTCACAGCTCATAGTTTTCTTTGGTGATGCTCTGACAAGCTATTGTTTTACTTTCAAGAGTTTACAAGAGTTGGGATGATAGGCATTTCAATGCTGCAAATGTTGTCTTTGTCTGTCTGTCACCATTCTTTCTCCATGTCACTAGTTGCGTCTTCGATAACAACAGAATTGCACAAATCAAAATTCTGAAATTAAATTAAAGTAAGCAAATATTCAAAGACACCAATAAAACGGAAAGTTTAAGTTGTTTTTCGATGGTTCGATGGTGTTGGTATTTCGCCAAACTTAAATGAAAACACTTTTTTCTCACCGAATGAAACACCTGATCAACAGCCAGATGTTTGTATTGGTGAAAATGATGAAGAAAATGTCAGGAGGAGGAGGATGGTTAGTTTTGGGGTATTTCTTGAACAATGTGCAGCTGACTCCAGCACCTCGTCTGTCTTCCATCTGTCTCAGCTTTCATTAGCAAAGCCTCTAAGCACCAAGGACACACAGCTTCTCTTCTCTCTTCTCTCAGGCTCAGACCCGTTCGGTTCAGCTTCACCTGTTCCTCCTGGGTAGCAACATCTCAAGAACCAAGTAAGGCAAAGTAATTCTCTCTGTCACATAATTATCTCTATTGATCACCTACCAAACCTATTAATCCACTGTTACTGTTCTTCCTCAGGTCCTGTTTACCTCAAAGAAGGAAAACTGTATTTGTTATTGTTATTATTATAGTGACAGAGTGGGCTTGCTAAGTTTGCTTAGGATTTCATAAATACTTAATTTTCTGTTTTATTATTGTGACTGTTTGGTTTCTGAATGACCACATTTGTATTTGTCACTCCTGGTTTTACTCTCTGATTGATGAGCTCCACAAGTTGAAATGTATTTTTTCCTCATGTCAGACCTGGGGTTCATTCATTCTGTCTTTGCCGCTTGTTAATGGTTTAACCTGCATTTAGACCCCTCAGCCTTTAACTTCTGACTGACACATGACTTTCATACAACATAGAAATTCTGACATGAATGTGTAACTTTTTATTTTAATGAGCTTTAAACTCCAAAAGTCAGCTTGAATTTCAGATTTTGTGACTCCTGTCAAAGCATTTGGCCTCATTGATGTTGTATTATTTGACTAAAATGAATAAAAGATCATTGTTCCAGCTAAAAAGACTTTATTCTCTTTGATTCAGAACATTGTGTATGTCTATTAAACTACAAGGGCAAAGTACTGGTAGGAGGACTAGATGGAGAAAGCACTGAAGTGCGTCTGAGTGATCTTTCTCTTCATGTTTTTATTCCACCAGTCTGTTCCAACTTTCTGTGACATTTAGACTTTAAAACTTAGGGGGGATCTTGTTGGCCTCCTCTTTGGATCAAAAGCTCCTCGAGACTTGTATTTGCATATTTTAATAGTGTGAAAGAATTAATGTGTTTGAGGCTAGAATTCTTATTCAGTGCCTTAAAACATATATAAAACAATATTTTGGCAGGATTATGCATATTTTATGGCCTTGAGATGTAACTAATCTGTGAAGACAGACTTCTCTGTGATAGACTTCGAACCCAGCTGCCTGTTTTCTTAGTTGGAATATTCTGCTTAGTATTTGGTTCAGACTGCATTGTTCAAATAGCATATAAATATGAGGAAAAAATATTTCAGCCCTGACAGAATTAATCAATTGTGGAAAGGAATATATTCTTAGAGTGTTGTCACACCTGATAGTCTGGAAGACTTGGTTTGACTTGAAAATTGTAACATTTGTTATATATTCAACTGGTGTGAGATTGCAGTCCCTTTTAAGTGGTTGCAGGTATTTAAAAAATGTCACATCTTTCTGTACATCTTATTCTGTGTTTGTGTTTGTATAACTGTGAATTTGATAGAAAAAATATTCTGTTCAACCACGTTGAAAAGTTTGGAAACACTTCATGGAAAAACAAAAATTTAATGAATGCTACTTGTTTTACCAACAAGGGAAGTCAAGATACCTGATTACAATTATATGTTACTAAATACTAGGTAATGGAATAAAGTTTAGGTTGGGTGAATTGTTTTGTGCATCAGAATAAATATAAATATTTACAATTCTTATAAATGTATCCAGATCATGTTGTTAAAGTTCATTGGAGTATGTTATATAATCATTCCTTCCTGGAGAAGATTGATTTAAATGATTAAAAGCCTCCGTAATATGACATTTATACCTTTGATGAGAGCAGAAAACTTCTGATTAGAGAGCTATATAATGTCAAAGGCAAGATAAGAATATTAATGAGCGTTTTAGCTGTGTCACCTTTTGGTCATTGGAGGTCATCTGAATGTAAACCGTTTGAAAACGCCTTCATCTTTCAACCCTAGGTAAATGCACAGCTCTCAAGCAGATAAATAGGCAACGCCATCTGCCAAACTCATTAAGGCTACGCTGTTTATTTAGAGGCTGATGAAAGTATTACGACAGCAGAGGAGAGATGATAAATTAGGAAATGGGTGGAAAAGTGGATTGCTATGCTTTGTTTATATAGCAGAGAGATGGAGGGTTTTTGTGAGGATATTTAGAGAGCAACAAAATACAGACAAACACGTCTGGCTCGCTGGGTGTGATCGTCGTCACTGAGAGCGGATGATGAGGCATCGGAAAGAGACAAACTGCGACAACAGAGATGGACAAATGCAGGCAGAGAGATAAAAATCCACAAACAGAGAAAGATCAAAGTATTAGGGTGGTGGGAATGGAAATACAGCATGTTTATAAGTCGGAAAATTGGAAAAGGGTTGGTGGAAAGTGAATTAGCATTTAGAGCAAAACAGGAGTGAGGAACAGCACTGCAGAAAAAAACATACTGGATTAGATTATTCTGTCAAATAAGAAAGAATGAACTAATTTACATGAAACTAAAAGGTTCAAAGCCTTTTAGAGGTAATAGTTATCCAGATAAAATTGGTTTGAGATGCAGCTTGAAAGTTGCATTGATGCTCTTATCCTACGTTTTTTTTCCTTTAGGTTAAATCTGAGTGATTGTGTATTTACTTTTATGTGCATTGTTCTCTGTTTGTTGCATTGTTGAAAAGATGCAGCCTCTTGGTCACAAAATAAAATCTGAATAAAAGATTTCAAGGATTTCATTCTGGATAAACAAATAAGAGAAAGATAAAGAATCACATTCTGTTTTATTGGCTAGTTAATCATTTCTTATGCAATTTGAGGCTGGTCATTCTATCATTTCCTGCTTCTTAATGTTTAGAAGACAGATTTACTGGTCATTAGACCTCAGACATATTACTATTTGCCCCAAAGCACTTTAAACATTTCTGACTGTGTCATAAATTACAGGGAAAATGTAAAGAACTTTCTGTTTTCTCAATGAACATAAGATTAGACAAGAGGTTCCCATCCATGCAGTTGTACTTTAAAGCATTGATTACTTCAATGTTCTACTCTCTGGGTTAAAAACAGCTTTTAAAAGTCAGGAAATGGTAGAAAATGCATCTGGCCACATTCTAACCCAAACAGACAAATCTGAGCACATTACTTCAGCACTGACATTTCTTCTCTGGTTGCCTTGTCAGGCTAGAGCAGAGTTGAAGGTGTTGCTGCTCACCAACAAGGCTCCGAATGGCTCAGCTCCTTCATATCTCTCTGACCTTCTGCGCATGTATGTGCTCCCCTGTGCTTTCCAATCTCCACTGGTTTTTAAAGATTCTTAAAGCTAGGAAATACTCTGCTGGTGCACATGCTTTTTCTTTTCTCCACCTTTGTGCAACAATCCTGTTCAAGATATTAGGCTTTTCTATATAAATGGTACTTGCCAAATTTTTTTTATAAAAAAAGCATGAAGTAACTAGACTTCTAAATATGTGAAGGACTATTTTAAGAAAGAAACCTTTTTTCATATGTTTTTGTGCTCCTTTTGATTAAATGAGCTAACCAATTTAGTTTATAATCGGGTCTTCTCCGAGATGGAATGAATATGAAGCAAAACTGAACCAACAAGTAGCACTTGTTCATTTATAGATTTAAAAGTAAAAATAAAAAATATTACCAAATATTTTTCCCTGACTGGGACTTGGGTAGGCTTTCGCCCTGCAGAACCTCCTGGCTAAACCAGCAGATTTGTTGAAGGAAACCTAAAACCAAACAGCTTCTGCAACAGTTTTATTGTAACATTTATTAACATAAAGAAGAAACAAAATTACCTGCAAATAAAGGCCGGGGTTTAAGATCTCAGGTGGATTGTTTTTTCATCCGTGTGTTGTTTTTAAAGCTTCTTTTAGTTGCAGACTTTCAAGCATGGAGGTGGTGACACCTTGGATGATCTTCAGTAAGAAAATGTCAGATCAGCCAATGAAAGAAGACAACCATGACTTCAACATGCAAGGAAAATGAATCAAGCAAATAATGCAAATAATAATAAATAATGTTATGTTGAGAAACAGAAGCATTTTGCATGGAAAACACATGAATCTGCACTGAGGGACTTATGAACCAGCATCTTCTGCCCAGATGACGATCTACTTAGCAAATAAAAAGATAAGGAATTGTGCCAAGAGTATAAATAACAACCTTGGTACATGTATCCAGACAAGCTGCTTTTTCTTTACTCTCTTAGGTAAGACGCTTGGGAAGAATAGAGATTACCTCATATGGCCATCAGGTAGCATTTGGGATTTTTTTCTTCTTTAAGCGCTGCAGCCAAAGCTGTCAGGGTAAATAAATAAACACCAGGAGTGTTAATGTGATGTAGGAGATGTAATTACCGTGGGACCAGAGATGACACATTAACAGATGGCACTGGTTCAGAAACAGCTCGGGGAATATAACAACCTAATCTCTTTTCACTGCCAGTAATGCCACGAGTCTGAGGGAATTCTCCCAGCAAATAATTATTTTAACAGAAATCCGGAGTGGGCTCCGCTATTGGCAGTTCAGAACGCTCCCAGAACAGGAAAATGTTGGCTTTGGATGGTACGGGCGCCATCGAATAGAGTGGCATGGATTTCATAAACACATTCAGCTGGAACGCTGCTCTTCAGAATCTTGAAGGACCTCAAGGTACTTTACAAAACACACAACTGCTATTTATGTTGAGAAACAGAAGCAAATCTGTCCAATCATAGACTTATTCAAATTCAGCTTCATACATTCCAGTTTTGCCTCATCAAAAGACAATGTAGTTAAAGGCAGTTTAGCATTGCTATTGTTAAAAAGATTTAAAGACCGAGGGGATCATTCCTTTCAGACTGCTGCACCTCGATTCTGAAATGAGTTTCTTTTGTTTCAACTCGTCTCCAGAGTCCTGGCTCATTTGTACTCAAGCTGAAGACATTCAGACATGCTTTCCTTAAGCTCTTTTTGAATATAGTTTTTTTTTTTTTTTTGGTATCTGGTATTTAGTTTCTTTTTTTAATCTGTTTTATCATGTTTGAAATGTTATAGAAACGTCCTGTCACAGAGTTGAAAGGATTACCCAAATGCAGAAAGGAAGTAGTAGGCAAGCAAGTTAAAATAAAGAGTTTTACTTAAAGGAACATTCAATAATTCAATAACTTAAAAACTAAAACCTAAAGGGCAGGTGGAAGCATTCATTCTGGGCAGCTTGATTACTGAAGAAACAGGTAAAGTAAATAATAGTAGAGAAACAACTTCTAATTTTGAATTAATGCCTCCTGTAGATTTTCATTTTCTATATTTGAAGAGCTAACATTTTATTTCCATTCTGAGGTGTCAAAATAAACCAAACCATAAGACGCTTAGAAAGGGATGGATACAATTTCTTCAATTTCTTCTGTATTTCTTGGTATTTGTGGAAATTGATGTAAAAAAATACAATTTCCAACCTAATGAGAAAAAAATGCTACAATTTTTTTTTAAATAAAATTCAAAATTATCCATGTTATTGTTTTTGTATCTCGTTTTTGTGTTCCAAAATGACACTGGTGACCTGAGGTTGGCTGAGGGCAAACTCTCATGATGTGAATCATTGTCATACAATACTTTCTATTCAGGGTATTCCTACATTATTTTAAAGTTGCCCAGTTTTCCAGTAATTTATCCTTTATAATGCCAACAATATTTAATTTTACCTTTTTGTATCTCTTGTTCGGTTTTCTGCCATTTGAATCACTTTGTTTCTCTATAAGGATTATGTAAGTGCTGTGAACAGAGCATTGACTCATCCATCATATTGTAATCTTTTAAAGTGGTCTCATCTGATTGTGCTTCAGGTTTTCTGAAAGTTTTTCAAAGTTTTCCTCTTATTCAAAGCAAAATCAATAAAAACGGAGCTTCCACCTTGATTTTAAATGAATGCCATGGTTCAACAACACCAGGCTCATTACATCACCCTGTTATTTTGATATCAACTATATGCTTTTTGAAGTTTTGAAGGCATTTGTTTCTTTATGTTACTCTTGTTTTGCTTTTTGCCAGACCATTTCAAAGAACTTTCAGGAATTTAATTTATATTTGCTAAATCATTGAAGCATTCAAAAGGTAACAGTTCAACAGTCTATAGTACTTTGATAGAACTAAATTGATTCCTGACAAATACTTAAGGTGAAAACCTGAACCTGAAAGATGATGCATCTCCAAGGTCCTGTCAAGTGTTTTTGAAGTTTCCTATAAAGATGGTTTCCAGATACTGTTCTTAAACAAGCCCACAAATCTATTCATGAACACATCTAAAAAAAAGAGACACACAAGAAAGTCAGTCTGCTTGGAAGGAATACATGGAAAATTTTTATTTGGTTAAAATCTTTGCACAGTGCTGTAGCTTAACATGTCCCAATACTACGGAGCCCCTAAGGGGACATGGAGAAAGAAAAAAAAAGGAACGAAATCCCGACTTACTTTCTCGAGATCCCGACTTATTATCTCGAGATCCCGACTTTTTATCTCGAGATCCCGAGATCCCGACTTAGTTTCTCGAGATCCCGCGGAAAAAAAAAAAAAAAGTCGGGATCTCGAGATAATAAGTCGGGATTTTGTTCCTTTTTTTTTTTTCTCCATGTCCCCTTAGGGGCTCCGTACAATACATTTAAAGTATGTAGAAGTTTTAATTTCTCCCTCTGTTAGATGAATTTCCCCCCTTGAACTCTCCTGAGTTTGGGCCTCATGATTGATTGCTGTGCTGTACAGACATAGCCAGAAAAGCTGAGCATTTATATGGGAAGCATCTTATGAGAACAGTAAAGTGGAACCATAAAACAATTCTCCCTCCGTTCCATCGCTCTACCCCGGGTCCCAGTCATGCCTTATATTATTCTTCTCAGTCTTGCAATGTGCGGCGGTAATTTCTCTGGTGAATTACCACTTCCTGACCTTTCATGGCATTAAGAAAGGGCACTTTTACACATAAACTGTGTGTGGAGACTTCCTCCAGCCTCTTTAACGGCAAACAAAGGAAAGCAAACACAGCGAGAGTGTTCCATCAGTGCAGTTTTTATTGGAAATAATTGTGATTAACACATTCTTTTGTCATGGGTGTTCTTACAATCAGTCTTACCAACAGCAACGAATAATTATATAAGGCCCGTTTTTTCACATTTATAGTGCTCATGGACTAAGTCGCTATCTGAAAACACACTATGCAGAATGAAAGGGACACCTATTCTTTTTTCCAAATGAAGAATAACAAAAAAATTTAATATTTTGAGTGCCATGTTTAGCTCTAATAAGCCAACCGCACTGAACTTAGTGATCTGTAAAAATGTCCAAAACCCCATTCAGTCCTGGAAAACCATCAATTCATAGTGGAGCTCCTGCAGGTCTATGTATAAAGCCACTCACACACTGAAAAAAATAATTCAGTTCCGATTTAAAATAAATTGTTAATTTGTTACATGCAATAGAATTACGTTTTTAAATATAATTTATTTGTGTTTGTTTAACTAACATGACAATTTGATAAATGTAACATTTACTTGGACAAACTTAATTTTGTGACTTGTAGCAGATTAAGTCATTTGTTTAAGTTGGATCATGTGTTTTCTATTTTCGATGCAACAGCTGTTTGTTTTGCATTTACTTACTTTAGAATACTTTTTCTACCTTTATTTAAAACATCTGCATGCACAACTTCAGTTCCCATCACTATTAAACACTAATTAGAAACTGAATGCAGCTCACCAATATAAAGTCAGCTCACCAAGTCAAGACAAAAAGTCATGTCAATCATGAGGCCCAAACTCAGGAGAGTTCAAGGGGGGAAATTCATCTAACAGAGGGACTCTTGTTTAGAACAATGTTTCTACAGCAACCTTCACTTGTACAATCCCCCGATCTTTGGGTGTTTTGTATCTTTTTTATCTCATTTTTACAAAGTTTCTTAGTTCACTCGTGTGAATTTGGATTTGTTTCTCTTGGATCTGCCTTTGTCCTCTGGTTAACGATTCGTTAATGAGCCTCCCTTTGTTCCTCTTGCATTGTTAGGAGTAGTTTTCAGTCTTCAGTATTGTTATATTTTTTTTCCCTGATCATTTGTTTTAGTTTCAATTTCATCATTTAAGTTCTTTCATTTCATTCACTGCTGGATTCTTCCATTAAACTTCCATTTTTTTTTCTTGTGCTTTACTAAATTTATCTTCGGTTTCGTGATTTGTCTGTGAAATAAACTAAAAATTCTAACAAAGTCGGTAAAAACCAAAGCACAATAAAGACATTTCTCAAAATTTATTGAGCGCTAATGGAAACCACAAACTTGTTGCTAACCAGATTACAAGCTAACAGACTGTAGATGGTTGAATCTTTCCTGGCAAGTTCACTTACGGAAAGACTAAGCACATATTTGATGTTTGCTCTTTGATGCAATTACCCTCCAGGCACCAAATCAAACACGTCACGGCCATCGGATCCATGCTCTCTGTCCCTCATTTACATTCATTTTACTGTTCTGCAGACATATGTTCAATTTCCCGTTTGTAATTTTTTCTTTTTTCACTGACTGATGTGTCTTCATTGTTCAGTTGCAACTGATTCGGCCTCTTTAACCTCTGACACACGATGAACAAACCGTCATTTCTGAACCAGTGAAGCATGACACTAATCTTCTCTAAAGCCTTGTGTCTGGTAGTCTTGCATATTAAAGCAGAAAGAAGGAGGGAGGGGAATTTTCTGACCATTTAAAATGTAGTGTGTTGGAGCCTTTATCTCTTTTATCTTGCATAGCAACAAAAGAGCATCCCAGTCCTCTCATTCTCTCCGTTCTTAGGAGGCTAAGCTCACAAAGTCTGTTTCTGTGTGAATTGTGGAATAATGTGTTTCAGGGACCAAGGTTTCAAAATCTTCCCTCTTATGTCAAAGCGTCAATCTGCAAGACACTTGTGGGGGTAGGGAAAAAAATCAGCAAGGTAATTTGGAGAGCATCAAAGCTCAAGGAAATGCTAGTATTATTATCCTCTGATAGCAGAGCGCTGATTGACTACTTCTTGCTGAAAGCCATTAGCAGAGCTGATTCAGAGAGGACTGGGCCATGACTTTACTGATAAGCAATTACCGAAGTGTCATTCTGTCCCGACGAAGTGAGCCGTGAAATCTGCTCCTCCAGGTCACATAGACAGAAAGTTTTAATCAACGCTCACCAAGAAAGAGCAACAAAAATACAGCAAGATGCTTGAAAAACGGAGACTAACGGGAAATGTCTGCGGAATACCCAGTTTTTTTGTAAACTGGACCAATTTTTAAATGTGTTCCTGTTTTCTAAATCCAAAAGATTCAAAGAATGTCTTTTAAGCATGTTCGTTTGTTCGTTCCTTCCTTCCTTCCATCGCAGGCTGTTAATGACCCATTACTTTAGTTTTCAGCATTTTAGCCACCTGTGTTCTGACCCTTGTCAGAAGAAACTACAGTGAGAGGCAGAAAATAATTTCTTTGTGTTCAGAGTAAGAAGGTCTCTGGCATACTAGTGATTGCGATCCTGTACAGCAGCGTTTCTCAACGGGGGCGGTACCGCCCCCTGGGGGGCGTTCAGAGGGCGGCAGGGGGCGCTGGGATTCTTTTGGGGGGCGTTTGCTCGAAGGTAAACTTTACACCTTAAATGCACAACAATACCAGTTTAGACGTTGAGCTACTTGCTAAAAACTGTATTGTGTAACATTAAAACATGCTTGGCTGCAACCGTGTCGATGGCAGCTGTTGAGAGGATAATTATTAAACCTTTAGCTCGTTCTCTCCTCTCATTCCCCGGGTCGAGGGTTTCCCGTGCGTAAGGGTGAAAGCACATACACATCAATCTACTGTTCCACTGCAGACATATCCAGAGTTTATTCAGACAAGCAAATGCATCAAAATCATACCAATAACACACCAGAATCATCAGAACCTCAAAACCACAAGACAAACATCAATCACCTGTAAGAAGCAGAAAAATGGACAAATACAGAGACCGAGAGCGCCGGTGCCGCCGCACCCCAACGATCTGATTAATTATTTTAGCTAAAGGAAGGTGTGTTCTCTTGTCTAATGTATGCAGTCTGGGAGGTCCCTGCTCCCCTAATTAGAATAAGTTTCAAATTTCAAAGGGAAGTTGCTCCAAATGTTTTATGACTGTCGTTGCTGGGCTGGTGAGTCCTGAGAAAAGCAGCATTTCACACCTCTGTGTGAGATCCTAGAATCTCTCCAGGTGTCCTCTCCCACAAACACATAACAAAGGACCCCAACCCTTATATGGGTTCAGGAAACGGTTATATCTACGCAGCTCCCTTCCTTTTGTCCCAGAACAGATGCTCGCTGCATACCAGGAACCACAGGAGGCTGATGGCTCAGAGTTGTCCTCTAACCCAGAATATCAAAAAAGGCTGATTTGGATCTAAGAACTGGCGCAATTACTGATCTACTGATCAGATCATGTTGATTAAGCCATGAATCTAAATCTAACTTAAAATTGAGCCCTACTCAAGACAATGTTGATCTGTCTAATTTTAAATGTGTGCTTAAAGTTAAAACTAGCATAATTTAATTATCATTTCCAACACAGCTCTTCTTCTCTTCAGTGTTTGTTAGCTTCTTGTTAGCTCTGCTCCTGCTAATGGTAGCTTAGCATCAGTTCAGCGATACACCGGCTGATGACGTTGCTGCGAGATTCACTTGTCAGCTCGTTTTATAGAGTTAACATGGGTGGTGAAAGGGATCCGGTATGAAACGGTAGAACCACAGCACCCTTGAATTTTATCATAAGAATACCGGGATTTTTTTTCCCGTTGTTTTAAAAGGGTTACGTCAGTCTCATCATGGATGTCCTTCCCGACGCCCCGCACCGCAGGGGGTACAAAAAAAAAACGATGCACACATTGGGTAATACTCCGTTCAACAGTACCAGTTTAAACTTTTAATTATTTGCAAAAGACTGAGCTCTGCAACATTAAAACATGGATAGAACTGCAACTATATTAATCATAACTCTTCTTCTCTTCAGTGTTTCTGTGGTGCAGCTCTGTGCTGCCTTCAGGAGAATGGGACATCAGAGTATCAGCTATAAAATTTCACCCTCATGGAATTTACTGTGCAAACCAGAGCTTTCAGTGAAAAAACAAAACTTCCAGATCCTTTTAATGCCATACAAATATGGGACCGGAACATGGATTATATCTTTATAGAGACCTGTCTATTGATTTATAGATTAATAGTTTTACTGAATATAAACTACAAAGAACAAAGCTGGTTCTTAATCAAATCCTAATGAATCAAATTAAAAGTGTCATGGAGTCACTGAACACCGACATGACATTAACAATGTCATGAAAAATAATATTGAAGAAATAAATATATCAAATCTAATCAAAAACATAAATACGTGATAAGTTTCGTCTTGTTATCATCTGTAAAATATATTTCTTCTTAGTACTAGATGTAGTCTCAACAGATCAATGGCACTTCAACAATATTATCCTACCGAACATCTTTTATCTGGTCATTTTGTGCAAGATTTAACAACATCATAAAATTACACAAAATAAAAATATTTTTTTCCCTTCTGGTTGGCTGAGGTTGGCTGAAGTTTTATACCGTTTTATAAAATCGGTATAAAACTTGATACCGATTTTAACTTGAATATTCATTGTATTTGTCATAGACGCCTGTAAAAATAATTTCTATTCACATGACTTTTTTGTTCTCTGGGAAATTATTTTTCATGATAAAGACAGAAACAACCATGAAAATTAAAACATCAACAATAATGATAGTAATATTAATAATAAACTAATATCCAGTGCAGGTATCCTGCATCTTCTTTGATGGGGGGGCGGTGAGGGACCTGGATAATGGATAGGAGGGCAATGGCCCAACAAAGATTGAGAAACAATGCTGTAGAGGATATTGAAATGTGTAAAGACTATGGTAAGTAAGAAAGCCTGAAGCTCTGTTTCTGAATGCATTAATATGTCATCAGGGTGTGATTGTGTGTTTCACTGAGAGTTTCTTCCTTTTAGTGATTGTTGTCATATCAGACATTTGAAGCTGAGTTTCTGTTTGAATATTTAATTTATTCTTCAATCGTTTCCTCAGAAAACACACATATACACTGAGAAAACAGCTTCTCATGTGATCCATCATTTCCTGCAAGTTTCTTAAAACTGCCTCAATTTCGAGAGAATCACATCTTACTGGAAAATGGCTCTTCAAAATAAAAGCAGCGCCAAAGCAAATTTAAACAATGACGCCAATCCAGGAAATAATGGAATGTTTGATTTTATTTGTCCCCCCCACATGCAATGACTTTCAGAGTACAGGAGAACATGTCTTGATGGAATCTATGAAACATATTGGTCATATTTAAAAGACATTTCTTTGTATTGCTTTTTGCAGTTTGATCAAATTAAAAATATTTATGTCCGGAACAATGAAAATTGCACATTTCTTTTCAGGTTAATATTGCCAACCGGACAAATAAAAGTCCATGCTGTCTGTCCTTTTTTAGAGCAACCAGGTGGCAGTCTTTACCTGTAACCAGATATATTTTGAAAAAAAAAATGTAAAAAACATTTAGTAAGGATGATGTTTAAGCTGATAAAGCTCTTTAAAGCATCTGCATTTCATTTTGCACAATAATCTAAAAATCGGTGAAGTATCATCTCATGAACTGAAGCAGACAAAATTTTGCTGTAACTGCAATGTGATGAAGGTTGATGTAAACAATGTAAGCTCCTGGCTTTTAAAAAATTCCAAAAGTGCATCATGACATTCAGGGTAATGTGATTTTACACTATTAGGTAAAATAGACTTTTTTGTTTAGCTTTACATCATTTTATAATGTTACTATCTCATCAAAACGTACCTGGAGTGTTGCTTTGAGCATCAGATAGAGCTTGAACTACCAATTTACAGGCGTCAAATAGCAAAGCCTGATTTCTTTTGAGTCACGTTTGACATATACAGCATTTTGAATACTTGATTGTGCTATGAATTGGGACTGTGTGCCTGCAAGCACATAATACTGCCCCTTCAAACTGTTTTACTTCCATATTTAGCAGTTATCCTTCAGGGTCACAATTTGCATATACCAACAACCTAATAATCATGTTTTTGGACAGTGGAAGGAAGTCGGAGTACCTGTGAAAGGGCATGCACACTCCACGCTGAGATTTGAACCCAGGGCCGTCTTTACTGCAAAGCAACAGTGCTACCTCATGCCGACTTAATATTTGTAATCTTAATCACGAGTACTAATAATAATTGTAATATTTACCTGTTCATCTATTGATTTGCTTGTTACCGAAACATAAAGTTTTCGACTTAAGTCACGAGAAGTTTCACTGTTTTATTTTGAAAGTTTGATCCGGGTCTGACGTCACTCATAATATTGACGGAGCTCTTAGAGCAGCGGCTCCTCCGTCAGTCGGAGTGAAAGTTGTCTCCGGCTGGAGCGGAGCTCCGTTAGGATCCCGGCAGCTTGTTTAGTTCTTCCTCCCCGGACAGAGAGAGCGACATGCGGCGGAAGGAGAAGAGGCTGCTGCAGGTCACCGGGCTCTTGCTCGCCGCCGTTCTTTTCTTCCCGAACGTCGGCCTGTGGTCTTTGTACCGGGACCGCGTGCTGGACAGCGGCTCAGCGGGCTCAGTGGACGGACCGAGCCGGATCTCAGCGCTGCTTCAGGTAAGGCGGCGGTTTTCTCTTAAAATAGCCATAACAATGAACTGGCTGAGAAAATCCACACATGTGCGATCGAAACCAAACCTGAAATCTTTAACCGAGCACCTTTTCGCTGGTAGATTTGAGTTAAGAAATGCAGAATTAGGACCTTGGGACGTTCTCGGTACAGTTTCAGCACGCTGGACAGCGCAAGGACTTTCAGCATGTCCAGACAAGAATGTTCAGCATCATTTTCTTCTGTAAACTGAGAAATAATAAAAGCAGAACTTCACTCATCATTCATTTTAAGCGCGATTCTCTGATCCAGCCTGGGGATTAGATCCGGTTTGAAAATAGCATTTTGTATATTTTCAAACGTGGTACAAATAACTTTTATAAAAGTTAAAGCAAAGAAACAAGCATACTAACAATAAAGAATCAGCAAGAAAATAAAACTGAATTTGATACATAACAATTTTAGTAGATACATAGAATAAAGTGCCATCTGTCATACAGAAAGATAAGAACTATTTAGAAACATTTCAATACTAGAATTCTCAAACTGTAAAAATGAACTTTCACCTTAGGAATACATTCTAAAACTAGATTACATTTATGATAAATTCTTAAAGATTTTCATTTTAATTAAAAACCGGAGTAGAAAGATGATTTTAAAATTGTCAACGCTCCCAGCTGCCTTCAGAAAAGCTTGCTCCAATCAATAATGCCTCCTTTCTCTCAGGACGGAAGTCTGCAGATCAGAAAAAGAGATTCAACTAAAACTATTAATATGTCAATATTTAACAAATGCATCATAAATCATTCCTAAAATATTCAGGTAGAGATGTGCTATTAACTACAACCAACTCAGCAGATCATATGGTATGAAAACTACATTAACTGTTGCAGTCAGATGTCATCTGCAGCATCTTCATGTGTAAAACCGACTGTCAGCATGTAAGACCAGATACACACTGTAAAAACAAACCAGACTTTCTGTTAGAAAAAGTCTAAACAGAACAAAATAAACCAACAGTTTTCATTATTTCAATCTTTGTTTTAAGTAAAACTAAAACCTGAGAACATCTGTGTAGAGCTCAGCTTCTTCTTTGTTGTGATGAACCATAAAATATTGCGTCAATTCTTTATTTGAATTTTCATTTGTGTTTTGTTTGCTTAAGATGAGAAAAGGACAAAGAGGGAAATGTTTTATCAGACTGATGAAGGAGGGTGTGATTGTGGGACTAAAGTCAGTGACTCTTGTAGGATGATGTTGGGAAGATTTGCCTTCCATCGAGCTGCTTCTCTGCCTCCCGTTGCTTCGCTGAAGCAGATAAAAGTCAATGCAGTAATCCCATTCTGGTTTTCCTACATACAGTGTAGTTAGACATGTGGAGCTAGTTTTCTCTTCAGCTGCTGCTGAAACAGGTTTGAATAAAACACAAACAGGATGAGCTCACTCACACACTCACTGCAGAGATAAAAGAGACTCAGAGATTTATTTACACACAGAAAATTGCTTAAAACTGGACTTTTGCTCAGGTTTGAGTATAGATTGCAGTAGTTTGAATTAGCGAGAACAATGGATCTTCTCAACTTTGACTAACAGTGAATAAACAGTTTTCTCCATTCACATCTCTACTACAATCATAAACATCCAGTCATCCTGGCTATCGTGTTGATTTTAGAATCCAATAATCATGTTAGAAGCAGAAGGTTGAATTGAATGTTGACTCTATCTAATTATTATATACTTGCCTAAATCTTTAATGTAGTCATGATGAAAGTTCTAGAAAGTATTTTATCGGCACCTTTAAGCTTGTTGGAATTTTTCCGTGCTTATAGCTCTGTTTGGAGGACTCAAGTTAAGACTTTCAAATCTCGGAACTATGTACCAGCTGTCAAGCATGGTGGTGGCAGCATAGTGCTGAGGTTCTGCTGAATATGCACAAAGTGAGGGGAACATTGAAGGAGGGAGATCAATTCTAAACTCTTTAATTTCAACTCAAATCAACAGTTTGGACACAGAACATGGTCCAAAGCAACGTCCTGACACATTGTGCAATCAATTATACATTTTAATCTCAATAATAACTAAAGTTATGATTGACTTTAGTTATTCATAAGGGAAATAGATAATTCAGTGTCTGGTATGGATCTGTGAAAGTCCAGGATACCACCCAAATCAAATGAACTTTAATTTGAACTTTTAAGGATGTATTGGCCACTTTATTAGGTACACAGTGTTATTTTGGACTCTCATTTTGCCATTTTCATTGCCTATTGCAAAAAAAAAAAAATTGAAAACATTCGTAGTAGCAGATACTCTGCATAAAATGGTTTAAAAAGTTGTGGCCTTTCTATCATCTGTAACCAGTCTCCTTTTTTTCTCTGACCTTTGACACAAGCAAGGTATTTCAGGCAACACACCTGCTACTCACCTGGTTTTCTTCAGATCTGGAAACCAGTGAGGGATGGCTGGGATTGAAAATCCTAATAGACCAACAGTATTTGAAACCCTCACACCATGGTGGTGTCCTTCTGCCACCAACAACATGGTCATGTTCAAAGTCACTTACATCCCTGTTTTCTCCCCATTCTGAGGCTCAGGAGGTCATGACCTCTAGACGCCTGAATGTACTCAGCTGCTGCCATGTGATTAGTTAAATGTACAATTTGTGCTAACAAGCAATAAAATTGGTGTACTGCAAGATCTATGGATATTTTAGCCTGATTACGCAATTATAAAAATTCACCCTAAATTAAAATGTTTGTATTTTGTCATTTCACCCTGGAAAAGTAATTTGTTAAAAAAATGTCCAAAAGTCCAAAACAAAATACGACATGATGCCCATGATGAGACAAAGGAAACTTGACAGGAATCTCTTATTTTTAACATATTACATGTGACAATTTTTTTGCATGTTCATCTCTTATTTCACACATAAAGTTTCAGGTAGTAGTTCTCATTTTTGGACATGAAAACTGCTTAGCAGTGGGATTTAATAACAAATATATCCTAAATGAAGATTGTAGGGTATTTGTGCATTTTATTTGTGTTTTTATTTAAAACACTGTAGATTATCACTGTAGATTATTACATCTCTAACCACCTTTTATAAGCAGTAAGCCTTGACATCATTCAGTGTTGATACTCTCCAGTGGAAGAGACCCTGCTTGTTTTAGCCAGAGGCATGTTTGCTGCATTTGTTTGCGCAGACTTTCAGTCAAGTAGACTCGGAGGATACTTGTTTACTGTACATGTGGCTGTCAAAGAAGATCATATAAATCACAAAAAATGTCACACAATAATTATCTTAGGCTGTCTAATCGATTTCGTAATGGGTTGTGACTTTACGGTGTCCCACTGATGATGGTAAAGATAATTTTTCTGTGAAAGTTTCTCCCAATCTGAGCTTGCTTGTTTTAAATAAGAGGCATCAAAACCTCTCACATGTTTTCTAAAACTCATAGGTTAGATTTTAATCCATCACTTTCTGAGAGAGGTTTAAGTTTTCACAAGTTGCAGTCTCTGTCGGGTCCTCTGTCCACTCTGCAGCTCAGCAGGATTCTGCATAATGGCTACTTTTTGGAAATAATGGGTCTTACAGTGGAGTTACTGCACTGTTTTTCTCTGCAGGGTCTTCTGCAGCCTGGAGCTAGGAAGAGAACGGAAATCTTTGTGGGGTTTACACACATTGTGACGGGTTTGTGCAACTGTGATCTGGATTTAGAGGTTCTGCTCCATAGCCAGCCAGAAAATACGGAAAAGGTTCTTTTAATCTCTGTGCTCTGAGTCTGGTAAAGGTGCGTAGTGTTTCGCAACATGTCAGCTGTTTTGTCAACTTGAAGTGACTCTGTCTGCATATTCAGGGTTTAGAACTTGTGGAAACAGCCCACAGAAATGTGGCTGTGCTTGGCCTCAAAGTAAAAGATTTAAGAACATCATACGTCATCTTTCAGAATTTGTATTCAGCTTTGATGTGAGTGTGTTTGAACAAAACAAGCTGGATAGCATAACTTATGATCATAATCTTTAAAGGATCTTCCCTGATGTTCATAAATCACAGAGAAAGAAAAAGTAGCAAATGTTATTGATTGTGGTGTTTTATAAGCTTGCAAATGGTGTTCCAACTCTAGGATTTGCATTTCTAAATGTCTATCGGGAGGTTGTATCCCATATTTATGCTTTTTGAACCTATCAACAACATTCTGGGGTAAATTTGACTGGATATTTGGCCTTTCTCTTTGGGAGAATTGTTAGAGATCCTTGAAATCTGATCGTTTCCTAAAATGGACACAACTTCTAAGTGCTGGCCACAAGTTTACAGCAGATTAGAGGTTGAAAAATTCCAGAAACTTAATGTCAGCCTGACTTTTAAATGATAAAACCAAGTCCAACTTCCATCAGTCCTCTTCTTCATTATTAAATCAATTTCATGCAGGGCACAAGTGACACTGATAAGAAATAATTCCCTTAGTCTGATGCTGCCACCACCATTTTTGACAGACTCATCTCCAGTCATCCATGCTGACCTTTTGTCATTGTGGTCAAACAGAGTTAAATTTTTAACAAATTTTTTTCTGCATAAATTACATTAAATGTGACATTTCTTGTTTATGCAATTAATAATTTATATCTAATATACTTTCTGCAGATTTTCTGGTTCATAAATTTGAAATAAATGCTAAACCATTAGGAGTAAATGTCATATAAACTATGACATTTATCGTTCATGAATGTCATCTTTAGTCCTCAACAAAGCCTGAGGACTAAATTTAATGTTGGAGTCGCAGCTGCTGCTCACACTCAGATAGGATATGGATTCATTCCCTGGACTGAGGTAGAAATGGGTATTTTTGTGCACACAAGTTTTTGCATTCCTGGACAAAGCAAAAGGATGCTTTCAGCTCCCAGCACAAATTGACTTGTCTGTGAAGTGTCGGAAAGTGGAGGAAGACGAGGAGCAGAAGGTGAGATAAAAACAGGAAAAGCAGGTAATTGTCTCCCTGGGGTTCTGTGATCTAAGGAAAAACAGAAAAGAAGACTGAGGGAAAAAAATATCTCCTCTGAGTCCAACCTTCTGAAGGCTTTCACTTTTAGCATGGAAAAAAAAAGAAAACAGACAGGTGGTGTTGACCCAAGGTGGTCGAACTCCTTGGTCCGCAGAGAACAAATGCTCAGATCTGTTTTTTATCAAGTGCACGGCTTTGCTCTTTTCCCCCTGCCAAACAAGGCTTGGTAAAATGTAGACATCTCTCTTTCTTTCTTTAGCTTGTGTCGTTTTCTTACTTTACATCCATCCAGCCAGCGAGGCATTATACCATTCTCCTGCTCTAACACCTAAGGCAATGTTTCTCAGTCCTGGTCCTTGGTGCCCTCAGTCCTTCATGTTTGAGATGGATTCTTCTCCAGCACACCTGATACAAATGATTGCTTTACCTCCTGCTTTTACCAAGTGCTGCAGAAGGTAGAAGTGTGGCAGGCAGAAAGGAAACATGTAAGACATGGAAGCCCAGAGGACCGGGCTGAGAAACACCCATCGAAGGTGTTCAGAGGCTAAAGTAGATACTTTGACATTGATGAGTTGTGGGTCTGCCCTGGGCCGAACTCCCAGTGTGACCATGGTCAGATGTTCAAACCACCACAGCTGATTCCTTTAGATGTGGAGAAGCAGAACTTCTACTCCAAGCTACAGATGATGGAGCGCTTCAACTCTAAGGTAGAGCTCAATTCTGTTTGTCGTGATCCATGATTCTTGACCAAATATGAAGGTTGGAAAGTAAATAGCTATAGAAGAACTTGCTTTTGGGCCATCTTCACCACACACTGGAGTGAAGCTCTCATTTTTGCAGATGAACCTGTAATTTATCTAATCGTTATCAATGATACCATGCTTGAGGAGTTGAATCTCAGAGGAAACATTCCACCTGTTTCCATAGTAGAACCGCAACCTTATAGTTGATGTGGTTGTTGAGGCTTTGCAACAATAAAACATTCAATTTATCAATTTATCAATGTTCACAATAAAAAAACAAGTCAAATGATAAAATGAAACGTGGAGAACTTTTTTAAACTCACAGTTTTATTACAGAACCTTCAGATTACTTTCAAGAACCTACAGGGTTCATTCCAGAAAATATGCATTACAGTATAGAACTTTCTGGAGCTAAGTGATTACTTCCTGGAAGATTTACATTACTTAGCAACATCTTTTTCAACATTTGGAAGTTATTTTTGTGCACACAAGTTTTTGCATTCCTGTTGGTTCTATTTCATATTTCATAGAACCAACTGGCTACATTTCACAACTTATGTTTTTTTCATGAAGCTTACAGGTTACTTTCTGAACCTTACATATTTTCATTTGTACGCTTACCGGTCACATTCCCAGAAGGCTCAGCTTACTTTCTCATAATCTAAAGATTAGCTTTGGGGATTCTTTCTGGAAATTCATTGTTAATTTCTCATAAATTCCAAGTAATGTACTGGTAATACTGGGCTGCACAGTGGCACAGTTGGTAGAGCTGTTGCAAGAAGGTTCTGGGTTTGATTCCCGGTCCTGGTCTTTTTGCATGGAGTTGACATGTTCTCCCTGTGCATGCATGGGTTCTCTCCGAGTACTCCGGCTTCCTCCCACAGTCCAAAAACATGACTGTCAGGTTAATTGGCCTCTCCAAATTCTCCCTAGGTGTGAGTGTGTGTGTGCATGGTTGTTTGTCTTGTGTGTCTCTGTGTTGCCCTGCGACAGACTGGCGACCTGTCCAGGGTGACCCCACCTCTCGCCCGGAACGTTAGCTGGAGTGGCACCAGCACCTCCCGACCCCACTAAGGGACAAGGGAGTATAGAAAATGGATGGATGGTACTGGTAATAATTTGCATTCCAAAACGTATTGGTAATTTTCCTAAAACGTACAGCTACTTTCCTGCCACTTAAGAGTCACTTGCCTGAAAATCAAGAGTATCTTCTCAGAACTTAAGAATCTTATGGATTCTTTCAGGCTACGTCATATAACTAACAAGATGCTTTTGAACCAATACATCCCTGTTCATAAGCAACCTATCAGTTATGGAGAAGTATGGCCCGTATAATGTTTTGCTCACAATGTACTATAAAAATGTACTACATCACAAGGCACATAGGACAACACAGATAAAAGGCAGGCAAAAAAGTGTTAGCATTTACACAAATTATTTCATTTAACCACAGCAAAAGAAAAAAAAGAAAATATTTTAACCTCCTTTGTTAAAGTTGGTCAGGAGGTGCAGCAAAAAATTTTAAAATGACAACTTGACCTGTGAGGGTCGCTGCCATTTGACACCGATCACATCGTCTTCTCGTAGTTCCCACGAGAGAGGTGTCTCTTCTAAGCTGGAACACGTCAAAAGAAGAAAGGGGGGAAAAAAAGTTAACGTCTCAAAGCAAAATGTGGCAAGTCTCTGCTGAAAAGGTGCCATGGTAGATGTTAACGTGGCATTTCCACTCATTGTACAGGGAGTTCTTTTTATTTCTGGGCACTGAAGACCTTTTCAAATCCATTCTTGTGCGACAGGTAGACCTGGCTCAGGGAACATGTTTTCTTCCTCCTTTTGGGAAACCACGTATTATAGTTATTTGAGATGAATATTAAAAGATAAACCTATCAAGTGAGAATTAAATTAAAGTTAAAAGTTGATAAATAAATATTTCTACATGTTTAACTGCAATTGTTATTTGCTTTGAAATGTAACTTTGTATAATAGAGGTTAATTTGTTTCCCCTATTATCCTATGGAAGCTCTGTTGCTGTGAAGTTGACATTTGGATGGGGCTCTTCCAACCACCAATAAGGTGAAAATTTTGACCTTTTCAGTGACTGGTGGATAACTTTTATAGGTAGATACATATTTAAAATGTACTTATGATATTTTTTGGAGGTTTAAAATTGATATTTTCTATCTTGCAGTTTTAAAGACTTCAGAAAAACTTGTGAATGCAGCAGTTCTGCAGCTTTATTGTATACTAAGAAAAGCAACTTCGTGTTGGCAGGAAAATTTACTTTCCATGTAAAATCCTCAATGTTTGAGTAAATCCTGGATCCCTCACTGATTCAGGTGGAAAATACATTTTAAAACACAAAATATTACATTTTACCTTCCATAGTTAGACATAATGAGAATGATTTTAGAAACCAAAGATGTAAACAAGAATTAACTTATGACGCTGTAAAGAAAGGAATGGAGCTAAATAAGTCCAAAACCTTGTTAAAAAATATACATTTAATCCCTTAAGTGTCACCATGAAAACACTTGCATATTATCCAATAAGGTCATGAGAGCACTGGGGTCATCATGACAGATAAGGGGTCATTAAAATGAAAGTTAAAAGAGTTGGTCTTTAAGTTTAAAAAGTAAATGTATTACTGAATTAAAAAAGTGAAGGTGAAGTTTCTTCCATATGGAGGTCTTATTCTGAGTTTGAACCACAGATGTATTTTCACTTTTTTGTGTTATTCTTTTGTATTCTTTACTGTGGTTCTTATCATTCAGGTTATTTTTGGATTTCAGATTTGCTTATTCATTTTTCATTTTCTTTTCACCCTTTCAAATTCCTTCATTTTTCAGATTTAAACATTTGACCCTCTGATGCCAACGGGGCAGAGCATCAAATGACACGCTTCAATGTATTATGGAAATATTAAAAAGTTGAAGTTCCAGCTCTTTGCACACGGCATTTATTGTTCTCACCGTACTGCAGAGGCGTGCTCCATTAAGTTGGTCTTTTTATGCTGGCATTGAGAAAACTTGGCAATATATGTGCCCATGATTTAATAACCCTTAAAACTTTCAGCCTTAAGTTTCATCTTAAATCTAAAGTGAATAGAGCAGAATTCAATGGATCTGGGAAAAAAATGTTGAATAAAGTGAATGAATGGGTCTATGTGGTAGGAAAGAAATAGATGTTCCAGCAGAAAGCTGGGTTAATGCGGTGTCCGGCTTCATTTCTTGCATATTAGTGTTGAGTTATTAAGACAGCTTTTCTGGGAGTTATATTCCCTGGGCTGTTTGTTCTCTGCAAGGTCCTCTACAACTGCTGGCTACTCACTTGTGTGACTGTATGTGTGAGAGAGGCGGGGCTGTGTGTGTGTTGGGGGGTCTCCGTTGGGCCAGACGGGGAAAAAAAGACTCTGTTTTAATCACCAGCATCTTTTCTCTCATGCTGTTTTTCACAGCCTTGGCCCACTCGCGCAAAATATAGAGACTTGTGCAAAAAACAGTATAAAAATAAGAGCTACTCTGGAGCTTTCAGAATCAGCTATAGTCTTTTATTCTCTGTGTTCTGTTGCTCAAGGTCTCGTTGGAGCGGAAAGCCTGAGTGGAATAAAACATCCACAGTGGCTGATATTTTAATTAGAAGCAAATGTGTTGGCGTAGCAACACTTCAATTCATTTGGAAAATACACAGATGGACTCGCACTCTACTTGACCCACCGAAAGTAGCAAAAAAAAGTTTATCTAGAATAAATTCCTAACTGTCTTTGTGTTCTGAGTTTAAGTAAGTTTATTTTGTTTCCTGGATGAGGATCAGAATCAACAAATCTGAGGTTGTTGTCACTCTTGCAGAAAGTGAGTTTTCAGCTTTGGGTTATTAGTGATCTACTGCTAATGTAGTTGGGAGATTGATAGACTTCATCACTTGCATTTGAAGTGATGAATCTGCTCTAAAAGGTTAAAAGTGGTAAGTTATATAGATAAGCATTCCCAGGGACGTGTTTTTAATATAATTGTCTCTTTCAATCGTCCCATCCTTTTGTCCTGAACGTTAACATTTACCATGACAACCGAATCCTCTACAGTCGGATCTGGATTTTCCTTTGCTTCTTTTCTAAACACTGCGCCAACTGATCTAACAATAAATCTGCGGGGATGTCCACTGGAAGATTTTTTCACTTGTATGTAATCTCTCTCTGTAAGATGATATACTTTAAGGGTGCCTTCGCTCCCGCCCTCCTAAGTCCACTTTGATCTGACTGCAGTTCATTTTCCTAGATAGTGTGGTTTGCTTCAGTTGGTGTCGAATTCTGGTCTGCCTATGAACCCAGGTCACGGTTCGGTCAAAGTCAACTCTGCTGCAACTTGAATAGATGTTTTAATGCCAAGTGGATCGGAAACCAAAAGCAAGAAGTGGCAACATAGGTAAATACAATCAAAACAAATGTGCAAGACTAGCGCTAGCTGGAGGAATGATTTTTGCCAAAGACGAAAGAGAAATCGTACAACCGCTAAAATCTCATGTATTTTTGTTTGTGCTTCATAAAAAATGAAGTTGCACTTAATGTCTTCTTCAGAAGTTTCCGTGTGGTTTCCTTTGCTCATTTGACACACTGCAGTGTAAAACCAAACCACACCAGCTGAACATGTAATAAATGTTGAGATTTAGGATAGAATGTGTTGCTCCTTTAAGCTCTATGCTGAAGGTTTTCAGACCTTCACCAGGGAAAATATCTTGCTTTGCCTTTATGGAAGCATGTGGCTGCTGCTGTCGCCCTTAAAAATATGGAGGCAATAACCATATACTTTCTGTTCCAACCGCCATGAGAACTTTCTATTGCTCTGGACTGTTTGTCCCTTCTGGCCTAGAAAAACCTTGATCATGAGCTGGAGAGTTCTCCTGGGAAGACCTGCTAGTGCTGAGGCTGAAGAAGCAAGGGGCAGCAGCAGGAAGGAAAGATGAAAGTCTGAAGAAGAGAACTGACACATCTGAATTAGAAAAATCTGTGTCAGCTTTTCAAAAATCGTCTAGCAGCAGCTTCACACCTTGAGTCCAGTTTGCAAAAGGAAAACGAGACATTTAACAACCAACATGCTTCTTTGGGTCCCAAAATGTTCCTAGTTTGTTAGAAATGTGGTGCAGGCCAGACATAAAGACGTGAATGTTTATTCTCAAATGCCACAGACTATCAACTGTGTAGAATAAAAATGAATCAGTGCAAGAAAAGCTGCTCATTGTAATTGTTTTGTTGAAATATTAACTTCCAGTGGGATTGTCCAGTGACAAGAATTTTCTAAAATGGGAATATAATTCTTGGCTGTGAACACAATCTGTCTTTTCAAACATTTTGAAGATATAAAACTGAATAAAGGTTCAGATGGGTCTACTCTGCGGCACATAATGAGTTTGTGCATTTAATTTTCTTGTGACAGTTTGTATTTCTCAAAATGAGAAACATGGGACAAATAGTCAACTTAAAAAGTTTTTAGCTTGGGCCATCTCTTCTCTAGTCCAGGCAAGCATTGATGTCCTTCATGTTGTTTCTTTCTTTTCATCAAAGGAATGCATGGACCAAAGCTGTGTCCCAAGCATTCCTTCCTGTCTCTTTCAGCAGACCTATTGCTGCACACTTCTCACACTCCTCTAGTTTTACCCTGAAATAAACATTTCAAAATGTTCATGAAACAAAATCAAGCTTGAGGTGTTGATATGCTATCTACATTTGTTGAATATTGTTAGAATTGTGCTTTGAAAACATTTTTGAAGATTGGCATTGCTGAGTCAGTGCAGCACCAGAGGGAGGTTGCATAATAGCAGCATCATAGGCAGGTGGTGTAAGTTAGCAGGAACATGTTTGGCTGCAAGTTGTGGTGACATTTAATTTTGTCTCACTTGCTTTTTGTATTTTACCTCAGTGGAGACTATGATGTACACAACTTAATAGGTTTTGATTTTGTTACTTAAACACTTACAAAATACTGCCATTTCTCTAAAGATCCAACTGAAAGGTATTGATTTTGTAAACAATAAAGGCCAGGCATGCAGTTGATCAGTGTGTTGCAGCTTTGTTACATGGTGGGTCACCATGCTTGGAGATACTGTCAGGTTCAAGCAACCTAAAAACACTTTGACACAGACACAAAGAAGAGAGAGACAAAAAAGTTTTAGATTTACTTGCAAGGAGAACGGACAGAGACGGGCTTTGGTTACCATCTCCTACTGCTCTAAAGCACTTCCTGCTGTAACCTTTCTTTTTACTGCCTTAGGGCGGTCCCTAGTTACGTAGCTTATTCAATTATCTAGAGTCAGTTACATAGCGTTGCTGTTTCTTCTGTTATTTCGGATCCAGGCACGCCGCACCAACGAGCTTACCAACAAGTTCAGCTCCTGTTTGCTCCCCTCTGCAACTGCCACTGCAAGTGCAGGAACTGAGAAACTCACAGAACAATTAGGAAAAAGCATAACTAAAGCAACTTCACACATCAAACATGGTAAACATAAGAGCACAGCAAACCTAAGATAATATATACTAAAATATTTCTAACAGATACACAGCTCAATAGCCAATGATTAGGGGATGTTGGAAGAAGTTACTCTCTCAGGAAGTTTTGATCACTCTCATCGTTCAAGGAGTTGCTCTTGACCAGAATTGGTAAATCGGCCTCTTTTGGATGAGACACATGCAATCAGCGAGAGGATTCTTTCAGAGAAAATAACTTTGTGCTTGTTCTCAGCTATCCAGCGTTTGACTGCCCTTGATGTTTTTCTTAAGCAGAACTGGCTTTTCTAAAACTGTATGTGGAGATGCTGTGCAGGGTCTGAGTCGGTGGCATCACAATTACGTAGCGGATGGACTCAGGATGAGGCAGTTCTGGAGCCTGCTGGGCTCTCTTTGACTGGAGCTGACCGTTCACCCCAAGGATTATGGTGATTCTGAAAACTGCTCTTTTAGCAGTGGCACTCTAAGCAACACTCCATTGGAAAAACTGTTTTGATAGAAAGCAATAATGCCTGTATGCTTTTGTCTGAAGGTAAACAACAAAGCAATGATTAATAATAAAGCCTAAGAATTAGACTGCCTTGATCGAGTTCAGATGGACTATTTCATAGTTAATGACATGACTATGAAGATATTCTACTTGTGTAAGAAGAGGGTTTGGTTGGGTCTGAATAACTGTAAAGTAATTGGATAGTTATTTTTTGAAAATTTTTTAGGCTTTAGTGGCCTTTATTGGAAAGTGGACAGAAATAGGGTGAAGAGTCGATACCACATATGCTTATTAACTATGATAAATCACCAAACGTTTTACCTTTCGGCGTTTTTGTTTTTTTCTTTGAGTGATTTTGTTTAAAGTGAGGACTGAATATAGTTAACATTTATTGGTGTCTCCAAACTATTTTCCTCAGTAACATTTTTACATCAAACAGAAACAGCAGGGAATCAAAACAAGTTATATGCAGTGATTTCTAAATAAACAAAGGCAAACAAAATATGATTTGAGAGGAAATTAAAACAACATTTTTTTTATTGTAAAGTTGAGGAACTACAATGCAATCATGCCATCCCCAACGGCATGCCGCCCTGAGTGGTTGCTGATGTTACCAGTGAATTAGAGCAGCTTGATCAAAAATAAGCTGTTTTTCCTTGGGGATCAGTAAAGTATACTCTGGTTTCTATTCTTTTTATGTCTTTGAGCATTTTGTGATGAATTAATCTACAATTGATCAATTTGCGCAATCATCAAAAAGCATATCTCAGTTAATATATAATTTCTCCTGAGTATAAAATGTTAACATAAAATGTGGAACGCACCACTGACTAAATGATTTATTGTTCTATGGATTGTCTCCCTCCTTTGCTGATTGGTCTTTCTCCTGAAGCCATTGTGAGGCAGAACAGAAGCAAACAGAGAAAAATTGCAGAACAGCTGCTGCAGACACTTTACATGGTCCCACGGCTCGCCAGCGCCGTTTGTTTGATTGTGCAGCGCGATCAGCCAGCAGCCCAGTTAACAGTATTCCACACAGTCAGCCGTGTTTCTTGTATTAACAACGTTCCTCTAATTGTGTCCTCCCATGGAGCTAATTAATTTACCATTATGCTGTGATCCTATAACATCTCGAGCCACCGAAAGTCATTTCTAAAGCAGGCGGGAGAGAATTTCATAAGCGGCTGCTTGTGCATTTTAATGCACAGCGGAGAATAATGGCTCATGGTGATGAGTGTGCGTTCACCACAGAGATGAGAGCAAATGTCATTTTCCTGTGTGTCAAACAAATAAAGAGCAGGAATTCTTTGCCTTTCCTTTGTGTAAACCCACAGCTGTCAGTAGCAGAAAAAATAATGGAGGGTTCTGGATGGCAGCCAGAAAAGAAAGCTGATGAGGATTTAAAGTGTGTCTGCAGATGTGCCTGTTTTTCCAACATCTGAAACAGATAATGTAACCTGAAATGATAAATGTATTTCAGTCTATGTCTTTGTGTTTGTTTTCTTGTTTCTGCTCCTGTAGGGGTTCAGCCAGAAGGTGGTTCAGGTAGGAGCTGACGGTGTGCGGCGAGTCGACTGGCACGACCAGGAAGCGATAAGGAGAGATGCGGCTCGAATCGGTAGGGCAACACTCACTGCTGAAGCTGTTCAGGCCACACAGACATTCACTGCTTTTCTATTTTTTCTTGACTTCTTTCCTTCATTTCCTCCAAGTGGATTTTCTACCACATAACCAGCATGAATCAATATGGCTTGTAGCGCCCTGAGTTCATAATTAAACACATTTAATCTTCCACAATAAGCATTGATTCTGCCCTTGGCGTTGAGTTAGAAACAAGTGAAAGGATTTAATTGGCTTTTGTGTAGTTTTGGGAGAAACCTTGGATGGAAAATCACCTGGATGTTTGAAGGAAAAGGTCTAAAAGATCATACAGTGGTTCCTTTCAGTAAGTCAGGAATTAGTATGACAAAAGGCAGATGTAGAAACGCTAGCCAATTCTGGCCTCCTAGGAGAAAATTGCTTTTGATATTGTCCAGCTTGAATACATCCAATTTGAAAAAAAAGTGTAATCAGCAGACACCTACAGAGATATGAGAGTAGACAAAAATTCAAACATTTTAATGTTATGTTAAAACTGGGGAACATCTAGAACTCAATAAATGCAGACATTGAACAAACATTTCAAGCATGCTTTTGTGTAATTCCTGCCAAGTTAAAGAATAATTCTCTGTTCAGTATTCAGATCCAAATTATAAACAGAAAATTTGCCTATTCACAGTTCTATTATATTCAAAAGAAAATGCAGTTTGGGAAGCTGAAATAGCTAGTTTGTCGTGCAAATGGTATGCTGACATTTGCACGACAACCAGTCCAGGAACATCTTTTATTTTCCTTCGCACTGATTAGCTGTTGCTCCAAGAAAGGACATAAGGAATTAGAAGACTCAGAATGTTGCCTTCTGTGGTAAGGAATATGTGGACTTCAGAACTATTCAAATAGGTACTTGTAATATTTATATCTCAACTTTTTGAGGCATGCGGCTGCCCAGTGGCACAGCTGGTAGAGCTGTTGCTTTGCAGCAAGAAGGTTCTGGGTTCGATTCCTGGCCCCGGTCTTTCTGCATGGAGTTTGCACGTTCTCCCTGTGCATGCGTGGGTTCTCTCCGGGTACTCCGGCTTCCTCCCACAGTCCAAAAACATGACTGTCAGGTTAATTGCCTCTCTAAATTGTCCCTAGGTGTGAGTGTGTGTGTGCATGTTTGTCTCTGTGTTGCCCTGTGACAGACTGGCGACCTGTCCAGGGTGACCCCGCCTCTCGCCTGAAGCGATAGTTGGAGATAGGCACCAGCAACCCTCCCGACTCCCGTAAGGGACAAGAGTGTAGGAAAATGGATAGCTGGATGGATATTTGAGGCATCAATTAAGATATTTGTAGGCCGTTGTGATTCTAATCCTCTTGTATACATATTCACAAAAAAATAGAAAATAGTTCCAATATATAACAGCTTTTCATCATAAATGGCTGTTACTTTGACTATAAATTCCTTTAAAAATTAAACAATGATAAATGATATTTACAGACTTCTGTAAAACTAATAAACACAGGTTGGAACCAGAGGTGGGTAATAACTTCTACTTGAGTAACTTAAAAAAAAAGTTTTAAGTGTAGTGTTACTACATTGTACATTTCATTTTTACTTGAGTAATATTTTTTAGAATTTTTCCCAATTTTTTTTTTTTTTTTTAAATTTTCAGATACTCTATCCATTTTGAAAAACATCACTGAATAAAGAACAGACATGTCTGAACCACAAATAATGATGTTAAAACTTGCAAATTTTACCCTCAGAAGTAAGCGGACTACCCTTCTGAGGGTAGACCACCGCCACGATTACTGGGCCGACCCGACCCGCAGTTCTGGAGTGTTTGACTGAACGCTTCTCCTAGCCAGAGCAGAATAAACTTCCGCCATGTAGTGGTCGAATCTTTTACCCATGTAATTACAGTTGTACCAGTCAGAAACGAGGAATTGTATGTAAACATATATATATATAAATTAGATGTGGGTCTAATGACATAAATATTTTCCACAAATATATGTCTTAGCCACGAGACGAGACAAGCAGAAAGGGAAATACGTGTTGAACTATGGAAAAAACAATTTCCGAAGTAAACTCAGATGTCCGAGCTTTTAGTAGCATGTAAACGCACCATCTACAACACAAATCAGGGAAGCGTGAAAAGAGTCTCAAAAGTAGTTTTGCAGTCGTAACTGGATCGTACCCTTTTTACGAGTTACGAATCATGTTTTACGAGTTACGAATCGTTTTACGAGTTACGAATCCATTTTACGAGTTACGAATCATGTTTTACGAGTTACGAATCGTTTTACGAGTTATGAATCCTGTTTTACGAGTTACGAATCTTTTGAGACTATTTTCACTCCATATTTTTTAAAGTAATTTCACACAACAAGGTTTTTTGGGAAGTGTGTACTTAAAAATGAAGACTAGATAAGTCAGATTTAAATTTTAAGCAGTTGAACAGTAAAAAGGGGAGAGCTGTGATTTAGGAATCTTTTTTCACCCAAATGATTCATATGTCAGAGAAAATTTGCTTCACATTAAGAGTGAAGTATTTTTGCTGTTTGTCTGGCACTGATGATAATTTAACTGATAATGACTCAAAGACATTTTCAAAGGAAAAAAAAGGTCACATAATGATGGAAAAAATCTTACTTCTTAAAATTAAAATGTAAACCAATTAGACTTCTAATAAAGAAAATGTAAACTGATATAAAATAAATATTTTCTATAACAGCAACATGCTAAAAAGAAAAAATAAAATCCTCATGAATATGGTTATTCTAATTCACTATGAGGGTCACAATGAGCAAAAGAAAAAAAATCTGAGATTTTGAGATTCTTTAACATATTTTCAAGAAAGAGCCTGCAATATTTTTAATTGAAATTCACTCCTCCATTTCCATATATTTTCTTTTATCTACAATGATCCTAGTACTGTGTCATACTTTCCCCAATAATGGATAATTATGAAAATGTAAAGCAAAAACCGTGTCCTGCAGGTAACGGTGAACAGGGGAAGCCGTTCCCTCTGACAGAAACTGACCGGGTTGACCAGGCCTACCGGGAAAATGGCTTCAACATTTACGTCAGCAACCGGATCTCTCTGAACCGCTCCCTGCCTGACATCCGCCACGAAATGTGAGTGCTTTACCAATAAAACGTGAAGAGTCTGAGCAGGTGTGCATCAAAGTAACTGAATCACTGAATACCTTCCATTTGTTTGTTTGTCTTTTTGTTCCCATTCTAACGATGTTTTTAACAGAGGAATCTTTCTGACAGGTTCACCTTCATAATGACAGCTGCTCACCTGGAGGACGTTTGGTAATGTGTTTATGCGTAGATAAAATAACTAAAAATGTTTCCATCACAAAGACAAAATTATCCAGACTCTTGTGTGAACTTTCTGTGTTTGAATAATACTGAAACACAAATTTCAGTTTTTCTTGTAAGGCCTTTCCTCTGACATTTAACCTCACATCATATTTCATTTGAAAGCAACAACAACGGCTTCCATACCACTGGTTTTCCTAAAAGGATGTTTTCTTTTTTAATTTGTGTTCCTCAAAGCAGAGTTTCCTTGACCTGAGCTCCACTACAATAATCTGTTAGTGCTGACAGATACATTAGAAAAAGAAAATCAATGCTGCAACTCAAACAGATCTAGATGTAGATGAATGATGAGGTGTTTTTGTTGTTCAATGGAAACGCAATCTGTTATTACAGTTGCTTTTATTATTGCTGTAGCATTGAAAACAAATACTGAGCACAACTTGACAGTATTTTGGTTGCAAATTGGCCTGCCAGAATTATCTTCTCATCTGGTCCAGGCAGGAGATGCAACAGGTTAAAGATTTCCAAGATCACATCCAGAAACAAAGCATAAACTTTCAGTTCTTGGACTGGATGATGTGGCCTAAAGCTCATATATACCATAATACATAATGTTAATTCATATAGGTGTAAAAAGTGAGGCAGTTTCTAACCTATTCAAGGAAGCATAACAGGTCACCTTTAAGACAAATATAAATCTCTCTGATCAGTAATCTAATCACATAGATTCTAAAATAGCAGAATCTCAAAAATACCTGCTGAACACCCTTTACATGCATTTGAGCCAAGTTGCAGTTGCTGGTGGTGCCTATCTGCAGAGGTTTCTGAAATTATTATTATTGATCCACAAGGGGAAATTGATTATTTGTTGAGAAGCTACTCCAATCCAAAGTGTCAAATATTAGCAAATATAAATATTACCATTAGTAGTACAGCATTTATAACATGTGTGAAATTACTAGTAATTTAAATATGACCTAAATATACAATAAATTAAATAAATAAAATGAAATAAAAAACAATTATGTGCATGAAAATTTAAGAGTTGGACATTGCATAGAATGATGGCTAAAGGCAGAAATGAATGTATCACTTTTTAGGTTTTAAGTAAATAGTGTAGATTGTTCAAGGGAGCTTAGATAAATACCATGTCTTAAAGCTTCATAAATCATGACAACTATTTCAAATAAACTCTTACTCTCTGCCAGAAAACAGCACTGCCTGTTTAGAATAATAGCTGTATTACACAGCTGAGCAAATTACATACGATCAAATTATCAGCAGTGATTTTACGGTCTTTTCTTCAGGTTTTCAGGTAAACTGTGTCATCCATTAAACCTGAGCTGTTTTGATGGAGAGGAGCAGACTTTGTGCTAAAACGTCTGTTCTTCATCGCCTCTCCTTGATTTAGAGCCGTTTTCTTTTATAAACAAGTCGTCTGTCTGTTAATCAAACATCTCCGACATGGAAAATTCTGTAACAGTTGAACGGTATCGCCATATGGAGTGAAAACAGTCTAATAATTCACAAATGCACACCACGAGATCCACAAATGCACAGCGCGAGATTCACAAATGCACAAGACGAAATCCACAAATGCACAGGACGAGATCCACAAATGCAAAAGATTCACAAATGCACAGGACGAGATCCACAAATGCACAGCATGAGATCGACAAATGCACAACGCGAGATTCACAAATGCACAGCGCGAAATCCACAAATGCACAGGACGAGATCCACAAATGCACAAGATTCACAAATGCACAGCACGAGATTCACCCGTACGAGCTCCTTCTCGTGAGTTTTGAGACTCACCTGACGTCTCAAAGTTCAGTCTTTTTTTTGATAAATGGTCCATTTGATTGGGTGATCAGCAGCCAATCAGATAGCTTCCTTGTTTCAGCCAATCATACAAACGGACCCCCATGTTGGGGTAACCTATTTTTCAGCCAATCACATTTACCCTGCAGCTTTTAGATGTGTTTCTGCTTCAACACACCTGAGTCAAGTAATGAGGTTGTTACCGTGGAGAACCCGACTGCACTGAGGAAGTGATTCAGCTATTAGAGTCAGTGTGTTGGATCAGGAACATATCTACAAGTTGCAGGACGCCAGGCCCGAGGTCTGGAGTTTAGGAGCCTAGTGCTAGATGAGGAGTTAAATAAAAGCTACATAACCAGCGCCCACATCAGACACTTAACATATTAAAAACAGGAAGGCATTCTCCTGACTCAGCAGATGTAGGTAATGCATGAGAATCAATGAGCTTCAGAAGTAATTAATTTTTAAGTGACTTTATTTCAGAAGAGAGACTGACTGGAAGGTGATGACATGTGACCCTACATAACGTGTGACGTTCCAGACCAGAACGTCTGGAGCTCAGAGACATCACCAAGTCCTGAAGGTCTGGAAGCGGCTGAGAGTTTCAATTTGAAGAAGCACCTTCATTGGGTCACACAGCACATCTGGTGACACTATGCAAGAGAAAAATTGTACCGATTAAAACCACAAAAATGCATATAGAAGTAGATCTTTCAAAAAATCTGACGTAATGATTGTCTCAAATTCATATACATACTTAAACAAATCCAGTTTTGAGACTAAAATAATCCAGTAAAGATGACATCATCAATGCTGTTTAGACATGGCTTTCAAATATAAGATAGATAAATCTGCTACACTTCAAAATAACAGTGCCACCTAATAGATGAGAATGTTGAACGTTTTTTTTAAATACTATGAAATATAAACTGTAATATATTCATATTTATTATGTATTGATGCTGGTTCTAGTTAGTGCATGCGCACATGTAAGATTGCAATGTTAGGTTCTACTAGGTTACCATTATAAATAACCGAAACCTCAACATCGGTGTCCGGATCGCTCCTTCATGTAAAGTATTAGACAAGAACCCAAATATATTACATAAACAATCCATGAATGGTTCAAGCCTGGTAGGATAAATAAAATAAAAACAACATTTGCGGTTCTGAAAAGCGTTACTTACGTGAATTATTACACTGCTATAATAATTTATCATTTAAGGACCAGGGATTTATAACAATTAATAATATGCAAAGCCTATTATTATCTTGAATAAATTTAACGATGTCGAAAGACGCTAGCCTGATGCTATTAGCATGCAGAAGTGCTAGCATAGCTCGGTAGCATAGCTTACTCGCGAGAGCACTGCTGATATGACGTCAGGGGAGTCTCAAAACTCACAGGCGAGAAGGAGCTCGTATGGGTGAATCTCGTGCTGTGCATTTGTGGATCTCGTGCTGTGCATTTGTGAATTACGAGACTGTTTTCACTCCATATCGCCAACCCCCTCAGCTCACCTGGCAAACAATCTCTGTGCTTCATAAATTTCTGCATGTTCAGGAAGGGGAAGAATGATGTGTTTAGATGCATGAAGAGAAGGTGAGCTTCCAGCAAATTACATTCAAATTGGCACTGGTTGCCATGGAAATGTATGCTCAAGTGATAAAAACATTTTCATTTTATACATTGGAGGTCGCACAAACTGCAATACATCAGATGTATTTGTATTTGTTGTTTGCTCAGTAACAGTGTTGCCTCAAGTGTGAACCAGGCATTTCTACTAATGTTTGGTTCACACAGCAAGATATTTTGCCGATTTTTGACCTGATCTTTCTCTTCCAACACTCTGATTATTGTGATATCGCTAAAGATTATCTCAGAAGATGTTCATTCTGTGGGTTTTATAAGAGCAAGCTAGTCTAGAAAGAATGCTGCGACCTCAAAGTCTTGGCCTGGTATCCTAGGCTGTGTGCTGTTTCCTGAGGACAAACGATTACACAGCCTGTTAAATGTTGAAACTAATCAGAACGTGAAAGGACGGAAACACGGAGAAATCCAAAACCGAAAAGAGAAAACAACTGCCCAGATCAATATTTTTTGTTTTTTTCTATGTTAAAAATCTCCACTGGTTCTTCCTCGTCTGCCATGTTTCTTTACTCTGAAGTCATGTTGGATATCTAGAGGTTTTGTGAGATTTCCCATCTAACATCGAATGAAATCTGTTTTGAGATTGATGTGTTTGTAGTCTGACTGCACACAACCAAACCAGTAATATGTATGAATTTATTGTGTACGCTTTCTCTCAGGTTTTGAAAATTGACCAACAAATCTGAAATATTGCCATATGAACCAGACATAAATCTAATCTGTCCAAACAAGCCAGAATTGTTAATTGTTATTTTATTTGTTTTGAGTTTTAACATTTATCATTCTAAGAAAGACGAAGGTTGAGGTTTTGGGTTTTCTGTCTCGACATTGTGAAGTTTGCTCTTGAATGAATTTACCAGGATAATATTTGGCTGGCATCTTAAATGTTTTACTGTTGGTAATAATCTCTCTCTCTAAAGAATGGAGGTTTAAAAATAGCAATGACCTTTTAGCAAATTGATGGGAAACAAAAGTTTCCCATCAAGTTGCTGGTTCAGTTGCTGGTTCATTGCTGATATTTGTGTGCTGTGGTATTGCGTTAACAAACACTTGAATGCTCCAGAGAAACAAAAACAGCTAATGGATAGATCATCTCTAAGTTGTCTTCAGTTTTGTTGCAGAGTCACAATCTGGTCTGTTTCCCTGTTTATTCACTAGCAACCTATAAAAACTGACAAACTGCAGTATTGTCAGTAACTCTGCTGGCCAGATGTTAGTCATGTTAGTCATGTTAGTCATGAACACCTCTCTTTGTTTTTAGTTTAGCTTTTCAAGTGAACGTCTGCAGCTTCCTTTGCTGACCTGCCTGTTTCAGTCTCAGTTTGCTCCTTCCTGTCACTACCTACTTCGTCTACTGATAAAGACTGCATTATTTATAATTACTTGAACAAACATGAATTCTCACTGACAACCATGCAAAATGTTCCTTTTTCCTGTATCAGACGTAGCAACCATAGTCCTGTTTTATCGGTGCTCTCATGGCATTATAAAAAACGAACACATTTTAAATAAAAACATCTGCTGTCGCCTTGCACCTTTCACATATCCGTATCTCACCTGGTTTGCCCTGCGGGTGCCGTCTGCTTCGTTGCGATTAGCTCATTGTTGGTGACTCACAGGCAATCAGACACAAACCTGCACCTGGCACATCCGAGTTCTGCAAACTGACGATTTTTACTGGAAGCACACTCTCTCACCGTTACCTCCGTCTCCCAGTGGAATTGGACGAGGTTTGTTAAAGTAAACCACCCAGTCAGCTGTCCATCACTGCAGCTCTTAGTATTTGTATGTGAATGAACATGCTGGCTGATATTCAACACCTGTATTTATGGACTGACACAGCTCACTAGACACTTTCTCCAGGGGGACATAACTCTCCTCCCGTGATTAACACCTCTGCAGGGGTTGAGCCACCTGCTGCAGTAATTTATTAGGAGATTGCTGTCTCTCATCGTTTGGAGCACATGTTGGGGCTGATAACCTCTGTACATGCTGCTAGTAATGAAATTAAAGCTGTCTGTGTTGTAGTACATTTGCACCGTCACTAAGCTCTTTTCATGCAGCACTCAGAAGGCCAGACTTTTGTCGTTTGTGTTTAACTACTGCATGTGTTTAATTTTTTACAGATCGTTTACATTTTAGTAAGCTCTGAACATAATGCGCAAAGCCCCTGAAAAGTCACCCAAATTTAACTTAAAAACATTTATAATTGACTATCATTAACAGCTGAGGTGTTTTTCTAAGTTGTTGGTTAAAGTCAGAGATTTGAATTATTTTCTGATCTATGATGAAAGAAGATCCCAAGTCACGAACACATGCATTTGTTCGTAATGCGATGTCAGACTAAAACCGGCCACGGTTCTTGAGCTAGGCAGCTGATATGGATAACTTTGACATTTCATGATCTTAATGTTCAGGTATGCTCACTTCATGAGCTAAAGTCTTACACTTTTGAAATTCATTTGTTTCCCCCTAGAAGATAGAAAATGATAGATGATGAGATGTTAAATTCTTGCTAGTATGCATATCCACATTAGTGGTCATCTGTTGTAATGTTTCAACGGTTTATTTCAACAATGGCCTAATTATTTTTTCTTTTTTTAGTCACCATCTGAAAGTGTAATTTATCACAACAACTTGTGATATATTACCTCTGTCATTACCATCAGTATTGCTAAAACCATGACAATAACTATAAAAATATTAAAAACTTATTCTGTAACAAAAATGAATCTGGGTCCTTTTAAATGGGTCATTTTTAATAAGGGACATTGCTTCTGTAACTTATTGTCCTATTCTAGACATACCATTTACTTGCAAAGAAAATAAATCATAATATCGATTTCTAAACTGTTTCTTTACCAGTTTTGTCCAAACAGAATCATTGCAGGCATATCTGAGGTACATATTTTTGTTTTGTTGTTTATGTTGCAGATAAAAACACAGGACAGAATCCCGAGTTATTACTAGCGGTCTTCAGCTATTTTTTGCATATTTAAATGAATGTTTTGTGAAATAAATCCATATTTTTTTAAAGAAAGTATTTTGGTGATCCACTGGTTTTCTTGCAAGAACTATTTTCTCTGAAATGGCCTTTTGGAGAAATGGGTTGCATAAAGTTTTCTTAGAAGATTGCGTCTGGATTCACAACAGTGAGTAAAGCTGTTGTAAATGAGCCACGCACATCCATTTAAACTCTGAATAATACATCACCTTTGTGACCCGAGATCTGCCGAAGAGCCGGCTGAGCAGCAAAAGAACCTTTGCTGGATGTCTGAGGGAAATGAATGAAACATTGTTCCCTTTTGTAGAAAAAGAAAAAACAAACTAAAATGAGTATTTTTATTTTGTTTGTGTCTGTAGCTGCAAACAGACGCTGTATGCAGAAAAACTGCCCAACACCAGCATCATCATCCCGTTTCATAACGAGGGCTGGTCCTCCCTGCTGAGGACGGTTCACAGCGTCATCAACCGCTCCCCTCCAGAGCTCATCGCAGAAATCATCCTGGTTGATGACTTCAGTGACAAAGGTGCAATCTCAATTGTATTTTATTATGATTTTATAGGATATGCACTATCTAATGAATTATTGTGAAGGGGATGGATAATGATGCAAGGTTTTTGAAATGGGCTGCAGGATTTGCAGTTGGTAGGCCCATTGCCTTGGACCAGGAAGGTCTTGCAGGAAGGTCTTACATGCTGAGTTTACACGTTGTCCTTGTTCATTATTGGGTTCTTTTTACAACCAAAAAGAACTGGACTCTTATGTTAATTGGTCTCTCTAAGTTGCCCATAGTAGTGAGTGTGTGTGTGTTTATGGGTTTTTGTTCTGTGTGTCTCTGCTTTTTCTCCATTTTCCCTTCTCACACTCATTGACTGATGGAGATAGGCACCAGGCCCCTGTGAGACCTTACAGGGATGGACTATTGATGAATTGATAGTTCTCACAATTCTGTTCAAATGAAAATCTGAAAAGGCTATATGCATCTGTATGAATATGAATCTGAATAGTTTGAGAAAATACTTTTAAAGCAGTTAGAATTGCAAGTTTTATGTGAGTGTTTCTCCCAGGCTTGCACATCTAGAGACTGAAATGTTTCCCCTGTCTTCTTTTGAAGTCAGATTGACTCAGCCATATTGAGTCCAAACTCTTTAACATAACTGTTTAAGTCTTGCCACAGATCCCCAGTTGGATTTCAGCTTGTACTTTGAATAAGATATGGGAAGAGAATGTCAGACTTAGTCTCAAGACTTTCAGAACCTCTAATAGTTTTATTTCCAGTTAGATTAACTTACATTAATCAGGTCTTAGCAGTTATGAACTTCAAAAGTGAAAACTTTGCTATATCAATGTAATATCTACAAATGCATGCAAAAATATTTTGAATCTGTCCAATTACTTTACATTGACAAGTTTCTGTCAGGTTTTTGTTTCACTCACCCCATGTAATCACCTCAGAGCCCCCCCAGTCACTTGTGCATGGATGCAGGAAAAGGTGCATCTTTAAGTACTAAGGAGTTAGGCGGGTGCATGCAATGGATCCCTGCATTTGTGTACTTATTTATCAAGAAAAAGCATTTCTATTGCAAAATCCAACTTTAACTTCACATTTCTTTCTTCTAAGCATGGGACTCCACTTGGTTGTCATGTTTTATATACTATTTGATGTTTTGTTATATCTTTTCTGAACATTCATCAATATGCTGATGATGTTCCTTTTTATTATTTTTAATGAAATGTGTGAATGTTTTGGTTCTACAGAACAGTCTGAATAATGTAAAATCTTAGTTCTTAGATAATTTTCTTCAATGTATACAGGAGAAAATCAAGTTCTATTTTGTGATCTGAATATTTTGGTGCTGCAGAATGTTTGACAACTATTCTGCAAACATTAAACTCACCGTTAAAATTTGGAGGTGACTTTTGATAGTCATTTATCACAGTTGTCGTTGCTACCTGTAATTTTATCTGCACTTATGTCATTACAACCTTTTTGGATCATCCACGCCTTGTGTAAAGTGCAGCTGCTTGGGTTCTAAATGATATACCATTATGGATCGTTCACCATTCGACTTCTGTTAATGCAGATTATGATATATACGGCTGTACTGTGATGCACCTTCATTCATTTATAATCCGTTCAGTCATATGTCTTTACCAAGTCCCTGAGTTTGGCAGATCAGGGTTATCTGTCCCTCAATCAAGGCTAAAATGAAAAAGTGGCAGAGCCTCTGTCAGCTGCAGCTGCCTCCGAGAAAACACAATGAAAGTTTTGTTTTGATTGTACCTTGACAAAATGTGAGAAATTCAAAAAGTGTACTCACTTTTTGAATGACAATGAGCTACAATATATCTCATTGTAGCTTGAGATATATGCTTTAAAATGTAACTAAAGACCAATATAAATGTGCCCCTTAAACTGACTCAGTGTTTAAGGGTAAACCTATATATCTAATTAACACCCCCTTGAATTAAAGGCAGCTTTTCTCAGTTATCATTCCTTACAGCCCTAAATGAAGTGTTTTACACCTTGTTAATTACCGCTTACTGTCACTGTCCCTTACTGAAGAATATGTTTAGTGCCTGTCCTGTCGACTGTAATGAAATGTTCCACTGCCTGAGGCTCATTTAGAGGTTAACAAACATCAAGAGCTTTGAGACGAAACCATGCCAAGTGAAGCAGAAACAAAAATGCCGGCAATCACATGCTGCAATTGAATCTGTTTACCTAAAAGTATGCCACAAAATAGTTTGGAAAAAAAAATTACATTTTTATATTTCTTCTGGGCTTGATCATGACTTTTTATGAAATGGTTCATTTTGACATGATAGCATCATACACCTGGAGCAGATTTGTTAGCTTTCACATCAATTTTTGTCCACATTCTGAAGGTGCTCTAGTGGATTAAGATTTAGCGACTCTGGAGGCTGTTGCAGAACAGTGAACTTGAACATTGTTCTGCTGAGGAAACCAGTCTGAGATAAATTGTGCTTTGTAGCATGATAGATCTTCCTGCTAGAAGTGCACAACACGCATAACAGGACGGACATTGTCAGCCAATGTGGTACAAATAATCATGGTAACCACTGATAACACGGAATGGCACATTTAGAAATCTGATTTAATGGCTTAGGTAATTAAATGTTTTTAAAAAATCTTCATGCACATTAGTTGGAATGAGTCTTGTTCAGGTCACAGATTATCAATGATGAACACATAAGAAAGTTTCAGTTGTTTAGTTCTGCTCTACTACTCTAGTTTCTGTTATTCTACAATGTTCACTTGTGAAATGGAGAGTGAAGTTTCTTTTCTTTCACCATCAGCTGACTACTGCTTTATATATTCCAGCTATTTAAACATTGGAGATGTCTGTTTGGATTCAAGGTTTTTCTGTTGCTGGGTTGACAGCACCCTTCATGTCTCATGGCATGATTGAACCTTTCAGCCTTCTGCTGAAAGACGAGTTTCAGTGAAATCACCTCTTACTGTCTGAAAGTGAAGAATACATCTTTATTTTTTTAAAGCGTGTCTGCCTTGTGGCAGATTTTGATCCAGAACCTATACTCTTCTCTCCATATCCCACAAGCCCTAGAAGCATCATGAGATTGTGTTTCATCTTTTTCATACTTCTTATGTCCAAGCTTCTTTTCCATCATCTGCCTCTCAATACGTGTTGCTGTCTTTCAATCAAACACAATTGCAAATTAAATGTTAAAACACAAACAGCATCACATCTAATGCACATAAAGAATAGGGAAATAAATTTGGATGGTGTCAATCATCAAAACCTAATGGACAATATTCAAATGATACAATGGAAACAATATGAAGAATCAGTACAGAAGGAATTCACAGCTTCTGTCATTTTTAGAAGAAAGTAACATTTTTGTATCATCTGACTGGAGAACTCAAATATAAGTTTGGGTGAGAATTCAATAAACATTTTATCACATGAGTGATGGACATATTGTTAGTTATTTTGTTATATTTTAATTAATTATTTGAACTGTTCATTTTCAATGGAATAATAATAATAAATACTTCAACATAAATCGATCCTTTAAATATGAATTGTTGATTTTTCTTTATCTACAAAGGGTCATAATTATCATAACACTCATAATTATAAGGCTCATTTATGTTTTGGTTTCATTAGTGTTTCTCCTTTTATCATCTCCTTGTTGTATATTTACTTTCTTAGATCTTGGCATATGGTTCATTACTTGGTGTTAGTTGATTTATTCATTACTTCTGCTCCCTAGGATTTTATACTTTGCTCATTTTGTTTGCTGCTATTATTTTCTCTTTGATTTTCAACTTCTCTGATTTGAAGTTCAGCTCTCTGTTTATCATTCACCATTTCTCAACATGTTTTTTTTTGTTTATATTTTTATCCCTTCCCCAGCTGTTTCCCATTACCTGATTCTCCTCTGCTTGCACTCCACCTCTGCTGTTCCCATTTGGCCCTGATTAGGCCTTTAGGTTGTTTTGATATTCTGCTTCTCGCTCAGGATAAAAGCTTATCGGCTCTCATTGTGTTTTAATTGTTCCTCTTATTATTATCCTCATCTTTCATCAGCTGTTCTCTGCTCTTGGGTCCTTTGTATTTGCAACATGACATAATATGTGCATATAAACCAACTATTGTTAAGCAAAATGTGTCTGACTTGTAGTTAGAGGTTTGCTAAGACAATTCTAGAAACTTAATATTGTAATAGTGTTGATTGAAAGTGAAGTTGAAGAAATTAGTGGCTGTCCTTGTAAGAGCGGAAATACCATTTATGGAGTTGTTTTTGCAAAAGGATGCTTGGCACCTCTTTGGGTCAAACTGACCTGTCACCCTCCCTTAGCTTGCGTGCGAAACTCAAATTTGGACCAAATATGATTTGGGAAGCAAGCTGGTAGAATAGATAAGGGTAACAATAGATGATAAAAGATGGAGCAGATGTTGAGGTCAAAAGAGGTAAAAAAAAGAGTCGGAACATTTCGAGAGTCAAACACACAATCCATGTAGAGGTTTGCCAGGATCCTTACTTAAACCAACGGATAGAAATGCCATTGGTCGGGAAACTTTCTAACTCACACAAGTGAGGTTAAGATGGTATAAAAGAGGATGATGTCAAGAATAAGCAGAGATTTTTGAGATTTGAGAGAATTTGAGATTTTGTGCTGATGAAACTGTAAGATGAATCCGTGGTGGTTGTGAATTAAAGTCTCTCCGACCTGCCTGTGGCTGAGCAGAAGAAAACTATATCTACGTCTCCGTGCATTATTTGTTTACCTATATGTTAAGAGTTTAGCCACCTTTCAATTCTCCCATATCACTATAATGCATGGCATTATAGTGCCAACAGCATACATAACAGTTGACACAGAGATGTTAGGCTTTGAAGTCTTACTTTGAATTTATCATCTTTCGGTTTTGTTGAGGAGGACCCAAATACCTGCAGGACAATGACAAACACATAATTGAGTATGGACTGATGGATTTAAGAACTTAAAAAAACAAACAAACAAAAAACTCATGGGCAACACACAAGAACAATAGTAGAGTCCAGAAAGGAACAATGAAAACCAGCGAGCTTATACATTGGGGGAAGAATGTAGAATGACAGTGGATGCAAATGAGTAAATCATAGGATTATGAATAACTATGGAAGAGCAGAGCACAGACAAATGAACTGAATATGATAAATAGTTTTGTAGAATATACAAAACACAAATTAAAAACAGGGCTGAGTTTTCCAAGGATGCTTGTTATTGAGGCCAAACAGCTCATTCTTCATTTTACCTGACCACAATGCTTTTCCCTGGAAGATATTTGGTTTATTGGTTTATTGGTTTTGTGAGTGCCTGCAAATTTCAATCAACTAAAAGGTGGCAGTTTTGGAGCAGGGCTTCGTTTTTGGTTGCTGCTCTGAGTACATGGTGATGTAACAGTATCCATTGACAGTGACAGGCCTGTTCCAGTTGTTCCAGGTCATGGATGGCTTTGGCTTGTTTCAGAACATTCTAACATGTTTGTTCATCTAAGGAGGGCCGAGGAGATTAGAGGGTTCAAATGTTGTCATGTTTGGGTGTTCTTACAGTACAATGATACTTGGCACACATTAAAACTGGAATTGTAATAGACAAAACAGGGTAACCTTAAGCTCAGTTCAATAGGACATTTGAAAACCTTACTTTAAAGGGAGGTCTATGTCAAAAGACTAAATTGAAATTTCAATTGGCTGAAGACGAACAATTATCACATTAATTTTTAAAATGAATTTATGTTAACACCTGACTGGGCTGTGTGCTTCTTTGCATTAAAAAAAGATTACAAAATGGTAAAGTTTTTCAAACCCAAGGTTTTTCACACCTTGGGTTTAAACACTTTGCCAAAACAAGTTGGCTTTCCTACTTTGTAGTTGTGGCTGTTATCCTTTACATTTAACTTTTACTTTCGTCACACTTTAGGCCGTAACAGTGATTTTGGACAAATCAAATTGTCTGAAAAGATGCTGAGGTGGAAGAATTTACATTTCTGGCTTCATAGCAGTAGAGCAATTCGTCATTATCTTCATCTCCTGTCTACTGTGTAGAAGAAAAAGTTGATCCGCGCAGCTTAGCATTTGCTTTTGAGCATGAGCAATGAATTATGCTGGGTGAGCCCAAGTCATTTCACGGATTTATGACTAGACAGGATAGCAAAAGTTGCTATAACTCCACATATATAGGTGGGAAGAAAACTGAAAAATGATTTCATCTCATCTGCATTAGTAAAGATAGATACATCTGTAAAAGGGTAAGCACAAGCAAACCATGTGTAAATAGCAAATGGATTTCAAATACTTAAAATCCTGAACTAAGCATGACATTAGTGACAAAAGCTCAACATTCTTGGTACAATTACCATGCATGCATTCATCCATCCAACCATCCATCCATCTCTGGTCACGGAGGTAGGGTCCAACACTGAGACTTTCTTTTGGTGAACCCCAAGGCATCCTCTGGCCAGAATGAAGGTTTAGCACTTCCAGGGTTTAGCCCCTGCTACTCCTCCTAGTGGGAGATGCCTCAAAATCTCAAAACGGAGCTATCCAGTAGATATCCGAATCAAATACCTTTTAACTACCTCAGCTGGGTCTTGGAACATTCCAGCATCAATTGACCAATAAATCAAGACCTTTGCCCTTCAACAAAGCTGTTTCTTTACATAGATCAAAGGTGCAATCTCTTTACTGCAGTGGGAGCCTAGCTTCAGCCATCCATCTTCTTCTGACGTTTCACACTTATAGGACCTGTGTAGATTTTGAGCAGGTTGGTTGGATATATATTGAGTCAGGATTAACAGTGAGGTTCTGCTATGCAACCTAGTTGGATTTCCTAAATAAATCCAGATTGTGGGACAAAGGGTAGTAAGATAGTGAGTTCAGATCATGGAACATGTCTAGCAACCATATGAGTTTCATTTTTGCCCAGAATTGTTTTTCATAAAATCTATTTTGTAATCTCATTTAGATCCTCCTTTTCAGTTTTTTTAATGTAAATGGGGCTTCTAGCTAAGCTCTGAGTGGACAACAGTTTTGAATAGAGAAGTTCATTTTCTCAAGAATGGGTTTTTGTCATTAGATCTCCCCCCTGGCTTAATGCCCCTGAATCAAATAAGTTAGTCATTACCAGGCTAAGGATGGTAAAGGAGGTAATTTAGCCATAAATTCAGCTGTGTCAAATAATTCTGGAATCTAAAACATGCAGGACTCCAGTTTTGAAAGAACGGACAGCCTTGGTTTTTACTTTGGATGATGTTCTTAATCAGTGCACAATCCTTTGAAGATCTTAAAATGCTTTCTGACAGCAAAGTGCCTGGAGTAGAAAACATTCACCCAAGGATGGGGTGACATGTGAGGTAGCTGTGTCACCCGTTCACAGTTCAGCTATTTTCGTTTTTTCTTTGGGACATAACTAATGAATTTATGGAAAATTAGCAGATTTGTTTTATGGAGCATATCTACGATATAAAAAAAAAATTGAGCTTGGGAAGCTGAAGTACCTATGTGCAATGCCACTTGACATAAGATATTGTCAGTTTCTGTAGTAATGCTAAGAAGGTTTTTTCTCCATCTATTAATGCACCTTAAGGTATATTTGGCATTGGAACTCCCCAAGTGCTTCAAAACACTTGGAGTTTCAAGTGTTTTGAAAGAAAATTTCAAGTTTTGCTTGAAACCCTGGATGGCTGGGACCTTTACTGCCCCCTCTCACTCTTCCTGCTTCTCCTGCCTGCTCAAGTCAACAGAGGCCTATAGTTTACTGAGATATGCTGGAAACGACAAGTGTCTACAGACCACTTGCTACACTGTTGTTGGTTTTACTGAAGTCGCCACTTCTGCTTTTCGAAGACGTACGGTTAAATAATTGTGCATCTGCTTGCTGACATTTTTATGTGTGAGTGTAAACATTGAGTTTGGGAGTGTAGCCAGCAGCTTATTTGGATTTCAAGAGATAAACAGTCCTAAAACAGTTAATTCTAAAAGCCCAAAATGGGCAGAACCAAGAAGATTTAAGTTGGATTATCCAAGAATAATTTTATGCAAAACATGTAATAAACATGTTCTGTATAGACCATAGACCGACCCTAACCTGTTCGATGAAGAATAATAGGTCACCTTTAATGTCACATAGCATCCAGACAATACCTACAAGGCGACAGTTGGGTCCCTTTTTTTAACAGTCAAGACTTGAAGGTGTATCCCTGCTGTTGGGAGATCATAATTTATGACTTCTCGCTTTTGCTTCAACGGTTGCCTTTTTTTAATTGATCTTATTCAACTATGTTTTCTTCAAAGGATGATAAGCCAGATATATGTATTTACAAAACCACATGTAGCATTTTACCACACATGAATATTCACAAGGTAATATTCCAGCTCGTTAGCTAACTCATAAAAAAAGCGTTTATAGATGCAACAGCAGGTGAAAGTCTTGCCGGGTGAAACCCTCACACCTGGCAGCCTGCCAGTGGGACCACCTGCAGCTCTGCTGGCACATTAGATCAAGTCGAAGCAGAAAACTTTGCTCAAGATTTAATGATGCAAGTAAAAGAATTATTCATTCATCTCCCTTGGTCGAGGCACAGCAGGGATTCAAAGTGGACAAGTTGAGAGGAGATGCCAGGTAGTCTGGCTGCCATTGTGTTGAATCAAGTCACAAATTCTCTGGAAGATTAATATTGCAAAAGGAAAAAAGTTAAATGTTTACAATATATATATATATATATATATATATATTGTTGTAAACATTAACAATAGTGACAGTGGGTCTCCATCAAGAATCCCAAAGAAAGATAATTTAGGTTCAGTTACCATTAGATAGGCTTCACATACCATTGAGGCTGCTTTTGCTCAAATTATTATTTTTTTTTCAGGAGCATTAGCTGAAATAACAACTGTAGATTTATGTTTTTCTATTTTCAGGACATCGTGGAGATCGTCCTGTTTGTCAAGATCTTCAAGATGGCTCCAACTTTTACCTGTTGGAATGTAAAAAATAATCATTCATTTCACAGTAAAGGCCTTTAGATCTCAAAAAGATTCTTGTGAATAACAAAATCTGAATTTAAAATCCTTGCTTTAAAGTTTTAACTAATTTAGTGTGACTAAGCTTATAATAAATTTACTCATTAGAATTGTTGGCTCTTGGGCTATTGTACTATTATGAAACACTTTGTGATTTTTATTTTTATACTAGAAGGGATTCTTGAAATATCCTAACATGTAGGCAGCCATCTTCTTCATGTGGTTGCCTGAAATATGTAGACAGGACAAATACACAACATCCAAGCATGTTTGGTCTAGTTTCCAATGCAAATATCTTAATACATTTGAAATACGATAAGGCTTACTTGGAAGTAACTTCTCAGTTCAATATGAACTCATTTTAAGTTAATGATTCCTTAATACAGCAACTGTATCTGAATTAATTTTATAAATTCTGTGTGCTCGGAGCTCAGAGTCTGTTTAGGAGAATAAAAACATTATGTATAGTAGGTTTTCCTCATATGTCCTTATTAATTGTGCCAAATATTTAAAGCTGCTGCTCAGTCTCCTTTTTGGACATAAGCATTCTTATATTTGCCCACAGCCCTGAAAACAGAATTGCTTCTCCTGTTATTTCATTTGCCACATGTGTAAATACTTCTGTCACATTTGTCAGTCACACAGAATGCTCATTCAGGAGTGAAAAAGGATGTGTCGTGTAATCAGAGGCAGAAACAAAGCCCATATTTATTCAGCAGGACAGCTCTGGCATGCTGCTCTATCGGCTCTTGTGTGAAGGAAACCTGCCATCTGCAGATTGATTGTCCAATTACTTTCCCACTTTCTGCTTCCCGATGGGATCAGTTGAGCAAATGGCTGCCATACTTCATTTCAAATAAGAGTGTGGGATGGATATATGCAAAAGGAACTTTTGATGTATTTCCAGTCTGGATGTAAAGGCAGTTTTGTGGGAATACAGAATGGCTCCCAGCAGGAACCAGTGCTGCCTTCAGTCCCAAACCACTGTAGCGCTCCGTGCAGGAGGTCTGCTGCTACTTGTGCTCAAATATATCAGGAGCAGATTTTTATGGTATTGTGGAGTAAAATAACCGACTCCTCCCACCGCAGGTGTACAGCCAAGGCAATGGATGCAGCAGTGAGGAAATAATCCCCCCTTTTTCAGGCTGAAATTCAATCAGTCAGTTGGAATGACCACATCAAGAGGAGAAAAGCTTTTCCTGAACAAGGCTTTTCTTCTTACGCCACAATTCAAGATAAGAATGACACTAATGGAGTCTGAGCTCTGACAGATTTTTGCCATTTCTGAAAGAAATATATCTCTCCAGTTGCTGCATTTATTCATGAGTTTGAAATAAAAAATGGACTATAGTGTCCTGTATCTGTCAAAAAAAACTTTTTTATGAGTCATTTCTGCATTTCTGTTTGTCTTGAGGATATTTAGACCTGTTGTACTGTGTTTTTAAATTGAATTCAATTTCTAATGTACAATCAAAGGCACAAGGTCTAGATTGGGTTTGTTGGAGAAACAGAAGTGCAAAACAAAACTCCCACAGTGACACGAAGAAACATCTGAACATTTATAACTGAAAGATAAAGATCAAACATGCATAGTGCAGAGTACCATCTAATGTCTGAACAAACTTGCCCAAGGTCAACTGAATATTTTTTTCCACATATATTTGAAATATTAATGTTAATGGTTTTTTTCTTTGAAAGACTTTTGATGTGGAGACATGAACAAAAACCCTTATTTTTACAGAGACAGACTTCCGATTATTTAAACATATTTGAAGAATCATCATCCTACTGGCTTTTAAATTTGAGATAAGACTGTCTTTTAGCTATCATAAATTGTCTTTTCACTATTATAAATTGTCTTGGATGCTTTTCTCGCTGGAGAGTCCTATTTCTTTGAAGTCTGTCTTATTTCTTTGGAATGCAACACCAGGGTAATTTTCTAAGATCAGTGCAGTTTGGACTCTGCTGGGTTAAAAACAAAAAGCTAGCAGCTCTTAGTTATGAAGAAAATTGCTTCTAGTCGATGGGAAACCTCTAAAACCAAGAAAGTACTCTTTCAGGAATCTTTTCTGTCATATTTCTTTTGTAGTGAACATTTCCAGATATCAGTGCCATTCAGAGCCTGGAACAGCTGAATGTAAACAATTCCATCCATCCATCCATTTTCTATACTCCCTTTTTCCCTTAGTGGGGTCAGAAGAGGTGCTGGTGTCTATCTCCAGCTAACGTTCCGGGTGAGAGGCAAGGTACACCCTGGACAGGTCGCCAGTCTGTCGCAGGGCAACACAGAGACACACAGGACAAACAACCATGCACACCCTCACAACTAGAGAGAATTTGGAGAGACCAATTAACCTGACAGTCATGTTTTTGGACATGTTTTTGGGAGGAAGCCGGAATACCTGAAGAGAACCCACGCATGCACAGGTAGAACATGCAAACTCCATGCAGAAAGACCGGGGCTGGGAATCGAACCCAGAACATTCTTGCTGCAAGGCAACACCTCTACCAACTGCACCACTGTGCAGCCCATAAACAATTCTGTTCAACATATGTATGCTTTTTAAGAAGCTGCTGTGTGTTTTTCTGAGTCAGTGGCACATTTATTCATTTAGTTTTGGCATAATTCAACATTTCCTGGAACATTAGGACACAGGGTGAAAAATTGACCTACCAGGCAGGAGTTGAACCGCTTTCAAAACTGCTTGTTCTGGTTTTCTGTTGCTTTTAGAAATAACTACCCTGAACCTACAGACTTATTACAAGTGAAAGGTAAAAGGAATAGCAATGAACATGTCTTCAAAATGGGTCCTGGTTCTTGTTGGTAGGTAGGATATATGAGACCATTTCCTGACTTCAAGGTTAATGTTTGGAAATGGGAAAGATTTGTGTGAGTTAACAAGGGCCATAAAACTCCTGCTGTTTTGGGTTGAGGTGTATTCCAACATGTTAGTCTGTTTTCAAAGCATAAACAGTTGCTAAGTACAAAAAATGCCACTTGAAATAAATTTTTCACCATCATTTTAGCCCCTTCTAACATTGTGCCCCTATGTGTTGCATACAGTGCATACCCACTGGTTCTGCGTCTGCAGTGACCAGGATCTATCAAAGGCTTTCCAACAATGGAAAAATGATAACTGCTGATGGGGATAGGCCGCAAAATGTTCTGATGCAAGTGTAGGACAGAGGCTGGGGTGTTGATGTTTGCTCTCATGAAAATTGTGTCAAAACAGAAGGCGCCTGGTTGTGTCTGGTCAAGCATAACCACAGATCAGCAAAAATGTGCAAATAATGGGTATATGACCACCAGCACTTGACCATGGTGCAATGGAGGAAGGTGGTTGGATCTGATGAATTATATTTTTCTCAACATCACAAAGGTGATGCAGAGCAAACCAGAGATCCTGTTACTTCAGCAGATGTTACGTTGATGCCCACCCAAACGTTACTCCAGGAGCCATTGAGAAATGAAAAGTATTTCCTACTTCTCTGGACTCTCTCAGAAAGACAACGTAGGCTGTTACAAAAACAGGAATTGTTCAGGAATGGTTTAAGGAGCACAACAATGAGTTTGAAGTGTTGATTTTGTCTCCATATTCCTCGGATCTCCCCAGCGTTTGTAGGATGTGTTGTACAACAAAATGTGATCCACAAAGCCCCAACTTTGGAGCACACTGAAATTAAACTATCTGTTGGTTCCAAAAACCCAACCACTCAGGTCAGGATAGTCTGGGAAACATCAGAGGTACAAGCACATGTTGAAGCTTGTGGCCACATACATGTTCTGCTAAAAACTAAAAAAATATTCTTGACAAAAAATGTTCTCAATTGATAATTTTTTGGCCGTTTAGAACAGACCTCATGCCTTCTTTGAATAAACAGTGTGTTTAAGTTTCAGACCTATTTTCTAAATAATTTAGCTCCACTGGCTGCCTGAGAGGGCTGCTGTCAGCACTGCAGAGCTACTTTGAAGCTTCTTATCAACACATGCAGCCTTACCATCAGAATGATGGAGTGGTGGGGAGAGGAAGCCTCGGCGATGGGGGAGATAGGGAATGATTTGTGAGACAGGCGAAGGGAAAGGAAGAGAGGGAGCGAGGCGGCAGTGCAGAAACACTGAACAAAGTTCGACATGTTTATGCATTCTGGTCGGTGTGTGCGTTTCTGCTCCTGACTGAGAACGAAGGGAGATAATGAGGTAATGGTGCTTAGTGAAGTGTGACGGAGAGACGGCGGATATGAAGCGGGAGACAAACGACGGAGGACATAAGCAGCTAATTGAGAGTTGCCATTTAGCGATGTAGAGCCATCAGTGGTAAAATGTGTGTGGACGCGCGTGTGTCTGTGTGCGTATTCAGACATCTTCCTGGAGAGCATAAAACAGTATGAGTCAAACTTACTGTCAGAAAACAACATGAACGGCATCTACTGTAGCTCCAGTGAAATATTTACAGAGCGGTGTGGTGTAAAGCTTCATTTAAAAACTATTTAGCACATTCAGCGTTTTTAGAGACAATCTTATGTGTTGTACAACTCTTTCAATGTTCATGACACTGTGATTCAAGGATGTAATTTTTACTTTTTTAAAGCAAATAAAATGACACACACAAAGCAGGAATGTTCTTCAAGACATACTGGAAAACACTTTCACATTGTTTTGTTTTCTTTCTTTTGATGCTTGGTTTTTTATTCTATGAACTCATCAATACCACCTGAATGTGAGACACTTACCACTGGAATGACAAATACACTCAAACAAAAACTGTTGAGCTCCAGGAAGAATAGTCTGTGTTGAACATAATTTGGTATGCATGCATTGAAACCTTGCACTCAAAAGCAAAATGTAAGGAGGTTGGATACTGAATAGTTATGCCATGATACTATCAATTCAAACTTTATACTGATGAATATCCAAAACCAAGACTGCAGCAAACAGACAAAAGTATGTTATTTCCAGACTCCTGATTCCCAGCGTCTCCTTGGTCGCAGTTCCTTTATGTTAAAAGTTGCATCAAATTTCTGCATTTTCTAAGGACTTTTTACTGCTACCCATTTTATTGACACATTTAAACTTTTAGTAGTCTCACTGTTTTACGCTTACTCATGATTGTTGATGTGAACCTTTAACAAAGAACATATCAATAACAAAATAGAATGTAACTAATAAAAACAATAATGATAATAAACTAGTTATTTCTGCTCAATTGAGCAGAAATAAAATTGGACAACACTTAAATATCACCAAAATCTGAATACAAAAACTACAACAAAAACATTGTGAATTAACGTTGTTCCTATAATGCAAAACACATTGTTGCTTTCTTGACTAAATCTGATTATGGCAAGACCAGAGGGTTAAGGAGAATGCATGCAATCTGCTGGACAATACATTGATTTGGATACAGTTTCTTAAAGTGTTTTTTTTTTTTTTTGGATGAAAGAGAGAAGTTCCAGTGCAGTCATTTTATCAGAAGGCAGGGTTGGCAAATTGCTGATTTCCACAGCCAGCTCTGTTCCATCAATGTCAAATTCATGTCCAGCACTCAGTGTGCAGTCTGTCACACTGGCTGTGCAATTCCCCACCATTCAGTTTTTGGAGGCAGAGCAGTTCTCCAAACTCACATCTCCTGGTTTTGAAATCTCTTCAAGGATTCTATGAGTTTAACAATAAACACATTAAAAATGTAAATGCTACAGTTTCCATTGCATCTGCCGTGGGCTTGCTTTGGTGCTTCTTGGTCTGTTTTCTCTTTTCAGCGTTAGCAAAGGCTGAGTATCAGAAAACTCATTTACAGGATTGATGGTTCACCACATCACATCATAATGAGCCGCATGCAGCAGATGTCTGTTATTCAATCAACTCTGTCTTCATAGAATATACGTTACTTAAATCAAAGGTAATGAGACCGAAAACTAATGTAGCTTCACTTTCAAGCCAAATTTAAACTCTTGACTGAAATTAAAATAACTGAAATGTCCACATCTTGTGCTGTGTCTTTAAAAAATTGGAGATACAGTTCATAAATTGAGGAAAAATTCTGTGCAACAGTGCAACAAAAAAAAAAAGAAACACTTTTTCCTAAACTGTTGGACCCTCTACCCAAAACATCAACGCCTTCACGTCATCAGATGCACTTTTTTCTTTATTTATTTTTGTTAATGTTTGGTTTCTACAGTATGTATATATTTTTAAACTGCTGATCAGCTCACATATCTGTTAGTAGACATCATGTGCTGTCCACTTAGCAGCTCTGGGTATTGATTCATAGTAGAGCCCCGATATCCACAGAGGTTAAACAAAACAACCAGTCATGAAAAGCTGGGATCTATACTTGAGACTCCCTCTAAAACTGTTTGCAGCTGCCTATTTTAGTACTTTAAAATAGGCAGCACTACCACAGAAGCTGTAACGTCCATGGTCTTCCTTGTCTCTTAAGGGTCCAATAAGTCAACTCCAAGGGAAATGAATGGATTAGATGCCAACAGCGTTTCAAGTGGGATTGTCTCTCACGTCTTATCTTTCCTTTTTATTTATTTTCTCTAGATAATGTCTTTTGTATGACCTGATAGATTATTCTTATCAAGATGCACTAAAGGTTGAATTTAAGCCCGTGTCCAGAATGTGACTCAAGTGAACAATAACCTTGGATTCGGGACAAAAATTAAGAGAATAATGGAGTTCTCAAATACGAGGGAATAGTTTGGGAGAATAAGTGAGCAGCTCTGGTTATTGGTGATGTGCCACAGTCTGGGGATTAAATTACATTGGATCCGAGACTAATTGAATTTTGGTGAAATGCGTAAGGCTAACTGTGGCTGAAGGGCGTTCTCTTGAACACCTTTTTCAGTGAATTCAGATACATTAGAAAATCCTGACAAATTTTTCAAGTTGAGACCCTCATGTAAATTTTGCCTGAAATTTACATGTGTCTACTGGACAGCAGTACTGTCCAGCATTACTGGACAGCATTACTGTCCAGTAGACAGTAATTCTGGTCCTGTATCCCAGGACCAGCTTTCCTGAGACAATCAAACTCTACTGTATCTTGGTGTCGCGTCCATAAGGATGATAAACAGAATGAGGCCCCAGTTATTAGCGGCTAAAATGATTACTGGGTGGAATTTAGAGCTTTGATGCTGCTTCTCTGAATCAAAAGGAGTCAGCAGAAGTGATTCAGGTACTTGATGATGACTTCCATTTGGGTTTTATTTTCTTCTAGGTTTGATATGGCCTAGAGCAGCTAGGGAGAAAATAGTGGAAAACAATGGAAGGATAGATAGTTGGATGGTTGGATAGATATATGTATAGATGGATGGATAGATTGATAGATGGATGGATGAATGGATGAATGAATGAATGGATGGATGGATGGAAGGATGGATGGATGGATGGATGGATGCAGCTGCCTAATCCATCCATCCAGGCATCCAGGGTTTTCTGGGTGCCTGGATGTCCTTTGGGTCATTCCAGAATCTTTTCAAATCTCTGAAGTGACCTCAGCATCCTCATCCCTCTTCGGTCCTCTCCTGCACGTTTTAATAAAGACTAATGTGTTTGCCGACATCAGCTCACTCTCATTACATTGATTAATGGCCTCCTTGCGTTTGGTAAACAGTATGAGCTGTTCCAATTCATTCAGGGAAATTAACCAATCATAATTAAATGCCTCGATCGTATTCCCTCACCTCTCCATGAACAGAGCCTTTTCACACAAGGGCCAAATGTGCTCTGATTAATTTTTTCTCGTTTTCTGTCGCTACCAGGATGATGTAAGCCTCTCTTTGTAAGACGTTGCGTTCATAAAGACACACAGCCCTCCGTGTAATGGCCCGTTTTTAATGGGAGTGCGGGAGCGCACACAGAGGACAGTTTTCCTTCGCGTATGAGGCTGACCTCCGGGACACCCTCTGTCCTTGCTGCAAAGTCATATTTCACAGCGTTTTGCAGGTCAGACGGTGATGAAGAAAGTAAAGATGCTCTCAGTAAACAGAGCTGACCTTCAGTAGGTTCAGATGGAATCTGCAAAAAAGGAAGAAAAGGCTGTAACTTGAAATCACTCCAAAAAGGATGAAAGGATTTGATTTGGGATTAGCTTTGGATGCACTCATAACCAAGCAGTTTTTTTTTACATCAGTATGCTTTCAGAATGAAAGGATTAGCTCAAAAAGGCAGCAGATGTTTATAAAACTGAATTTAACGCTGCATTGCCTTCCATCTTGGCAGAAGGTTGTGTCAGAAGCAGAGTGGTTGTTGAAACAAGAATCAGGGTTTTCTGGGTGCCTGGAGACACTTGAGTCATTGTGTTGTTTGTATTACTTAAATTTGTTTAGTGAAATCTGAGAAATGTTTTCAATTCATAACTGGAATGTCAAATTTCAATCCAGTACAGTCCAGTCAATGTTTTCAAGAAAGAAATTATATAATATGCTCAGAACAGTCATATTAACTAAGGGTGGTGTGTGAATAATTTTTCATTATTTCCATCAATTTCCCATCCATCAAGCTACTTCTTTACAGTCTGTAGTCTTTACAAATGGCATTATGAAAGCTGTAGAAATAACCTCTGTACTACTTCCATCATTTCTACTCATATAAAACCCTAAAAGGATTAAAACTCCTTATGGTTTCTTTTTCTTTTACTGCAGGTCAGGGAGCATTTCTGATTCCCGTTGTGCAGTGCAGAAAGGCAGCACAGATAGCTCTGTACTTGGCAGGGAAGTAAATAAAAGTTTTTCAAAGATAAATTGAAAAGGTCAGCATTTCAGCATTTCAGACAGGCAGCATTGTAGCTGTTTGTAAAGAAGCTGTCAAAGACATATGTCATGTTTTGACTGCTTTAAACCACTGAGAGCTCCAAGAGCCAACGCTCTTATCATCCTTCAGCATTCAATCCAAAGAAGAGAATAAAAAATGAAAAAACTGAATCATCCCTCTTACCTGCAAGAATAAGAATTAAATATATATACTGTATACACTGATATTGAGTGTACTGCTGAGGGTCAGTGTTCAATATTGCATTAATATTAGTTAATAGCAGTTTAACCTGGTTAATATATGCAGCTCAGATTGACAGATGCATTGGGGCTTCGTCTGCAGTAATGAGGGGGCTGGTATGGTCTTTAGTGGGGAAGAAAGAGTCGAGGTGAAAACAAATAATGGGTGTATAAAACACAAGTTTTTTTAAAGGAATTAGCCAGGAAATGGAAAGAAGTATTGACTCCATCCCCATCACTCCTTTTTCTTCTGTGCAGAGCACCTGAAGGTGGCCCTGGAGGATTACATGACGAGAATACCCAAGGTTCGCATCCTGAGGACGAAGAAGAGGGAGGGTCTGATCAGGACTCGGCTTCTGGGAGCCGCCACCACCACAGGGGAGGTCATCACCTTCCTGGACTCTCACTGTGAGGCCAACGTCAACTGGCTACCACCTCTGCTGGGTGAGGAACATGGAAAAGAATTCAAAAATACCAAAAATGTCTGCCACTTATATCGCCCCTTTATACACATTTTAATATAAAGGTGATCTATTATGCTTCGTTGAACAGGTTAGAATAGGTCTATGGTCTATACAACATGTTCATTAATTTTTTTGCACATAATGGTTCTTAGATAATGAGATTTTAGTCTACTTAGTTCTGCCTATGTTCAGCCCCTTTCAGTATGAGTTGTTTTAAGGTCTCTACCACTTTAAATCCAAATAAATTGCTGCTGGCCAAGCCCCCTCAACTCAGCATTTACACTTGCACGTTTGTTTGCAAACAAAATCAGAATTATACAACGAAGCATCTTTGAAAAGTAGAAATGGAGATTCCTGCACAACCAACAAGAATGCAGCAAGTGGTTTCTAGATGGTAAGTCAACCATATATCAGGTCATAAAAACCTTGCATAAAATTATAAAATATTGTGATTTTCCTAAAATATCACTCCTTTCTTGAAAGTTGAACCAATCAAGTCACCCACTAAATGACACATTTACAGGCACATCACCCCCACTGAGAGGCTGAGTGCCTCTTCCTCTGCCTCATGGATTTGCTCACAAACACATTCTCACTTTCTCAATGACCCTTTTTGCCATTAAGGATGAGTGTTCAGCTCAGCACGATTCCAACTCATTTTACAGCAAAACGTTTAACCTGGGTTACCGCCCCATCGAACTTGTTCCAGATCAAGTTCTAATGGGATGAAAGTCTGTCACTTGGATTGTGGTAGCTACAGTATTCTAGAAGCTACTGGTAAAATGGTTAGTCAAGTACTCAGTAATGGATCAGAACATCAGTCATTTAATATTTAGAAATTACACAATCAGACAGATGAAAATATAAAGTTATCTGGAAATGTTGGTATTTTAAGGACCACAGTGTTAATGACTCAAGCAAAAGAAAAAAAACAACATCCAAATAAAGTTTTTGCAGTAGAATACTTATGAAACCATAAGACAAACTGCAGATGTGTGGCTGTGTCAAAACAAGCCTGTTCAGTCAGAGAATCCAAACATTTTACTCAAGAGATACTTCATTATAAAGTTACTTAAGTAAAAGTAGCATTGTAAAAATATGCCTACAAGTATTTTTTTTATTTTTTTTTCACAAAAAGTTACTCAAGTAAAGTTAAGTGAGTAAGTGTAACTAGTTGAAACCACAGTGCATTAACTGAAAGACAAAACATCACAGTTAATTTCTTACTCAGCTAAGATGGGAGAAAGTAAACCTCAGAAAACAATCTGAATGCCCTTATGGGAAAAAAAAGAAATAATCCAGTCCTTTCAAATATCTGCCAAATGACTTGAAAACATATTTGCATATTATTGAGTATATTCCCCTACTGTAATATTTAAGACACAATCAAACTTGTCTCTCTGTGCTGTTTAGACCGGATCGCCCAGAACCGGAAGACCATTGTGTGTCCCATGATAGACGTCATCGATCACGATCACTTTGGGTACGACACACAGGCCGGGGACGCCATGCGGGGGGCCTTTGACTGGGAAATGTACTACAAACGGATCCCCATTCCTCCAGAGATAAAGAGGGATGACCCCACTGAGCCTTTTGAGTGAGTAACAGCAATTTGCAGAAATGTGGTGGAGTTTTATCATAAACGACAGAGTAATGTTTCCATTTGATAGGCCTTATACTAAAAAATATTTAATACGATAGATTTCACTCAGTTTTGTTGGACATTTTGAAGTTGAATTTAAAAAGGTGATGCAACTTCTTGAAAGGTGAAAACAAGTTTTTGCATTTTCGTTCATTATTTTAATAGTAATTTAGTGTTTGATAAATATTGTTTGGGCTTTATATGTTAATAGTATAAACATCCCAAATCCTGGGAAAGTTTTTGCAGCCTGTAAAGGAATGATATATCATCAGCCAGAAGTTACGCTATGACTGTGTGTATTGTGGATTAAAGGTTTTTGTCTCCTTCGCTCTTCTTACTAAAAGAACAAGCTAAAAATATAACATTGTACATTGGCATCTTTGGTGTTCAAAAGACACCAATGAATATCTTCAGTATCTGCTGTGTTACTTTGATTGTGTTCATGTCTTGTAAAAACTGCAAAGACCTGTCGGTTTTTCACAGTGGGGATCTTTTCTGCTTAGTGGTCCTGTGGTGTGAAGAAAGCCCCAGAGGTTTTCTCTTGGCTGACTGTACAAAATCTACCCTGTTTGCCTTTAATTGATCCTCTTCTGGGACAAATTTGGCAAGAAAAGACCACCTTTAGGGATGCTACCTCCAATCTTTTATTTAATCAAAGGCCAGTGACTATAGCAACGTTGAGCACATTTATGCTCAGTTTAGTGTATTCCTTGCTCTGGATAATACAGTTGTTAAAGAGTAGACAAGACAGATCAGCTTGTTTAAGTAATGCTTTTGCCAGAAGGAGATTTCATTGAAGGCTGACACAAGCAAGTGTTTGTGCGTTCACTTGCTGCCCTAATTCTTTGCCTCAGGTGTGCAGCAGCAGCAGCAGCAGCAGCAGCAGTCAGGTTCAGCACCGCTAACAAGTCCTCCACTCCGCAGCTCAGAGAGTCTGTAGCGAGTAATGGCTGCTGCTCTCTGTGCATCGTTATGCGTTAGGAAGTAGTCTCGCTATAAATACACAATCTCCTTAGAGCCGTCTCCAGGTTTAAGGAAAGCAAATTAAGTACACCTTCCAAATAGTGTAGTAATTTATAGTTAACTTAGTTACAACTTATTAAAGCCTAGTTTGTGCACTGAATAGTCTCTAATAGTCTAACAACCATCTTGTTGATATTGAAAAGATGTTTAAGGAATATTTAGTTATTGGCCTGCATCCTGGGAGCCAAACAGGGATCTATTATATACTTAAGACATACTTATACTTCATATTTAAGGCTCAAATTAGTTCTACCTGTTGCAGATTTACTAATGTTGTTTTCATTCAACAACATTAGTAAAAAGCATGTTTCTGGTAGGAAATGAGATTGGTATTTAAAATGCACATAACCCAAAATGATGTACATTATGAACTCAACAGGCTCATATGCTGCGGTTCTTATCTAGGACTCAGAAAATATACCTATCATAGGCCAGCAGCAGCTCCCACTATCAAAGCAATGTGTAACTGTCCCTGCTTTACTTCATCTCCCAGGTCTCCAGTGATGGCAGGTGGACTGTTTGCTGTGGACAGGAAGTGGTTCTGGGAGCTGGGAGGATATGACACAGGCCTGGAGATCTGGGGAGGAGAACAATACGAGATCTCCTTCAAGGTAAAAAGGATAAATGTGTGCAACTGAATATAGATATTTAACTATGTTGTTTGAAAAAAAATCCCCCAAAAAACTAATGCTATAGTAAGTTCTTTTGCTGCCAGATAAATCAGACAAAATCTTTCTGGTTTTATGTCAACTAAAATTAGCCAACACTGCAAACACACAGAATCTAGACAAATGTTTTGTCTAGTTTCTCCTGCAAATATAATAGAAACTATATTTGCAGTTTTCTAATATTTTAAAATATCCTAGTATATTTTAAATGTGACAAAACTAGATTACAAATAACTTCTCAGCAAGATAGTATCTTCAATAATGCATCATATTCATCAATATTAATATTAAAAATGTACTAGCTCCACTGGCAGATTATTTCACATATAAAAATATTTTTTTCTCATGATAGAAGTGAAATAATCTGCCTGTGGAACAAATATTTTTTCATCAATATTATAAAAGTATTGACCAAGTATATCCTGCTGAAAAGTTGCATATGAGTTGGGTTTGTATTTCCACTAGAAACTAGACAGAAAATGCTTTGTGGGATTTTGTTTTTACAGTGTACACAACGTTCTGAGTAAGCATTAGTGTAAAATGATCAAATCAATTTCAGTCTCTTTGGGTGATGAGCTGAACGGATTGGAAGCCAATCATTTGATTTTTTGTCAAACTGACTGTTTGTCATTTTGTTATTATTCACCAAAATGTAGATGAGGTTCATCTTTTACAAGGACTTATTCAAGCTGTTAAAATCAGATTATGGTCACAATTTTACCTAAAAATGTTGAGTAAGCAAAAATACCAACTTGTGTTGAATATAATTGGGTCCTTCCCACACCCTCAAATGTCTCTTAATTTTGGTCAAATAGCATACAAATTTAAATGACACATTGCTGTAGAAGTGGTTTAATAATTCAATGTCTGTACTGGCATTGCTTATCAGTTAAAATTAGATGGGAAGTATCTGTATTACACACATATAATCCAAATAAGCCTGCCTTGGAGCTAAGCGCTCTGTAACAAGTGAAAATCCCTTCTATTTGTAGTGTGAAATGAATGACAGACCTCCTCCTGACCAGAGTCAGGCACAGCCAGAAAGGCTCTGATGTTTTCAACTCTCATCTGATGCTTTTCATCTTTAAGTAATTAGTGAGATAATATCCCACACCAAGGTTATTATTTCAGCCAGGATTATCATGGTAAGAAATTATTCTATCAGCACATGCCTTGCTGTGCCTCCTAGGTCTACTTTATGTGCTCAGATATTCAATTTGGTTTCGTCTTTATTAAGATCCCCATTAGCTGATACGCCACAAACAGCCAATCTCCCGAGGTGAGGAGATTAACAGGCTCTCATACTAATCCCTATAAGCAAACTGCTGCTGCCTCAGACAAACCAGGCCTGCTTGTGTGTGGAACACAATCGCTTAGTTTGTTAATCTGGACTCCCATACTGGAAACACTGGTGAATGTCTCCAGCTCACACAGCAACCTAATGTCTGAATGTATTACAGCCTTACATGCATAGTTGAGGGAAAAACAATTTTCCTATTTCACACATTTCACACACACGCACACACACAACTCCCCCCACCTCCCACACACCCACACACCCACCCCGCCACTCTTCAGACATGATTTATTAAACTACCATTAAGGAGCCAAAACTGTGTTTATTTAGAGATGAATGAGAAGAAAAGCTTTTAAAAGCTCAATTTAACAACCAGATGACCTCAGTCATTATGTAAAAGCTCAAAATTCAGGTTGCACCACAACCTGAGGAGGTTGTGGTGCAAACCTCCTCAGAGTTCAGGGTTTCTACTCATCCTGGAAAATGGTTGAAAAGAATGGAATCTAATCCACAGATGGAGAAATGGGAAAGAAAGTGGAAACAGTTCTTTCTGGTTCATTGTCTGTCTGTTGTCCATCCGGCTTTTGTTTATTTCCTTCTTTGTTTCCTCCTTTCTTATTTTCTCCCTCATCCTATTAATGCATGGATTATTTTTAATTTTTTTCTTATTTTCATTCTGTCTTTCTTTCCTTAATTAGTTCTTTATTCCGTCCTTCATCTGCCTTCCTCCCTTTCTTTGTTCCATATATTGCTTTTTTTATTCTTACCCCTCTATTCACATCATTTTACTCATGTCATCACTAATTCATTTTTAACTTCTTTCCTTACTTTCTTATCTGTTTTATGTATTGTACCTTGTTTTCTTTCATTCATTCCTTTAATTCTTACACATTATGTTCTTGGTTTCCTTCTGTCCTTCCTGCCTTCTTTCTTTTCTTCCTTCATCCCCTTTTTCCTTCCCTTTTCCTCCTGACTCTCTCTCCATGTTCTCTTTGCCCTCCAGCTTCTCCAGCTTGCATTTAGCGTTTGTTGTGAAAGACAAAGCCCCTTTTTCTTTCTCGTCCTTTTTGATTCTCCTGGTTTATTTTCAGCATCAGGAGCCAAGCGGGAGAAGAATGACTCTTTTCTTTACGTTGAAGGAGGATTAAAGTCAAAAAACGTAATTCAGTGTCTGCTCTGTCACATAATGAGTCACTAAAAACAAAACAAGGACATTTTCTAAAAGGGTGAATTGTTTGTGCATTATTGTGATTTAAAAGGAATTTAAACCTTTGTTGAAGAATTTGAAACATATTTCAGGAATTTTATTCTGCAGCTTTTGCTTCTGATTTGTAAACTACCTGCCTTCTTTTGTTGCCTTGAAATTGTATCTCATCATTAGAGATTTTGAAGCCGGTCAGATAAAACCGTAGCATCAATTTCACACCTTCTTTTAGTTTTTTTTCAGTCCACACCCCGGTGTGTGTATTTGTAGGTGTGGATGTGTGGTGGCCGGATGGAGGACATCCCTTGCTCCAGGGTGGGGCACATCTACCGGAAATATGTTCCCTATAAGATTCCCGGTGGGATCAGCTTGGCAAAGGTAGTGCTGCACGTTTTATGATAAAATGTTCATTTTATCATAATTAGGTCAGAGAGCTGAGCTTAGCTATACTGATAAGGTGCTAGAGACTGCATAAAGTGTCATGATTTAAGTACATTTTAATGTGGGATACATTTCAAAGTATCCCACATTAAAAAGTGGGATAAGAAGAATGGAATCTTCTTATTATCGGAAGATTCCATAATAATCTCCATATAATAATGAAAGATTATTATTGTTCTCATAATAATCTTCCATTATTTTTCTTTAATGGGAATCAAAACTTGTCAGCAGATCAAAACTTTCCAAAGAAAAAAACAAACAAACAAACATGTAAGGGATATAAGCTTTAAAACTGTGATTGTTGCATCATCAAATGTCCAGTTTTTTGAGACTTTCTTGTTAAATTAAATCTGTCATCTATTTTATTAATAGGGTTTCTTTAAATACTTAAACTGTGCTCCTAAACCACTTTTCTTCAATTATTCCTTGAATTTGGTTCATTAAACAAAAGTAAAGCGTTAGTCTGTTGGAATATAGGAAATTAGATCCTTCAATGGCAAAAATAAAACAGAGTTAAAAAACTGTTTTTACACACCTTAAGTTTACGATACAACTCAGCATATGTAGCTTTTTACATTGGAAATATGATATTGCTTGAGGGATTTTTGTGTTTTAGGTGCAAAAGCTTCAAAAAAAGTTTAGTTTACATAAATACGCAAACAACATCTCAGATAAATGAATCCATGAACCAAACTGGACAAACGTTTGTGCTTTCACCTGCATTTAAGCAAACAGGCTGTAAATACTTTGCAACAAGAAAAAGACATTGGAAATTTGTGATCAATTGCAGAGGAATTAGATAAACAATGCATCCCTCTTTCTCTCCTGGTGGTGTTTCGTTAGTGAGATCTTCTCTCGGCCTACGCAGGTGCAGTGATGAAGAATGTGCTTCAGCTCCTTTGTTTTTAAAGCAACGCCACAAAATGGATAATTCTCCTAAAGAGCTAAATCATCTGATATTCAGCCGAGCACCGTTCATTATGTATGCCCTTCGCCTCTCGGTCTGGAACTGGGCGCAGAATGCAACTCAAGGTTCAGCTCTGTTGTTTTATTCCAACCAGCGGCGTTAGCAGACGGCCTTTTGAACATGGAAACGTGAGATCACTAATTGTAATGCAGAAAACTTTGGCCTTGTGTTGTTGTTTCTCGCAGCTTTAAATTATTTTCTCTTTATTAAAGGCTCACTGCAGTTCAATGCTTTCAGTATCGGAAGATTAAATAAATAAAACATGCTAGTAGGATTTTTTTTTTTTTTTTAAATCAATGAACTGTTGTGTTTTTATGATGATATGACTTTAAAATAGTGTTAACACGGAGCCATTCGATGGATTGCAGAATCTCAAGCGGGTGGCGGAGGTGTGGATGGACGAGTACGCCGAGTACGTCTACCAGCACCGGCCTGAGTACCGCCACCTGTCGGCCGGAGACATGACGGCACAGAAGGAGCTGCGGAGTCGACTGAGCTGCAAAAACTTCAGGTGGTTCATGAGCGAGGTGGCCTGGGACCTGCCGAGACATTACCCACCGGTGGAGCCCCCTGCTGCTGCATGGGGGGAGGTAAGGGCAGAAATATCTTTTCAAGTTGCATCACTGCATCCATATTGAGAGTCCATAATGACTCAGTGCGATAAAAAAGGCATTAAGTAAATAATTGTACAAACATTAATGGATCATCAATTTTAACTATGCTTAAAATTTCAAGAAATATGAATGAACAAACACCAGAAGAGCAACTTTTACAGAGAAGTGCTGTCATGGGTTGTGGTTAAGTGATGGTGAGAAAACGCAGGCACAGCCGGGATGAGGAATGAAAATTGAGGATTTAATTTAGAAAACAGACACGGAGCATACAGGGAAAGTACGACGAGACCAGGAGACACTACGAGACAAGGTGTGGTAACACAACAAGGATCCGACCAGACAAAGACAACAGGTGGACTTAAATACACAGGGAGGACAATCAGGGAACGAAACACAGCTGGGATAAATCAAGGGGAGCAGACAGGACAACACAGGGACTCACAGATCTCACACACAGAAAACCTAAAAATAAATACACAGAACTCAAATCATAACAAGTGCAGCTGATTTTTGATGATTAAATGAGTGAGCTGCTTGGTACAGGGCGTACGACTTTCCCGTTGATTTGAGGAAGAGTTGTTTCATTTCCACAGGTAGCGTTTACCTCAAAGTTCACCTCCAGCCATTCAGTCTTCATTTCTATAGCCTGAAGTCATTGTTTCCTACTGCTAATGTTCCTGGACGGAGGCATTTTGCCCTGGTTCAACTTGGATGTGAAGAAAAGTAAGGTAAAAATAAAAGTAAGAAAATCCCCCAGTCCTTAGGTTTGAAGTAATCCAGTTATGATGTTGATAACTATAAAAACTGTGTGTTACGACCCAGCTCAGCCAGGGGAAGGGGAAGCCACATTTAAACAAACCAGATGTAAAAGGTTTGACAGTTAGAGATTTACTGTGCTGTAATGACAAAATTAAAAGGTAACAAAACAACTACAATCAAAAGTTAGGGGATTACAACCAAAAGTACTAAATAAAACAAAATCCACAAAACAGTCAGAGTGGTAAACAAAAGACCTTAACCAAACAAAATTGACTTTAAGTCCAAATTAACCAAGGTTAAACAAAAACAAACTACAAATCTCTAGTGGAGATACAACAGAAAAAACCCACAGGGACAAAAGTTGGCAAAGCTATTAAAACTGACAACAAGCTCAACAAAGACACAGCAGTCTAACACCCAACAAAGTGGCAAGCTGTCTGAAGAAACAATTCAAATCAGCCACGCCTTCTGCCAGGAAGTCTTGGCTTAAAAAGGAGGCCTCAGCAGGGATTAGTGGAGCTGATTGATTGAGGAGCCAATCAGTTCTGCTGTAGACCTCAGGGGCGTGGCACCGGAGGATGAGGGCTGCATCCACTTCCCAGTAGAGTCCAGCCAACCAGGAAGCTCCAGAACTTACAGAAAAGAAGAAAAAGAAAACCTACAAGGCCACCGGCCATAACACTGTGACTATAAAAATAACTCACAAGAAAAGTTATCAGTAAAGATGAGAGAGAGAGCAGGATAAGCTGCTCCTCCTTCAGCTGCCAGAATCTGTTTTGTTAGTAAAATTCAAGCTTTTAATTACATGGGAGATATAGTGATGACATTTGTTTGCAATAACATGAATTTCAGACCTCTCACCCACAAGCTGTGGCTCCCATCAGGGACACTGAGCTGCATAGCCAGGATCCAACAGAATCCCAGACCCCTCACATGTAAAATGAATTAAAGCTAAACTTCAAACAGCAGAAACAGAGCTTATTCCACATTTTCTCTATTCTTGATAAGTGAGACAAGTAAGTAAAAAGACTGTTGTTCAGTGCAAATCAAATTCCATATTTGTCTGTCTATTTGTTTGTGTTTAGATAAGAAATGTGGGAAGTGGGATGTGTATGGAGATCAAACACTTTGTCTCTGGGAGTCCCATCCGCCTGGAGAACTGTGTGAAAAGTCGAGGGGAAATCAGCTGGAGCCACGGACAGGTAGCTGCCGTTTCTATGTGGATATGGATCTAACCAAACATTTACACCATCTTGGACATAATGTGTGTTGTTAGCTTTTAAATTTAAAGTTGAATGGCTTAAAACTGTCTGCTTATGCAAATCCAAGAAATAATCTTTAAGTGACATGTCAGTGTCACTTAACATAAGTAATAAAATGTAAGATTCTTGGTCTTTTAGAGGACTAACTTGCATTATTTCACAATTATCAATTTATTGCTTGAAAATGGTTTCAGTACAGCATTGTTATTGTTTATCACATTAAGTACAGGTCCCTGGTATTTCTTGTGCTGATGCTGTCAAGATGCATTGCTATTTCAAACTCTAATGAACTTTACGTTGGTGGTCAGTTTTAGAAATTTTTTCTTTCTACAAACAACTTAGACGTCATTTAGACCTAAACTCGGCGAGTAAATGCTCAACAGCTTCAATGTTTTTGGTTTGTACAGGTGCTGACGTTTGGTTGGAGGGAAGACATCCGGGTGGGTGAACCCAATCACACGAGGAAGGTCTGCTTTGATGCCGTGTCACACAACAGCCCTGTTACTCTGTATGACTGTCATGGCATGAAGGGGAATCAGCTTTGGCGCTACAGGAAGGTACAAAAACTCCCCTTGATTTTCTATAAAGAACCAAAATTGAATCCAGATGTCTGAGTATCGGCTTTGGTGCTAAATTTAACTGCTCAAACATTCATTCCCACCGGCTGCAGTTTGAGAAGAAGGAACACAATAGAGTATTTTAAGATCTGTGGCTGTTTCCTGTTCTCCAGGATAAGAGTCTCTACCACCCTGTCAGTAACAGCTGCATCGACAGCAGTACCAGCGAGCGCCGAGTATTCATGAACACGTGTGACCCCGCCTCTCTGAGCCAGCAGTGGCTGTTTGAGCGAACCAATGCCACCGTGCTGGAGCACTTCAACCGGGGCACCGACTGAGGTCAGGGGGCAGCGACACGAGGCATCATCCAAGGAAAAGATCATAAAACTGTGATCACCTTTATTCAAGTGAGAGTCAACCCCCCCGCCCTCAAGAAAAAAAAGAATGTATCCAAAAGTCACAAAATCTATACAATTTGTATGAAAGTTGTTCTATTTAAAGATACAAAACAGAAGTCAGATTCCTTCCCGCCAAATACCACCATCAGTCATTATAGACTCAATTTCACTAGAGCAAACGGATATGTAACCAAATGACATTCAAGTCAACAAACTGATGTTAATCTTGACTTATTGTGCATCAATCGTAATTTGGCTGCGATTAAGGGCACAATGGTCTGAAATAGGAAATGAGAAGTGTCAGAAAGCAGATAATTGACTGTACCAGTTACAGCAGGCTGTTCACACACAGCACACCACCAGCACACATAAAGGGACAAAAGGCTCACAGTCCAACAAGGCTTTAAATAAATATCAATAAATTGATACCACTTAAATAAAATTGGACATAAATAAAGCGGATAAACAAATGTATATCTAAGGTGTAATGATTTTAAACCACAATGATTTAAATAGGGGATTTAATTTAAGTTTTGCTATTATTATTTTATACTTATATTGCTACAGGCTATTGGGCAAAAAATAAACAGTCACTAATGCTCGCCAGATAGAAACGTTGGCCGGATTGCAGATTTAGCCCCGCCCACTGAGAGTGTTGTGTAAAGTTGACAGATAAAAGAAATCCAACATGTGCTGCTGGACAGGAATATTGTCTATTAATGATTTCACCTTATTTGTTTAAGACAAACCATTTAGTTACTTGGGGCATTTTTAGAGAAAATTAATTACTTTCCTAGATTTACAGCAATTCTTTTTTCTTAATTGTTTCTCCAGTTTCAGCAGCTGTTCTGCCCTAGATATATATACTTTTTAATGCACACATTGTCAGATTATTCTTATCATTCAATTCCTAATGTCTTTTTAATTTAGTAAGTAAGACATTTTTGAAAGTTTGTTTCAATATGAGTGAGAGAAAAAAAATCAATCTTTGTTCCTTGTCTGTTTTCAAGATAAGACTGGAAGTTCCAAGACAGAAGTTTGCTGCTTCCCGATCATTTCCCATGGTACAGCAGAGATCCAGCGCCCTGGCTGACAGCTGAAGCGTTGTTTAGACCAAACGCCTTGACACCCAGAATCCAATCATACAGCTCAGGCTTGTGATGTGGAAGGAGGTAACAGAGAGACACGCTTCCCTGAACACCAGCTACTCCTCACTCAGTCTATCTTCTGCCCACTGAAATTCACTTGCCAAGAAATAAAGATAAAAATTGATTCAATAAAAAAAAAAAAAAAATATCTGAATTGTACTCTGTCCTTCTCCAGGGTGGGAGGACCGCAGTGAGATCAGTTTGACCTGCGGGAAACCTGAAAAGCTTTCAGAGACTTTCAAAGACGGCAAATATTTGCTGAGAGGCGCGCTCCTTTCATTGACAGGGTGCATCTGTCTGCACAGACTGGTGGATTTGAGGGGTGATTTGTTCTTTTGCATTCCTTGTTCTTGTATTTTTCTATTGCTGGCATGTTTGTCATTTATGGTGCTAAACAGCTTGTGAAAGCAGAAACTGAAAAATTGATTAATTCCTGCCCAGTGAATCATAGCATCCTTTTTTTAAAAGGAGCAACATCTTGTTTAAATTCATCTTTACAGTAAAAATGTTGTTTTTTCTAATATGCAATAAAGAAACCAAATCACAGAAGTTGAATTTGCTGCTCTTTGTGTGCTTTGTTATGATTCACTGCCTGCAAATTATAAACTGTGAACTTTTAATTCTTCTGAGATAAAGAAAAAGATACAAATACAAGTTCCAATATTTCAGAAAGAGTTTAACGTCATTTCAGTGTAATAAAAACTCAGTTGGTCCTGAAATGCAAAAGAGACTGGAGAGCAAAGTTTAAAGCAGCTGTAAGTATAAGACAAAAATAAAGATAAAGACAGAAAGGAACAGACAAAGAGGAAAGGAAAAAATCAGGAAGTTGACAACTTATATTGAAACACAGGTTTTCCATTTAACACAACAGTGCAGCTCTTCAAAAAGTCTGATCTATGTCATGAATTGTTACTGTCAAGGACTTCATTGTGGTTCAGTTCATAGCACTGTTGCCATTTTAAAGGGGACCCATTATGCTTCTTTTTAAGTTAGGATACGACTGTTGGTTATAAAACATGTTCATTACTTTGTACGCACAAAAATCCCCCGACTCAATGTCACACTTTGAACATGTGAAAATGGCTGCAAACTGATTGTACAACCAAACGTCTTTGACACTGAGTCATATCCAGAAGCAGGAGAAGAAGACTAGAACAACAAAGAAGAATTCACAAACTGGTTTCTGGATGATAAGTCAACAACTAAACACTTGTCTTTTTCAGCAGCCATTTTCCAAACATGCTGGAGCTCAGATTGGGTTGCTCAGTGGGCAATGCCTGCTGATTGTAACTTCATAACTGGGAGGTTTTTGAATCACTTTGTTGTTCAGACAAGCACTAACTTCCATAAAGAACATTAACTTTACCAAAAAATGCCTGAATGTTTTGTTTTAGTTATTAGACTGCTTCCAGAAGCAGGAGACCCAAATGGAATTACAAAAATGTGCAAAAAGGAGCAAAATATTGCTGTGCTTTGTGTTATTTTCACCAGATGTTACTGTTAGAAGAGGTAGGTTTAAATACAAAAACACTCCAAAAAAATCTGCTGAACTTTACAGGAGTCATAAAAGCAAACTGGTGAATTTTCCCACACAGGAAGGAAGCTGATAAATTTCAGAATAAGCTAAAAGTTCAAGCCAACAGGTTAGTGAGATGAGCATGTGGGCTGAAGGCAGAAGCACTGCCAAGATTCTTGCTCTGGAGCATCATGGACGACCTTAAAAAATGTATATATGGCATGAAAAAAATGCAAATGCAACAAATGGAAAGTATATAAGTATTACAAGCAGTAAACACTTTAAAAAAACATTACCAAGCATGTTGTTTTGTTTTAATCAAATTTTCAAGCATGTTAAGATTACCATGGTACAAAACTATGTGTCTTTTGCATTTCTTGTTCATGTGTGTGATTTTGCACTTATAGCATGTTCAAAATAAACAAATAAATAAATATAAATAAGATTTGAATGCTCAAAATAAATTAAGCAAAATTACAAGCAGAAAATATTGCTTTTATTCACATGAAAAACAAATGTATCCAAATCAACCTGATTCTATTTGAGAAAGTAATCCCTAAAATCTTATCATTTGTTCACTCTTAGTAGCAGCATCTACTATCAACTATTCACAATGAAAGCCAATGAGTCTTTTGCATCACTATGGTTACATTGTGCAGAATTGCTTCAACTTAGTCACATTCAAGGGTTTTTGACCATAAATAACCTGCTTCAGATCATGACACAGAATCTGAATTCTGATCAACGCCATCAGGCAGCGATCAGGCAGCGATCAGGCAGCGATCAGGCAGCGATCAGGCAGCGATCAGGCAGCGATCAGGCAGCGATCAGGCAGCGATCAGGCAGCGATCAGGCAGCGATCAGGCAGCGATCAGGCAGCGATCAGGCAGCGATCAGGCAGCGATCAGGCAGCGATCAGGCAGCGATCAGGCAGCGATCAGGCAGCGATCAGGCAGCCAGCTCTTGAGAGAAACATAATCAGTGCTGCAAACATCCCTGCAGCCTGCCTGAGTCCTCATCTCCACACCTGTGTATAAGTTCAGGAAAACTGATCAAATAGAGGTCAACAAAAATCATCACATCTCCTCAGCATCTCCACAGCCAGCTAACATGTTCCCGGGAGGAAAAGCAGATTCTTGGTCCAAAGTTCATTTGCCAATTTTCTTTTCTTATTGACACAGAGTGAGTCATTGCACTGAGTGGCAAACGCAGCACTGCAGAACTTACCGAGTGTCTAATTCCAACAAGAGCAAACACAACAAGGAAGCAAAATAATTTGTTCAAACTTAGTCACATCTGAGGTTAAACATGCTAATAAAATGATTTTCTTTCTCTGGAACCCCATGTCATGTCCACCATGTTCATCCAATCACTATCACTGTTCAGTCAGGTTTTAGTAGTGGTGGAGCAGCTCTGCTACATTAGTTGTCATTTGTTCTATTTGTAGACTGATGTTTGTAATTCATAGTTGAGGTGTTACATATTTGGAAAATTTTTGTGATGCTATGTAGTTGGAAGGATTTTTGCGCTGTTTTAGTTTCAGACTATTTTTGTGATGCGTAACCATGACAACAAAGTATTGTTTAGCTGATTAGCATTTAAAATGCTTAACTTAAACTTGAACAGTGACCCCAAATCTCAGAAGAGTTGAAAAAGAGGCTTCATGGATGCACAGCGAGGGAAGAAGTTCAAACTGTTTCTTTGATTGATTCCATCAATTGATATAAATATGTTTTAACAAAGAACATATACGGGATCTTTGGGGATCCATACTGTTTAAAAAATATATTTTTAATAAAAATCAGACTACTTTGCTTTATTTAAATATTGCATGTACATGAAAACGTAAAAAAAAACAAAACCAAATTGAACTTTGTGGACAATGATTCAATGTTAAGAAAGGATGATTTTGTTGGCTTCAGACTGTATTCAAGTCATACATTGATAATGGCAAAATAATGCGACTTCACCCTCTCAAAGGACAAGAAGCTTTAATTTCTCAAAGAACACTCCTCACTGGAACTAGAAGACATTTTAAATATTCAAAATAAATGACAACAACCAAAAATGATAAATAGAACGGAAATAAAGACCACACACAACCAAAACCATACACAAAACGGGGATGATGACTCTGTAAACAAAACTGTCCTTCAAAAAATATTAATCATCAGAAGTGAACTTATCAAGCTCAGATTTATTCATCATGTGATTTATTCTTTCATTTGTCTTTATGACCTTAAAATCTCACCTTAGGACCAACGATTGTAAACATATATTCAGTCCTAATTTTTCTAATAATCTCAGGCTGATAATGAAGAAATGTAACATTTAAAAGAAATATCCAAATACCTTTAGACCTTTATGTGAGGATCCTTGAAGTCTGTATTTTGTATTTAGTGAAGCTGCCAGCTGCAGCATCTCACTGCTTTATTGTGTCAGATCATGAACGGATTCTTTCAGGAAAGTATTGTTGGAAGGATTCCAAAAACTTTGACCAAGGGCAGTCCTATCAAATCATTTTTACTTGAGAAACCTTGAAAAGCCCCACCTCTGCCGCCCGCCCGCCCCCAACCAGCCTGATTGAACACACCTGCCTAAAATCACCTCCACCTCCTGCATGTCCCGATTCACTGTGTTCGTAGTTCGTCTTTGCCTCTAGCAGCAAGCTGTGCAGCCATTCCTCTAGTCTTTTGCCTTTAGTATTCTTGATCATTTTGTCCTTTACAGCACAGCCTCTGCCCACTCCTCCTCATACTGTTACCTTCTTTTACTTTTTTGAAGGTAAACTATTTTACCTTCAAAAAAGATATAATAGTTTACCTTTTTACTCAGACTCTGGAAAATGTCTGAGTTGAGCAACAGAGCAGCCGGCCAAGTTCATTGTCACGACACAAAGGATGTATGAATATTATGAAAACTCTAAAGAAAAAAAAGAAAATTGCACTCATGCACGGATTTAGCAATTGAAAATGATTTTAGTAATCCTAACTGACTTTAGTCTCATTTGTATTATTTTCAGTCGAAAACATATTTGGGTGTTTTAAAAACAAAAATCACATGAATGGCAGCTTATGACTTTTTAATCACTGCATTTTTTTTAATTCTCTTGGATTAAAGTAATGGGTTTTCAAAATTTTAACTACATGCAGTTTTCCATTTAAGTTTACATCAACTTTTGCTTGAATAATCTGAAACGTTTATCCTGCCCCCGAACTCTGTCATACACAGTCAGAATCTGAAATGAAAAGTTGATTAATTACTAACTCTCGACCTATGGCAGTATATTACTTTATCCGTGTATTAGTAATAGAAAAAGAGATGTCAGATGTCATTTAACTTCACTGTCTATTACGTCCACCTCTCCATTTGAATACATTAATGTGTCATCCAGGAAACTGCGCTCATCTCTTTGTCATGATGTGCGAATATCAGAAAGTATGAAATGAAAAGTTGAAAGCTGGAGGCAAAAACTGAAAAAGAGAGCACTAATTGAATTCTGAAACCACCAAAGAGCATTGACATTTTCTTTCTTTAGTGTCAAATCGTGAGTTTTTTATGTGCAAATTTGTTCACATGAAAAAAAGTCAATCTGAAAAGAATTTTATCTTTTTTGTTAACCAGGCTAATAGAAGTATTAGCTTCATCTTAGAGGTAAGAATCTGAGTGCTACTTTCAATTCCCTTTACAAAAGAGCTTTTTTTTCAGTGTGACTAATGTCCAGACTTTGATTTACTGAGTCCAGGGAGCCAGAAGAAATGTGAAAGACCTTCTTAACTCGCTCCTGAATAATTACACCTTGCCTACATCCTGAAAGGGCTTCTCTGCTATAAATGGCTCCCTGGTCTCATACAAATGGAAGATCATTGCTGCTGCATGATGCAGTGCCAGGCTCAGTTCATCCGGGAGCCGGTGGACATTTTCGGGTCAAGTCCCCATAGTCACCTGTGTCTTTAAAAGCAAATGATCAGAGCAGTTCCTAAAGGAACCGTCAGATGATACACCACTCTTTCTTTGTATCAAAATTAAATTAAAAAGTAAAATATGTCTTTATTTAAACATTTACAGCTAGGAGTCAAGTGGAAAAACAATCTTCCCTCTACCGCTCTAATTGTTGCCGACAGAAATGATTTTGACTTGAACATTTCCATTTAATCCAACACAATCCAAAAGCAAACTTACTCTGGAAAGTAGCTGATAACTGTACTTGTCTTTTCTCAGCTGTTTGTGGTTTTTAACAAAAGTCTGAAGTAGTTAAAAATGTAAACAGCAGTATGATTTTGTGTTTTGCTCCTCCTTTTTCTTAAACAAGAGTTCCTCAGTTTGCCTAAATGTAGATTCCAATATTTTGGAAATGGATAGGAACTGGCTGATGTGTCCATTTCATTTTAGATGACGACTGAGTTTTGACCCAAATCTGAGATGAAAATTAATTTTGGTTTTGTCCACAACTTAAGCCGGAAGAAAAATGAAAATATGATTTAGATAGAAAAGTTGAGAACAGTTTATACTGAATCATATTTATCACAATGACTTACTTTGCTCTGTTTTACTCTGTGGACAAAAACTGTCCAGAATTTGTGTGATCAATCAAGAAGACAAAGGTTTTCTCCCCATTGTTAATGTCTGGTTCAGTTCAAGCAAAGTTGGGTGTGTCTCCATAGACAGTGTAAACTCTTTGGGTGTAAATAAGGGCAGGAACATGGGAGCGTGGGTGAGCCCTGAGATCACAGGAACCTTTAAAGCCGGTTGAAACGCTCATGGAGAAGGAGCTCCCACATACGTAGGTATATATAGTACATTTCTAATTATTTAAAATGCATTACTGAGTTGACATGTGTAACATCATGTGAGAAAACAGATTGGCAACATAACAATCAATATTTCCCACCACTGAAGGAAGAGTTCCAGACAGCAAATATCTGGTGAGTAATGCAGAATCAAAGCTGCTTCCTATTTTCAATTCATCTACGGAATGGCACCACATGCAAAGAGAAAATATTAAAACATTAAAGGATGTGTATTGTCAATCTGGCTGTGTCAGAAAATGCTGGCAGAGAATGATGTGTGTGTTCTGTATTTAGGATCCATGTTTGTATGAAACCTGGATTTAAACACATTTATTCCTCTCTATTTGAAATTTACTTGTTTTGTCGTATTTTGTCTTACAATGACGTAAAAAATATAGAAAGGATAGTAATAAGTGGCACAACTGAAAATCAATTTTTTATCAATTCAATTAAATTTTACACCGTGTGATAAAAAACCCTCACCCATTGACATCAGTTGTTCACCACAAATCAGCAATGTTTATTGCTGACAATGTTCCTCAAATAAATAAATAAAGTCCTGCACAGTGAAGATTAGAGTTCACAAAATAAATAATATCATTTGTGAGTTTTCAATAAATGCTGTGCTGTCTATAAAACTATAGTATTTAAATGACAGAAGTACAAGAATCCAAAGCTCCAGCAATTTCCCTATCAATATGATCTGAACATATTGATCATCTCAAACAGAAACACAGATTCATTGTTGGAACATTGATACTGTGTAATTCAAAGAATATTTTGCTCACTTAATCCTGTCTTAGAAATCCAACAAACATGGCAAATTAAATGGTATCATGATGTTTTCCTGTTAAAAAAAGGGCCACATTTGAATTTCAAAAATGTAAACTGCAATGAAAATGTAGCACAAACTTTTGTGCTTTGAATTATCTCAGTATAGTTTGGAGTGAAACAGAAAAATAAGGCCAACCATCAGAAGAAGAAAAAAAACAGCTAATTTAAAATATTCACCCAGGCAGGTTTGAGCTGAGACGAATGCTTTTGACTGTGTTTCTAAAAAAAAAAATAATCGGAATTGAAAGCCAGATCATTCAAAAGAAAACACTTTTTCTTCCCGCACTCCAGAGATGGTGTATCATTTTAATTTAATTCCATCCTGTTTAAAGTCTCATCTCATGGCATGCAGTGTTCTCACTCTCAAATTTGAATCATTTACCTGAAAGCTTCAGGGGTTTCTCTGAAAGAATGATGAAAACTAAAGAAAAAACCTTCCACTTCGCCTTGTTATATATCTACACTTCGTGACATTCCCTTGCTCTTAAACAGGTACTATGATCAAGTGGTGTAATTTGCTCTCTCCATATCCATTTACACTCAAAACTGCCTTGCTTTTCTGCTAAAGTATCACATTTTATACTGTGTTCTAACACTCTCCATTTCACTGGAAACAAGGTGATTGTGAGTAAAATATTAATTTTTATGTGCCTTCTGAAAAAATGTTAATTTCCTGAGGTTGATCTTGGATTGTCTTGTTTGGAAAGTCTGGAGTAAAACGGTCTGAAGTTCAGGGACAGATGAGTGTGTTGTACTTATTTTAGGTGTAGACCAGGAGGCTTGGTCCAATTATGGAGGAGTAAATTTTCTAATCCACCTTGAGAGGACCTGATGGAGAGGAAACTCCAATGTGTTGCTATCAGACTTGCAGTTTTCTACGCTCGCAGGAATACTTGGAGGTCTGCTGCGGTTGATTGTCTTCTGCTTACTGGGAAAAGGCTTAGCTCCATGTCCACCATGATGGAACATGCAGGTATGCTGAAGCAAAGGCCAAAATGACAAAATATGTTGTTGCAGCTGTGTAATGAAAATCATGTCATTTTGTTCTCAGCTGTTGTTCCTCCCTTTCTTGTCCCAACTCCTCTGGGGAATTTTTCACTCCTGTTTCAGAGCAAATCTATTGTGTAATTGGTCTAAATTCATTGGTGTGTTTATTTATGTGGAAAACAGCGCTACTCAATTTTCATGAGCTGCTGTTCTGACTATCTGAACAAGGTAGGATGGATCATCAGATAGTCAGGACTCTGGTTTTCCAGTCAGAGACCAGATGTTATCAATCATGCTTGTGTATGCTCACACCTTTCTCCTACTAGATCAGAATTGAAGGTTTGCTGCAGCTATGCTATTGGCAGAGAAACAACCTAGTCTTCTTTACCCGCCATCGTCAGTGGTCATATCTGACAGAGATAAGACATTCCATGGTTCTGACTTGGGAAGGTGTATATCTGCAGATGGCAGTAGAACCACAGGAAGGAGGAAGAGGAGCTTCACTATTTTCATATACTACCTGTCTCTTATTATACTGCCATGACAGTTTTTAAAAAATATGTAAAAAATACATTTTTATAAAAGTTACCTACTACAACTTTAAATCTTAAACAAGAAAATAAAGAACACTCCAGAGTTGGATTGTTTCTTTGCACCCTCAGTTTCAAACAGTCAGAGTTACGGATCATCGAAATGCACAGCAGAGTGAAGAACAGATTGATTCTCTTTATTTTATTTTGCTCTATGGTTGATTGCATGAAGAATTGGGCAGAGCACTGAAAGCAAAATTACATCAATTCATTTTGCTTTAAACCATGTCTCTCTCTGTATAGATACAAATATCCCTCTTAGGATCACTAAACTATAGTGCAGTGGTACAAAATACATCCCATGCCAAAACAAATACAATTATTAATTATTTCATTATCAATTTGAATTCTCACTGACAATTTTTCATTTGCTTTTTTAAATAAATAGCCAGCTTTTTTTGCTTGAAGATTTGAATTTGTCTCCTGTGGTATGAGACATGATGTCTGATAATCCAGCAGTAAATTGGAAAAACATTTTACACTCAGAACTGTTGGTTCATTTTTCAACTTTGAAGATTCAGAAAGAAAAAGTCATTATTTTTACCTGGACCCTGTTTACTGTAAAATCAGAAAAAAATATATGAACTTAAAATCTCTTTATTCATGCTGATGGAAACAAATTGTGTTTCATTTTTACCTTTTATTACACTCAACTGCCTTTTACAGTAATGCATTTTAAGGAAAGGTTTATTCAGGGCCATACCCCTTATTTTGTCCTTTTTAGATGGGATTCGTCGCCTGATAAACAAAATAAATAAAACGTCTAACATGGAGGGCATGTTGTGAAGAGGGTTATTTTATGGGAGGCCATGGTTTTGCTTAATTTTGACCAAGTGGATTAAACTTAAATGTCCAAACCATAGAGGAAAAAGCCTTAGACATCTTAACCTAAACAAAAAGAGAATACATGTCAGTGGTAGAAGCAGGATTTTTTCCAAGTCACGTTTATTGTAATGAAAGACTTATATGGAAACCTTAGCTGATTGGAGAATAAATTCAGAATTTCCTTAAGATAACATTGTGAGTTTTGCTTCATACCATTGAAGCTCTACCTCCATACTTTTTGCCACAGCATCTGGGCCAGCAGATCACTTTCTGGAGGATGAACCTCATTATTCTCCACCACATTCATCTGCTGCTTTCCTGGCCAAGGAGACATGAACAGTTTAGATCAATTTGTTAGTAAATGTATGTGTAATGGGAATTTGCCAACATTTATAATTTTATCATGAAATCTATACCAGTTATTGGTAACAACCACAATAATGCACATTTACAAGATTAAAACAAATAAGTCCATAAATTACAAAGAGAACTCTGTATTGAATATGCTTGCTGAAATTTATCTAAAACTTGCTGTGGTTGGTAACTATAATTTTTAATTACAATATATATTTTTCATGGAGAAACCTTTCTTCTTTCTATATATTTTCCACGGTATCCCCTTACTCAAAAAGCCTTCCCTGTTTAGTGTCTGGACTGTTCCCAGCTCCAAGCTTAAATATTGGCATATTTTTGGGAAATGATTTGCTGAGTCAGACTTTAAAATAAATTTTGCAATGACATTTAACAATTAAATTTTTTTAACCAAACATACTATATATTCCCAGTATTTCACTGGCTTTTCTAAATTTTCTGGAGCACATTTTAATACAGCTTTTTGCATAATTTTTTTTTCAGTAGTGGAGTCTTTTGTAGCTAGTGTATATTGAAGTGTGCATATTTAACTTTTGTTAATTTGATATGTTTTCATTTAATGCTATGTTTTTAAAGCACTGTTTTCTGTGAATAGTGCTCTGAAAGTAAAATGTACCAATTTACTTACTAATTCTAGTTTTTTCAAAATCTCTATGCCCTTGGTTGTTTATTTTATTTAATTTAATTTTTTATATTTTCTTCTTTTCTTCTGAATTATTGTCCCAACAGCGGATACTGGAATATTCAAAAGACAAAAAAATAGTTCTGTAGCCAGTGCTATCAATATATTTGGCAACAATAAGTTTGCCAAGGCCTTGAGAGAGCTCTTTGCTTTTACCCATCATGCCATTCTTCTTGGTAATGAAAAAGCTTTTTACAGGCCATCAATTGAAACTGATTTCAGCTCATTTCTAGGGTTCCTATGATTTTGTGCAGCTTCTTTTCTTCATGTGTTTACTACTTTTCCCCCATGTTTTTCCACTTTATAACAAATAATGTTATAGGTGGACAACTTATTTTGATTTCTTTGCATGTGTCAATTAGTAGAACTCTGACTGACTTCTGTTTTCACTTTCATAGCCCTGTTGCAAATATATTTATTGAGAAATATGTCAATGCATTCAGTCCTTATTTTGCACCTATAATTTTTAGGAATGATTGATTTTTCAAATTACACAGAAATACAAGCTTGCCCTCCAGAAACATGTTCCACAGCAGAGTGAATGTATCACACGGAACAGACCAAAGAGTGAAAAGTCTCTCTAATGTGCCTGCTTCGCTTCTGTTCAGTGCCCCACAAACCATTTGACTTGTCAGAGTAATTTCCTTCACTTGAAATTAGCTGCATCTAATAAAATTTTAATTCAGTTATTACAAGAACAGAAACGCCTCAAGTGCTGCCCCTAAGCCTGACCGGGCTTATGAAAATGTATCCGCCAGATGCACTTAAGCTTCTTGCCAATGAATTTTAATTTGGTGGAAATTGGTTCTCTTCATTAGCGCCGTATTAACCAAACTAGGAATGGAACGGGATCTTTCCTATCTACACTCTGCCATCATTTTTGTGCGACACTTGACAATACTCCTGGGGTCCTGTGATGTTAGTAACCGCATTTATACTAAACGACTGTTAGTATAAATGCTAACAGTCGTTTAGCATTTAAACGACTGTTTAAATACTAAAAATAATGAATAATAGCGTCATTATTTTTGTGTTAGTTTCTTATTTTGCTTACATCTGTCTTGTTCCTGTTTTCCTTTTGTTCAGTTTATCTTTATGTTCTAGCTGTGTTTATTTCTTATACCCTAGTTCTTTGTTACTCTAGTTGTATTAGGTTTCTTTAGTCGGGTTATTCTTTAGTGTTAGAATTACTTCCTGTTCTCCTGTACTACTCTCTCTCGCCTGCAATCAGTTAGCTCATCAATCCAAGTCTTTTATTCAGCATGTGACCTCCCCAGTATATAATTCTCTCTTTCTCACTCACTACTTGCTGGATCCTTTCATCTACTGCTGTCACATACCTGCATTTCTACCTATGTTCTCCTCATTGATTTCATCTCTGACTTTCTGGTTTTTGTTCCATCTTGCTCCCTTGAATTTTGTTTGTGGATTCTTTGTAAGTTTTTTTGTACACCACTTTCATAAATCTTTTCATTATTTCACTCCATGTTTCTGCTGATCTGCATTTGGGTCCTAAAGCAATCTACCAACAAATCACCATGACAAAGACTATAAAAAAAAAAAGTTGGTACAATTTCCTCTATTCCATCTACAGAAGAAAAGTAGATGAAATAAATTATAATGATAATTAGAATCAATGACAAATGAAAGTTAAATTTCACAAGAAAAAAAAACATCAAAATGTGACATGCACTTGTTTCAGAGGGGATCTAAAGAGTTACAATGGGGGAAACCCCAAAAACAACAAAAACAAGATTTATATAATGATAAACTAACCGAAATTTAAGAATCTATCAGATCATGTTGACAAATATTAAAAAAGAACATTGAGTACATGAAATGTTCTGCTTTCACCCTCAGAAATATTTGATATCAGCAGTAGTGCTCATGAATTTAAGATGGATTTTTGCATTACTGATTCTATTTGGAAACATGTCAACATTGTCAAAGACACATCCATGAAAGAGCAAAAGAGCCGTTATTGCATGAGTAGGTTCTGTTCAACCTTAAACTTTTACACCTGTGTATTTTTTTTTTTACACAGAAAATCTCTCCAAACAAATGTTTTCTATTCCAATTCAGTTCGCCCGTTTCTTTATGTACCTCCCAAAAATACAAGACTTTTTAAATCCATAGCTAACCTGGGCCACCGTATTAATTAGCCCATTGATCAAACCCAATCGCCTTTTCACGACAATTAGTGTCAGCTGGCGTCTCTACTGCATGTAGGCCACATTTCTGGTTGTTAAGAAGGAAGGCAGCATTGTCTCTTCAGTCAGACTTTGCTCAGTGGAAACCAGTCATGGATGTTTAGCTTATTTCTAACTTAGATCTAAAGTGTCCAAATCATACTAAAAATATTGTTACATTTGCTCTAAAAGTTCAGCTTTGGTGATGCTCTAAATTGAGTTTCAGAACGAGGATGTCAATATTTTTGACAAAATAAGGAGGAGTAATTACATGCTTTAAGATTTGGGGATCAGACTTGTTATCTCTGATGCTAGTCTTTCTCTGTGGGCTAATCGGCACCATAAAGAGCACCGTATTATAACAGCATAGGTTTAACTTATAAATCCTTCTGAATTACTCACATTTTCTTACACAAACACCATTTTATTTCCATGCAGAAGCCATCCTCTCAGTGCAGCACCTGTTTCATCTTGATGAACTAGTACTGGAACCAAGTGATCAAAGAGACAATACCTGTATTAGCTACATTTAATGATTTGTTAAACTGATGCATCCAATTCATTCATTTGTGATATTTTTGGCATCCAGGACATCTCAGTTATTAGGAGGGATTTCCAAAAGAAAATAGACAAATGTTTTAGCTTATCAAAGGAACACTGTTGTACTCATGAAGGTCAAACACGAGTTTGCCCTAAAGCTACATAATATCTGTAAACATATGATTATTTTAATCTCTCTCTGCTCTGCTGTCATTACAGATATAGACAATTTTCAGATAGTTGAAGGTCTTTTGATCATGGTTTAATTTAAAAATTGTTTTAGTCCCTGTTTCACCAAGGCAAATACCTACATGGAAGGCAAACTTGATATACTTGGGGTCTATTTCCAGCAACACACATATGATTGTGCACACAGACTGGAGTGATGAACTTACCTAACATGCTTGTTCTTGGATTTTGTCAGATAGCCAGATCATGCAAGAGGAGAACATGCTGCTCCTTGTCGATAGGACTTCAGGTAGGATTTGAAACCCAGCCCCTTGCAGACTGCAAACGGCACCACTTTGAAATCCAAAATAAAATTAGCTAATATTTATTTATGTTGCATGCAATTTGTGACATATTGTGGTTCTGCAGCATGCACAAGACTTTAGCAGAAAAGAAATAAATAATTTTTATTTTAACTCCAAGGATTGCAAACCAGAGGGGTAACACATGTTTAATTATTCCAGTCTACTCATACACTAAAACATTCAGTAGCTCAGCTGCAAACCTAGTTGCATAAGTCTTACAGCAAAACTCTTTTAACCATAATGTACCAGAATAACACAAAGCATGCACATACTTACATTTTTATTTAAAGTGGAAATATGTGCATTTATAATTTTTATTTTATTGAGTTTAAACCTGCTTCATTGCTTTGACAGCATCCACTCAACCATTCTAACTCACTCCTTCCTTCCACACTGATGATTATTTTTGCATAAACAATAGACCACAGCTGAGTGAAAACACAGCCTACCAGTAAACTGTAACAGTCTCTGAATGCAGAGAAGAAATGTCAAATGAAAATAACTGGAAGAAAACATCCCCAGCAGGTGTTGATTTTTTCCCCCTTTTTGGCCCTCAAATTGATCCTATAATGAAATCTGTGATTAATTTAATATTAATGGCTGTCTGAACAAGGAACAGGGAACAATTCTATTTCGGTGACATTTAAGAGTGAATGCAATAAAGTGCAAGACAGAGCTGTCAGTCATCCTTTATTATTTTATACCACCCACCCCCGATGTGGTGTCACCTGCTAATAAAAATGTGTTGTGGTTACCCTGGCAACCTGGACAAAAAAGTTGGATAAAAGTCAAATTTCTGCTTGAAAATTCATTGAAGAAAAATTAAATGGAACACAGTTTGAGCATTTTATACATTGTTTATGGTGCTTGTTAAAATATATACACACTCTTGAAGAGTGTGTGTCAAGAGTGTGACATTAGTTGACATTAGTTACTTGACATTAGTAACTAATGTCAAGGCAAACATTCATGCGAGCTGAACAGTTTGCCTGTAGAGGGAGAGATTATTCTAGGTTCTTAGATTGACTCAAACCCAGTAAATAAATATCAGACAATAAGAATCTTAAAATATGACATGAGATTAATAGTATTTCAAATCATACTTTGTCACTGTTTATGTAGGAAAAGTCAAGTTTACAGTGGATGAAATGAGCTAAAAGTGAAAATGAACCAACTATTGCAGCTATAAATCTCAATATTCATATTCTGTCTAACTTTGTCAGTCTCTAAGATCTTTGTAGAGGAATTTTGTTCTTATCTTACTTCCAACCTTGCCTCAGCGGATAGAGATCTGAAGCCATTAATTTCTACACAGCTCCCTTAATGTTGCACCACATCATTTCACTTTCTGTTTTACAGAGATTATCATAAAAATGGCTAAATCTCATATACATAACATCTTTCAATTGTCTATCATGTGCTAAAAATTCACATTACACCCTATCTGCAGTTAGTGTGGATCTAGTTCATGTCTAGGTCAGATAATTATTGTCAAATAAAACAGATTATTATCACAGATGAAAATTACTTAGTTAAATCATGCTGTAAAATATTCATTCGCATAGCCACATGCCTTACAGTATATAATAACCTGAGTTCTGAAATTTTCTGAAGATTTGTAAAGTATTATTTTTGTTTCTTTGTTTCAGTTCAAGACCACTGTAACATTAGGTAACATTAGAGAAACATTACAATGCAGTGAAGTCATTTAAGGCACATTACCAAGGTGAACTGTGGAGGAACAGAACATTTCAAATATCTTCTTGAAAACCAAAAGTTTTATTTCTTCCTAACTTTGGAAAGAAACTGGCACAGAGGAGCATTCCCCGTTTTTAATACAGTAAGAAAATGTTGCAGAAGCTTATCACAACTGAGCAAAAAAAAAAAAAAAACTGCAGCAGAACATTCCCTCAGGGATGGTGCAGATGATCCTACTCTCTACTTGATATTTCATGAAGCCTGCTGCAGTAGAATGGATGCTGCCTGTTTGCATGTCTTCAGGCCATGTAAAGGAGAAAATGAAAGGTCAGAGGGATTATTTATTGGTCTGGCAGGGATCTTGCCGGGTCATTTTGTGTTTGTTAGTATCTCCTAATTCAACAGCCAAAAAACACATAAAACATCAAAATATGCTAAAATGTGTGTGTGTGTGGGGGGGGGGGGAGCTTAATTTCTAAGTATTCCAGATTGATTCTCATCTCTATGGCTTTCATCTCTTCATAGAGAATCCAGAGGCTTTCCCAGCAATCACTGTAAAACCCAAGGCTGTCCTCCAAGCTGGACATCTCTGAAGCACGTCGAAAGGACGATACCTGAGAAAAAACCCTGGTCCTCTGTCAACACAAAGTATCAGAACTCACTGGACATGGCAAAGATGGAGCTGTAGCTTTTTGTCCAGAACAGAAGAACTCACAGATTATAGCAAACTGCCTGGGGCCTTTACATAGTCCATGCAATTCATTTTGTCATTTCAAAATGACCAGGGAATATAGAACTGTAGAGAATGGTGTGTTAAATTGTTATAAACACTATACTGGTAGAGCTATATTAAAAATAGATACACAAATTAATAAACAATAATTACTTTTAGACATTTTTGGTTTAGTCTTTAAGACTGAGACCAATTTAATCTGAATGAGTTTCACTTTTGTTTTCAGTTCAATCACTCTGAGTTATTGTGATGCTACTCATCAGCCCGTTAGGATGTTCACTGAAGCAGCTTTTCAACTTTAGTAAGATGAGTTTGAAAAACAAAATCAATGGAGCAAAACAAGTCAGAAAGGTCAAATAACTTGAATTGTGTGTTCAACGCCAGGCAGAAACTCTGCAGTTTGTCTAACAAAGACTCTCCGGTTGATGAGTCTAAAAGCTTTTCAAACCACACAACGTATTTGACCTTGAGTGGTTTTGAAAAAAAAAGAAAAAAAAAAAGAAAAGGATAAAAACTGCAGAAAAGAACGTTGACAGCCAAGAGCTGAAATCTGAAGCTGTGCAAGGAACATGCTCAACAAGCAAAACACTCAGAGGAGTAAATTCAACGTGCTTCCTCCATGAATCCCACTACATTCTCAGAAGAGTCCCAAAAAGGTTTTTAGATTTGTCACATATGGATTTTTTCATTCAGATAATTATTTCCTAAGGGCTTAAAAATTTGGAAAATGTTTCTTTGTTTCCCCTCTGCCTTGAGTGGTGCTACATCTTCCTTGCAATGCCACATAATTCTTTGCACTGGTGATTGACAGTTTGACAGATTTAAACAGGACTAAATCCAAATAAACTATGATGTTCTATAAAACATCAATAAAAACGAGACAAAACCCACGAAGAAGAATAAATGCGAAGGAGACAAGTGCAACAATGAAGCTGCAGAAAAGGGTTATGAAGTGGACGAGTTCAAGCAGCTGGGATCACCCAACAGAAACAACAAGAAGTACAACAGAGAGGTGAGAGAAAAGCAAGGAAGGGGAAGTGAGGGAAGATGCATGGCAGCAGGAATGAAAACAAAGACTTAGCAGTAGGGCTTTGAAAGTTTAGTTGGCATTTTCAATGGAAAGGAGGAACTTTGGGCAGATCCAAGACATGCTGTAAAAACAAATCCCTTTGGGCTTGATGACAGCGAGTTTTACCATGTTGAGTTGGAAAGTGTTGCTGGTTGTAGGACGTCTGGGTTTCTCTGGATGGATGGATGAAGTTCATCACTGTTTCAAGTGATTTCTATTATTTGTCTTTCTCAGATTTCTGTCAGCATGATTGTTGGTCTTCCTTGCACACTGCGTACATGCAGGCAGTGTGTAAGGACTGCCTGCATGTAATCCTCACAAACGCACTGACCTTCAGTCATTGTATTGATTCCATAAAAGCTGGACAACTCAGTCCCACTGTAAGGTACAGAGTAATAGTATGCAGACTGTATGCAGGGACTTTAGACGACTCGACATTCTCACCAATACAACAATCAATGACATACCATAAAGACACAAGTGAGTAAAACTCTGCCCTTTTTCACATTTTCATGAGAAGCCTTTTTGTCAGGCACATTTCTTCCTCTCTCCTTGTCAGCGTGTTGCTCCTCGTCCGCTTGTCTGCCTCGTTGCACAAGCTTTGATTTAGAGCACAGTGAATTGAAACTGGTCCCACTCTCATCATCTATTTGCTCTCATTGTGAAACAAAGAGCCATTTACCAGAATTTTCTGCAGGTGTGCAGGGAGCTTTTATTAATTTTATATCAATTAACTTTGATTAATGGGAAGAAAAAATAATGAATGGTAAGATTTAATCAACTGAGGACACTTCTACACATTCTCTCTTCCACACACACAGGCACACACACACACAGTTGTAAATAATGTCTGACTAAATAAGATGTACCAAAGACTTTAGACATATGTCTGAAATACAGAACCTGCTAAAATGTTCTTTTCAAGGCTAGTGGAAAGATAAGATGTATCAGCATTTGATTAATGCACACATTATTAAACATTTCAGCTGATTGGCAAAGTCTGTCACACGATTTAAATGCTAGAGTTTGTGAAAGTGGCACAAAGCCAATTCAAGGCCTTTTTCTTCCATTGCTTTCTGCTGCACAATGCAGCAGTCTGTTACCGTGGCTCCTGGAGGTGACGGGAGGTTTGCGGCACCTTCAGGTTTGGAATGGGATGAGCTGAGTTGATTTTATTGCTGCTCTTGTTTACAAGCGAGAGGCAAATCAAAGTGTAGCAAATGACACTGTATTCACATAATGTTAAAAAAGGAATTATTGACATTACATTGAGTTATCTGTTGGACTAACAAAATGAAAGATTTCAATGCTTTTTAAGGACAAAAATCTTTTTTAAAAAAGAAAAACAATCACTGTAACACAAGACAGTTGAAATAACGATTATAAACTAAAAATCAATAAAAGATTAACCAAGAATCAGGTAAACTGTGAATCAGCTAAGGACTGCTAAGTACTGATAAACTAAAAATAAAACAAAGTTAATCAGTATACTTCTTACTGTATCAACTGAAAGATAATAATCATTAATGCGACATTCAAGCTAAAAAGCTAAAGTAATTAAAACCATGTTCTGTTTTAATCTCATCTTAACCCCTTAAACGGTCACCCAAAAACACTTATAGCCAAGTTCATGAGGAGTCAATCAATCAATCAATCAATCAATCAATCAATCAATCAATCAATCAATCAATCAATCAATCAATCAATCAAATAAGGAAAAAGAAAAGCAAGAAGCAGAAAGATGCCTTACTTTGGTGTGACATTTACATTTGCTCAACCTTGCTTATGGAACCAGATTCGGTTCCTCAAATGTTCGGTTCCAGATCTGTAATCTCTCCTGGCAAAACAGTCAGCAGCTGTCTTTTAGGGTCAATCTGGAGTTCATGTCTTTTTGACTTTTGAACATCTTCTTAAGGAGGTATTTTGGAAATGTCCCACAGGTCAGAGGCATTGGTGCAGATCCAACGCTTGGAATGTGCTGGAGGACATCTGGAGCTGTGTGGAGGAGTCATAGAGTGTTTATGTATATATGGTTTTCCCTTCCAACAACCCACTATGGAATAACTACTATAAGATGGATGGATGTAAGTTAAAACCAAGACAACACTAGAGCAAGTTGTTTGCTTTTAATTAGTACAGGATAATGAATTTCCCGTTCATTTACTCAAGATTAAATTTCACTCAATAGCATAAAAACTTTAACACAAATATATTAGTGTAATTTATCAATGTTTGACATATTTGGTAAAAGCAAATCTTGCAAAACTTCTATAAAGTTGTTAAAACTTGATCTTTAATGTATTCAATTTCCTCATCCCACAGTATGCAATCCATCTTTAAAACAATAGAGCCAATAAAAAGTGCATTCATTCATTTTGCTGTAGGAATAACCCAGCAGAGGAAATCTGATTGGCTCATCAAAATGCGCAGTGAATACCCACTCTGAAAAGAAGAGCCACATTAATCAAGCGGCGGTGCCCAAATGAGACATACCAGGCCCTCTGCAACCCCCCCCTCGTCTCCTCACTTCTGTCGTCGGCCTTCAGACTTCTTTCCAGCACAAATCTGAATGAGGACAAAGTTTGAGTGTGAATATGTCATTAAATTTTAACTGACCAGCTCAACGGAGCATAAAAATCTTTTCATCTGTCACTTTAACCATTTACTTAATAGGTTTGTGATTAAGATGCCATAAAAGCAAATGGAAGTCTTCTTTCTGGATGTTCACAGATATGCTTTTCGTGCATTTCTGCAGTTACATTTTTACTTTTGAGTAAAACCTAAGCACATGTTGTGTGTGAAAAGCAGAGGGAAGGTCTGCTAGCTAAACAAGTTTCCGCTCAGGTTTATTAAGTTTATTTTTGTGAACTCTGCTTTAATTCAATCCATCCATCCATCCATCCATCCATCCATCCATCCATCCATCCATCCATCCATCCATCCATCTTCTTCCACTTATCGGGAGTCGGGTCGTAGCAGCTTAAGACGGGAGGCCCAGACTTCCCCCTCCCCAGCCACTTGTTCCAGCTCCTCCCAAGGCTTTAATTCAACAATTAAATGTGTGGCCACATTATGTGGTGTAGATTCTGTTAGCATCTGTTTGCATATGAAAGCATACATAGGTTTTCAAAGTGACTTCAGTTACTTTTACAGTAATTGGAATATTGAAAGTATTTGGATGCCTTCATCCATCCATCCATCCATGTGGATGGAAAGGAAACTGCACTAATCAATGGCCAACTGATTGATGCATTGCTACAACAGACAGTTCATACTGACCACACATGGATCCTGACACAAAAAAGGAACCAAACAGCAAATGATGCTAACCAACTTCCATTTTTCAAAAATATGTTATTTTGCTTTAATATAGTTGCAAATTACACAACAGAAGCATCAGTTAAAATATTGAAATAAATGAGAGTCAAAAATGCTTGCAGTGCATTAAATGGTTTGTTTACCAGTACAGAATGATAAGGACAGGAGAAAATTGTGAAAGGGGTGATTTCATAATTTATATATATTATATATATATATATATAATGAAGATTTCTTGGCTCCAATAAGTGACAATCAGGTCTGTTGGCTGGAGCAAAAACCTTTCACCACACTTCACACCTACTCACCATCTCTCTCTGTGACTACCTTCCTCAGCAGCTACGAAATGCTAAACCAGAGATGTGCCACTAAGCAAGGCAACCAGGAGTTAACTACCAATCTATATATTGATGTATGAATGTATAAATATGTGAGTGAGATTGGGCAAATAAGGTTCCTATGTTTGCCCTGCGACAGACTGGCGACCTGTCCAGGGTGACCCTGCCTCTCGCCCGAAACGATAGCTGGAGATAGGCACCAGCAACCCTCCCAACCCCAGTAAGGGACAAGGGTGTAGGAAAATGAATGGATAGATGGAGGTTCCTATGTAAAGTGGTTTGAGTGGCTGAAATGACTGGAAAGGGTCTACAAAAAATCTGTTTATTTGCCATTAACTTTAACTCCCTTACATCACACCACTCTGAAAAAAGGAAACCAGGCGTCGCAGGGCTGAATGTAATAGAAGCAGTTAGTGATGCCATATTGCAAAAGTTTTAAAAGTATTTGCATTTAGATAAGAAATACAGCAAAAAGCTTGCCTTGTAAAATATCTTTGTTACGGTGGACAGAGCCTGAGTTTAGTCATCAGTCTTTCAACTATCGAACAGACCTTATGTTTCCCTCTCCTGTCTATCTCAATTTTATTGCTGACAATGTCTTTCATTTTTGCCACTTAAAGCCTTCATTTTCCAAAGCAAATCTTTATACCAATACTTTTTTATAGGAAAGGAATCATTTGTGTGACTAAAAGTTCAAATTCAAACATCTCCCTCCTGTTATGTAATTACAGCAATGCAAACAAAAGTTTTCTATTTCATCCTGCAGCCTGAGACTTTCAATGCATTTAAAAAAGATGAGAAAAAAGGTGCATTAAAAACACATGGCTGGGATGATGACTGTAAACTGTAGTTGTTGGTGTGTAATAAAAAATAAAAATCTTTAACAGTTTCCCTCTACTTCTTGCTACGAATAAATATTTACAGCAACCATTTTGCTTTAATGATACAGTTTTCATTACCATTAGAGAAATGAGGCATGCTATTATTAACCATGGATGTGTTTCATTTATACCAAGTATGTTTATGTCTGTTTTCATTATTTTTTACAATTCTCATATCTATGTCATTTTCTATGTCATGTTCACATGCCACCTTAGAAACCAACAAATGATTGTGCAGTTACATAATCAGAGAAATAATGAAACTGTCACCTGCATTGTCTATACCTGCAAGAACAGTCAATGACCATGAGCAGATTCATGCACCTCAAAACCTCACATGGTCTTCTGATTAGCTCAATGCTCATGCAGAGCATTATGTGTTTTCATAACAAGTGTCCTCAAAACTGTGTCAATATTCCACTAATGTCAAAAAACAATTTCACGATTGCACTGTTTTGATTAAATAAACAGAAGCTTGTTTATGTGATAAGTCATTAAAAAACATGCTGCACCATTTTCCTTCTACCACTTTCTGTTGTCTTCTTCTTATTTTCTACCAGCAGTAGCAAAGTGTCTCCATTGTCGTTTTGCAATTTCCACTAATTTTGATGCAATAGAGAAACCGCCTCATCACAGTGTAAAAACGTTGTATCAAAAGAGTTTTTTCAAAAATGCTCTCTTTCCATAAAACAAATCTATTGTCGTAATTACAATTTGCGCAATTTTATGATTAATGGAAACACATTTATTAAGGATTTCCCATGGCCGTCCAGGCCTTAAATCATCAAGACCAATGCAAAGCATTTGATGCAGTGACATAAACATGCTATCACTGCATTTTAGAGCAGTGAGCTTCTTCCACAGACTGACAAATCCCACCACTCTGTCTAATTGTGTAGAAATATACAAGTTTGGTTTTGCCTTTTAGTGAGAGACGGAGACTTACCTGATTATATTGTGTCAAGTAAATCTATCCAACTACTAAAATACAACATTTTAGTAGCTGGTGTCAGCTCTTTAGTTCCACTGAAATGAATTCTTACTGCTTCAGCATAATGAGATATTTTGGAAACTGTTATACTCTTACATTAGTGGGAATATTTTAAGTGTGATGTGAATCATGCCAGCACAATAAACAAGCTCCATCAATTCATGATGGTGTTTGGTGTGGAACTTGACTGGCCTGGACAGAGCTGGCAAATATGCAGCCTTGCATCTCTGATGAAAGTTTCTGACTTGTTGATTCCCTGCAATAAGGAATTAGTGCAGTGATGAAAGCAAAAAAGGGTCCACACCCAGTAAAGAGTTCTAAAATAGAGTCAGTGACTAATTTTGGAATTAAAGAAAAAGAAAAATAGATACATTTATGAAATACTTGTAAAACCATAGAGATCATCTGAGATTCACCAATAATTCGCCTCAGGCACCTCCAAGGCTGGCGGATGAAAAACACATCACCGTTGATATGTTGAGTGTGGAAGCCTAACTCCTCAATCCTAATGCTGGTCGTAGCATCATCTGATGTGTACCGACACATTCTGCTATATTCATCTCGCACAGGTCAGAGGTGAAGCGCGTCGGTGGCCTTAATTGGAGGTAAACTACAGAGCAGCATGTCAGGACTTGAAATAAAGCACTTCAACTTCAATAAGCTCAGCTGCACCATAGCCAGTACACAACTTGTTTTGTGCTGAATGCCTTCTGTCAGGTTATTGATTCCCATTTCTCCTCCAGGAGCGCCCCTGTGATGCTTATTAACCCTGTGGATTTAACCGCACTGAAGCAAGCCGGCGGCAGACCTCCACAGGTACAAACGCTTTGCTGCTCGCTATCAGTCAGACCGAAGCAGCAAGAAGAGGCTGAGCAGTCAAGTTCTTTCTTCTTTCGTGTGAAGGAAACACAGCAGGCTGTCAGCAGCAAAGCAAAGAAAGTCAGCCAATTAAACTACCAGCTTGACCTGGAACAAAATCAGTAAAAAAATAAAAAATAAATAGATTGTCTTCCAAGACAGGTTTTGTAAATGCAAACTTAGATCACACAAAAATTCAGTAAAAATGTTTTGTTTCAGTCCTTTCTGTGGTAGCTTTGAAGGATGAAGTCAATATGTCGAAAAACCTGATATTATTGCTTCATATATTTTGTGAAGTCACATGAATAAATGTGACTTTCACTGTATTTCAATGAAAAACCCAAAACTCTTTAAATAGATCTGAGTTAGCAACCTTTACCTCCCTACACGACATTTTTGACTTCAGTCCAGCTAAAAGAAAACTTGTTCAGCGACACAAAATATACATACGTCTTTGAAAAGAAATAGCTTTTTTGCAGTAGCTACTTGTAGGACATTTATACTTTTCACATTAAGACCAAAAGGTTTTTTTTGCAACGTTTTTATACTGAAACATTTTTTTTTGAAGGTGGTGACATTCATTTTTTGTAGGGAAACATGTAAAAAAAGAATACATTCATGCAACCGATTGATAAAATTATTAGTCACAGTGGAGGCTGCAGATCTCTGATCTAGATGCATTGTGCATGAGTTACTAGTTTCAAGCACTTATTTCTATTAATGTAAGGATGGATTAGAGGTATTGTAAAAACTTCAATTCAGTTTTTCTGAAGAAGCACAAATGTTGGCCAAGCGAAAAGTACGTCCATGTAATATCCAGTATTTGCACTCGGAACTGGACGTGATAATCTTTTTGGAAAACTCTTTGGTCCCAAAACCTTAATTTCTTGTCTGATGTCTTTCCTCGTGGTGATGGGTAGTTTGTGACAAAGCTTTACTGTGCTTTGTCACAGTAAAGCACCGTGACAAACTGATAGTGCCACTTCTATGTTTCATAGCTCATATCGTAGTGTTAAGACTTTTTCACTTTTTCCTACAAATGTTTTCCCAATCTCTTTTTTGCCATTTGATCATGACCATTGACCTTACCAGAAGCATGTGAGGCTACTAAAGTGTGGTCTGAAGTGCTTTAAATGATGTTCTGGGTGAATCATCGATGTGCTCTTGGAGAATCGTCGGCAGGTCGGAGTCTATTTTTTTCTCCAATTGTGAAAAATGGTTCTAATTGTGGTTTCCTGGAGTCTAAAAGCCCTAGAGATGGATTTGAAGCCTTTTCCAGACTTTTATTTTATTTAATTTTTTTGATTGGGGCTTAATGGTTATTTTATTTTACTTTTTTCTTTTTAGCCATGTGGGTTCTTTTTGGGAGCTGCCTTGAATATGCAAGTCTGGCAGTAATCAGAGATTGCTTCGGCTTAAGCCAGTGAAACTGAACCGAAAAACAATGGTTAATCACACAATAAAGATTACATAAAAACAGTGTAATCATTGTCATAAATGACAGCTTTTTTTAGGCTTTATTGGCTCTTTCAGCATTTATTTGAGTGTGGTCACACAGGCAATTGGGTAATGAGAGGGGGAAGACATGGCAAAGGTTATCAGGCTGAACTGGAACATGTGACAACTGCATCGAGGACTAAGGCCTCCATACACAGGTTGTACTTTACCCCTGCACCACCAGAGCATTTCATAAATGCCAATGTTGAAGCAACTCACTGATAGAATATCTATTTGTGTGGAGATGATGTGTAACAAATACAACCTTCAGGAAACCGGCAAAATGCCACGCTAAAAACAGACAAAGTTGTAAGAAAGTATGAGTAATACACACTGACTAAAAACAGAGAAGTAGAAAGGCCAAAAAACAACAGCTGACAGTTTATACAGTATTTAGCAACAACACAGTGATAGTATTTGTCTAGGCAAAAACTGGAATGTTTGGTGATAATGCTTCCTCTTCTCCTTTGACATTTTATATCCTCATATCATATTGATTTCTACTTTGCCATGAGATGGATCTAGTTGCTAGGCAATGCATCAGAACTCCTGGGCAATTCTGTCAGTGAACTAAAGTCAACTATTTTTAGCCTAATTGAAATATGGATATTTGTATATCTAAAGTATATCCCTGTAATGATGGAATATGATGATAACACTTCTGCCAGATCGATTGACGTTATGCTCAGAAACCAGAAACCTTCACAAACGCTTTGAATTTATCATCCACAATATTAGAGGAAAAACACTAGAAAATTAAATACATTTTTCCTTTAAAGATCGAGACGCTTTAGAAATTTGTCAACCACTGAAACATTCAGTCCACTTAGAATCTTTCATTACTATGTTTTAAACTCAGAGACGTCATGTGCTAATATACCATAGTGATAGCATCAAACCATTTGAATTGACAACAGTCAAAGACATAACTATGCAACACAGTGGCATGCATAATCTCTGGCTTTCTTTGACAATTGATTTATGTGTTCTCCAAACTTATACAGAGCAAAATATTCCCATAAGCGATGCAAGAAGAACGAGGCAGGACGTTTTCAAAGGCCCACGAGTGTCTCCTGAGATTCAACACCTCAGCTCACTCCCAGAGAAACTTCTAGACAATCCTACATACCCAGAAATGTACGCATTGTGAATACCTGTGGGACTTATCTTGTCAAATATAATTTCATTAACTATATTGAGGACAGAGGGGCAGCTCTGCAGAAGCATTCATACCTTCTTTGCAGATTCAGCTGTTTCGAGATCAAATTTGTTTTGCATTGTCTCATACTTTCTAGACTTTTATATGTGGGGAAACATGGCAGATTAGTTTGGCTCTCCAAAGACCTCTAAAGTTAATGCATTTTATGGGTAAAACAGTTGAGATAATATGCAATTTTTTAGCATCCTGAATAAAAAGGGACTGAAAATTGTTTTTCACAAAACAGTTATTTTAGCAATAATGGGAGAGAACTCAACTGAGATTTGAACTGTTGACCTTTCATGCTGAGTACTGCAATATAATGCAGCTTCTACTGCAAACAAAACAAAATATCAGTCTTTAAGCCTATTGTCCAACTCACAGTTACCTTCGTAGATTGCTCTCCTCCCAGATACTCAATGGTGAACAGACAACAATAAAACTGCAGCTTACAGTTACCCTTGTGTTTTCTGAAGTCTGTAAATTGAAGGTGATTCTGCCAGTAGGGCTCTATTCTGGCTCATTCTTTGCTGGAGGCTCCAGACATCTGTTATGACAAAAGTAAGAAACATGCACCATGGTGAACTGATGCATCATATCCCAGGGTTTCAGAGGTCAGACCTAAAAACAGAAACCCTCTGGCGGGCTCACAGATGTTACCTCGTTACAGCTAAAATGGGTCATCGTAAGTCATGACCATTACAGTTTCCCTGTCTTTTAAACCATGAACCAAGCAGGAAGGAATGTCATACACCTGCAGCTGAACTGTTTCTCCAAGTGCAAAAAATGTACACATACATATACAATGATATTCAAAAATAAGATGAATGTTTGATTGATTAAAGCTGTGAAAATCAGACAATCTTTAAGCAGGTATTAAACACACCTTTCATTAAACTCACATATTGAAAAATCTGTCTATCCATCCGTTCATCCACCCATCTTTCTGCAGCTTTTCACGACTGCACCGCTTAGCCTTTTTAAGCTGAATTTCCTCTGCTCTTGTCAGCATATTCATCCATGTTTTGGCATAATGATGTGCAGAAAACACTGAGTAAACAGATGGACTACGGGAAGAGAATTCTGCTGCAAGTGAGATTCTGAGATTCTATATATAGTGACAAATTCATTTGTTCACTGGTGCAGAAAGTTGGAACTTATGGGAATGTACAGCATGTTTTTTAGAATCATAATTGGGAATGAAAATGGAAAGGACAAGAGAGGTGCTCATGAAATATTTGGAATAAATAATTATTCCTTAAAACCATGCAGGACCAGTAAAAAGAGATTTTGAAATTGAACTTCCTGGTGGGTGTAAAATCACATAGCACATTTATTACTACAAAGAATGAGCAAAGGAACTGATTAAGGTTATTTGCTCAATCTTTTTATTATTTATATAAAGAAGGAATTTTTGTAGGAATTACAAGGCCCAGGAACTTGCGTTAAACAATTTGGGAAACTGAATAAACATGTAAATGCAAAGTAGGCGTCGTCACAATATTTTTATTTGAATAGTAATTATGAGGTAAAACCTCAAACATCTTCCTCCAATAGTCTAGTTCATCCTCTGAACTGATTCTAGATGCCTGAAGATGCCCAGTTCAACTGATCAACTAGTTATCTGGATGTCCTCTATGCTGATGAAACTAAAGCTAAAGTGTTTCATCATAAAACCCATATCATCATTACATTTTTAGTAAAAAATGAGGAAGTAAAAAGGAAAGCTAAAAAGTGTGCGGACACCATCCTCACTGAGAGCTAACGTGGCAGCATTGTGTTGTAGTGAGGTTTTGCTGCAGGAGGGACCGGTGCACCTCACAACAATGTTGGTTTAAAGAGGAAAGAACATTATTAGGAAATATTGAAGCATCATCTCAATATATCTGTCAATGTTTTACAGTAGACATCATAAACTTAAACTCAACAGGACTAAGATTAGGAAATTCTTCCTCACAGGAAGTTCTGAGGAGGATGATGGCAAATTTCCAGCCAACTGCTAAGAACTTTTTGTACAAATGGTCTGAAAGAAGGCAGAAATATTTGACCAAAATCAGACAAGTTGAAAGCAATACTACTGAACACTAAGGATATTTATGTGAACTTTTAACTTTGAATAAAGTAGTAAAACATGTATAAAAATTTTAAATGCCACAAACTGACCACAAACATGAAATATTTAGTCTAATTAAATTTCATGCAGCAAGAAACAAAGTCATGTCTTTTGTCAATGTGTGTTTGCACCTCGTTTCAGATGCAAATCCAAAAAGCAGGAATATTCCTGGCTGCTATAATAATAATAGCTGTAATCTCATTAACTTATCTTGCCTTCCTCAATACATTTCTTTTCCTATTATTCCTTTTCCTATAATCAGGAAATATCCAATGTATTTCCTGATCAATTGATTATCCCAAATAGTCATTTCCATCCAGTGGGATGGAAATACAGCTTTAATTTCCACACTCACCATGTGATGAATTGCTGAGAGGCCAACTTCTAATCAAACTGCACCAGTCAACATTCTGACTGCTTCCCAAAAGAGACCCAGGCTGACGTCCATAGAGGGAAATTTCATTCTCACCACAACCATTGTTGTATTGAGCAGGTTGTTCTGGATCCAGAAAGAAGTCAACTTCATTACTGCTAGTAATTAACAAACATATGCTGTAAATATGCGCACAACAATCCGAGCTGCATTCATTAACAAATAGCACAGATTCGTTTTAATTGAAGGCTGTCACAATTTGTGACTATACTCAGTAAGGACATATTTTGTGAGGTATAAGTCAGTATAACAGGTTTGTCAACAGATGAATGAATCATAGGTTGTTGGTTGGATACCGCTTAGTGTAAAACTCAAAAGGTAATTTAGCAAAACATGGTGCTAGCTGGAATAAAGGGAAGAGAAGCTATCATGTGGACTTCAGTCAGGCAATTTTAAAGGAATCAGTTGGATTTATCAGGGTCATCAGGACCTGCAAACCAGACAGGGAAGAGAGTCTCCTGTGAACAGGGAAGGACCAGCACATTATCATCCTGTGGAGCATAAATGGTCGATGTTTGACTCTTTTGAAAGATTTGATGTGACTGAAGAAAATTCTAAACAACTCAGTTCCAAAAACAAACGAGGTAATTGGATATTATCAATCCAATTCTAAATGTTTTAATAATATCTTTCACATGCAAGAAAAACAACAAAAAAAGTCACTTCTCTTAATGAATTGCTGACAGTTACTTTAACTTAAAAATATTGTCACCATATACAATCCTAAGGATCTTGAACGGCTATTATTATGTCTAGTCTTAAATCAAACATCTGTGACTGAGAGCATTTTAAATGAATCAGATTGTGGAGACGAGAAAACTTAACTTTGATAAATGGGTTTTGTATATGTTTGTTCTTTTTCATTGCTTCTTTAATTCTCAGAGTTTACGCTTCACATCTTCTGCACTGCTTAAATAAATAACTTTTTTTTCCGTTTCCTTGTTTGTTTCATCAAAATTCCCAGAGAGAATGAGCCAAGAGGAAATTTTCCAATTTTAACTGCTCATACTGTGAATCATGCACTCCCAGCAGCTTCTTTTGTCCGCTGAGACGGCGTCTGCTGAGACGCTAAAAATGTGAAAAACTATCACACAGAGAAACACATGGTAAAAATGTGCTCTGCTCTGAATATCTCTCTCTGCTGCACATCAGGGAGACTGTATGGAAGATTTGAGACCTTCTAATCCAGTATGGATAAAGCTTCTCTGCCCACTGGTGAAAACTATGCTAAAAAAAATCCATGCAACTCGATCCCGCACTTGTACACTAAATCATCACCAGCAAAATAACTGGAATATGTTTTGTGTTAAAAGCACTGAGTGAACTTCTGTAGAAATGTTTGCAATGCTTCATGTTTGCTTTTGTTAACCCCCCCTCCCCCCATCCTCCAGTGGCTAAAAGCATCTGTGTGCACAGATAAGATAGCAACGAGGTGCAAACGTCAGCATCGCTTAAGGAATAATTTCACTTTCAGCCCACATGCTCACCAACAAGCTGGGTGCGACCCTGCAGCAAGCCTGCAAAACAGAAAACGGCAACTCAACAAATAATTCTTGAATCTGCTACTTCAGAAAAAATGGCATATGTATATACTTTACATACCTAAATATCACCCAACAGCTCAAATGTATTCAATTATTAAACTGAATCAAACTCACATGCTTTTGGTTGAGTTTTGATGTCTTCATTTAAATGATTTTTCAAAATTGATCACACAAGAATTGAATGATTTCACTTTTTAAAACAGAAAAAATACCTTATCAAAGTTACGAAGTTTAGGAGTCACAATCCAGCATCAAGAAATACAGAAAGCTATTTAGCTTTTTCCTAGTCAGAAAATTCAAACAAATAGGGCAGCTCAGGCAACATGCAATGTAAGGTCACATGCCCTGCTCTTTATTTTGTTTAATGTTTTGAACATTGTCATTGTTGGCATTTCTGAAATGCCAAGAATTGAGTTTGTTTCATATATTTTTAAAATCGTTCTAGACATTCTGAGATGGTGGAATCATAAAGATTAAATTTTGGGATTGTCAAACATTGATCTGAATGAAGGGCAGTGAATCATTTGACCTTTACAACCCCATTAGTGAGCCTAATGACCCTGTCAGTGTAATTATTGTTAGGAAACAAGAAGAAGAGAAAATCTATCCTGATGGATCAAGCCATTGTAATTTACTCAACATTTAGTTCACTGAAGAGTAAAGACACAGAGAAAAGCTTTACTTTATAAGGGTGGAGGGTCTTTCACTGAAGGTTTATATATACCTGTCCTAGGATGGACACACAAACTGAATCCACTTTAAGAAAAGTTCTATTCTTGCAACTTCTCCTGTCATTCCAATCAGTAAAACTGAGTTGGATCAGATTTCAACTTACTTGCATTTATTTGCTCAGTTGTCATTCATTAAACAAAGTGTTAATGAATGACAGAGTTGCAGACACTCTGGAAACAATTGATTATAATGAAGGTTGTTTTGTTGTGATAATGGCTGAGTTAACTCGTTTCTAAATGCCACTTTGTTTTGTCTGGGACTTCTTTCTCATGATATTGGTTTTATTATTTTATTATCTCAAGGAAACTGACTCAGTTTTGTCAATATTAAAACTTTTTTTTAAAGTTGTAAGTTTTCAACTGAAATAGCTCAACATAAGACTGTATTTTGTTCACACATTTAATTGTAAGTGTTTTCACACAATTAGGGCTGTTTTGACAGGATAAAATCTTATTTTCTAATTGTCTCCAGATAACAAAGCTTGTTTTGTCGTGATGACAGTTTAACTATCTCACTTAAAGTTCGTTCTGCAATATTATGCCCTTATTTTGAGATGACTGTCCTAGATTTAGTGGTTTATTTGTCTTATGTCAACATGGTATCTTGGTTTGTCATGAAGTCATAAGCTCAACATGATGGAATCTGTTTTATAGGGATAATAATAATAGATTTATGCTCATTAATATTATTATTCCTGTGGCAACTAAAATAGCAGTGTGCTTATGTACTCTACTATTAGGATAGTAGAACTTGTTTTGCCACAATATTTGGTGACCTAAACCAAATATAATGATCTCACTATGTGAGTTGTTATTGTGACAGCAGTCTGTTTAGCTCATCTTGCCATAATATGTAATTATGTCTAAATGACTGAATGTTTTTTCTTCATAGATGACCTGTGACCTTAAAGAAACAAAGTTTATGTTGCTTTCTTGAGTAAACAAGCTTTGTTTTCTTGACAGAACAATCAGAAGCATGCTCATCTCAGTGTTTCAAAGTACTGGGGTTCATATATTGGTAGTTCTGGTACAGCACTCAGATTCTGTGCACACATTTTGTTAAACAAAATTAGGATGATAATAAAACAGTCTACACTGAGCAACTGAAACATCTCCTCACCCCATATAATGTAAATTTCCTGGTCCTTGTGTAACCCCATCAAACTCCACATGGGCTGATAACGCTGCCTAATGTGTCTGCACGACGTCCTCTGTTTCTGCTGACCTTCACTCACTGGTTTGACTGACTGGGTGCTGATAATGCCAACACATTTTCTCTGGTTCCAGATGTACCAGCGCTTTGCAGTATCTGCCCTTGGAGATCTTTTTGTTTCTGAGACTTTGTCCCACATTTTTAAGATAAGAAAAAAAAAATAGATGAAGATGACCTTAATAAATACCACGGGCAAATTTCAGAGGATTTCATCTATTATATCCATCCAGCTATTGCACCTGTTTATCCTGGCAGGGACAAAGTTGGACTGGTGCTTTTTCAGACCTTTGTCAATTGTAATCTGCCAACCCTTCTAGGTAAATCATAAATTTACTCTGATTTAGCATATAGTTTTGGAAAGGAGAGTTCAGCTTCAGTGCTCACACTACACCTGCAGAATCAAGAAATATCTCCTGTCAACATGATGTTAACTAAAAACCCTGAAAAGCAGAAAAACACTTAAATCTCAAGGTATTCAAGAAATCATTGACCGCTATCAGCCTGGAAAGAGTTACACAACAGTATCTAACTATTTAGGGCTTGAGTCATCAAAGTCAAGATGTCAGTGTGCAAAGTTAAAATCAATCACATTTGGGTTCCCAAAGAATGCAAACTTACAAGTGAACTGAGATGCTTGAAAAATGATCCAATGTGACTTGATTAAAACAGCGCAACATATTACCAGTTATCACAAACACTTCACGGCTTTTGTTGATGTGTATATATATATATATATATAAATAAATGGAATAACTACTTAAAAACACATTTTATTTTTCTTAGGTTGTCATTGTCTGACACTAAGATTAATTGGATGATCTGAAACACAGAAAGCAAAATTACAGAAACCTGAAAGACTAAATACTTTCTGAAATGTATACACCAATCACAGCTCTCCTGCTTTCATTCATGAGTTGATCTGGTGAATGTCTTATGTTGTTATTCCAACAGGATGTGAGACACATACTGGAAGGCAGATAAACCACACAGAGCGATGAGAGGAACGCCGGCAGAGAAACGTGATGTAGGTCAAGGGCTCTTGTGAGCTTTTCCTTTCTCCAAGAGCTGCTGAAGGATATAAATAAACAACATAATGAGCAGCTTCATTAGGTAGATGTGACAAGTAATGAAAACTTAATGAAGATATAATTTTAACAAAAACTGTAATTTACATTAAATTACCAAGAAGTCTAATTATCCTGAATGAGGAGCACACAACTCAAACTTTTATGCTAATTGTAGAAAAGCAGGTTGTTGCAAATCACTCTGCAGCAGCAGCAGCACCTGCTGTAGGGAGCAGTAAATATGCAAAGCAGCAACAGACCATTTCCATCTCTGAGGTGTCTTAGTATGTCTTAGTTACGCCATTTGACAAAATTTATTATGAAATGTTTGAATCACATATATAAAATAAATATAATATATATATTTTACTTTTTTCTGTTTTCACCTCAAGGTTTCCAAGTGTGCATAAATATTAGTTTCCATTACTGACACAGCATGCATGAATGAAGGGGGATGTTTGCCTCTGCTCCACGGGCTGAGGGGATTGTGACAGCCCTACTTCAAATTTTGATTTAGCACCAAATTACCAGATTGCTGTACCATGAGCAGCTGACAAATGTTTTTACAGTCAGACAAGCGTGTGCTTCGCGTGAAAGATAGTTTTTAATTTTGTAAGCTCCAAACTTTTCATTCATTTTTTTTTTCCTGTGGAGGAATATTGCAGAGCCACGGCTGAAATTGTTCTCCAGTGCCTGCTGCAATACCAGAAAATGGTATTCCTGTCTGGGGAGTTTTGCAGGTGACAGCATAATTTAGAGAGAGAAGCAGATGCTGTTATGTTTCACTGTCCATTAAATAATCAGTAACAAGAGGGATTTCAACAGATTTGTAGACTCAATGTCTTGAAAGTAAATGAACCGAGAGACATTATTACATGAATGAACTTTTGTTAAAAACAACTTTCTAACTTTGAAGAACAAACTGTTTTAGCAGATTTTGGACAAAACAGCATTTTTTTGGCTTTCAGAAAACTGGCAAAGATGCAGACATCCTACAGGAGAGTCAGGTGATGAAATCTACATGAACGGCCCAGTAAAGTGAACAAGCAGACAAAAACAGGCAAAGCGATTAGAATGTTTCTAGAAAAAGAGCAATCAGGAACACAGTTGTGACTTTAGCTCATAATGTGGATAAATGTGGATAAATGTACTTGGAACAAAGGCTGCATTATTTTCAGTGTTTCACGGTAAATTATTTATTTATTGCTTTTTTATATATTTACGTGCAACTTGTTCTTTCAATATGAAAACCTTTGAAACATTTATCTCACCCGCCCACAGGAGTGTAATGCTTAGTTTCACTTCCTAAACAGAACATTCTCAGTTAGACAGCGATATTAACACATTATGTGACATTATACACTGATTTTCAGTGCATAATTTTGCTGAATAATTAAATCAGTAAAAGTGTTTTGGTTGTAACATATTGTGATCAGTGGGAAAACAGATTCTTGTCCAAAGACGACCTTGGCATGCTCCAAGGTGAATCCCGGCCTTCCAGCTGGAAGCACAGCCACCTTGCCACCGAGCTGAAGCTGCCCTGCCACTGCAAGCTCTGCTGCTGTGGCATGTCTGTCTGCTGGAGAAAAAAAGTGCTTATACCCTCTGTTATGTGATCTGACTCTGAGCAGGTTCTGCAAGGATTTAATTCCAATTAAACATGTACAAAAGCACATATGTTAAACACTGTTGTAAGTTATTAAACAAAGCCAAAGCCAAAGCCAAAGGGGAAAACATGATTCATTGGTTTCTAGAGCCACTTTAAGCAGCAATTGCTCTCAGGAATGGGTTTTTATCTGACTTAAAAGCTTTTCATAATGTTGTGGAAGAACTTGGGGTTTACTCCATGTTTTTGTTTCAGTTCAGTGAGAGTTGCACACCTTTCCTTTCTGCACAGCTCTTTTAAACCCTGGCCTGCGGTCTTTCAGCATGTTCTTCCTGTGTATGTGTGGGTTCTCTCTGGGGACTTTGGCTTCCGCCCACAGTGCTGAAACATGAGTTAGGTTAAACAGAGGAGAACATATTTGAGTGGATAACTGCAAGGTGCACAGTCTCCCCCCCTCCCCCCCAAACATGGAGTTGTGCATTATAGTCAAGCATCTCTATTTTGGTCCACTTATCAGATAAATATTATTTCAAAAGTCTTGTGTTTCATTCTGATCCAATTACCAACCAAAACATGCTGCCAGTGAAGGATCTTTCTCCTTCAAACAGAGAGATCTTGAGTCAGTTTTCTAATTGTCTTTTGATGAACTTTAATATGACGTGTCATAAAACCTCAGAGATGTAGTTCTTTTGACCATTTCTCTCCATATTACATAACACATTACATGAACATCCTCTCCATGCAGTCTGAAACTCTCCCAATGTTGTTTTCCATTTGTGAATTATTGCTGCCACTGTAGATGAATATACTACTTTAAATTGGTAGGACATGGCATCATAAGTTTCCCAGATTGATGGGCAGCAACAGTTACTTTTCAAGGTCTTTGCTAATGTTTTTTTCTCCTGGATGAACCAACATCTTCTGTTCTTAAATTCTATGAAAGCAATATCAACGAACTTCATTTTTCACATAAAGCATTTTCGTTTTGGCTTAATATCTGTTTAATAATGAGCAACAATCTGGAATTTGTTAAAGAGTGTGTTTTTTACAGCTGAGGTTATAGTTAGTGAATTTTCATTAATTCATGATATACAAACTGTCAATGAAACATTTTCTTCATTAAAAATATACCAAATGTTGAGAAAGAAATTTGGAAATCTGAGACATACATGAATTAAGAGTTTTACATCATAAAAACAACATTTTGTCATCACTTACAAAACAAGCAACCATCTTTACATTTTGTCAAATGTTATTAAACTCATCAAGCAAATACATCAGCTATGTTGATCAATGTTTCACTTTCTACTAATCAAAGGTCACTCTAATCAGGTGGATTTAAGTCTTGATTTAAATGAATACAGCTTTTCGGCTGTTTTCTGGACGTTTGGCTCTGGTTCTGGTTAGAATGCACCAAGACAACCACAACATCTGCAAAATGCACAAATGAGAACAGAGACAGTGCTGGTGGATTCCAGGATAAACCTTGTGCCTAGAATGAGGACATGATTTTTTCTTTGGGTTTTCAAGGACCTCTTACTGCTGTAGCATCCTGCCATAATTCCCAAAGGACGCTGTCAGAAGCATTCACTAGAACCAGAAACACAAAACAACGAAACATTGAAACATGAATAACCCAACTAGCTTGACTCCATCATCACCTCTAAGAGGGCAAAGATCTGGTTCACTGATCCACAGCCAGGATCAAAACCACACTGTTCTTCCCTCTTGACAATCAGTTGGAGCCCCCATTTTAACCAAGCAAGCTTTTCCTAGGGAGGCTTGGATGTGTGATCCCTCAACAGTTAGAAGACACTCTGTGGTCCGTGGAGAGAGTGCTAATTTATATCTGTTTCAAATGCCAAAGCAAGAACGTAGTGCGTTGCATTGTTCTGAAACTATGCAGAGAAGCTGTGGAAAGCTTACACGGTTTTCCCCCGTTACCCGGTGAGCTGCTCTCAGTAGGAAGCTGTGATATTTGTGTCATCCACATTCCATACTCCTGTGTACAGATGATTCACAGAACCCACGCTTTGAGCTCGGTTTCAAGCAGAAACTGCTGACAGGGAAGAGAGTAAAAGCCTTTTTGCGCTTCTTCCCACATCAGCCGAAGTTTTCTCCATCTCTGATAAGGTGAGGAATACAGACGACATTGTTCATTTCTTGCACAAACTTTCTTGCTGGAGCGGAAGAGTTTTTAGTCAGGGGGTTTACAAAACAATGAAAAAAAGAGAGTGAAAAGTTAAAGAAGGCCAAACAGTCCAAAAACAAAGGAAACTACAACTAAGGAGGAGAGACTGACCACTGCAGCTTGCAACTTGTGCAAGTCTGCTTCAGTCGCTGCTAATGAGGAGAACTGCCTGACAGACCCTGCAGCCACTCCACCAGAGCACTAACACACTGCCCCACCACCATAAATATTCAACATCCTGTCTTCATTTGTATTATGCTGACCCCACTGGCACCCTCTGCCTCTCAGCAGTGAGAACATGTAAGGCTGTTTGTGGAGAAGGTTAAAATCTGAATTTGCTTGTGTGTTGTGATTGTCTGCTTTAAGGTAAACAGACTCAGAGAGGAGGTACAGTACAAAACCGCCAAGGAAAGAAACGCCTTGGATGCCTACATTTCACTCGCATTCATAAGATAAATGAATTTTTACAGTTAATCTTTATTCAATTGTAAAAACTAAGTAGGACATATCAAATATATCAAGACATTTTTTCTATGTTGAAAGTGAAATAATCAGCTAATGGCACTAATATATTTTCATCATAATTAAGGAATAATTGACTATCAATAAAATCATCTATCCTGCTGAAAATTTACCTGTAAGTTTGTTTTGTCTTATTTAAAGTGGTACTAATATATTTGCACTAGAAAGTACATTAGAAGACTTGGTAAGATTTTAAGGATTTGCTCTGTAGTCGTATATTCCATATTTGATTACACTGAAATGTGAAATGCATGATGTGAAAAAGGTTTTAAAAATGGCAAAATGTTCACATGTTGACAACATGCCAGAAAATCTTTCACACCTTTTCCACATGTGCCAAACATAACAACACAAAGTGTTATCATCATTAGTTGATTGATTTTGTTTTCATTTGTGATTGTGTTTTTACCAGCTTTCATGTCACGATTTCATTGTTTCTTATGCTTGTTTTATTCTTTGTATGATTTAAGTTTTCATTTTTATTGTACAGCACTTTGTGATTTTATGTCTGTGAAAATTGTTTTACATATAAACTTTATCTGCTTCCTCATTTGTTTATATTCATTTAGGTTTTGCCATATTCCATTCAGTCTCCTGGATTAATTATTGTTTGAAACGTCTTGTCACTAAGTTCATTCTTTTGTATTTGTTTTTTATTTGTTATTTTTATATTCCTGTGCTGTACATAGTTTGTGCAGGTTGAATTTGGTTTTACTAGATCAGTATTGTTCTGTAATATCTTTCCTCAGTTCAGCTTCTCTGTGCCAGCTGCTCCCAATCACCTCATCAGTATTTAAGTCCACTGCTACTCATTGTTTTTGCAGGTTTCTCTTGTTATCCTGTGCTTTTATGCCTGCTTGGTTTCTGTCTGAATGTATGTCCTTTATTTGTATCCATTTTTTCTGCATTTTTTCTTTGATAATTATTATTTAAGAACTCAGTTTACCCTCCATCCATCTTTGCATTGGCTGCTTTCACAACCTGCAAACTGTGGCTGAGTTTCCAATTATAAGTGTGTGGAAAATGTCAGTATTTTGATCATGTTGAAGAAAAACAACATCATTAGATGAGAAACAATTAAAATCACACGTAAGTTACTTCATACAATAAATCATTAAAAAGCTTGCTACACCATGATACTCCAACTACATGTTCTTTGTGTTTTTTTTCCAGTGGCAATATCAAGTTGTTGATCCTGTTACTTGTATGATGTGAAAAAAGGTTTCATTGCAGTTTTTCAAAATAAGCCAATTTCACCTCATTCCATTATGGTGTGTTTTTATTAAGCCCATTTATTTTCTAAATGTCAAATTGGGCATTTATATGGTCAATGGAAACACAGTTCATTATAATATAATTTCTACATGATGATATGAAAAGTTATAACTAATTTGAAATCCAAATAGCTTTTTTTGGATTCAAACTTTGGTACAAATATGAGACATTGCTGCTGATACAGGTTCTCATTAGCTAATGAAAATTCTCAAATATGAACATATTTCTTTTAAAAGGTTGCTGTCTGTGAGAGCAAAAGGTTGCTTTTGTATAGAACCGCTGAATGTTCTCTGAACCGGTGATGGAGAAGCTTTCAGAGCAGCAGACAGAAAGTAATACAGGGAAAGCCCATATTTTCTGCTGTGGCTTTTGACACAAATAAAACCAACAGTCTTTCTGCTCCTCATTACTCTGCTACCAGTCAAATTAAATGAAAATCAACTGCAGGTTCTAGACAAAAAATTGATTTCACTCATGACAAACCAGGTGATTTAATATCTTTTAGCACATTAATTACCATTAATTTTCATGCACTTACATAATCATCACCTCATCTGGGAGTATTTGTCTGCTTGAATAATTTTAAATCACATGTAGACCTGGCATGTTTCTTTTTTATATGACAAACTGTTTGTGCACCACATATATTTTTTGGCCTTTTAAAGAAGAGAAGAATAAATTAATGTTGCACCTATAGAAGTTTCAAAATAGTTACATGTCATACAGTCAGTTGTCCTCTATAGAATATAAGATTGATTAATCCATCATGACAGTTAAATTACCCTGAATGTTATATTTTATGCTGCTATGACACAAAACAATCCAGTATTTTATCATCCGAGAGAAACACAATGAACAAATGAATTTGTCTGAATGTTTATGAAGTAAATTAAGTAATTTATCTGTCTCACAAAGTCATTAGATGTGTCCAGTAATGTTCTTTTAATGATGATGTCACTCTGTTCATCTCATCACTCTCCCACTTCTCTATTTTGTCTGTTGACCCTTGTATCCGTCAACTAAAGAAAGGGCTCGTGTTCTCCATTTCATTTCTTTTCCCTGTTGTAACCTCCCACAGGATCAATATCCAATTCGGCTCTCTTTTTTTCTGAAGAAATATTTCTTAACCCTGCTCCTTTTATATCACTGATTTAATGGTTTAGCCGCTCTTTGATACTGCTTTCCCATCTCAGCTTGGCTGGTACTGCTTAAATCCTTCATGATATCTTCCATAAGACCTTATATGACCTCTGCTGCGTGTGACATCACACCCTTTCAGTTGAAAGAAGAAAAGAGTAATGGAGGATTTCTTAGGAATCATGGCAGGTTTCATTGCTTTTTATTTACCCAGAAAGTTTTACTGGTGGAGATCCTTGTTGTAGGAAGCATAGTTCTTGGAGGAATTTAAAGGTTTTAAGATGGTGTAAAACTGAATTCATGCTTGTGCTCACTAATGGTACTGTACAACAAAAACTATGTTTTCTGATTTTCATAGGACTAGACAATAAATCAATAATATATCTTGCGATAGGCACATGATTAATGTCAATAGATAATACATCTGATAGAATATTCAATACCACTAAACTGCAATGCAGAACTCCAGTTTGTAATCCTGGTACAACAAAAAAATAACCTTTAAATGATTTAGATGAATAAGTGAATCCGTTTGCTGAAATTTTTCATCAGTGGAGCAGTTATCAAATTAGTCCCAATTAATAAATTGTACCATTTTGCACATATTTAAACTTTTATCTTGTGATTTATATCTCATAAGGATGAAGGAGCATCTTGAACTTTAACAAAAATTGTTTTAGAAATTCATCAGAGCTGTTTAAGACTTAATAAATGTATCAAACTCAAGCTGATATTTTTTGTCTTCATTATTGATATGTAGCAGCACATCACAACTCCAGGGTTTGGTAATAAATGCAAATGGTGGATTAGCAGAAGCAGACAGATGTGCAGGTATCATGTAGAGGAGGAGTTTTCATGTAAAAGCTGAGGAAGGACACACACACACGCACTCACACATGGAAAAACAAACACCACTGGAGCATTTGGCCCTGCAGCCATCAAGACCTGAGAATGTGCATGTACACCCTGTGGCTTTGATGAATAAATCATGAAAGCTGAATTTATGCTGCCTTATATTTGATTTAAAATATTTATAGCCTCTCCTATTGTAAAGACAAGAAGGTGCCACAGGAGAGTTAAGTCAAGGAGACTTACGGGTATCATCTATATGATGCCTTTTTTCTCTTCATCCTGTTTCATCCATTCTCCATCTTTGCCTGGCATAATTAGTCTCTTCAGACTGATGTTTACATTCTCTGATAGCCTGAGCAAAGGTCTTGGGGAACAGTTAAGTTCCTTGCCACCTCACAAGCAGAAAAGAGCCTTAAAGATGAGTTTAACTCTGAAATACAAGTTAGAAGGATAGTTCAAACCTTTTTCAACCGTGTACTGTACAAACTTTCAAAAAGTTCCAGCAGTTAAGGAATGTGTTATTCTCTGGAGCTCAGGGAATGCAACATGACGTAATGATACAATGTTCCCTGTGCAAAACATCCAGTCATGAAATTTTCGTGAAACAACATATTCCATCTACAAGCTAGAGATGTTCTAACAATGTAAAGCTGACTGAGAATGACAGCAACTCAGTGGTAGATCATGAAAAATCACAGGGTGGAGTCAATGAATACTGAGGTTTTTAGTCCGTAAACATTGCTAATTTTCTGCAGTCATCTACAGGCCCCTAAACATCAGTTTGTGGTCTTCAGCTTAGCTCAATACCAATACATAGAGAGCTTTGTGGGATGTATTTTCATGGTCAAGCAGCTTCATTCAAGTATGACATCACCAAGTAGAGTACAAAGTGACAAATGACGTAATGTAAAGCACATCGGTGTATAGAGCAGGGTAGAGTGATGAAGGCTGGCAGTGGATGAGTTTGGGTTTGCCAGTGGACCAGAGAATGGCACTTCTTTAACTACACTGTAGCAACTGTTAAGTTGGTACAGTGTTGAGGTCAGTTCTCTGTGCAGACCAGTGCAGACACTGATGCGGAAGAGTGCTTTTCAGGAGTTAGACTCAGTTCTTCGTGTACTTAACCGTCTAAAGGGAAGGAAGCATTTGAACCCCATGGGGTTTTACTATTTGGGCAGTTGGCGAGGTAGCACTGACCCTGCGTGCGCCATTGCAAGGTTTTCAGAATGTAACTGTCTGATTATCCCCCCCACCTCCCTGATGTGCAATCATGACATTTTCCACGCTCCTTCTGCCCATCATGCTAAGGGTAATGATATTTTGGTAGGAACAGTTTGAAGATGGCGACTTAATTTCCAACATGACTTTGCATCAGTGAACAAAGCAAGATACCTAAGGACATGAATCAGAAATTCGGTGTGGAAGTGTGAACTGGTCTGCACAGAGAACTGACCTCAAACTAGCAGATCAGAATGATTTAGAATGATGGAGCGCAGACACTGATGCGGAAGAGTGGTCAGATGCCCCAAGAAATACTCTTCCTAACTTTGGACAGGGAATACTTTCTGCTGTCAATCAAGTCGCTGACACATTAATATACACGGATTGGTGTGGCTTGTTCACAACTGGCCCTGAAGTGAGTATAACAAACAGGAAGGAGCCATGCAGGATCTGCTAATGGAGAAAAATCTGGCTGTGCCAACTAAAGTACAGGTTAAAGCAATTCTAGTGGAGAAGTGGCTTTACTGTAGGGAGTCTTTAGTACCTGTCAATACCAGTGTTGCCTTGAAATTGATGAATAAAAGAAATTAAACTTTCTCCAGCAGAGAAAGTTTAATTACTTGTGTCCAAAGAAAAAAAAAAGATAATTACTGTTGTACATTTTAATAGTAGCTCCTAACACTGTTGCTTGTTTTATATATGGTGACTATATGATGTTTTTATGATGTAAGCACTTTGAACTGCTTTGTTACTGAAATGTGCTATAAATATAAACAAGTCCTACAAAGACTTGACTCAGTGTAGGACTATGAACACAGTTATACATCCCTGATACAAGAACATTTGTCAAAAATATAGAACATATTAGTCAGATAATATTAGTGTAATTTTGGTTAAATTTATGCGCCAGCAAAAATAAATGTATTATGATAGGGTTTTCTTGCAGCTGTAACTTACAGTGTTAAGTTCATGCACGCCTTTTAAACTTTGATCAACGTAGCAAAACTTCCCTTGTGAAGGTTATAACAGAACAGAAAACCTTATTTTCTTACCATTTTCTACAGTCTACACTTCAAGAGCCGGACATCAATGTCAATCAACACAGACAGGCTGATCGAAAAAGAATTACTATTTGGCTGACCCGCTCAATTTCCAAGCCACATGGCCTTTGAGACTCCATGGTAGGAACCAAAGAGCCCATTGAGATCTGTGCAAAGTTAAAGTTATTGATGTTCGTCTGTTTTTACACAGCTGCTAGGAACAATGGGTCAATGTTATCACTGAGCAAGTGACTGAAAGCAGTAAGTGCCAGACAAAGGAAGAGTTTTCCAAAAGTAATGCTGCGTATTATATTTTTATCTGATACTTCTGTGTTATAATTCTGTTGATGATCACTTATAGATTTACTTCAATAATGTATCCTCTGCCATAACCGGTGATATCTTCATCTATCTACATCGATAGATATATCATTTTGATATATCTATCGATGATTTATATTTGATATATATAAATATAAATATATAAATATATATATATATATATATATATATATATATTGTTCTGTTAAGACAACCAAGCCCTCACTGTTGTTTTTAAATCACACCAAGTTTTAGATCTAACATAGTCAGGTGAACGCAGAACTAGACTTCTCTACAGAGAAACCAGATGTAGCTTCTAGAGACTCATTTTTCTTCCATCTAGAGGTCATCCTTTTATATATATATAAAAGGATATATATATATATATATATATATATATATCATTTTAATATATCTATCGAGGTATTTTTTTTACCATGTGTGAAGTTGAAGGGTTTGCTCCACTAAGTAGAGTTTTGACAAAGAAATGTGTTTTATCATAACCACATCTGTCACTATGTAACTAACTGGACAGAACAGGACATGCATGTTATAGAGTCATTTTTGTCCTCTATATAAATGGGATGAAAGCTGATGGAAGCCTGGAAAGAAGCATAGCAGTGGGAGGTCTGCTGGGTGAAATCCCTGAATGTGATTGCAACAGTGTAACATTCCCATGAGCGTAGATCATGAGCACCGCATGCGGCAGCTCAGTCTGGGCTGGCAGTGATGAACAGAAGGTGGCCAATAGCTGTTCCTGTCAGACCAACCAGCTGTCAGTCTCAAGAGCACTTTGTCTTCTGTCAGAGAGAAAAGAGCTTTCTCCTAACATGGATTCTCTAAACTGAGCAGAAAGGAGAGAGAGTGATGGATTCTGTGGCTTGGTGGACTGGGATTACACTTGGGATAGATTAGCATTAATAGAGGCCACATTCCTACTTGTACAGAAACATTTTTAGATGTTTTTTTTTTATTGATAGATGTTTGTTTCCCTTGAACTTTTGCAGATTTTGTGAGGTAGCAACCATCAATAGTTATGACAGTTATTAGAAATAATGCATTGGACCAATACAAAATGACAAAAACACAAAATCTTACTAAGTATTTTTTGTAAAATCATTTTAAAACATTTGAAATAAGAGGAAACTGACAGATAAAATGTATTTTATCTGCCATTCATTGTGGAGTTGCTTGGGTTCTTTGGATCATTATTCTGGCACATAATCCAGGCACAAGTTGAATATAAAAAAAGTATCTTTACCTTTTAATAAAAGTCCCTCTAAAAGAACATGAGAGGTTGATCTAAATTATGCCCTCACTTCAATTTTGCCATCATTTTTTTTTATGTCACTACAAAATTCTATTGAACCTCCAGTTATTTCAGTGAAAGCAAAATTTGGTCAGCCAAATTTTAGGCAAGAAAGTTTCAAAAGCAAGCAGTTATGATTAATCTCCCAGTAGGTATATGAGAAAGAAATAAGCAACAAGTCATAGTTTCAAATTAATACTGCTTCTTATATTTAAAGCCTTAGTTATGTTATTTTTTTAATGCCAAATAAAATGAAAAACACTGCTGCTGGTATTTTTGGTGGTTTTGTAGTGAAAGCTTCATCAGCCGTACAAATGTTAAATAAAGTGATTCTGCATCTATTTTTTTAAAGAATTACCTGCTGTAGCCGAGTCCTTAAAGTGAAAAATGTAATTCTAATCCTTTTTGCATGTGATATATGCAGCACAGGGATTAAAAAGGCTCTGGCTGAAGTGCATGGTGAGTGCCATGTGGAGCACTTCCTTCTCTCAAATGAGCTGCAGAGACTTAAGCCTTTCAAGTGAACTTTGCTCACCATAATCTAATAACTGTAATTTCTAAAACCTTCCCAGCTTTACTTTGCTCGAGTGCAAGTGTGTAATTGGAAAGAAAACTGTGGCTTTGCATCCAAATGAGTGAATTTAAGGAGGAGAATCGCAGTGATGCGGTGTAGTGATGCGGTTCTGAATGTGTGAGTATTGATGTTACAACATGAAGTTCTCATGCTGCCGTCTGACTTTGTTTTCAAATTAAATGGGGAAAGGAAATATTTAGTCAGATTATTTAAAATTTTTGCTAAATCCCAAACACTGACATTTTATTTTTATATTTTTGTAGATACACATAATCTGGGTCAAAGTTCTAAAAGTAAGTATTTGACCCCTTACAACACAACCAGCTTCTGCAGACTGCTAATCTACTTTAATTGCTTGCAGTTTGTGTGCAGTTTGTCTGTGTGAGCGTTTTGACAGATCATTTGGCACATGCAAGGCCAAATGATCTGTCAAAGGAATGAGATGGTAAGCCCAGCAAAAGGCTTTGGAGAGAAATAGACAAACATAAATGTTGAGGAAGATAGAGCATGATCCCTGGACTTTGAGATTAGTTCATATGGAGTTATGTTTTCTGAATCCTGCATTTTCTCTTATTTCTGTTTCTTTTCTATAAGATTTTTTTCCTCAGTGTACATCTTTAAATAGGCTGCCCATTGGCGCAGCTGTTAGAGGTGTTGTCTTGCAGCAAGAAGGTTCTGGGTTCGATTCCCGGCCCCTGTCTTTCTGCATGGAGTTTGCACGTTCTCCCTGTGCATGCGTGGGTTCTCTCCGGGTACTCCGGCTTCCTCCCACAGTCCAAAAACATGACTGTCAGGTTAATTGGCCTCTCTAAATTGTCCCTAGGTGTGAGTGTGTGAGTGCATGTTTGTTTGTCCTGTGTGTCTCTGTGTTGCCCTGCGACAGACTGGCACTGGCGACCTGTCCAGGGTGACCCTGCCTCTCACCCGAAACGATACCTGGAGATAGGCACCAGCACCTCCCGACCCCAGTAAGGGACAAAGGCGTAGGAAAATGGATGGATGGATGGACATCTTTAAATATAATTCCACAATTAGTCTACATTAGAAACATCTAATGAAATAATAAACTTGTTAAAGCAACATCAGCTGGAAGATGTAGGAATATGAAACTGCTGTGACACTGTTCCCAAAATTGCTGGTAATTTATAACATTCTTGTTTCAATGGTCTAAATGTGAGGAAATGAAGGAGATTTTTAGGCCCATCAAATAGTTAATACCTTTGAGATTTATGTGACATTCCTAAATATGTAGAGTGTTTTATTTTGGCATCATTCCTTCCAATGCCAGTATAACAAAAGGCGAACATATAAAAAGTCAAAGTGATAAAAGCCTGAACTTATGGATGAGTGCATGATAAATATAATAAAAGTTGTGTTACTTTACATTTTATGGCTTTACAGTACGCTTTTCTTGTTGCATTCTGTTTGGAAAGTTGATCAAACTGGATAAAAATACATGCAATGAGTGTCCGATCCTAAAAAAATATATTCTGATTTATAAGTACGATGCCAAAGACAACTTCAAGATGGAAAAATACAATATGTTATGTTTGGTATCAATTCATACCAAACATAAGTGGCCAGTGGTCTAATATCAAAACTACTTCAACTAACTTTTTATCTATTTGTATAATTAAAAGTGAAATCCTGTAAAAAAAATCCTGTAGCAGGACTCCTGTAGCTTCTGTTTACCATAAAACTGTTGGAATAAACAAATGCCTGGGGCTGTGAAGGGCTTTAACTTTTGTTCTGTGGATCTTAGTCCTGTGGTTTATAAACCACATTGTTTGCTCCCTTTTAAGGTGTGATTTCTTATTGAAAGGTTAATGAATCAGACACACCTTTAAAGTGGAATATGATAATGTATTCAGGAGGAGTTGCATAGAATATATAACAGGTGAGAAAATGTGAGGCAGAATAATAAGCACACTTGGTTATTGTAAGCCGAGAGGCTGTAAAAGTTATGAACTTCACACAGGCTGCCAATAATTCTGGAGGGCACAGTTAAAGCACGGTAACATGCTGAATTGAATCTGTGCTTCCATGGATATTATTCATTTGTTCAGCTGGAGTCATTGGCCCCAGCAGGCAGATGGGATAAAGGGGGAGAACGATGGAGTGCAAAAATTTATGACTGTCTGTTAAAAGGAAGTGAAAGACCAAAAGGACCTGCATGTTTTCATTGTGAACACCATTTTAACCACAGTAACGTGCCTGAGTGACACGTCAAATGTCATGATGGTAAAAAGCCATGGGACTGATGGACAGAAACATGGAGGGGAGGGGCAGCAAGCAGTGCATGAAGCAAAACATAGGGGTTGTTTTGCTGAGGGCAGCTTCCAGCTGTTCGCAGAGCTGAGATGCTGCAGAGCTGAGATGCTGCAGAGCCGTAGGCAGCGATCACACTGATAAACCAGAGAGAGAACAAGGGAACACATTTCAGTGGATTTATAACTTAACAGATAGCTTGTAGCTAAAACAAAGGACCTGAAACTCAGATTTTCATCCAGAGTTATGTTATGTACAGGATTTTCCTCCTTATTCAGGTCTTTTGTTTTTGCTTTTTTTGTCGCACCGAAAGTGCTCAGATCAAACAATATTAATATTAACGGATGACTTGATGAATCCAAAAAACAGTTTCCAATAAATTATTTAATATTTTAAAGGGACAGTATCGTGATCATGACGTTGACTTTTTGAGTTGTTCATCATGTTATATGATTATTCCTTCATCAAAACATACTTGAAGTGTTGCATTGATTCTTTCATGGATGTTTGATAATTCCTTTAATCTCCCATGGCAACCATTCAACTGTGCAAAACAGCTGTCTTCCCCTTGACTCCCCCACTCATATCCTTGAAACTAGCCAGCAACAATTAGCAAACACCTGGTAGAACTGCACATCTGCTAAGCTCATTATGTGAGCTGCTTTCAGTTAAATAAATGCTGGTAAAAACAATGTTAAAAGGTTAGTAGAGGAGCCATGTTGTGATGACCTCCTGGAAGAGGCTTTTCAACAAATGTAAGAGTTCCTTAAAGAGACAGAGGCCCAATTCCAGACATTAAATTACAAATTCAAATTTGATTTAATCTAATTTGGATACAGCTTATATAATATGACTGTACTTCGGTATTTACCTTTTCAACCTTCATCATGTTGTCATAGTTAAAGTGGACTAAAAATTCAGGGTAATACATTTTTCAAACAAATATATTTTTGCACAAGACTAGATTGTCTTGGGAAATTTTTTCTTCCTTAAATCATGATTTGAAAGCTGGATGTTGGCTACTGTTTATCACATTTGTTTGATCCAAAACATCTAGTTCTGACAAAAGAGCAAAACGTTTTCGCAGCACTGAGTTTTTCTCTCTTTGTTGTGTGTTTATCACATCACATGCCTGCGTCTACCTTCTCAGCAGGAGGTAGATAGAAAATGATGCAATAAATAAAAGCCGGTCTCTTCCTTTAAAATCAATCAAAATCACCTTTGTTATAGTTTGTTGCTTTTACATCAACATGTCATCTAATCAGGACCAAACCTGCCTTCCAACCAAGTTTGCACATGCACATGCCTGTGACAGTTTTGCAAATAACTTTTTTCATTTTCAGTGGAGATCCATAATTCATTACCCAACTTTGCTTTTATTGTTGTTAAATATGAATGCAGTAGTGGGTGGTATATTAAATATGTTTCTGTCCTTTTCTCAGTCCAAACATCAGCTGCAGCAGTCAGTTTGCATTATTGTTAGTTATGATAAATTTCATCCGAGGCCTGTAGTCACATCAAAACATATAAAACTGAGAACTCTGCAGCTGTGGTCCTTGTCAGAACATCAAGAGTCAACGAAGTGAAACACTAAGTCCTTCGTTTTTTTTCTCACATGCTCAACATGGTCAGCGCAGTTTTTTTTTTCTTCTTCTACTTTGTAATGATGTTCATGCAATGCTGGACATGCTATTAATTCTACAATTTTTTCTTTCAACTTTGAGATTTGCAGATTGCTCATCAAATACAAGGACCAGGCTAAAAATGACAAACTGCCAAAGTTTAAATATTATTTATTTTGTAACAATAAATAGCCGCACACATGTTTTATTAAAGCTATAAAGCTTTTTGTATGAAAAAAACACATTGAACTTCAAATTAGACTTCAAATGCACATCACATTGCATCAGGATTGCACCATCTGCACTACTAGTGTGATAGTTTTCTACCCCCACCCTCTCACCTATAATCATTATCTTGATTTTCTTTTGTTCTCTTTTAGATAAAATAAAAATCTGTACAATCTGTCTCAGGTTAACTGGGTTCTAGCAGTTGCTTCACATGAAACACGTTTTTAATCGAAGATGAGCATCTGACAGTCAGAAAAAAATTATTTCTCTTTGTAGGATCAAATCCACAAATGTATTTAGCAATATTTCATGTTTGTATAGGTCTTGAGGTTAACACTACAAGTCCAGGGTAACTTGCCATTCAGTCTGACTCAGAACCTTAAGCACTGCTGCTTTAGAGTTCCTGGAAAATGATCATGACTGACACCTTGCCTTCAACAGCCTCTATCTACGACGAGGAATATTATGTGAATGTAAAGGAAATTAAACTCATCAATTTCCAGGTGCTTAACTGAATTCTAATGTCTAACCCGGCACTTTACCTTTTGTATTGTTCTTTAATGAAACACCTAGATGTGGACTGATGTGGGGAAAATCTAGAAAGCGACTCATGTTCTTGGTGCTCTTTACCCCATTTTATTCTTTCATCCTCATTCTTTTCTCGCTCCAGCCCCCCTGTCTCTCCTCTCTGCTGTCCTAGCTCCTTTCATTAGCTGAACAGGAAATGGGCCCCCCGTTCCCCAGAGGAAAGCCATTAAAACATAATAATATGCCTTTTCTCACCTCTTCCCTCAGCCTCTCTCTTCCTCCAGCAAGTTTACCTCTGTGTCCTTTACAGGTGATAAACGATTCCTCGGGTGCAGAGGATGACTCCGTCGAAGATGACAACGCCAACAAAGACCTTATTAAAAAGATCTACATTTGTATTTTACTATTATAGATGCTAATAAAGCTACGTTCCCTCGCATTGTGGCTGTTTTTCAAAATAAAGTCCAATTAATGATTCTTTATAATAACTGCAACGTTCTGTGCCTCAGACAAAATAAAGACGATTCATTTCTGTGAGGTGTGTTCCAGGTGTGTGTGCTATCATTTAAAAAGCAACAAATTGTTACAGTGAACCTTTCTTTAGAGCGTAATGATGAAGTCACATTAAGGCAGAGAGCTGCATGAGCCACCGCTCATTTTTCTCTCTGCTCCTGTAGACACATAGGGTATGCATGCAAATTTAAACTGCAGCTTTTACCCTGCAGGCACCTTTCGCGCATAAACACATCTCTGCAAGTAAACACAAACGGTAAAGTGAGAATAGGAAACCTCAGAGACAAATCAAAATGGAGATAATGATGCCGAACGCTCAGCCTCTCTGCCTCATGGTAGTGAAGGCAGAGCGGTGAGAGAGACACACACCTGTGTAGAGGAGGAGTGGATTTTCTTTTGTATAACTCTAGTATTAAAAGGTCTTTAATTAAAAAGAAACATGTCATCATCCTTTAGCATTTTGGTCCAGCAGAAAATTCAACATGACAGTTGGCAATGAGACGGTTTTAAACTTAACAATCTTAACTATTGATCTTTGAAGAAAGTTAAAGTATTCAAAAATGTTTCTTAAGGAGATCAGGAGACTAAAATAACAATAACAAAAGGTTGTTTTTGCGATTTTTCTATTGATTTGGTAATATATTACAGATTGTTCTGCTTACCCACCAATACCAATAACCTGCTCTTGGTTTTTGAGAGAAACCTCCACATTTTTACTTGTTTTGAAATCTGGTATTACCAAAATTAGGCCTCTGACATCACATATCTATCAGCATAGTAAAGAGACAGTTCTTCAAATTCATCATGTATTTCACACCAGACCCATTAGTCAGTGTCTGCTGCTGAAAATCTTAATTTTAGTTTCAACCAACAAAACCACACAGTTCCAGTTAGTCTCATATGTACATAACTGCACATGTTAAGTTTGTGTTGGCAGGGAACCGTCTAATGGTTGTCGTGGTAACGTGAACTGAGATGTGATTATGTCTTGCATTAAGGGTCTGTTTTTATCTCCATTGCCATTGTGATCGCTGTGCTGTGGAAAGGTAGATACACCTTTACGCTCAGTTTTTTGTTTTATTTAAAAGCTTTAAACTTTAATAGCTGCTCAAAATACATGTAAGTTTAGACAAGAAGCTGTTTTCTTGTTCCCGGTATCTGACCCCTGACCATACATCTGAATTACATTTTGTTTTGTTTTTAAAAAGAAATAATGACTAAGGGGGGCTTCTCTTTAATGTCAGGTTGCATGTTTACACCCCAGAGAAACAGAGAGACATGGATTATTACTCAGAAGGACACTGTGGGTATGGACACTATGACAAAACCAAAAAGTTAAAATTATGTAAGAAATATAATCTCATAAAATGTATGAAACTAGAACAAAAACTGCAGGTGTTTGTCTGGTGTTAGTTAAAACAAATGTGAAGGATACCATATGCCTCAAAAGAGTCGTATCTGCTTCAGTTATGAAGATGCTGTTCTGTTATTCTGAAGAAGTGGATCATTCAGAACAAGAGTCTGGCTGCAAGAAGCTTCCTTTATTTAGCCATAGAAATATTATAAAAGACACTTGCTGATGCTGGGAGGTAAGATGTGATTGACAGGCACTCATCCAAAAGTGTAGACTAGGGTCAAGTCTGGAAGTCTGGGGCTTTTGAGTCCCGCTGGAAATTTCATGTCGTATTTAGACTGAAAGTCATTCCCAATGAGCATGAATGATTAAAAGAGGGCGGCAGAAGGATGTCAGCATTTTTTTTTTGCCACGGAGAGTCTAGTGTCAGAGTTAAGGAAAGTGTTGTGACCTTTTCAGAATGTGTAGTGGCAGGAAATGGCAAATCTCCCCACTATCTTAACCGTCGCCTCCACTTTCCTTCCTCACCTTCACTCACCCAAAGTGATCATTAGATGTGGCCTGCCAGACATCAGATAAGGAGGGTTTCATTAAGATTTCTGCTTGCTCTCCCTCTGTCCTTAACCCTTAAAGCCAGCTCGTCCACTTGGTCTCCCTGCTTGTCATCTTTCTCACCTAACGAAGTCGCCTCATTAGCCGCAGCCTGCCGGGCTTCAGACTGAAACGCCTTCGTTAAGTCTAGAATTTTGTATTTGCTATCCAAGGAGCATCATTCTCTTTTTTTTTCGTATTCTTAAAATATTTCATTCTATTCAAAATTTCCTGATCTACAAGTAGAAAAGCCACAGCTCCACACATCCAGTGGTGAGTGATTTCTGTTAGAAACGTGCTGGGATACAGATGTAGCCATTATAATCAGACCCAGAGTTTCATCATGATAGGGGAAAAAGCTCACAGAACCAGGAGGCTTCACCTCTTTTAATCATGACTGGAGTTTGGTTAGCATATATCTAGTTTTTTTACTGGGACTTTTTTTGAACCAAGAGGTTCAGAATTATAAAATGGATACAAATGTTGTCTACAAAAGCTTTCAAAATCCAATTTTTAAATGTTTTCGAATTATATTAAACCACCAAATACAACCCAGGGAACTATCCTCAGAAGTGAAAGTAAATGTGTAATATTTTCTCTGTATAAATCCCCATATTATGTGAAAGCCATGTATTATTTGTAGAAAACATTAGTGAACAAAAACCGTCATGAGTGCAGGTCAGGTTAAATCGTGCAAATTTTTGAAGCAGGGTTCGACAAGAAAACATTATCCTGAGCTTCAAACGTCTCACAGACCTAATTTATCATCTGAAAATGGAATCAGTGAAATAATTGGAAACCTACCAAAAATCTCAGTCTATTTAAAGGCACATTACAGGAAATAGGAGCATTAATTAGTGATGGAGGAGAGAAACCCGTGGTAACTCTGAAAAAGTTCCATAGTTACAGCTCAGGAAATTTGTCGTCATGACAACCAATTTGGGATACACATAAAAAATTTATTAAAGACTTTCTGGTCAGAATAGATAAAAAAGCAGTTATGTTTTTCGTCACTTCTTGCAAAATATCATTAGTGGCTAAAAAACAAAATGTTGCATTTTGTGAAAATGATGGTGTGGGATGATTTTCTTCAGCGACGACGAGGGCCCACACGCAGCCTGAGCCTGAACCAAGTCAAGACCTGAATCCATCTGGAAACTTATGAGTAGATTTCAATGCTTTATTTATGTGTTTATTCAATCAATTTATAGTTTTAAATTAACATGTGGACATAAAGTTTTGAATGAAGAAGAGTAGTTTGAAGAAAAAAATCTTCAAACTCAAGATCTGGGGGCCAAAATATGGCCCTGCACAAGATTTTATGTGACCCTAGAGGAACACATAAATGTTCCTCTGGAGTTTACCTTCAGTGGTAAAAGTTATCCGCTTAAAATATTTTTCATTACTCAAATCAAAGTGGTTTTTGTCTTCATAGTGCAAATTACATCAGTTTCAAAAGATGCTCTGTATTATTTAAGAATTGAGTTGCTTATTAATATTTTAACAGTTTGTTATTGGGTGTTATTAATACATTCTGCCATCACCTCTCATTTCAGGACATTCATGATGTTGATATGGCCCAAAATGAAAATGAATTTGAACCGCTGCCATGTCTCAAAGACATTCTCCGTCTTATATGACCTCAGTCTGGTAATAATTCACTTTCCATTTTGCGTTATGTTTGTATGTTGTTGATACAAAAAGCAAATTATCCTGCAAGCTGCATGTGTGCTTTCCTTTCAGTGGTTTCAGTTAAAACATGTAGGAAGATAACTGGACCATGAAAGACTTCCTGCTGACTCCAGCTTCTTTTGTATGAATGAATAATGATGAACGAATGCATGTGAAAGGAGGAATTTTACAGTGATTTAATAGGTGATTTGCAGACTTTCAGTCTGTTCTGCTCGCACAAAGTTTCATTGCTCTGATCCCTCCTTTGATCGTTGGGTTTGTTATTACATCTTCCCTCCTTCTGAATTTTGTTCCATCTATTTTGGATTTCTCCTGTAATTCCTGCCATCCCAGCAAATTGTTTACTATCTTGTCATCAGTGCCACTTCCATTTTCTTCCCCCTCCCTACTTTGGCTTGAGCCCAATCTCTGTCAAGCAGACGACGCGGCTGCTGGTGGTGATAACGGTGCTCAAAAATGAAAAATTTATTCTATAAGAAAAAAAAAATCAGCCTGAAATGAAAGCTGCAGCACTGTGACAGTTTGAAACGAAGCCTGTTCAGACCATTCCACTGCAACACACAAAACAGTATGTTTTTTTTTTTTTTGGATACAAGTATGGAAGCCTAGAAAGAGAGAAAAATGTTGATTGTTTACCTCATTACATCTGTTCCCTAATGCTTTGACATGCAGTGTGACACTGCAGGACAGCGCTCAGTTAATTATAAGTTAAAATTGAAGTTGCTGAAGTGAGAAGGGATGGCACAGCCATTCATTTTCAAGGGAAAGGTTTGTGTTTTTGGCCAGAACACCACTTAATAAAAAAGAAAACATCATTGTAAGCAGTGTTTTGTATAAACATCTATAGATGTCTCAACAGGGTTTAGGTAGTTAGAGAATAAACTCACAGTGTTGTGGTTGATTTAGTTGTACAAGTCCTGTAAGTGTCACATCTCTATGCCATTTTCACAATGTTTTTATGCTTCCACATTTCTCCGCTCCTCCTGCCGAGCTCCAGCTCTGTTCATCAGCTTCATTCAGCCCATCAGTGTGTGACTGTCGACCTGCCTCACCTTTTTGCTGCAGCACTTTAACTCCCCTCAGCCTTCCTGCCAGATGACTGACTGCCCTGTGCTCTTAGTTTTGCAGAAGTCCCTCTGTTCCCTCGTTTTGTCTCCAAATTCCTCACCTCTTTCCTGATTATTGCATTGCTGCATTTCCATGAACCATAAAACTGTGCAAATTGAAATTATATAAATTTGCTTAAAATAAAAAAAGAGACGTTTGTTTTATGTTTACAGGTTTTGTCCTGCTTGAGAGTGAAGACCTCAGTCTTAAGTTCTCCCTGGATTTACTTTTATCCAATTTATGTCAAGAAGACAGACTGCAAATGCTTGCCACACTTTTCAGATTTCAAAAACTAACTTGTTTTCATTTCACAAAATAAAAACCCACATTTTATTGTGGTATTTGATAAAACTTTTTAAGCTCTCACACATTCCCTCATGCAAGATCCATGATGGGGAAAATGCTACTCCATTCGTACTGCTACACTGTGTAATTTTGAACTGAGTTTAATGGCTTGTAGATCATTTAAGTAAAGACCTGGAGTTATGGTCACCGTCCTCTTTGTGTTGGCTGTCTGTACTCAGATATTGCAGCTCTGCAGTTTGAGCTGAATATTGGCATAAAAAGATCAGTCAGAGGATTATGAGTCAATTTACCATGGAAATGTAAATTGGCTCATTGACTTTTTTTCAGAAGTCCAAAAGTGGGCATCATCTCTACAGTTTTTTTAGACAATATTTTGCAGCAGGAACAGAATTGGCAATAAAACACAAAAGCGAATAAGAAAAGAGAATTTTACTGAAAGACAAAAGAAGCCAGATGTATAGCGTGGTTCGGGAGAGGAGAGGGAAACTAAAACGCCAGACTGAGACATTAAACAAAAGGAGAAAGCGATAACAGGAAGAAGAAGGAGGGATAGTTGTTCTAGCTAGATTTAGCTGAGCAGGTTCCCTTGATATGCAAATGTGCTTCTGCAGTATAAATGTTTGATGGCTGCTGAAGCCCGACATGCTGCACAGGCCAACAAAGCATGAAATATACATTACAACTTTAGGGATTGTGTTTGCAGAGAAAGGTGTGAGGCGCACACACCAACATTCATGAACTCGGCAGCAAGAAGTCCTGCTTCATCCCGCTAAACACCCAGAAGTAGGGTAAAGAACAGCAGTTCAGCTAGAGGTCAGACACCTTGTACCTGTTGATAAGTACAAATCTCAAATCTCTTTTTATTGACACTTTTATATTATTTTAATGGGCAGTAAAAAAATAAATACAAATACCTCCAATCTTACAATAAAAGGAAACAAAAAGTTTGAGAAAAACTAAGATAAATACAAGCTAAATTGATGTGTAATGGCAAGAGCATTGGATTTGACTTCCCATTAAGGTTGTCAAATCAATGGATGAGGCACAGGAAATTGTTTAGACAATTTATTCCACTTCTGAACTAGAAAAAGATTCAACACAGCATTCGTATCCATTTTTGATCCCATAAGACATGTGTTTATCAGACAGCCCTTACAAAAAAATCCTATGTAATCACATGTGACTTTCACATGTGATCATGTGATTATGTGACCCACTTGTGGGAAATGGGAATCACATGTGAATTTCATGGGATTTTTTTGTAAGGGAGATAAAGTGAAGAAGGCTGGAATAATGTGCTGTGGCCTGGACAGGGACTGCAGCGGATGAAGGCTGATGTTTATTGATGTTGTGGTTCCTTTGACTTTCTGGGGATGTCAGAAAGGTGAACATCTGGTGGTTGAAGGGAAGACAATTACTTTGTTTTTTTAATAACTTGGTTCTTAAAAACTTAGACATTTGCGTACAGATCAAACATTCTTCTATATCTGACAATCAATGGAGAATAAAAGTATTAGTTTTACGGCTTTGTTGCAAAAGGGTATCATATGAGATCTATGACATCCTATCTCAGCATAACATAAGTCGACAATCAAAGATATTCCTATTAATCCCAATGCTTTTTACCATAGGATGTTGTCATTTTTCAGCTCTTTCTTTTTACTAATCCTTTAATTAGTTTAGAAGTCAAACTTCACTCTTGATGTGTAGCTCTCCATCTTCAATTGATCTTGAAACCCAATCGTTAAAGTGCATAATACATTTGAATGTGAAAGTTCAGCAGCAGGATCACCATCACGAATCCATGAACAGCAATTTACTGTCTGTGCTCATGCACAGACATTATTCCCTCCATTTATTCCCAGACAATACATGTCAGTCTCTACCCTCTCTTCTCATTCCGATGCCAAACTCCCTGTCCTCTCACAGGCATGCCAAACATTTCGCTTCCTTCCTCCTCTGCATCCGACTAACTGCAGGGACCCATTGTTTGTAGAATTGAAGGTATAAGCTCTGTGCCACTGGGATTATTCTGACAGACTGCAGTCATTTCATCCCTGAAACATATCCTGCACGTTGTGGTTGCCTCATGCCAGGATGGTTTGCAGCTTTACATTAAGCAGTCACTTCCAGGTGACTGGAAATAATTTCAGCTTTTGTTGGGTCATTTGGTTTGTTTTACGGTACTTGACCGTAACGATTACTGGTTTATGCTCCCAAAAAGACTCTGCTTGAATCGTATCTGGAAATCAGTTTGGGAAGCCTTATAAGGAGCTATTCTTTTTTTATCTGCTCTCCCTATTATGGCTAAACTGAAGCTTAACTAAAACTTAAAAAAAAAAAAAGAAGTTCAAAGGTAAAATATGTTTTTAAAAAATACCCGCTAAAGCATAAGTCTTTATGTCAAAAAATTTCTCAGCTTTTCCCAAGTTTATATCAAAGACTTTGCACTTTGCACAACGCAAAAATAAAACATCAACTCTTCTTCTGATCCAAACAGACATGAAAATTGACATCAAACATTTTGGTTTCCAGTTCCCATATCGAGCCGTTTCTTGCAGCCCATCTTGTTTTTAGACTTTAAATAAGCCTCATTAGCTGGATGTGAAGCAAAGATCAGCTCTCCTGCTGCCGAGGAAGCAACTTCTTTCGTAAACTTTCCATCTTCAGATGCTGCCATCTGAGTGTGTGGGAGGAGGAAATGGATAGAAGAAGTTAGTCAACTTTTTTTTTTTTTTTTAAGGGAAGTTTATTAACGTGATGTGAAACACAGAACTTCTGACAGTTTTACAGTAATGCAGTCAGCTTTTTACTTAAGAGCCTGAAGAGAGTGGTGTTTATGTAACAGCCTGGCTTATAGTGGGAGAGAGCAAGAGAAGAGAGAGAGAGAGAAGGACTGCTGCAACGTTTTCCTTTTTTCCTTTTATAGTCAAGGCTGAGGGTGCTCTCCAAGGCCAAGAACCAATTAACCCATCTGCGCCGCTGTGGGCTTCGACCGCTGCGACAAGCTCCACAGTACCCGGACACATAATGGTCCAGAGCTGAGGGTGTGCTGGGAGACCCTCCCTGCCATGGCGCTGAATGGTAAGAACTGTGTAGATCAGGATGCAGGGTGCAGGCCACTCTGCTGCTGATGCTGCTGAGAGATCAGCACAATGTGACAATAGGTGATGATGGTGCTATTGTCAGAGGTCCAACTTGTCCTCACCGGAGGCAGCAGCTGTTGAAGTGAGAATGAAAGAAGAGCACTTCTTGCTTTAAGAATCTCAAAAGAGTAATAATAATAATAATAATAATGACACTACTACTACTACTACTAATAATAATAATAGCAGAGGAGATTCTAATCTTATGGAGATATTGCTGATGAAGGGAAAGAAAAGAGTGCAAATGTTTTATATCTTTCAAAAATCTCTGAAAACGTTGACATGTAAATGTACTCAGACTCCCCCATTTGATCTGAATCATATTGACACTACAGATACATCTGCAAGTCTTTTACTGTATGTCAACCATCTTTGTATGAGACCAAAAATGTACTCTTCCTTTCTAAAAATCCCAGGCACAGAGAGACTTTAGGTATTGTTTTGAAACACAGCCCTGCTTCTGCACAGGTTGACCTGACCTGCTGTGTTCCTTGGTCTTCATGATGCCTTATTATTCAAAAATATTCTATATATCCAACTTATCTAAAGGTTAATTAGTTACATTAAAGTTTATGGAATATCACAGTAAAGGTAAATACCTTTACAGGACAAAGAACAAACTTTCTTAATGAAGGAAATTTTAAAGGGACAGTATTAAATAAAGGGGCTGCACAGTGGCGCAGCTGGTAGAGCTGTTGCCTTGCAGCAAGAAGGTTCTGGGTTCGATTCCCGGCCCGCGTCTTTCTGCCTGGAGTTAGCATGTTCTCCCTGTGCATGCGTGGGTTCTCTCCAGGTACTCCGGCTTCCTCCCACAGTCCAAAAACATGACTGTCAGGTTAATTGGCCTCTCTAAATTCTCCCTAGGAGTGAGTGTGTGTGTGCATGGTTGTTTGTCCTGTGTGTCTCTGTGTTGCCCTGCGACAGACTGGCGACCTGTCCAGGGTGACCCCGCCTCTCGCCCGCAATGTTAGCTGAAGAGGAACCAGCACCTCTCCTGACCCCACTAAGGGAAGAGGGAATATAGAAAATGGATGGATGGAGGATTATATAAAATACTGCACCATTTTTAGCTTTAAATTATATTATAATGTTATTCCTTCATCAAAAACGCCTTGTTTTCATGCATGTTTGAGAAATACTTTAATCTCCCATGGCAACCATTGAGCTGTGCAAAATGCCTGGGTTTTCTTCGAGGCACAGCTCCTCCTCAGAGCTGCAGCACTCCTCCTCCAGGAGGAGCTAGTCAGCTCCTTCAGACTAGCCAGCAGTAATTAGCAAACACCTGTTGGAACTGTGTATCTGGTAAAAATGCTGTTGAAGGGTATAGCAGAGTTTTTAAAGAGAGGACCAATTTCAAGGTATTAATATTTCCTTTAAGTCATATTTGAGAAATTTGCATTATATGACAAATGAAGGTACCATAATTGCATAATTGTGCTATGAAATGGCACTATGGACCTAGAAAACACATAATACCGTCCCTTTAAACTCAGGACCTTGTTGCTTCTAGGCAGCAGTGCTCATTCCCTGGGATAACATATGTCCACAATTTTGTTTTTGTCTGGCAAACTCCTGGCAGGTGATATCTCCTGCTATCTCAAATAAAAGCACTCTTTTTGACTACACATCTCACAACAAGCTCACAAAACATATGGTGATAAAAGCACACAGCAGCAGCCATTACTGTCTCAGCAATCTCCTGCAAATAGGTCTTTCTGTGTTGGTTGTGATTATTTCAGTTTGATGTGTCAAACAGCTACAGCTTAGGGTATACTGACCAACACATTAGTAGAGGTGGCAATTTCTGCTCATGTGGGTTTCTCCCAGAAAAAAAATACAGACGTGATAATGGTTTTATGGAAGAAGAAAAACTGTGCAGCATTTTTCCTGCAGCTTCAAGCATGCTGTTTGTCCATAGAGATTGGTTTAAATTCTAGCTTATTAGAAATCCTGTGCAATAGTCCACAATCTCGCTAAACTGGATGCCTGTATAATTATGGATAAATAAAATTTTAATCCCAGCAATAGAGCAGTATCAATAAAAAAATTTAAAATATTGAATTTTGAAATGGTAGCCAAGTTCTGGCATATATATATATATATATTTTTTTCTTTTTTCTTTTTTTTTTCTTTTTTCTTGAATGATTGTCTGATGACGCCACCACTTGTGCCCTCTGGTTCTTTTATAGATGCTCATTACAAATCATTTTAAATAATTTTCATACCCATCATCAGCCTGTATATTACCGAGATTGTATCTAAAATAAATCAATCTTTCTTGGAGTTTGTGACAAAAAACATATGCATTTATTCTCTCTTTCTGTAATTTTTTATCTATAAAGAATGATGGCGTCTAGCTTTGAATTACTGAAATGATTAGTTTCCTGATATTCTAATCACAACAATGTACCTTGAACAGCAAATTTTGGCAGAAAGTTGCACATTTACCTGCTGTTTAATCAGACAGAAGGAGAAGGACTGGAAATGAAGAGTTTTTCAAATGTTCTTGCTAAAATTGAGTTGTATTTTTCCCCCTCAAAGATGCTCATAATACACCTAAAAAGTGAAACGTGGCTAGAAATAAAGAAATATGAAGTGTGTAGTACTTTGATAAACAAACCCTTTAGCTGCTTAAAGGAGCATACAATATGTCTGCTTCTCAGCAGACATATTGGTGCACAGATAAAAGCCCTGGCAGAGAGTTAACAGAATCACTTGAAATAATTGTCTTCAGTAGAAGGAAAAGGTGGAGAGGATCTAGGTTTTACTAAAGGCTTACAATGTGAAGTGTAAATATTAACATATTTTGTTAAACGCTAAAACCGGAAAATAAAAAGTAAACATTGAAAAATTTAACCTGAAAATTGCATCGTTAATTTCCTCTGCAATGGTGGTTTAATCAATGCGTAAAAGAGTTTTTAAATGCTTTCAGGGTTTTTGGAATGAATTAGTGATTTTAATTGTGAAAAAAGACTGATATCCAAGTCAAGTGCTTACCAGTTATCCTTTGAAATCCTTTATAAAATTCAAATGTTTTTATTTTGTATTTTTTTACAGAGGCCAATAAAGATTTTGTGATTAAGTCACAATAAAGGCATGCACAACATTTTTTTGCAATGTTTTGACGGAAAATGTGAGTTAGTAATAGATTTCATTTGGTTGTCAAAACTTAGACCCGAGTGAATAAGTACATTCATGTTCTTGCATACTCTGGGCTCTTTAGCCCTATTGCATCTACCTGAGCCCTCACTGCAATCCTCATGTCAATAGTAACAAAAATAGTGTTTTTGTCTTATTTGAACTTGGCTGGATGAGATTCTGATTCATTCATAGATTCATATTATTCCCACTCACTCTGGCCTGCTATTGTGGACTGTAGCAGTGGACAGTGGACTGTAGCAGGCCACTGTAGCAGGTGACAATGAGATATAAAGCGTCGTCTGCATACCTATCATATCACTCTGCAATCTAAGCTAAACAGATGTTAAATAAAAGTGGACTCCTAATGAACCTCACAATTCATATTTATTCATCCTGGTTTATAACTATCAAATCATATTGTGATCAGTTACATCAAACAAACCAAGTTCTTTATCCCTCACTAAGTCATTCAAAACCTTTGCCAATGCAGCCTCTGTACTGTGATGAGGCCCAAAGCTGGAAACACTTAGGAGAACTTTACTTGTTCAGAAACTCCTTCAAACTGAAGGAAGGTTTTCAGGTTTGACTCAATGTGACAAAGTTGAAGGAGGATCAGAAATTATGTTCTTTCTTTGATGTTTCAAGTGTTCACACAGTATTGTACTAATCTTTCCTACATTCTTAGGTTGGATAACAGGGGCATTCACACTTTAACCTGCAGTTTGGACTTTCTTCCAAATAACAGTTCAGCTAGTTATCTTTTGTATGGTGTCAGAAATCTACTAATTAGCAATGCTTTTCCATTAGCTATTTCCTTCACACGCCATACTTTGATCATATATATTTAAAGCCTTTGCATGCTCCTATTTGCATGCATATTTTAATATTTAAAAGGGGAAATGTTTCACACCATGTTCTAGTATTACAAAATTTCAAGCCTCACTGCTGTAGAAATCGGTCTGGAACGGCATTTTTCCCCCTTTGCTTCATTCCCGCCGTCATCCTTTGACTCAATCTGTGCCCTGTCTCTCTTCACTGATTCTGCTTCTCTTTTCATCTCAGAATGCGCAGTGCAATAAAGTCCAGACAGAGTAATTACAGGCTGCCGACAAATAATGCAGAACCATCCGACAGAGTGCAACATCATATGCTTTTAAGAAGCTTATTTTCAACCCTCTGCAAATTAGACACTTTGTGCTAAATCGACCGGCCTCTCCCTCACATGCATCCCTGTCAGGGTTTAATTGTGTAAACAAAAACCCACACAGCCTGTCACCTTCCTCTATGAATGCTTTCTGAAGGAACAATATCTGATGAACAAGTTCATCTATTGGTCTGTTTTTGATAAGCCTTTCAGACTTTTTAATATGCAGCAAGAGCATGATTTCATTCACATAAATTTCCATAATATTCTGGTCTAATTGGTATATTTAATATTAAATTACCAGCCTCTTCATGGACAACAGATGGGTCTCACTGATAGGCAGTTTCTTTATTTGTGCTTTCATCATCATGGCATTGTTTTATTTATGCAAATATAAAACAAATCTATTATTTGGCCAAAACGGAAAGTAGTAAAGAAGGAAAATACAAAGTGTCCAAATCCACACAACTAGGAATAAAAATTAAAACCTAAATATACAATATACAGAAAAACTTGTTTGTTGCCATCAGGAGGTCATGACAATTTGATCACACAATTACACACAGAATGTGTCCTAAACCTTTGGTGAACTGATGAACAGCACATTTAAAGGCCTAAGAGACTGAGGATGTGTAAAGTAGCCACTCTTGCCAGTCCAGATTGACCAACAGCTAACAATTGTTTCTGGGGTTTTGGAATCAAAAACTGTTTTCATGCAAACAATAAGTTTACATGCAGTTCAGTTTGTGTTGTAACAATGATTCTCTATGGTCAATGATGTCAAAAATCTTTATAGAAAAATTTTAGATTTTTCTAAATTAGCATGTTTTCATTAAAGTCAAAAGTTACAACGTCTTCATCCAGGAAAGAGACATTGAAGCACAGAAGCGCGAACCAAGGAGGGTTTTTCAATGTTAAGGCAGCAATTACTCAGACATTAGCCCTGTCCTCTCCTGTACACCCTCCAATAAAAAAACTTTAAATCTTGCTCAAAAAGTCTAAAAAAAAGTCTATTTTTGAGCACATTTTATTTAAATGGGAAATACTGAATTTAAATAGTGCCATGCAAAGCGTTGTAAACTACAGACATATTCACCCGTTTAAGGTTGCAAATGAACACACATTTACATGGGGCTGAGTGCCTTGCCCAGCGGCACATCAACATAAAGAGCTGGAATCAAACCTACAATACATATTAGATTGTGAGGCAACTTTCTTAAAGTTAGTCTTGTTTGAAACCTTTGTCTTAGTGGATCTAAAATACATTTTTCTCTTCTTCATCACTACATTTGTGTGTATTTTTCTTCCCCCAGTTGGCCTCACAATCCTTCCAGTCTTCTGTCGTTTACACCTTGTCAGGCACTTGTATATTCAAACTGCACACATGAAGATACCTATGATATACAGCCTCTGGCACACATGTCAGGGTTACAGTAGATTTCCCCATCTCTGTCTGCAGGTGATCATGTCGGCCAGTTGGAAGAAAGCCATAAGTTGCTTCAGGCTAGGACGTGTTGACACAAATTGTGGTGTCCAGAAAATGCAGGACATGTTATGAAGATTGTAGACGAATGGGTTCATCTTAGACACATTTGACTATAAGTGCCACGTTTTACTTTTCATCTGAAGCAAAAATGATTCCCTATAGATAATCCTGTATGATACTTCCATCTACATAAAGAAGTTTATATCTGAGAAAATGGAAACATAAAAGAAGCAGTGTCATATTGCTTTTCAACGTTCACTTTGACGTTCTTGCTCTGTTAGCTGTGACACATTCCTGTAGGTGGGCATCAACAACTCAAGTTCTTCTACCGTATATGATACACTTGGGCCTGTCTTTCAGGGTTTAACCCTGTTTCTTTCCTAGAAATGGATGAATTTTGACTGCAGCTAGCTGCATGTGCTCTCTTGAATTTAACTCATAGCCTTTCTCCTAGATGAAGCCACTAGATGAGCTAATACTGCCCCCAACTATTTTTTTTACTGAAAAGGAGCAAGTACTCCTTAATCAGTGTTTCTGTATGTTTAGTGCATGTGCTCTGTCTTCTCCTAGTTGGTAATTGTTCACACTGACCCTGAGGTTTTACTGTTACAAGAAAGTCTTCATTTTCAATGCTACATGTATGCTCAGTCTCAGAGATTGCTTCAAATCCAACAACAAAATGCAAATGATTGTCCACTATTCTTATATGCTCATCGAGAAGGAATGAACACTGCAAGTCAATGACTCGATGCAATCTGCTGTATTTATTTAGGTGGAAAACTTTGTAGCCAATTTTATCAATAAACAAAAGTTGGCAGTATTGTCAGGGGTCAACCTGGAATGCGTGAAATTGATTTAGAATCTGCCTGATTAGATTTAGACAAGATGTGTTGTGAATTGCTGTTATGTAAATCCACTAAATTGAGCTGAATTACTGTGCAACATTACTCATGGCTAAGTAGCTAAATAGTACTTGAATAATTAATCTTCTTTTCATAAAATGTTCACTTTGTGACAGAGGTGATAGCGGTCTAGTTGTTTTTTGTGATTTAACCCTTTTTCATTCTTGTCCTAAACAATAAACAGGATTTTTGCAATTAGCAGGACATTTTCCTATTTGTTTGCAGTTGGATCCATGCTGAGTGGTAATCTCATGACTGCCAACCACTAAACAGCAACAGAAAAAGCCAATTAAAACTAAAAATGTTTGCATTGGCAGCAAGAAGGCTGAGATTGCTCATCTGCTGAGGTGAAGGACCATGTGGAGGTGTCTGATAATTGCCTTTTTGTTTTCTTGACTTTTTGGTTCATTGGAAAAAAATATGCACAAACTATCTATCAGTTGGAGAGTTGTGACCTGGGGAAAGGAAAAACCAACATTTTGTCAAAAAGCTGAAACAGAAATAGAGCACGTCTGTTGTTTTTGTAAAGTAAAATATAATGCACTGAACCAACAACTATGATAACTTCTTCTTAACTAAGGCAGCAAAAGTCCTATCCTGCTTTGGGAGTTTAGCCTAACAGTCATATTAAATGTAATAGTTTTATTAGCACTAAATATTCTGCTCAGTTAAACAGTGACTACTTTGATAACTCAGGTTTTAAGACTGGCCATAAACGTCCACAGACCCAACCTGAGAACTGCCTTTACAGAAATGCCTTACAACTAAAGGCTGTGTCTCTATCTGGGCTTTGAAAACTTTTGAACAAAAATATAAACTTCTTCTATTTGATTGACACTGTTTTCACTGGTGATAGGAAATAAAACTGATCTCAATCACTTCAGGAGAAAAATGACCTCCAACCCAGAGGGGGCAGTGCACCTATTTCCAGTAAATCCAAAGCATCATAACTTTGGATTTAGAGGAAGAAACTCTTTTGTGCCAGGCTTATAGTTAATGGGGACTTGAGTTCTCATCATGGTGCGTGGCATTACAATGATGTAATGCTTGCTATTATACAAGCAAGCATTGACCCAGGGGCCCAGGACTCAAACTTCTGATTGGTGTTTGCATATTCTCTGTACCCATGTGTGAGTTTTCTCCAGGTAGCATCTCTGTTTGGTTAACTGTTCTCTCTGACTTGTCCCTGGCTCTCACCCAGGTACTGCTGGACGGAGGGAAGTTAAAATGAAGGCGGATGTGAAGCCTTGAAGGAGAGTAAAACTGAAAACACATTCTGTTCCAAAATGACTAGAATTCCTCAACAGGCTTGAGTTAAAACACAGTTAGAGTGCAATCTCAACCAACCATGAGTTTTGACAGAAGAATTTAAAGAATGTTTCGGAACACAAAAAGAGTTAACAAACTCAAAAGTACAGAAATTACAGAGCCATGGAGCTGTTATGTTAGCAGACGTTTACACACTTTTCAAAGTATTTATAGATTGCATTAGAGAAAGCTAGTTTGAATATGGCCCTGTCTGATAACTGCATGACTTTTTGCACTGATCAAATAAGAGAGAAGAATAATACAGAAAATGCCAGGAGAAACAAATGTGTCTTATCAGTCTTTCAAACTGTGTAAATTTAATCCCAATGTTTACAGCCAGAACAGGCAAAAAGTAGTTAGAAAATATAATCAAAATAAAAGAAATCCACTATTGATGGTGTTCAGAAATGGCAGTGAGTAGTTCAGGCCTGACCCATATGATCATGATATGCCTCTTCTGAGTACCTATTTGGGTTCCAAGGTACCCAAAATCAATACACAGCATTCAATCTCCTGGAGAGGCTAACCTGACCGGAGTACTGGGTGAGCACAGATCTGGGCAAAAAGCAGCAGGATGAATAGTGACACACAGGGATATATACTCTGCAATGTTGAGCTGTCTGGCAAGGCCGAACTGAGGTGGAAAGAAAATTATTCAGTGAAGTTGTCTGAATGGCTAATGGTGTACAGAAAACTGAGCCTAAAGGGAAGCAGGAGAAAAAAAGGTATTTGTGCCACAAAACACACAGACAAATGCTTACATTCCATCGCATAAGGAACAACACAAAGACTGGGTAAAAGGCGCTACTCCTCACATTTCTGACTTGATTACCGGTACTAAGAATAATGTATATTAATATATATTACTCTGCTGCCACAGGTGACAAAAAAAGACAAAAAACAATGAGTTCTCCTGGAAAACACTAATAGTTTTCAATCATATATTTAAATATTTCCATCTTCATCCAGTAATCCAGTAATTCAACAACAAATCTCCCACATTTTAAGTTTTCTGTCATCCATCTAATTATCAATGTAATTATGTCCTTCAGTAGTCTTACTGTTTTTAACAGACAGTAGCATTGGTTTGTACTTCAGCTAGCTAATAAGTGACATTATGAATGCTTTTAAAATTACCTGCTCCTTCACTCACTTACCAAACAGTAAAAAACCTGGGAAATTAACAGATTTGGACACAATTAGCAGAATGTGCTGATTTAGCATGTCTACCACCACAAGAGGAAATAAATTATTACATAGAGATGTTGCACTTCCTAAATCCAAGCCTCATGTTGGAATCAATTAATGACTGAATGAGGTACACCACACATGAGAGTACAACACACATATCTGCCAACTGCACAATCTGACCACCAACCAACATGTAAAGTTCTACTAAACCACGCTATGCGCTTTGGAATGAATGTTTCATTGTGTCTATGAGGCCTCGCTCTCTGTCCTTTGGTGTTCACTCACTATTTTGACTGTATGTGAACTAAATCACATCTTAATCAGAGGAACTTTTATAAGAGGATAAATAAAAGTAGTTAGACAGAGTCTCATCTGGAGTTGGCAATGGAAGGAAAAAAATCTTAGAATTTCTTAGTAATTTAATTACTCTTTACAAGAAAAAAACAACTTGCCTTGAGATGTCTTGATGTGCATTTTAATTACCTTGGCTCTACTCAGATTCTTCACTGTACACTGGAGGAGACAGGCAGCTTATTCAAGGTGCACCCTAGAAAGTTTCTTTAAGCAAAGTTAAGCAACTTCAGCTTGTAAAATATTTAACAGATGGGTTGTTCCCTCAAGTGTCTGTCACACAAAACCTTGTTTAAACCTGTCTACCTCATGCTCATTTCCCCAGCTGCTCAGCATGTCTCCTACTTTCTCTCTCTCCTCAGTTTCATCCATTTTGAACACTTTCAGTGTCTGCCATATGTACCAATATGGCCCATCAACAGACTGAGGCAGTGTGTATTCTTGGTTGTTTGTCAGAATCGATACTCATCCCATTGTGGAGTCTCTGTGGAGGATTTGAAGGCAGTGCTGCATGCTGCAGAATGAAAGAGAACATCTTTACTTTGAGTTTTCTCCAATCTTCAGAGATCATAACCAAACAGTATGTCTGAAAACATTCCTGTAGACAAATAAACAATATTTTCTACTTGCAGGAGCTGGGAAAATAAGACACTGAATGGTTTTAATGGAAAAAATGAATTAAAGAGAAGTTACTTCATAAGAAAAGGGCCTTGGGTTTATGCTGTATGAAGCTCTATTTATATGGCAAACATTTACTATAAATTGTTTTGCCTTTATTTGCTTTGTTCACATTCTCTTGGGAAAAAGTAAGTAACATAGTAACATGTTACTATGTTACATAGTAACCCTAATAGTAAATTAGGGTTGTATTAAACATAACCCTAATTTAATTAGCAATATTTCAATGCACCTTGCTGTTATTTTACTCCCTTTTGTCTGGGGGAAACTAACCTTAGCAGTTACCATTAAATAGGTTTACCAAAGCCTATGCAAAAATTACACTTTTCTTTGCAGGACTAAATATTATAAAAAGCTATGCTACTTTTCTGGACCTGAATAATTACTTCTTTCAACAAAATTAAGTATATGAAATATTATATGAAAAACTGGGATTGAAATTCAGAAGAAAGAAAGCAAATGTACACAATTTTACAATTACAAATGACGTGTTCTTGCAAAGATGTGAACACAACATCGTATTGACCTCCTCACTTCAACCAGTCTTTTCCCTGTGTGGTTATTGAACCTAAGATGAGAAAGTTGCTCATGAAAAACGGTAAATATATATATATATATATATATATTCTGAATAAGAAAAAGGACTGTACCTCGTTAGTAAAACCCAACTCCTCTTTGAGACATTTGCTGCTGGTGTGACTAATATCCATGGTGGCAAATGTTCATCCTGTCTCGTAATTTGCTGAGTTCAGTGAGCCAGGGTAGGTGTGACAGATCCTTTCTTCTACTAACCTATCAGCTGAATAATTACCGCTAACATGCTTCTCCACTGGGTTTTCCTGCCATAAACGGCCTCTCTGTCTCACACTAATGGAAAATTACGGCTGTGGCAGTGTGGCAAGCAGCGGGCTCGGGTCACAGGGGACACGGATGGACGTATTCAGGTCAGTTACTGTCTGAGGAGGAAGATGAAGAGCCTTGAGGAGGTGCAAGCACAAAGAGAATTTTTTTTTGCAGTTGTTCGCAGCATGTTCTGTTTATCCAAAGTGTCCTTTCCACCAGAGATTCTTATAATGTAAAATGAGAAATTTCACCCAGTCCATCGGACGCCTGGCAGATAGAGACAGCCAACAAAACATGCTCAAATCTACTTAAGATCACAACTCAAATTATATATGTCTGTTATCTGTGGAAGAAAGCAGAAATAATGCAAACAGGAATGTTCCAAAAGGAGATCCTAAAAGGAAAAATCTTTGGAACAGACATCAAAACATTTAATTTCCACCTGATATATATATATGTTTTTTCTTAAAACATATTCTTTGAAACTGTCAAAAAGCTAATATTTGTGTTCAAAGGTTCCAGACAGAATTTTTGGATTCACTTGTTTTCGGTACGCCCGGAGAGACTTCTGATGAAAAACAGCAATGGATGACAAGTCGATACTCTTGACCCACCGGGGTTTGGAAAGCAATTTGATTTGACACTGGAAAGGACTAATGTAGTTGTGCAAAAGGAGTTAGCTTGTTACAGAAGCTATTCAAGACTAAAATACCATTTTGTTGCAGCAAGCAACAAAACTCCATATTTCTGTAAAATGTGTTGTAGAAAAGTTTCAAGCCGAACGCTTCCTTGTTAACGGTGTAAAAACCCTCCGAGTGTGGACCTCAGAGTTAATGCAGCGATTTGCTCTGCTTGTTATCTGCTGTACATACAATCTTCTGATCTGTTCACGGACATTTTTCTCACCGCAGTAGATGAGCTAACAAGATCCTGTCTTTGTTGTTGTTTCACATGCAGCCACAGCTTTCTAATCCTCACTCACAGTGAGGGTACTCGCTTTCCTGCGTGTTTCATTTCTATTTTATGTAAGGTGGGGTCTGTCATTTTGTTCCAAAACCTTTCGACTTAAGTAATTCTCTGTAGGCTTTTACAGTTGTCATTATTCAAAGAGCAGAACTATTTTTCTCAAAGGAAAACTAGGCCCTTATTCTGATATTATAAATGTTTATTTAATTGAACTACATAAAAAGTAGCGTCTTTACACCACCTTTATTTTGGAGTTTGATGTTCAAATATTCATCAGGTTTTATCTAGATAAAGCACTTCTGTTTTTTGTTTTAAAGCAATAAAAGATGGAAAAAATTTATAAGAAGTATTTTCTCTTTTACAGCTTAGCCAGTGCTTCTCAATAGGAAGCACTTTCTGGTGTTTACCAGCTGTGGGAACCAGTGGCAGCTGGTGAAAAAACCTCTCTGTGGGGCTGATGTGCCAATAGATTTCCCTTCCTAGTGAAAACATTCTTTGATAAATTATTACAATTCCACAATAATATACATTCTTCATACCTCAAAAGAACATAAAGTTACAAAATGTCTGTTCTATAACTTCCAAGATATGCAGTGTTGAATTATTGAATCAGTGTCAACAGCTAATTCTGAAGTGAAAAATACCAAACTAATATTTGATTGCCAACAATCAAATATTGTTGGCAATCAACAATATTTGATTGCCAACAATATTTGAATTCAATTGAATTCAATTGAACCTGAACACACAACAGGTTCAATTCTCAGCTCCATGTTGTACAACACCACATCAGAATGGCCATCTGACCCAGCAAACATAATAATATCAACCATTACCATAACATCAACCTCATAATATAACAGCAAAAAATCAAAAGTAGCAACAGGAGCATCATACTTATTAGCAATAAAAAAATAAGTATTGCCAAGATACCAAAACAAATGCTAAAATAATGCAATGTACACATTAAGATGTCAAATTATTAGCTCTGCAGAGGCCTGGCAGCAAGCTGATAAATTGATCCAGGTGTTTAGAAGATGCAGGATCCACCCATGACCTTAACTGCAACTAATTATATTTGTCTACAATGGAGGACATGAAGAAAAAAAAAACTTTTACTTACTTAGCTTATTTTTCCTTCCTTTTTCACAACTCTTGATAAATTAACTTCTGTTCTTGTCAATATAATGAAAGCAAATCAGTCATTTTAGCCTGAGGAATTTTAAAGCTATATCAATGTTTATTTTATTCTTATTTAATTGGATATTATCAGATTTTTTTCTTTTCAATATAACTTTGCACCTTGACTCCAGTAGAAGCAAATTGTCCACTAGTAAATTACTGGTGAAACCTCAAAAGCAGATTTGGTTTTATGATGTAACGCAAACAGAATCTGAACAAAACTCTACTGAAAATGTTCTACTTGATAAATCCAAATTGTAAAGGACTATGAACGTTTTTCATGTCAGGGCCCGGCTAAACATGACCAATATTGACACTGTTAGTCAATTTGAGGCATTTCTACTTTAAAAATGCTGTCGAGCAGCTAAAGAGCTGCACTTAACTCGTCACCCAGTCTATTATGTATTAAATTTCTCTTATATAGAATGTTGTTTGGCATCAACAATAGATACGAGCAAACATAACCCTTATGAGAAGATAATGAATGTGGTTGACAGTGGCTCTCACTACAGCGAGATGTGACTCACTGCATAATGAATTGCTGTTCAGTCAGTAATGAGGAGACTCTTTCAATAAACATGTAAAGGAAAGAGTGAAATGCAATTTCAATATGAAACGGAAGAGGATTGTTATGCCAGAAACCAGTAAGTCCTTGATCCACACCTTCTGCTGGGGGAGACACACAGACGGACCCAAATGCATGGAAATATGCAGCCGGAGAGAAAAAGGTTCTGTTGTGACCATAAAGAAACAGTGCTGATATATGAAGCTCAATTATTAAGGGTCTTACGTTGGACACAGGAAGAATTTAAAAACTCTAGAATGATGAACTGCAGAAACAGCAGTAGCAATTGCTTAACACAAGGGGAGCAATGCGTGACAATAGCTGAAATCTTGGTTGTACAACAGTTGGATCTCACCGAGATTGAATGAAAACAAGAACTAGGACAAGTGATTATTGGAATGAGGAGGAACTATGGCGCAAAGCCAGGAGACCGAGGCTGACTGGAGAAAATAAACAAGGGAATCAGAGGCCAGGGGACTTCAATATGGAGCATAAACACAACGATGATTAAAAGTGGAAAACCGACACAAAACTCAAACCAGAGGTCACAATGATTCAAAGACAGCTCAAAGTGTGTGTTTCTATACATTTCTCACAAAAAACAATAACTCTATTTGGATAATCCTGTTTTAGAATACAACACATAATAGTGCAATCTCAGATTAGTTTGCTGTCTAACTTATGTTGCAGTTCTTCAACATGTTACTGGATATACAAATGAAACCAAACGTTTACATACATCAAGTTAAGACACATACAGTACATCATTTTTCTCAAGCTCTGAAGGTAAACCAGAACAAAGTGCTGTCATTTTATTTCTGTTTGGTAAAATCCACAAAAATGAGAGAAAATGTCAGAGATTTATTGATTAATATTTTAAAAATCAACTTGATGCTGCCGCCAAGTTGATTGGTGGCAGAATCTTCACAGTTAAGGTGGCGTTCCCAGACTTACAGTCAGCTTCCTTTTTCCTCCAAATTTTACAATGGTCATCATGGCCAAACAGTTCCTCCAAGTCCTTCTTCCTGTAATCTGGCTGCTTATGTTTCTCTTGAAACATAAACAAGAGAAACATAAAAAGTCATAAATGTATGGTACATTTTTTATTTTTAGTAACTTCCCATTGTGTGAATCCCATTGTGTGAAACAAAAAAGCAGTGTATTCCAGGTACATTCACACAGGTCTGCCTCCAATTAACTCAAATGTGTCAGTGAATCTATGAGAAGCTTCCAAAGCCATGACATCAACACCTGGACTATCATTGTGTATGTAAACTTATGATTTTGAAGACATATTCTCTCATTGTTGTGTCTTTAAAGTAGAAATAATCTAACTCAGCTAAAACAAGACAAGCTTGGGTTGGTTTAATTTTCTGTAAAATTTTCGTTTCCAACTGTGTATAGAATATGGATTCACAGTGCTTGTGTTCTCCCCAGAGCTGCAGGGCGTGGAGGATGGCAGGGCGTGCCATCCTCCTGTGGGCGTGGCCAGGTCAGACAGCTACGGTCACACCTGACTGCAATCTGCTGCTTATCACTGGTGTACCTAAGCAGTGGTGTGGCAGTCTTTGACACCTGATTACTATCTTTACCTGACTGTCAGGACAAATCAAATCAAACCAAACACAATCAAGTCCTTGTCCAGTCAAAGTATCCAAACATCACTAAATCTCATTCAAGCAGTAACTCCTGTCCTTCCTTACATAATCTGAGCAACCAAATCCCTTTTTTTAAATTTGCAATAAACATCTTAAGTTGACTAGAGCCGATGTGGGTCTCTTCATGTGCTGTTAGAAATGTTCAAGTTTAACATTTACTTACAAGAAACTTACAAAAAAACAACAGGGACAGGGCCAAAAATACTACTAATAAGTAAAAAAGAAACAGATTTACTCATTTATTTTGCAAGTGGTTCTGTTGTAAATTATGTATCTGAGGCCACAGTTGGAAGAAAATTGATGTGTTTAAATGGATTGAGAGAAATGTGTTGATCAATGAACATGTCCCAATTGTTTTTTGTCCTTTAGTGAAAAAGACTGGGACAAATTTGCTGCAGTATTTCTCAATCTCTGGCAGGATGCACAGGAAAATCGCGTTCAGATTTATAGCTGTTAAATGTTGTTTACAGCGCACCTTGAAACAAGGTTTCACTGACTTCAAACATTAACGGTCTTGCTTGGAGTCAAGCACCGTTTTACTCTCTGTATTTACTGCCGATGCACCTGAATCTGGGAACCTTTCTAGAGACGGCTGCTGGAGTCTTCTTTGTTTTGCTCAGTTTTGTACACTTAGCGTCCTCTTTGTCCTTGAGGAACAGGTATCTGCGTGTGGAACTGCTCAATTTTCAACAGTCTTTTTCTCCTCATGAAAGAAAAATTATGAATAACACTTCATAAAGTTTGGGGTAGGAGTTTTCCTAAATGCGGCACCAGAATTAAACTTTTAACACAACCAATAATAAAACATGCAGCTGTAAAACATTTTGATGAATATTAATGTTTTTATTTTTCACTTTTTCCTTCCTTTCAAGCTACCTTTCCTTATTTGTTCCCGGTGCCTTCCCAGTGGTTCATTATTATTATTTTGCTTTTACTTTCCTTTCCTTCTACATCTTTTCATGACTTTCCTCCCATTTTGGGGAAATATGAAGAACGTTGTGCTGTGCATCATCTCAGCAGGGTTCAAATGAAATATTTTCAACAATAGAGTGTGTGGGTTGCATTGCCAAAGAAAATAGAAAGTAAAGCCCAATTGTATGCCTACTGGAGGCTCTTGATTTATTTTTAGCAGTCACAAACCAGAAATGAAAACCTACTAAAGCAAACTATTGTAATTAGGATGTGCCAGCGCTCTAATCAAAAGAAAAACAGGCTCATTAAGAGCTAAAACACTCAGTCTAACCAATGGGCAAGTCTCTTTTAGGAATTAGAATTGATACGATTTAGTTAATTGTTGTGTATAATCCTAATCTACTTATTGTTATAATGGACAAAAATTATTTAATCAGACCAGATGAAACAAGGATTGCCATTTCAAATGTTCCAAAGGGAGCTATTGGAAATTTTCACTCCTTTCGGTTATTTTTTATTCCCACCTCACACTAGTAAGGAGGGCTGGGCCGATGGTGCTTATTAAAATGCACCTGTCTGCTACACACAGTTTTGTGACTGTGAAAAAAACAGGCGTGACTGAAGAAATCCCATACATGCAAGTAAAGCATGGTATCGAGACAAGAAAATTCAGATACAATTCCATCCCGTTCTTATTGTAAGGCACAGAGTTTGACCAGGTGTGGACAACAACGGTTATGTACCTTTTAAAGGAAACCTCTGAGTCAACGAATGACTGCAACTCTTCTTCTTTGGCTGATTCTAGTGAATGTTTGACAAAAGGATATATTTCCCAAGATGTCACATGCTTCTTCTGCTGGTAAAGGACTGTAATACAAACAGATGTTTTTGTAGTCTTTGCAATCTGACAGTTTGTGCATGGAAATAATTAATTCATAATCAAATTTAAAAAAAAGAAGAAAAATGTAATTATTGGATAAATAATCCTGTTTCATTTTGGCTCATGTTGCATCACCTGTTAATGCCACAGGTGAGGCGTTGTCTGGTTGTTGGTGCAGCCGTAAGCATCTTCTCATGTTCTGACAAGTCAAGACGTTTGATAAATTTATGTAAGTGAATGTGTGAGTATTGAAACATACAAACAATAAGACATGTGACCAGGTACCCAAAACTAACTGCTTTGTCACTGCTACCAAACCCAAAGTTGCAAACACAGTCACTCAGAAATAAAGTGGCAGCAACCAATTGAGGAATTTAGCACTAGAAGTGGTTGGATGGTACAAACTCATTTATCTGTGCTATTTAGACTTGTTAACTTAGACTTGTTAAATATCTAAATAGATTCACTGTAGTTTTTCCAAATCTTACAAATTCATGGCCTTACAAATACGTTTTGAGTGTTATCCCTATGTTAAAATTAGCATACTAGCAATATGGCGGTGTAAGAACATTCACATATTCACCAAGACACACTGGATTACAAATAGTTTTTATGACTACCAATTTATTGATAAATTATAAAATATTTTTTTATCTTGATTTAATATTCAATTTGAGGTTATTGAAAGATTATGATTATTGGACATTTTAAGAAGATGGCCATTACATCTGTCAAGAATAAATAACTTTTTACACTATGTTTATGACAAGAGGTGAAAAATGTTTTAGTTTCAGCATTATGTCGATCAAAGTGTCCACTGCCCAAAAGTTTAAACCTGGAAGTCCATTGCAGAACTCAACTACGCAGTGAGCAAAACTTTTTGGCAACAATGTTCAAGTTCTTCAAAAATCAAATTCTTCAAAAGTGTTACTTTTGAATTTGTTTTATTAATCACCAAGAACAGTGCCTTTGGTTAAACCAAAATGTTAACAAACCTCAAACATAAATATTAACCTTCCATTCATGGAGTCTTTCAGTTTATAGATCTGTTGGTCTGTTTCCATGAGAGATTTTTAATTTTTACTTTCAAAATGTTGTAGCTTACTTTGCTAAAAAGAAACTACCTAGTAATTATGCACACCTTGAATTTGGGTGTGGCCTTTCTTGGCATATACAAACCCACTTATGTTCTTTTTTTTTTAAAGGCTTTTTTGCCTCTAGTGGCCTTTATTTGAAAGTAGCTAAACAGGAAATGGGGAAACGACAGATGGGGAAGACATGCAGCAAATGTCACCAGGCCAGGATTCGAACCTGCGACCGCCGGCATGAGGACTAAGGTCTCCATATGTGGGTTTTGCTTTGCCCCTGTGCCACCACAGCACCCCTCTCCTGCTGTTCTTAAATAAGCACTCAGTTTAATGAAGCCTGGACTTAAATATGACAAAAAATTGAATATTCAAATACTTGGCTAATAATTGTTGACACATTACTTGTGAACTAAAGAGTGGTTTCCTGTTACTCTCAATTCCAAGCAAAAAACCTGCTGAAATTTAGGAACAAAATGCAGATTATCATGGCCTCATTAATGGACTTATTTTACAATTTTGTAGCGTAAATCAATCGACAACAATTTGTGTTTGAGACCATTTTTTTCTTAAAATCTTTAGACATATATTTCTACATAAGGATGTTGTTGCTTAGCAACATGTCCCGAAAATGGACAAAGAAGACTGAGGAGATGAACTGTTAGCAGTGACAGATAAAACTGCGAGCCTCGAGAAAGGAGCTGTAGTTTAATTTTAAAATTGACATTCAGAGAAGGAGATGAATATTTTACAACAGTTGAGTTTATTTAACTGAAGCAATCTCTTTTTTTTAAAGATTTTGACTCTTCTTATTGTCCAGTCTTACCTCAGCTCAGTCTCTTTATGCAGAACAAAAGCAAAGTATTTGATGGTTTCCTTTTTTCACTTCTAAAACATGATCTATTAAAATATTCCATTTTGATGAGAGATCAGTGATTTTTTCCCAGATGAAGCTGCCTGACAGTGGTCTCCACCCAGCAGGTTCACTTCATTTAAATTTAATAAGTGGATGTTGCCCTCCAATCAGTGTTCAGCACTGTGTCCCTGCATCCAATCAATACCCCAGTAGCCAATCTAAATTTATCTGCAAACATCAGAGCCATGATTGGTATCTTGGGAGACAGCATATTTTCATACAAATTACAGACACTAGGGGAATAAATTATTGTGGAAAAATACTTTTTCTTTCTGCAAAACTCTTCTTGCACTGTCATATTACAGTCGTAACAGGGGGGTTATATTATGTGATTATGGAGTTTGCTTATTAATTATATGTATTTCGTACTATTTTGTTATGTTTTTCTCCACACACAGCCTTTTTGCTCTTGATTTTACACATCAGGTTCCTGTTGTCTTTGGATCTGCCCTCATTTCTTCTTCTTTAATTTGTGATCAATTGTTTTGCTTGTGTTTCCTAATAAAAGTCTGTATTAATACATTAACAGGAATATTTTGGAGAATATGGAATTTTATGCAATTATTTCTAAGGTCTTGACATGGATGAAAAAAAGTATTTATTCATAACTTGTATTTGTATGTATGTAAGTATTTCTTCCTTTTTTATTTATTTCAAACAAATAAAAAATTATTTAGCTTGTTTTAATTTTGCTTCATATCTTTTTTTTCTTTGTTTAACAGAAATGTAACTTTTTCTCGTGTGCTTATTAAAAAAAAGCCAACAAATGTTTAAAGCTGGATGTGGGAAAGTTTGTGGTTCTTTTTGTCAACAGAATGTGAAATGTGAATGCCCTGCAGGTTTTAGCTTTATGTAACTTTTTTTCATTTAACCTTTTTTTTGAAGGTCAAACCCAGCTTGCCTCCCTTCCTCAAATCGTTTACCCCTACAGCTCTTTCAACTATGAATTATAAACCATTTGGTAATCATGAAGGAGTCAGGATGATGTTTTTCAAAATCCACATGACTGCATATGCAAAAAGACAAATTCTGATATTAATACTTAAAGCACAAGATTCAGTCCTTGTTTGACCTTTGAAGTTGAGAAGTTAACACATGTAGTGGCAGAAAGCTGAAAATCAATACACTATATTTTCACAGAAAGTTTAATGTTAGGACTTGAGTTTCCATAGAGACAGCAAGATTTAAGTTGGTAAGGTTTAAAAATCACATTTTGTTTCCATTTAACAGGTGTGTCAGAAGCTGCTTTGCATGCAAAAGGACAATAATCCAGCTGGCAGTAGCAGAAACCACAGCGTGGGAGGCGAAGCAACTATTCTAGCATAATCACTCCAACCAAAAGCAGTTTGGAGCAGATTTTGGCCATGATGATCTAACAAAGAGTTTGAATAGCTTTGTGTCTTTAACATTTTGTTTCTTTAACACCTGTGGATCACTGATGTCATATGCATGGGTAGGAGATAAGCCATTGAGGTTTTGGGCAACATTCTGCTGTGATGTTTGAGCCTTTTGCAAACATTGATGTCCAGCCTGTCAGGGGAAAGATAAAAGATCCTCATTCTGTTTTTTCTGTGTAGAAGGCACATATATTTGGCATCTTGTTCTTTCGGTCATATATAATGCGAGAAAGCCAAACTAAGTTAGTTGTTTCTGAAGCTCACCTGATGGCCCACTCTGTGATATGGCAACATGTATATTTGAATGTAAACTAACTTACTGTGCCCAATCACTAAAGACAGATTATAGTCATAGGTGTGAAATGTGTCATCAGATTTGTTTACCAACAATCTGGCCAATTTTTGAACAGGTATTAAGAGTTACTTAAGGACCTCAGAGAGAGACGAGTCTCCTGGAATCGAGCTCTTTACCATGAGGATAGGATGAAAAAACCCGTTTCCGGTCTGTGAAAACCTGGTGACACGAATTCCTGACAATAAACCTGCCTGAATTTCCACCTGGGGCATTTGTCAGTGTACCTAATTAGCATTTAAGTCACACAGAACTTTTTCTTGCCCTTCTGAAGAAAAAGTTGATCTATTGCTGTGTAAAATTTGCCACCATGGATCGCTTTGACTAGTTATTATGTGGGTCTGTGAAACCCTCCACCCCTCAGGGAGTTCACACATGTTCTCCACTTCCAAAAAAAACCCCACAAACAATAAAAGAGACTATTGATCTTTAATTTTCACTCTATTCACAGATCATTTGTTAAAAGAAAAATCTGGCAACTTATCTGAGCATATCTTGAAATAATCTTCTCTATAAATTGTGTACAACATCCAATCACAGATGGTAGATAATTGGTTTAATTATTTCCAGCTTTAGCTAAGATAAAGATCTTTATTAGCCAGGCTTTAAATAATGTCTGGCCAGCTTTGTTTGATAGAAGCAGACTACTTATGTTCTCTCTGGGCATGACAGAAGATAAAAACAATAGCTAAAAGCCAGACATGTGGTACTCCAGTATTTCTTAACCGCCTAAAAATACTGATTGAATATTTAGCATTAGTAAATATAAGAATCCAAGCATCTAGAAGGAACTTTGCATACAGATATCTGTTCCTTCATTAAATTAGAAGACATTTTCAAAGCATCCAAATGAACTTTTATTAAGATTACATCAAATCAATGTTCTTAAAGAGTGTAGCCCAGATGTATGCAGATGTATTTTGAGTCGTAATAAAGGAAATTCTGGATGAATTTAATATAATGCGGTTTTTCTGTTTTGCAGCAGGTGAAAAAGGCAACTTGACCATCGGCTGCAACCTCAGCATCACATGTATGCAGACTGGACAGGAGGTGTTGTCAGACTTAACAGCAGAAAGCTCATTGTATGATAAAAATGGGTAATTTGAAGTCACAGTAATCACAGGGGTCCTATCAAGCCAATAACCAAGTTTACAGCCAATGTCTTCCACCACAGTGTGAGCAATTTTCTCTACAGAAACCTATTTTACTCATGGAGAGGAGGGAATTGGTGGGTGCTGAAGGCAAAATTTCCCAGGAGAGCTGGGACATATTGTGAAAATCACTTGTACTGAAATGCATCCAACATATTGTCACTCAGAGGAGGGTGAATAGGGGAACAATACTGTGTGCACTCAAAGGAACAAATACGCTTCAAGGTTGGGAGGGCCAGCATTCTGCTAGACTGAGGTTAGGGATATTACTTTACAAAGTCCTGCAGTTTGATGTGCAAACTTCAAGGTAGTAAAAGGATAACAGTGTCAGTGTTTAGTCATTAAAGAAAGGACAGATTTAATCCTTACGTTATGAAGTCAAGTATCAAGATCAGAATATGAGGCACTTTCACGGCCAGCAATCTGGATAGTGATTTAGCCACTTTTTTTTTTTCTCCAAATATTTTTTATTAGAGTTTTCTACTATACAAACACGTAAAAACAACGAAACAGAAAACAATCAACATAAAGTACAACCCTCCCCCTCCCAAACAAAACAAAAAACACAACCCCAGGGCTCACTCTATCTACACAAAAAGAAAATAAACATTAACTCTACATGTTACAGTGTTTGACAAGATGTAGAAAGGGAAACCAAATATCTTTAAAATCTTCAAGCTTTCCTTTTGTTATGTATGTCAGTTTTTCCATTGCCAGGTTGTTGCTTAATAGTTTGATCCACTCGTTTATCTTTGGTCTTTCCGTGTTCCTCCACTTCAGAGCAATCAAATGTTTAGCCTGTAAAAGGCAAAAACTCACAAGCTTCTTTCTTCTTTCTTTAAATCCATCTGGAAATATGTGCAGTAAGCAAAGTTTACTGTCCATTGGAACATCATGCTCGATCAAACGAGAGATGAACATGATGACCTCCTTCCAGAAAGTTTGAAGCTCTATACATTGCCACATACAATGGAAAAGAGTACCTTTATCTATATTGCATTTAACACAAATATCAGGAATATTTGAGTTGAAATGGTGAAGTCTGACAGGAGTAATATAAGTTCTAAATAACCATTTGTATTGTAATAGCCTAAACCTTGTGTTAATAGATTGTGTTTGTGCCAATAGACATGAGTTATTCCATTCATCCTCAGGGATTTCCGTTTGCAAATCAGTTTTCCATGCTTGTAAATATGAGAGACTATTTTCTTTTAAAGCTAAAAGTAAAATATTATAAAATTTGGAAAGTAGGCCTCTACTCTGATTATGGTGAACGGCTATATTTTCTATGGTAGAGAGTGAAGGTTCAGATGTAGATTTCAATGAGGCAATAACAAAGCTTCTAATCTGTAAATATTTGAAAAAATGTTTTTGGGGCAGACTGTATTTGTTTACCAGTTGCTCAAAGGACATCAAAACTCCTTCACAAATAGACATTTAAAAATTGATTTAGCCACTTTTGATTATTTTCTTTTAAAATAAGAATACAAATCCGTGAATCAGGACCAAGGAGAATCAGGACCAAGAAGACCAAGGAGACATTTGTCCTGCAATGCCTGGTTTCATACAATCTAGGCATTCCAGGACAAATGTCTGAAGAATTAAAAGCCAGGCTCACCATCATCCTCTAACTGCTTTCTGACATCATCTTCTTCATGGTTTGCACCAGTGGCAACGTCCGGTCGTTAATCATGTAACTCGTGTGATTCAAAATGTGTTTCCATTGCGGTTTTTGTGAAATTAACCAATTTTAATGTGGACAAAAAAAACACATCATCTTTACACCAAAGCTTTTAATCGAAAAACAGGAGATTTATTTTTGAAATTGCAGCAATTTTATTAATTTATTTTCAAAATATCAAATCATATCTTCCATTCTAACTTGCAAACCAACACAAACCGGTGACGGCATCTTTTCGTTACTTTCTTATTTTTACTTTTTGTGCCACAGAACAGACAAACTCACATGTCCTTTTGAAAAATAGGAGAAATGATCTCAGTTCAAAAGTTTAATTTCTTATTTCTAGGAGGTTAAGTCTGGTCGTAACCTGTGATGTTGCACTGAACCAGAATTTAAAAGTCATGTTTGATTTGAGTTTATGATTTGCACTTTAAAAAAATTTTATAAAATTTTTTGAATACACTAAATGTTAAAGAAGATAAAATGATAATGTTAACAGAGATCATTCAAAACAGCGACGTGAAACTTAGTGGGTTAACTTGGCTAATGTGTATTCGTTTGCAGAGCGTATTTGGACAGATACCAGTTAATTTAATTGAAAAATAATGAGTTCTTTACTTTGGCTTGACGCCAGCTGCCTCACTGCCAGGCTTGCCAGATAAATATCAAAATTAATGTCTCAGAGAAATTCCCTTTTTAAAATTCCCCAGCCTGGCTGTCACTGAAGTAATTTGTCACATTAAAAATATGAAATTCCACATGCTCTATAAGCAGATGGCCGGGGCATGGGGTCAGGTTTTGAGTGGCCACTTGATAAAGATAAAGAAATATTTATTCCCTTATAGGTTTATATGAAGCTAAATAAAATAACATTAGTTTCCAGGCTTCATTGTGTCAACCTTTGTGGTGCTGCTATTTTAAAAGTAGGCTATTCTCTACAAAAGATCTCCATTGAATCTTCGCAAAAGTAAATTGAATGTTTCTAACTGTATTTTCTTGTTCTACAAAGTACCACACATTCAAGTTTTCTCTTCTCCTTGTTATTGTTACCCAATCAATAAGAAACCTGCTGCGGGATTTTTTTTTTTCCTTTCCTTGTTTTTTTCTCTGTCCTTTGTGGGCCTGCTGTGTTTGTGGAGCCATTGTGTATTTAGATTGTGGAGTGTAACTTGAAGAAAGAGTGCAAATTGCTCACACCTGCTGAATTTGATGACCATGCTAGTGCAGCTAACAGCTTTATGAATCACATGCTGAGATGGAGATACAAGGGATGTGCAAAATACTATGTGTAGCAAAGTCTTGGTGGACAGCAGCCACTGTGATAATGGTAAAAAAACGAGTGACAGGAAGACAATTTCCTCCAGTCGACTGCTGTTAGCTTCTAGTGAAATCAGTGTGAGCAGAAATATGTGGTTAAAGGAAACTCTAAATAACTAGAGAGAAATTCACTCTGGCAATCATCATTTTTCCTTTTATTTCTATTTGTGGTTATATGAAACAACGTAATAACTGTTAGATTTATATGTCATTACTATTATAACTACTTAGTTGTGTTAAGATTGTTCTCTGTCAATCACTTTTAACATATTAAAATTAAAGCAAAAGGCCAAGGTAGCCGAAAGTCCTTTCTCGTTTTATAGGTTTTCTATTTGTATTTTATGTAGATCATTTTAAGGGATCTTTTCCTGCTTCATGATGAGAACACAATGGCTGAAATTTGACATTCTTACTATCCAGGTAAGCAAATTAACCTAGATTTAATAAAAATTAATCCTTATGTTACTGGACTTTCCTTAGAAGCAAATGAAGCAAATGTGAAAGACATCGACAAATGTTTGTTGCTGATGTCAGTGTTGGTAGAAATAGATCTTTGCAAAAAATGTTTTCCTCAACCATTTGCACTTTAAATTGGTTTTTGTAACTGTGTCAAGGTTCTTTGCTGATTATGTAAAATGCAGTTGAATCTGATGTTTCTCATCTACAAGACAAAAAGCATCAAGATATCCAAAGTGGATCTTTAGAACAAAACATTTAAGGCACTTCACAGATAACAATAACTTCAAATAAAGATTCATCTACAGTAGCTGAAAGATAAAATATATATAAATCAGACACATTATTACCTGCTAAGCATCTGCTTGAAACATGTCTAATTATGAAAAGAAAAACATTATCTAAACAGTTTCAAAAGTGAGGGGTCAAATGAAAGTACATTAGTCCATGAATGAAAGCCACTGGCAGCAGCAGCCATCTGGCTACCATTAGAGTCTGCAGGCTATCGTCTGGATGCAAACAATGACTCAGCTGGATGCAGGCGAGCAGAGGTAAGCAGGACCTCCAGGCAAGGTCACCTGTGGGTCCAGATGAGCCGGTCCGACTCCTCATCTCAAACACGCACACCAACACAGATGGCTTAATGGAGCCCCAAGGCGCCTGTTGATCCAGCTCCGGATTATTCTTATCATTCCAAAAAGGTGATGATATTGATTTTTTTTCCAGGGTTTGGCTTAGAGTGTTTATGTGTCTGACTGATGTCTATCTCAACATGCAGCGTTTTACCTGTCAGTCAGCTCCAGGCAGCAGAGCTGACATCATCAGAGTCAAATTTAAAAGATGAAATATTTCCCATTTATTAGTATTGCAGAGAATTCATCAGCATTTCAGCGTTCAGGATCAACTTAGTGAAGATATTTATGGAATAGGTAGTATTGCAACACAACACTGAACATATGTAGGTTAATCATAGATTCAGGCTAAAACTCCTTCTTATTCTTTTGATCATTATTTGATCAAACATTACAATGTCATAAATTTTACAAAATTTGTTGAATTTTCTAAGTTTTGCTGTTAGTCACTTGTAAGATGAAAAAACTACAGAACTGTATGAAAGTAATGAGAAATAGCCAAACAGACAGAGCAACACTGTGTTTGAGGAAAACAAGAGAAAGCACAATAATTAACGGTAAAATACTTCAACAAGACAATAACTGAACATAACTCTGACCGTAACATGTATAACTAACTGGGACTGTGTCGTGGGTTTATAACATTAAAATACACAGACATTATAGCTGTAGTATACTTCATTTTTATGTTTATGAGTCTATTTTGTTAGTCTTTCCAATTGATGTGAAATAGTTTTTTTTTTCCCCAACTCAAGCAGTCTGTCAGCTGCCGGCAAATGACGGCACTCCAGGCTCCTCCTGGTGATGCTTACAATCATCTGCAAAATGGGCGAAAACATCAGTCAGTTGATTGTTCAATTGTTCAACAATAACTGATTATTGGTCTCTTCTGTTGAATATTTATTAACCAATCATTATATGCATAGTGACAACAACACAATACTTGGACCGTTTTGAATTCTGCAGTATGAAAAATGTATAAATTCTACCACAACTAATAAAAACTAAGAACAATAAACAATATTTAACTATTAATAACTCATAAAAACTAGCAAACACTCTGAAATTGTAGCACTACTTAACGTACTAAGGGACTAGATGGCATCTGATATTCAGAAGACTAAATTCTTCAAATGCAGCTGTTGTCTGTAATCAATGAAAACAATACAAAGAATAACTGCTTTCAATATCATGTATTTAAAGAAGGAAACATTAAAGTGAACACCACAAAACGTACATAGAACCCAAAAAATAAATACAAAAAAATATATATACACACAAAAGTCCTAAATTTCCCCACCGGTCAGCACAGAGTCTGACGGACACACATCTGAAAAGTCCATGGTTTAATTGTCCAGATATTTGAGGTGAAAAATGTCCAAGCGCAGTTTGTTTCCAATGGAGAAGAGATGACTAATGGATTGTGTGTCTGTATGGTGAGATGGAGGGGGAAATCCAATATAAAAAAATTATTTTCCATTCCAAGTAAACGTGGCTCGAGTAAGAAAGAGATGTTGAGCAAGAACTCCAGTGCTGACGATAAAGAGAGCTCAACAGCCCATGTAACAAATGGGGGTCCCATCAAGGTTCCACAGAAACAAGAGAAAGGTGAAATGGCCAACAGCAAATTACCAGCCTGCTAGTTAACTACAGTAGACTTTCAGTTATATACAGAAATAATTGCAAATATATCCACAAAAAAATCTTTAAGATAAAATAAAGATTTCAGCAGATTTAATTTAAGAAGTTAGATCATGTGACAATGGATGATTAAATAGTTAGCATTGGTTACCACCACCAACATGCTAAACAAACAAAACAACATTGTGTTCACTACTCACCAATTCCATATATAGTTCAGTGCAACTTGATGGCTCCAAGCTCACTGGGTGTTCAAATCTACATGATTTTTGTATTGTGAGTTTTAAAAGAGAATAATAAACAAAGAGATGAACTTGGAAGCAAACCTTGGAACCTTTGTGCTTTCAAGCACAAACCTGTAGCTCCTTTGTCTCCAGCTCTCACCTCACCCCTGACTATTAAAGCTGGAGCAGGCCTGAATAACCACCTCAGGTGCAATGATTGGCTGAATGCATTGTGACTGACGGTCACTCCAACCAATGGAGCAGCAGAGGTGGGATTAAGGGCAGTTTTTACTCTGGGTTACAAAAGCTAAATAAAACTACCACAGTTAGACGAAGACCATCCATCCATTTTCTAACACCCTTGTTCCTTAGTGGGGTTGGAAGGGTTGCTGGTGCCTATCTCCAGCTAAGGTTTTCGGAGAGAGGTGGGGTCACCCTGGACAGGTCACCAGTCTGTCGCAGGGCAACACAAGAGACACACAGGACAAACAATCATGCACACACACACTCACACCTAGGGACAATTTAAAGAGGCCAATTAACCTGACAGTCATGTTTTTGAACTGTGGGAGGAAGCCGGAGTATCCGGAAAGAACCCATGCATGCACAGGGAGAACATGCAAACAATTAGACAAGACTCACTACAAAATAAAATAATGAAAAACACCAAACTATTATAACCCTGTTTCTCACATATTCTAGAATTTTTCAAAGGACAGTCCTATATTTGTGTTTTGCTTTTATTTTTTTTTTATGCTTATATGCATATTCCTAAATCTTCGTTTCACCATATCATGTGGGTTTGCGCTACCGTCTCCATGGATAAACAACCCTGCTAGACGGCCGAGACTTAAAGCTGCTGTCTGCTTTCATGGAGGGATGTATTTGTGGAAGCAGTAAAGCACTGAACTGCGTGACGTTGGTGTCACGGTGGGGCGGGAGGCACTTGTTAACCTGCCGTGATGAACAGCTGTAATGTCATTTGTCCAGCAGCAGACTGTGAAGCTCTGCCAGAGCTTCGCTCCAGGAGAGGTGTAAAAAAACGGCTCCAGACAGCTCTGAATAGTGCAGAAGGTCAGATTTATTTCAAGCATACATCACATTTACAAGCACCCAACAGAAGAGAATGTTGAACAGTCTTCAGCTTTTCTGTGCACAGAGGATTTTTATAAATTACATTTTCTAACTGAATGGTTTGACCTAAATATTTTTTTTTTAAACTGAAGAGAGTTTGCAAATTTTTGTTGCTTTAATATAATAAAAGTATTTTTTTTATATTCATCTAGGGAGAAGCAACTTCTGGAAGAAGCATGTATGTAATCAATGTTGGAACAATAAGAAATGAGACTCATGCTTTATTTAAAGAACAGGGATCAATCAATGTCTGACCTTCACAACAAGAGGTTGGAGGCGTTTAGACGAGATTTTTTATTATTGTAATATCTATAAAGACGTTGGACTGCAGTAATCAACAGTATGGCAAATTGTGTGCAAATTAGGGAAATTCAAGTCTCTCTCTGTTCCCGGAGGAGAGGTTAATCAACAAAAATCACTGAAGCACAAATGCGTACTGGCTTGTGAGTTACAAAGAGTCCAGGTTAACATCTAATCAAGCAAAAGGTCTCTGCCACTGTGGCTAAATGCTAATGCTCAAGGGTCAGAAGATGCAGCGCAAGTTTATTTGTACAGCACATTTAAGCAACAAGGCAATTCACAGATGGAAACATAAAACAAGCAACAAACATGTTACCACTGCAGAGGTAAAAAGAAAAATAACAAAAAGCTGGAAAAATCTCCAAATATGAACTTTTATCTTTGGAAAAGCAAAAAAATGACACATTAGCAAAAAAGGTGGTGGACCAGTTAGGCACAATCGAGGTCAAGGTTTTCTCAATATTTAATCAAACATTCTGAATAACATTAGGAAATGTTTAGAAAATATCTGAGAAATTGTGAACTGATGAATGATTTTATTTATTTATTTGTAATTCACAAACTTATAAAACGTTAAACACTGTATAACAGCTGAGGATGGGACAACAAATCTCCCATCTTTTTCTCTCTACTTTCACTTCACGCCAGTAGCTCATATCAACAAAAATGCTTTTCAAATTACACTAAACGTTTCCCAGCTGTCCTTGTTATTACACTAAATGTAAAGGTGGATCTAATAAAGCACACTAAAACCATTTCTTTCTCCTGTAGGAAAACAGTGGAGCTTCTCTCATTTGACCTCATTCATCAATATGATTGATTTGCCACCACAAAGCTCTTTATTGCAGCATAGAGAGGATCAACGCACAGCTTTCTTTGCTACAAGAGTCCAGGTTTAAAATCAGAGACAACTAAAAAAAATGCTTTCAAGATGACCTTCTAATTAAAAAGCAACACGTGTTCCTTTACAAATAATCTGGACTGAATATGATTACAAAAGCAACCACAATGCAAAGAAAATCACCCTGCACTAATATTGATTGAGCCCACTTTAAAAGATTGTATGAAAGTCTGACTGGTTGGAAGGAAAGAACAAGAGAAGTAGAGAGACATCCAGGTTTTTCAGCTGTAATGAGCATTATATTAAGTCAATGGATACTCTAACAGCTGTAATTCAGCATTACGGGTGGCACTTTGTGGCATTTGGTTGTTGAACTCATACATTATTTCTCAACTTATGTGTTAATGGCTCTATTCATGCAGCTGAGCCATGTGTTAATGACAGACGGTGCTAGAGTTTAAAGTGATTCCTTCCCACCAACATTTAGATTAACAGCCAGGTAATGACAGCTCTTTACATTACACACGTCTTTCAAAGTGATGTAGGATCACTGATTATTTTTTCTTGCAAATCAGTGTACAGCACAAAACACAACCTCTCAAATTATACTCCACCGTAGTCGCTTCATAACGCAAATAGAAGCAACAATATGAAGGAAATATGTTGAAATTAAATCTAAAATAAATCCCTATAAATCACTTGTATGTCATATTTTTCAATACTCAACATTTTATTTTTATGTGCAACTTGAAGAAAGATGACTGATAATTCATGAAATCAGATCTAATTATATGTGATTCACCCTTGGGATGGCGTTTTGATGAATGGCCTGCAGGACAGCAGTGAAGAGCGAGAAGGAAACACGTTTATGAAGGTAAAACACACAGAGGCTATTACCTCGTTTCATCTGTCAACACAACATCCACAGACAACAGCCCCACGGTAATAAATTGGAATAAAAACTAAAACCTTGAGGGGAATAAATGCCCAGATATATCATGGCAGTCACACTTTGTCATTTAATTAGCAAGCAAAAAGTCGGTGGGAATAAAAACACCTGCTGTACCATCCATCATGGAAACACGCCACCATTATCCATGATAAGTCTCTGCAGAACGTGAAAACAATGAGTCGCAATTCATTCGTGGCCAAACCTCCACCTGCTTTTGTTCAGTTTCCACACCCAAGGCGAGGTAAAGGTTGAATTGCCATTTCCTGATTGCCATTTTGCAGACATGTATGATGAAAATGTCAGAACGCTGAGAGCCGCGCTCCGACAGCGAACCCAGCAGGCAGACAGAAGTGAACTTTGTCACAGTGTGTTGTTTATAAAACCATACATGCCTCTAGTGCTCAAAGTGACTCTCTTCTCCTCAGAATATGACAACACCGCACGATGCTGATTAAAACAATGATTTTAATAGAGAAATGCCATGACTTACATAAATAATGGGGAAGACGTCTTAGTTGGTGTTTGACAAAGAGGCAGCAAAGGTCATTGCTGAAGACTTATGACTATTCACAGACTGGTGTATCTTCACATCGTTAATGGAACGATCAATAATTCATTAATATTGATCAAAATGTTCTACTTCCACTGGAAGATTATATAATTTATAACATGGGAAAAATAAGTGAAATAATCTGCCTGTGGCTCTAGTTCTATTTGATCAATATTATGGAATTATTTACATAAACAAAATGCTATATCTTGTAGAATAGTTACTTGCATATTAGTTTTGTTTTGTTTCAAGTAAACTAAGATATCTGCACTAGAATCTAGACATAAAGTACTTTTTTGAGCTCTGGACTGCAAAAGCAGCTGGAGTGAGTTTCAATACCCTCCACACACAGGAAGTGGGTTCAGTCCTTTCTAAATATCAGAGGCGTCGTAACTGGATGAAGAGCCATTATTGCATTACAAGGCCCAAAAGGCTGGAGGAAAAGAGAAGCACCAAATAAACGTTGTTTCACTGAGATCCAGTGAAATTCAGAGACATCAGAGCCAACAATCCAAAGACTAAATCAACCTGTACTTCCTTAACAGCTCATCAGAGCCACCGGCTGATGGTCTTCATGCCACAATATATTACAGCTGCAGTTCATTCAAAAGGAGAGCTGATTAAGTACTGAGACCATTTACTGTAAAGTACATGTGCATATTGTTCAGTAGGCTGAAATGTGAGTTTGAAACTTGCTTTTGGATTAATCCTGCCTTAGTTAAAATGAAATCTAATCAGTGTGTATAAACACGTGGCTGATATCAGGTAGTTACACAGAATGTAAAAATACATTTTTTCTCACTGTTTGACATTAAATCCTGTGTGGTTTTGGATGGAGTTCAGTGACATCATTGAATATTCTATTGCAAAGTGTTTTATCATTTATATATTACTACCATGTAAGGGTGGAGCATGATAAAGCGTAGAATTTGAAGGCAGCTGTAATGTTGGGGCCATGCCTCTTTAAATGACAGAACTACATGTTAAACTGTGAAGGAGTTGAAGAACAGTAGAACTCCTCCTCTCTCCTCAGTCCTGGCTCTGAAGAAAAAACTTCTACGACCAAATGAACGAATCAGTGGAGGGAGAAAACAACGGGGAGAGTCATGTTGAATCAGAGCCGTCAGAGAGCCTGTGCAGCCTCTGTTCTTCCAGAACAATAGAGAGTGAATATAAATCACATGCAGAAGTAAACATATGACAGTACAGATAACCGTGACGAGGCAGGAGGAGGAGAGAGGAGGCCTGGTTGGAAATGTCATTCCAGCGAAGGCGACGGTTCAGCTCCCCTGCCTCTTTAAGTGCCATATCTCTCAGAGAAACTGACAGCAGAGGCCTGCCTGCTGGAGCACAACAGCGCTCCATGGCTGGATTCTGCAAACATAAAGAAAAGCTAATAGGTCGGCTGGTGTGTGCTGTTCTCCCTTAACGTACACACCCTACCAACCACCGAAGGAAATGACTCGAATCTGATTTCCTCCCATCTGTGTTTATGTCAGAGAAGGAAATCTTTGTATCTTTGCAGTGCAAATGTAGATAATGTGAAAATTCTTGAACCAACTGAAACGCAGACATTTGAAAATTGAAGATTTTTTCGAGTGATGGAAGTTCTTCAACATGGTTTAATAAGCCGTCGTGGGATTTGTTAGCGTGCATGAATGGATGGACCGTGACTCCGACCATTCTGCTCTTTATTTGGAAATGTATCATTTTGTATTTGACCAAACTAGAACATTCAAGAGAGCACTTTCAGATGTTTTCTGAAACTTAGAGAAAAATTGATGTGTACTATTAGAAAGCCTTTTTTATTTCCTCTTAAATGGTGTCACATTTGGAAGGCAAATATTTTTGTGGGTTGAGCAATGGAGACTTTTTACCCATAAAAACTCTAACCTCATAACAATGGAGAAAATTTTTTTAAAACCTCTTGGTGTTAACCAAACAGAGCAACTTAAAAAACAATACCAAAGAGTTACTTGTTGAATTTATTTGTTCTTTATATTTTTTTACATTTAGATTTTTCTATCTTTCAGTTGTCTCTTTTAAAGCCTTTATGCAGTTCTTTTTGATTGTGAACAATGCACTATTTTTCATAAGAAATGCATTTGAGAGTATTTAAGTCTAGCATGTAGTCATAAGCTTAAAAGAATAAGGCAACAGAAACAAAAAGAAACATTATCTCAGGCTTTGTTAGAAAATCACATTTGGTGTCTAATTTTTGGATCCCATCTATTTGATGGCTCTATACCCTAGGTGTATTTGTATGTTTAACAGCGGCTTGGCAAGCTGCACTCATCCCAGCAGTCAATTCTTATTTCTACTTGAAAAGAAGAAGAAAGGAAAAAAAGCCAGCAGGAGGGTGATCCGAGAGTATTAAGAGCTCATGAATAACTGTCTGCCAACGGGCAGAGATTACCAGATAATGTTTTCATGTACTATCAGTGAGAGCCTCACTTTCATTGAGCATAGGGCTCAACTTCAACAGAGTGTCTCTATTGTAGCTTGGAGGCAAAAGTTCCCCAAACCCACACTGAAGAAACTGAATTTTTAGCTGTTCTGCAGAGACGAGCGCAGGGTGTAATAAGCCTTCTCTGTTTTATTCTGTTCCAGCTGCAGGAAACAGAAACACAAACTACAGAGAGACAGAGGGGGGACAAAACAAGATGCGCACTGACAGCAGAAAACAGGCTGGAGCACAGCTGCATAATGCCAGAAATTTAAAAACTGGAGGCAAATGTGTGAAAAACAAGGCATGAAAATGGGTTTTCCAGAGTAACAAGCTTGCATCTCACTTACTTAAGCACAGAGGGAGAACATATGGTTGCTTTTCCTAATGCATTTATATCAGTTCTAAGCAGTTTGTTTGGGTCCTGCTTGTTTTGAAATGGATAAATACCAAATGCTACTGGATATTCATGAGGGGAAATCCAGAAAGAAAGCAGAGAAAACGAAACTGAATTTTAGCTTCGCTAAATTAGACAGAAGGAACACTTCATCCTCTCCATTCATGTTAGGATAATGTTTTGCAAACATGAACAAACTTTTCTTGCCCTTTAGCAAACCTTCTGGTAACAGCCTGCAGTGGTTATTGAGCAGCATCACAGGGGCCTGTTCATGCTGCGTAATAAGAGAGGAAACTGGGAGGAGCCCCACTTACTGCCGGCAATGCGGACCAGACTCTGGCACCGATTGTACAGGGACCTAACAGCCCTTATCAAAGGGCCCGGTGCCCCATACTGGCCTTCCTCTCTGTACTCTTTCATAAAACCCATATTTAAAACTGACATTTAATCTGAATAATAGTAAATCAATGATTTTCCCACATACCTGCTCATGGACTGGAAACTTTTAGCACTTAGGAAATTAGATGACACTCCACTGGAGAGAGTTTCAGCCTATTAGCAGATTAGTGTTTTGCTTGATGATAGTCTGACTTTTCATACCCATATTTGAGATTTTTTTGGTAAAATTTATATCAAAGCTGGATTTTGAATTTTGTTTACAAACTATTTTGTTACAAGGAAACAATCCATCCAAGCACATTCTGATCAGTTTGAGACTATGGCAATGAAATGTGATTTGCAAGAATGCATGCACACTGTCTTTGAAAAGCTGGATATTGTATTTAATATTTAATATTAATGATATGTTTTGTTGGAAATATATGAATGAATCCTCAGCTCAGGGGTCTGGGGCTCCGGTTCTTGAATCCCACTGTCCTGTAACTTTGTGATGCTTCTCTGATCCAACACACCTGCATCCAAAGTCTGAATTACCTCCCAGATATGTCAATGTGTTTTCAAAAGGCCTGGTCATTAATTATTCATTTGTTTCATGACTGCATGATGGTGCAATAGTTGCAGCTGTTCTCCTGGTTTCATTCCACACAGTTTAATCAAATGAATACTATGGAAATCTGTGACTCTTAATTGCCCTTCAGTGTAGTAAGCAAGAACAGTCACACAAGCACAAATTATACAAATAAACAGGAATCATCCTCATTCCATCCTCGCCACTGCTACAGAAAACTGTTCAAAGAAGACAAAGAATTCAACACTCCTATTCCCATTTGTCTTCTGCTAGACAAGGAAAATAATGTATAGCTCTTACATAACAGCAATGGGTCAGTCACTGTGTGTACAACAAAGTTAGAAGCGATGCACGCTCTGAATAAAAGCTGTTTTGGCTTTTGCCTAGTTGTTGTTAGGTTTCGTCATTGTTTTTTGGGGGCAATGAACTCAATACCCTCTGGAGGCTTTCACCTCTCACTGAGGTTTTACTAAGTGGAAGACGTGTTTGTCAGGTTCTCTCAAGGTACTCTAGCTTCCTCTCACAGTTCAAACACAGATTTTTAAGTTAACGGGTATTAAATTACCCTGGGTTATGAGTGTGTGCACACACAGGAGAATGAGTTGATTCTCCTGTGTGTGTCTGTGTTGCCCTTCGATGAACTGATGATGCATTGGCTTTTCAGGCTAGATCAATCAAAAGACAGTGGAATGTAAATGTTTGTACTCACACATTGTTTTGCTTGCTCTCGATATGCTACTCCATCTGCTTATAATCAGTTGCAGAATATTTTCATTCTTGGAACTGGTCTTACTGAACACTGTTTAAAATACTTTGCAATAAATGCAGTTGACCCCATCCTAATTATGATTCAGACTTAATAGATTTTTCTGTAGAATGTAACTCCATATTGTTTTCAGATATCTAACATTTTTGAAAGAAAAAGGAACTTATGAAGCTGACATACTTTGGTCCAATACTGCTTGATCCGCGATTGGCTGGTGTTTGCACCATTATTTTCCCTTGGTGTTGTAACCACTACTGCGGTTTTAAGCAAGACTGTAGTTGTTAGCTTTTGTGTTCATGCTAAGTCATTTTCCTCTGTGTGTATTAATGCATATTATGCAATATTAGTTGTTTTAACTATTGAAATTTTAAGAAAGGGAGTCTGAAGTATTTGCTGATTTTAGTTTTTTTCATGTGACAAATAGACCCCTGTGTATACCAGGGGCCCCTCCATGTCTCATTGCAGATGCCATTCAATCTTGTGCTTTGTTGTTAGAAAATGCATCAAACACCATTTCTGTCCCGCTGCAAAAATCTTTTTGTAACATAGATTTAAAATCTGCTTGTCTTTTCAGGTCAAAACCCCTTAATAACTGCCACCATCAAAATGCTTTGGTGTAAGTCATTTTGTCCATGAGGACAACGGTGTCCTCAACACAACTAAGGGGTTTAAATGACGGTGAAATGTAAGGAAAAAGATGAAAACAAACCCAAGGTAAGGATAAGGTAACTATAGCAACACTTTAATGGACATTAAATACTTTTATAAGCAACTCTAAAAAAAAAAGTACCAAGGTCAGTGTTTGTCCCTGTTGGACATCTACATGATGAATAGCCTTCTCATAACCACATGCAGAACAGGTTCCAGATGATGGCCGTGGTCCGACCTGCCGAGGTGTCCCACAGTGTTCAGATGTCCTCCACTCTCTGTTATCTTTATTCTCCTTACTTACACTTTAGACATATATTATTGCTGTAATTAATTCTGTATTCCTCATTTTTCATTCTTTCTAACAGCAGACATTCTCTGCTCTCTCCCTATTATTTATTCATGTTTGTATAATGATGAAAAATTACATTTAATGTTTATTGAATGTCTTCCTTATTAGTTTTAATGCAACTATATTTTACCTGAAAAACTTTTCTTGTACAGTTTAAATGATTTGGATGCTGACACCTTCAGACAAGTGCATACAGCAAACACTTTGTTGGTAATTCCCATCTTTTATCCCTAATCAGATCTTTTATCTTCTGCCTAGCGAAAGAAAGCTACAAAAATCACTTCTTTTCAAATGATGTGTTTTTGCTGATAACACCGTGGCGCCGGGTTCTCCACGACATGTGATTTTAATCAGATGTTCCTTCTAGCAAATGCAGCCTCCTCATTAGTATTCGCTGCGCTCACCTCGGTGCACTGCTGGCTGCTCTCGTTCCCACTCGCAGCGCTGTCTTCTTCACTGTATGATATGATACATAATGCATGCACTCCAATGACTCCCCACCTCGCTCCCACGTTCTCCTGTGCCGCGGTAGCTCTTCAACCCGAGGTCCGCAGAGAATAATTGGGTAAAAGTTGGATTATTAACAGAAAGAAAGAAGTAGATTGATGACCTGAGGATCCAGCCAATGAAATTACTTGGAGAAGAGCCGCAATGTGGACTTCATGCTAATTTTGTTTGCGTCAACATAATTTATGCAGTGATAAACTGCTGAGGAAGTGTAAAGATTAGAATTACCTCAGGTGTTTAGATGACTTTTATATAACAAAATGTTTGTGATAAGAACAGAAGTTTTATGTCACATATATTGTCAAATTCTTTTCACCCTTGTTATTGGACAAAATAGGAGCATTTCCACCAGTTATAGTCCAACTTGTCAGTAAATTCTTATGTTGCTGTGACACTGTTTCCTATGTTGCAGTTTTTAAGGAGATTCTCTGGCATGTTGAGCATAAAAATCTAAAGTAGTGAGCCTTTCCAGGCCAGACGGACATGAAGAGGAGCACCAGCCTTCATCAAATCACTGAATAATTCGGCACATTTCATCTGATGCACAATACTAGATGACTCAACTTTTACACGAGCAGAGGTTTCTTCGGATGATGCCATGAAAAATATAATCAGGATCTCATTCTGTGAAAGTGGCCGCAGTTTGGTAACAGCGACAAAATGACTCCAATTCTACTTTCAGATTCCTTTTGTTGTCTAAGAACAGAAACAGGAAGTTAGGAATGTATGGACAGTTTTTGGGGGAAATAGCTGGATGAACATGAAGTAGGTGAGTTGTACAAAAGCAGTTCAATCAAATTTGGCTGAATTCTGTAGGATAACTTTAACTTCTGAATTAAGGTTTTATTCTGCCATCCATCTTTGTCTTTGTTAGTCACCTTGGTACTGAAGCCTCTCAAAACAGATTAAGTCAATTACATTGACCAGAACTCCAACATCCATCTGATCAATTAAAGTTAGGCAAATGCAAAACTAAGATAATTAGAAAGAAATTGATACCACACCATAAATGAGAGACACTCCACCAAACCACAGAGAGGCCAGTTTAACTTCCTGCAGGTTTTCAGCTTTTCAGCTCAAACTTCTGATTCCTACAACTGGATTTTTATAAAAGATACTTTTTAAACTATATATCATTTTACAACCTTTCTGATAGCCAATAAAGTGACTGCTATTTATGCCAAGAACAGATGTGAAAGTAATATTCACTCCCAAAGAAACAATGGACAATACCTTGACTAATAGCTTAAAAGTCCTCTGCTTTTTTACAATTTGGTTGTTGCTATAGCAATTGGTTTATAGCATTGACATATAAAAGAGATACTAAACACTGAAATGGGCAGAAGACTTTGGTATGATGACTGCATGATAGATTGTAACTTGCAACAAGTGGACAGGAGCACATGTGGGATACAGAACAATTCGCCGGGCACTGTGTGTGTTTCTGGTTAAAATAAATAACTAATTAATTAATCTTATTAATTATATTCAAAAGGTGAAATTTAGTTATTTTTTGTTCATTATCTAAGAAGTAAGAATTTCAAGCATTTCATGTTTGATGATTGATTTTGTTTAGCCTACCGCTACAGAAAACCCAAAATGTAGATTCTCAGAGAATTTTAATATTATATAAGAGCCAACAGAAAATCAAACAGAAATGTTGACAGACTGAAAAATGTGTTCACATACTTTTCAGTCTGGTAGGCAGGAATGGAGTCATGGAATCATAGCTGGTAGGCAGATATGCCAATAAAACAGTGAGCCAACAACCAAATAAGAAATTAAAGATTTAAATTTACTTTCATTTAGTTTCCCTTTTGAATTAAACTGGTTGAAAATGAACCAATTAGTGGCCAGTAAAGTCTAGTACTTTCACTTCACAAAAAAAGTTTACAAATGTGTGGGTCTGAGTGATTTGACTGAAACAGCCAGAGTCAGTAACCAACAATAACTTGTGTCATTAGATTTGTTACTTGGCAACAACCAAAGGACGCTGCTGGATCTTCCCCCAGAGCAAGGTCCAAGATAAAGACACAGCGGTGCTCATCTGTCTTTCTTTTCTCTCTGACTCCTGCTTGTTCCTCTTTCACTGTGGACATATTTTATGTAGCAACTAATTCCTTTCAGATTGGAAAACCCATTACCAGCCTTTACTCTTTCTCCACCTTTTTTTCCCTCTGTGTCAGTGTTTCCCAGCTTCCACTTTGCTCTCCTCTAAATAAACCTCATCAATCTGCAGCATCACCAAAGCCTCCACAGTCTTCAGAGACAGTTCACCTTCTGATCGGCTCGGCTTAGGACAGCGGGTGAGGATGCACAGGTTGCTGGTCCTGCTAACCCAGGAGAGGATAACCCTGTCTCAGAATGAGAATAGCACGAGGCCGTTACCTCATGCTATGAAAATCAAAGATACACTTCAGAGCTTCATGTTACAGTCTTAGTGTTGAGAAGGTTGGGAACGGGGAGTTTTTCTTCCTACTGTTATTACATGCATGCTCCTCCAGGAGGAGTGAATGCTGCGAGTCTGTAGCTGCGTTTCCATTGCAAACTTTGTCTATATGCCGCTAATGTTGGAAAAATGGCAATTTTGCCATTGCATTGTTTCCAGTAAATAAGAAGCACAATGAAAATCAGACAAGTTCATGTTCATGCAATAAGTCATTAAAAATAAAATCATGCAACACCATCATCCATCAAGTTTTAGAACATAATATAGCTTAAATCATTTCAGAAATTTGGAAAGACTATTTGCTTTTGGCAGAAATGATATATATCTTTCTTTATTGAAGTGTACCAAAAATGAACAAATTTGTGACTTTAAAAACCAATTACATTTAAAATGGGAGCAGGGAATAATGCCTGAACTAACTTCCTTTAAAAAAAACTAACAAAAATTCTGCTTTCCCTTGGTGTCCTGTATTGAGAAGTTCTGGTTTCAGCACAAACTGTCGACACCAGTGGCTCTAACTTTGGTGTAAAAGTGAAGAGCCGCAGCAGTTTTCTTCAGCCTGACAAAAATGCTCCTTGCTTATTAGAAGGCATTGAAAAACGGCCGTGATTCCTAGCAAATGAAAAGATATTGGCGCTCAGCCTTAGCCGTCACACTCTGTGGCGAACAACACAATAGAATAATTAGAGCTCTGTTTCTCCAGCTGACAAAACACACGCAGGAGCAAGGAAACATGCTGCGAACACAGACAGCACAGCCAGGACAACAGGAACACCCCGTATACACGGCAATAGGTCCTCCATAGCTGCACCCAGAATAACACAGAGAAGCATGACAGAAACATTACCCTTTATTAGGTGAGACTTTTCTCAGGAGCCAACTGCAAGATAAAAGAAGCGGAGTAGAGACTCGTGACAGGCTCTCAGAATATTTGTTTGCCCTAAAATTTGCAAATTAGACCACAGCTGTAGTTTATGCTGCAGGAGGTGAGATCACAGCTTTAGTTAAAGATTCATCTTAAACAGAAGAGACTGGAATGTGCTACACACTGATTTTAGGAGTTGATATCTTTGGCTTTTCTGGACAGATTGGAGTTTTGCAGCATCCGGGACTAAAAACGAAGGGTAAAAATAGATTCCTCACAGTTCATCAGTCTAATAATCTGTCAAACAGCTGTCTGCAGAATGAACACTCTGCTTTCCTTTGAACGATTTCTATCACAGTTTCAAAGAAGCAAGGTGACTGTTGCATATTTTTCAGATAAAGATTTTTTCTGCATCAATCAAAATTAATTAGAAGATAAAAAAAAAACACTGAGAGCTAATGATAAATGTAATCAGAAATTACACTTATTTTTAATCAAAGCAAGATCTATTAACTGGGTATTTGAGTAAAACGAGACACAAACAACTCTACAAACTACAGGCTGACAGATTTATGGTGAGGGGTCAGAATGTTCAGAATACGAATTAAAATGATTAAAAACAATATTTTATCAAAAGCTTCTCAGTGTAAAACAAAGAGACTGAAAGCCAAATTTGAGCATTCAGCCTAACGACCTGTTTATACTGGTCTTCAGGACTTCTACTCTTTCATTATGTGCAGCGTTGGATATGGTGTGGAGCAGGTTCTTATTGAAAAATCACATTTAAAACCTTTGTTCTCAATTCTGATCAGTAACAGGCTGACATTCAAGGTTTAAATGGCCGTATAATGATCACCAGATGGGTGTTCTGCAGGGGCAAAGGTCGCTACTCTGACTTTGAACATTCTTACAAAGATAGATCATAAAATATATTTGTTTGATGAAAACTCACCACATAACCATATGAAAAAACAAACTGCTTGTATCATTATATTGCAGTGATTTGATCATTTTGTGACCTATTATTTGCATTACTGCTGGGACACACAAGTATTTACCAACACGAGAATCATTTATTTTTATTATGGACTCGGTACCGATGCCCCTAATGGAAGGGACACTGCCCACTCATAGTCGTAATATTTGAAAATGGATTCAGCATTGCTCATTGTCATTCTCCTCATGCAGCAGGAAAAGTGAGATAAAGAGAGAAATGGAGAAGCAGGGAGCATAAACAAAGACTGAGTGAAAAGGCAAATTGGAGGATGAACAGTTTAGCAAATGAGCAGACAATGAGAAGATGAGCCATCTCCCGCATCGCGGGGATCCGGCCGCCTTTTGGAAACTATTCAACAGCAGGAAAAAAACAAAAAAACAAGTCATTGTCACAACAGTAATAAGCTTTGAAGTTGAGAAAAAATGATCCTCTATACAAAAATATGCAATTATTTAGAAGAATACAAATAATAGAAAACTTCCTGTGAATAATTTAGAGGTAAATAATATTAAATTATTTAATTATTAGGGAAAAAACTGATTTCATAAAAACTAACACATCATTTAATTGGATCACATTTGTTTTTGTTGCAGCTTAAGCTAACTGAGGCATTAGTGTTACTATTCACAATGTTCATCAGCAATGCCCTGACTGTCTCCTGAAGCAGATGATATATCAGTTCTGTGAGGGAGCACCTGGACTTTCAACTTCTTTGAGTTTCCAGCATCATTTATAAGACATAAATTCACCCCAGACACCCACTTATTTCATTTTGTCAGCCAAAGAAAGTTTAAACTCTTTCTGCTCTGCAGTAACATGCTTCATCAGTCTCCATTTGTTAACAGAATTACCTGTTCATTGATGACAGATCTAGTAGTGACAGAGATCCTCTGCATTTCACCTGCCATAAGAATCCAGATGGATGGTCATGTTTCAATGCAGATTCATTGACAGCAAAGAGCTTCTCTTCTGCTCACCTGAAGCTTGTTTTCTTCCTCTTAGATCTGACTGATGGTTTCTTTAAATTATTTTCTCGTAGGAAATCTGATTTTGTACCCAGTATTTTAGAGGGGAATTATTTATTTATTTATTTTTCTCAGTGTGAATCAGAAATACTAAGTTTAAATGTACAAAGCTGTTTGCAAGGAAGAGCTTCTAATGAATGTGGTCTAAACTTAGATATTTTAAATCACAGTCAGGAATGTTTTGTTGCTTTGGGTAAGCACAAGACATGAGCTTTAAATTGCTACTTTGTGGACTTCCTGTTGCATCTAGCTGTGCAGCTGTGCATTACACATAAACAAGAACAACCAGTTTCACTTTAGCTGAGTTATTTTTTTTTATCTCAGCGTTCCTTTCCAGGGAGTGTCAGTTAATACAAGGAGGAACAAAAGCTGGAAACAACAAATCATGTTTGTTTTTTGGTGGGTTCGATTCCCAGCCCCTGTCTTTCTGCATGGAGTTTGCATGTTCTCCCTGTGCATGCGTGGGTTCTGGTCAGGGTTAGGGTTAGGGTTCATATTTCAGGTTGAATTGCTGGGGTTGTTTCTTGTCTGTTGGCCACACAAAGCTCATTCATCTGAGCTCACTGTCACTTATATTTGAATATGTTCTCCTTTGAGAAATGTAAATTTTAAAAAATATATATATTTTACAATATGTCTTTTCGTTAATCTGGAAAACTACAACCAGAAATGCGTTTTTAAAAAAAAGTAAATATCCTCAAGAAATGGCAATTCAAAATGTGTTGCGAGTGACTGTAAAAAGTCTTCTGGTGAGTTTTTACAAGTTAAAAATAAACATGATTTGTTACTTTATAGTGAACAAAAAGATGAAAGGATGAGTATCAAGGACAAAAATGTTAGAAAAACAGTTAGTCTGCATTCCATGGCAACAAAGATCTGCGACAGTCAGTCTCTTTAATCCTGAGCACACCTGCATCTGCACAGCCCTCAAAGTCACATCTTTGTGTGATAAGCCTCTGTGGGAGGACGGCTGGTCATTATGTTACCTCAGCTGGTTGAGCACCATCTGAGGTTAAAATGTTGACTGCCCTGGGTGACTTCAATCTGTCAGACCACTGCTTGAACGCAGGAAGCCTCATCTCTACCTAATCTAATCTTCCATATAATCTACTGCTTTCCCAGCAGCACCATCTGCACCCATCACTCAAGCTGTTTTTGGTGCAACATTATTGAAAAATGTCCAGAGGAGGTTGAAGAAAATGGATAGTGTGCGGTGGAGCAGTACACTCAAATCTAACCGGCATGAAATCTGACGAGGCTCGTTTTATCCAATACTTTATTTTCCTGGAGATGGACAAACAAGCAAGCTATATCAATATATAAGATTTAAATACAACATAGACTTTTGAAAAGGTACTTTTAATCTTCAATTTAAACACTTATTTGATTTTCAGAAACACAGCAGTTCAAAGTGCCTAATAAAAACGCAAAAATAAAATCTGAAAAACTGCATGCAGTCACCAACTGAGAAACCAGTAACAGACATTATGTTTTGAAGGAACAATGACTTTAAAATCAGCTCTGAAAATCAAAGAATATCATGCTGATTTCTGTAATACTGTGGATTTGAGTCTGTATGTTTTTCTATATTAGTGAAATATTAGATATTAGTGAAACCAGAAGATATTTATGATTTTAACCTAAAAAAAAGGCTGTGCAAGTGAAACTCTGTTTTTAATTTAAGCTAAGACAAAACTCAAATTAAACAAACTAATGGAAAAACACTAAAAGGTATTTTGATAGGTGACTGTTCTTCATCATGTTCTTCATCCATCCTTGTATATATATATATATACATTTATATATATATATATACACATTTGGTTTCATGGATTTATGGAATTATGATAAAAAAGTTATTTCTGGGGCCATTTACAGAAACAAAAGAAGATAGGTATTTTTAAAGAGAATGGAAACGGACCGAGGCTGGGTGAGACCTTTTCACCGACAGGTCAGGGTTTATCACTGTGCAACCTGAAAACGGAAACTGCGATGGTTCAGATCCACTCATTAAGCTGTCTGCTTGCTCCACTTGGCAGGATGCATGTTTATCTTTGAAAAGCGGGGAAGGTTATCAAGCTCAGAGTGAATAATATCACCTGTGGCATCGCAGCTTTATGGTGAGCCTCAAGGTGAAGGAAAATTGAAATTTTATGCTGCATTGTGGTGGTTTATACACAAACAAGGGTCACCTGGAGGGGAAGGGATGATGATAAATGTTTGTTATGAATGCAGTCAAGGAGAGGACAGACGCCGGGGGAGGAAACAAGATTAAAAAATTTGGCTTTTAAAACTTTGCAATAACCAGTCTGATTCTCCAAATATCAAATAGCAATCTTGAACCTCTCTTACAATCCCAAACAGGAACTATTATGTTGAAGCTAAAGTTATTTCATTTTTTTTCCATAGCCAGAAACTCTCCAGTGAAAGGGACAGTTTGCAGCTAATGCAACCTGAGAGAAGACAAGTCTGCTTTTTAAAGCCAGAAATATCTCAAAAAGAAACATGACACAACATTGCCAGTCAGTTACAGCTCCCTGGGGGAGATATGGACAGGAAATAAACAGCGTTGAGTTGTAGTTGTCAGAAAACTGTAGGTCAGCTTCTGCTCTTATGCCACTTTTGTACGTCAGTTACATAATGCAGGTTTTTGCTTTATGCGGATTGTCACTCAGGAAGGAATGTGAAGTCAGTCCTGTCATCTAGTGGCTTAAAAGGTTTACGCCACAATAGCAGCGGCAGCAAGACGTCGACACTTGTGTTCACAGCCGCCTCCCCATGCTGTCACTCCTGCTAAAGATGCCTGAAAGATTTTAAATTAATCTTTTATTGCAGAAAAATATTGTCTAATGAAAATGTTAAATCTATGTTTTAAGGTTAATAAGTCAAAAGGTGAGGGGAGGAGGAGTGAATATGTGATCAAATTTAACATTATTGTATGAATTCAGGCTGCCCAGTGGCGCAGTTGGTAGAGCTGTTGCCTTGCGGCAAGAAGATTCTGGGTTCGATTCCCGGCCCCGGTCTTTCTGCATGGAGTTTGCATGTTCTCCCTGTGCATGCGTGGGTTCTCTCCGGGTACTCCGGCTTCCTCCTACAGTCCAAAAACATGACTGTCAGGTTAATTGGCCTCTCTAAATTGTCCCTAGGTGTGAGTGTGTGTGTGTATGGTTGCTTGTCCTGTGTGTCTCTGTGTTGCCCTGCGACAGACTGGCGACCTGCCAGGGTGACCCCGCCTCTCGCCCGAAACGATAGCTGGAGATAGGCACCAGCAACCCTCCCGACCCCAGTAAGGGACAAGGGTGTAGGAAAATGGATGGATGGATGTATGAATTCATTTCTAATCATTTTGCTCATTTACACCTACTTACTTCCTGTAATGTGAAAAAAGTTAAAGAAGTAAGCCTGAGTAGTGGAAAACTAAGAGGACATTTTGACCATGATCACTTTCAAAGCACTACAAGAGTCATACTCTGCTTTACTAAAAATGTGATTTTTTATATATGAAAAGTTTAATTATGTATGTGCAAAAAATGTCAAAAAATAAATAAATGCACAAAGGACAGAAAGTCTGTGCATGCTCACATGAAGGTCTGCAGAATGTGGTCAGCAGGCACAATAATAGCTTTGAGGTTTGATCATTAAAGTTAATTATAATTATACATAATTACTTATAATTATTATTATAATTTGTTTTTATGGTTAATTTTAAGGCAAAATTTTCAGCGCCTATGTGAGTACAAATCTATTTATATACCTTACATGATCTCCACTAAAGTTGGTACATTCTCCTGGTTTCAGCTGTGGCACAATCCAGGAAGTTGTCTAGTTATCAGTAAACAATAATAAGGCACTTAAAGATAATTAGTACAATTGTAATAATAATAATTTCAGGATTTGGGCTTGTTAATCTTACATAATTAAGAAATCTTATTGCAGTCACATTTAATTAGTAGCATGAGCCAGAACTCGGACTTGAGCATTATTCTCTGCTGTGTGAATGAAGCAATAGCGACACCTGTTCACCTGGCAGGGTGAACAGGTGTGGTGGTGAGGCGGCGGCCAAATCGAGTTCAAACAAACCAACAGAAAGTAGAAATTAGATTAAAATGTGAAACAAATGTACACAGAAGAACTCTGATCTTTCCTCATGTGAGATCAGCAGAAGCATACATATTTGACAACATGATTAGAATATCATAACAAATAACAATAAAATGGCTAAATGCTTGTTGCATACGCCAAAATGTTTATTTGATTAACTTTTATTGCATTTTACATTAACATTCAGCTAAAGCATTAAGCTGCCAGAAGACTGATGCTGAGACGGACAGTATTTGTCACAATCATAAGCCCACCTCTGGATGAATTATAACATCTCTCTGCATAAATACCAGATACATTTACAGTAGAACAATAGAACCAGACATGCTTTGTAATAATGTTAGCAGATGAAGAAAGGGAGGCCCCAAATTTGTGCGTAAGAACAAGCAATTAAGACAGAAGTAAATATTGAGGATAATCTAGCTGACAAGTTAATTACATTCTTTTTCCTGAACCTGCATAACCTGTCACTGATGATTGAGCCGCTGCTTTGTCTAAACCCTGAAAGCACACATTGTTTGAATAATGCAGTCTGAAAAAAAGGGGGGATCACCCACAAAACCTCATTAAGTCATTTAATTTCACAAAAGCTCTCTGCAAGCTTTTCTAGAGCTTGCAGAGAGCTCAGTGGTAGCATTGGAGCGAAATCATAAAACAAATGCAGGCTTAATGCAAACGACAATTTGAGGAAATTTTCATTTTTGACACATTTTCTTTCTTTTTGTTCTGTCAAATCCAGACGAACCAGAGTGGAAATGAACGTTACTCCAGCTTAACGACTGAGCAACACTAATGAGGAGCGGTGGACAGTCTGGCTCATCCGACCTCATGTGTTTGTCGTTGACCAGATGCTGCAAGGGACGTCAGAAAGTCTGAAACTTTAATGACCATTAACGCTGCTCCCTGTTCTGAATGGGAGCTGAGAACAAAACATAGCAGAGTCCAATCAGAGATGGGAGAGAGCAGCAACGGCTTCTGCTTCCTCCTCACAGACACACACATTGGGAAAAATAATTCAGTGTGTTAATTAGCAACAGATGTGGTATGTTCTGTTAACTAACTAATGTAGTATATGATTATTCCCTCCAGGTCGTAACTGTGAGAACCCAGTGATCCATGAATCAATCTATTGAACAGAAATTCCACCACAGATTTGAATTATTTCAACACATAACATAAAACAATCAAAAGTCATAGATAAGGTCCCCATATTTAGATTGTCACCATGATCTTTGTGATCTTCCTTTTTTGTTTTTTTAGGTTTCCTTCTCTTTTGTTTTTCATGTACATTTATTTTCAGCAGTTAGAGGCCAGTTTCGTTGGCATGCATCTTATATCTTAAAAACCTGTATTTTCTATTTACTTGTTTCCCGTGTTGCTGCTGTACATATTTTGGTTTAAATCTTTATAATTTATTCTGCGGCTTTCGTTTTTGGAATCAGAAACGGAGCAATGGAGCACGTCTCTTGTTTTAGTAACTTTATCTAATCTGTCTTGTTAGTGAGAACGATGTTAGTGAGAACGAAGGGCTTGTTTCTGTCTTAGACAGTATGTTCTGTTTGTCCACTTGTTCAACTGAGAGCTGGAGTGAAAAATGTCTGTTTTCTTACATGTATTAGCAAAAGCTATTCTAATATCCATTATCTTTGCATTTACATAGATGTTACTTAAAATCATTAATACTTGGCAGACAAGCATTTAGTAATGCGAGTTAGTTGGCTTTTACAGTAAATGCTATGTGATGTAAATGTCACGATTTGCACACGGGACGAACATCTGATGATGTTGACTGTTGACAATGCATAACAATAGCAATTCCATTGAAAGACTGATATCACAGACAAAGTGAAGAAATTAATGTATTATAGCTGAATTTCCCCTCAATAGGTTGTTGTGAAAATTGGATCTTATTGGTATGACCGACCTGAAATAGTTTATGTACAAGCACCTGCTTGTGCATGAGCACACCTGCAGCTTGTATTTGTGGAAAAGAAGCAGCATTTTTCTGTCAGTACAATGTTTAAAAACTAATTTTTAACAATAATAATTAATTAATTAATAACTTATAGAAACACACACTCTTTAAATCAAGAATATTTGACAAAATGTGATACTATAAAGAAGATTCTTCCATAACTTCCATGACATTTTTATTTCAAAGAAAGCTTTTGAAAATGTAAATATTTATACCTCATCCATATAAAGCTGTAAATACAAAGAACCTACTAACACAGGACTCCTTCAAACATTGGTAAACATGTGTATATGGCATAAAAAAATCTGATTTATATTATGCTCTTTCAGCTGAGCCAAAAAAGCAGCAAACAATTTTGAGTATCTGATGGCTTTTAAACCATCAAACCTTGAACTTGAAATTAGTTAGAAACCCTCCAATCCAGACGTCAATAGTTCAGGACAGAAAAAACAAAATGTATAGTGCGTTGTGTCTCAAGCACCCACTTTGCACATCACTTCAATATGGCTGCCAGAGATAAATTCTATTCTGAATGAAGCTTCCTTCGTTTGATTTGATTACACTTTAATGGCAACCACTTGCCCTGTTTAGTGGCAAGTGGTTAAGAACTGCTAAGAACTGCAGTGAAAAAAAGAACTGCAGTGAAAAAAAGAAAAGAAAATTAGAAATGTCCTTCCTACTTGCTCATCAGCTTCCCAAATGATACGATGTATGTTTACATAAAATGGGGAGTCTATAGCCAAAACCTAAAGCAATAAACAAGCTGACAGCGATGCAGCTGAAAGTTTAATAAAGCTGGATTCTAGACTTAGAAACAAGATGTTATGATGGCAGCGCCTACCACCAGCAACGAGAATATGAGCCATCCTGATGAAATCCATTTCAGAGGAACAAGCTTGCCTTTGCTTTTTACCTGATGCGCTTCCCTCTGGATGGAATATATATATAAATATATCAAACATTCAATGTTTCATTTCAAACACAAATTTCCTTTTAAAGAAGAAATCAAACTGATTCATTAATGATGAAGCCAGTTAAAACCTACAATATGTTTCAGGGTTAATTTAGTTCTTTTGCAGTTTGACCTCCTGCTCCTTATATAGTTCAACAGAGCTGATCACCACACAGCCTTGAAAAGAAAAAAAATAAGTCATCAAAGGTTTAACCATTTCAATAATTCAACTTTAAGTTACCTTGACATGTTGTTTACATTTGCTAGAGACAGAGAAACACAATCCATGAGTTTATTTTTTATTTAAATGTTACAAATATTGTTTACATTGCATATGAAAACAGTAATTCTGCACAGTATGGCCATACACTGTGTAAATCCAGCTGGAAAATGAAAACTAGCCAGATGGAGTCTTATATTTTCTAACTTTGGATTAGATAAAAACTGGACTCCACTGAAGATTTTTAAGAAGGAAAAACAAACTGAGATATATGTAGCTGACTTTAAACTTTTCTGTAAAACAAGACTGAATTGAGTATTTTTCTTTCTATATGTTTTATTTTCCAAAGTTCCTTGAGATGACTTTTATTATGAGTTATTATTTAAATAAACTGAATATAAGGTCACTTTTTTCCATTTAGAATTCCAGTATGTTCTTTTCACAGCTACCTATCTTCTTCAGATTCCCAGTGATCTCTTTATGCAAGGCCAAACTCTCTATACCATGTGTCTCTATACCAGGCATAATTAATTGCCCACAGACTTCTGTTTACCCAGTCGGATGCTCTGAACAGAAGGAATCATCTCTGAGGCAAAATTCAAAGTCCCTGCCTCAGCAGAATTAAAAAAAGGGAAAAGAAAAGAGGCAAAGATTAAAGGAACGTGTTTAACTCCTAGTGTGTCCTTCTACATTCAGACTCTGATGTTAGAATTAACACACTTTAAGTAGTAATCTTGCATAGTTTAGAACAGTATGAAGTTCCCTTTGACTGATATAAAGATCTTAAACAATATGGGGGAGAAATACTAAAGTATGGAAAATGTTGATTTTCCAGAGTTTTTTTTATATTCCAAAGAACAGAAATGTCCTAATAATCAATAAACATGATGTTTTTACATTCATCTATATATGAACTGTATGCTTCATCTAAACAGATCACTTTTGAAGCTGAGACATGGTGTTTACTTTTTCTTTTTACTTGTGGAACCGACCTAAAAAAACCCAAAAAAACTACTGTTTATTAAAAAATTGAAACTATAGATTTAGAGAGTTAAAGATGTGTAGTAACCTGTTCAACAGTACATTTTGTGTTATGTTAACCATATTTCTCAAGGTTGCTATGTCCTTAGGGGCTATTTATGTGTTTTACAGAACGTTTACAAATGAAACTGGCTTTAAATGACATTATTTTCATTTAATTCATAAAATCATGCTCAGGAAACGGAATATGATGAGATTTCAAATATTTTTGAGAAAACAAAAATGTTGCCCGCATGGGAAAGGACTGATACAAATATGCGCAGATTTTCTTACTGTTATTTTAGTCACAGAAACTCCTTTAAGAACCCCGGAGTTATATCTGTTGACAGAGATCAACGTAAAGCAATCCTTGTGCGTTGATGTAGATGGCTAATGCACTACTTTCTGCAAACTATGAAGTAAAAACCCAAATGTCCAAATAAAAATGAAACGAAAAGTTAATCAAGATCAAGTGCAACCAATTACTTTCAGAAGTCCCTTAATTAGTGAATAAATAAAGCAAATGCAGAATTTGTAGCAGAAACAATATCTCAAATGTTTTTGTTTTTTTTCCATATTGCACATGCAGCAATAACATTTAGTTCTCTCACAGCACATGGATAAAACACAGTAAAAGGCCATTTTGAATCTGAATGTGTTTTTCCAGGCCTGGCAGACCTTCCTGAGGACAGCAAGGTGAGAAAATGGTGACCTGAATGTGAAAAGTCTCCCTCAATCTAAGTGGCACGCCAATGACACTATGTCCTATAAATGTCCTGCAGTGTGTGAAACTGAGTCCTAATGATTTCCTGTGCTGCTGTGATCACTTTCTGTAGGGTCTTCATGTCAGGTGCTGTGCTGCTCCCAAACCACACCAGCATGACATAGGTGAGAATGTTCTCAACAGAACACCTGTAAAAGGAACTGAGCAGCTGCTGAGAAAGTCCTGTTTTTTTAGGGAACAAAACCTGCCATTGCAGTACTTTTTTTTCCCCATGGCAATAATATTTATGTTCCAATGTAAGGTTGTGTGATGTATGTGGCCAAGAATTTATTGGACAGTCTCTCTACTGGATCTCATTAGAACTGGCTTCTGATTTAGTTAATAATCTCCTTGCTTTAGCAGATGTTAAATGTCAGTTAGGTGATGGAGAATGATGCTGTCTATTGTATTGAGCTAACCACAGTAGTGTCATCTACAAATGTTATATAATTTTTGCTGTAAACTGATATTCAGTAATGTTCAGTAATGTGTAAAGTAAGAACAGCAGATGTCTCAGAATATATCCTTGAGGAACCCCAAGCCCCAGCTTGTGATATTTTGCAAGCTCAGACTTTATTACATCTCTAGCCCTTGTGTTGTCTTGCGGGTCAAAAGTGACCCACTGGCATGTTGAGCTGTAGAAAAAATACCCTAATCGATCTTTTTCCAACTTGAAAACTTGACTTGACTTTTCCTAAATTTACCCCATCATTAGAAAAAGTGACACTTTGTTTTTGTTTATGTTTCCATTAGACTGTACACCAGTAGGGTACAAAGATTGTCTTATGGGTAATTTTTTACCCGGGAAGAAATGACCCATAAACAACAGAAAAAAGTTCCAAGGTCACACATAAACTGTCTCTAATACATACACGCACACACACCTATTCCCCTCCCCACATATGCACACACACAAATCAAATAAACTGGATTGATGTATGAATTGAACTTGTATTTGACCTGCACCTGCAACTGCAGGTCAAGATGTCCAAAATTCTGACCATAAGATTTTGAACATCTTGATCTGCAAATTAAACATAAATCCTGCAAAATAATTTTGCTGGATGCTGAACATGAGATTTTGAACAATTAATGGTCAACATCTTATTGCCGGCAGTAAGTGGGGCTCGTTACCGGTGAGAGTTGGACTCCACCTGGGCTGACCTTTGTCACCAATTCTGTTCATTACTTTCATGGACAAAATTTCTAGGCGCAGCCAAGGTGTTGAGGGGATCCGTTTTGGTGGCCTTAGGATCGCATCTCTGCTTTTTGCGGATGATGTGGTCCTGTTGGCTTCATCAGGTTGTGATCTGCAGCTCTCGCTGGAGTGGTTGACAGCCAAGTGTGAAGCAGCCGGGATGAGGATCAGTGCCTTCAAGTCCAAGGCCATGGTCTTGAGCCGGAAAAGGGTAGAGTCCCCTCTCCAGGTCGGGGAAAGAGGGTGATATCCTGTCCCAAGTTTAAGTATCTTGGGATCTTGTTCACGAATGAGGGAAGAAGGGAGCAGGAGATCGACAGGCGGTTTGGATTAACAGCTAAGCGGGCGCTGTACCGGTCCGTTGTGGTGAAGAGAAATCTGAGTCAAAAACTGAAGCTCTCAATTAACCTGTCAATCTACGTTCCTACCCTCATCTATGGTCATGAGCTTTGGGCCTAAAGAACGAGATCCCGGATACAAGCGGCCGAAATGGGTTTTCTCCGTAGGGTGGCTGGGCTCTCCCTTAGAGATAGGGTGAGAAGTTCGGTCATCTGCGAGGGACTCAGAGTAGAGCCACTGCTCCTTCACATCGAGAGGAGCCAGTTGAGGTGGCTCGGTATCTGGTCAGGATGCCTCCTGGACGCCTCCCTGCTGAGGTGTTCCGGGCACGTCCAGGGAAGACCAAGGACAAGCTGGAGGGACTATGTCTCCCGGCTAGCCTGGGAACGCCTCAGGGTTGGCCCAGAGGAGTTGGAACAAGTGGGGAGAGGGAAGTCTGGGCCTACCTTCTTAAGGTGCTATCCCCGCAACCCGACCCTGGACAAGCAGAAGAAAATGGATGGATGGATGAAATCTCAATTAGTCTTCATAGCCTGGGCTGAACCTCGGTATGACGCCAAGCACTATAGCTAATATTAGCTGGCATTTCTCTGGTAGACATAGAAAATAATATGTCCATCTTTCTTATGATACACTTTCCCCCAAGCCCTCATGTCAGTCAATGTGAACAAAAATATCCCACAGTACTGAGGCATCTTCTACAGTTTTGGTTTAGCCAAGTGGGAAGGACGACCGCTCCAAGATGGCTGCCATGTTTGCTATGCCCAAGCAGCCAAAGTAGGGTCTATTCTTTAGGTACGTTAGCCTTATATTTAGCTTAGCTATTTTAGCTTCAGCTCATCAAAGGTCTTCAAGAGGTGCGAGATGCACGTTTATTGTAACTGTATCTGCTAACATTCCTTCTTCTTTTTCACAGTGGTGATTATAGGTATTTTATTTTATTTTTTATGGGAATAGTTATAAAAGTCATGTAACGTCCACCTCCATGAACTTTGTAACAGACAGCCATCTTGGAAAGCAGTTGCTATGACAACAATAAACGAGCCACAAATATAGAACTAACTCTCCCGTCCTCCTAACTTATAAACAATATAAACATACACATGGGCTACATGTCCATGTTAGTTAGCAGATAAAAGCTAGATTAGGTGAGATAATTTGCTAGTTCATCAATAATTACTGCAGTAAATATCACTGATATTTATTTTAGTATTTCACAGAGGTGAATAGAGTACTCAAAATTTGTAATTGAGTGATAGTTGGAGTGAAGATTTTTTATGGAATCTTTATAGAATCCCTGTATTCTATAAAGGGTTCAGTCAGGTATCCAGGTACAGACACTTTTTCAAAATGTTATTTCAAACAATCTTTAAAGCAATTGAGCCTTTTTCCTTTGGTTTAACAATTTTTGTTAGTCCAGTCTATAACATAATGTCTCAACAACATCATGTACAATAGAATTTGTGGTTATAACCGGACAAAAATGAAAGTTTAGCGGGGAATTAATACTGCTGGAAGACACTGTATCTGTTTAAGTTATTGTATGTTTTTGTTAGTTTTTAAGGAGATGAAGTCATTTCTAGACAAAATGCCCTGTTTACTTTTTGTCACTGTTTGATCTTCACTGGAGAAGATTAAATAGTCCAGGAAATAGCCTCAGGAAAACAGGAAATAGCCCCTTAGTTTAGCCCCAAAGCAGTAGCTTCAAATTGGATGCTAATTTCAAGATCATAGCAGAAGTGAATGAGGCTATGCATTTTTTACAGTCATGAATCAGTGTGTATTAGTGTGATAACTGGCAATAAGCACCAGAGTGAGGTTCCTTTTGGTGAAAAAAAAACTGATGCAATGAGCTCTTGACAAAGAGTCAGAATATGATGAAACAAACACTCTCCTGATTGTATATTTTCTGAAAGACTTAAATATTACAGCAACAAATTGCAGACTAACAGCAATCTGTTTTCTATTTCACTCAGCAATGAGGCAATCACTAGTGGAGGATTTCTTTCGTGTTGCTTCTCTTTTTACTTAACACAAACAGCTCCATTAATATTCCAACAGCTGATATGTTTGCACTCTCCTGCTGAGGTTGGTCTGGCAATATCGCTGCATGAGAAGGAATTATTAATCACACACCAGCTTCCCTGACTGCTCTCTGCTGTTGTGCATTAACTGTTGCTGTTCGTGCTGCCCAGGAGTTAAGGAAGTGCGTCTCCTCTGAGCATTACATGAGGAGGAGAAGAAGTATCTTTCAAACAGGAAATAAATACTCCAATGATCCTTCAAGGAATTAACTTCTGCCCTGTTTACAGCTCTTTTGAACACTCTTCTCAAGTCTGTTTGTCCAGGAAATATGACATTGAGCTGTGTGCTGGCAGACACTACATTCAAATCTTATTTTTCACATTGTGGTATGAGATTTGTGACTCGATGGAGCTTTGAGAGTGTTCACATCTGACACAAGAGAGTCAATGATTCTGCATCAAGGAGAGCAATATAGTTAGAGTCACATAAATTAGGTCATGTTTATCTGTAAAGCACATTTCAGCTGGAGGAGCTACAGAAATACACTTTTTAGGCAGACACGTGAAGACACTGCTGCTGTCAATATAACTAAAGATAAACACATGGATGAGTTTCTCTAGATCTTACTGCAACATTAATCCTCTAATCCTGGAAGATTTCCTCAGGTTATAAAAGCCTGACTTTGTAATTGTCTTTATGCATCTATCAATGTTCAGATCTGAGTCCATCAATACAACCCAGATTTTGGACATTATCAGTAGTTTCTATTTGTAATAAATGAAACTGTGCGATGAGTCTGCAAGTCGAAATATTAATATAACACAATTTCTTAGTATATGCAGAAGGTTATGCAACATCTACACATTGGTTTGTTCTAAGCATCTCTTCAGTGTATGGATGGGTTGACATTCCAGTGTAGGAGCTGTGCATCTGTCCAGTACTGTAACAGAGAGTCCAACCTAACTCTCTGGACTTTTTAATAATATAACATGATATACAGTGTTTTTTTTTGTTTTGTTTTGTTTTTCCACAGTCTGTATTTACATGGATAGCTATTGGATAATTGATGCACTGAAAATGAATTATCCAAACATGCTGGGAGCATAATCATGTTGCACTATACCGCTTTTTAGAGGCTTTATCTATGTCAGTAAGAAAGAAAAATGCTACGAATAGATTTGTAGCTGAAATTTAACATGTTTGATTCTTCAGGAGACTAAATGAGACAATCTAACACCCAAAAACAATGTGTAGACAAAATAAAGCAACTTTGGCAAGAGTTTAAAGCAAAATTTTGTTTAGTGTCCAAGGTGCAGTAGAAAACATAATAGTAGGTTGTGGTATGAAGAAAAAATGCTTGTTTTCATATTTTGATTAATGCATCTCTGCAAATTTTGCATCATATTGTCTAGATTAGGCTTGAAATGTGCAATTTATTTCACATTTACTATGTAAAATTACCAGGATTTGAAAGGATAAGGAGGATGAAAACAACAAGGTTGGCTTGACGCAGTTCCACTTCGATTCCTGCATGTCATGCAGTGTTGCCTCAGCAGCTTCGTTGGCCTTTGACAAACCCCTGGCTTTAAACTCTGCTGTGAAGGATTGTTTCCATCGACATATAACTCATCAATTCCATGTCACTCTGGCTGATCTGCTCGGCTTCCTCCCAGGTGGCCTGTCATTAGTGTTGTCATTCAAGTTCTGTCTTCCTGCAGTGATTTATGAATGCACAGAGAAACCAAGGGGGATTTTGGATCCAGTTTCAGATCACAGGAAGCTTTTATTTTCAAGTTTGTCTCATAATTATCGGAACATTTAAGTGTTTCACTGATTCAGTTCTATATACACATTATTTTTCTCATAAATTTTTACATTTAAACTTGGACCATTAAAAAGAAATCCAACGCAGCAATGTAGGCCTGACGAAAAAAAATGCTTATATACATTACAGTATATCCTGAATATTTGTTTAGGGCTACTTGTGCATGAATTATTGCATGAATGCAGTGTGACCTGAAGGCAATCCTCTTGTTGCCCTGCAGAAACCTTAATCAAGGTTTTATAATAGTTGCCTTCAGCTCATTAAATTGTTTGTTAAGGTGTGTCTCATCATCCTCTTGACAGAACTCGATAGATTCTCTAATGGGTTTAGGTCTAGCAAACCTTTATGACCAATCAACCACAAGTCTACTCTAGTTATAAAAGCAGCTGTTTGCAATCGCAGCAGTGTGAGGACAAGGATGCATTTCTGTGAGTTTGTCCATTCATTGATTTGATATATCTCCAGAAGATTATCAGATTTTTTTATACTTATATTTCTGAACAACTTTATCCCTGACTTGTTTTCAGATCTCCTTGGTATTGATGGTGTTGTTGGTTTAGAGTTGATATTGCAGCCTCTGGAACCTTTCAGATCTTCATGTGTCACTTAGATTGCACATTGGTGAATTTTACTTCACAAAACATTTGACTTATGAAGGTAACTTGTCGTACCTGAATGCTTTAGAAGCACTTAGCCAATGTTCATTTTATTATTTTTCAATATTTATATAATATTTTTTTGACTTTACTTTACAAGCATTTAAACAAACTCTGAAAAATGCCAATAGGGGTGAAGACTTTTTGCAAGACATTATATGTGTGCTTCATCTGTATTTTTCCTTTTTCCATTACATATTCCTTCAACGCCATTTCAAAGTTCCATTTGGCATTTTGGCTCAAGGCCTAAATCAACTGTCATCAGACTTACCTGTTTTTACGTTAGTCTTAAAAGATTTCTGTAGTGAAATTCCTTTGCTCATATTTAATTATTACATTTTTCAGAGAAATATTTTTTTAATGATGAAAAACCAAACCTTAGTTATGAAAATGTTCTATTTCGTGAAAACTGCTTAGTGCACTACAATATGAGTCAAAGTTGATGAAAAGTTCAGAACTAATCAATTAATTGAAGCTTTTTATGCCATGAAACTCATCACTTGTATCATCTTATCCAGATTCTCTAGTCCTTTCCAAGCAAAGTTCTCTTGACACAACTTGCTCCTGCAGCTGCCTGCCACGCTGCACTGTACTCTGGCTTTGTCGTTACAAATGACCTGTGAGATGATGAATGTTGTTGTCATTCCGACACAGAGCTGCAGTTCAGGCTTTAAGGGGATCAATGTGAACCTCCCCTCCCCAGAGATCCATTCTGCTCTCAGCAAGTGCCGCTACAGCACTCACACAAAGACCACAGCATGACAGCAACACCTCACTCAGTCGATCTGAGCACAGCCGGCTTGAAAGTCAATAAGTCAATAAGGGCTTTTTTCACCTTTAATTACATGTGAGACACACATACAGTGTGTGCTGTCACATCCCCATTAAAGGAAGCCTTACAGGACATTTCAGGTTTGGCCATTTTTGTGTTTTTGCATGAAGCAGAGGGATTTCTCCCACTGAAGCAGGCTGAGTGCTCTTTTCCGCCTGCTATTTGCATTTCTGCTGCCTTATAAAAGTTTCTGCTCAATGCGGTATGATTTGTTGTCCACTGTTTTATTATTAGTCTCTAAATTAAAATGAAAGGACGAATGCACTTTCTTTTGACTTGCTGGATGACAAGATCAATACCACTCCTTCATCTGTGTGTTAAATTTCAGACAAGAGCAAGAAGTCCCTGAAAGTCTAGCACACCGAACGTCTCATGAACAGGTTGCACAGATTTTATTGATTTACTTTTGTAGACTGAACTCTCCATATCCAAATGTGTGTTTGAAAATGTGAACCTTACGGGTCTTCTACGTGTAAATTACCTGAGTGGACCCAGAATTAAAAAGCAATCTAATTGGTTTGGTTTGGCAAACCATAACCAAACAACAATAGGTGATGTTGGTCAAAATTACTAAATCAGTGCACCACATGATTATTGGGAAATAATAAAGCCGAATAGCTTTTAATCTCAGTTATTGCTGATCAATACTTACCTGTAAAGTCTTAAGCTTTCTTCTCCAACCTTTCCAGATTTATGGGGTGTGTGGATAGTTTTTCTGTCAAGATATTTCCCTATTCAATGTGTGCATTTCTGTAGCTCCTCCAGAGCTACCATGAGTTTCTTGACTGCTTGTCTGAGTCAGGATCTCCTCACCAAGTGCAACCCAGGATAAAATCTGTCCTTGTGTATGCCTTACTGTTCTGGATCACCATTATGCTTCATATGACAGTCATGTGATCACAATCACATGCTGCATTCAGCCAATCACATTGCCTGAAGCAAAACTACAGGCCTGCTCCAGCTTTTCTCCATCAGGCTTGAGGGGGTGAGCTGGAGACAAAGCTGCTACAGGCCTGTACTTCCAAACAACTTCTTGTTTCATCTATTTTTGTTCTGTATGCACTTTAAGACTCACAGCACCAACATGATTTAGATCTCAACTACCACTGAGCTTGGAGCCATGAAGTTTCAATGGTGACTAAAATGTTTTTTTGTGTGTGTGTGTTTGTAGCATGCTGGTGTTAGTAGCTAATGCTAGCTGGATGGCTGGCATTTGGAGCCAAATGTTACATAATTCAACTTTCTAAACTTATATACTGAATTTAACTTGGCAAGTTAAATGCAAATGCATCCATTTTGTCTTAGAACACATTCTCAATTGTGGTTTATGCTGTGTAATATTAATATGGCACTTAAACCTGGGTAAAATTGATTTATTGATGGTAAAACTATGTGGACATCTACAAATATGTGCAAAATATACATTTTGCATGTTTAGCAAAAGGTTTGAGTTTTTTTAAATATCAGCAAACTCTGTCTCTATTTCCAATCCACTTTCTAAAGGCAATATGTTACACTGCAGTTCAGAAGGAAAATAAATGCATCCCACCAAGTTTTTCTCATTTGTTTGCTGGTTTTGTTACTTTAAGGTGTTCTATGCAATGCACGCTAAAAGTCATGAATCATATTCTTTCCACTTTCCGATCATGCAGCACTTTATGCTGATATTTGACCAAAAGAAATGCCAATAAAAAACATTGTTACAAGTTAGTCACATTTTAGCTAAGAATACTTCCTTTGGTTTGAGCAGGTGACTGACTGTACAGGCAGATAAGATGTGGTGTTTCAGCTATCGAGACCTCATAGAGCTTATGCATTTTTCCACCTTAAGACTTTTGAAGTATTCTTCTGAAGGTGACCTTGCAGGCTGCTCTCTTTGCTTCTGTCAAATGTGTGACTATAGTAAAGGTTTTGCCTTCCTTTTTATTTTTGTTCTCTTCAAGTCTTTCATGTTGTGGGATCTTGGTCTCTGGTGCCTACACATCAGACTTTTTTTTTATTATAAAAGAACAAAGGCACCCCTGATGAATAAAAGAAAAGACTTTTGCTCAGCGCACAGCTCCTATGTCTTCTGTGACAGACAACAATCTGTGTGATACAAACAAACACAACAGGTGAGTGTTCTTTCATCAGAACAGTAATATTTAATAATGTGTGAAAACTACAGTTAGGTTCTTATTAAAGAATAATGTTGTGTTATCTTCCCATTTTCTTTTCTTGTACTTTTAGAAATTCATGAACTGTGCAGCCTGTTTGTTTTTGTTTTGGACTGAGACTTGCTGGGTGGCTTATTCCTTACCTGACTGAGCTCATATCGTCCTTCACTGACCAGAGGCCGAGATAATAAAGTTTGGGAGTCAGAGGTGTCACCTGGCTGCCAGCATCCCAGAGACACACATTTCACAATCTGAAGAAAATAGACACCCATAACACACTGCGGCTACGGAGACTTTGAAGCTCTCTTCACATAATTGGAGCTCCAAATGCTACTGAAGGGGTTTTGCTTGAAAATCCTGAACAGGTAACCTTGCTGTGTCTCAGTGGTATGGGTTAAGAGCTGACTTTTATTTACCAACATGACTGCAGTGCAAAAAAAAAAAAAGTTCTAACCAGGATGCATTGCCTTGAAACAGACCCTTAGTTGATTGTGTTCAGAGAATAAATTTAGCTTGGAGGCAAAACTTTAAAACAACTTATTTACGGCTGTGATATGCGGATGATTCTATAGTCCTACTGCAGCAAGGCCTCCTCAGACTAGCTTTCTGCTTCACAAAAGTTATGAAGTCATTTTTCTGGAATGCTATAGTTATATAACATGTATTTTAAAAGAAATATTGGACTGAGCTGCCAAAAAACATTACTGCAGAAGTCTTGGTCATTGTATTTCTGTTCTCTCTGTCTAACCTTAGTCTGGTGTTCATGTCTTTTTTTTGCTCTCTTCCTTTAGCACCTATGATACAAGTTTAATTGTGTCTTCTAATTTCTGATCTGTACAGACATGTACTTTCATAACAACTTGCCCATAAGGGACGTAGGTGTTTCATCTTTTCCTAGTGTTCAAACACAATCACATTTTATGTTTTTCTCAAATACTGCACGATTATGGCATTGTTTTCATGCCACCAACCAAAGTGCACAGTGAGACTAATATGAGAGTATATACATTTGGGGACTAGCTGAAGTCATGAAGAAACCACTCCATCTTGTAGAAAGCAGTTTAGGAGAAATTTGAATGTTAAATTTTGTGTCAGCTTGTTTACAGTGTAAATCTGACCTGCTGTGGGATGTGGGGGACTGGTATACCGACTTTGAATGGCTATTTACACTTTTGTTATTGATTTCACCCAATAAGATGAAAAATTGAAAGAAACACAAGGCTACGCCGTCACATCGCCCTGTTGGTAAAAGATAGAAAGGCCCAGGTTTGTTCACTGGTCCTTACTATATTTGGCCCAGATAACAGATAACTTTTGCTGTCAGGGTAAATGCTGTGCAAGACATAGATATTGTAATGCATTCCACACTAACTGACTGCATCTACTAGATGTAACACCATGGCGTTCTCCAGCCAGCCGAGAAATTCTCAATAAGCACAAACACTAATTGGAAAATGGAACAAAAGATGAAAACTTCAAAATATATATTTCTAATTAGATATCTGCACACCTTCCTAGTCATACCTGTTGACAGTCAAAGCAGAATGTGGGCTTACTGCAAATAATGTAAATGACCAGCTTTTGTTCACATCCCCATGTAGCTGATCAGATTTGGAGACGATTCTTTAGACACTTTTATACTAGTTTTCTCCCTAATCTTGTTTGCAGAATGCCAGCATTCAAATGGCCACATCTTGATGTTTTTTTTTTGTTCAGATTTCTATGTGTTTAACATCATTAGATAGTTTAGTATTCATACTTTCAGAATCTGTAGTTTGTTCTTGGTTTTTGTGGCTAGTCACAATTACAGACAGATCTTTTTCAACCAATCAGAAAATTGCTTGGTTGAAAAAGAACTGGCCACAACCAGCAAATCAAAATACTGTATTAATTCTGCCTGTTCTTAAGTAGCCCACAGAAACTTATAAAAACCTAACTACAATATTTCTTGAAGCCTTGACAAGATGGAATTGCACCACTACACTGAGAAAAAAGGTTCTCAACTGTCCTGATGGACTTTATCTTCATTTGCAAATTATAAATCATATCAGCAGAATAAATGATTAATCCCTCTTTCTTTTAGTGCCTTAGAGGGCCCAAGAAAGCCGAAAAAACTAAATCCCTCATGCTCTTCATTATTTCCATCCTGTAAGGCACTTGTCCAAGATCATCTAATATACAATCCGCTCCGTTAATGTATTCCTTGTCCTGAGAGATGCTGTGACAAGTTGAGCATTATAGCATCCTATAAGGCCGAAGAAAATGGCCATGCAGCAAAAATATTATTGCTCTTGTTTGAAAGACACCACTAAAAGCTGCACAGCTTATTGCGTACCGAGGGACATGCTCACAGGATTTGTCTGAAACTGTGAGCAAGATGATAACCACAGACAACGAAGAACGACAAGGAAAGCAGCTGGCTGCAAAAAGGAAATTATTAAACAAAGAGAAATAATGGAGAGAAACAAGAATAACATTTTTCTTAGAAGAATTTGTGTAGCTGTTGCGTTCCAGCATTACTACAGTGAGTCATTCAGCAAAGGTTTGTGAAGAACTATTTCTAGTTTTAAAAACTATTCAGCCTGTCTGATAGTCTGCTGATGCCCCTTTTGGTGACTAGAAATCCCTGAACTACTGGGGATGGATTCGACCTTCCAGACCTTTTAGGTCTCTTGGTTCTGGTTCTGCTCTGCATCACCAGAACCAAACATGGAGAAGGAGCATTCTAAGCTCCACTAATCTGGAATAAACCTCCAGAAAACTGTAAAATAGCCAAAACAACGAGTTCCTTTAAATCAAGACCAAAACCCACGTGCTACTTTGGTTCATAATGACTGGAAAATGAATCAGGAATTTTGATGTGTATTTGCTTGGTGATTTTAATGAAAACATTTGACAAAATGGAAAATGTTTATTCATATATTTACTGTATCAGGTTTTTATACTTTGAGCTGCTCTGTTGGTGATGTTCAAATGAGCTGGACTCTCAGCCATTATTGTTCAGATAATCTGTTACAAGAGAGACGGGCTGAGCATCTACATTTCTACTGCTTACTGAGCACAATTGTGTGCCAACTTGAAAATATGGAGGCAGCTCAGTTTATATTGATTTTAACTCAAATGAATATCTTGAAAAAAATCTATTAAATTGAAATATTATTCACCACTTTGGGCAGCTAAGTCCTCAAACCTGCTTAATGCAACTACTGCAAAGTTCCTGGTGACAGTTATAAAGGGAGGAGGGAGAGTTGATTCAAATTACAACACCTACCTAATTGCAGCCAGATTTGTCACTGTTTTTATGTCTACCTTTCGGTTGTAAGCAGTCGTTGCTTCAGGTGCTTTACAGGCTGACAGGGTTCAAGGCTCTGTAGTCCTGTGCAGCGTACTGAGCAGTTTGATCTCCATAGACATTTATCCTCAATTCACAAAAAAAGAACCCGGTCCATGACCGGTTAATAAAAACCTCCCTTAAAACTTTATTTTAAGATAAATATTCATGAACTTGTTTTGGAGTAATTTTAAAGGGCTTGTGCATCAGTATTTCATATTACCCAAAAGGTTATAAGTGTCACAGTTCTATTTGTGTGCTGATCAAATTGTCGCAAGAAGACAAACAACCAGGAGTTTGTTGAGCTTTACTGGCAGTGTGGCTCGATGTCTGTTAATGTTTTAACAACAGCTGATGGGACATATCTGGGTACCAACTCTGGAGAGTTTGCATACAAGATGAATACTGTTAGTTTGGCATTTCAGTGAGCGTCCTTCATTAGCACAATGCTGCCCTACTCATGAGGTTACTGAGTAGAATGAACCTGTTACTGATTTTTTTAATGCATTTACAACTAAAAACAACTTGATCTAAATCTAGATAAGCATGGTTTAATTTAACTTCAGACTGAGAAAAAATTTTCATGTATATTTTCATTCTGTGTACATAAACCTTTTCAGGTCATCTCTCTTTTTTTTATTTGCATGCATAGACAAATTGTCCACTTTCACTTTCTCCCTCCCTCTACAGAGAACATCTGACTAGATAACAGCAACTAATGCAAATTGCAGAGTAGTAGATTGAGAAAGTGAGGAAAATTGACAATTTGTCTATGCATTCAAATTAACAAAAGAGCGAAGGTGTTTAAACAGATATACATGAACATTTATCTATGCACTCAACAAACCTGCAGACCTCTGAGATGCTTAAGCAAAACCTTGAGGCACTTTGACACTGGTTGTTTGGTTAACAGTGCATGTTGTTTCAGACCTGTCTCACATGAAAGTTCTTACATATACAATTGCACATTGGACTCGACTCCATCTACCAATATGACTAAATAAGCCACATGTCTGACTTTGATTTTGAAATCCTTGCACAGTACAAAGATCAGATACGTACCTGTATAAATACAAGTTCAGCACAGTGTTGCCTGTACTGCAGCAGGTGAAGTTTGCCTAAAGCAAAGATGAGGTCCTTCATTTTTTTTGGGATGTTGCTGGTCTGTGGTCTGGTTGTATCCCAGGAAACCATTGAAAGCCAGCTCCAGCAGGTCATGGCCAGACTGGAGAAACTTGAGAGGGAGAATGAAGAGAGAGGTTAGTTAGCTGAATTCCTCACCTCTTTCAGTCATTTTTATGTTACAATGAGTCCAAGCTCCAATATTCTGGTCATTAATGGACATTTTCTGTGCTTCCACAGCCAACAGGCCTCAAGTGGCATTCTCTACTGTACTCCTCGAGACGCAGAATTGGACCTCTGTGGGGCCTTTTGATCGTTATCACACACTGGAGTTCAAGAAAGTGATAACGAACATTGGCAATGCCTATAATCCAGAAACAGGTACCTTCAACTATTACTACTAGTGATGATTTTACCTTGTATTGCATTGGTCTGCAATTAAAAATGTTAAACATTGGACAACAACAGGAGTTTGGAAGTTGCTGGTCATTGTACATTGTGTTATCCATGCTTTAACAACTTATACTATTCAGTGAAAAAGTTGATAGTGATGTAATGCTAAAAGTTGTATATTTACAGGTCACTATACAAGTTTTAATTTGTTCTGCTAATGTCAAAGGAAGGGCTGCAAGGTGATGCAGTTGATTTCACTTTTGCTTCACAGCATGAAAGTTTTGCCTCCATTTGTCGCCATCTCTGTGTCTAACACTGATGAGATGTTTGGACCTTCTTCCTTGTTCCTATCTGCCTGAAGGAATTTTCACAGCCCCAGTGAAAGGACTCTACTACTTCCGGTTCACCGGAGTAGTCGGCAGTTCAGGGAAGCTGAATGCAGGACTGAAGAAAGATGGTGAGAACATTGTCGCAATCTACCACAAAGCAGGGACACAAGCCAGCGCTTCCAACGGAGTGGCATTGGAGCTGGAGCAGGGGAACCGGGTCTACATCCAGATCTGGGGGAACGACCTGACCATTGCAGACCAAAGCCGGCTCAGCACCTTCAGCGGCTTCCTTGTCTTCCCTCGTTGAGGGAAAACCCGGACCAACAAAACGCAAAAGCATAATGTCATCTCTTGAATGTTTTGTGTTTTGTGTGAGCTGAAAATTACAAACATAACTAAATAAAAACATAACAGTCTACCAAAATGTGATGTATTTTCTGTTCTGCTTAGTAGTTGCTGCCAATTCTATTGCATTTTTACCAAACTTCTAAACTTCCATCATTTTTTCTGATGGTCGCAGACAACTCTTTGGATCCTTTGTATTCACTCTCACTCTCTCACTGTCAGCTAGTTGAATGTCTCTCAGTTACAGTGCTCATTATGTGGAAGTAATAAAAACTTGTGTGTGAGACTATTAGTTTTAGGTGGGAATAAATGTTTTGCAAAAAGATTTGTAACTATGAAATGCATTTTCACTTTCTATTGCTTATTTTATTACTTTATTTTTTTAATAACATCACAGATTCTTAAAGAAATGTTAGGAGCTTTGCTCTGTTTAAACCTCAGACATTTTGGTTGTTGTGGTCCTAACTGTTGAAGTGAGGGTAAAAACCATGAGGTCCGAAGAGCTTCTGAGGAGTTCAGAAATTAGGTAGTTTATGATTTGACAGTCAATCTGTTATCAGCTCATATGGAGCAGATTGCGGATCCAGTCAATTAAAAAAATGCTAACACTGTCTACATAGCCCTATAACCCCATTATTGCACTTATGAGATTTTATAGGTTTTAATTCAGAATACCCACACTGGACTGGCGACCTGCCCAGGGTGACCACGCCTCCCGCCTGTTGACAGCTGGAGACGAGCACCAGCTCCACTCCTGACCCCAATGGGGTAAGGATGGTAGAAAATGGATGGATATATAATTATTTGCTTTTGGGGATAAGTCAAGTTTTATTGTACTGAACTAAACTGAATTTTGATTGAATTGAATTTTTGCGATAGCTCATCAAACTATAATAATGTTGACTTTTTCAAATATTATACCAAGACCTTCCAATTTCCTGCAGTTTTTTAACAGCTAGATGTGGAGATTACTTTTCTAACCACTCTACCCGCAATATATTGTGTAAAGACAAATATAGCTTCTCATCCAGCATTGAGGCCAGTAGTTGAAAGCAATGAGTTTATCTATCCTGTCATATTTATAATCCAGGGCAATAGAATTAACCACTTAGATAAATATACAGACGCATTCAATAGATTACATCCATCCATCCATTTTCTAACACCCTTGTCCCTCTGTGGGGTCAGGAGGGGTGCTGGTGCCTATCTCTATCTCCAGCTAACATTCCGGGCGAGAGGCGACAGGTCACCAGTCTGTCAATAGATTATAATATGAGAATAAATTGAGAAGTGCATTTATTTCAATAAACCAATTCACTAATTGAAATGCATTATGTTGATTAATTACACAAAGTGATGTTTTCAAGCCTTTATTTCTGTTAATTATGATCATTTCCATGTTGTGTTTTAACTTCTAATAAAAACACAACATTCAAGGTTAGAATATTATGTCAGATCAATGAAGTTTATTTGTATAACACATTTCAGCAACACATCAGTTACTGTATTAATGAACATTTTTTAATACAGAAATGAGGGCCTAATGAAAAGCGTGGCTAATATCTGCTCAAAGATTATTTACAGAAGGCATTTTTAATCTATAAATGAGCCTCATCTGAACCCATGTTCTAATTTATTGAATATGACTGTAAATAATAATAAAAAAAGATTATTCAGTTCCACTTAGTAGGACATTGTTAAGGGTTCAACTAATAATATTAACACTAATGATTTTGTTGGGAAAATATTATAAATCTCAATTCTTCTCCTTTTTCACTCATCATCTCATGTATTTATTTTATTCTTTCTGAAGATTTATTTAACTTTATTTGCTGTTTGTTTATATAAATTTTGATTTAAGAAAGAACAAATTTTAAAAAACGTTTCTTAAAGGGCCATATTTGCAAAATATAGTGGCATCTGGTGGCTAAGAGAAGAAGGTACATGTAAAGAATGAAAGGGGAAGAAAAACCTGGAGAACTATTTAACAAGAATACTTGAAAATATAACCTGAAAGTTCTGTTGCTTTAAAACAAAACTAACATAAATAAACGCCGCTTCAAAGCATTTGCCCAGTACAAACATCTTTATTTAATCACACTGAAATTTAAAACGTTTTCATACTTTCTAGTAGCGCTCACCAAGTTCCTGTGAAGCCAGCACAGATAACAGATTCCCTTGCAGTCATGTTGCAGCTTCCAGGAACATGCTTGACATGCTGAGTCAGTGAGGCGCTTTGCATTTTACTGCACTGCAGCTGTCAGTCATAAGGTTGTCATTGATTGGTTCCTCAGCAAGAGAAAAATCATGCTCCACATGAGGGGATTAAAATAAAACTGTGTTCGGTCACCCGTGCAGAACAGAGCACAACCTCCACGTGTCAGATGTGTGTTTTACATGCATCAGTGTTTATAAGGGTTTCGATTGGCAGGAAAGTCTCCCCCTGCCACATACACACAAACACACGGCACACACCCCAACACAATATCTACAAACACAATTTGCAAGCCTTCAGAGAGAGCTGCAGGAACTTACTTAATAGGATTAAAAGCAGATGACTGGAAATTTCAGAGACACATGTTAGTTGGAGAGCTCAATAAGATTGGATTAAATCAGATTTTTGGGAATCCTCTTTTTTTTTTTTAATTGTGATTTGTTTATTTTAAAGAAAAAACAAAATCAGATTCCACCTTCTCATCTTCTGTCTCCAGCAGCTCATATGGACCCTAGAACATAAGCTGATACACTGACCTCCATCTATTCACCTTTTATAACTTATCAGACATATGATTGACAAGGCAGCAGCCAAGATCTCTTCAACGTCCTCCTCCAGCTGTGAGATATTTCTCTAATGAGCCCCGTGTCTCGCCTAAAGCATCTCCCAAACTGGATGGATCCAAACTCCCTCCGTAGGAATGCCACGAGAATGGACTAAAGTGTATGAAGAAATAACAGCATTCAAAATATTTTTTCAACCCTTCCTGGTGGTCATTATTGAGAGGATAATGATTTTTGATACTCCTGTTCTTATCTCTTAAGACTCAAGTGCTAGAAGCCAACATTGTGATGTTTTCTAATCATGTTCTTATTTTGAAATGAGTGAAGACGGTTTACGCTGAGTTTGTTTTATCTAACTCTAAAATTAGAACGAATAAACCAAAGATATAACCATAGGCACTCAGGTGAGGGTCACTTAGATGAAAGACCAAAACCTTGAACCAAACTAAGTTGATGTCAGGATGTAGAAATCTTTGCTTTTTCCGTTCCCGGTCAGGACTCCGGCTCAGTCCTCTTCGTTTCTCCCGTCTGTGTCAGCCTGAGTTGTGACAAGTCAATCTGTTCAGCGTCTTTCAACATGAATTATGGATGAGCCCTAAACTTCAGAGCGTGCAGGGGATTTATGTTGAATGAGCAGCATCCTGCTTTAAAACTTATCCTGTTCGTATCATGGGTTTTGTGTGGATTTGAAAGAGGTAGCACAAAAAAGGGGTAAAATAACCGTATAATTTGCAGGGCATCCAAATGGAGCATCCTGTTAGCATGCTGGTATTCCCTCAGTGGCAGACCGATGATTATCTGTCGAGCTGAAACCTATTACCGGCATTCACTGTGGCATTGAGCTCCCTCTGATGAGCAATTAGTTAGCATCAGTCCATTCTGGCAGACAATGTCTTGATGGTCCCACACAAACCAGATAAACAAAAGCCACTGATTTGTGAAAAGCAGGCTCATGTGCTAGCTGTGCTAATACATTTCTAAAGACTTTGAGTCTGGATAGTGTTGTTTATAAAGACACAAATGGAATGTAAAGGAAGTTTATCTTCCATTTTTACAAACAGCTGTGCTGCTCTACAACAGAAAACATTTGTACAGAAAAAAAACATGTAACCACTTAATTTGGTGATCCTTATATTTTTTGAGGACTGCACAGTGTCTAATTTTAACAGCCAGATAAAATAAAAATCACACCAGAATAAGCTTGTTCACCGATAAGTCATAAAAAATTATGGCAGTGACGGATGTGAACAGTTACATGAGATATATTCATATTTTAGCCGGTGGACATCTCGGTGTTGGCGCGACAAGCCCCTGATGATTGGGAGCAGTTACATGTGTGTATCATTTTGCAGAAATTGTTGGAGAAGCTGTGAGAGCTGTGGTGGGATCAGCTGCATATTGTCAAAAAAAAAAAAAAAAAAAAATCATCCTCCTACTATTGCCTGTTGTCGGCTTCTTCATTTTTGCCAGTAGTAACATCCGGTTGCGGATCACGTAGCACGTAATAAAGAAACATGAGATTCTTCAAAATTGCTGTCTTAAGCAATTAGATTTTTGTCATTTCTTATTTGCACAATTTTATGGTGGATGAAAACACAGCTGCTCACCACAGTAATGAGTGCAAGAATGAACCTTTTCTCTTCCAACATTAATAAAAAGGGAACGTGAGTGTAGGAAGTGAGGCTAAAATTATCAAGGGTTGATTGTATGTTGGTTACAAAATGAACACTTTATTTATTACAGTGGCTTTGTTTCAGCTCAATATTCATGGATTATTCTGTGGAACATAAATCCAAATTATTCCCGGAAAGTTTGCCTGTTGGTAGATGCTTTTGTTTAGTAATTATAATATATAAGAAAAATGGTCTAACACCCAATCATTGTCCTAACAACCTTTTCTTCTAAAGTTTTCAAAGAGATGCTCCCTCTCTAATTTACTTTTTACTCTAGTAGTGACCTTTATTTAACACAACATTTAACAACAAAAGGAAGAAAAGGAAAACTAAACAGGGAAAAAAAATCTAAATCCTGGACTCCAGGATGGATGTACGGCCTCACAGTCTGGCACACACCAACAGAGGCTGACGCAACCCGATTCTCAGAAGACAGACAAAGGCAGTAAAATGAATCAATAGGTCTGCTAACAACAGCAACCGCAGCTAAAAGATTGAACGCTTAAATGCCTGCAAAAGCAGCAACATTTAGTCATTCTATGTCCACTGAAACAGCAGCTGTTTGTGTAATAGACAGTTGTTTAAATCGCCATTAGGAAAGAGATGTGATAAACACACCTGTGATGGTGGCACATCATTTGTTTCCTTTGAATTGTCCAGATGAAGCCCAAGAGCTCTCACTGATGAGAAGATGGTGGATTTGATTAGATTTTCATCTTTCACTCACATACAAGATTTCCAACACGCTTTTCAGATAAAAATTCCAGTATTTCCCAGACTCAGTTTTCCAGAGTCCACAGTCTTAAATTGTAATTTTACATTAAAAATATGCTGAATTTCTGAATTCAGAGCAATAAGAAGGACGAATGGAAAGAAGGACAGTAAGAAATGCAGGAAATAGAGGAGCAATGATGGGAATACTGAAAGCTTATAAGAACGAGAATGTTTGGATCGTTGTGTGGGACTGATCTCTCCCTTATTCATCTTGTTTCATACCAACCCTGATTCATAAAATATGGAAATAAATTCCACATTTCTCCAGACTTTTCCAAAATGTGTAGGGAGAATGACACAAGCTCAAGGCAGAAATGTTTCTGGTGTCTTCAGAAAGTTTTGTTGACGAGTTCTGGGATTTTGTTCACACACAAAATTGTCTTGGTTCCTTCTTCCACTGTCTCAGCTGTCCGGGTGTATAAAGCTGCAGGATCTTGATGAACAGATGGTGATGTTTTAAACAATGCCGCCTCAGTAAATTATTTTTCGTTTTGGTGTCCAATGGCTTTCTTTTGATGTGAGATTTTAATTTAAGCAGCTGAAACAGTCTAGGGACAGTCATTGTGGATTTTGACGTGTGTCATCTGAGTTTTCATGCTTTTTCAAAGGGATTACACAAATCATGCTTCACTCAAGTTGCATTTATTGTGTACTGTAACAGATGACAAACTAGTTCCGGGTGTTTAAACTTTTAACTTTAGGCTTTTATTTATTATGCATAAATTAAATGTGAAAGAAGCAGTAAGTATGTTTTACAGTTGCAGCATGACTAAAATCAGAATGGATAAGCAGCTGATGGTTTGGTAAATGAAGTGAAAACTGTACCTTTGAGATAATGTTCATCTGTGGAGGTGTTTGGTGGTTTTCCAGGCATTAAACTTTTCATTTTCTCAATTTTTGATTGCCTATATTTATTTGATGGAAGATTGTTCTTTGGATCAATTAAACTGTCTGATTATATGATAACTTGTCTCCACATTCTGTTGGTTGATGACTAGCTGTATTTTGCAAAGTCTCTTCTTCAGTTTCTTCCACTTACCTTGAAATATGTTTGCTCATATTTCATAACGTATGAATGTTTCTAATCATTAAGAACTTATCATAATATCACATATTACAAGATGGCATTAGCCAAGTCCTTAGCTCTACTTTATTTATGCAATGCAGCTTTTGGGGGATTCATGTAAATGAACATCCAGCCTTGCACCACCCTTGTATTTCTTTTAAGGAAAATCTTTTCCTTCACAAAGTCCAATCTTTTCCTTGAAATAGCCTAAAAACCTTTTGGGCTATTAGGCTAAAAGCCTTTTGGAGGCTTGTAGGCTATTTAATAAACGCAGAAAAAGCCATAATAATAACCTCGTGAGTAATTCAGGGAGCAGCACTCTATTATTCAAACGTTTTTTTTCCAAAAATAACTCAATAGCCATCTAATGCCTGATTTTATGCCTCACAAATTCATGGAGAAATTTTGGTCCACTCTTCTTAAATCATTTTGTGGTGTTTTCCAGAAACTCATTAAGCAAAGTCCAACTGCAAACTGGATTTCTAAGATTCTAGTACATGCATCCGTTATCTTTTTTTTATTTCCTTTACTTAACCAGGTAAAATCAAAATGAGATCCAGACCTGATTTTCAAGAGGGACCTAGGCAGAGATCTGAAACACACAAAAGTAAAACAAATTAAAGCATATGCAAAATTTAATACAAATTAGCAAAAACAGTTTAAAAGCAATGCACTGATTGAATTGCGTTGCATGTTTTTAAGAACTTCTCAAAAAAAGTCCAATGAAATAAGATTCGACATGTTTAGTTCAGACTGGAGCTGAATCCGTGCGATAGGAGCCATCACACTCAATGCTTGTCTCCCTGTTTCTGTTCAAACACGTGGAACATGCAAAGGAAAAAGTTGATGGAAGATTGTTCTTTGGATCAACTAAATGCTCGAGCACAAAATCTTTGGCTCTGGAGCTGCGAGTGGCACAAATGTCTTTTAATAACTTTGGCTAGAAATAATAAAGAATCAATAAATTGTTTTAAATCTAAATGTAGAAACAAATCCAGGATTTATCTTTTTTTTTCATTGAATAATTGCTTTGAGCTAAACACCAAAACTGAAATTAAACACTAATATTTCTGTAAAGCTGTTTTCCTTGCCATTAGATTAGAAACAATTAGCTTTAACAGATTAACATGCGACGGAAGGGGAAAAACTGAAAACAGAAATGGCCAGCAATTTCATATAGAGGTACTCTAGAGTTTTCATCAGGCAGATTGAGGGGAGAAGGACTCTGGATTGTAAATGTTGGAGATCTACTGCAAAACCTTTTTTTTTTTTTTTCGGTTTTCACCCCTTCTGTGGTAGTTTGACCAGTGTTTGGAAAAAGTTCAGCTGCCATATAATGACCTCACATTTTATTGTAGAACATTTGAATTAATACACAGAGGTTGCTCATTGGCTACAGTTTTTCTAAAAAAGCTAAAGTCACAACACTCCTCCTACATTTTGAAGGATTCTTTGAAAGGTTTGGGTTGATATGCCACATTTGGGAAGATTAGCAACTACCTTAAATGTTCCCACTTGAAAATAATCACGCTCTTAGAAAAATGATCGCCCTTCACATAGTTTGGAAATGGCCTTATTGTCTTTTTCTGATTGAAGGGTAGGAACTGCTACCCTTTAAAGGTCCTTGGCTATTTCTTCAGACCCTGGCTTTGTATTAACACACTCAATAGATTAGAATATTATGTTCCAATTAGGCTCATTTGTCAGATTAAAAGCATCTTTGTAAAACTAGAAACCTTTAAGCAGGTATTAAAGACACTTTTCATTGAGGTTACATTAAAATTTAAAATGCTTTTTTTATTATTTTAATCTTAAATGTTGTACTTTCATTAGTAGTAAGGTGAAAATCATCATAGCTAACAGAAATAAACACTTTCAAACATTACTTGTGTGTAATTTGTATAATGTGTTTCACTTAAAGTTTCCAAAATCTAGGATTGTTCAAGAACATTCTATTTAATTGAATGGGTCTGTACATATCGAAATTCTCAGAAATACACACACTTAATAAGTCTTAAGTCCACAAATGGAAAAAATGGAATTGAATAATTGTATGCTAAAATCCAAATTTAATTCATTCAGGATAATTAATTGTGACCATAAACTGAAGGATGTGACTGCTGATGTATTTCTATGTTGGCACTAACACAAACACCACAAAACGACATAATCTCTTGATTTTATAGACATGGCACTTGCTATGATCAGTTAATCCAATGCATTGGTATAAACAGCATCAGATTGGCTTTATTTTAGTTTAATAGGCAATGGCAGGCTGGAATCTATAGTGTATTCCTGTACTAAAAAAGTTTGATTGAAATAATTAAACCTGTAAAGATCAATTTTATTACCCCTCACGTTTACAGTTGCTGTGAAGATAGATATAGAAGATACATTTTCCTGAGGTAATTTGAGTTGCTGTTATAATTGCATAACATAAAGTAACTTGTCCCAATCAAGTAAAAAAAACATAATAACCTTAAGTATCCAGTTTCTACTTCCTCCTCCCAGTTTTGCCTCAAAAAGCTGCGCGCCCCCTGGCGGCGCAGCTCTGAGATTCAACAGCGTCACACAAGCCGGTGTTCTTTCCAACACTCGGAGTGAAACTTGTCTGCGCTTCGGGAAAAGAAGCGAGGTTTGGGGGCTCGTCGCTCCAGACGCTTGTTGTTTTTTTTTCCTTCTCCCAGAAGAGACATGAGGCGAAAGGAAAAGAGGCTGCTGCAGTTCGCCGGGCTGCTCATAGCGGCTCTCTTATTCCTCCCTAACGTCGGTCTATGGTCGCTGTACAGGGACCGAGTGTTCGACAACTCGCCCGACGCGGTGGACGGTCCGGGCGGCATCCCTGCGATTCAGGTACGGAACCGCTCGGCTCCGGCTGCTTACGCTTCTCCCGCCCGTTTGTGTAATGGCGTGAACGGTTGACCGTTATAAACACTTCAAATGTGAGTTTGGTTGCAGTCATTCCTTCAGTGTGGAGGCAGAGATTCAGTGCAACACAATCCCCCTCCGGTACTCCTTCCCCTGCTGCTCTGAGCGGTCTGAACTGGAGGAACTTTTGCTTCATTCCTCCACTGACTATTTGTTTTAAAAAACAAAAACACGAAGCGTGTTTTTATCCGTGTTTAAACGTCAGTTTTACATACTGGCTAATAAGCGGAGCCACGTAGTTCACCCGGAGCTAGACGTCACACAAGTTACAATAACAATGACTTCAGGAAGTTGTCAAAAACGTATAGCAGTATGGTGCGTTTACAGGTTACAGGAAATAGCAAACTTCCATGCACTAAGGAACTGTAAGAAAGATAGAAAAGCATAACCATTTAATATTAAAATTAAGAAGCATGCTTAAAGTTGCCACGAGGTTAAAAGTATTGCAATATCTCAGGAACTTGTGGTTCATAACGTCCTCATATTTTTCTCCAGTTTTCAAAAACAAGCCATCACTGCATCGCAAAATAGTTTCTATTTAACTCATGTGTTTCCTTACTCTTTGAGCCCTTTGGCATTACCTCTACTCCCAGTGCAGTGGGAGTATATGCAACAAGCTGAATGACTTACAGGCCTCTGAGGTGTGAAGTTATGGCACTTAGAAAATAAAAGCCAATAATTGTTGCATTCTAAGAAGTCCTTTAGGATATTAATATTGCACATAGTGATATTATAATGAATTAGTCTCTCTAAATTGACTGTGGTGTGTGTGTGTTCATGGTTCTCGGCCCTGTGTCTCTCTATGCTGGCCTGTGATGGACAAGGAGTACAGAGGATGGATGGATAACAGTTGAAATACAACACGCTTTCGAGCTAAAGTTAAGATCTTTACCCTTACAGAATTACTAAGAGACTTGTGTTCTTTTAATTGACTGATCCATGTGTTTTATGGATATAGAGACAGCTGATGATCACATCTGAGATAGTTGTGGAAGTAGTGGAATGCTGTAAAGAGGAACATTCAGCCATTGAAAGGTCTGTTCTCCCCCGTCTGCTTTGCAAAAGGGGGAGTTGACATATTGAGATTATTCTATCCTGCCACACATGTTACTCTGATAGATCTTTTACTTTTGTCACACAATCCCTAAGGACACTTGAACATTTGAACTGGAGTACTTCGGAAAGAAATCCTAAATTTCTGCCCCCCACAAGCCTCCATCAAACCTGAATGTTCTGCTTTAGTGTTATGAAGGTGACTGAACCGCTGACTTGTGTCTGAAACTCTTGTTCCCAAATTGTTTTTTGGAGGAAAGGATCTGCGCAGAATCAAAATTCTGAGATTTTTTACGTCACATGCAAACACTCAACAGGGATGATTACTGTCATATGAAGCGAAGCGCTGATGTATGTGCAGGACATTCATCATGTCATAATGGGCAATGACTGTTTAGTGGCTCAGTTTTTTTCAGATTTCATATCATAAATGTTACGGTGCATGGTGTGATTGCATTAATGTCCTTCAGGGTGACGCTTGCTGCCCAACACTCCAGTAGTCAGATGTTTCGAACCTTATCAGATTTAATTTAAAATGAAATGTTTCCAAATTCATCACAAAAGACCTGATGTATGGCACCCATTTGCATTTAGTCCCCCTGAATCAAAACTTTGTAGAATAATCTTTGGCTGCAAGTCTTTTGAAGTAAGTCTTTACCAACTTTGAACAGTTAGAAACTATTTTGCCATTTATTTTTTGTGAAAATAGTTGAAGCTCAGTTAGACTGGATCGAAAGCATCGGTGAGCATACATTTTCAAGCCTTAGGGAAGATTCTCAATTGGATTTAGGTTTGGACTTTGACTGGGCCAGTTTCACGCTGGCATTTTCTTGTAGCTTTGGCTGCATGGCTGAGCTGTTTTTCTTTTCAACAGTTGACCTCCTGCCTTTTCTCAAGTCTTTCGCAGCATCTAGGATTTATTTATTTATTTTTCCAGAGGACTTACTGTTTCTAGGGCTGTATAATGCTGACTAATCATGTAATGACAATATAATTATTAAATGTATAACATTTTCCTCTTTTTGTTCTTTCTTTTGTTCTTTTTGTATTTGCAAATTTTAACTTGCAGGTAGCCGTGGCCTCTAAGTCCTGTGAATACTGTATTAATTATGATTCTCCTATTTCCTGGACACCTTTCTTTCTTTGCCATTATTCACTAACCCCCACAACTTTCAGAAGCTTCAGCATCTCTGCTACTAAAGATATTATTTGTGGGCACTGATCCAAATGGCCAAATATATTATCAATGTGCAGTTTAAATGCCTGGTACTTGAAATATAATACCTACCAAATATTTCATCCAAAACTATCCTTTGCTATTACAATATTGCACTCAATGATATTGTGAGGACAATTCCAAATCAATGTATTGAGCAGCTCTGCTTGCTATTTTACGAGCCACAAACATTGCACTCTAAGCAATACGTTTGCTTGATTAATGTTGCATATATTGATGGTCTGATAATGACATATTTATGATATTGTGCAGTCCTGCCTTAGCTCCATCTACTTTTCCTACGTTTGCAAAGAGAAAAAGGTTTCTTCAGATTTTCTCTTTTACGTTTTTGATCTTGTTTTTTGTTCTTGACTTGAAGATAATTTATTAAAAGTCTTCAACAGCGGAAAAAAGTTGTGAGACAATGTTGGTTGGTAGTTACTCTACACTACCCTTTCCTTTTTTTCGGTGAGGGGGAGAGTCATTTGGGAGTTAGAGCTCCCAAATAAACAGAAGCCCTTTGGAAGAAAAGAACAGCTTCTCCAATTCAAATGAGGCTAAATGTGCTGAATGGAGGCTTTCATGAATGGTATGTGTGTCTAATTTAGGTTTGCAACAAATTCAGCAACTCCAGTGACCTGAGAACTGGAGTAAAAATGACACGATTCTGATCAGAGTTCAGTTTTTATGTGCAAACCTGTTTAGGTAAAGTAACTGTGAAACTGACCTTCTGTAAATACTAACATTCATTATCAGCACATTTCAGACCTGAAAAAGTGAAATTCCAAAATGGTTTATTTGATGTCTTATCAGCAGATAAAAATTAATTATGGGGATAAGAGAACCAGCTGACCCAGCAAAACTTTCCCCCCTGGTTACGTTTTTCTCGCTTCATATTTGACATCTTAAATGACAGCAGGATGCCATAAATGGAGATTAAAAGAACTTTGCTACAGCAGGAAAAGTCTAGTACATATTAGCAAACGGCGAGATAACTGCTGTCAGCCTCCAGAACCGTTTGATAAGGGAGCGATGGGCTGATATGTGAAAAATAAAATAGAATGAGGCCAATTGTTGCCAGCAGCACAGAAGAATTTAAAGATTTAATGAATTCAACAAAGCTTGTTTCACACATCAGAAATGATTGTGCAGCTATTTGGTCAAAGTCTCCTGATGCCAAAGCTTAGATGCAGACAACGTGTCACATCAAATCAGTTGCAGAAATAATAATTTATGCATTTCATTTATGGACAGCTTGTAAAACACTAAAGGTCACTTGTTAGTAAAGTTATGTCCAAACAGCTGGCAGCTTATATTTAAAAGTGAATTGCTTTTATTTTTTCACTTGCAAATGCATTCCTATTCGTCGAAACGTAATATTTTTTATTTGGTGTAAATGCAAGCATTTTTTGCTATTTTATTAACAGTGGCTTTTCAAAAGAATAACTTTTTTTGTCTACCAACCCACGCACACAAAGTTTAAGTTCTCTTTGAGTCAGGTACTGCTGCTTCTGCAAGGAGTTTACCAACTTTTGTCAATATAGTTTTTGATGCATTTTGACAGCAATGTTCTTGGAATCATTGGGTGTTTCGGATCATCATCATATTCGTCCAGGTGAAGAGGACAGGGTTAATAACCTTGTGCCCACATAGCTAGCTTACTACCATGACTCAATGATTGTCATCTCTTGAGCCACAGCCAAAGGTTGAGGCCCTCTCTGCTGCTTTGATGACACTGTGGATGGTTAAACTCTTATACCTATAGTCTTCAAGGTCTTGATCAAGAAATTGGCTGTGAAGGGACACCATTGGTTTGCCCACTCCAGTCCTGTGCAGGTGGCTTCAGTGATGGTCTTAAGGCGTTTGTCATGCCTCCACCAACATCGTACTTCTCCAAGTGCAGGTAGTTCAGGGATTCCCTTTGTGCAGGATATCTGAACTTGAATGCACATCATAATCACCTGGATAAGGAATTTAATGTGGTGTGGCTCGACTTTCTAGATCTTAGTTGTGGTCTTTCAATTCAACCATGTTTTCCCATCTTGTCCTCCTGATGCCTCACTCCCTCTGCCTTGCCTGGTCTCCTCCACAGTTGCTTTCACATCTGCTTGGACAAGGGATTCAGGTAGTCCGGCCAAGGACGTGACTGGACTACATTTCTCAATTCCCCTTCTTTGTTTTGTTTCAGAAACGGCATGCCTGGATTCACCCCAGAGGTTTTCTATCGCTTTAGCTTCAGAGGATTTGACTTGCAGCAATAATCTTGTTGGCCTGGAAGCAAGATGCTGCTCACTTTTTGGTGTGTCTGAGGTCATTGTTTAGACACTCATTCCAACAGCTTTCTCTTCAGCAGCAAGTATTGTGATTTATTAAATGGGCCTATTATTTCCTGATTTCCTGTATAGTAATTATTATGATACTTACAGAGACTGTAAACCTTTTTTGATTACCTTGAAGATGGTCATTGGCTGATTTTTATTTTATTTTATTTTGATTATTCCTCACATCCATTCAAAGGGGAAGTTTTGTTTTCTCCCATGTCTGTCTGGTTTGGGTTTTCATTTTAAACGATTTAAGATAATTTCAGGTGAACAGCCTATCATTTTCTCCACTTTGTACACTTTCCTATAAACATTTGAATCAAAGAACGCTGTTCTCCTGAGCAATATCCAGAACAGCCTACTTTATCCAGATTTTTGGAGGAATGCACTATAACAGCATGTGGAACATTTGCTTCCTTCATCCTTAAATAAGGGCCCCTTGCTTGACACAAAATAAATGGCTTCACTGATTGAACTCCACACAGCTATTATTTTTGAAAAGGCTCTTTTCTATTGATGATTAATTTACTCAGAATCATCAGCCTGCATGTTATGACTGCTGGGGCTGTTGGTTTTATATGACTCTGCTTCATCTATTAGATTATTTTTCATGTAGAAATATAATTTCCATTAAAAATGGTGTTGGAGCGCTATTATTCTGAACACAACTGTATGGCGTGAAATAAAAAATAGGCAAAAACATTGAAGGAAGGTCAAAAATAGAAGAAGTTAACAAAACACGCAATGCACAAATAGATAGATGGATTTTTAGATAGGATTTGAAAGTGACCCAATGTAAAAATAACGCAATTATACTAACTTATTATTTAAAGTCCAATGTAAAAATTGTAAAGATATGATGTGTCATCTTCATATCATGGAAAAAATTTTGAAGTTATAAAAAATGCCCATGCTTTGTGATGGACTGACGATCTGTCCGCCTCTCGCCTGTTGACTGCTGGAGATTGGCACCAGCACCCTCCTGACCCCACTAGAGATAAGGATATATGAAAGGATAGATGAAAAATGGCAGGAGGTGGCTGATAAATACTTCTGGGGCCCCAGGACAGAACCTTTGGGAGCACCTTAAGTAACGAGGGTTTCAAGGATCTCAGTTAAAATGAATGAACTGTTACTAGTGTGCTCAGGAGGATGTTTAGTGATCAACGGCCAGATCCAAAGGACTGAGGATAATTAAACAGTCTAGAATCAGGAATACTGGATGCCAGATTATTCTTCAGATATTGTTTTAAAGATGAACATGGATGACACATGCAACTATTCTTAAATGGATTTTGGAGTGAAATGAAATGTTCAAGATGGCATGAATTGTTGCAGTTATTGGCCTCTATCCTGTAGGATGTAAAAACTTGCATGTTATATCTCAAACCCAAAGCCAGTGTAAACTGATTGAAATTCTCTCATGCATATGGTTGTTGAGTGAGTGCTCCATCGTGCACCGGGAAACAAGACCTGTCTCAAAGCATCCCCGCTGTGACAGTGACGGAAAGGTCATTTGCACATTTCGTCGTCTCCCTCATTATGAGCCAGGCCGTGGAAGCGGAGGTGGCTTGGCTTCAGCCTCGTCCCGCCTGCTCCAGACGCTCAGGTTAAGTGCAGGTTTGAAAAGATGAGAGCAGAGAGTAGAAGTGAAAGGAGGCTGCCTGTTTTGACCTGCTACCTGCTGTGCTGCTCAGCGAGCTGCCTGATTGACTCTACAAGCTTTTCCCATCCTGCAGGGGGGGCAGAGTCTGAACATTCCAGGTAGTCTAAGAGTCTTTTTAGTAAATCCTTCGCTGTATGACATGCTTAAGAAAAATACCTCAGTAATAAAATACAAATGTCAAATTGTTAAACATTAAACTGCATTTATTAAAAATGAGTGTGTAGTTTCTTCTGCTGTTGAAATATCACCAGAAATTTGTATTTATTATAGTAGCCAGTGGTGATTATTTTTGGGTCGTTTGCTTAGGAAGTGAGAGAACAGCAGTGAGTTTGTTGACTCTGACTTTCTTTAAAATCAGTACCCATTTTTGTAAGTGTGAAAGGGCCATGAAGCACCACAGCATCTTCTGTGTCAGTGTGAGTTAATTATTATTTACAGTTCTCACAAGAAAGGCTCAATACAAGCGGTATGGAAGAACATTAAACTGGTTTACCAGAGATGACTTATCCCTGATTCTACCTGGAAAGCTCTAGCTTTGGCCCTTCGCTCTGTCAAGCTGGCAAGACGGAATAAATCACATCCAATTTGTCCTCATTGCCCATGGGATTGGGTCATATTTTTACATTCAATCCTTTTTTCAGTTCATCTCCAGACAAACCTTTAAGTATTTTGTAGAGATTTTATGTGTTAGATTAGTGTGGAAACATGTGGAAATAGTTGTTCTGGTTAAACTTGAATCTACTTGCTGAAATACTCTGTGTAATGTGTTAAGAATTGTAAAACATTTCAGTCTTTAGATGTGCAAAACTGGTAAAAGCATGCCTGAAGTGGATTAAAAAAAAAGAACTTATTTGGATTAAAAAAAGGGACTTATTTAAATACTTTCAGGTTAGACACTTCTACAATACCAAAATGAAAAAGGGTGTCCCTCTAGAAAGTGATGCTATTGTGCAAATTTTCACAAAGGCCTATACTAACCGCCCAAATAAAACCGTTTCCAGACTATATAAGGGGTTGCAGAAACATAATGAAAATAATACCTTGAATATTAAGTCAAAATGGGAAATGGAATTTGGAGTAAAGATTACAGAGGGTGATTGGCTTTCAATGTGTGAGACACAACAGACATCTACCAGTTCTAAAAGATGGAAGGAATTCGGATGGAAGTGCTTAATTAGATACTTTATTACACCTCAAATTATCAGTAGACAGAGAGGAGTAGAGCAGCAATGTTGGAGACAATGTGGACATCAGAATGTCAATCACTCTCATGTATTTTGGCCCTAAGATGGCACTCTACTGGGATGGAATCTGCCAGACTATCGGAATCATTTTGGGGTATGCCATACCCAAAGACCCCCGAATTTTTCTGCTGGGGCTGATATGTGGGGAAGTGTTTCAAAAAGAAGATGAATATCTTTTTAAAATTTTATCAATTGCAAGCAAAGAAGCTATTACACGGTCTTGGCTAATGAAACTCCCTCCCCAGCTGGACCACTGGCGGGAGGTTGTGGAGGAAATTCACTCTATGGAAAAATTGACGTATCTTTTACATATAAAAGGACATTTTTATAACAAACGCTGGTCTAAATGGATGGCATACAGGAGCAAGGAAGCGTAACTATGTGTAATGTAATGTTCTTTTTCATTCAAGTAATGAATCAGTGCCCCATGTTCTGTGTATTGTATGTTCCATTGTAATATTGAAAAATGTTAGATAAAGAGTTAAAAAAAAGAATATTGACTCGGTGGAGGTGAAAACACACAAAACAGTTTTCAGATTTGCATTTGTAAAACATGTAAAACATTGTCTTTTTTTTCCCAGATTGCTACTTTATGTTCTTTCACATAAAATTCCACTAAAATACACTTCAGAGTTTTAGTTTTAATGTTATAAAGTGTAAAAAAGAGGTATGAATAGTTTGTGAATGAACGTCTTTTCATTTTATCATATGCATTGCCACATTTTCTATTAAAAACATGGCTTTTTTCTTGAAGACAGAACAGTTTGTTAGGAGCAGGTTTTTGGGGTTTATTATGAAATAATAATCAACAGATCGCAGAATAAACATCAATGTTTAGGAAGACATAAAGCTGCCCTCTTCCATTAAATGAAAGAAAACTGATTCTCTTGGTATGAAGCAGTTGTAGATGAAACTATCATGAATTATGGAAACCATTAATTAGTTATTGTATTTGTGCATATTAGACAGAAGAAGAGATGCTGCTCAGACAGATCAGTTTTGGATGAAGTCTAAAAGTGCAAAATCTTTTCATATTGTTAGAAAAAAAAGCTAGAAATTGTATATAATATTTTTACAGATAAAAATAAAGTCTCATAGCTTTAGTTATTGAACCAATTTTAGCTGCTGTTGTTTAAAGTGAATAAAATCACAGGAAACCGATAAAAATAAAAAACGATTAAATTCAACCGCATGCATTTTCTGAGCTCGAGCAGAGCTCCCAACATGTTGGTCCATCTTGCTGGAGGATTTTCTTCTTGAGTGGATTTGATCAGCCCTGACAAAAGTCCACAAGATAAAGTGTACTCTTGAGAAACACTTTTCAGAGGCCAGTCATGGAGACGTAGAAATCCTACCAGCTTCTGTTCATGGGAGGCTGCAGTTATGAGCAACACACAAACACTAAGATTACTGTTCGTTTATCACTGCAGGACACACACATTAAAATCTTTGACTCATGCACTGAGATGCATGTCTGCATGTTGTAGAAGGTCAGCCAGTGGCAACTTTGGTCTTATTAATGAGCAAACCCTCGGGAGGCTTATGTGCAGCAAATATTATGAAAGGGGAAACTCCTAATGCAGTGGATTTGTAATAGTAACAGTCATAGAATCCCGCTGTATAAAATATCCGATTTTTCAGACACTTAATTTTATTCAGCATTATTTTTAGCCCCAGTGCTATCAACCAGCTTTAGTTGGAGATGTCAAATAATGTTTTTTTGTGCGTCAGTTATTTTATTTTATTGAGAAATATTGGTCTGGTTTAATTAAGTGAGCATTTTGATTTGTTAAAGTGGTTGAAGCTTTTTCACCAGGCATGCTGTTAGTGGAGGAGTTGAGTCTTACCTGTCTACCTGCACATGCCCTCCAACTTACTAGGTAAAGCTTCCAGTGTGTTGAGTTTTAAATGTACCTTTCAGTGAGTCCCAGACTTTGATTTGACAGAAGGGTCTCTGTGGACTATTGTATAGCTAAACCTAGCTAACTAAGGACAGTTTGACAGAGGCGACACTGTGACCGCACAATAAATCACAAATCTTCATCAGTGTTTGACGTGCAATATTTGTTGGCTAAAGTATTCCAAGTGTTGTGAACTTTTCCAGGTGGACAGAGGCTTGTGGCAGCAGATGCTCACGTTGGACACAGATGACGTCAGATTTGCATGAGGTCAGGTGGTCTTGTAGTGCAGGGGCAGCACAAACAGCATTAGCTTTTGGGGAGGGAGCCCCTTTGCAAACTAAGAGATAATGCTACAAAATATGACCAACTTTTAGAGCGATTTTTCTATATTCTATCTGTTGTTCAATATTAACTTAATTTGTTTACCATAAATTATATTTATTACTCAGTAGCAAACAAGCAAAGACAACACACCAAGGCAGAGTTATGAATGAGAATGGTGAGCTAAAACATCCCCTAACTGTAGCTAATGTCCGTCGTCTTCTGACTGACTCGCTAGCTCTGACATTAAAACATAGATTTACAATTTCAAGGCCTGCTGTCGAATGCCACCATACTAATTAATCATTGAGCTGATAAGGGTCTGATACAGTTATTTGTCCAACACAGCAGACTGACTTTATAGGTTGAAAACATTTTTTCACTGAACACTTGAAATTCCAAGTGGGTACTTTATAAACAGACTATTAGAAGTGTTAGGAGAGTTTCATATATTATGGAAATCTTTTCCCATGGATCTCTTCATGAAGTTGGTCACCAACATTTCATTAAACCAAATCAGGATACTGAGTTTTGCGACTTGTGCCTCAGCATGGGGTTGATTTTATGCGCTTTCTCTTGTAATTAATCAACCATCGGGCCAGAACTTGTTGTTTGAGCGTCTGGGTCTGTAGAGTAGAAGTTGAATCAATAAGGAATGTGTGAAACAGAAGGTGATATTTTTCACATCTCTACAGCTAAACTCCAGGAACTGGGCCAATTCAACATAGTCATCTGAATGTCCTAGATTCTGATGAGTTGGTACAACTGCCTTAAAAACCGCTCTCTGCTTCTCCTCGGCAGTGTCAGAGCGTTTGACCTGCAGCTAGCTGTTTCCTGTCTGTTGCTATTCTGATAAACATTAAAGTTGAATAAGATTTTAGCCTGGAGTCCTCTGAAAAATCTCTCCTTTCTGCTCTATTGCCATCACACAGCAGAAAGTGAGTGATATTTCAAGCCAATAGCGAGCAGTGATTTCAGAACACTGAGGGACCTTGAGGCTGCGCCTACAGGAAATATGAATCCAAATTGAAATTGAATGGATTCAGGCTGCCCTAGCAAAATGCTTTGCGCGGCTTGCAACACACATGTGCTCTACAAAATTGATGTCCTTAAGGCACATTGTGGAATCGGTGTCCGTTTCAACCTGCTATGAATTTCTTCATATGGCAGCAAACAAGTGTGGGGAAAGGGAGGATGTCTGCAATTAAGGAAAGCACATCAGCACTTTATATCCTGAGGATTTAAGAGCAATTAGAGCTGCCGAGACAGGAGGATTAAGACAGTTTAACCATGGTTTACGAGAACTGTTGCAGGAGTTCATTACACAACACATGACTGCATATGATTCCCTAGTAAAATGATCATTTATTGGTGCTTTAGCAGTGTGCACAAGCCAAATGCGAACTTGAATGTGGCAATATAGTCAACCTTTTTCTTTAATTCTTACGAGGATTGCTTTTTAACATATAAAAGCAGGTATAACTTAAATTTTTAAGTAAGGATAATTCCTTCACAAGGAATTATCCCCATTATTAGACTATGGGCTAATAATAGCCCATAGTCCTTTTTATTGAGCACATCATGCAGACTTGTGCATTCTGTCTAAATGAGTAAATGTTGGATATGTGCCATCTTAAATTCTGAAATTGAACATGGTAACATTTGCTCTTGCCCCAGAATGGAGCCATTTGCAACATTGGACTGTAAAATAGAGCCGACTCAAGAAAAACATTGTCACATAGACTTTTGTTCAGGCAGTTCCTAGACCATCTGAGAGTTCGTCCAAACTGCCAAGGTGATTTATGAACCATAATTTAAGCCAGTAAAGGTCACCCATTGGGAGTATTGCAACATGAGATCTTGCCATCTTAAAATGCCACCATAGTTCTCATCAAATTTAAGTTCATCTGGCGATGCTATTATGATGAGCCTGGGATATGAAGGTGAATATTTTACACTTTGAGAAACCTCCAGCACTTTTGAATAATTCATAGCTCATCAATTCAGCAGGAAAAAGGAAACATTGATAGAGTAACAGCAATGATTCTTCAACAATGTTAGGAGGCATCTGTTAGATACACATTGGCATCTTCTAGGCAGCTTCTGATTGACTGGTTAGATGTTGGAAATTTCTACACTGAAAACAGGTTTTTAAATAAACTGAAACAATAACTTTTATTCATTTTATAAAGACATAAACAAATGTTGGAAATTAGAACGATCTGGGTCAAGCAAACCAAAAACATCACAACATGAACTGGTCAAACCTTGAGTAGATGTATATAGCTATTACATATTCTTTAAAACTAAAAAGTTTAGAATTCCTAAAAACTTTGTTCCATTTGTGAAAACAACACAAGAAGATATTCTTTATTTAACCCCTGAAATATTTTTTTGATATATTACTTTGTCTCATTTTCTAAAACCCAGTGATGATGTTTTTTCTCATTTTAGTGTGCTGGATATTTAGTTCCACCTTAAATCACCAGATAGAGGAAGCCTTGCAGATGATTTAGACATTATTACACATAGACATTATAAGTTACTGGACTTTTTATAGTAAGCAATGTGTACATGAGGGCACCAGTACATGCACTGTATCTAGATGACAGTTGCAATATGGCATTATGTCATTATGTTGTGGAAGGTTTTTTTTTGGAACCATCTGACCATTGCCCCATTGTGTTTTCAGTTTTGCGTAACCTTCACAACAGCGTGTCGACGTCCTCAGATATCTATTCATTCTTCTTGAATCCAGACATAATTATTTCTTCAGTACACCGTACGCACAGGCCTTCCCTTTACTGTGTTGGCCGGAGATGGTGAAACATGAAGATTTTGAGAGATCAATGCAAAAGAACTCAACTTCATATGCTCCTATATGGTTTTGTTTGAGCACTGAGGCATTTCAGGATGCCTTTAAAGTCTGAAAAATAATTTCTTAGGCTACAGAGCAAATTAAACATAAACCCTGAACCTCCCAGTCATAGTAGTTTGAGTCATTGCACCATTGTCTGCTTGCTAATAAAGCCTCTGTCTTTCTCAATACTTCTCACAAAGCTTGATTTGCTCTTTCACACACCTAGCCAGAAGCTCAATACCCTCTCTGTAATCATTGTGAAACAACTCCCATTCAGTTATCTTGCGGCTCTCGCCGAAGGCCTCCTCAGATTGCTGCATTGTCGGCCTGTTTTCTTACATCAGGCTCATGTGAATGACAGAATTGTCATTATTAGCTGATGATCTGATGTGGTGTTGGTTCTTAAATCAGGGCATCGGATTGTTTCAAGGTTGGGGTGAGAAACAAGTGATAAATAGTCTGAAATCCTAAGTACATAAAGGTGACAAATTTACAGAGTTTAGTGTGAGATTTTGTTAGATTTGTCAAAGAGGCAATAATCAGCGCAGCTTCAGGAATTTGTGAGTAGGAGAAAAGCTGTTAATGTCAGCACCTGATGCAGCCTCACTAAGCGAAGAGCCAGCAATGCTGCTAGACTAGGAAATGAGATTTTATCTTTAATGTGTTAAGCCTCTGGAAACGAGAGAGAATGATGGGTGAAAGTCATTTGCAAAGACAAGTGGAGTTACTCGCTTCAGACTTGAGTCGTTGAGTTTTATCACTCAGAGCGACTGAATAAAAGGAGGAAGGGAACACCTCTGGAGAAGCAGGCAGCTAGAGAGGGTAAAAGAGGTATTTGTTCGTGGGTTGACTTTGTTAGAGAGTGTTTCCTCCCCAGGTTCCCCATACAAGGCACACGTTGACTCGCTGCTGGCTGCGGCTCAGGCTGAGCGTGTGCAGAAGCTTTTCTGTATGCCTGTCAGGGATCTGCTGCCCCAGATCAGCACGAGGAGCCAAATGAGGGACAGGTGCAGCAGACAGCCTGAGGATACGGAGCGAGAAGTCAGGCTTTTAATTACAGCCGCATGGGTTATGAGGATCCTTCTTTTTTTAGTATTTTTTATGATTAAGCTAATCCCAGGATCTTAATTTTAGGCCAACTCTGTTTTTCTGTTTTGCTAAGGCTCCCAGAAAAAAACAAGGAAGATTTCATCATTTTATTCTAAAAATTGCTTTTTTTATTTGAATAAAGTGGTATAAAGATTGCTCTTTGACTTTTACAGAGTAAACTTACTATCTCCTTAAAATCGTATATTTAAAATCTTTCAATTTATGTATGCTGAAATGATTAAATCATATTTAGCAGCATTAATAATCTCAATAAACAAATATTACTTTTATTATCTGTGATTGGTGTTAAAATATTAGCACTCATGGGATAACTGAAGGTCTGGGGGCCTTATGAAGTTGCTGACTTAATTTGGATTAAATAGAAGTGCAAATAATTGATATTCATTTTAATTGTATCTTTTGATTTGATGATTTGACTAGTTGTCTTAAAACTAGTCTTGAGACAACTGGTCTAGTGGAATATCCAGTCGCCAGTGAAATGTTTAAACAGCATTTCACTGGCGATGTTTTCCTGTAACATACAATTACCCAGTAATATTTTTATATTTCCATACATTTTACATTAATATCTTTTAATACAAAAGCATAGTGGATCGCATAGTGGACCGCCCACCGGGCTTAGCCATTTTTCTGTGAGAAACCCTGATTAACTGATCTTAAAACCTCAACATTTTGGTTTTCGGTGCTTGGTGCTTTGTTTTGTCCTCAAATTTGTTGGTCTTTGTAATTTCATCATCCAGGTCCAGGTATTAAGCTGCAATTGTCCTCTCTTTTCAGTGCTGTGATTTGAACTGTCACTCCACCATTAACGGTCCTCATTTTCAGGGTTGAGGAATCATAACAGGTGTCTTCGTTATGGTCACTCCTCTGCTGACTTCCTGGGCTGCAGTGTGCTACTGATGAACTCTCTGTGTCCAGACTCTTATTAGCTGCTGGATGGTGAATTGACCCCAGCTTTCTTTCACGTCGACTTCTCTTCGTCGCAGCAAGTGATCGTATACAGGCGGGAGGAGAGTTTTACCTCAGGCACTTCACCACCTGACCTGTGATGAGTTTACCTTCCACAAGGGAAATGCACCAGCTCTGTTTTTCTGGACACTTTTTTCCCTTCTCCTCCAGCGATCTGCCCTTGATATGAGAAACTCAAGTCTTTCTTTGGCATTTTTGTCTCCGAATCTGTGGCTTTTGAATACAATCTGCTGTGGGCTTGGCACATATGAGATAAAAGCTCTTTCTGTGTGTATGAGGGACAACACAATAGCTTTTCCACATCAACCGCCTGGCTGCACAGCAGTAAAGATCAGTTGATAAGCCAAACGACAGGGTTGGCAGTTAAATCAGCCTAGCATCATGGGAGAGGAGAATAAGTGTCCATCGCAGATGAACCATTTTACCCGAGGCAGGTTGATACTGCAGGATGCTCCCCTTACTCTGCTGTGTCATTAACAACTGAGCAGCAGCATGAGCAGGGAGTTTGTACATTCGTTTACTAAATGGTGAGCTTGTTCTTCATTTATTTAATGCAGAATTTAAGGTTTGCAAGGAACTGGATCATTTTACCCATCTGAATGCCTGATGAAATCCAAAGACCTGAAAAAAAAACAACAGCAAAAAAAACAACAAAAAAAAAACATACCCTGCAGTTTATGGAGAGAGGCAATATTTTCAGTGCAAATTCTTTATTATTTTTATGAACTGTTGCACTCAGTGGCACCATATTAGTTACAACTATTAGCTTGAATAGTAACTATAGTTACATAAACATCCTGTGAAGAATATGTTGTAGCTAAGACTACATTATTACAGCCATGTAGTTATGTACATTATAACTTATAGTTAAACTATAGTTTGCTGTATAGTTATAGTTAAGACTATATATACTATATTAACTAATAGTTCTAGGTTAGTTCCAAGATTGACAAAGTTCTCAATAAGTATGCTTGTTGATAGCAGGTTCTCAATTCAGTTTAAATTTCTGGGGACTTCCTCACTCCCAACATTTTATGCAACTTTTTATCGTTTCTGTCTCATATTATGGTCCTCCATCATTCTAAACAATCCTGAAATCTCCAACAGTTCTATTGACGTAACATCATTTTTAGCTTAGTTTTACAATGTAGCTAATGTCCAGCTAATAACTGCTTGCTGCAGAGTGTTGGGTTCATGTCACCTAATGCTTTACCATAAACCTGCTGGGGTGCTGCGTTTCTGACTTCCACCTTTTTCATGTCTCAAATTGTTTAGCAAATTCTAATCTGGAAATCTACTAATTTTGATGAAAATTAAAATCATTTCATCTTCCAACCTTATTACACAGATCTCAATTGAACTCAATAATCTGAAAACCATTGGTAAAGTCACAAAAATAATTCTTTGGTTTCATGTCTATGTGTTTAAACTAAAGCTAGTGCGTATTTCATGCAAATTCTGTTTCAATCCAAATGTTTCACAGTCCTTTGTAGAATGAGTTTCTGTTTTTCACCATTCCACCACTCCTATTCCGTTTCCTGTGGGGAATGATGACTTTGTTTTAATTTCCTGCAGATTGCTATGCTGTGTGTGTTTTTGAGGTTTAGATGTCTTCACAGGGAAGGTGTGAGCAGAGTCATTTAATTCAGTTTTTTAGACTTTAAAGGGATTTTGTGGAGAAAGGCCACAGACCCATAAGTGATGCTGAGCAGCTGTTTGAAGACGGACGCGCTGCCTCTTCAAGAAATTGCTGCATTTTTTGCTCTGCTAGACCGTATCTTTGCTTCTTGAGGGACTTCCATAAACAGCAGGTGGTATTAATGTCAGAATTTATGAGGCTTGGGTTTGTTTTTCTGCTCTTGTTAAATATTTTCATTGACATTGATGAGAGATACAAAATGATTCATGAAAACACAAGCTGTGAGGAGCTGGAGAAGAAATACCTGAAAACCAAATTAGGGACGGATGATATGGAATTAAAAATGCAACAGTGTTTTGCGGTATTTATTGTGGAAGTATTTTAAAACATATTCAAAAATCTATTGAAGCAGTGTAGTGTATTTGACTCACTGCAATCAAAGCATTGAGACTCTTGTTCTTAAGAAACTAAACAAAATTTCAACAAAGGGCAACTTGCTGACTGTACTGGACATAGCCACAAAATAAATGGTTGAGAAAAATCATTCCTATTTACTGACGGTGAAGACTTCTTGTGTAGCTCACATTAAAATTTGTTTCCTCATCTAATGGAATATCCTGATCCAGTCTCAATCTCAAGATTAGGATATTAGTTCAGGGAATTTTAACCAATCAGTGCTGGAGTTGTTGACTACTTCTGCACTTTGTGGCCTATGGTTTTATGTTTTACATCAGTTCTTCTGTAATGCAGTTTTGTGTAAAGAGGTGAAGCTTGTTAAAAGATCTGTTAACTACTAATCTGTAGTTAACAGATAAGTTAGCAGACCGTTGCTTTTTTATGCTTTAACATGGATATTTGTACCTAAATACAAATTTAGGTACAAATAGTTTTTTGTGGATTTCTTGATTTACATTTTTTACTTAAGATAAAAACTGCAATACAAAAAAAATAAATAAAAAAGTGGAAGAAATTGATTTAGATTTTTACTGTTACGTCCATTGGCAACTTTCAGGATGTCATTTATCTTTGTAATCCTGTACCAAAGTCAATAGTTAGGTATTTTGCAAGAATATTCAGTTGAATTTTTTTCAAGAGAAGTTATAGAAAAGCTGACCAATGTTATTTCCAACTGTTTCCAACTTCTTGTTTCATTTAGGAGTTTCCTGTTTGTCATTAATCTCCATGCCCCTCATCGATGTGTGCACATATGGTGAACAAACTGGTAGATGCACGACCTGCATTTTTCAGTTATGAAGCAGCCAATGAATAGAGACCTTTCCAACAGTTTATGAACTGGTCTGTTTCACATTCTGCTCCCATATTGGGCTGTTGTCTGTTCAGCTATGATCTAGTTGTCCCCATATTGAAAAATAATGGTAATTGCCTTCAAGGGCAGCTGTAAAGCTGTTCCCATCAAGTCCATTGGTTCAGACATTACAGCCAGTGTTGGGAAGAAGCAGCAAGCCTCGGGCCGTTTGGTTCAGCACAATGTGGCAAGACTTGGCGCAGTGAGACGAGGCCGCCGTGGGGAGATGTGTGGAGCAATGCTTGCAGGATTAGGGCCACTGAGATAAGTGATTTGCTGATCATTATGTAAGCCACATCTGTCCTCTGTCCCCTCAGTGGGACCCGGCCTCCCACGCTGAGCGGGATGCAGTTCTGAGTTCTGTTTACAAAAGGGAAAATCAGGGGATGGCGTGAGGGAGGTGGGAGTAGAACATATTCTTGGCTGCTGGTACCAGAAACATGAATATGGTGATGCTAGTAAACAAAAAAAAAATAATAAAAGAACAAAAAAACATGGCTGAGAGACTGACAAGCCAAATGCTTTTAAATCCAACACAAAAGACTACAGAAAAATACAGTTAATCTCATTTGTTTTGGCCTCACAGCTTCAAGACAATTGTTTCCTGCAGGGATTAGTCGAGAATTGTCACGAATTAGTCACACGTGTGTCAGAGTTTTCTCAGAATCTAAGGCTCAACTTTGAAAATGAGCCTGATTGGCATATTTGGCAACACAACTTGACATAACAGTCATATCAGTAAGTTTTATGTTATGCAGAACATAGTAAATGTACTTTTTCACTTTATTTTTCTTTGCTCATTAGTTTGAAAGGTTGATAACATAAAGAAAGCCTTCCCTTTGATCTTGAAATCTGCCCTTTTTGTTCTGACATGAAGTTAGAGATATTTTACTGGAGACTTATCCTTTCGCCCTTCCGGAAGACTAAATTCATCAAGGTCAGTGGTTCAGTATTATCTGTGAATACCAAGTTTTCAAAGTTCAGCACCACCATCTTCAGACACAGTTTAGGTGTATCCTAAAACAGGGCATGGACTTCTACAGTTAGCAGAAGCCCAGCTTCTGCTAAAAAGACCAACTGTCTTGTGATTATAAATATTACATTTTCACTGTTCACTCTGACTGATTGGTTGAAGGTTGTGGTCCTTTGAACCTTTATTGGAAGGAACTGGAGTTTTGCATTGGAAAACTGAAGTTTCCTAAATTACTTCACCTTAATAGCTTGTATATTTGCTTTAAAACACAGTTACTGCCTCAGCAAGAGGTCTTTCCTTACACTTTCAATGAGTTTGTTCATATTAACCTTGCCAAATAAAATTCTAAATATCTCTGCGTGCCACTCAAAGTGTGTGGAAATGTCTTTTTTTCAATTGAGGTGGCAAGGAAAAAAACATTCCACATTTCAAATGAACAATATGTGGGAGCTCCCACATAATTTGAGCATACCATGCCAACTCCACACACTCCAACTTGGAATTAGTCAAGCATACCAAATGCATAGATTTTTCATAATGATTTTGCTTCATTTCCCTCTATCTGAATGGATGCTGTCTAGTTTTATGACCTAGCTACGCCAGAGTAGCTAGGTCTGGCGTAGCTTCTATTTCTCTCCAACCTCTGACTGTAAAGACTCTTTCAGATCAAACCGAACTTCGTTTTGTTTTTTTCTTTTTTTTGTAGCGAAAGAAAATCTTTCTTGTCAGCACTCCACAAAGTGGCAGTCTGCCTCCTGTGCGCCCTTACAACTATTTACGCCGACTCTCTCCTCGTTGTCACATACTAAACATTTCAATGTGTACGCTGCTTCACACTCAGCACTTTACTCTACGACACAGAGACACGATTTGTACAAATGTACCTTCCGGTGGATATCCGCATTAGCTCGGTTTTGAGCATGTGTGGACCCGAGTATGTTGGGGCCTTAAGTATCAAGCACACTCACCTCAGCAAGTCTCAGAGTAATAACTATGTCCACTTCAAATTTCTGACCAACTACAAAATTGTTCTGCCCAGGTGATGTGTGAACACCATGGTGCAAGATCAGAATGATAGTGTTTTGCTGATCGGCTCTGGGAGAGAGAACTAATTTCCTGTTCCTGCAGAGCATGCATAGACCTTAAAGGCAGCCCAAATACTGCTAGTGACACTTTCATCACAGTTTGAGATCTATGGTAAACCAAACTGTGACAGATAAATGAATCCCATCATGATAGATACTAACTACATCAGTGCAACAGTATAATTTGATGTTCAGTGGCTTGAAGGAAAGCCAGCTCCATTGGTATCTGACTCAGCAACTAAAGTACATCAACACTGCACAGACCATCTAGTTGTCGTAGAATTTGATAAGCAGTATTTCCCTTCTTCCTGTTCCAATGTGAATGGAACTTTTCCTCAGAAGGGTTTGGAAACATGCCATCATAACCACGCCAAACAGTCACCACTGAAGCCTCTTAAACATCCATCACACTGCTGCATCTCTTAATATTCAGCTTCATCCTGAGTGGCATGAGGTAATCTCTCTTGCGTAATATGGCTGCGTTGCCACCAGCACTGGAACATATGCTCTGTCGGTCACATTTTTCCAAGTTCTGGATCTGATAGTGCTGCTCTTCCCATAAGATCCTCAGGATTTTTAATTTTTGTTTAACTCAGTCTTCCCGCACACCTTCTGCAATGAGTCCTAAAGCATTCAAGTAATTTTTTGTACGTCTTCATCTTTAATCTTAGAATTCAGCATTTGCAAAAGGCAGAAAAGCATCTACTTTTCCTGTTCTTTGTCCAGTTCTATGCTTGGCATTTCTGGGTGTAGCAGAATTGTGGATAATGACTCCTATTGGGAGATGAGAGAGACTTTGTGGCAAAAGTTGTAGGGGTCTTTCTTCCAGGGAGGTCTCAGTGACTTGATCTCTGCCCAGAGAGCATCATTGCTCTTTGGAAAAGCAGCAAAAAGCAATGGAGCTTGAATGCGAGTAGAAAGATTTAGAAGAGAGCAAGACTGAAAACTTCCTACCGACTTTTCAGTGTCCTTTCTTTTTATGATGAGAAACTTCAAGTAACAACGGCAGTGGAATTACTGGCAGTACAAAGAATCTTTCTTCTCTTAAATTTTTAATGTGTATGTTTATTTCTTGTCTGTTAATTAATTCAACTTCAAAACATACACCAACATTTTTATCATGCATGAATACAAGCGATTCTTATTGACCTTTTCCAATTGTACTATTGAGGAAATGTCTGAACAAGGAGAGAAGATAAAATTATGTAATCTTCCTGTGCGTAGCTGGTTCTTGCAAAAAAGCAAATAGCCAACCTCAGCGTGGCAGAGCTAAATAAAATCAATGCTTTACTATTTAGATATTAAATAAAAACAATAAACACCTCAAGGTTATTTCAATCATGACTGCAAATAAAGGAAAATACATTTTCTTTTATACCTTTTTCTTAAAATGCAATAACAACAACTGTAATATTCTGTGTAATGCATATATTGGTTGCATTTGCACAGTTATCTATGAGGTTGTTTAGTTTAAATGTTGTTCATCCAGATCATTACACAGTATATACACAGTTCATTGAACTTAAAAAAGGTAGAAGCAAAACACATACAGTTTGCTGTGTTATGTCTTCAAAAGTACACACTTGACACAGAGTTAATCAATCAGCCAAGAGCCCACATTCTTTTAACGCACTCTGTATCATAGAGTGCATTTTGAAACTAAAATAATGCAGAATAAAATAAAACAGTTTTCGCTTTCTTTTGCAGTATTGTCTGACATTCATGCATCACAGTTCGTCAAATCAATCAATTACTTTGTAGACATCTTTTATAGAATGATAGTTAAGACTGTTGTAATAAGCTATTACTAATTAATAGCTTATTACTCAAAGTGAGCTTGATCACAGACTAATATGTTTTAAAGGACAATTCTTCTTAGAGACATCATAATCCATTTTATTTATGGCTTCTGTTGTGTGTGATTTATTTATTGTGTGTTTTTATGTTTTGATTTTGGTTGCTGTTTCATTTTGGATACTTACAATATCTTCTGGTTCCAGTGTTAAGTGTCGTTTAAAACTTGCATTATTATCCCATTGTCCATATTTTACTTGACATTGGTCTCAAAACAATAATTACTTGTACAGCAAAATTTGTTATCAACAGTTGTTGCTACAAATGGTGGGCTAACATCAATCAAACCTTATATATTAGTAATGAGATGTCCCACAATTTGATACGTCATAATCTCTATATATCTACTTGAGACCTTTCTTCAGGTGTGATTCACGTCTCCCTCACGTCGTTTCCTGGACGGCGTGTAGGTTGCTGGTTGGTTGCAGCGGTTCGGTGTACTATTTTAGGAAAGTGTGGGCAGTTTACATGCGTGTTCTGCGGCGAAGCAGGAAAGCTGGAGCTAATTGTCTTGCCTGTGATGCTGCCGAAGAGAGAATGAGATGGAGAAAAAGCAGCAGATGGTGAGGCGAAACACAGAAGACAGGTACAATAATTGTGTCTCGCGGGGTTGAGGTGGATCTGCTTGTGATCTGACAGAACAGGAAGGGAAAGAAAAGAGGAGTACAAAAGTTGCCTCTTCCTCTCACTCCAGGCCCCTGTTTGCTCTCAGCAGGGAGACAGGAAACTGAAAAACAGAGGTATTGACCCAAGGTGGCCTGATTTGCCCTACTGTTTCTATCAGACAGGCTGAATTGCTAGGAGTGTCAGCCTTTCTTTTTCTTCAAACAAAGGCAGGCCTGAATTAAAAAGAAAAGAAGAATATTACTTTATTTATTCATGATTTGCCTGGGACACAAAGTGCCCTAAAGCAGATGGAGCTACAGTGAGATGGATTTTCTTTTATTTAAGCAGGATATGTTTATCTAATTGAAGTTTTTTGTACTGCTTTGACTCAGAATATCTCTCCCTCTAAAGAAACGTGATCTGACGGAATTTAGAATTTAAGTTGCTGTTCTTGTAGAGTGCTTTAGATTTAATTAATGAAATGCTAAATAAATGATGTAATAATAGATGCAATTAAATGTTCCATAATTTCAAAAATATTGAAAGTTAAAACCTGTTTTAATGCAAAACACAAAGAATGCACCAATCTACTTTTTTCACTCCTGATACCGATGTACATATCTCAGGTTCAAGATATCGATCCAATTCAGAAGAACTGTTCTGAATTGACTTAAGGTGTTTCTTTTTTAAAACACAGACAAAAATGCAATGAATTACAAATTTATTTGACAACTCTGAACCAGTACATCACACTCAAATACACTAATAGCTTCACAAGCTTGGCAAACACAACTTAGCTTTGTTCAGTCAGTGCAATTAGAAGTATAACATCCAATGTAAAATAAATAATAAAAAGACAGGCAAAAACAATAAGTTGAGACACATGGTCAGACATGTAAAAAATAAGCTGCAACAAACCTTCTTTCAAATGGTTTAGAAAGTGGAATTAGGAATTCTAAATATACCCGATCCACAATTCTTGTCAATACTGGGAAAGCTACTGATGTTAGGTCGGAGCATCTCCACAAAACACAGCCGGAAGAAATTCTTGATGGTCTTCTAACGAGCTTTCACTCTTTTGCTGCCATTCTTTAAAAAGGTGCTTCTTTTGTTGCTGTAGTTTCTTGTTGACTTGACTTGACTCTCCCTTCCGTCTAAAGTCTTGTATGCTTCTTTAAACAAGTGAACCAAAAATGTTAGGAGTACTGAACATGGTGAATGGTGCTTAATTAACTACCTAACATTTTTGCACTCATATGCATACTGTAAACAGCGGTACTGTCATAGCGATAAATATGTGATGTGTTGCATAGGCCTAATTAAGAGCGACGACTAGCTCCAGGTCCAGTTTCAGGTCCATTTAAGAAACCTTTTATTCCATCAACTACCTCTAGTTCATCTTCAAAGTGAAAAAAGGAGAAAAAAAACATGCATCAGAAGCAAGCTTTTAGATGTTTTTTTTTTATTTTTCTATTTCTAACTTGAATCTTTCAGATCATTAAGTATAAAACCACAAACCTGTAAGATGTTGCTTCTCCTTGTCCCTTATGAAAGGTCCTTCAACTGCAGGTCAAGTTCTTTGTATAAATGGATTAGATGATGAGAGATTAAAAACAAAATGTTTAACTATTCCAACCACGTTTTGTATTGTACTTGAAAAGTTTTTTTTGTTAATATAATGGAAACATAAAATGTAGTGAAGGAAAATCATCTGTTAATAATAAAATATAATGTAAGTGAAAACTTCCCAACAGCATATGTGTTATTCATTGTTCCAAAGATGAATGTTATATTTTCTTCCATGCTGTTTGTCTCCTGCAGTGTTTTACATTGTTTGCTTTACTTTGAATTGAATTCTATTGAATTCTTCAAGATGTGAAACATTTAATCCCCAACTTTAGTCAAGTGAATTTGAACAATAAAGCCGAGGATTTCCTTTATTCATAAAATACTAAAATTAAAAAAGGCAAAACAAAACTTTCTACAAAGAATAAAAACAAATAACTTAAAACTTGCTCTGTGCACGTTGAGGGAAATGGAGGCGGCTGGGACTGTAGTGGATGGTGGCTCGCCAAAGATGCTTAAAGTTTGTGATATTTAACCCAGAAAGATTAGATTAAGTAGGGACTCATGAAGAACTCTGGGCCATGTCAGCGCTGTTACTGTGCAGCATCCTCCTGCAGTTGCTGAGGGTTTAAAGGCTGCTACAGCATCAGGCTCTCTATCTAACCATAAAGCAGACATAATCTGCTGTTGGCCAGATTAACAGAAGACTACTGCAGCATGGAAACGAGGTTAGGCAGCCAGCATTTCAGAGAAACTCAACATAATCTGGAAATCCCTCAATTGAGGTCATTGGGAGGAAAACCAGTCACTTTGATTCTACTGCTCACCATAATGTCCAAACTCGGCTGGTAGGACCAGATATGTTCACTTTTGATGGAACATGTTCCTATTTTCTTATTTCTGAAATCAGTGTTTTAACATGTGCATATTTTTATATGCACATGTTATATGTTATATGCACACAAAAGAAAAACATATGTATTTATTTTTGTCTAAGAAGTACAGAACACTTAAATACACCAATAGCTCCACAAGCTTGGTCAAGCTTCTAAACCCAACATAACTTTAATTTGTTCAGTCAGTGCAGTTAGAAGTATAACTGCCAATGTGACATTAATCATAAAGAAACTGAAACTGGCAGAAACAACAGGTTGACTACCTTGGTCAAACATGCAAACATGGTAATAAGCATTATTTTTTTCAAACAGTTCATAAAGTGCATTTAGGAATGCTAAATATAATGTAAAGTAAATATTGAAAACTAGTCATTATTATATACAGATGCAATCGGTCCCAATAGTGTCTGTATCTGTGCTATACAGAAAGTACCAACCTACTAAACTTTGGCTGGTCTTCCAAAATGGGGGCCAATTTATTGGTGCCCCATATTTAAAATTCAATAGGTAAAGAGAGCTTGGTTTAGTTTATGAGACAGGGATTAAAACAGCTGTACAAATAGTTCATGCTGCCATATCCAAAATCTATAATCTGCATTTAAAATGTAATTGGGATCATTTTCACATTGAACTTCTGGAACAGATTCATCTGATTAAAAAAAAATCACTCCCTGAAGTAATTTTGCTCAAATATATTTTCCAAAGTTGCGTTGTGAACTGTGTGAAAGCGAATGGGATTTATTATCAGACATTGCATCCATTTAACACCATGTTTGTGTGGTTCCAGCTGGCTGCTGGTGGCTGCAGCGCCACTTCTTCTACAGCGAAATGGCAGATGAGTCTCTCAGGCACAGAGTACATTTAGAGCCATCTGCTGTACACAAACGAAAGAGTACGCTGCGAGAGACACAAGAAAAATGTTGTGACCTTAACATAAAGCTGCAGAATTAAGAGATTTGGTGAAACGCAGCTGTTTTCCAACGTTGAAGATTATTGGGGAAGATGCGCTATTAATTAAGGGAGGATTTCTAACTGCTCTGGAGTTTGAGATGCGGCTGCTGTAACTGCTCTGCTCTCTGTGAAATAAATTATAAAATAGATTTGAACTCTAGGGTTTTTTGAGAAATTGAGGGGAGATTGCTAAGAAAACCATCTGATCCTTTTCTCATGGTAGCTCCTTAAAAGTTTAAAGCTGAATTGATCCAAGTCTGTAAAAACAGAAGAAAAATTAAAGCAGCATATGGCTAAATATCCATCAGTTGTGCGTTCAGGTTGGGTGATGACTAAATGTATCTGGCCCAGACTAAAAATTCACTGATTTATTTTTTTTTTCTGAAACAGCCGCTTTAAACCTTTGCTGCAGTTGTTTTTCTCCTGTCCTTTTTTATGTTTCTTGTTGAAAGAGTCTGCTGACTCAGAGGTTTTATTGTTTGCAAACAATAAAGTGCCAACAATGGCACTTGATTTGCATGTTCCTCCTCTGGTATAGACTGTAGTCTGTAGACCTCAGTTGAATTGCTTGTCCATTTAGTCAAGCGGAACCCTCCTTGCATGAGTAGGTCGATCAGCTGAGCCACTAGATGGATGGCCTGTTGGGGTGAGTCTGAAGATTTCAGGCAATCGTCCACATAGAAGTTTCTTTCTACAGTAGAGGTAGTATCTGCATCATATGTCTAAGGTATAATGCGGGCCTTGTTTGGTAGCTGAGTTTTCCCACAGTTTAATCACCTTGTGGTCATTAATTGACAGATTGTTTTCTTGAGCGGGGTCGTCAAGTTTCCAAAATTTTTCCATCTGTGTATGCAGACTTTGATCTGACTTGAGAAAGTAAGCCTTAGCATTCCTAACTTCTTTGTAATCAATGGGTCCATTTATGGCCCAGCTGAGTACCATTCTAGTAGCATAAGGGTCATTATCACCTCCTACGCGGTACTCTTCAGCTCTGAGAAGACGAGGAGCATCTTGTCCAATGACGAGATGCACATCATTGGACTTGACGCTGGGAATAGGGATGTCTGCTAGGTGATCCCATTTAGCTGCCTCGTCAGCTGTCGCGAGACAGCTAAGTCCGATGTTTAATTTCTTAAGTGTTCTCACACCATTAAGTGTGTAGATGCTGCCATTGTGCAGAGAGTCAATCTCAAGATCCACACTTCGAGTAAATAAGCCTTCTTGGCTTCCTCCTACTGTATCAAGATCTAACCTTGCAGGCTTGCCTTTGTCCTTTAGCTTCTTGGTCAGTTCTTCTGACACTAAACTAGTGTTAGCTCCAGGATCGAGTAATGCGTACGTAACCGAACTAATCTTTGTAGCTTTGCCCCTAACAACCATGGGAACAATAGGTAAACAAACTTTACCATTTGCAGCTCCATTGAATCCACATGTGAAATTAGGTAACCTGATAGGCTGCGTTTGTTGGGTAGTTCTATTGTCATCAGTGGTGTCCTGGCTTGCTGTAGTATTCTAACCATTAGTGTGGTTGGGATTTAGCCATTTGTTGTGTTTCTGTCCACAGCCAGGCACGTTGCACACCCAGTTACGTGTGCAAATCTCTGCACTGTGCCCAATCGTGAAACAGTTTTGGCAGTTTTTTGCTTTGAACAAACACAAGACCCTCTGGCACTGTTAGTGATCGGAAGCCTGGGCACTGGTTTAAGAAATGGTTTTCTGAGCATTTAAAACATTTTAAATAAGCTGACTGCTTGGTACGTACAGACTTATTCTCATGGACTGCAGCCGCTTTGACAGTGGTGGGGTAACCTTGATGATGTTTCTTTGAGATTTTGGTAGGTGATGTAAAGTCGTTTGGTTTGTCATGTTTCTTGCAGCAAATTAACTCACCAAAGACTGGATCAGATCTCTTTTTGGCCTCTGTCTCCACAAAGCTGACAACGTCGTTGAGTTTTGGCAGACGTCCTTCCTTCGTGATGTCATAGTTTTTATTTAGCCACTTCGCTCTGAGATCTGATGGTAGCTTGCTAATTATCTCAAATAATGTGCGGCAGCCACTGAGCTCTTCCTCACATTTCATGGCAGTAAGCGTGTCCTTACAGCCTCTCAGCTGATCTGCGAAGTCTCTGAGTTGTATATTGTCTCTTATCTCTTTAAAGTTCAAAACCCTTTCAACCCAAGCTTGGTAGATGGAATAAGGATTTCCAAATCTTGACATTAGTCGGTCAAGTGCTTCCTTGAAACCCGCGCTGGGATTGGGATTGTATACACAGTGACTAATAGCATCTCGAGCCCTTCCTTCTGTATACTGGTGCAGCCGGGTTAACTTTTCTTCAGCAGGAATAGACTCTTTGTCCACCATCGCACAAAGAGTGGTGGACTCTTTGTGTCATGAAGCCAATACTCATGAGGCTTCATGAGTATTGGAAGCCTCATGAACTTCCAATACTGGAGGGGTTCACCGTCGAACTTGATCAGATCTGTTGGTGGGAGCCTGAGAGTGTCTACTTGGGCTTGATACTGCTGCCTTGAGAACTCTAGCAGCTGTGAGATCGAATCATCTGCCATCTGGGATCGGGAAGGTTTTGGTGTATTAGGAATTCTACCATTTTTAGGTGTAGAATGGAGATCAGCTGTTAGGGCTTGCAACTTTTGCTGATTATGTAGCATCTGTGCATCCAGTTCAGCCTTGTGATGTAGTCCCTGAAGTTCCAGCTCAAATTCCTCCTTGTTGAGTCTAAGCATCAACTCAAAATTTTCCTTCTCTTTCTTTCTTAGGGCTTGGATTCTAAGAAATAATCTTTATCATTTATATCAGCTGGAGATTCACTGAACAAATTAACTTGTGTAGTGACATACGATTCCTCGTCAACATCTGGATTAACACTAGCTTCATCTTCTTGCAGCCAGGCTAGAGCTTCATGACGCATGTCATGAACGTTCATTAAGATGAGCTTCTCATAAGCATCGGACTCTTCTCCGTCGATATCCTCGGTGAGCTGACAATGATAACATTTATGTGCCTCCCGAAGCTGTGCAAGGGCTAAGTCGAGGCTCTGCAGCACTGACTTTAATTCTTTTGGCTTATTTTCTCAGATTTTTTCATTTGCTGATGTTATCATCTTAGTTACAGCTGCTTTAGCTTGTCCTCTCTTCCTCTTTAACATAGCAAGGTCTATTTCTCCGACAGAATCTTCGGTTTCAGACATGATTAGCCTCGTTTTTGACTTTATGTCACACAGAACATAAGACAGTCGTTGTTATTGTTGTTGTTTTTTATTGCCGAGTGTTTTACGAGGACATGCCGGTCAAACTATAAAGTAAAACAAAATACAGACAAACGTCAATACTTAATATTCAATAAACACAAACCCAAACATAGATACAGAAGCCTATCCCTACAACACAACTTACCACGTTGGGCAACATGGCAGCCTTTTTTTTCTTTTTCCCTTGGTAAACTCACGCACCCATCCAAACAAACATAGAGCCCCCTAGTGGGAGGAGTGAATCCTACATGGTTCATTTGGTACAGTGCCGTGTGAAGGTGAACTGCACCAGTTGAAAATGTAACAAATGTTGCAATTTTGGTTCCCATAGTCTAACATGTTAAATTTGTACAACTGTACAGTTAGAGGAGTTTTAAATCTTACAATCGCTAAATGGTTTTCTCTGACCATTTTTAGGATCACTGGTTGCACTGAAGCTATATTCTTGGTATGACCACCACCGCACAGTTTGTGCAGGCAGACTGAACAGCATTCCATATACTTTTCCACTTTTTTTCTGAGCAGCCTCATGTTGACTAAACCTGGGAAATATTAGACTTCACTTGTTGGACAGGACAACCTGAATACACCATTGTGTTACTGAAGAGAGGAAACCATCAGCATGGCTTGTGTTGAGACATCCGTTGTGCGACGTTCATGTGCTTTGATGGGGGCGGTGGCAAGGTTTGGACAGAACTAATGTTATCCCAGATTGACAATGTGTGCATCCATATCTTATGCAAATATGCTCAGAAATGTGTGGACTGAAACTATAAGTCTCTTTTTATGAAACTATATGCAAACACTGACTGATATGTGGCCTTTTGTCATCAGTTAAATAGACCACTAAAAGGCTACATTAAATTTAATGAGAACTCATGCTGCCTGCTGACAGGAGTTATGCTCCTATACTTTTGGGCTCTCTAAGCTTCCCTTCCAACCTGCAGTGTGTGCATTACTTTATTCTTTTTTGTATGTCACTTTAAAGACTTTACATTCCCGTCAGTTGCTCTGAGAATGTTGAATGGAGACAACACAGCCACTGTGGATCGTGTTGTCACTCCTTCAGTGTCCTATCAGTGTTTTTCTGCTGCGTCTTGAATATTAACAGAGCGGAAAAGTGCCCACAGTGGAATGAGTTTGTGTCAGCCCGGAGCCTTAGCTTTGTGATGATAGCGACTTGCAGAGTAGGGGAAGGCAATTCTCGGTTGTATGGTGCAGCAGAGAAACAGATGACTGTGCTTGGCCTTGTTTTCAGCTCAGTTTCAGAGGCTCATCTGGGCGTTTGGGGCTTTGTGAGTCTGTTGACAGTGAGGCTATATTACTGAGAGCTGGAGGAGATGAATTTAACTCCATCATCCAAAAAGTTTATCACATTCACATTGTTAATAACAACTCAAAGTAAAAAAAACAAAACATGTAGTGCAACTACATGTTTTAAAAGCATTTTGTTTGTGTTGGTGGGGGGGAAAGGTCCGAACCATCTTCACTTTGTCATTCGCTATATCAGTCTTCTCTATATGTCACTAATTGTTACAAAAAAACTAAAATATTTTTTTCATATGTGGGTTGTGATCAAAATCAACTCAATACATGATCATCAAGTCAATAGTCAGTGAGGAAAATCAACACCTGACTCAGTGGATGTTGTAAGGGTCATTAGGCATTACAGGACTACTAAAGACAAAAATAGTATGGATTGTTCAGAATTGTCCTTAGATGGTTTCTCTTTTTTAGGTTTTGGAAACCTAAAAACCTAAAAAGATTTCCAATGTTGTAGCTGAAGGAACCACAGATTTTCTTGAAAGTCAGGGTCAGAGATCACATTCACATTGGTTAATAAATATCAATGTGAATGTGAAGTTGGGTCATTTTTCGTGAAGTCAAGATTCAAGAAAGCAAAAAAAAAAAACATCTCATATTTAAAAGGCAATTTTTCCTGTTCTGGTGGATTTTTTTGACAGTGCTCAGACAGGAAAGCGGGTTGAGAGTCAGAGGCAGAGGACTTGCGACAAACGTCAATGGTCCAAGACTCGTCAAGGACGAAGGGCTTCATGTATGGGTGATGTGTTGTACCCCTGCAACATCTCCGCTGCGTCTATAAAAAAAGAAAATAAGTACAATGATGGAGGGCTGGTGATTTGGGCTTGTTTTGGTTTATGGTCAAAGTATTTTAAATAAAGTTGGGATAAGATTGGAAGCTTTACTAAACTAGTGAAGTTCCAAATTATGGTGTCATCCATGCTTCCTGCAGAATTTCTCTTTCTGACCTCATTGTTCTAATGTTTAAATGGATTTTGAGCGAGAAGTCTTCCTGTTTGTCTGTTTTTTTTGGTGGCATTGTTGAGTTTGCAACTGTTTTTCTATGCGATTCTTTTTGACGTTCAAACTTTCACTGTCTGCCTCAATTTCTGTCTTTGGTCTCAGTACCCGCCCACATTCTACTTCCACAAAACCAAACATGTGCACGCATTAGCTGAGAAGTAAACCCCCCCCTCTCCTTGTCTTGTTTTTCAAGGTCTTGTCGAGCAGCGCAAAACGCCCCGGAGGAATATCATGGCGATGTGCGATGAAATTTTAATCAGGAGGAAATGGGGCGGCACGCTCTTGCTTCTCTTTTGTATAAATTTGCTCAGATGGACTCCTGCTGCTTGTCAGACTCTTATGTGACACACCGAGGGTATCTGCTTAGGATGGAGTAAGGGAATGCGAGGTCAAATTAAGGGAGGGTTGGGTAGAAAGAAGGAAACCAGGAGTAGAGTAGCATGGATTCCTATATGAAGCTCCCTCTCACCATCTTTCTATATTAGGAAGCCGTTCTTTCATTGTGCAAGCAGCCTGAAGCTTTTTAATATGTCCTTTCGACTTAGACAGTTGGATATTGCATAAAGGAAGGATAACGCAGTGCACGTTAAAGCTTTCATTGGAAGAGTCAGAATAATGTGGGCTAATAAGCTAATTCTAATGTCAGCAGTAGCATAAATCGCAATGCTAGAGGAAAAAAGTCACCACCTGCATTTTGACAAGCAGACGGCCTGAGCTTCACTTTGGAAGAAAACTGCAGTGATTAATATATTATAGGTTTCCACAACGTACTTAACCCAAATAACCTCTGTAACCCTTTAAAGACTGATAGAAGACAGAGCCCATCATGTCTGCTGTACAAGCCTGCAGAGGTACCAGCATGATCCAGTGTTTTTTCAGTTGGTCTGGTTTGCATTCATCAGCAACCAATCAGATCCACTGGATGCCTGATCAGGTTTCATAACTGCATTTAAAAAAAAGTAAATAAAAATAAAAACATAGTGACATGGATACATTCCCATAAGTTAGTGTCATTCTTTATCAGTCTTCATTCACTTGTTGCACTTCTAAACAGAAATACATTGTACAGTTAGAGGAATACATTTTAATTAAATTTTTTGCTACAATGAACTTTTGCCAAACTTCAAATTAGAACGATCGTCCAGCAAGTTGAAGAAAGTTTATTTATATAACTTGGGGCACTTTTCTTATTTTTTTTTAAATTAAGAAAATAACATTTTAAATGAAAACATGGAACATGTAAACATTTTCACTGGGGTGACCTGGAAACAGTTTAGGTTGGCACAAAAACAGTTTCATAAATAAATGCATCAGCATGCATACTGTGTGAGATGTTAAATGAAAGAAGACCAAGAATGGACCCTTGAGGAAACCCACAATGAAATTTTTTGTTATCCCAAATAAATTTTTACCAAATGACATAATGTAATCAGTAGGAACAAAATATGACTGTCTAATTCAACTGCATTTTTTTGTGCTTAGATTTGTCCTGATGTTTTACAAAGAAACAATAGTCTCACAAAAAGTCTGTCTAAAAACCTCGGAAGCTCTCGCCTCCACCACGCATTGCTTTGCTTTTCAGAGTCTTGTTCCTGCCAATTCTGCATTTGTATTATTAATTCATTGTATGTCATGCACTCCGTGAAGTCACATGTACTTAAAGTATTTGACTAATTGCTGCCACCCTTCTTTGCGAGCTGATTATTTCTCCATTGTCTTGTGATCCGGTAATCATGACACGGAATCACTGAAAAGCACTCTGCGTGCGGAACGAGAGAGTGCAAGAAGTAGCAGCTTCCGTCTTTGTATGCCGAGCTGCGACGTATCTCTATGTGTGTGGTTGTGTATAGAAAGCCTCAACAGAGCTGATTGTCGCAGCATTGATATTCCCCTCACAGGGTTGTCAAGCATGAAATAGAAGAGTGTGCTTTCTGTGGATGAACTCTCAGCAGAGCACTGCTAGATAGTGAGTGCTGAAGCCTTGGAGAAATAATGTAGCTGAAACAGATAGTGACTTAGGATCAAGGGATGATAAATCTTATTGAGTGTGTGGCGTGGTTGTAAAACCAGAGAACATTTAGTTCATTTCAAAACCACGTCCCTCAAACTCCATTTTGATTATTTATTTATTTATTTTTTAAGTTTTTGTGATTAAATTGGGACGGACTATCACTTTGGCTTTTTTGGGGAGTAGTGTAAAATATTTTCATTTCAAAACCATGTGTGTTGATAAGCCTGTCATGCCAAATTAAAGCTCAAGATTTATTTTGTAAGATCTCAATATCATGAAAACAGGATTCAGTAATCTTGCAAACATGTTGCAAATCAGTGTGTAAAGACATGCTGAGTCACTTTATTGCTCCGTTTTGTTGACATTGTTACAACCTTATAACCAAAGCGTGAGTCGGCTTGCTGATTCTGTCCACAAGAACTTCTGTTTGAGTCTGAAATGCTTTGGTTTTCTGGTTGTAGAAACATTCTGCCAACATTCAATATCTGTGTTTAACTTCTTCTTCATTACCTTCGTTCATTATTCATTGTACTTAATTTTCAATAACATACAGTGTGGTAGAATTTCCTCCCTGCGACGCTTGTTACCACTGTAACCAAGTTACATGGATGCACTGCAAAGCATTGAATCAAATAGATTCCCTCCAGACATTTTACAGTCAAGTTATTTGGTTATTTGATGTTCCATCAGCCCTAATTGTGAGCATTTTTCTTTGCAGGGGATGAACAGGCTGGGGAAGGACGCCAAAGTGGGACGCGATGGAGTACGGCGGAAAGACTGGCATGACTATGAGACGATCAGAAGAGACGCCGCTCGATCTGGTTGGTTCAAACCATCTGTTGGTCCCTCCTCATGTTTCTCTTATGAACACCATGTTCTGCTCTTGCTGTGATGTAAATCTAATGTCAAAATATAGTTTACAGCATTAGCCACAAGCACCAACTGGGTATAATTTTCTACTCCAGTGAAATTGGTTTGTGAATGAGCTGAAATAGTTTCATATCTGAAATGAGCCATAAAGACTAAAAGTGATTTTTTTAATGTTTAGGGGACATAGAGTCATTTCTACTAAATAGATCATACTGCTAGATGACTCAGCTTGATTCAGGTCTTATCATATTTGTCTGAAAAGTCATATGTTTGGATGTATTTGTATTTGATCTTTACTCCTGACTCCAAAAGTATTTAATCTAATAATGTTACGTTTCTTTGAATTTCTTTGCTCTGCTGTAGGTTTTAATTAGTCCCTAAATATTAGAATCTGCCCTCCCCTTTGGGGGAACTTCCTTTTATAGAACTTTTTTGCATCAACACAATGTCACACAAGATGTATGTTTCGACCTTATCTTTGTTTACCCTTTGAGGAACAAAAAATAGCTACAATAACTTTTGAGAATAATAAAACAACCTTTTTTGTCTTCAAGTTCAATTTATTTTCTCCCTAAACAAAGAAAACAGTAACAACTGCAGTTTGAGGGTTTTATCTGCCTTTGTGATCATGATGTGATGGTGTGTGCATACGCTTTAGGAAACGGTGAGCAGGGGAAGCCATTCCCGCTGACGGATGCTGACAGGGTGGACCAGGCCTACAGGGAGAACGGCTTCAACATCTACGTCAGCGACAGGATCTCCCTGAATCGCTCTGTCCCTGACATACGGCATCCCAAGTGAGTTGAGCACCAGCATAGTTGCTTTTGCAAAAGCATAGTTGCAAAACTATGCTTTTGCAAGTTTGTGCAAAAGCATAAACTTTGCACAAGTTTAAAACTTGTGCAAAAAGCTGTGAATCAATGTTGCTTCCAATCAGATTTTCCTATTTAATATCATAGTTTGCAGTTAACTGGGGTTAATCTGACTGTGCCTCTGTTGGGCTTTAGGTGTTGCCTTAATGGAGAGGGGCCCAAAGTCGGTCGTCAAGGGCCGGCATCCTGCATGTTTTAGTTCTCTCCCTGGTTTAGCACACCTGCTTTAAATGATGGTTCATTACAAGGCCTAAGAAGAACTTTGACTTGCTGACTTGCTTTTAAATTGATACACAAAGTTTTAGCGTTCTTGAAAGTTTAAATATATTTTTTAAATATTTCTTGGCACTAGTGGCAAAAGAGTGAAGAGAACCCATTCATACATTAACTTTTGTCACTTTTGCAGAAGGTAGCAATTGTACAACTATTTATGTTACAAATACCAGACAATTTAGCGCACGTTGTTCCAAAGCTGAAACATGTCTTGGTTTGAACGGCATTGTGCTTCTGTTCCAGAATTACTAGAATTTCACTGGTGTAAACTGAGCATTGCTGTAGCATTAGATTAAGTAGCGTTATTTTGGTTCAGTTTCATAGCACTTTGTCTATGAGCTGTGAAATTTGTCCAAACATATCTGGAGCCTGACTTAGTGCTGCAGTGAGACATCTAACTGTGAGATGCCTGCAGATATAAATAAATCTTGTATGGTTGAACTTTTGCAAAACTCTGAATTGAATTTTTTCTGAAAGAACTATTAAACATTGTGTTTTTATTCAACCTCACATTTTTATTAACATTTAAAATGATAATTTTTCATTAAATATTTACAATGAAAAACAAACACAAACCATTAAATGCTGTTACCATTAAAGGAAGTAACAAAGCTTCCTCTATGGATAAAAAGAACCAATTTTCAGAAGTTTTCTAATTTTTTTTATTTTTATTTTTTTAGCCAACGTTCTTGTTCACATTTAATTTCCCTGAAGATTAAAACCACGTTAAAACTCAGCTTTCCAACAGATGAGGTCTTGTTAATGATTTCCACCTTATCTTCGTCTGCCATATCAGCCTGCAAAATGGTGACAGTACAAAAGAACCCACCTCTTTTTAAGACGCACACCTCACATAACCCCAGGCTCAAAAAAAATCATTTCTCAACAAAAATAATTAAACCTTGGGCCGGTGTGTGCAGTTTTATCTGAATCAGGGCTGAAATGGGCCAGAGAGGGCCAAACGTCTGCAGGTTTTCATTCCAGCCAAGGACCACAGCAGTTTATTTTACAGATTGGCACTCCATCTACCAGAGAGGGGAGAAATTAATCACCTGCTGAAGTTATCCCTTGTATTGAAAACATAAATACCCTTAGTTCAGTTGGTGCAGGTTGTTGTTGATTTTCTAAAAAAAAAAAAAATAGGCATACTATTAAACACAAGTGTCTGAGTGTAAAATACATTTCTTGTAACGGAGCAATAAGGGCAGGAAATCATAAAAGAGATGGATCACTTGGAAATACAGAAGTTTTATAATTCTAGCCTGGGTTGAAGGTAGTGCATGTCTATTTATTTGCTTTTCTTATAACACCGTGTCATTGTTATAAATAAGAAAATGTTAATATTAACTCACCTGGTTAAATGAAAACAAATGAATGAGTAAAAACATATTGTGCTACTAATACAGCCGGCAGTTATCTTCCCTGACTAGGCAGAAGATAATGGATGGATTAATATATGAACATTACTGCTTGCTCAATGTCTGTGTGTATTAACTGTGGTTAGTAGACCAACATCATAACTTTGAGATTTCCAGATGACTGTAAACCTTAGGCAATCCACCTAATGGATGGACATTCTGTCATCAGTTAGATGACAGAAAGCATATAACTGATCACCTTGTTATGATATGTTTGGCTTCCTGTTTAGTCAGCACTTTATGCCTCCATAGAATTAACATACAGTGGAGAAAAGTCTTCAGTCAGTCACCAATTGTGCAAGTTCTCCCACTTAAAAAGATCATCATAGGCAGTCGTCAACTATGAGAGACAAAATGAGAAAAACAAATTCAGAAAGTCACATTGTCTGAATTTTAAAGAATTTATTTGCAAATAAAGGTGGAAAATAGGGTATTTGGTCAAAAACAAAAGTTCATCTCAATACTTTGTAATATATCCTTTGTTGGCAATGTTTTTCTTATTTGTTTTTAAAAATCCTAATGTGGCTAACTTTGAGGCTTCCTCCTTCAGCACAGAGTTACTGAAGGACAGCATGTGCTGTCAGTGTGATGTGCTGACTTTTGCTCGTTAATCAGAAAAAAATATTTAGTTTACCGACAGGCAATCACTGATCAGGGCCTGTCAGGTTACATTCAGTCCAGATAAATTGGCAGTTCCAAATGAAAATGGGCAGCTTGTGGCCACCAGCCCATTTTAACTGCACCTCCGATCCACAATAGGCTCTTCCAAACCCAAGCAGGGTGATGCATTTAAATCCGGCCCTGCTTAGGGACCATGTGATTGCAGTACAGACAGGTGAGTTTGTTCCCACAGACCAGTGACTTATCAGAAGAGAAGTATTAAGAAAGTAGACCAGAACCACTATAAATACAGCCGTCTAAACATCTCCAGACCCGCTGACCCGCTTCGTCTCAGATCAGCCTTCTGCGCCTTTCTCTACCTGACAGGTGCTTCTTTCTGACCTCCACTGTCACTTTCATGTGGAAAGCAGTTTTAAACGCTTTCACTCTCAAGGTCTCCTCTTTACATTTTATGCTCTCTCTCATTTTTATCCCTCAGACTTATAAATCTCCCACATCCTGTGACCTTATGTGGATTCTTTTTTACATCAAACATGCTTTCCATCCCACACGCCGCAGTCTCCACCAGGGTGGCATCACTGAAGTGCACTCTATCAAACAGATCCTGTTATTGCTCCCACGGTGCAGCTGTCAAAAAATTGCAGTTCAACTTTGCAAACTCAAGGTGGTCTAAGCAGTTTTTATTTCTTTATTTATTTTACTGTAGTAAAACTCGTGAAAAGCGTGACTGAAACATACCCAGTAAATGCTTAAACATCCTGGCAAAAAAATCTGCCTTCATTTTGGTGGAATTTTAATGTTTTCACTTTGTGATACCGTCTTGTGCCAAGACATGTCATCACTCTCTAAAGAATGGATTTTTCTTTGTCTGTTCTGGCAAGATTTAAATGAAAATCAGGCTCTACAGAAATGGCTTGGGGTTTAAATGTTTTCAACAGAACCACGTTATTGTCAGGTTCTTGGACCGACAATCTGGATGTTGGCATCAGTTAGACCAGTCGAAGCGACGGTAGAGTGACAGGTGTCTGACAACCGTGTGCCACCTGGGTTCTCCGCGGGCCCGCGTCCTTCCTACAGCTTTCATTCACTTGTCTCGCTCGCGCTCGCTACAAGAATGATGCGATGGAGAGACGCAGTGAGAGCCAGACAAGCCTGAGAGCCTCCGAGGTAATTACAGTCTCTGCAGATTCCCCTTCTGATCTCACAGAGAGCGTACAGAGAGGGAAGCGAAAAGAGAAAGCAACTGAAGGGCAAAGCAGCAGGTGGTATGCTTCATTACATCCTATTAAAAGAGCAACACATTGTTCAGGTTGGACTGCTGCAGAGCACAGCTATACAATTAGGTAAAGGCCAGTGTCACGGGAAGGAGAAGGCTTCTTTTTCTCTGTCAATTAGCATTTCAAATACGGCAATAATGACCTAAACAATAATATGAAAAGTAGATATGAAATGTAGTAATGACATGAAAATGTGGTGTGCAACACCTTTATTATAGACTGGCCATTGCCTTCCTATGCACTTCCACTCGGTGGTCATCTCTCTTCAGTGCTCTGTCTGGGATTTCTCCCATTCAGCTAGATTTCTCTGTTTGAGAATTAATCAAACAGAGGTTTTGGAATGGCAGTGGAGGAAAGTCCAGTCATATAGTTTGTGTTGGCCACACGTCCAAGTATTTAGCTGTTAAAATCAAAGCAAGACGAGTGTGCAAGACAAGATGTGGCTTTATTTCATTGAGCTGGAACATTGACAGATGTGTTGCAGCCAAATGTGAGTTCTTGTCCTTTCTTTACTAATCTTCAAGCTTGGGTGTTTTTTTGCTTTGGTTTCAAATCAAATGATCAAAAAGTGAAAAACTGAGTTTTAAATATGGCCATTCAAATGAATCCTCCTCCTGAAGTGATGCTATGTAATAATAGAAATGAATAAAATATTATCAACAAATAAATTTATTTTAACAATGAAACTCATGGATTTGTTGCACAAAGCATGCTTTATTTCAAACATTTCCACCTGAATCTTGCATACAGCTAATACAAGCTGATAGAGCATCTCAGGCTGAAAGCTCTATACATAGTTAACTCTTTTGCCTGTGGAGAAGCAGTAGCTGAGGTTCTGTCATCCAAGAGTAGCTCTGTCATCCTCTCTGTAAAGTTGAAATCAGTCACCTTTTGGAGGAAGCCGATTGTATCTGGCATCTTGGTTTTTTTTCTGCTAATCACCCAAATGTCATGAACGTAGAAGGAATCTTTGCCATTGGAGAATTTTGTCCTCAGACTTACTAACTCTCACCCTGGCCTCTTCAAACCTAACTGCACACCTCTGCAGTCCTGGGAACAAGCTGAAACTACTGCCTAGAATGTGGACACAACTTTTGCTTTGAGTATACATGGACTAGGAAGAACTTAAACCAACCCAGGCACTTGGAAATACATGCCACACCCCACAAGATACCTGGAAGGAAACGGACATAAATGTTCTTAAGATTCATAAAATGTATGACTCCCTTAGCAATTCTGCAAGGGTAAAATATATGGTTTTCTGTTCTGGAGGTCAGGACTAAAACCATGTTACAAAAGCCATGCTGAATCAGAGATTCTAAAATTAGTCACAGATGTAATGTTAAACACTCTTAAGTAGTTCAGTAGTGGCAGGATTGAGAAATGGGATCCTTGGAAGATAGAACAGTTTCTGATTTTGTTGCAAAAAATCTGGACCACACCCATGTCTGTCACTCCACGGATATGTTCCCAGGCCTGTTTGACATTAAAGCTTCATGTCAACCATGACAGCAACGTTCAGAACATTCTGCATCTTGGCATGAATCTTGCCAACTGCTGTCCACATGTCCTTAAAAACCAAGAATTTGTACAAAATATCTTGATGCATTCCGACATCTATAACACAACTTTGTCTGTGTTTTGTATGTGTCTGCAGCTGCAAAAAGAAGTTTTACTCAGAGAAGCTGCCCAACACCAGCATCATCATCCCGTTTCATAACGAGGGCTGGTCCTCCCTGCTGAGGACGGTTCACAGCATCCTCAACCGCTCTCCTCCAGAGCTCATCGCAGAAATCATCCTGGTTGATGACTTCAGTGACAAAGGTACACATGGAATGTAAAACACCCAGGCATGCCCACGCAGACTCTCATTAGCACTGCTGCCGTTGTTTGTATTTTTTACTGGACCATTTCTTCTTTTTTCATATCTCTTACTTTGCACACAGACATCTGCTCATGCTCACAAACCACTGAGTCATTTGTTTGCCAAGTCTGTTGACTGTTAGACAAATAATGATCTGCTCAGGAATAAAAGCACCAGCCTGGTGCTGCAGGGGGCCAAATGAATTCTCTAGACGCTTGTGTGTGTGTACTTCATAAACTAAACAGGAACATGCAGACGTGCCGGTGAGTCACAGCTTTTCAGACTCGTCCTGCAGGTTTCGTTTAGGATACGCAGAATATTTACAACATCAGACATGTGAGACTTTTACTTCTCTTCCCTCAAAGTAAAAGTGGTCTTGAATGGCCATGTCAGTCTTTCTTGTTTCATTTGCTGGAAAGCTGCTTGTTTTCAGGATTTTTGATGTGTACAAGTTCTTTCTTGATTACAAAAATGTTTGAAAAATCTTCAGATTTGGTTCTGAATACAAGAGTATGGTTCCAGGCTATTTCCAACCTCAAATAAATGTAAAGCTTTTGAAAACCATTTTAAAGTGCAGTTAGAGCTTGATAAATGCTCTTCAATATATACATATATCGATTCCACTGCTGGAAGTGTCAGTAGTGGTTAAGTAGCATTGCATCTATGTATTTTTCCTTTCCATTCTGCCTTTTAATTTTAATATTTTAGAAAGGCTCAAAAAACTAATCCACAAAAAAGCAATGTTTCCTAGAAAGAATCGGCGGCCCCGCTGCAGAGATTGGATAGTCAGGAGAACAAGTTTGCAGTGTCAGTTCTTTACCACACCTACTGAAGTCTGCTCCACTCAGTGAAGTATTGTATTGGTGCCGAACCTCAACATGTGCACAAAGTGCACTGAGAAGAGCTTTGACCTGCTAATATCTTAGCTATTTTCTGATAACAGTCAAATCATTTTTTAAGTACTAAACTGTATTTGAAATGCACAGTCTACTTTTTCTTTGAACTGATACGATCTGTCAGTTTTTTAAATATGCTAAGCTTTTATAACTTTCATTTTTTAAACAAACCATCAGCGTGGAACCTGGGAGTGTACAGAGATGTGACCCTGCTGCCGTTACGAGGTTACTGCAGAATAATAATACAGTTTGTCTCACGATGGCAGCTTAATCGGTTTGAACTCTGGAGTTAAGCTCCAGCTTTGAACTCTTGCATAATAAATCTAGGGACAAGTGTGGCATTATCAGAGTAGAAGTGAGAACAAGATATTCATCTTAGACCGGTTTCATGGAGGCTGCAGGATGCATAATTTCCTGTCCTCTTTCCTATTATCTTAGATATTAAATAATGTACTGGGGGTTACACAGGGAGAAGGTGGGAAAGGGCTTTTTATTATGAGTTCAGCAGCTGGCTGCTGTTTAGTTTTTCCATTCCTATCACTTCCATCATCATGGTGTAAAAATCGGTTAGCTCATCGTACCCTGGCAAATGTCTTTAATTGACGCATTCGTTTTGTCGCCTCACCAGTGACACGTGGTTAACAGCAATGTTTTTCAAAGTTTTATTTTCTGACTGGTTAATTAGTAACCACTTCCCGCATTATGTTGTGTAATTATAGTCTTGATGCAGAGCGGTGTTTCAGAACATTAATATCATAATTATTGCATCTGTTTAGATTTGACTCTGAGGACACCTGATGGTTCGTATTTGTTTGTGTTCTTGCTGATCTCAGCTGTAGCTCTCCTTATGGGGAAGGAAACACTCAGCATCAGAGACTCATGCCTGGAGCAAGACCTGTAGACAAACATTGGCTTTATGTTTGCCATAACACAGTTGACATCAGCTCTTACACATTTTACCTCTCATTTCTTTACACTTTTCTTGCAGACAGACTTTTTTTTATGATTATTTTAAAGTGGTTGTGATCAATAGTTCTCCTGGCTTTATCAAATTCTTTGTGTTTTTTCTCCAACTTCGGCTGCTTCTTTGCATTATTGTGGTAAATTCCAGAGCATTTCCTGGCCAGACTATGATACAGACTGAAAAAAGATAACTCTGCTCTGCCTAAAACATGGGTCTCAGTTTGGGGGTGAACAGGTTTTTCAAAGGGTTTGGTTTGTTTGGCAAAGTGAAAGCGAACTGCAGCTTCTGAAAATGTTACAAAATTGAAAAATCTCCAATTGAACCGATAAACTGTATATAGTTTGAGGTAACTTGCTCTAGCATTTGTATGTAGCTGCTATCACAGATTTTCTATGACTGAGAGGAAAAAAACAGCTTATTATGTGTTTTGCACATAAACTCTAGTTTATTGTAAAATAAGTAGCATAAACTTCTTTCTTCTCTCCTCTTTTGTTTCATCATCTTATTTCTTAACTTGAGAGGAAATGGTCCTCATCTTTTTCATCACACCTGCTGAGTTGTTGCCCTGCAGCTCAAGCAGCATGAAATGGGTGAGAATAAATATAAAAAACAGTAAAAAAAGAAAATCATATTGGAGCAAAGGCTTTTTTTGCATTTGTGTTGCTCATTTATCCATGTTGGACTGAGCTGTTAACAATAATTAGTCAGAAATGCTGCAGAAATTTAAATCCTTGCGGTAGAGCATGTGACATAAAAAGATGATTCGATGCGGATCAGTCTGTGTTTTTAGCTTTAAGATGTACTTGAATTGATTTGGAAACACTGGACTGAATAAAGCATACCATCAAGTGGTTGATGGGCAGAGTGAAGGTGGAAGTGGGCGGACTATGTTCTCAAGTGGATGAGAGTTTCCAGCATCACTGTGGGAGTGATATACAGGAGCAGATACACATTATTATTAAGCTGGGTGAGCAGATCCTACACACGGATTAAACACCAGGCAACTCAGTCAGGCTCCTACAGAGAAAACCCCGCATGCATTCACCACTGTTAGCCTTTGGAACTTGAGCAAGAAGCTGAGAAAAAAAGCTACATTTTTCTGAACTTGATTTAAATAATTTCCTTGAAAATTCAGTGTTTTTCCTCCTCTGGTTTGCATACAGATATCAGCTCGCACCATGGAAATGATCTGTAATACAATTATACAGTTTGTATAATTGTATGAAAAAATTACCCATTATTCCAAGATTCTTATGTATTCAGTTGCAGTTCTTCTTTCAGCAGTATTTACAAGTTAAATTAGCTGTAAATGGAGCCATTTTAATGTGTTTTTTTTTTACACGAGTGATGTTATCCTGCTCTTTCTTTACCTCATGCTACCTTTCTCTCTCCTGCTCGCCCACGCTCACCTCCGCGTTGCCGTTCATTCAGGCAGAACACTGAGTCACAGATATGATGCCAGCACCGGAACCTGTAGTTTTGATCTTCTCCTTGTGCCTCCTAAGAAGTGTATGAGTCTTACCCAGTTGCTGAACTCTGAACATGCATATGTGTCAGCTAATAGATGCTGTAAAGTTCCCCAGTTTTGATCTCTTCTTGTTCTCTGAGAGAACTGCAGTGTTTAAGACACAAATTCCCAAAGCTGGACTTGATGAGAGCAAAAAGAAAAAGAAGATTAAAAAAAACATGCCAGTGGATTTTAAGTCATAATAAATAATAATAAATACAGCTGCTTTCAATTCCTGGACACAATAAAAATGATCTGGTCTTAATAACTAAAACCTAACTTCAGGTAAATAAAGACAACCCAATAGATTCCATGCTGTCATTAATTACTCAATGAAGACTCATCAAAAGGGACAGTATGTGGGTGAAAGCTACATACATCCCATAATTCAACAGCTTGTATTGCCACCTGTTTTTCTCACTTCATCAGTTTTTCACATTGTTGTAAAGAATTCTACTCCACTCTTCTTTTCAAACATTTGTTTTGGCAAATTTCTCTGAAAAGTCATTCCCGTCAGACTTTGATTGGCACCTTGATCATTGTCTGTTTCAAGCTTTGTGTTATAATAACATGATCAAAAAAGTGCATTTTCCATATTACTGCCCCTTTCAGCCATTCCTGGTCTTTTTCCATTTTGTAATTGTGTTTTCTCCAGAGCAGAAAACTTCCAAAAGGGGAGCTTTTTCATAAAGTGCAAATTAAGCAGCACTTGTACTTTTCCTCCTTTTATGAATTCTGTTGAAACGGGTGATTACTTAGTTCTATAACTTTTTGTTATAATTACAGTATGCGTCTTTTTAGTGCATTTGAAACAATTTTGGAAACCTGGAGGTACTTGATGATCAATTCAATGATCATCAAGTACCTCCATTGAATGTCCATTGAATAGGACATTTGTCTACTTTACTTTTAGCAGGAATGTTCATGTTTTGTGCACTGAAGAGTTGTAGGAGTTTTTGTCCATGCCCTAGGTTTTCTTTCTTTATTTTTGGTTGACTGTGATGTTCTGTGCGGATGTGATCACAAAACCTCCTAAATCCGAAGCTAGTTCATCCATTCAGCCTCCGACACTTCAGCCTGTCTTGTTACTGACCTTTCTCTCTGCTAAGCTTTGCCACCACACACTTGGAAAACTTTACTCAATGGAAAACGGTGCGCAGCAGTAAATGTCAGCTTTCAGTGTTTGTCTCTCAATCAAAGAGCAAGTAGGTATCTTTTGTTTTATTTTTTCATCCCTGCTGACATTCAGCAGTCATGGAACAAGAAATCAATCACGGGAAAAAGCAGCTGGACCTCTTATTTATTTATTTTATTTCTCAACAACCGCCACAATAAAATGATATGATGGTAGCCATAGCACAAGCTGGGTTTTGATTAAAGGGTGAGAACAGGGAAAAATTATTTCTGTGGCTTAAAAACGAATCTTCTGCTTCCAAATGTATCTTCTTCCGTTTCTTAAAGCACATATCATCAAATCTTCCATCACAGTATGTCTGAGCTGTACTGCTAAGTAGAGTCATATGCACACCCAGCTGGAAACATATTAAAATGTCAGAGTATTTTTATTCTTTATTAAGCTGAAATTACAGCATACATTCAGTTGAGGTTTCTGGGAGGGCAGAGACTACCAGTGGGAGCAATAAGTGGTTTATACATAAAAAATAAAGGAAGTAAAAAAGACTATTACCTCTTAACTGCTTTGTTTTGTTCTAAGTATTCTAAATTATTAATGTAAAAATTAGCCTTTTTACATGCATAGAAATGCACTAATCAATATGTCTTTATTAAAAATGGATGACATGGCGCCATAATGTAGAAGATGCTGCTTACAGTGAAGAACCCACATTTTATTATTTGCAGACTATACAGTTTCCTGGAGATAAAAAGATCAATGTAGAAATAGTGGCTTTGTGGTTGACTGTTGTCTACAACATTTAGTTGGACTTTCGTTTCTTTTTTTTTCCATCACCAACCTCCAACTGTGTGTTCTACGGAGCCCCTAAGGGGACATGGAGGAAAAAAAAAAAGGAACGAAATCCCGACTTACTTTCTTGAGATCCTGAGAAACTAAGTCGAGATCTCGAGATCCCGACTTTTTATCTCGAGATCCCGACTTATTATCTCGAGATCCCGACTTTTTATCTCGAGATCCCGAGATCCCGACTTAGTTTCTCGAGAACCCGCGGAAAAAAAAAAAAAAAACAAGTCGGGATCTCAAGATAATAAGCCAGGATCTCGAGATAATAGCTCGGGATCTCGAGATAATAAGTCGGGATTTCGTTCCTTTTTTTTTTTCTCCATGTCCCTTTAGGGGCTCCGTAGTGTTCTAGATACTGTTGGAAATGATAATTCAATTATGCTAGTTTTAATTTTAAGCACATGTTTAAATATTTCACAGATCAACATTATCTTGAATAGGCCTCAAAATTAAGTTAACATTTAGTTAGATTTAGCTCAATCAACAGTCTGATCAGTAGAACATTTTTCTTAGACATAATGTGCATGACTTGATAAAATTAGTCTAATTTGTAGTTTTGTTTTAATAGTACTAATTAGTGTCAAAGTCATACTAACTTGGGTGTGTGTTAATGCATTATAATCAAAATAATAGGAGATTAATGTCTGATCTGATTTTACTTTAATGGAATTAATAGCCCAGCACACAAAATTTTCATGTCAGAGTCTTCTGTGATATCTGTTTGATATTTCTTAATCTAGAAATAATGACAATTCTTTTAAAATGAAATAATTTCTGTGGATTGTATTCTATTGTTAAAGAATGGTCATACGGGGCATTAGGGTAGCCCACCAGCAGCCACCATGTTTTTGTATTAAAAAATGTCAAAAGTTACAAAAATTCAGAGGTTCACAAGCAGTCATCATAATTTAGAAATAATAGCATGTGAGGCCAATGGGCAAAGGCAGGAATGGTGCAACTATTGTGTGTTCCCTTGCAGTCAATTTAATGGGTTAAACACAAACAAAGTTTATATCTAAAATACAAGATGCTTAGCCTAGTGGGGGGGAGTAAAACCTGGTGGCCCACAAAGCTTAAAATACCCTGGGGGAAACGCTGGAACAAAACAACTTAAAAAACAACATTTTAGCAGTTTCCTAAAGTCTTGAAATTGTTCTAATTAGTCCTGGGTGTTGGTGTGAGTATGCTAACACTTCCATTAGCATCCTATGACTGTTCTCGTCTCAAGACTTAATAATTTTGGTTTTGCTTGGTGATTGTAGTCTGCAATCACTCTACATTACTTTTACTGTGCACTGTGAGAACAGTTTCATTTCAGCTGCAGTTGTTTCATTTATTTTAAGATAAAAAAATATATATAAAAAAAAACTTCAGTCGAGAATCAATACATGACTGGCTGACATTACCAAAAAGTTCAGGAATATCACTTTTCAATGATACCTGCTTGCTCTACGGTTCATTAGTTACTATAACTAATGTGACAATTAGGCAACTCAAGATTTTTGCTTCTCAGATGCAAAAAACGTGTGTGCAGTCTTGCATGTAATATGTTTGAGGGTCATCTGTGGCTGCTGTTGTGATGCACAGTAAAGCTTTACTGACTCTCTGAACATTCACTTCAACTTACTTTTCAAAACCTTTCCCTTCTGGGTAAAATGTCAGCAAAAGGCTTTGTGTGTGTTTGTTTTTTAAACATGTACATTCTGAAGTGGATGATAAAAAATGTTTCAAGACTTTTCTGGCAAGATGTTAAAAATATATTGGGAAATTGTAGCTCAAGTTCTTCAGTTTTACTGAAGCTGTTCTTAGTTTTACAAGTAAAGCAATTACATTGCAAACAACCGACTTTCTCATCTTTTGTTATTAGAAATAGAATGTGTAAGAAAATATGTCACTGAACAAAAGCAAGTGAGGAAGAGCAAGAAAATGTGTAACAGAACATTTAACCTGTAGCCAGATTTTGGTGACAAAATCTGAACCTCATGCCTCTTGGTCAGACGTGTACACTTTTTGCTTTCTCTCTTTTATTTTAACAACACGTTACAGTTTTGGGGCAAACTTTGAGCAGAGCTCTGAAGTTCGGAGAAAAGCATTGATGAATATTTTAGGCTTCCTCGTTTGTTGAGCTTCAGTTAAAGTACGAACCCTTCAAAATTTTGTTTTTATTTACCAAATATGTTCACACAAACTAGTCTCATGTTGGGTGTTTGAAAGACTTCAATCCACATCTAGATTATTAGGTTAGCTTATTACAGCTAACCTAATAACTTAGCTTATTAGGTTAGCTGTAACCTAATAACCTATTAGCAAACATGGAAAATGCAGCAAACATTTCCCATCAAATGTTTGCTGCCTTTGGGAAAGTCACAGATCACACACTTTCTCTGAATGTGTTTCGCTATAGGTTTTTACTAGTCTTTTCTTGTCTTTTTACCTCTTGGCAAAAAAAATTCAAAACCTGCCAGATCAGAAGCAAGCTGTCAGTAATTTCTGCTTTGGATGATTAGAGCAACTTTTGATGCAGTAGATTACAAAAGTAACGACGAAGTGGCTTTGATTATTGTCAGCCAAACAGCAGCTTCAAATATTTGGTTCACATCTTCTCTCTGGCTTATTATTGTGCTCAGACGGCTTCAATAGGGTTTTATTAAAACGAGAAGAATGTGGGTCCAGATTTCCACATCACGGTTAACGGTGCTCTGTGACAGTGGCGCCCAGCAGGACCACGGGGCCACACCGCAGCAGGCGACAGAAACCTGCTTCTGACTTCTGAAGGATTCCTTCTTTATCCCAGTGGGATTAATTAGACAGCCGTCTGAGACACAATAGCATTAAATATGAGGGAATAAAATGACTATATGAGAAATTAAGCATTACAGTGTTTTAGTGTGAAATTGTGCTAATATTTAACACTTAATTAAATGCAGTTGTGATCATGGTTTAGCTGTATTGCGGTGAGGAGGCTAAAGATGATTAATCTGCTCTTATCAAAAGTATAAAATGTTCAAAAAGCATCAGAAGTCTGAGAACTCTGACTCAGATGTGAAGTGGATGGGTTTTATAAATGGAATAAAACAATTTAAATGAAACAATTAGCTTCACCACCTATTAGTCAGTTCAGTTTAATGTAGTCAGTGACAGCAAAGTGGAACCAAAGTCAGACTCCTTGTTTTTGTGCACAAGCTTGATGAGTAAAGCTGATTAAGACACTATTAGAAACACAGCTCGATGTTTTGGTATGAAGAAGTCTTATTTCAGCTTAAATATTTGTTTTTTGTCTCATTTGAAGGACTATCTTCTATTTTGTTGACTGAACCTTTTTGGTTAATAGCCTGTATGGCAATAACAACCTATATCATTGTGGTAATATAAAAGCAAGCAGAAGTTTCTACTTTTATATTCATTCTGTGGACAACTTTAGCTTTTTATAGTAAACTTTTCCTTGGAAAATGAAATACAACTTGAGTTTGATACCCCTTTTCAGCAACAGGTTGGTAAAAAAGCAAAATGTTAATTTAGGTTGTGAGAGAGAACAAGGTTAAGCCACTAAAAAGGTAGCAAAATTTAGATATTGCTGGGTTACTGTTATTAAAATATTTTGGGCAGTAAATGATTTTGTTGGCATTATTTTGGACTTGATGTACAAGTATACATCAAATATATCTTTTTAGAAATGCCAGTAGAAATGCCAGTCTTACTTGCTTTGGGATAACTCAGTGTAAACCTTTATCCTAGCAATCATTTTGGTTGGCAATTTTAGTTTTTTTGCTAGTATAAAAAGTTGACCACTGGCTTCAGAACAGTCATAAAATATGTATTTAGCTCTACTCCGTCTTATTAAACAGAAAATTTGAAATGGTTAGATTAAAGTAGGCAGGCTACAGCTTAATATATCCTGCAAAATAGCTACAAAATTCTGATCTGTGCATCTCAAATGTAAATAATTTTTGCATATATTAGCTCATGTTTCTAATATGTTGTTTAGTATTAGACTCACCATCTATTCAAGGCTCAGACTAAGTTAATAGTAGCAAATCTTTAAGCTGGCTCACTGTATCCATAACAACAATAATTGGCTGCACACCACAGAAATAAAAGTATCATGGTCCAGTTTCTAGACGTTTTGCAACGTTATAAATGAAATAATTTGCCAGTGTAACTACACTTTTTCAAAGAATGATTGATTTAAAACTTGTTCAAAAGTAACTTGTAATTTATTTTTGTCTTATTTGAAGTGCAGTAAGAAGCATATTTCAAAATACTTGGTTATATTCTTTTCATTTATTTACTTATTGTTTTTGCATTGTAAGGGGAAAAACAGAAAAAAGCAGTGACAGAGATCATGACACTGAGCTCTGTCATAAGCTTGAAATGTCTAAGCTTGAAATGTCTTACTTTAAGCTTTTCACAAGTTCAAATAATAAAAAAAAATGTCTTATATCCAAAGTAACCAAAATTAATCACCAATTTAAAAAAGAATATTGGAACATTTTATATTGGTTAATTTGGTTTTCATTTATTTGCTTCTTGTGAGTTTTGTATCTGAGTTCCTATTTGTTTTTATGGTTTGTCAGAAAAGAACAGCGTCCCACAGCACAGTGGGAGAAACTGCTGCGTTTGCCGTGAAAGTGCTCTTTTTGTTGATGTAGCATGTATCTTTGTGTGATCACTGGACGCAGCTGCGTGCCGTCACTGGACATGTCTGGAAATGCTTTGCACAAATGTAGCGGCACAGAAATCTCCAGTGCACAGCAAAATAAGCTGAAACATGGGAATTACCTGTCTCTGTAGAGAAATCGAGTTCAACTCTTTGGGAATTAAAGAGTGACGGAGAAGGATTGCTTTGGTACGGGTCTATATGTGTTATTTATTTTTAGGAATATGTTGTATTCCTAGAAATAAATAATATACAGTCTAAACGAGGGCAGAAAACGACTATTTTTCAGCAACACCTAGGGAGAGTCACAAGATGTGAATGTGAACTTATTTAAGGTTCATCATGCTGTGTCCTTCACATGGACGCAGGTCAGTGTCTGCTCTGCTGCCTTGGCCTTTTCACCGCCACTCATCAAGACCTGGGACAAATTTTCCATGTGACATATTCAATTATGCAGCCTTGCTTTGTCTATTCAGGGTCAGGGGCTGACACTGGAGTCTGATCCGGCTGCCAGAAGGATCTGAAGGACATAATAAAAATATATACAAATTTTATTCGTAGTACTGCTTTTTAAGTTTCAAAGAGGATCCACTCCTGCTAAGACATTCACAGTGGTTATGAGTTGGTGGATTGCTGTCAGATAATTCAGGTCACTTTAATTAAATGTCATTATTCTGAATTAAAATGACGCTGTGTGCTTATAGGAAGGATTTAAATAAATATATTTTAGGTATCCTATTAGCTTTCCAAGATTAACTAACTCATAATTTACTAAATTAGTAGTGTATTAAAAGTATATGGGATGGAAGTATGTTTGTAATATTTTAAATACATTTTAGTTTGATTAAAGCTCGACTATACTGGAGTTTATTAGAATGAAGTCGGACAAATTGATTTGGATTGGAATGATTTGAGTTTTTTTTTTTTTTTTTTTTTTTTTATTGCATCCATCCATTACTCCACAACTGCATCTATGTTTTGCTAATTGCATCTATGTTTTGCTAATGGCTGCACAGTAGCGCAGTTGGTAGCACTGTTGCCGTGCAACGAGAAGGTCCTGGGTTCGATTCAGGCCTGGAGTTTGCATGTTCTCCCTGTGCATGCGTGGGTTCTCTCCGGGTACTCCGGCTTCCTCCCACAGTCCAAAAACATGACTCTCAGGTTAATTGGTCTCTCTAAATTCTCCCTGGGTGCGTGCGTGTGAGTGTGTGTGTGCGCATGGTTGTTTGTCCTGTCTGTCTCTGTGATGACTGGTGACCTGTCCAGGGTGACCCCGCCTCCCGCCCATAACGTTAGCTGGAGATAGGCATCAGTACCTCCTGGCCCCACTAGAGACAAGGGTGTTAGAAAATGGATGGATGAAATGAATAATAAATTGAGTTTGTTTAGTAGAATCGTGGCACCACCAGACTACCTACAATCATAAACCAAAGATCTCTGGGTCTGAATGAATTCAACTCTAGTAGACAAAAGACATTTGTCTCCAATTAAGTGAGAATTTATTAATAAAATAACTTGAATGAAATTGATGAGTGGGATATTAGATATTTTTGTCTTTTTTTGTATTAGTAATACTTGGACATGAATTGCTCTGAACTATTTTGAGATAAAACAAGCTAAAGCAGGGCTGTCCAGTGGCGCAGCTGGTAGAGCTGTTGCCTTGCAGCAAGAAGGTTCTGGGTTCGATTCCCGGCCCGGTCCTTCTGCATGGAGTTTGGATGTTCTCCCTGTGCATGCATGGATTCTCTCCGGGTACTCCGGCTTCCTCCCACAGTCCAAAAACATGACTGTCAGGTTAATTGTTCTCTCTAAATTGTCCCTAGGTGTGTGTGTGCATGTTTGTTTGTCTTGTGTGTCTCTGTGTTGCCCTGCGACAGACTGGCGACCTGTCCAGGGTGACCCCACCTCTCACCCGAAACGATAGCTGGAGATAGGCACCGGCAACCCTCCCGACCCCAGTAAGGGGTGTAGGAAAATGGATGGATGGATGAAAGTTAAAGCAAAAGAATGTTGGTCAATTTTTGCCTTTTTATTCCAAATTAATCAAATTGCATAACATTTGTAACGAATTGGAAGTTACTGGCCTGAATTAAACTGCATCTTAATGGATGAAAACCAAAATACATTGGACTTTGTGTCATTGATTTTAATTTTATATATTGAATTAAAACGTAATAAAGCTGTCGGCTGCCATCGGTATGACTGACAGGTCTGGCAAAATTTTGTCCTCTATCTTTTAAAATGAAAAAACGAAGTTGGTCACACATAATAAAGAGGACTAAAATAAAACCGAATAAGATGAATGTGGTCCAACACAAATGGGGTTAGGTCACGGGACACAGATGCTCTGCGGACAGTTCTGGCTCCAATGAAATCAGGTTGCCATGCTAACCTGCCCAGCTACAGTAAATAATGAGCTTCAGCTGGGTGAGAGGGATGAGAGGAGGGAGGCTGCAGAGTGGTGGTGATGGTGCAGGGAGGTCAGCTCACTCTTCATTAGGCTGTAATTGAATTTCCGCAGCCCGTGCAGGGAGGATGTTCAGCTCTCACTTTCCCTGCAGGGGAGAGCTGGCTCGCTCTGGCTTCCCAACCTCTCCGATTCTTTCAAGGTTAGCTCGGCTAATGGACTACTTTCTCCACGGAGTTCTCCGCTCGCCATCTGCCATCTGCATGTCCGACCATGTAGGTGAGCAAGTACACGCTCCATTATGTGACGGCGCCGAAATGGAATACAGCCGGGCGGACACACTTCAGAACAGCAGCAGGCCATGTGTGGGCCGCGCAGCAGCTGAAACACACTCAGGTGGCGACTCAACAAGGGACCTCCTGTGTCCCAGTGAAGGATGCAAACACCAAGATGTGCTGAAGGATGACCATTTAAAACCTGATGAAAACAAATGCAAAATAGATTAGCATTCCTGAATTGATTTTAAAACAAAGAGATGGAAAAAACATTACAATTTAAGTGTTTATCAAAATGATTACGGCTGGCCTAACCAATTATTTTAGTAATTGGTTATTCTGATAATTAATCAGTTCATTGGATGAAAACAAATGGCACGTTCTGCAGATTTTTCATCTGACCATTCAAGCTTTTTTTACACAATATTAGGAATACATAAAAATATACGAATAAGCAAATAATTCAATTATTTGTTTCACATTTTTAGATTTTATTGCCTAAAAGGCAATCATACAACAATTGTTAAATCATTTGCAATTTAAAAATAATTACTGTGGGTGCAGCAGTTGCTGTTTTTCTATAATAAAGGCCAAGATGTTTTCACCTTGGACATCTGTTGGTATCTTAGACTTCAAATCATTCAGGTCATTGTCCAACTAAAATGGTTTGAAATTTGATTGAAATCTTTTGAGAATTTTGATTAAAACACATTTATTAATTAAAGGTTTGCTTCTTCTGCTCCCTGTCCTCCTTTAACCTTCCCATACAAAGTCCTGCTTTGTATGGGAAGGTTGTATGTTGTTTTAATTGCAGATGAATTTAATCACATTAGAAAATAATTGTGTTTAAATTAGTGTATTTACTCTAATTTGGCTTGAGCTCAATGCGTTTAGTTCTCGGTAAATTGCTTTTAGTCGACTGTTTGTGAGTTGGTGCTACATATACAAGCTGAAGGAGATTAAATCTATTGTGCTGCTTTGTATAATGTGGTCAGAAACTTCCCCTCTGAATTTCTTAAAACTGTTTAAAAAAAAACACGTCCCAAGAGTTGTCCTTTTTTGTTTGTTTGTTTTTGTTTTTTTAACCCCAGTTTCACATCTTTGGATCACTCATCACAACTTGCTTGTTGTGTCTCACGAATGTTTGAGGCAGCCTCTACTATACAATACTCACTTATTGAATGCTTATATTCATTTATTTTCAGCATTTTCTTTTAACTGATCCCATTTATTTTTTTTTGTTTTCACTTTTAAATCGTTAAAATAGATTAATGTGATCAACTAGACAAAATATTAATTATCTGAGTTCCAGAATAATTATTTCAGTTATTTCAACTGAAGATTAAATGTGGTAATTTTCTAAATAAAACGTTGCGTAATATATATTTCAAATACACAATAATGCACCTTCCTGTCATAAAAGAAATACGTATCCGCCTCAAATGTGAAATTTGAGATTGATAAAGTTATGTTAGGTGGTACTTTTTTTTATCCTGAGGAAATTACATAGTCGTTTGAATAATATTTTGTTAAAATTATTGGACTGCAGAGAGATGCATTTGGTAATTCTGCCTTTCAGCAAGAAGATATTGGGTTTATATACCAACCTGGAGTCTTTCTGAATGGAGTTTATATCTCTATGCATGAGTTAATTTGTCTCTGACTTGTTCGTTGGTTTGTATGTATGCTTGGCTATTTACCTGGTGTGTCTCTGTTGGTCTGCAATGGACTGGCGACTTGTCCATCTGTAGCTCAGTGACCGCAGCAACCCTGCAAGGATGAGCAAGGATGGATTAAAAACTTTTAATGCATAAGTGGCCTTATCAATTGCTCCAACCCATTGTGTGGTCAATACCATGGTCATTAAAGCAGGGATTGTTACTTTTAGCAATGTGGGCTGGTACCAAGTCCTGCTGGAAAATGAAAACAGCACCTAAAGCTTATAGAGTGAAGCTTGAAGTGATCTAGAATTTCCTGCTGTTTTGCACTTCATTAAACAGTGGACCAACACCAGCAGGTGACATGGCCCCTGAAATCTGTGGAAACATCATACTGGACTTCAAGCAACATTCTTCCGACAGACCCCAAATGACTTTACCTTCATCTGAAAAGAGGATGTAGGAACACTGACTGATAGTCTAGTTCTTTTTATCCCAGTAAAGATACTCCTGACATCAGTTCTGGTTCAGGTGCATGTTGACACAAGGGATATTATACTTGTAGGTCATTCCCTGGGGTCAGCTGTGTGCGATGACTTCAAGAGTGGACTGCCGAGATCCACCAGCAGTCCACTGCTGATGGATCTCCTCTAAAATCTCAGTGTAGCTTTGCTTCGCAATCCTCTCAAGGCTGTTATAGTCCCTGTTTAGCATCCTTCCACTAACTTTTCAGTTATATGCATTCAGCTTTCATCAAACAGCCAAAGCCTTAAGAATGACCGTCTGTAGCTTTTCATCACTGTCTGCTGGACTCCTGTCATGTCAGCAGTCTTCTCCTGACTGTGTCAGCTACATCAAAACACTTAACATTATACCCAGGCTGACCAAAGTGCTGAACAAAAGCATAAAAATGTGATAAAAACATAAAGTATTAAAACAGTGGTTGATGTCTCCCACTGGGTTGAAGGCCAAGCAGTAAAATAGGTTTTTAAAGGAGATTTAAAAACGGCCTTTAAAGGAAGTATCCCTGATCTGGGTTGGTGACGTGTCCCAATGCTGAGGACCTCCAAGGTCAAAAACTGTCATCGCTCTGTTTGAAAAATTATTCATTGTTTTTTGTAATTAGTTTTTTTTTTATGAGAAAGGTGACACATAGGTTATTTTTAGCTGTAAGCCATAGTCAGCAAAACTATTAGAAAGAAATGCTTTAAATATGTAAGTATATAGGTATCATATATACAAATATGTCGGTATGTGATGAATCTATGGAAAATGAATTTCACAATATTAAGTTGCAAAATTAAATTTTTTTTATTGATCAAACTAGCAGAAAAGACAAAGACAATGACAAGAAGTGGTAGGAGGACAATGGCGGTGTGCTTTTTTGATGACATGCATGACCAAACTTATTCACATGTGAATTTAATTGTGTTTTTTATTACTTTACTAGGATGCATGGATTATCTTCAGACAAATTGTGATTTCATTGTTTTGCCTGAGTTTATTTTTTTTCATCTAAAGCCATATTTTTAGCACCAGAGTGAAAGTCAGTCGTCTACACGAGAAAACATGTTAACATGTTTAACAAGTTTAGTTTTTTAAAGTGCACTTTGGAGATCAGAGCTGCTCCTCTCTGTGGATGATCTGACTTTATTAGCAACTGTAAGTGTCCAAACATACAATCAGAGATTAACAGAGGACTGGAGGATGCCTGTCCTGTGTTGTTCTGGGTGCATAAAAAATAATTAGCATTATTGTTTCTGGTTATATTGAATGTGGAGCTGCTCTCCGAGGAGTGCCACTAGCGTTTTACAACAGGAACAAGTGACCTTCTTCATCCTTAATTGGAGCAATCCTAATACCAAAACCGTAAATATATGTTCATGAAAAAAAGAGAGGAGAATTATAAGATGGATGACTGAAGAGACGGAGAGGATGTCTGGGCTGTTCTTCTTTTTAAATAGCTTTCCCTGGAGAACACAGAGGCCACTTTAGCTGTTTGGTAAATTGGAAATGGGAAGAATCATTAGAAAATAGTTGCATGTCAGCTTAATACACCGATTTGAGTCAAATGGAAGCTGGTGTTTTATTATTCAGAATGGATGTTGGGGTTGTGCTTGCTGCATGAGCCGTCTACTGATCTGCAGACAGCGGACGGCCTTGATGAATGAAAATTGGTGTTAATGATCACCGAGCCGCCGTGTCCCTTGTTTCTGCGGCCACTTTTCTCTTTCTTTAATTCGCCTTCTGCACTCTGCTTTTGCTTCCCTGCTTTGCTTTACTTTATTTACAGCTTCCCTGATTTTGGGCTCAACAATAAAAATGTCCCAGTTTCCAAAATGCTGTGTGAATTTTAAACTGCAATTACGTATTGATTCCAGGACACCAAGAAGAGGACGGGGAGGCGGACAAATAAAAAAATAAAAAAAAACACCTCCTACAGAGAATCAATAGACAGGAGAATCAAAGTTTTATAGCTTGCAGCAATTACAGCTAAGCAACTAAGCATAAAAATTGTACCCAAAGCAAATTAAAAGTTGGCATTTGTTTTCCTTGTGAATCTGTCAATACTTTGTTCATATGTTTGGTCATTACGATGTGGGTGAATTCAGAGAACAACTAATCGCTTAAACACAAATGAAAAGCATGTTTCTGTAGACAAGACCTATGCTGAACCCTGGTTTTGTTTTTGTTGCTTATTTCCATCAGTTTTCACACATTTTCTCTGCCTTTGAAGATCAGAAACTACTGCGACATGTTTGAGGGATCAAAAGTAGCAAGAGCGACGTCTGTGTTATATGCTTCTGTTTCGACTTACGCAGCCGCCTTCACCTTGGGGACAAGTCTGGGAGATAAGCAACCGATGCTATGCGTGAAGACAAAGGATTCTGCCTGAGCATTAATATGGAGTGTCATGTTTTCTACAAAGTCTGGAAAAGTCTAGAATTTAAATGATTTCCAAGTCTGAGTAAAAAAAAAGAAACTAATAAAAATAAATAAATCATAGAAAATGTTGAAATCCCTTCCTATTTATGCAATTTGTGTCAGTCGACCTAGTTTTCAAATTGTTTGTCATCATTTGTCTGTTCAGTCAGTCTATCATCCATCCATCCATCAACTCTCTACACTCCACTTTCTGGTTTATATTAAAACAACCTCTAGACATGCCTGTCATAAATTTATAACATGGTAGTATATCTAAAATTTTAAACTGACCAGAGAATTTGGTTGTAAGAATTTGTAATTTTGACCTGAAATAAAAAAATGTGTAGATATTTATATTTTGTATTAGTCAGCAGTAAAGTGATGCTTTATGCTTTCGTTCACCTGGAGGTTGCTTTCTGACTCTACATTCATTCTTAGCCATGTACTGAGAGTCCTGCCCTACTACAAGTCATATAAAAAAACTGAATTAGTAGTTTGATAGTTGTCACCTCTGCCCTCTTTTTATTATTATTAGCAAAGTTTGCATTATGTTAGCAGATTTTATTTGGACCGTTTCGCCCATTTGTTATTATTTCAGTCAGAAGCTGAAAATCTTGGAAACAATAAAGTTGATTTGCAACTGCTAAGATATATATTTTCTCCATTATCTACAAAATTTTAGAAAAATGTTAAATCTGAATGAGAAAAGTCTTATTTTAGTAGCTGTTTTCTCGCTAGTGTAGAATCTGAAGATGACAGACTAAACTACAAAGAGTTGCACTAAATAATAAAAAGGGATTCATGCAAGTCTGTTGTAGTTGACTTTCAGAAGAAAGTAAAACCTGCTGTGAAAAATTATTTGCAGATCTGGTTGCTTTTAATTTTTGTCCTCTTTCTGCAGTCGTTTCCAGCAGCATCAATGAGAAAACTTGAACTCTCTGGTACAACTTGGGAGACGGCTGTTCACACTGAAAATGACTCTCGAGGACTAACAATACCCTAAGGGATATTTTTACAGCTGGCGACAGCAGCGGCTGCTTAACTGAATGTTTTCTGTTGATTTTGACTGAACACAATATCAGTACTGCCGTGTTAGCGGTGACTAACTGTCACTATGTCTCTTGTTACTTGTTTTATGAAGGCAGTTTAGTTGTCATGTCACTGTTTCCACCTCGTGTAGCCCTTGCTTTGTTCTATTGTCAGACTCCCTACATGTCATTTTTCTTTTTCCAATTCTGTTCTTGTATTTAACTTTGTATTGCTCATAGTTTTTGTCAAACCCAACTGTAGCTAGAGCACCATTAGTGGACCCCAAACATCCAAACCGTTAAGCTGCTGTCAGAACAAGAGCTTCTTCCTAAATGTATCAGTTCACACATATTTATCATGTTTTCCTCCAGAGGGTAATTACATTTAAAACAAACAGAGAAGAGAGAGACTTTCCTGGGATCCCCTTCAGAGATAAACATATTGATGCACAGATCTAAGACCATATAGTGGAAACATTCTTCATTAGATTGGTAAGTGCATGATGGATTCCTTGTTAGATATACATTACACATATAGAAAAGGGGCTTGTAAAGGCTTGATGTAACTGGCTAAAATAAATAAAAGTATCTAAATTCTGAAGTTCACTCAAATCTGATTAGTCCAAAGTCTAAAAACAGACAATTGGGTTTGAAGAACAGCACTGGTGTTGTGAATACATGCAGAGACACGAAACCTGCTGCCCTCCTTTCTTGCTTATCAGATTAATCATTTTGTGATGTGACGGAGAGGCACACGTATGTAATACATCACGGCAGACAGGGTTGGTAGCTGCATAAGGGATGTGCTTTTGGTGTAATGCGGGAAGAGTTTGTCTATATCTAGGGGAAAAAAGTCCTTAAACTGCCTGGCATCCCTTCTTCTTCTTTTTAATGACAGTTTTTAAAAAGCAGCTCCACATGCTTTGAGCCTGGCATTCAGCGGAACAGGAGGATGCGTGATGGAGTGTGCAGGAGCAGCTGAATGTTTTGGAGCAATAAACTGGAAGCTTGGCTTCTCGCATACCTTGCCAAAGTTTCTGGGAAGCAATCCAGGCACCTTGGAAAGGTGATTTGGATAGAGTATTGGTTCCACTGTAATTTCAGCTTAATTGAATCTAAATCCCCCTTCGCACCATCCTACATCAACCAAGAAGGGCTAAAAAATATCCTGCAGAGCATGATGATTGCATCGATAAATGAAAAGTCTAAGTGAACTTGTTGCAGGTGCAATACATTTTCAATATATGCCTGGTAAAATGATAACTATGACTACACTTTTCAGTAAACAGATCCTTGCTGGAGAAGCTGAGGGATAATAATGGGTATTTGGGTGTTGGTAATAAATGGGACCTGTGGCAGTGACCTGGATGTCACTAACGTCCGATTCCTCCTTGTGTCCTCGATTCTGCATTCCAACAGTGACTGATATGCATGCCAAAATCAGCCGCTTCTCATTAAAGTGATTTATTGCCTTGACAGTTTTTTTGTAAACCAGACAAGCCTTATTCCAATTTATTCCAGTCAAATTAACCGTTCATAATTAGACACCGCAACCTTTCGTGCTCCCCAATCATTTCCTGAATGGGCTTTACATGCAACGCAAATGTTCGCTGTTTAATCTCCCTGCCTGTCATTAGGAAATGTTTTGTAAGAATCTACCCATGGAGGGTAAAAGTTAGCTTGAATCAATTTCCTAATGGTTAATAGCTAATGGACTGATTTATTGCCATGTTATGAAGGTGAAGGCCCGTCTTGGTGTGACACTAACCCTGTGGAGCCCTTTAGACATTATTTCAATGTCATAATAGCAGCACATTAAAGCTGCAACAAGTTGATGGAATGTTAGGTACTCTGAAGTTGAAGGCTTTTCTAAGGTGATATTATTGAACTTTCACTGTATCTGGGTAGACGTTCGGTACAAACACTTAAAATTAAGTTCAGTCGGGTCACAGTTTTAGTTTTATTCATGAAATATGTAAAATAAGGTCATGAGCTGACAACAGAAGTTCAACAAGATGCTACCCAGTCAGCAGAAAGAGTTTCATTTATATTTTGCTTAGTTGGGATGGTTGTATCAGGCAGTTGTCTTGCATATGAAGCATATGTCTTTCAACACAATGCACCTGCTTTTCAAAAAACGGTGATGTCTGCATACTGGACAGGTGGACAAGATGATCACCTAACCTCACGCCAACCCAAAATGCCAATACTAATTTCCTATAAAAATGCCTTGCAATAAAGCATCTTGGAGAGTCTGGTGACTCACTGAGTATTTTGCTCTGCTAACACATTATTTGACTATGACCAACACTTATGCCAATCCTCAATGCGTGTTCTATTAAATCATATCTGCATTGTTTGTGTGCATGTGCACCAAATGTTTCCACAGGATAATTTCCTCTTGATACAAAACTTGGTGTGTAATTTATAGTTATTTTTGCAATAAGGTACATAAAATATTATTTATCCATAAAACTTATATGACAGTCATAGAAGCAAATGTAATTTAAGTTGTAATGAAGTTTGGAGTATTTTAATTTTAAACCAAATAAAATTGGCTAAAACCAAATGTTTTGCTATTTTTGTCATAATTTGGTACAAGCACAAAGGTTTGCCAGTCAAATCCTTTTTTTACTAGAGTAGTTGTAAGATTGAGTCAGAGCCAGTAGCAGTTCCTTCTGCTCCAAACTACCTTGTTCAGAAGGAACAACTTGGACCAAAACTTGTCAGTTTATTCTTTTCAATAGCAGAAAATAGAAAAAAAGCAATCTTTCTCAATTTTTGTTGCCAATTAAAGTTTTAATTTGAGCAACATTCTCAGACATTACTTTGAATTGTGTATAAAAATGGTGACAAAGTGTTTGAAGATAATCAAATTAAGTGTTTTCTAACAGTGCCATGATGTTTCAGAAGTATTCTTGCACATTTCCAATTTTTTCACTTTACAACCACTGACCTCAATATGTTTCTTTGCGATCATGAGATGGCGCTAAACAAAGTGGAGACTGACTGTGAAAAGCCTGTCCTTCGACTCAATAAAGTGTAAAAGTACTCACAGCTAATCCATGCTTCCTTTTCCTCCACTTCACAAAAAATCCATTGCTTTTTGTGGTTCAATCACTTAAGATACAAATAAAATGCATAGTTTGTGACTGTAACATAAAGAAATGTGTAGAATATGAAGAATTCAGTATAATTTTGCAAATTTGCTCAAAACTGCTTACAGGAATGAACAATATAAGGGAAACTTGTAGTATGCATTGGTTTCTGTGAATATTGCAATAACTTTGGGTAAGATGATTAAAAAGTGGTCATGTTTTTCTGATTTGGTTCATAGCAGACATAAGCCCCAGATAATGAGTGGTGTATGGTGAAAATTCAATCATTTCATCTCAACTAGGTATATTGAAAACACCTCTGTTGTCCATCTGCTGTTTTGGCATAGAAACAACTTACTTGTGTTTTTTTTTTTTATGACTGAACAACCTTACCACCTCTGAAACCTGTATTGAGCAAATATATAGCACAGACATACAAAGTCTGAATGCTTCTTACTGAAAGAAATGGCCAACATTAATTGTACTTAAGGTGATATTGCAGTGAAAACAACTGTGCGATATGTTGTGAAGCCTTACTAGATTCCATTACAGAGACCAGAGCCGACAGCTGATCAAAGCGGAAAAAAGATGTTATTGCAAACCATCCTTCAAGCACCTTTCAGTGTTACCGAGCCAAATTGCTAGAAACAATTTACTCTTGTACCTTGTAACAGTACTTGACTATGATGCAACACATCATAGGTCTAAGGAGAGTGACTCAAAGTACTCTTTAACATAGCTGTCCAAATTCTCAGTAAACTATTATCTACTGTTTCTCATTACAACATAATCCTGTAGAACTGGATGCTCTGTTTTCAACATTAACAAGCATTTAATGATAGTTGAACAGCCTAAAGCTGAAACCTTGATGTCATAAACAGGTTTTATAATCACTGTGATAATGAATGTTTCTCGGTTTTCAAGCAAATCTTTTTCTATTGCTCATGTAATTGGTTTTAATTAAAGACCTCTCAGGACAGGCCAAATCCCATAAGAGGCCATCAAGCGTAAACAGTTGAGGTATTTGTGACAGTGTGGTAGTTTGATGGACAGTATCCCTCAGTCAGGTCCTGATTACTGTTCTCTTCTAATTCACTTTGCTAAGCTTTAATAACATCTGACTGGACCAACTCTTGTCTAAACGCTTTTGATCTGCGGCTTGTTTGACTCGAGGAGAAGGGCTGTCATTTACTGAGGGTCATTAAATCATTTTCAGGAGACTGAAGAGAAAGAAGAATGGAGATTAGCCAGAGTTAATCCTTGTGGGTTTTGGCTACTCTTCTTGCTGCTTTTGTCTCAGCCTGGGATCCAGTTCAAATCAGTCCAATTTCAGCACACTGTATTCACTCATAGACTTTGTAGCGGTCTCGTTCTTGGCAAGCATAAGGTGACTGTGGAAAGGAACTGTTAATTTTTTAAAATAAGGAATCAATACAAGAGCCAGGCTGAGTATGGGCAACTAGGATGAAGACCTTAAAGGAACACCTTAGCTCTGAGCCAGGGGTACTTTTTGAAAAGAAACACAAAGAAAACAGACCTAGTAACAGTTAGGAAAGAAGGTAGCAGCCCAGAAAAAAAACAGAAAGCAAAACCCAGATGCACAGAATCAGAAGGTTTTTTTTCTGTTGGGGGAGAAAAAACAATGCACCTAAAATGTAATGCATTTAGGTGCATTAAGTTACACCTAAATGCTGAAGTACTTTATATGTGAAATTGTCAATGTGATGGATGCCACCGAGCAAAGAGCTGAACATTCTACAAGCAGGGGAAGAAACGGTTTCTGTTGAACCATGTTCCTATGGTTTAGCAGAAACATCGAGGAACCAAATCTATGTTAACAAAAGCCTTGTCATTGGCTCTGCAAAGGACAGAGACAATTAAACAAAAAAACATTGAGCCATCATACATTCTCTTCAAAAGATTTTAAAAATGTGTCACTTGGATATGCAGAAGGTATAAAAAAGGAAATTAAATGCCAAAATAAGAAAACATCTCTATACAGATGAGTCTCTTCTTCTTTAAAAAATACACAGTTTTAGCTTCCCATCATGATTTACTGTAAAGGCCAGACAGAACCATCATATTTAAATGAATGAATCATGTCATCATTGTGTGGTACAATAAACTTGGATTTGAGTTGTTTGTCCTTGGCTTCATGTCAACGTTTGAATAAACAGACTGTAATTAATCACACATGATGCTTCACCTTAGTGAACAGTTACAAGGTTATTGACTAAATAAATGGATATGAAAGCTTGTGCTTATTATGATTTGAGTAGGAAAGGTTGATAACAGCACAACTAAAACCCACAGAGTGCTGCTCTGGAGGAACATGTGTTGAAGTGAGGAACATAAGGAGTGAGCATTCCAAGAAGGAGTTGGTTCTTGTTAAGGGTGTTTTGGATTCATCTCCATCTACAACAAACCTCAGCCGATGTTGGACTTTGTGAATTCATTCACTAAGAGAAAGTTATCTAGATCATACAGGAAGTTGGATTTGGGTGCAAAAGAAGAATTTTATCTTAATTTTTTTTTTCCAACTTTGAAAGGGCTCAATGCATTAACACTTTAGATGTGAATGAATGGATAAACTTTTCACAATATGCTGAATTAAAAAAAAATCTCATCATTCTATTTTAACTAATTTTTGTTAGTTTTATTACATCCTAGCTGATGTAATAAGCTAGGAGAAAATTGTGGTTTTCTCACAATAAGCTTTGATATATTGATAAAATATGACAAAGCAGGAAGCAATGCTCCACCATCTTTATTTCTGTATCAACTGGCAACCACACTGCAACACTGAAAGAGATCTAACCGGACGTCATTAGTTAATATTGGAACTCATTTATAAACCATGAATCAACAATTAATCATAAGCCGGTAAATTTTTGCGCCTCTCCTCTGGGGTCTTTCTTTATGAAGTTTGAATGTACTTTATGCCTTGTTTTCTGTTCGAAAACAAGGATATTTTATCTCTTAATGTCCTTAGATGTGTATGTGTGTGCATGGATGTTTGTCCTTGTCTCTCTTGATGTTGTCCTGCAATAGACTGGCATCCCATTCAGGGTTTACACCACCTCACGCAGTTACCACTGGAGATAGGCACATATAGGCTCTTATATTTATCTCCATTGACACAAAACAAGAAAACCCTATTTTATTAAACCATCGGGCAACAGGCAATTTGACAAGATTATAAGATTTTATAAGATTATTTGTAAAGTTTTGAAATATGTCAATTCAGATAACTGATTCAATCCAAGTTCTGTTTGACTTCAGAAACTCCGGTTGCAAATTAGAGTAGGTATGGAATGTTGAAAATAAATAATTATGTGTTTGAATTTGATCTCTTTTAGTTATTTACTGCGCTAAAGCTAAAAGAAAAGACCCTTTTAAAAAACACCCTCTAAACTTAGATTACAAGATACTAGGAGCTAGGTAATGCCCCCTTTGGGGCGTAACTTAGACAGAGGCTAAATTACGCCCCTAAGGAAGTTACCAGGGGTTGCGTGTTGCCATTTTTGTCTGTTACTTCCTAAAGGTGGCAGGTTATAATAGACCAGCTGTATTTTGGTATTAATAAATGGAATTCATGAATTCAACTCACTGACTCTTCTGTAACCTCATATATCAAGAACTCAGCATGGACAATGGAGACTTATTTACAGAAAGAAGATAAAAAGAATTATTATCAACACATTTTCCTTTAGATGATCAAAACTTGTAAATAAAGCAGCATTACCAGTGTATTTTTCAAACATGTTTTCTATGGGCAGTTTAACTGTTTGAAGGCAGTGAATGTTTACTCCCTCTGAGTAACTGTCCAGAGCATCCTTGGATGCAGTTAAACATCTTATTTTCCAAGAGACAGATGGATTATAAGACACTGCTGACACATAATTATTTTTCAGGTGGAGAAAAGTCTATTTTTTTTCTGATGCATCTGATTTGTGTTATATAAACAGACCTGTGTGTGTATGAAAGCATTCTTGGCTAGTTGGTTTGTACCATATGGTGTCTCATCAAGACTTTTGCCAACAAAGATGGAATTAAAGGCACATTAATTTCAGCAAGATGTTGAGGATTGAAACGGAGGCTACCAAGCAGATGATGGATGGAATCTCATGGGTTCTGACAATGTATGTTATGGACGGGTTGATGGAGTTCCAAATTGTTAGGACTGGTTTGATGAGTATGGACAGCTTTGGACTGGCCATGACTGCAGTCGCACTGTGAATAAAAGCTCGCTCTCAGATTTCACTTGATCTTTCTATTGACTCGTCAGAATGTGCTTGACATTCAAACAGAAAGATTTACAATCTCCATTTTCCACTGAATTGATCTGTCAAAGGCAGCTTTGATGAAATAGTCAGGAAAATAAATGTGCATTTATGGTTTCCATTTGACTGATTGATGTATTTTTTTTTTTTTGCCCTTTATCTACCGTTAGGTTTTAGCAGATTTTCTGTTTCAGCAAAATAAGTTCTCCCTTCACTCTTGGTCTTGTTCTCCAAGCTGTTGGTTGGACTTAAATAAACTTTCTGATTCTGTGGGCTTGAGTAATCTTCCCTCTGACAAAGAAAAGTGAGGAGATTATCTGAGGACATAGCAGCTATAATTCCCTTGTGGTGCATTATGAATTTTGGTAAAATGATGAGCATCGTAATTTTTAGAGGAAGCGGTAGTTTTTTTGCCAAGAGCTTTATGGCTCACACGTTAGGAGGGGTTGATTTAATCCTTTCTTTCATCACTCACAGTTGGACTCTGACTCTTGAGGCTAACATTCTGTCTAATGACTGCAGTAAAGATAGAAAAAGTGTTGAAAAGTAAACGGAGTAAGAAGTTTTTCTCAGTTAGGGTGAGCATGTTATGATATAGAGGCCTAAAGGGGAACGGTTCAGTCTGCAGCATGTGGCACAGGCAGATGTCTTGCTTCACAGCGATGCCTAATGGCTTTCTTTTGATCTTGCTTTGTGAGGGCATGTTCGAGGACAGCTTTTAAAAGCGTCTCTCGTTTTGTGTCAGTAGGTATTAATTTACTGTAAGCCGTCTGAATTCTGCCCTCATGTTTTCTCTTCCAGAGCACCTCAAAGTGGCGCTAGAGGAGTACATGGTACGCCTGCAGAAGGTTCGCATCCTGAGGACGAAGAAGAGGGAGGGTCTGATCAGGACTCGGCTGCTGGGAGCCACCGCCGCCACAGGGGAGGTCATCACCTTCCTGGACTCTCACTGTGAGACCAACGTCAACTGGCTGCCACCTCTGCTGGGTGAGCTAAGCTTCTGAGCTTCACCACCATCACATTAACTGTAATTCACTGTACAGAAATCAAGGCCCAAACGGTAAGCTCAGCTAGGGTGCCGCAAAACTAACCTGAATGACTTAACAAGGATTTAGATTTTTATTAGTACAGAACCTCTTAGAGGACATGGGGGAATATCTTTCTTTTATCTTACATCGCAGAAGTATTGCTTTCCTTTGCAATAAAGTATTTAGTCCATTCATGTAGCATCTTGAATATTGAAGGTTTCTGCTACAGAGGCTTTTTGTAAGGTTGGTAACATTTTGTTTGTGAGATAGCTGAAGTTTTATATGTTTTTTCTGTTGGATACAAATGCAACACAAATGTATGTGCCCAATGCCAGAGAAAACAGGTCAAACATGGACTTCTCATCGCTACTTTAAACCATTACAGAAACTTTCTGTAAGAAAAGAAAGAAAGAAAAAATACAAACAAACTATTTGAACTTTTTTGAGTTATTTCCACAGAGTAATGTTGCCATCTGACAGGTTAGGTTGTGTCTGAATGGTAATACTGTAAACGTTGGAATTTTGGCACTTTGATGGTTTGCAACATGCTGGTTTGTGTTAGCATCATACCAGAAAGGAAAGACATCAACATTCACATTTTTCATCAAAATACCTGGTGGGTCAGAACATTTACCTGTTCATAAAATGTTTACATAAAATGATAAAAAGCAACATAATGTCTGCCCAAACATAACATTTTCAGACTCCAAGCTTCTCCTATTTGTATTATTCCATCACGCTTGTGATTCTGGCACTAATGTCAACAACTCCAGTTTGCTCAAATTTGTGCCTTTTGGTCTGAGTTTATTAAAACGTTTTGTTCATTTCTCTAATCAAAATCAGTTTTTCCTTTGATCCTTAAACAGTCACTTTTCCAACTGATTGTTTTGAACTTTATGTTTTTAAAAATCTTTTGTCGTGTTAAAAAGATGTGAAAAGAGTGAGAGCCTAAACTTTCTGAGAAAGTGCTGAAGGATTCTGGGCTTTCTGGGGAAAAAGAATGAAAGTTTAAGGCCCTGTCAGATTGAATACACATTTCATACCTCAAGGCTTCATCCATCTTTTATTTTGCCAAGAATTCAGATTTTTCCAGGACATGGTAATCCTAAGTGCTTCATTAGAAAGTGAATGGACCTACTTTCTGGTTTCTAGATGTTTTTGTTTTTTTCTCTCTGATCTAAAAACGCTGAAAGGAGAAACAGTTGCACTCTGATCTGTGGTATAACATTTACAATAAATGAACCAAAGGCTGTTTTTCTTTCTGAAAATATTGATTCTTTTAAGATTTACTTCTTTATTCTCACTGCTTCGTTGTGTTTGGGTGCTCTCTATCAGCTCCCAGACATCTGCAGTCAGTGAAAAGGAGCAGACAGCCGGCTTGTTTTTGTTCATTAAAGCTCTGAAAGCAAAAAGCCAGTCTGTTGCTATTAACTGTCTGCCAACATGTCTGCATTCTCCTTTGCCGCCTCAGACCGAATCGCCCAGAACAGGAAGACCATCGTTTGTCCGATGATAGACGTCATCGACCACGACAATTTTGGCTACGAAACGCAGGCGGGCGACGCCATGCGAGGGGCTTTCGACTGGGAAATGTACTACAAACGGATTCCCATCCCTCCGCAGCTGCAGAAGCATGACCAAAGTGAGCCATTCGAGTGAGTGGAGTTATTTTAGACACATCTCACAATTTCTTTATTTATTTTTTATAGAAATGTTCTTCACAATTATCCGATTATGTCACGAATGCATACATCTGTGGGACAAGTGGGGGTGGCGGCCTTTCATCTGGGCTTTTTGTCAGCTTTTCTCTGTTCAAGTACACAGTTACACCTGCATGGTGCACGGCTGCTCCAGGGGCTCACAGCAGAAGATGAATCCTTTTACATTTATCCTTTTCAAAAGTGCATTGAGCTTTTTTTAGGTCTTTGGAAAAGGATAAATTCCAAAATGCATTTTTTTTTTTAAAGAAATAGAGAAGTAAAAATCCCTGCTGCCTATTAATATAATTTGCTTCAGCTTGTCATTAAATCAAGTGCAAGCTCAGTACACAGAACGTGGATGTATGGGGAGGTTTCTGCTTTCTTTACATTTTTGCACTCAAAGTTGTTCAAACTAACAACTTCAAGTTCCTTATTTCATGTACTTTAATATATTATGAGGTACTGTTCTAGCTTGGAGTCAGACTAATCAGAAATATGTAAATTTGTTTTGATCATTACTGAGTGCAGTTTGGGATTTAGAAGTTTTAGAAGGAGTCTGACGGAGTTTTTTAGGTCACCACAGCTACGCCTTACAGGTCTAAAAACAGCAGTGATGTCATCTCTGACTAGTTATGAAATCCATCCATCCATCCATCCATACACACATACACGCATACACTCCTACACACACACCTACACACAGAGTGTTAGGTTTTCTAAAGTAAAGAGTGGATGAAAAACCACCATCTTTATCAGATACCTGCAATGATTGCTTTAAATGCAGAAGAGCAGCGACTCCATGTAGAGCCTTAGCCCTCACATAACCCCTTAATTAGTAAAACAAATAGCCGGAGCTGGAGAGTCAGCTATATTCCAAAGCCTACCCTTGTTTTGAACTGCTGCAATATTATTTCTCATCTTGTAGACTCCACTGTTCTACTCTGTCAGGATAGAGGATTTATTAATATGTAATCAATATGCAAGGTTCACCTGACCATCTGGGAGTGGTCAGGTGAACCACTCTCAGATGTGGTTCACCTCTGGGAACCACATCTGGTTCATTACTCTACTCACAGTTTATGTGCACCTTTATGTAGTCAGAATTACTGTAGTTGATCAGATTCTCCTGCTGCATGTTTTCTCCAGTTGTAGATTGTGGCTCTAGCTTTGGTTTGCTACATCCTTAAGTTTGAAAAATGGCTTTCCCTTCCTTTCAATTGATCTGTTATTCTACTATTTTTTAGTTATTTGTTTTTTGATGTTTTTCACCCATTTGTGTGGTTATTTTCAAAGTATTTATTATAGCTGCAGGTCAGGTAGGAATCAAGCTGGGTTTTACTTGCACATGTTTAGTTTAATTCATTCATTCAAGATTCAAGGGCTGGCAATCATTTATTATTTGAAACATTTGAGTGTGACAGGAAAGCAAAAACAGAATAAAATCTGTAAGAGGACAAACACGTTTTTGGTTGAGAACAAATCGTTTAACTACAAAACTGAATTGATAGAAAACATACTGCCTTTTTAGTGTTACTTCCAAAAAAATATTTTTGTAATTTGCCATGTAGTTCTCAGTGAAAACTTTTTGCTCTAGCATCATTCTTCGGAGTTGCCAATGGAAACCAGAGCAAAGAAGCTCGACGTTGCAGTCTTCCCAGGCCAAATAACTGCATGTGATGCCAGACACTCTATTTGAGTGACCATTTGTCTGTTTGGATGCCAGAGACTATTTAAAAATACTGTAGGTATCATCAGGCAGAGGGGTCTGTGCAGGAAGATAAGAAACCAAAGAAGAAATAAGCTGCAGAACAATCAGAATCAATCCTCATTTCTTGAATTAGTCTGCTCTTCTTGCTCAATGAAATGACCTTCATCAGTGCAAATTCAATTTGAGTCACAAAGATTTCATTTTCTTTCTGATTGACATTGCTGCTGCAGAAAATGAGGCTCAGTGGGATGGCAAATCCATCATGAAGGTGTGTGTGCTTGCGTGTGTGTGCGTGTTAAAATGCTTGTGAGGATGACTGTATCCATCTTCTTGTCTGTCATTGACTATTTAGTCAATGTAAGCACCTGTTGTTTCCATTTTCTGCCTTCCTCCCTTTTTCTCATTTGTTCCTTAGCAGCGAATTTAAGCTTCTCGTCTCCCTTCAAGGTCAGCAGGCAGAAATAAAGAATAAAAGCCAGAGCATTTCTAATTAATCCTAAATTGTGAGCAGCAATATTAATGGCCCATTGACTTGGATTTTTTCCTCCGTCTAAAGAAACTGATACTCTGTTTCAGACAATAGTTCTGACACCAGAAGGGTTTTAGACCAGCAGGCCTTTAATTAAACCAGTGAAAATTGGTCCAAATGTAGCCAGAAACCAAACGTCAGTTTAATTTTCTGTTCCCATCTTCAGAGCAGTTTCAGTCTTAGGATGTTCAGGTCTTTTCTTTCATTTTTTAATTATTTTTTTTGTTGCTTTTTTATTTCTTTTGTTTACATTTATATAACCTTTCATTTAACTTTTTCAACCATATAATAATATATATATTGCACCACTGCAATTTTGTTATGTTCCAGCTACCTAGTGAGAATTAAACAGTTCTACAGCTTGCTTTTTTTTACAGCTACTTTTCAAATTTTGAGGGGATTTTGAATTTTCAATTCTCATTAGGTATGTTCCATAATGATTAAAATAAAATATAAATATTTCAAACATATCACTGTGTGTAATCAATCTGTATCACATACCTGTCTCACTTCTTGATCACAGTAGTGGGATCAAATAACTTCATGACATTCCTATTTATTTAGATGTGTCTATAGGTCTTTAAAAAGAAAAAAAATACAAACATGATTCTCAGTTATTTAATATAAATCCAGAGTTATTATGGTTTTATAAACTTAAATTAGGCAATATAAAACATTGTTAAACCTTAACATTGTTTTTCTAATATAATCAACGGTTGAGGTCTGTTAATCCTCTATTTGCTGACCTTTCATTCCAGACAATAGTTACTGGACTCTGGTTCCAGCTTAATCTCAATTACAACAATGTTTTTAAAGAAATGACAATTGTTCTGGATGTAATGATTCACTCAGCCAACAAGACAAGCACTGATTTAACTTTTTTTCAAAAATGGGATGCATTATTATTATTATTATTATTATTATTATTATTATTATTATTATTATTATTATTATTATTATTATTATTATTATTATTATTTTTGTAGAGTAAATGTTTCATAAAGTGAAAACTGTTTAAAATCTGTATGCATTTGTACTTGGGGAAGTGCTACAGTGTCTAAGCAGAACCCCATGAACTGCACTTACATTTCCCTTATTTTCCCTTACTTTTACCAGAGTGTAGAGGTGCCTTGGAAATGTCAGCTGAACCTTATTAAATGTCATGGAAAATAATGTTTATCTAAACATATTTTATAAACAATGTCCTTGTGGATATTTTAGCTTGAACAAATATTGCTTGTCTTCTTTTCGTATAATCTTTGACCATTGGTTTCCATACAGCTTTACACAAAGCAATCACTTAGCAACACACGATCAGCGCTGAGTGGTGACAGAAGGTCGACTCATTACCATTTTAGATGAAGGGAAATACAGTTACGGGCATTTTGTGTGGTTTGAGAAGTGGCTTGTTATTTTGTAACAGATGGAAATTATGTTGTTATCAGGTGTTTATGTAGTCGACTGTTATATTTACATAAATGTGCTAAAACCTTTTTTACAAAGGCACTTGATGAAGTTGTTTTTGTGAAAAGCAGCACAAAAAGAAGTAAGAACTATTTTTACTGTGTATGTAAAATATCTGTCAGTATTTAAATGAGATCATGTTTTCTATGGTTTATGGTAATGTTCATTTATATGTGTGAACTATATTATATATAATAGGGTGATGTACATGCAATTATGTATGTCAAGTTTAATTGCATAAACCTTACTGTAAAGTTGTGCCTAAATTAACTACAATATTTTTTTGTCTGTACATTGACACTGAAAGATGTGAAATATAATAGTTTGGTAGGAAAAACACACTATGGAGGCTCTGCCTCTATAGTGTGCAAACCACCAATGTTTCAAAGAGGAGGTGTTGAGCAAAAATGACTCTTTTGAGCTTTTTTTTCAGTCTCTTTAAGATTCTCCTTCGGTTTTAACATACTTGCTGCTGTTTTTGTTTAAGTGCAGCAGAAACATCTAGTTTGCTCATGTATTTGCTTTTGTTTCATCATCATTATTATCAGTACTAAGTTGGGATGTTTTTACTCATTATTTCTGTTTTCCCACATTTGTTTTTGCGTCCTTAGTTCCTCCCCACCTTTTCCCCACCAACAGAACACTTACTTACTGTTCATTCAAGCAAACTAACATTCCTATGTTGAATAGAAAGGTGTTTTGGTTTTTTTCTGAAAATGCAAAACCAGTTGAATGCTGTTTCTGTGTTGTGTTAAAATATATATTTTTTTAAAAATCTTATATTTTAGGAATTTAAAAGCCCCCAGACTTCCTTTACTTAGTCCTAGATTTGATGTATTTGTCTCTTCAGTAATTACGTTTGATCCTTTCCATTTCCATCACTCCTTTTGTTTTGATTTGAAAATACAAATGCACTTGTGACATTCATCATGTATAGTATTTACCAGATTTAGTTTAAACACAAGGATTGTATTTAACTTACTGAGGTTTGAAGTAGAATAAATGTGGCTGTGGGCTTTTGGTCGTTCACATAATTATTCAGCACGATTAACAATCCCCATTATAGTACCAAATATTCAGTCCCAAACTTATGAATGCATTACTGAATGTGAATGTGTTACTTCTTTTATTACATTTATTTTAGTGCACATAAAGGAAAAACAAGAGTGAATTTGAATGTCACTCTTGTTACATAAATATAAATATCAAAGTTGAAAAATGCTTTTGAGACTCTAAGTTTCAGCTGGGTGAGATTTTCTCATTTGTATTAAGACTTGCTAATTTTCTGAAGCTAACATACCGCAGGGATTTTCTATTTATTTACAGTGTAGCTAAGCACATGTTAGTCATCATGTTGCACACGGTTAAAATTTACTGCCTTGTGAAAAGTAATCTTCCCCAAAGAAACTGTGTTTGCTTCTGCAAAACTCTTGGGAGGTGAAGTGTGTTTGTGTTTTTTTTTGTTTTGTTTTTTTTCTCTCTGGTGAGCAAGACCTAACAATCTCCACCCTGCAAATCAGTGCCCACACAGTGTCTCTGCAATGCCTCTGCGAGTCTCACACACTCCGCTGAACATGACCACACGGTTCACACACAACGCATCACTCCTCCTTGTTTCCCCTTGCAGCCAGCATTGTTTACCCTTTGTCGCCCGATGATGAGGAAAGTCATGCTTGTGTTTCAGTCTCAAGGGACGATGTGTGCCTCTGATACCAACATGTTTGATTTAGGTTTCTTTCATTGGACAAACAATGAAGGCTGACTCTCTGTTATGCTGCCTTTAAATTAATGGGGAAAACATATAAGAATTTGTAGAAAGATGAGAGGAAATATGCAATTTGGCCGTAACTGTGAGGTGTCTGTAACATGTATACAGATGTTTTGTTCAAAACACAAGGAGGGAGGAAAGGACGGGTAAATTGGAAAATAAACAGCGTTTCGGAAATAACATCAGACATGTAGGCGAGACGGATGTAACAGATCGTGGTGTTGGTAAAGGCAGAACTCATCAGTCTTCAGCTTCTGTCTCATTTTTCAATGAACAGATTCATCTCTGCAGAAGATTAGCTCTCCTGAATGGCACCACTGGTCAAATGTGAAGATATTTAGAACATTCTGTAACTGGAAAAAAAAGAGATTGTTCCCACTGTGCATACATCTGAAGAACATTGTTTGACTAAATTCTTATTGGTTCCAGTTTTTTTAAATTGGATCTTACTGAGTCACACATAATGGTTTTAGTTTCTGAACATGAGCCATTAAAAAGGTATTATTTTTAAAGTTCTAACTAGCAGTTAACAAACCCTAATAAATAGTTTTTAATTACATTTAATATGAATTAAAAGAGCCTCAATTTCTCAAAATTATTGCACTACATAAAACCTTCTATTTAATGTGCATAGTTTTAGGTGTTTATGAATATCCTGGGATGTTAAGAGTATTTTCCTTTCCATTTGCCACATACGTTATATGTGTATATAGAGTATATACATATATACACAGGTATATTAGCGAGCTGAAATCTGTAAATACTTGAGATGCCCTTTGAAAATGCTGTAAAATGTAATTGTTCAAACACTGAATATACATTAAAATGCATTAATATGATCAGTGTGTGAGCACTACTGCAGAAGCTAACAGTTTTCCTCATCTCTGCTCTTGAAGTTATAACCAATTGGCGCCAAGGAAAATGATTGGGGCAAATCAAGTAGTATTGCAAATAGGTATTTAAGTTTCCCAAGCTATGTTTTCTTTCAAAAATGTTCAATACACCTCACTTTCAACACTTTAAATCTCCCAGATAGACCCTAAAATCAAGAATCCATGCTCTTACTTCACTTCTCCTCATGGCAAGATTAACCACTCCTTTTTCTATCAGTGAGAGGAATATCTCTATTGATCAAAACCAGTGACATGATCTCTATCACCATTATACAAGTAATGAAAACTGTGGGATTACTTACAAAATCTCTCCGGTTTGGGGTAAAAGTAGAATATAAGAAAAGACCTTATAGATTTTTTTTTCTCTCTTCCATTTTGTAAGAGAAAAGATTACAAGATGCACTGCTCAGACAAGCAGAAAGCTTTTAAAATTTCTCATCTAAGAAACCACAATTTATTTCCAATGACTGCACTTTGGATAGGAGCTGTGCTATTAAGAAAACACGTTCTGCAGCATTACATTGGATTATCTGAGTTTTAAAGAAACATTTTAAAGTACGCCATTCATCATACATCACACACACTCTATAAATTGTTTCATGTGTATTTTAATTTGCTTTTTATTTTACTCTGATTGGTGAACTATTTACTGGCTCCTGCCAGGTAGATGATAACTTTGTGCTTGATGTGGTGACTTGATGTCTTATTGTTTTTCAAGAAGGTGAAGCAGGAAATGGATCGATGGATCGTGGCTTCATCCACAAAAATAAGAGAGATGCATTAGTCTGACTTGGTGAAAATGAAGCTGTTCTATAGAAACCTTGAAAGCTTCATCAACAATCAGGAAACACGTCTCACACATCCCGAACAGCATGTAGCATGAATGCAAGAATAAATATCGGATTTCAGCAAACAAAAAAAAGAATTTTTTTAGCGTTGAGCATCAAGACCTGCTGTGTGAACGTAGCCTTTGTGTCCCTGGAGGCCTGGGATCTTTTAACCACATCCCCCAGAGTTGGATGGAGACAATACAGGATTGGTGAATCACTGATTGAAATTTGACAAAATGGTGTTACTCTGCTATTGAAGGGGACAAAGAACATATATATTTTGGGAAAATATTACAGCAGGTTTGTTTTTCTTTCTCCACTGATGGCATTTACTCCTATCCCAATTTATTTTAGTATTTCTTTAATCTTTGTTGGCATAATAATAATAATAATAGTAAAATCATCCCTACATTGAACCATCTACTCAATTTAGAGTAATTATTTATACTTGAATGCAAAAAATGCTGAAAATAGTCAAAGGAAAAAGCTATGACCTTATTTTCTTGAAATATTTCTTTTGCTTTCTTTTTGTACTTGTATTGTTTTATCTGACTGTCAGCTGTCTTCATCTCCCAGGTCTCCAGTGATGGCAGGTGGACTGTTTGCTGTGGACAGGAAGTGGTTCTGGGAGCTGGGAGGATATGACACGGGGCTGGAGATCTGGGGAGGAGAACAATATGAGATCTCCTTTAAGGTAAATAAAGAAATATACTTCCAAAGAGCCACTTCAGCATTGTGAACACATGCTGAATATATTTTGTGTTGAGAAGCAGTGACAGTGTATTCATGCCTGTCACAATTTACATAATTACCTTTTTCATATTATCTGAGCTGGGAGCGTCCGTTCTGTGTAATGGTTTCCTTTCAGCCATCTAAAAATGAATCAAAGATAATGGTAAAAAAGTGAAACATCCATCAGTTTTCATGTCATGCTCCACCCTTTGTGGGCCTTGAATTAGCTTAAATGGCACCAAGTGTTTATCTCAAGGCACTTAACTTATATCCTTGGTCTGACTGAATTTTAATGAATGTCTACAGACATAAACATCAGGAAATTAGCAGTGAAGCCAAAGCTCGCAGCATTACTTTGGAGCTATTTTGGTCACATGCCAAATTGAAAAGGAAAGCCAATAATTCGAAGGAGGCTTTAAGCTTGATTTGCAGCTCGGTGGCGGTTAAAGGTGCCAATACCACAAATTTAAGGAACATAGGGCCTTAAATTTAAGAAAATTTAAGGCCCTAAAAAGAGCGTGCACCCTCTCTTTTTTCCTCTTTCTCCTAATGAAAGTATGTTTTCGGAATGGCTTCCCATCCAATCTGAGAAGCATTTATAGCATCATTTATGTTTAGCTGTTATTGGTTTAATCTGTGCATACAAGTTTTGCTAAACAGCTCTATGAAATGAATCTCTTTTTTATAATATGTAAGCATTTCATCCACAGCTCATAAAAAACCTTTCAGGCTTGTTGAGCAGCATGCAGCGTTCCTTGTTCAGATTGCTGCTCTCGACTGGAGTACAAAGCATCGCATGGTCGAGCTTCCACATTAATCATGCTCTGAGTTCCATATTAGATTATGTTTTTGTCTGGCGCTTCAGCATGAATTATTCTGTAACTGCTTGCGACTCGTCTTGGCTGCCTCTGTCAGTGAGCTCCGGACAAACAGACACAACGGCCCGTCACAATAATTCAATTATACTTCGAACGAGTAAGGACTTTTGTCGTCTCACTCAATTAAGCACAAAGGCCACTGTTGAGAAGGTGGATTTGATTGGACATGTGCTGCAGTGTTGTGGTTGTTCTTCAAACTGCATTGTGCATTTATTGAGTAGAAACCTTTTGTCAAAAATGTAATTTACTGCCAGACGTCTTTGAATTTCTGTTGCTTTGTCATTCTAATGTTTGCCTCTTTGATGATTTGCTGCTAATTGGAATTGAATGAAATTGACTTAACATGCACAAAACCTACATTACTGCAAATGATTTACTTTTGAATGAAATTTGTATAATCCACTCAAACACAATCTCAAAGAAACGTTACCAAACTAGGCTTTTCCCTTCCGTTCAATTCGCTTTTAAGATGTAATTGGGATTGACTAGAGAATAGAGATTTTTCTTTAAAAAAATAGATTCATTCGCGAGTCTCTACTTTTGATTTGTTGTCCCAATTAAGAATCCAAGCTTCAAGAGAGTATTGCATTTGCCAAAGAGCGATATTTCTGTGCTGTTTGGTTGTTATTTTTCCATTAACATTTGGCTCTGCAGCCTAAACTGCTTGCTCATTTGTGAAATGTAATAAGATTTTATATAGATTTTTAACCCTACTTTATTGGATTAAAGATGCAACACTTGCTTTTTTATTGCAAGCTCAATCTAAAAAAGGTGATTTAAGCAATACCTTAAAAAAACTGATGGGCTTGAACGAGGTTCACAGTATTACATTGTTACAGAATCTCTTAGGGTTTAAGTGATTAGAAATGATCATACTTATATGATCATTGGCTTCATCAGATCTGAAGTGGCTGCAGCATGTCCTAATAAAGACCTGCTCCAAGGGTGTGGCTTTTAACGTTAAAACATCGTCACACTAAAGTCGACCCATGGTGTTCACGGATGCTAGAAACCACAAATATTTGAGACCGTTTCTAAAAATTCTTATAGCTGTCTGTTTTTAGTAGATTAAACACCAAACATACACAGTGGAAACTGTCTTGGCATTACCAATGAAGCTAATATACAGTTTATTTATCTCCATTCTTGGGGTACAGTCACAATCTATGGTTAATCCATGAATAAATCAATGCGCGAATACCAACCCTGTGTTGTGCAAAGATATGCTGCCATGGGTGAAAAATGCTCCAGCGATGCCTTTAAGGTTTTGGGATTCTGGAGGAATCATAGTTTTGAGACTGTGTGTCTCAAAACTAAGTGTTACATTTGTAAATTTGTTGGCAAACATTGTAAAGGGCAACCTAATAAGTAATCCCTATAGATTCACAGAATGAACTGATTTTGATTTGTGCCAACTGGGCCTCTGTAGTTCTGTGGCCCAGTGAAGCATCTTCATTTATCTTCCAGAAGTTGTGTTAGCAAAGGGCTTGAAATGCAAAGCTTAGAAAAAAAGAGGATGAAAAGTATCTTATATTGAGTTTAAACATCAATGCAGAGCTGAGAAGCATGTTGCTGCTGCAGAGTGTAAACAGCACTTTAAAAAGCAAATGCAATTAAAAACTAAGAAATTCATGCCTTTCTATGTAATAAATTATGATTTATAACATTTTTAGCAATTTTTGTTTGAATTTTAATCTTCATATGAAGGAAAGAAACCTTCAAGACTTTCTATCAAACACAATTATTAAAGTCACAGCATTTTCATTAAAACGTTACGTTACATCCTGTAGGAGAAATGTATTGTCTTGAACTCTGCATTTATAACTAAAAGGTAGAATTGAAGAATAAACAGAAAAATACCTGTATATAGATATTTGTAGTTACTGTAACAAACCATGGTTTGACAGTTTACAGCTTTTTTAAACTAATCCATCAGACACACCAGTCCCTGCTGTTGAAGCTCAGATTTCCCTCAGTGTGCACTTGAAGGCTGCCTCTTTTTCTCTCTATTAGTGTTCCTTTTCTAGACTCAAATCTTTCTAGGCACAGGTGAATTTTCTTCATAAGCTGTGTGTAATTGGAAGGTTCCTTTGCAATAACACTGGAATCACACATTGAGATTCATAGAAATCTCATGCTGCTAACATTCTGCTCCAATTTTTTTCTGCTAGCACACATCACACCATGCAGTCACCTTCTGGTCCTGCTAATCTATTCTTTTGAATTTGACCCCAGTTAGCTTTTTTTTGTTCTGCAGTGCTGTTTAGTCTTTCATCTCTGATCTGTTCACCTTTTCTAATCTGATGTACAAATAAAGCCAAGTCCAAAACAACATTTTCTGATACAGATCTCTGCTGACTCCCCCTCTCGTCATGTCACTGTAGGTGTGGATGTGTGGCGGTCGGATGGAGGACATCCCCTGCTCCCGGGTGGGACACATCTACAGGAAATACGTCCCATATAAGGTTCCAGGAGGTGTTAGCCTGGCCAGGGTAAGATCCACATCATTTAATGACATATCGATGTCAACAGAAAACAGAAAGCTTTGTTTAGACCAGTGGTGCCCAAAGTGGGTCCTCGTGGGCCGGCATCCTGCATGTTTTAGTTCTCTCCCTGGTTTAACACACCTGGATCAAATGATGGTTCATCAGAAGGTCTAAGAATAAAATTGATAAGCTGAAAAAGTTGTTGCTACCAGCAGGGAAATAGGAGTGCTTTAGTTTTAGATCTTCAGTCTCTTTTCTTAAAAGGTTTTGAGATGTGGTGCCATTTTTATGGTAAAGATTTAAAGGTGTAAACTCAGAAAAACGATGCTGGCCTAAATTCTGCTACCTGTGGATTTTAATAAAACTTGATATACATTAAAATGTATTGATTTCAAAAACTATAAAAAGAGTTTCTATGTTGTTAAATGTAGTTTTCAGACCAGAGTCTTACAAATTCTAAAATTTTAAAGAACGTTTGTAGAAAATAAAGCTGCAATTTGTGGCCTTGTCACCGTAACAATTTTTGCTGAACATTAGATTGTCCTAGAAGTGCGATAAACGATAATATTATTGTCTTGAGTGATCCAGTGGTAAAGGCAAAAAAATCCAAGAACATGTTCTGAAAGATCAATCAACTTTAAACTCCAATGAACTTTAAACATTGGAACTGGAAGACATTTTAAATATCCAAAATAAGTAAGTAAAAAAACAGAAACGACAAGTAAAATGAATTAAAGCCGCGAGCGGCCTCGAACGGCCCTCGCAGCCAAGCGCCGCTCCGGCCTACCGGCCACCGCCTGGGTTCTCGCACCGCGGACGCTCTCGCGAAGTTTCCCCGCCTGTCCGCCGCGCGATACGCGTCCACGAGCGCTCCCCGACGAAGCACCCAAAATCTGGTGCGGATCGGCCAATGCAGAGAGGAGATATGGCTGATGGATTAACGTAGGGGGCGCAGTGGAGTCAAATCCGAACTTAGTGCTATTGGTCTCTGCAGAGAGTCACAAGCGTCAACTGTAACAAGTTTGGTGCAAATGGGATGATGCATTTGTGATCTAGAGATGATCGTATGCAAACGGCGAGGGATTTAATGTCGCCGTTTGGCCACGCCCATATTGTTCAGTCAGCAGAGAGCATTGACAGAGTTCATCATCATTGCATTTCATCTCAGTTGTCACAGGATTAAACCCATGTGAATCATAGAGTAAAAGCAAGACATCCAGCAGAAAAAACAGGTAACTTCCTGTTGGAGGGGGGCGGGGCTATGGTGATGTCATCACTTGACCACGTGAATGTGATCATGGCTGGTCTATAATTAGACATGGAAAGTCTGATGCAGTTCTCACCTTGTCTGTGGAAGTTATTGCACCTTGATGTTTCATGGCGTATAGCCAAAGTTTGACACTTAGCCACGCCCAAATGCTTTGATGTAGAAAAAATTGTAGGATAACTTTAGATCCTTTAGATCTACTATGTCTCAAGTGTGTCCAGAGCGATTTTGAAGTCTGTAGGTCAAACGGTGTAGGAGGAGTTCGATCAGATACGACGTCAATAAAATCGACATCGTGGCGGCTTTGATCCAAAATGGCCGACTTCCTGTTGGGTTTGGACCATGGCTCCATGAGACTTTTTTGTAGGTCCTGGCAAGATACACATGTGTACCAAGTTTCATAATTGTGGGATAAAGCATGGCTTGGGGCTGATCATTTAAAACTTTCTAGGGGGCGCTGTTTAAAATTTAGGCCACGCCCACCAACTATTGTTATGGATTCCTGTCTGTGGGTGAATTATGAACCATCCCAGTGAGTTTGGTGGAGCCTGGCTCGAAATTGTGGAATCTAGAGCCAAACGTATGGCAACGGCGTTACAGGTCACTTCGCCATGCCGCCACGCCCACCTGCTGTATTGCAGCTGGTTGGGGTTGGAATCCACAACACACCAGCATGTCTTCTGTCTATGGATACATTTTCAGGTTGATTAGGTCAAAGGGGTCAGATAGCGACCGTTCACAGTGAAACATGACATTTCCTGTTCTCAGGGGGCGTGGCTTAAGTGATGTCATAATTTGACAATTGGGTATTGTAGTGTACCCAGAGATGATTAATCACTGAAGGTTTGGTACTTGTATGAGTTTCTGTGTAGGATCTACAACAGTTTTATTTTTCCTGGCTAGTACGTGAACTTTGACCCCTGGTAACACCCCTTCAGCAAGCACGAAAACGCAAAACGTTGATAACTTTGAATCGGCCATGCCTTATGAACAATCTGACCAAGTTTGAAGCCGATCAATTGAAATCCCTAGGAGGAGTTCAATCAAATGTGGAGGCTGTAAACGGCCAAAATGGGGTCAAAATCAGACCTTCAATCCAAAATGGCCGACTTCCGGTTTTGTGTAGACCATGGCTGCAAGAGACTTTTCTGTGCATCTTGGGGAGATGTACAAGTGTACCAAATTTCATGTCTCTACGATAAACTAAGGTCAATGGGGAGGGTCTTTTGAAATTTTCTAGGGGGCGCCATTGAGCCATTTTTTTTGCAATTTTTGCGTGTACCGTAAAATACGTAATTTTCACGCAGACTTGACGCGTCCGCCAAGTTTGGTGAGTTTTTGAATATGATAAAGCCCCCAAAAAGCCAATTCATTTGACGGAAGCATAAGAAAAAGAATAAGAAAAAGAATAAGAAGAATAATTTTTCTTTGAAAAACAATAGGCCTTCGCAGCGCTTAGCTGCTCGGGCCTAATTATGAAGTCTCTGTAAGCAAAACTCTTCTTCAAAAAGACCAAGTTGAGACCAAACAACCAGACTGAAGACTTTTGTCATCCAGTTTTTGGTAGAAATGGAGAGAAAAGAGAAAAAAGACAAATCAAGCAAATGGAAATTATCGACCCTATTTTAATTTATCATGCGATTAATTAATTTATTGCGTATTGAGAGAGGCCAGGCAATTGGTTCATTTTTAAACCTTCAAACATATTAGGAAATGTTTATTGGGTTTGGGTATTTTCACTTCAACTTTTACCTCTAAAACGCATTAAAACCTCTCCATTTATAATCTGTAACCTAATATTTTTTTATAATTAGCTCACCTGATGCTGACTGTAGTGTGTTGAGAAATGTTCATTTGGCCTGAAGCAAAGTATTCTTCACTATGCGTAACTCACTCAGACACCTTTCTGTGTTTTGCTCTGCTGAATGTCTGACTGAACCTCCTGACCCGTGTTGCTGCTGCTGTGTCTGTATGGAGCAGCTGAACGCTGATCAAACAGAGCCGACATCTGCAGCTGCAACCAGGTGTATAAAGTCCACTCATGCAGCAATTTGTGTAAACGGTGCAAATTTTACTTGTCCATAATGACACAAGAAAATTGATTTTAAGTATTTAATTCTTTGTCTTATTAGCTCAAGTTTTTGTTTGCAAAATAAACGGGAGTCAAAAACGATCCTTGGCTAGAGACGGTGTAAGACAGATTTTCAAAATATGGCTTAAAAGCATTGAAAGTGATTTGTGTGTTTTTAAAAACAAGTCAAGATTCAGAAAACTGTGCCTCAAAAACAGAATTATGGGATAAAACTTCCTTATTAAATAAAGGAACATGTTGAAGCTTGAGTATTTTTAAAGGCCAAGGTTTCAAATCAGCCACTGAGATGACTCTGCACCACGTGTAATTAATTATTAATAGTTAAGGAAACCACATTAACATGGAATTACTTGTGTTAAGCCATTATCCAACACTACAGTATAGATTTATTTTCATTCCAGAGACACTTCAGATTTGATGATGCATAAAAAACCTTTATGTTGACCTGAGGGCTCCTTACAGAGTGGAAACAGGAACTGATGATAGAAAAACACCACTTCTGTAAATGAAGTGATGCCATGTGTTCCAGTCAAAGGAGGAAGAAGGTGGTCCAGCCTGTTGTCAGCCTCAGTGCCAGGCTCTGTGATGGTGAGGCCGGTTTCCTCTTCTGCGAGGGCAGCACTAGAGAAGAGACGTCCAGCAGATATTTTAGAGGACGCATCACGGACACATCTGGCTCATGTGTTTCCCATCAAAACAATGAAAAACCACATGCTTCATACTGTAGAAACACAGTGGAGAACTGCTGGATCGGTCGGCTTTCAGTCGCTCAGCGTGAGAATTTATTTATTTATGAAATACAAAACAATATTGATTTTGTGGTAGATAAAAAGCATATGCAAGAACAATGGGAGACAACAGCATCTGAAGCACTGGGTGCCTAACAAGGATTGTGAGAAAAAGTAACAAAGTTATAAACTTTACCAGTCACACTTAAAATGTTACTGAATAGAAGATGAAATATATTAGAGACGCATAAACAACTTCACCATGTCTTTCAAGTTTTCCTCTTAGATCATTTTAGAAAATGTGTTTACACACTCTTCCACTTCAGTTTTTGCTGGATTTGATGTATTTTGTAGTAATTTTAAAGACAAATTCAGGTAGTAAATGTTACAAGAGAGAGTCAATGATAGAGAAAAGCATGTTTTCTAGGGACGCACCAATCAATAGGCCCAGATTTTTTCGTTTTTGGAGATCAGACATGGCCGATATTTACATGTGAAGCTGATCTTATGTTCGTCAACAAAAGTCTAAAATTCAACCACTTGATTGACAGACTCAAATACCAGGACTGTCTGTGGGTTTTTAGTTAATAATCACCCCACTGTTGCCAATTCAGAAACTTTCTTGCTACATTTCAGAGAAGAAAATCAGCATCAACCAGAAATGCAATTGGTAAGTCAGGCTTTTTAGATCGGATGTTAGTGTCTTCCCCCTGCTGGAGCATCTCCTAATAAAATTTTGGACGTGTTCTTTTTTTCATCCTATTTCACTATAAAGTTTTTTCAGCATTCCTCAGAGGAATTGTATTTCTCCTTTAATTCTCTCATAACCTGCTTGCCAGGGAAGAGCAGGAAGTCCCTTCAGCAGGTGCTGTGGTTCTGAATAAAAAGGCAGTCTGGCAGTCTGGGTCCTATGTGGATTAAAGGATCCCAGGACTCTCTGAATTCACTCAGCCTGCCGGGAAAACCAGCCGCTGCACTCAAATTCACCTGAAGAAGCTCGGAGCTTTAGTTTCGCTGCAGGCAGTGAGCCGTGCTGCGGGGCTTTGTGTGTGGCTGGAAGCGCTTTCCCAAAACATCTGTACCTCTGAAGGCCGGAGGAGATGCGATTCTTCCTCCCTGGGAGCTGCACGGAACTCAGATTATCCTTCCTTTCATCATTCGTAGCTCTAAGGTTCCAGCGCGTTCTCCCAGACATGCAAACACACTTCAGAAGCTGCTCGTCTCAATAAGCCGTTTCACCCACAAGGCTTCAAATGGTCGGATTTCCGATTGTGCAAATGATTTATTCTCACCTGTGCATTTACAGCTCACTTTAAAAATCTGTCAAACGTGCAACAGCTGTAGTGGTTTGGTTTGTTTAAAACTAATTTTGGGGCTGAAAGGGTGATCGGTTAATTGAACTAATCGTCAGCTAACTTGGTAATTAATTATACAGACTCAAACAAAGGTAATTTGCTGAAAGAACAACGTATTCAGTAATTAAGCCAAAACTGTATAAAAAATATACATTTTGCAATTCAGAAAAGTAAAAACCTCCTTTTTCTGTAATCATGTTCTACTCAGGTGGCAGCTTAACCTTGTTCAAATTATGTAAAAAATTAAATTAAATAAATAATCTCCATTTAAGCACATTTTGCTATCCAATTATTAATCAGTTAATTCAAACAAAATAATTAACAGCTTTTTAATGTATTTTCACTTTTCCAGGTTTTGGACCATAAATATCCTGTGTAAATGTGGACATGCATAACCAAAAGATTCATTGTTGTAAATCTGACTGTGATCTGCTTTGCTGTCACCTTTCTTTTCCTCCCGAAAGACAATCAGGCCCAGAGCATGATGCAGCCTCTGTAGTGGGTTACCATAGAAATGGTGTGTTCAGGGTGACATGCAGCATTTACCTCCACATACAGTTTTAAAGGATTTAGCAACTTCAGTTCAGAATTGCTATCAAGAAAATATTTTTGCAAACTTTGATGACAAACTATAGAAAATGTAATTCCTGTCTTGGAACTCTTCTGTGAACCAAGTCATGATTCATTTGGGCTCAAATAATTATTTCACTGAATGATAAATTAGTCTAATCTAATTTATTTATATTATGGAGCAGCTGCTGCATATAGATTAAGAACTGAAAATGACTTTAACTGTAGTTCTTATTTTGCAAAAGTTTCAAAATGAAAACATATTAGAAAAAGCATGCATAGAAATTTTTATTATATTTATGTATTTTGCTAGTAATTTTGGTACTTCTGCCTGGAGGTGCCCAGCGTGTTATAGAGAACTGATAATAACCTTTAAGGGATTTTAAAAGTTTCTTTCATGCAGAAAATATTTGAAACATAAATGGTACTATAAAAATATAAACATTTGTTTTATTGACCACAAATAATTTCCTTGTTGAATTGGACCCAACAAGAACAACAAGTGAATCTATGCTAAAACCCCCAGAATAATCTAATACTGCTTTTAATTCCAGAACCTGAAGCGTGTAGCAGAGGTGTGGATGGATGAGTACGCCGAGTACATCTACCAGCGCCGGCCCGAGTACCGCCACCTGTCAGCCGGAGACGTGACGACTCAAAAGGAGCTGCGCAACAAACTCAACTGCAAGAACTTCAAGTGGTTCATGAATGAGGTGGCCTGGGATCTGCCCAAGCACTACCCGCCGGTGGAGCCCCCTGCTGCCGCATGGGGAGAGGTACAGTTTGTCCCACTCCTGGATTTGTTGGCGAAAGGGCGGAGAAATCTTCACTGAATTTTAAGCCAGTTTGCCCGACTTACCAGACTGTTATGCTTCTTTCTGTTCACTACTTCTAACACCATTAATAAGCTAATACTGAGTACATGTGATTGGGCATTTTGAACTGTTGCAGATTAAAGTCTTGCTTGTGACAGTTTTTTTCTTGTTGTTACTCCAGGTCCGTAACGTTGCCAGTGGATTGTGCATGGAGAGCAAACACTTTGTGTCTGGAAGTCCAATACGACTGGAGAACTGTGTGAAGGGCCGGGTTGATGTTAGCTGGAGTCACGGACAGGTCAGAATCACCTGACATTTTGTATATGTTCATATGACTCATTGAATCATTTAAAATAGTTTCTAAACATTTTTATTTGCAAATCCGTCCAATATAGTTATGTTAAACAATTTTTCTAATTATTTTAACTCGTTATCTGGTTAAGCTGGATGGTGATAAATTTTACCTCCTCACCCAATTCTAGCTATTCTTATCCTGTTAGTGTGTAGGATTGATCAGTCTGTTGGCTCTTTTCTCTTCACCTTTTCTTTTGGCCAGGCTCTAAAATATGGCCAAATATTTATATTTGAAGAAATTGCTGGGGGGTGTGGAAGATGTTCTCATGCCCATAATGCCAATATTGAACAAGCTCTGCATGGTTGGCAGCAATATCCTGGAACGCCTTCAGCCCTGACACCTGGAGGACATTTTAGACATCCTGAATTCTTCAAACTAGCATGTTGCTTTCACTGGTTTCCTGCAGTTTTGATGGCAGAACGTTTTTCACTGCTGACGCAAGAATACACTGGTTTAAGTCATATCTGCACATTCCTGTGTAAGATTAGAGCAGATAATATCAGCTGGGCTTTCGCAGCTTCACCTCTGGAAAAAAAAAACTGAGAAAGTTTTTAGTTGTTAAAAAAAACCATTATGCTAAGAGATACTTTTGCAAACTCCACATAGTAGACTTATTAGAATGGGAGGTTTTGACCATGTCTGTATTTATACCTCAGTGATTTAGTATTATGGAAAAATAAGAAAATGTTTCCTGTTTATTTGTTTAAATCAGGATAAAATTAAACAAATTATACAAAAAAATCTAAAATACATTTTTAATTGAAATGTATATTTAATTTATTGATCATGTATATACATGCGACAACCTCGCCCTACTGTCAACTATTTTCTGTAAGAAAAAGTGAATCACTAAATATCTTATTTTGGGTTTTTATCTGAGGATTTGATAGTTTATATGGCGTAATATATTTGTTATAATAACAAAACAAAGTCGTCTACTTCTTGCTGGTCAGCATTTATATTATTCTTGATCATTTCTGCCTAGCAGTGATTCAGTATATTTAAGTTATTTCAGGAACTTTAAGCTGCCTCTGGTCTCTCATCCTATTTGCTGCAGGTAATTAATTTTCTTATCTCTGCCATGTCCGGCTCCCTGTGACTGTACCTCCACAGCTTAAGACTTTCTTATCACTCTAGTTCAATTAGTTAATTGGTGTCTGACCAAACATTCATTTGGATAAAGACAGAGAACATCTGCATCAGATGTCTCTGAATATGCAGCTGTTACAGTATTGTGACCATTCACATCCCCATAAAGTCATTTTTATCATCCAGGCAGCAGATCTTCTTGGCTTGAACAAATCAGGAGTGCTGATTGCACAACAAATTCTCAAATTTTTCTGATGGCCATCAGTTCAAATATTTACCTTTTTATAGCTCACATAATGAATAAATCTGCTGGAATGTATTGGAAGTTGTATTCATAGATCTATAATTCTTTCAGCTTTATTTATATCATGGTGTTAATGAGCTGCATTAATCTAACCAGATCCCTTAATATCCTTATAATAAACCTTACTGTCACTCTCACCTCAGATGTTTTTATTTCAAAGTGGCATTGCAGTAGATTGAAGGTTTGTCCCCATAGATCGCACCACTGTTGTTTTCTCTTTATTAACCATCATCGTTGGCTAAACACACATGAATGCCATATACAAGCAAAGACTTCATTACCTCCTCATGTCTCAGAAGGCTTGAGTTTGTACTCGCGTGTCACACCGAGGATCTTTATACTGAGCTCATAATGCAACCTTAATGGATTGAACGTCCCCTTTTGTTTCCTGAACGTCTCATGGCTTCGACAGTTTAATTGCTTTTGTCCAAAGACGCATTGTAGTTTAATTTGTGACATGGTTGCGAGTCGTTTGGCACTAAAGAGAAATGGATTTGCTGCAAATCACAGGAGGTCTTTAAGTGGATGTCCTTGTCAGATCTTTTTTGGTTCATTATAAAAGAAGAGAGGGTACGGTCGGAGAGCCGGAATGGCTGAACCATTAGTAAAAACACACAATAAAAGCAATACTTTCCAGTGTTATTGAACTTTCCAACTTTTACAGATTCCCACTGATTTGTCTCTTTTGATCCAACATGAAGTCTGTGTTCCCTGCAGGTGTTCACGTTTGGCTGGAGGGAAGACATCAGGGTGGGCGACCCGATGCACACCAAAAAGGTCTGCTTCGATGCCATTTCCCACCACAGTTCTGTCACGCTGTACGACTGCCACGGCATGAGGGGGAACCAGCTGTGGCGCTATAGGAAGGTACTCTACTGTCTTTCTTGAGCTGGCAAATAATGTTCTATTTAATGCTGCAAGAAAGCAGTCTTGAATTAATCAACAGTTATGGTAAAAAGGAAAGTACAACCATTTTTATAAGCAAAGGTTTAGTGCATCAATGTAGAACAAAAATGATTTGCTCCTTTAGCAGGTTCAAAAATAACCACAGAGTTCATTCTATCCAATAGTTATTTATTAAAGGGGGCATATTATGCAAAATTCATATTTTACACATTTTTATATTTCCATTTGGGTCTCTACTGCTATTGAAACCAGTCCAAGCACCTAAACAAATCAGCCCGCTCTTCTTTGGCAGTAAGTTAATGCTTTCTGGTGTCTGTAAAATGAGCCATCTCAAAAATTTCCAGAATGTATCATCACAAATCAGCAGCCACTGCCTCTCGCCTAGGAACGCCAGTGAAGTCCTTCTAGTCACCTGGCAACCCAACCAAAACTCCAGCTCATTTGGTCAGCAGGACTTCCTGCTGTATGCGTTGTGCAACGGCTGCTGGAAAAAGTGTTTTGTTGTTAACTTACCATCCAGAAAACACTTGCTGCATTCTTGTTGGTTGTGCAGGAGGCTCCACTTCTACTTTTGAAAGATGTATGGTTGTATAAATGTGCATCGGTTTTAATAATTTCCATGGGTAAGTGTAGATGTTGAATTGGGGGATGTGGCCAGCAGCAGATTAGTTGGACTTAAAGTGACAGAGCCCTCAAACGGCTCATTCTGAACTGATCAGATTAAAATTAAAAAGAATAATTTTGTGCAGAAAATGTAATGAACATGTTTTTCTAGTCATAGAACATAGAACACAGGCTACTGCTAGCAACAGTTGCTACTCTCATCTCAGTGCTGATGTCTTTAAATCTCCTCTACAAACACACACTTGTATGCTAAAGACTGGTCATTTTTACATTGTCCTGATATGTCAGACTGTAGAATTGAAGAACATTTTAAATAGTCATTACAGATCTGACAAGTGGACTGTAGTGTTAAACCCATCCGTTGTCTTCCATCCTTCCTTTCTCTGATCTTTCTGTCTTCTCGTTTTCCAGGACAAAAGTCTCTATCACCCCATCAGCAACAGCTGCGTGGACAGCAACGCCAACGAGCGACGGGTCTTCATGAACACCTGTGACCCCTCGTCCCCCAGCCAGCAGTGGCTGTTTGAGAGAACCAACAGCACAGTTTTGGAGAACTTTAACCGTGGGACGAACTGAGTCTGTGCAACTCAGAGACTCTGGACTCGTGCAGCCGTGGACTCGGCCGCCGATGTTGCTGCTACTGTTGTGAACAGGAGCGTTCCCTGTTTTCCTGGAGCTTGGGGGTGGAAGGCTGTTATTCTCTTCTTGCAAAGGTGCCAGAAGTAAATCAAGATGGGATATCTATCGTAAAGAAAAGTTAAAGGAGACACTGAAATGTGTTCTGATTAATGGTGTAAAAGTGACTTAAGGGTGTTGTGCTTTGGCAGCGGGTCTGTCTCACTTCCTGGTTTTGCTTTTGAGTTATTACCCAAAATTCCTCATCATTCTCTCTCCCTTTTATCCCCTACTTCTTGTTTCGCCTCCCTCCTGGCCCTCACAATGTGCCTCTGCCCTTCCGTCCGTCTCAATCTCCCTGCTTGACTGCACCTTTGCCCACCCTTTCCATTCTCTCCCTTTTTAAATCCCCTTATGTCTCTCCGGCTCTGACAACCTCCCTGGGGGAGCTTGTGGGAGGGGAGGGAGGCGGCTTCGCGCTGAGTCAAAGTCATCCTGACACCCGGTGAAGCCAGGCAGAACCACTCCGAGAATCAGCCAGCAAATGGGTTCTCCTCCACGTCTGCAGGCAAAGACGCCATGAGCGGAGCTGACAGAGAGACCGAGGGGACGAGACTGCCACCTTCTGCACACGCTCAGCTCGTTTTCCCTTTATTCTCTGCCCTCCCAACGTTTACCCATGAGTCACTCTCAGATGTGTCTCTGTGCCGCGTCGGCCTTCTATTTTCTTCGAACACGACTGCCGTCTGATGTTGGATCTGTCCTGCTTGGTACAGAAGAACATTGCACATTTGTTTTTTTTCTGCCCCTCGCTGTGTTCAAACCCAACTTTGAAACTTGGGATGTATTCCCCGTGCTCCGTCGTCTCCCCCCATGTAAACGTTTCTAAGCCGTCCTCTGCTGCTTCCCGGTTCAGTCACTGGAACGACCTGGTCACAGACGGCCAAGCGGCGGGTCTTGTTCTCCAGCTGTGAGACGGGCAGGCCTGCTGATTCATGGCAGGCCGGGGCCCGATTGGCCGCCCGCCGAGCTGATTCATCACTTTGGCTGAATTATTCCGGATGGCCTCACTGAGCTAGCGCTGGGATTCGGATAAACTTGAATGGAAATCTTAGTGCCTTTTGTTGGACTCCAGAAGGTTTTGTGCGTTCCAGCCAGTCACAGTGAAACTCTGGCGACTTTAAAATGAAGCTAAAATGACCTGCGGTGAAGTGAAGGCAGCGCTGTTTATTCTGTGAAGCTTTCGAAGTTGGCGCGCTCCGAAAGCACAAACCTAGAGAGTGTTTTTCCTACAATAGTTTCTCCTGCCTTCAAAGGTTAGCTGCAGCCTTTCTTAGACCTTAATCATGGCGAGTTGCTGTGTTTCTGGTTCTTCTTCTCTCCTGTGTTCAATCCGAAGTACTTTAGTGGTAAAGAGAGAGACTTGGTGGTGGTTATTAGCCCTTCTAATTCCAGATGTTTTTGTCTGTTAATTTATTTCTCTTTAAGAAATAAATTAAGTTTTTCTTTTGGGTTTTTCTGGGATCCTCCAATCTTCCTAACTCAGCTTGCAGAGATCCAGTAAATCAGACAAAAAAAAAATCCATGATTTTTTTTTTTTTTTCTTTTCTTCACATCCAGCGCTTTATTGCCTGTGTGTACAAACTGGAGATGCATCAATTAGCTGAACAGAATCAGCCTTTTTTTTTATGGATCTGTTCTGGTCAGAGAGGCAGAAAAACACATTTTTATTCCTGATTTTCCCTTAAAGTGAATTAAAAATAAAAACTTCCACAATTCTTAGTGTGTGAACAGCTTGCACTTTCATTAAATTCAAAAGCGCATCAGTCAGATGATGTAAAGGTTGATACCGTAGTTCAATGTGTTGTTGAGATCCAAGTCCTTAAATTTCAAAGAATCTGCAGGACATCTTTATATCTTATAATTAGAATTAAAAATAAATTAAATTGACAAGTACAACCTAAAGAGAATCAGAAAATTGTGCTGAACACAATAAAAAGCAGGAATGCTTCCTGGATGCACGTCTATAACCTCTGTTTGAGATCTATCATGAACACAGCTGCACAAATCTGACAAAAGGCTTTTACAGATTTATGTAAGAAAAAAGTGGATTATGCAGGAAAAATGCATCTGCACTGTTTCATACTTTCATTCAATCATCTATGAAGAAAACACTCAAGAAAAGGCTTTTAATTCCTCTAAAACACTCATTTCAATGGAGCTAATCTGCTTCTGTGAAGGAACCATCAGTCTTAGCAGAATGTTCTCACATTGAATATTTTGATTTATGACAAAACATAGGAAGATGGGTTGACAATACAGACCTTCCAACAACAATACAGACCTTCCCACAAAAAGCAAAAAGAAAAAAAAATTGAAATCAGAAATGTACATTTAAATAATAAAAAAAAGACAAAAGTTTAGCTAAACACTAGAAAACTTGGTGAGAACATTTTTTTAGATTTTTTTTCTGTTTCTCTCCTCAAATTCAAAAGTTTACATACATTTGACTTGTGTCAATTTCAACAACAAAAAAAAATTCTAACAAATGTTCTCACCAAGTTTCCTAGCATTTAAGGAACAGAAATAGTCATATTCTTAACTTCTGGTTTCAGGAACTTTTGTTTTACTTAACTTATCTGGAGAGTTGAAATCACTGGTGGAAATGCTGAGTCTGTTCAGAAGTTGCCCCTGACCTTCCAGCGACATGTCTGGACATATCTGGTCATCATCAGATGTTTAGGCTGCGACATGTGAGTCACTGCAGAAGCTCGGTTACTGACTCATAACCCAGTGGGTCCAAACTCCTGCAGGCGTCTGACCTTTTCACAGCCTGACGCCACATGACTCTGTTCTGCTCTCCAACTCATATTCACTTGGACAGATCAGGACTGAGGTGAATGATTGGTGGAGTGGTGGATACTCCAGGCAAACTATTTTAGTTTGAAAAGGAAAAAGTGTAAGTGCTGAGCCAGACTATCACTGATTTAATGAGAAGGAATCTGGATAGTGATAATCACTGGCAGCTGCTGGTTTGGTGTCCTGGACTAGGAAATCAGACAAATCAGGGCAAATAGTTCAGCTCTCTGACATACCTGAGCAAAGGAGCCTGGATTTTCATCTTTTTTGTTTTTTTTGCTTTTGATCAGAATCAAACACTAGGTTTAGTATAAAAATCTAAGAGTCACTTTGTGAAGTTTGAAGGGCTAAAAAGCAGAGGCAGACTCTTCCACAGCTGCATGGTTGGAGTTTCACTTCTGAGCTGATCTGGGGACGACGTTTGGAAATAACACTGCAGTGTCACTGATTTACCTTGAAGAAAATACTGAAAATATATATTTTTTTAGGTTTTCAACACTTTATGTTTACCTTTGAATCATCTCAGTACTTTTCTGATAAAACACACTTTCCACCATTGTTCAGGTTTTCTGTATGTCATAAATTTGTTTTCTGCCTGAATTTGCATCCTATAAATTCTCATGTTGCACATTTCTGCAGACTAGTAATCAGTCAGTTTTTTATTATTATTTTGGCTCTTTTGAACACTCACATGTGCAAATCTCTTTCCATCTTTCCCCTCTGCCCATCTTGCCTGCTGCCACATATTATGATTCCAATTTTCCCCAATACTTGACTCGCCCTGTGGTCCTTGAATTAGTGCAGCAAAAAACATGCTTGTGTTCACTTATATCAGCTTCATCTTGTGTGCAACATTTTCTTTTGCAAAGCTTTGCACAAAAGAACAGGTGCACATTATTTTTAACATTTATTGTATTTTGTTAGGCCTGTTTTGTCCCATTTTTAATTTTTCCATGCCTTCAAACAAGCTGCAACTGATATTTTATCCTTTTTTCACATTCAGTAGCCTCAGTTTTGCAATGACTTGACTGCAGTTTTGCCTCTTAGTTCCATGGCTGGTTTATGCAGAGTTGTAACCTGTTTTGTCCATCAACAAACTTTTGTTGTGTGTCTGTGAAGTTTCCCAATCAAATTTAAGGCATGAGTGTCGTAAATCTAAAATAAAAAACAAAAAAGGAATCTTCGATTTGATCTGGCAATGTGGCTCATTACCCAGGGTGCCAATTTGTAAGGGATGGTCAAGCATTTAAAAATATTAAATGATCAGTTACCCCAGATAGGGCTTTTATTGCAACTTGCATACCCAGTTGAATCAGCCTGGCCGTCCTCCACACACTGTAAGAAAATGTGGCTGCATACTTGAAGAGGCTAATGATGATGAAGTTTGTATTTATATTGCAGATTTCTATTTATTCTATTTGTAAAAGGAACATAATGTGAATTAAATCACCTTTGGTTCAAAATTTAACCTGATTTGTCAAACCTCAGTTAGATTATATTTCTTTATATAATCCTCATTTTATGTGTGAAATGGTGAATAGCATTTCATGCTTTTCTTTGGAATTGAGTAGAGCATGAAAACAATAGATAAATTACAAAGCATATCCTAGATTAGGTAAAAGCTCAGTTTTCATTTGGGAAATCTGAAATCTATTTGTCAAAAGAAAAAAAAATGATGTCAGTAAGGAGGAGGACTCACCCAGGGCGCCATTAATGCAAGAACCACAGCTGGAGAGATGATTTAACTTTGAGTCATTTGACATTCAAGTGATATTCCTTGAGGGTGTATTTCATTTTCCTTCATATCTTAAAAACATATAATTAAGTGATTTGCTCTTGCTGTAAGAACTTCACACCCAGGCTTAAGCTGCAGGCAGACAAGCTTAAATAAATGCAGTGAGAGCAGCGCAGCTTGACTGAAAACTCAGACAGTGAAGGATTTATAAGCTTAGTAGCTGGATGCTCTGTCTCAGGTTTTGGTGCAGACACCACAGTAACTAACTTAAGGATAAAAGTTGGACAAATTTGTTGACTTTCTTCTAAACTCGCCCTTATCCCCTTTATCCCTGCAGCTTTAAGCAAAGGTTTGCTGAGTGATGCTCTATTGGCCAAGCTGATTAACCACCAACTCTCAGCTAACCTCATGCTAACAGCTACCGTTTGTGTTTCACAACTGGTCGTTACTAAAAATGGATGACGAATTGAGTGTTTTGAAACAAGGTTCCGAGGGTTTCTGAGGTTCAGTGTGAGACCAAAGCTGCAGCGTCCATCAACATTTGCTCCTGTAAATGAATCAGCTGCATCCTTTGATGTTTACAGGAGGTTTCATTTGAGCCCTAAACTCTCTCTTTACACTTGTGATGTGCATTTTAAACATGAAACACATTCTTTTGGACCTTCATGTGTCTATTGACATCCACCTTATTTTTATTTTTCATTTATTTAGGTGAAGCTCTTCAAGCTAATACAACTACACAAATTCACCATGACTCAGAATGACAGAATGAAAGCAGTTTAAGTACACAAAATATTTCCTGGCACTTACTCAGTAATTTCCAAGTATTAGAGGGTAAACTGTGTTGTGAATGTACCATTCATCTGTACTGTAACATCAAATTATTATTATTATTATTCTCTCCCAGGATGTCGAGTTTAGAGGAAATTGGCGGAACAGCTTGTTTTCTAAGAGTTTTAATGTGTCAGCCTGTCACAGCATGTCACCTATATGTGGGAGTTATGTTGTGTACATTTTGTAACTGGAAAAAAATCCCATATTTTTTCTACTGAGATTAAAACTGTAAAACTGTATTTAGATATTTAACAAACTGTGCAGAGCAACTGGAGATGTAGAATATTTTGCTGAAACTATAAAATAAAAAGGTTTATATATTTGGAGGAAATTGTGTCTCTATTGTGTGTTTTATAAGATAAATTACCAAATCAAGTCCAACACAACATCATTAAAGGGATATCTTAGAGTATTTCAAAGTGGGGTTTTGTAGGGCTGGGAGTCATCAGTATCTTATCTTTGCTGAGATTAGATTTCCTGATAACAGAAAATAAGAGCAAATACAAAATCAGTCAACTCACAACAGTGTAGAAAAAAGCAGATCTGTGTGTAGGATACATCAGATCTATCCTATGAATCTGCTATATAGTGACTGAAAAGGTTTTATTCCCACCACCACAGCAGCATGGCTCTTTGTCTGCATGATAAACGGGATGAAAACCAAAAGCAGGCCCGTTTCTACATCGGGTTGTTTGCCACAAGTGCAATGAAGTCAAATGTCAGTAATTTAACAATAATTTCTCATTAGCAGATGTAGGAAATGTGTGGATAATCTGGATAATCATATATTTTGTCACTTTTTCTGCCACAATGGTAAGCATCAATTTCTCACATTTAAATAATTACTAAAGCAACAATTTGAATTCACAAAAAATTTAAGTAAAATGAAAATAATGGAAACATTGATTCCCAATGTCACTAGATGTCTTAGATGACACAGTTATGAATTTTCTTCTGCATTGTGCAGATGTGATTTGCCTTCAGGCTGTCAGAGGCTGACAGACTGACGTCTCAGCAGCAGAGACCAGAGCAGAGACCAGGCACCAGGTGGACGAAGCGGCTGCTCATTCCTGCTGCCATCGTGTTTCCTAAATAACTCTGCCGGTGATGTCTGGTACCCACAGCTTCCTAATCTCCTTCTCTTGTCGCTTCTTGTTGCTGGCTTTGTATAATTTTAACCGCTTCGGCAACCGATGGTGCAAAAATGCACTTTCCACCGACATTAATCCCATAATCATATTTCCCTCTGCAGGCCTGGTAACTGATAGTTTTCCAGTTTTCTGTGAGTCATTCTGCGCCCGGCCATTATTGCTTTTGCAATTCGTTTCTCGCTCAGCTCGTCATGGTGACTCTGATGGAGCGCGTTCAGGGTGAACATTTTATAGCTTCTGTCTTATTGGAGCTTTGACATGATTACACAGTCTCAGTAAGCATAGTGCTGGTGCTATAAAGTCCTAATTAAAATGTGTCTGGATTTCTTTTCCTTTTTTTTTGCAATTGCAAATGTGAGTGCCCTAGACTTTAATCAGCAAAGGTTATGTTTCTCCATAGACCAGTGTTTTCTCCCCATTCTTATTTATTCCCAGTTAATTACAAAATAATCAGCATTCCCTCAGACTCATGAGCTGTAACTAGGACAGAGATCAGGCTTTTACATTAGCACTGTCTTCCATTAAAGATCTCCATTAAGTTTCTTTATTAGGCTTGGCACCATTATAAAAGAGAAAAAGGCAATCCAATTGTCTCCCATAATTCACTCACTCTGCCGCTCTCTGCAGGTTGGCACATCACTTTGATTGCGCAGCATAAAAGGGAAGATGCTCCAATGACTGTTTTTCCTGTTCTGATAATGTGACCATTTTTAGGTTTTACTTTTGGATTCAGTTCCGTTGTCAGACAGGAGACTTGAGAAGGACAAAAAATGAAGGTGTGTGAAGGAAATAATCAATAATCACACATTTCCTAACAAACCTTAGTAAACTTAGGAACTTAGTTTTCTTCATTTGTCCATGTTTCTCTTGCAAGCAGCCAGATTTTATTGTAATCTTTAAAAACTTGATCAGTAGTTCTCTGATCTTTCAGAGAGTCTTCCAAAGTTTTTCCTTGGACTTTGGGTGTTTGCCATATTGTCTAAACAATTACGCTTGCTTTCTGTTCATATGTGGATTCTTTTCCACTACTCCAGATTATTTCCAAAATCTAAAATCATAACTGCTGAGTTGCTGAGTGAAGTGGTCACTCTGTCCTGTGTGTGTCTGTATGGCCCTCTGTTGGACTGGTGAACTGTCCAGTTTGTATCCTGCCTCTTTTTGAGGGGGATAGACACCACCCTAATCTGTACCTTGTTATTACCATTGTAAATGTGGAAGTTGTCCACAAAAAGATTTGGCCAATGAAGCTTAGACCAGGCTTTATTCTGTGTCACAAAGGCCTTCCAGGGATGGCACTGCTGACAAGAGTCTTTGCACCAAACCAGCAAACCCAGAACTGCATCAAAGTTTATGAGCATGAAGAATATATGTTTTCTCTGGCAGGAAAGAAAATCTGCAGCAAAAGACTATTGTCTGGCCTTAGTCTGTTGTCCTGCAGACTTTTGTGTGTTCAGTTGCTGCCATCACTCTATATCATTCTCATTCTCCTGGATTCAAATATATTGGTGAAAAGGCAAATGTTAACCTTTGCTTCTAAAAGAGCAAGTCAAACTCATTCATATCATGTTTTTTTTTTCTTATTATGTTGTCCGTAGGAGAGGTTGCTGGGGATTTCTGGGGTTTGTGCCATTTTAAAAGCACGCACTTCTCAACTTCGCATTGATTTACTATAAAAGGGAGATGTTTCACTCACAAGGGCCTTTCAGGAATGTCAACCATAAAAGTGACAAAATGCACCACTCGATAACAGGAAAGTTCAGAAAGTCCTCAACTTTAAGAGACTTTGCTTGGACAGAAGATCCAGTCAGACACCTGACTTACAAGTGTGCACAATTAGAACTAATCCGCTTTTTCAAATTGAGTGAAAGAACTCCCCTAAAGAGTTGGAAACTCATTAGGGGAGTTCCTCATTAGAATACCCTAATGAGGGTATCATAGGTCAAAGCTAATCTCATCAGCACAGTCAACTTTGCAAAATTCCTAATTTTCTATATTTTACTTCCAATGTTCCAGATTTTTTCAGGATCTTGCCTAAGTGCCATGAACATGTTACAAAATGATTCCCAAAGTTTAACATTTTGTAAGCATTTGTTTAGAAATGTCAGGATTTTCACATGCTATCCATTTGCTCCACGTAGATTTGAGGCCCTGAAATGTCTTCTGACCTCCACTTCACTGGCAGGTATTACGATTCAGAAATGTCTGTAGATGTTTTGGTGGAAAAGCCCCTGTGAACTTTGTTGGGCTCAACTCAAGAGATGAAGACTCAAACTGAGTGATTTCACAAAGATGGCAGGAACTGTAGGAGTTGATGAAGGGTAGTGATCAGTTGGACAGATGAGCAATGGGGAATGTCAAGAGTTGAGGATGAAACGCGGAAGTGATGGAGGGATGGAGAGGCAGGATGAATGAGAGGGACTACAGTGAAGGAATAATTGAGCACAAAGTGAGTGATGAAGGAACTTGTAATGAGAGATGAGATGAACATAAAAGAGTGAGATGAGTGAGAGGAGTTGGATAAGAAATGAGTGGGATGAAGAGAGGAGGAGGTGAGGAGAGTTTTTGAGCTGAGGGACATTGGAGGAAGGGTTGAGAGGGATCAAGGGGATGAAAGTGAGGGATGAGAGGGGTGAAGAGGAAGGGAGGAACCAAAGTTAACTGAACAGGCAACTAAAGTGAAAAAGACCCTGAAGATTTCAAGTCCACTTAAAGATTGTAAAGTGTTGTTGCATCTAATGTAAATGTCAATATTTGTAATCATCCTGCAGTCCCACTACATGTTTTCTTTTGCTTTAATCTTTACTGAAGGAGTAAAGTCTGATCCACTTGTCAGAATCATTCTACACATCTGGTCCTGTTTAACCAGGAACTGATGAATGTTAATACAGAATGTTAACACAATTGTAGTAATTAATTAATTAAGCTTAGTTCATATGGCACCTTTCAAGATAAAAATCACAAATCATCCAACAAAACATCTGTGATACTTTTATTGTCTGGTCAACTGAGGGCTGAATACTTAATAAATCTGATGTCTGCTGGTTAATGGGGTCTAGTTAGTAGAAGCAGCTGTTCCAGTGTGAGGGTCACATCCAGTGTCACTCATTGCTCTTGAATGCAAATGGCTTAAAAAAACTAAACAAAAAGTATTTTAACAGCCAATCTATTTTTAATTTTTTTGCCTAATCTTCGCAAAGTTTTCAAAGTTAGCATACTTAGCCTCCCCTAAATAAATTCCTCTGGATAAATTCTCAAGCGTTAATTACTCGACTGTTTTGTAAACTTTCAGTTGAACAAAGTTCAACATCTATGTTACTGACTTAATGATTTTTCAAGGAGTTAGACCTGTATAGTCATGCTTTTATTTTGAAGAGAGTGAAGACTGTTTATACAGTCCCTTTTCCTCATCCTTTGATCGCTCTCTTTTTCCCCCAGTAACTTTATTTCAAAGAAGAAACGTGAGGAAAAAAGTAAAACACTGACTGTAGAGAACATGAAATAAATATAAATAAAACATCTACAGGCATTATAGAAAATGGAAGCTATAATGTCAAAACTAAATTGGGGCTCAATGATTCAGGTTTTTCAGGAGAAGAATTTGAGTTGAAGTTAATGCTTTAGCATAAGCTGCTGCGTTAGAGTTAATGTAAGAGTTAAAAATGAGTGCTTTAGGATCAGCGTACCTAGCTCTTGTTTTTGGCCGTATGTGACGGCACTCTGGATACTTTCAGCTTGGTTCAAGGTTTTGCTTTTTTAAGAATTTTTCTCAGCTTCAGACATGAAATTGAAAACAATTGAAAGAAAGAATTAGTTAGCTCATAATATCATCTCCTTTGTTTCATATGAGTTTCTCATTTAGTTTACACCACCAGCTTTTCAGAGATTCTCAATGCAATGAACAAAGTAAGAAGAATGTGAGCAATCAATGCAAGAAAGGAGAAATCCTTGCCGCACTCATTTTTGCATAGACAGTTGGTGATAATGCCTTTATCATTCCCAACATAGAAAGGGAAGTTAACCATACAGTTACTGAAAACAAAAATCTAATCCTATAGTCCAGGAATATCAAATTAGCTCCAGAGATTTTTCCTGATTTCCACAGCTGCTGTTGGATAGCTCAGCTCCAAGGTGAGACTCAAAAGAAAAGTGAGTTTTATCTCTTGGCATTGATTCAACAAAGGTCAGAGCATTTATTTATAGAATCATTATACTCTCTGAAATAGTGATGCAGAATTGATTTTATTCTTTCTGCAGCCTCTGATTGATGAATGGGGCCCATTGTGGATCTCATGCTCTGGCCGGAGCGTCAGCGCTCGGTCAGGGATACAAAGAGCAGTCTCCTCTGATTCCGCATCGATTATTCCACAGCTTTCCAGAGAGAAATGACAACAACATTCATCACCGTCTCTGTGACTAAGAAACAACTGAGTTGAAAACATTTTCTGCTGGAAGTTGTGAAAGCATTATTGATTCTCAGCCTGATAAAAAGTTAGGAAACCTGCTTTATGTGAACCATTTTAGTCTTCACAAGAGATTTGTCCTTTTTTCTAACATAAAAAAAGGATAATTCTCTTTTTTATGATAGGAACATAAAAACGAGACTGTCCTGCTTTTATAGTGTTTTTGTCTGAGTTCATTTTAAAACTTGAATTTGGTGAATTTGGACTTCAGTGTTGGCCGATTCTCCTGCAGTCTGCAGTTTGTTTTGTTGCTACAATGAGCATTTTATGACTGAAGGACTGGAGGATTTGGAGCAATTTCTAGCCAATGGAAATACTTCCCATGTGTTTAGACAGAGTCTGAATCAAGTTCACTTCACTGTTCACTGTTAGTTTAAAGTAAGAGTAAAAACAGTTTTTTGTTGCAGAATAGCACCGGTGCAAAGGTTGAGCCTGCAATCTAACTCTAAATCAGGATGTGGAATGAGTCGTGTTTAGAACCAGAAATACTTTGTGTTTTTGATGAGATTAGCAGCAGGTGTGGAGGTAAATCATACCACCAGAACATTTCTCATTTACTCCAGCCAACAAACTCTAGAAATGTAAGCAAAGCATTGCTGGCAAAGGAGATACTCTAGCTTTATTTTGTAGGATTCATCTTGGAGTAGAGCTGCAGATTAGGTTTTAGGATTAGATATTCATTCTGCACAGAGTCATTCAAGCTGTTCTCTGCAGCACTTTGGTGACACGTGTCAGTCCTCTGGTCTCTGGATGAGCGGCAGAGATGTTTCTGAGAAAGTCTTTTAACATGACATACATTGTTGGGAAAAAAAAAAACACTCCCAGGATTTAACTAAGCAAATCGGTAGGAGGATCTTACTGGATAGTTACTGCATGGGTGATCATCGGTCAGGTGGAAGCAGGTTATTTAATCCCAATTGTTGTGAAGAGTAGCTTCTTATTTGTTGAATAACTATGTGTAAAGACACTTCCTGTGTTTGTGAAAAGCTGTTAGTCTGTTTAAGAAGGGTCAAATCATTGGCTTCAAGCAGAAAGAACATGCAAGGAGATTATGAAGCTACAATTAGGATCGGAACGTTGCCTCTTACAAACAGACATGAGGAAAAGCAAGGAACCGTTGATTTTGTGAAACCTACGAGGTTGGAATGAAACTCTTATTGGTGATCACTGATTGCGATATTTTTTACGTTTTCTTTTACGTCACAATTCTGCACTTCTGTGATAATCAATGGCATAAAATCTTGACAAAATACATGCTGGTGGACGGAATGCACAAAATGTGAAGAAATTGAAAGGGTATGATTACTTTTTGCACCAGTCTGATTATCTGTCTGGGATATTAAACCAATCCATAAGGTTTACAAAGAAGGCAAACAAACATGACCTAGTGAAAAAAAAATAAATAAATAGGAAGCCTGACATGTTCAATCTTCATCTGAAGTCAATGTCATTTCCTGAAATGGGAGCAGTCTGTTGCCACATGAGAGAAACCCTCACAGACACATCTGGCAGCGGTGTTGGCAACAGCAACAACAACACTGCCCCCCTGGCAAAACATGGCGAACATGCCCAGACGGCCACAGATGTCTTTGTCTTTTAATCTGCCAGGATGTGAGCCTTCATGTATCATATTTGTCAACAGCAGCACAGCACTTAAAGTGATGAAATCCTAGGAATGAATGTGGACAGATTCTGCAAACCATGATCAAAAGTTTTGCTGCTGGAAGCGTGACGATACATGAGAGGTGACGAGGGGTAAGATTCAGAATGCGGTTTTCTTAAAAATACAGCCAATGATGCTAAAGTGACTCATAAGATTTTTAGAGTTTCTTTCTCAACGTGTCTTCAAGAAGCAGATCAATGAGCATCATCAAGGAATCCTGTTAACAACAACGCACATGTGCATCTTTTATTTGAATCTTTCTTACACCTACTGCAGAAACACACTTTCATTGTGCCGCAGTCGGATTGTACACAGAAGATTGACAATGAAGCTTGACTTGGTTTAATTTTCTTGTAGCCATTTCTTGACCTGGACACATCAGTACACATCTGTATCATGAAGATGGCAGATCCTCTTCCCTGTTAGAAAGACATGTGCACTATCAGATTTGTGCCCCAAATCAACAAAACATATTTGATTCATAATTAAAAGATGTGCTTCATTCTCTACCAAACAACATTTAATCAGGCTAATCAATGCTTTGCATTTCACTTGATAGTGGGCAAGACTCTCTGATGGATTGGGATAAGTCTGAACTGAATTTAGAGTGAAGTAAACATTTAACCCAATAGTTTCACAAATTTGTGGCAAAGTCATTTAGAAGCTTTCGGCAGTCATTAATTCATAAGAGTCGAAACTGGAAGAAGTTGTGTGAACATAGAGTGAGCAATGAGGACAAGGGCTGACTGCTGAGCAGAGATGATGAGAGGAAAAATAACAGACATGAGAAAAAAAACAGAGGTGAGGAAGTGAGGGATGGATTCAAACATGGAGGGAAGCAGCATGACAAACTGCACAGTCTGTCCAAACGGTGGAATCCTTAAGACTCAAAGTCTTAAGAAATGATTTTATATTAAAAATAAAACTTTTATCAACTAAACAGGACATTTAACAAAAAGTACAAGGAATTTTGGCATATCTTACAAGTACATATGTTTTGTTTGTTTGTGTTTTTTTACAGCTACTTCAATGTTTTCAAGTTTGGGGAAAACTTTTTGTGCATTTTAGTGGATCATACACTTTGATTTTATTTATTTTTTATTTGTTTGTTAAAAAAAGAAAAAAGAAATGATACATGCTCTTGGTGAAATTAAAGATCTTTCATAAGCTTTTCATACTGTTGTTCACAACCCAAAACATAATCCTCTCCTAATAGAGGTGAACGGTGCCAGGTCGGGGTGTAGCCTCGCCCACTAGGGAGCAGTTTCAGTATCTTGTTGTTTTCATCATAAAAGGCTGCAGACTGGAGCAGGGGATGATCGACAGATCGGGGCTTCTTCTGTGGTAATGAAGGGGTTGTTTAGATCTGTCTAGTGAAGAAAGAGTCCAAAGGCAATGCTTTTGATTTGCCACCCTGTCTACATTCTGACCATGTCCACTGATCATTAGACATGAACCATGACTGAAAGAATGAGATCTTGAACATAAGCAACTGAAAATAACTTCCTCTTTATGTTGGCTGAGCTCTGCATTATAGATAAAGCTCCATTATCCAAGAGCAGCTCTTTGGAGAGCTGCTTTCTTCCCCGAATTGAAAGAAATCAGCTGAGATAAGGTTTGAGCATCGTCCTGGGTGAACACCTCTCGAGTTTTTTCAGTCACATCCCACTTGGTGGTTGACCCAGAATTGAAGGAAATTTTACGTCTTGAGATCCCCAAGCATAATTATTCATTTGCTCTTTGACTTTTTACTCACATTTGAAATTAATTATGTTTTACTGCTTATGCCATCACTGTGAAACACAGAGTTTTCAGTAAAAGGTCTAATATTTCTAAAATGTATACATTTTTCTATTTTACCCTGAAAGAGATGAGTTTGCCTCTTGAACCACTCTGAATTAAAATAAGTAGAAGACAATAAATGGATGAATAGAGGAAAAATCTGTTTTTAGTACATTAAAATGTACGGATTTATTGAAATTAGGTGTGTATGTAAAAAAAAAGTAGGTAACAGAGTGTGTGATGGGGTGTGAATAAGACTGTCATGACACTGTCATAAACATGACATAACATCTCTCACAAACATGAATCAATCTTCATGAATATTTATGACTGTTGTCATGAATAACATTCAGTAAATTATGACACTTTTAATACAAAGTTGACATTTTTCAAAATGTCTTTATTATGACAACTTGCATTAATTAAGAAGAATCATCATGTCATAAATATGTCATAATAGTAGTCATAATATCATTAAGTGTTATTACACTGTCTAACAAAACAGTAATTAATAAGACAGAATAAATAACCCTCCCTAGATGCTCAGACAGTTTTTGTTCTATAAACATTGACAGTGATTAGTTATCAGTTATCTGATCATGGTTAAATTAACGTATAAGTTTTGATGGCTGAACTAGCAGTAAAACAAATATGAGGTGTTACCAGCCACTGAGATCCACCACATCCAATAAAACACACAAAGACAAGATAAACATTTAATTCTTGAAATAAATTACTTTGAAACCAGTGTTGCATTTTTTTAGAAATAAAATATGTTCTCAGGAAGCACAATTCATGTTCTTTTTCAATTCATTTCTTCCATTAAACTGTGAAGCAGGGACATAGGACCACAGTAACATTTCAGGTAAGAAGAGTATAGAGGCAACAGGACAGTTGAAATATTCTCCAGATAAGGAGACATATGGTCTCCATTTGCTGCCCATCGGTTTCGATTCAGCATCCCTGCTCATATCTTATTTCTGCAGTCTGTTTCTGGCACCAGGATGAGCTGACAGCGACACATGTGGGTTCAACAACAATCACTGAAGATGTCACTTCTGTTTCCATGCCTTTGCTTCCCTTGAATTGTGTTCAAATTCATCCCAGTTGTGGTATCTGCCTCCAGATTCAGATGGGATTCAGGAGGCTCCTTTGAATACCAAGCAAGCCGTCGTTGCTTGTTTGTGGCATATTTCCTACAGCATATGTCTGCTTAAAAAAGGATGCGAAATGTCTGGCATTGTACTTGAGTGGAGATAATGTAGCACATAGCACTGGCTGTACTTAAGAACCCAAGTTAAAGCAGTCAAAAACAAGTCGTTTGTTTTTAGCTTTAACATATTTGTCAGTAGAATAGCTCAGCTTGGTGAAAGAAAAAAGCCTGGGTTACATTGAGTTTTCCACCAATAACATGTGGAAAAGAATGGCATGACATTTTGCAAAAGAGGCGACAGACTCAGAGTCTTGTTGATTAGTGATGGTCGGATGGACACAAGAGAATTAGAGATTTCAGGAATTAGCTTAACTGAATGATCCATGTGAACACCAACCTCATCTGTGGCCATTCGATATGAATTGTGGAATAAGTCTTGGAAACAAAGGACTAAAGTGATCTTCGTCAGTAGGGTGGCGCGTCTCCGCCTCAGAGATAGTGTGAATAACTCGAGTTTGAAGGAGAGCTGATGCTAGTCGAACTGAAGCCAGTGGAAGTGGCTGAGGCCTTTAATTATGAGCCTTCTGTCAGCTCCTCTTGGAGGTCTTCCCAGCTCTTCCTCATGGGACAAAACTTCAGTACAGAGTTGTACCTCACTGGAGGGACTACAAATCCCTTCCAGACTGGAAATTTCTTGGAATATCCCATGAGATACTGATGTGTGTCACTGGGGGGAGTAACATTTCCCTCCTCAACCTTCTTCCTCTGGATCTTGAGTCAGTGGAAGAAAGAGAAAAGTGGAAAATAATGTGGAGTTTCTGTTTTTGAAGGTTGCTTCAGTACAGAGCTCCACGTCTGGATGCAGACTTAACGCGTTGCTGCTCTGCTGATGAGTTACATGATTAAAAATGAATCATTTATGTTGTATTTTCACCTCCAATGTGATGAAATGACTTCCAGTCTTGTTACCTTGGTGAAATGATGAGAAGCTAATGACATACTGAGATTTATTCCAGCCACTGATTCTCCTCGTCATCTGTCACGTCATATTTAGGGACATTAATCTAGTCGTGACTTTTCATCTCAGAATTACGCGATTTCAAAACCACCAGAAGCGTTTCTGTGAAGACTTTGGAGTTTGAGTTTCTCTACTTATAAGAGGAATTAAAATGAGTGGATTGGCAGTGAGTGGGTTAGATGAATTTATGTGTCTGTTTGTTTCATTGTCTTATATTTCAAAACATGCAATTAAAATATGAAAGGTAATTATTCTTCAAGCATCCTGAGGTGATGTGTTTGCACGTTGTAGCTGGAAGGCAGCAGATAGACTCAATGTGACTTGTGTGTGTCAGGAAAGAGAATCGGCATCAGCAGTTCGGCTGATGGATTCAGACACATGCAGGCCGCGACACAGTCGTCTGTGGGAGGAGAAGGAACAGTCAGGATGTTTGTGATGCTACAGCTAACTTCATTATCTAAGCGCAGCTGTGAGGTAAATAGGAAAATGTCTTGGATGTGGGATGTCGACAATAAAGACCCATTTGCGGCTAATTCGGTTCTCCACATCCTCTGTGAGTGCTCTCTGTTCAGCACTGTGCAGATAACAGCTGGCCTTCCTCTCATTTAATACCTTATTTTCTCCACAGTGCAGCCTTGATGCCTTCATCAACTTCTAAACAAATAACAGCATTAAAAGGTATGCGTTTTTTCTTTTTAAATGAGGTTTTAGACACCTGCTGTTTTTCCATGGAGCTGAATTCAAGCTAGAGCACAAACATGTGTCTGAATACACCCAATGTCTGCATCCTCTCAAACATTATGAGTAAACATGAGGACATACTGATCACATTTTCCCACTATGCTACTTCCACTGCTCCCCATTGAAGAATTATCTTCAATCTTTGCTGCTTTTAACATTCATGTCTGAAGGTGATCTGTGTTGTTTTTCTCTCCAGGTTTGATCTTGTCTCTTTGTTCAACAGAGGTTTTTTGTAGACGGTAACGCTGCCTCAGACTATGTGGACTACAGATGATACTGCTAATCAAGAACTGGATTTGAGTCTAAATAAATGTCAAGGCATGTGATGGTTCTTACACTCAAATGCAAACAGGCTGAGTTTAAAGAAAAATGATAAAACAACAAAATAACAATGAGGATACAATGAGTAGGAACTAACAGGGACTTTGTTCATGAAGGTAACAGAAGAATCCAATGAGGAGCAAATGAAGGAGAGGGGATTAAATACTTATGGATTCTGAATTGAGAAAATCTGATTGCCCGAGGAAAAAGTCAACTGCAAATCCCTCCAAAGTCAGATTTCCCACTGGGAAATTGGGAGCAATCATCTCTCCCCCCAGTTATGACCTGCAACGCCAACTTTGTGTTTCAATATGGAAACATTCTATTTTACAAGACATCTAAATTCAGTAGCTACAAATGTGCTCAATGTGGGTTTTGTTCTGCTGATGTCGAAAAAACATAATGTTGCAACTGTGATGTTTCAAATAAATAAGAAATGAAATTAAAATCACACGTGAATAAGCTTGTTCACACATTAAGTCAATAGAAATCATGGCAGTGATGGATATAAACAATTATATAAGATATATTTCTATTTCAGGAGTGGTGCTTCATGTCTGTTGTGTATTTTGCAAAACTGCAGTGGAAACACTTTTTTCGCATGAGACAAGTCATGTGACCAAGAACCAGATGTTGCTACTGGTGGAAAAGATGAATAGGAAGGATGATGATGATGCAGCATGTTTTTTCATAATATTGAATGATAAACTTATTCACATGGGATTTTAATTGCGTTTCTTATATAGTGGAAACACAACAGTTATAAATTGTGGTGTTTTTTCAACACTGATTGAAAATTGACAAAGTTTTGCTCACATTTGTAATGGAAACAAAGCTATTGTCCGCAGGCTTGACAGAGTTTACAATAACAGATTCTTAGTAAAATATATGAAGAAAATCTGAAGCTAACTAAAAAGCATGAGAAAATATCAACATGTTCTGCAGCTGTCACGCCACAATAAATGATTTCAATTTCAGTCTGTGTGAACTCAGCTTGATGCTACCTTTGGCAACACATGAACATTCAGATCAGGAACTGGATCCATTTGGTAAGCAGTTACTGTGAATAAGATTTCTTTGAATGCATTCTTGTTCTTGATAAGAAGTAAAAGTCATTTGTCATGAATTGACGCCATATAAAAAAAATGAATTGAACTGAAATATCTGTGTTACATACTGTATGTGCTGAAAGAAAAATAAACAGAATAAAAATGAAACCAGAACCGTGGGAAGAATAAAAAAAAAGATTTGCTTCGAACACTCAGAGAGCAGAAGAAATAGAGGTAAAGAGGAGGCAGAAGGAGTGAAGAAAGAAATGATAAACATAATCACCTGGGATTGTATTGATTGACTCGAAGTGTATTTTTTGCTCCACCCAGAAGAAGGCTTATGCTGTGGGAGGAACAAGGCAGAAGGTGAAGACGTGCATGCAGAAAGCTGCAATATATTATTCATCTAAGTCAAGCGATGCAGGCCCACATCTGACTCTCTTCTGGGTGTGCCTGACCTTGTGAGTCAGAGTGAAACACTTTTGTGTTTTAACACTTTCTGCGCAAATCATCTAAAGTCATTCCTCTGTGTCTCTTTCAGGCAAACTTCAGCCTCACTGGAAATAAAGCTGGCATTAGACTCAGATATCAGCTGAGAAACTTTGGACGAATTGTGATACTTTCTCTCCCCTTACTTCTGCTTTTCCTCTGGAACCTTAAGAAATGAACATTTCTGGTTTTGGACTGGGAGTCTGGTTGGCTCAACATTCAGCTTTAATCACAGAGAACAGAATATCTGCTTTTATGCATCCTTTGCAGTTGTAATTAAAGAAATGCTGAACCTTTGGAGCTGTATAATTAATAGAGTTCTCTGATATGTTATGGATTTTGGTGACTTCTGAATGAACATGTTTGTGAGAGAGAAAGAAAAATCAAAGTCAAATCCCAAATTGAAAAAGATTTGAAGGGTTTTGCTGATAGTAGTTCATTGCTTTTTATCTAAATGAAGGTTCAAGATTTTAAAGAAACCAGAGAATCAAATGTTTGAAACTGTATCTCAGTAACAGATTTTTTTTTCGATGCAGTTAGAGAAGCAGCAGTTCTACTTCAAGCTCTCCCCAGCAGACAGAACTCCTCACTTTATTTCTAAAGATGAACTCAGGCTCAGTCTCATTTTTACGCTATGATTGTAGGTGAGAGTCAGAATGTTGACCGGCTGGCAAATCAACAACTTTGCTTTTTCGCTGAGCCCGTTCTTCATCACTGCAAACTGGAGCAGTGCAGATGAAGCCCCAATCAATCAGTCCATCCATCCATCCATCCATCCATCCATCCATCCATCCATCCATCCATCCATCCATCCATCCATCCATCCATCCATCCATCCATCTGTTCATCCTGCCATCGTGCCATCCATCCAGCTTAAATAGTAAAAATTAAAGCCACAGATCACTCATTCACTCTGGTTTATTAGTAAGTGTCTTTTCTCCATAGTGTATGGCAGATGACATATGAAGCTGTTTTAAAAAGTAATTTTGCTTTAATTTGTTTAACTTTTCCTGCCCCTGGCCCCTTGTTTCACTTCACAAGACCGACTGGTGTAAAGTTATCACCCTATGGAAGAACAGCTGATTGCACTGAGTTGTCGCCTTTTCAAAAAGAACTTTTATGTCAATCATCAAGACGTACATCATGTGATTTTACATAAAGGCCTTCCAAACCAATACATTCTCACTCCAAACACACCAATCCCAATGACCTGTCAGGGAAATAATCCTGTGATTGGATTGCTCCACCTGGACTGAATCATCCATCAACAAAACTCTACAGAAATCTTCAGAAGACAGGATTTGTAGTTGTAGGATAATAGCTGGTAATTCTTGGTTTGTCACAATGTACTACAGTGATGATCAACATATTATCACCTTCTAACGATTGGGTAGATCAGAACAGAACATTGGCAAAGAAACCAGATCAGGGGACTCTTTGGATTTTGGACTCCAGGCCTGAACCTCGTTGGAGGCTGAAGGGTGGAGTCATGGTATTTGCTGATTCAACAAAGGTGGAGCATTTCTCTAAAACGTCCTGTAGTTAATGATCTGTTTGTCTCCCTGAGAAATGAATGTTTACTGAAACATGTTAGAGATTTCGATGGCCTCCATGACTACGCTACAATGATAAGGAAAGAGGAGTTTTTTTGACTTCTGACAGTCAAATTTTTACAGCATAAGATAAAATGTATTTCATCTAAAGCCTGTCCATGCAGTCAGGTCATTCAGACTGACAGAATATTTTAATGGTGCAGCTTTTTAATCACTGGTTCCTGTTTTATGCCAATAGGCTTGTGGACCAAAATGTATCAATAAAAAATAATTTTGAAACCAATAAGCTTCATTCAGCAGGAACACATTGATAGATATAACACTGCCCTATTTTTCTAAAATTCACTAGTATTTTGTTGGTTGTATGTTCTGTAATGCTGTATTCATATTCTACATGAAAACTGGAGATTTTAATAGTTTCATACCATATCTTGGCCTCATTATTTGATGTGAAAGTGTTTATTTTGTGCCGTTTCACACATCCAAAGGAGAAACGTGTTTATATTTAGGTGACCTGTCCTTGGGGGAGGCTGAGCTGCTTATCCTGGCAGCTGTGGCGTTGCCATGATTGTTCGAGCTGCGGCTCAGCTCGGCACGCCAGCGGCTGCTTAAATTGATGCCTAAGCCGCTGTCCATTACAAGGACAGTCATTACGCTTATTAAGGACTCTGTGTTTTCCATTGTGTTCCTGCAGACCCCTCACAGCTGTTGGTCAAGTCTGAACAAAGAGGGCCCGATGAGCCGGACTGTCCATTATCTTCTGTTGCGCTCCCACCATCACTCACCACTAGCAGCTATTGTCTCTGTTGTGGCTCTCGTCTCCCAAATTAGCACATCTAATCATCTCTTCTGTGATTAAAGAAATAAGCTGACAAGCAGCTGGAGACATTTATGGCTTCTATATGAAGCCTGCTCATGTAAAAGCAACATTGACTGAGAGCTGATTGACCATCTGTGATTTGAGAGATGTAAAGCCACTGATCTTTCTGATTCTCAGAGCCATGGGAAATGTTTCGGAGAAAATGGAGTAGAATCGTGTACATTCCTGTCCTGGAGGAGGGAAATTGTGTTTTATCCTCGTCCATTATTGGCTTATTTCTTATACTTGTTTCTAAAGTCTTACTAGCTGCATTTTCATTGACCATATAATTATACAATGTAACATTTTGAAAATAGGTTCACTCAGAATCGCAGTGGAAAACATCAAGATCATGTGACTTGCATCACACAAGTCACATGATCAAAACCCAAATGTTGCCAGTGGCGCAAACCACAAAGAAGACAGGAAATGGAGGATATTTTCCTATTTCTACTTTTTTTTTATTTGTTTTTGTTGCATGTTTTTAATGACTTATTGCATGAACAAATTTATTCACGTGTGACTGCTATTTTTAGCAGAATATAAAAGTTTTTATATTTGTAACGCTACTGTCACACTAAAGGAATTTCCTTTTTAATCAGTATTCAAATGCATAAAAAGGAAACATTGCTGCTTCCATGGGATGTAGGGCTAACCAAACATTAATCAAATGGATTGGATTAACTGATGATCATCAGTTTGACCACCTCTGTATTATCAGTTCATCTGTAGTTTTAATGTTCCAAATCCTCTCATTTCTATGTGTCTATTCCTTAAAATCCTGCTGTATTGAGTAAAAATGTTTAAATATAGTTTCAGAAATGGTATAAAGGAAGAAATAATGGTTGGCAAAGTCCAGTCTTGGAGAGCTGCTATCTTACAACCTTTAGGTGGATCCCTTCTCTAACACACTTGAAGGAAACGAATGTCTCATTATCCAGATACTGCAGAACTAAAATGAAATTCTGATGACTGAATTCAGTCATTTGATTCAAATGCATCCAAAAGTTACAGAATAGTTGCTCTCGAAGGGCTGAAGTTGGACTCCTGTGGTATAAATGAATGCCTAATTCACTGCTTCCATTTCGTTATAACCAAGATTCCCAACCTTCACTGCTGCCTCACACCTGACTTAAATGAATAAGTGATAAGCAGGTCTGGGCAGCATTGATGGCTTAGCAGATGAGCTGAAGTCAGTCAGATAGAAAGGACTACAGAGCATCACCAGCTCCATTACAAATGTGAGTAAAACTTTACCAATATGCCACTAATGTTGAAATAACACAAGTTTTACAATTGCAGTGTTTCCACACACGCAAATTAAAATCAAACATGAATAAGTTTATTCAAATGATAACTCATTAAAAATATGCCCGGCGTCATCCTCCTACCACTTCCTGTTGTCTTCTGCTGTGCCAGTGACAGCACACAGTTGCTGATCATTTAACTCATGATGTATGAAAGGTTTTCCATTGCAGTTTTGCAAAATACGCCAATTTTCATACGGCCCAAAAACCAAGTCATTCTAGAGCCAAAGGTTTATTGAAAATGCAACTTTTTGTGCTTCCATTAAAATGTTCCTGCAGCGTTTTGATGTTGGGTTTTATATGCATCTGCTGAGTCCTGAGGAAACCGTCTCTGTCCATGGTTCTGAAGCAACAGCAATGGCAGCAGTTGCTGTTTATGGTACCAAACCTCACTATAAGAATTGAATGATTTACAAAGACCCCTGAGAGACCATTCTTTATTTTTTGTGAACCATTGTCAGTAAAGATGGACGTAGGCCAAATTGAAAATTTTCTCATTTTGTTGTGTTACCTTGCAAACTTTAATGTTGTTTTTTTGCCATTATATACAAAAAACAAACACAAAGAAGTGGAAGGAAAATTAATCATGCTTACAAAAATCAGAATCAAATTAATTGGAAATTGTGTCATGCCAAAAATATAGAAAAGGTTGAGTGTGAATAGTTTTGATGGTACTGTATGCCTGTTAATCTCATGAGTACTTCTGAAATTGCTGCCAAGCTTTAAATGAGACACTGACAAATGTCTGCAGATCCCTTTAAATGAAGTATTTCTCTCAGAAACCTGAGTGCTGTTGATGCCTCTGATGAACTTTGCTGACCTGCATCAAGCTGATAGCACAGTGGCTCATTGTTTTGTCTGCTACCTGCGACTCAGGGAAGATGAACTGTGAATCAGTCTGATCAGCTGAGCAAGTCCCTTTCTTGCTCAGCTGGAAGGGACTTGCTCCCTTTCAGCAAGTCACCATGCAGAGCTGAGTGGAGATGTGCATTTTAAAGTTTCCTTCAACAGGAGCCTGAACTTTACTTTAAGCTACAGGAGATTTCTCCACTGTGAAGCTGCTACCAACTCTGAACTTAATGCATTTCAGTTGTTATGAAAACCACTTCATCATTGAGGACTTCTCAAAATGCAAGGCTTTTTAACAGAAGAAAATGAATGTTGAGTGCTCTGAGTTTTCAGTCTTCCAAGGTTTGATTCCATTCATGTTTCTGTGACCTATGCTACAGCAGGTGAGCGACGACCAAACTGCTCTAATTAATTGAGCGTGTTTGGCCATGTGTGCCGCGGTTGGCTTTGTTGTTTTGAGATGAGGTTTTTATGCCTCCTGGAAAGGCTCTGATAAAAAAGTCCCTGCTGCCACTTTCAGTTCTGGCTAATACAGGCTAGCCGAGGCTGCTCCTGGGCTCAGAGACGAGGGAATGAATGGACTTAAATAAAGTTTAGGTACAAAAAACAATGAGCGCTAGATGGATAGCAGAGGACTGAACAATGACTGAAAGAAAAAACAATCAGATGCAGAAAGCGTTTAGGAAGAAGTGCTGCTATAGAAACAGTTTTAGATGAATATTCCACCTTCACTCATTGAAGCAACAGGAAAGTAAAAGCTGAGCGCACACTTGGTGGAGCTTATTATTTGAATTCTCCTCAGTGCACCTGCAGAATGAAACAAAGACATAGTTTGCCTTTTTGTCAACACAAGAGAATAAAACTTTTTTTCAAATTCTCAAAAACTCAATTTTACGTCAGTGGGATTATGCATCCTCACACATTGGTAAAACATGCAAAAATAAGAGTAAGAAACTGAAGTAAGGACAATTTTAAAATATAATAAAAATAAGTATTTGCAGTTTGAAGAGAAGCAGACTCAGATTAAAAATAACATGCAGCCAAAGAGGAATGCATGGATATCTGTACATAAAACCCAACAGACTATTTACACAAAATGAATAAACTGTGCAAACAGGGCTCTGTCAATAACAGCAGCATTCTGATTTGAAGTGAGAAAACCTCAAATAAGAGCAGTTCTAAAGACTCATTGAGTTTGTTGGAAACAGTGGTGGCCATAAGGTCTTCCAGCTGCTGGGAGGAAGAAAGGAAGGTGATGTGAGGAACTTTAAGTGGAGGGGCCAGACTGGGCATTGAACTAAATTTTGACCATCTCATTTTCTATTTTCATATTACTTTTATAGGAAGTAATATGAAAATAGAAAATGTTCAGTAAACATTTAAAAATGTGTCAGAGCTTCACATTAGATTTCAATGCAATGCTGCTTCTCTGTGATGCGGTGAATGGAAAATGGACAAATCTCCAAATGCTAAGGATGCATTTACACCAGCTTTGTTTAATCTGCTTTAATTAATCTCTAATTTGACTTTCTAAGTCTGGTGTGAATGCGTAATGGAGGTCTGATGCAAACCAAAAAAGTGAACTCTGGTCCACCCAGGTCTCAGTTTAGTTGCTGCAGTTTTAATGCATATGTGAATCCCAGGCAGACATGAAATCACATCAAAAAGCAGGAATTGGATTGTTGCACAGAGCATTCTGGGTAAATGCAACCAAAACAAATGTGTGGTTAGCTCTAGCTAATGAAATAACTTGTGGTCTTTTGCCAAACACAAAAGAAAAATCCTACAACTGCTAGAATCTCACACAACTTCAACTTTGTGAAGTTGTTTACATTTCCTAAAGGATGAAGTGTTTGGTTTGGAAGTGTTTGGTTTGTTTGACACAGTGATGTGTGAAGGAGACCCACACCCACACCAGATGAAAATATAACTAATGCTGCCATTTCAAGTGTGAAAACTGAAAATAATGGCGCCAAGTCATTGTGCTCTAAAAACTCTTTCACCCAAAAACCTTCATCAGATGTATGTATCCAGAGCCACAAAGCACTGAATAGATTTAATCGATTTAAGTCGGTTTCGTCATGTGAACCGGAGTTGTTTTCAAGTCTGTCCTGGTTTTAATCAGCAACAACCAGAAGCTCTTTACAATTCATTCTAGTATGTATCTGTCCTCTGCACATCTCTACAGTTCCACTGAATTACTGCATTAGAAGCAAAAGGTGAAAAGGGGTTTAAAAAGACTCAAATCATTGTAAAACAGCACAAAACACCAAACAACCTATGGTCATGTGTTCACTTGATGTGTTCAAATTGTCAGATTTCACTCAGTCGCACTTTGTCCTTCCGACTCCTGCTGAGTCACGTTATCAGTGATGAAAACGTGTGTATTTCACACACATAATGGAGCGACCGTGTACCTACTTAAAGTCAGCAGATCAGAGGACTGATGCAGAAGCAATTTTCAGTCTGATGCACAGATAAAAGCTGAGCTGCGGCTGACCTTCACTTCCCCGAAAAACGCAGCTCACTCTGCCCATAACTCCCTGACGAGCCGTCCATGGCGATGATTGTGTGTCGGTGAGAAGCCTCATTGTTGCCTGAGCTAAATTTGTCATACAGTTCTCACTTTGTAGAAATTTCTCCTTTTTCTCCACAGGAATCAAACAAGTTCCCCAAAGATGCGGATGTGTCTTCTTGCTTTATCGGTTTCGGCTTTTCATTCAGACATGTTGGGTCTCCAAGGCAGAGAAGATGTCAGTCTGGTGTTCTGTTTGGTGTATTAGGAAAGATTTTAAAAGTTTCAGGGCAGTGAGAACTTTTCTGTTTGGCCTTTTCTTGTTATTTTTGAATTCAAGGCATTATTCATTCTTTTTCTAATTGAATCATCCTCTTAAAAAATATCCAAATGCAGGAATGGCAGACTGAAACATACATCCAATCCTCCGAAAAGCATTTTAATAATGTTACTTTTCATGTTATTTGTAACACAGTCAAATGCATAACATCAACAAAACATTTTGAAATATGAAAGTGTATCTTGGAGTGAGGTGTGAATATCAGCCATCACGATGATTATTCATGAAAGGATTTTTTTCAGCTTTCTGATCTTTCTGCATACAAATAACAATCTAACTCCAAAAAATGGTTTTAAAAAATCTAATAAAAAAAACAAAAACTTGAAACTTATTTCAATAGCATTATAAGACTCTGAAAATGCAATTTTTAGTCTAGTTATATCATCAATATGAACTTCCACTACAGTTTCAGCAGTGTGTCATTATGTGTGTCTGAAGGACTTTTGGCTTTTCTTTATTATTCGTGTCTTTGCTCATGTCCTCTTCAGGTCCTGTTCAGGACATGACCAAATAGATTCTCTAGAATAGACTCTCATAGATTCTGTCCTGTTTGGTCATTTATTATTTCAAATCTGCAGAGAATCAGTCAACCCAGAAATCACCACCCAATGATTTAGAATCACAGTTTTTTTCAGTTCTTTTCCAGATCTTCTGTTACTATCAAGCCTGATTCACCAGGATGCAAACACTGAAATATTTGACATGCACAGTACAGAAAGCCATCTTCACCAAAACCACCTTCATCAAAGTCACCTTTATTGAGGTATCACTTGCTGCTCAGAGCAGCCGCTGATCTCACGGTAGATGCAGAACTGAGAGTTTTAGAAAATCCTTACGAGCTTTAATGTCTTTTAGTCTCTGTCCAGCCTGGCTGTTATCTTTGTCCTCTCTGCCTGAGTCACCAGAATCAGAGGCATCATCACTAAGGCCATTTGTTTCACAGCCATTTGGACGTTAGCCACTATCACCATCCTCATTCTCCTTTTAGGACTTCATTTTCATCTTGTACACCTGAGCTGCCAACATCATCAACCTCTCTCCCTGTGCTGTCATTATAGTCTCCACCAAAGTTGAGTTAATCCTCATTATCTCCAAACAAGCTGTCATGATCATCATTGTTACTCGAGCCAACACCATTATGATGTGAGCTCCAGCATCACATCAGAATGTAAGAGACACGATATCCAGACTGCTGAAGACATGATGATTGGGTGACGTATGAGCCGTCCATCTTATCTGTCCTCTGGTCCTGATTGCCGTCCATCTTATCTGTCCTCATGGTCCATGAGGGCCTCAAAATGCCCAAGCTTCAACTCCAGTCCCTGACAGACATGAGGACCACACACACCTCCATCATCACCAGAGACTAACGCTGGGTTTGTTTACGATTCCTCATCAATATTACAAATAGATCTGTCAACGTTAATGCATGTGATTAATCTAAAAAGTTGAACTCATTAATAGTACATAATGCAGATGAATCGCTTCACATATTTTTACCTAAAAGCCTCTCTTCCGCCTCTCATCTTCAGGTCACCAAGTTTCCATAGCAGCAACTTTAGTACCTTTATTAAAATTATTGACACCCAGGTTACTGATAATTGTAGAGGCTGCTGTAGCTGCACTCAGCAGCTCTGCAGGCCTCAGTCGGATGTTTCTTCCTGTGAAACATTTTGAGCGCTGAATAATGTAAACATTCCATGTGTTCATTTATAATTCACTTCCTGGTCAAACTCATTATTCATTCAGCAGCTACACTCTCTGGAGCGATGCTCTCCATGCCTCTGACAGCTGCACACACTCAGTCAGGTGGCTGAAAGCCTTTATACACTCATGGAAAATATGCATGACACGCGAATAAGAACACTGACAGATGAGGACCGGTGTATACGCTTCCTCCGCCCTGCCTGGGACTGATTTGACTTATGCTGACCTCTGAAGTAGATTCTTTCTTACTGAGTCAGAGGAGCCGGTCTTTGGTACGGGTAAGAATATGAACTTTTTGACCTAAAGTGTTTGTGACAGGAGCTTCAGCTTTTGCACGGCCTAAAGAATATGACACTGTTCATGTGTTTCCTGTGGGTATACCTGTAGAGTGCCTGCACACAAGCTGCTAAAGCAGAAGGAAATTGGAGCAGAATGAAGGATAACATCACTTCTTTTGATTACCCCCTCGCCCAGGAATGTTGCAGAAGTCATTCAGTTATTTATTTTATTCTTTATTTAGAAAGCATTTCCACCAGAGAGTAACAATCTTACTCTGAAAGCGTAAACAAACATCAGAGCCAAAATTCTGTTTGCTTATCCGAGAGTTTAAACATATAGCAGATTTAACATTTAACATGAAAATGATCCTCGACAGCCTTTGTTGATCATCCATCTTTAGTTTTCTCCCTCGGTGCACAAAAAAGTTACAAGTGTGTAACTCTCCAATATTTAGCAGGATTTAATGCAGCTACACTCCCAAAATGAAAAAAAACAAAAACATTGTAAATGAAGCAGATTGAGTCTCAGTTAGTCCTGGAACTTTGTGCTTTTGGCAATTTGAAAAAGGTAGAAATTCCATTTTCACAGTAGTTCAATTTAATGAGGCTTAAATGTGAGTCTTGGAAAAACAATAAATAACTTCTGCTGTGAATTCAGAGAACTATTTTTTTTTGTTTTTTCTTTTGCTCATTTTAATTTGGTGAAAACTGTGGCTGCTTTGATCAGCATCTTGAAAGTAAGCAGAAAAATAAAATCTCTTTCCTGGATGTGAGATGCTCACTGCTGGGGTTTGATGTACAGCAGTAATAACTTCTGCGATGTCAGCAGCTGTAAAAAAGCTGCAAAACAAAGACGACAGTGGCAGCATGATTCCCAGTTATTACTTCCAGACTAAAATAGCTCAGCTGCGAGGAATTATGAAATGACACTTTGATTATGTCGAGTTCCTGCACAACAAACCATATTGAAGTAAAACTGAACTGTGTCTCTAAGTTTTCATTAAAAGTCAAAACTATGTGGGGTTAGGTACATAATCACGCCTAGGAGAAGAAAGAGAACTCTGGTAAATCATTCAGATTTAGAGATTAATCTCAGTTCATTTCAGATTGGGGTCAGTTTTTATCCTTAATTCTACATTAAAAACTTTTCATGCACTTTCTTTTTTTGCTGACAGGAGAATGAAAGATATTGAAATTGTTCCTGAAGCCTGAGCGTTCCTCACTCAGAATCATGACAGAAACTCTGTCATGATTCTTCTATTGGCTATTCACCTCTGAGCCAGACCATAATATACTTAAACTCCTATGTTTGAGGGCAAAACACACATTCAACCTGAAGGCCTTATTCCACCTTTTCTTTCTGTTGCGACCCACGGCCATTGATTTGAAAGAACGAACCCTCAGCCGCCTCGCTCTCTGCCAGAGTTGCTCTAGGGCACTTCAGCTCATGATTTTAAAATGTCAGCAGAGTCAGATTATCACAGAAAAAAAGTTCTTAGATTAAACTCTATCTGATAACTTTGACTCAAAAGCATGTCCACAAACATTACAAGCAGAATCAATAGTTGTGACTCCATTGATTATAAAGTTGTGCAAATTGGATTTATGAAAATAAATTTGCAATGGAAAAACAACAATTTTGATAAAACCTCATCTTAAAATGAGGGTGCTATTTTAGAAATAGCTGCAATTAATACTCTTTCCTTGTTAAACCTCAAAATTGACAAATGAGAGAAAAAAGTAACAAGCAGACAGATTGCATACACTATTATTTTTATTCTTTAAAGAACTTAAATAGTCCTATTTATTTAAATAGTTCTATTTGTGCTGTTTGTCACATTGAACCTGGACTTTAACTTGACATGAAGTAAAGCTGAGGCAGCAGGTAGAACCAGAGCCACCTGCAGGTGGGAGTCAGCAGTCACTTATGTTTTGGACCATCTTTACAGAAAATTTGCAAGTAACCTCCAATTACCCATTAGCACAATAAAATGCATAAATCTGTAAATTTTATGTGAATTTACACTATTGTGGAATAGCAAAATACTGCAGGGACTGCCAGTTGTTGACTTAAAAATAAATTCAGCAAAGCTTGATGACTTGTTTATGACTGAGATCCAAGGATGTTGTCCAGATGTTGAGTTAAAGAAAAAAGTTCAAATTAATCTCCAGAGGATTCGTGTCTTGCTGCTGACACTGGAAGTGAGGAACACTCTACAGATAATTATTATTCTAAAAGCTGAAAAAGGTCAAAACCATATAATTTTAATCAGTAAAATATTAACCTTTTGTTCATTTTGATGACTAATTGAGCAGTTATTGGATTATTAATTTGCAAATGCATATTCTGAAACAGAATGATCTAACCGATGGGTGTATCATATTGATTTAGTCTTTTGGTTCTTTAGACAGACAATTTTAGATATTGTGTGTCTCACAAAAGAACAACCTAAAGATTTTTTTGAATGCAGACATAATAAACTTCATGGGAATATTATATTTTAAAGAAGACAATCTGATTCATAGAACCTTGAGTCTAAATGGCCTTGATGATTGATCGTTTTAAAGCTGGACAATCTGCTGCTAAATGTATTTTTAACAAAGCAAAGTGCACTTAAAATAAATTTTCACACATTGTGGTGCTGCGACGGTGTTTGTTTTAAATTGCATCAAGTTATGCTGGTAGGAGAAAAAATTGAGAAAAACAACTAATAGAGACTAAATATACGGATCAAACTGGTTGTCTCAAAGAAAGAGCACATTTAATTTTCAGATGAGTATTATATAAACCCATTCATGCTTTGATAGAAATTGCACAGCCATGTAAAAATGGTTTGATTGGAGCACTTGGGGTTTGAAGCACCTTAAAGCTTTAAAAGCCTCATTTATTATAATGAATAAAGACTTCAGGGGAGCACTATAGGAGGAGAAGGTTTTCGGGAATATAATCTACAAAATTAATTAAATGAAAAAAGCAAGGGGGTCATTAAATATGCTGCAGGTTATCTCAGGTTGGAATTAAAAAAAATTCATAAGGCTGGAGAATAACAAACTGAACCAGGCCAACAGCCACAGCCCAGCAACAGGACCTGGGTCAGTAGAAACCTTTATTCACAAACATGATAGTATGAAAACGTCAACTGCTATATTTGAGTATATATAGTGTCTAACTACACGTCACTAACTATTTCTACTGAAATTCTTTCACTGTTGCTCACTCAGACTGAACCTGTTGGACTGGGATGATTTCCAGCTGAGTACAACAAATATAGTCTATCTGTTGCCCAGAGCATTCCTGGTGTCCAGCTGGTGTGTGTTGAGCAGCTGAGTACATGTGGTCAGGGTTTAACAAGTCAGGGATGTGATCATCACAGCAATGTGCCTGTATGTACAACGGTGATACATTTAAATTTTAATAAATCTTTTTCATCCATTTGTATTTCTGCATGAAGTGATTCCAGAATTAGGCTTTCAGTTCTTATGAAGTCACCATGGTTGATGTTTTTTAAACCACATTAAACGACATTAATGAGCATAAATAAAAGTAATGAATTCATTTGAAAAATATTACCTGGATTCTATAAAAACACCTTTTTTTAAAGTGACTGGCAATGAAGCTTTGTTTGGAGACAAAGGATAGATAATTATGGGATAAATTAGCACATCATTAAAATCAACAAACACTGTTCTAAAAATAATTCACTGCAAAATTTCACCAAGTAGTTCTGGTCTAGTTTCTACTATAAATATCTTAGTACACTTGCAATAAGACAAAACTAACGCCCAAGTAACTTTTTTGCAAGAAATGAGAGCTTGTTTTTTAAGTCAACAATTCTGTAATAGAGATGAAAAAGTACTAATTCCGCTGGCAGATTATTTAACTTAAACCTATTTTTTTCATTAGTATTGTGGAATTATAGACTTAAGCCAAGCTCCTATTTCTTGCTGGAAAGTTACTTGTAAGTTTGTTTTGTCTTACTTCAAGTACACTAAGATATCTGCACTAGAAACCAGACCAAACATAATGAGCAGGATTTTGTGTTCTTCCAGTTTTTGGGCTTCGGTCTGTAAGTGCAGAAAAAGAGTATTTCTTTACAACACCATAATGAGCCCCAGCAACAATGGCACACCTCACAAGGTCAACCTGAAGGGTTTTAAATGTTTTTAAAATTTAACAATTTTACAGATTCTACAAATTTGTGGAGTTTTTCTTTTAAGAGCAGTACATCCAAGATAGAATACTGTAGAACTGGTGACATATCCGTAGTAACTTAAGAAAAAAACATGAGCATTAATGCTAAGCTCAAAGTGCAGTAGAGAAAATGTTTTATCATTAACAATAACCATTCAACAATATGGTTGTGAGTCTCCTTAATTTCATGAGAATTTTCAGAAACATTTGGTGCTGTTGATGTTCACAGTGGCTGAAAAGCCCAACTGTCACCTAAAATGGGAGATTTTACTCCAAAACATCAGCACAGACTGTAGTGACTATATTTACCGGTTCAGTGACCTCGTTGTCCTTAGCAAAATAAAAAGGGTAAATGGATTCAAACCTCACATGCTGCTTGTAAAGATGTGGCATTGCCATCGGGAAAGACAGCAGGAACTCTGTGGGTAATTCTGCTGACTTGGGAGTATAGATAAGGTTAAATGAGATGCAGGAATTAAGAAGTCATCTTGAAGACGGTTACAGCCAAGTGTGAGTTGGGGCCCTTAAAAAAGCTCAGTATGAAAAACTGTCTGGACAGAATTTCAAAACCCAAGGTCCAGACTCAAAAAAGACCTGACATTCCTTTAGTTTAAGTTAGGTAACATGCAAAAATAGAAAGTAAAATGCTTTAAAAATTAGCTAAGATGTTTTTTTGTTTTTGTTTTTTTGCATTTATCCAATTCCAATAGCCCTAAACCGGATACATGGTTACAGATATCACAGCAATTTAGTGGATTATGAGCAATCTGTTGGTCACCCCTGGATGTGAGTGCGTCAAGTAACTATCTTCCAAACTAGATGGACATAATATCAGATGGACATAATATTAGATGGACATGATACTAGATGGACATAATACTAGATGGATTTTATTAGCACCTAAAAAGTAAAAAATATCTTGGAGAATTGGTAATTTTGCTCTGTATCTGTCCTGGAACTTTATGTCAGTCAGCTTCTCAAGATTCACCAAACAACTCAAAGTTGTTTTGCACAACACATCACATTAACAGAAAATCTTAAATTAAAACAGATCAAGTGAATGCACAAACTTCAACATAGACGAGTGTACTGAAAGCACATCCAGGGTTCAGAGATAAAAGCTTCAACTGTCCAAGTGGTTCACTCTTTCATGATTCACTGATGAACCCAGGAAGGTTGCAGCTGATATTTGTGACATCCTTTGAATACTGTACTACTTAGCTGTATTTTATGTCAAAGTAAAACTTCAAGGTCTTCTTATTTTATTTTTTTCTTCCATTTATGTCTCCTCTTTCCTCCATCCTTCTGCCTCTGATCCACAAATACATCAAAACATTTCTCAATTCCTAAATGCACCCATAAGAGAGAGAAGGCTTTCTGGAAGAGCTGTAGAGGAAACGATTTTCAACATATAAGGACAATCAAGTCGAACCAAAAGTATATATACACTGCTCAAAAAAATAAAGGGATAATAAAGGGAACATAATGTTCCCTTTATTGAGCAGTGTATTTACATACATTGTCACGCTCTTCATAGTCAGCCGATAAAAAGATGAACTAAAAATGAATGGTGTTAAAGACAGAAACTGACAATTTTCTTGCTTACAAAAAAAAAAAAAAAAACGCTGGATGAAAAAATCCAGTTAGAAAATGTGTGCCTGACAAAGCAGTAGTGTGACTCACATTTGGTTTGAGAAAAGGCTCATTAGGCAAAATGTAAATTCATGTTGGCTAAAATCAACAATATTAATAATAATGAGACTCATCAGCATGACGCTGCATCTTCCACAGTGACTTCAAAGGAAACTTTCTGCTGACATCTTCAGAAATCTAGAGTCTGAAATTAATTTTTGTTAAAATTCAGGGATGCATCTTGCTAGAACCAAAGTTGACCCAATTTAGCCTTCAGAATTGCCTTAATTCTTTCTAAATCATAAATTCTGCATTGATCTGCTCTGATTCTTTCATGCATGTTTGAGAAATCCTTTAATCTGCCTTTGAAACCATTCAGCTGTGCAAAACTCTTTGGGTCTTTGGGTCTTTGGGTATTTGAGCGCCGCCTTCGAGGCGCAGCTCTCCCCCAGCAGTTTCCAAGCTTCTGCCTCACAGAGCACCTGTCTCCTTAGAGGCCACCCTTCAGATCTCCAGACTAGCCAGCAACAGATAGCAAACACCTGGTGGACCTACGCATCTGCTGAGCTCGTTAGTCAAGGTACTTCAGTGCCACGCTGGTAAGAACTTTGTTAGAGAATTGATGCTGAGGTGAATTCCTGAAGGAGGAGTTTCTTAAAGACTGAGGGCCCCAATGTCAAGGCTTTCAATTATGAAGTCAAATCTCTCTAAAGTCATACTTGTTGGCTTTGCAATATACTTGATTGTGCTATAAAGTCATTCAAAGTGGATGGAAAAACAATACTTCCCCTTAAAGAAGCAATATAACCGGTACACCTAATGAAGCCCTAATGATTATGTTTTCCTTCACTTTCAGACTTTTTCCAATAATGTTAATCTGCTGATCATATTTCAGACACTCTGGTTTAATTTTGCTATAAAATACTTAATTCAGAGCAGCAGCAGATACTGTCAATTGTTTAAAAAAAAAAAATAAAACAAAATAAAATAAACTAACAAAACTGACTCCACACTTCCTACTGAAATACAGTCAACTAAATATGACAATAAGTGATATTTGCTGTATATTTACAATAAAGCAAAGCATTAGATATTTTTTATAACTCTTGAATAAAACAAATAAAACAGTGAAAACATTAAAGAGAAGCTCATTTGGAGATGCTGTTCCTGTGAGCCACGTCCAGCAGCAGAGCATGGTGCTGGAGAGAATAGTGTGAGATTGCATTCCCTGCAGCTCTCAGCTCATCGGCTCGCTTTGTGTGTGACATGTCTTCCACTGGGGACCCTCAAGCTTCTTAAGTCACTCGCAATAGAGAAGAGTTTCTGAAGAGGTGGGAGATTTAGGTTAGTCTTTCAATCACATAATCCCATTTCCAGTTTTAAGCACATATAATGGACTCGGTTCAGATGGGCCAACTTTAGTAGGTCAGGGATTTTAAGGGTTATGGGAAATTGCTGGTGCAGTGCTTTTCCCAAGTTTACCCATCCAATTAAAACCTAGAGCAAAACGAAAGAAATCTGCTTTCAGTGAAAGATATGTCGTTTCAACCAGGAAAGAAATCTGCTCTGGCTGAAGCTATAGGTCATGGTTCCCCTGAGCTGAGCATGTTGTGTATAATAAACAGTGCATCAGATGGAAAGGCTGTTTACCGCAGTGCAGTGAATGCATCATGTTGGGTACCTACTGTCTTCTCTGGTGCAACACAGAGCTGGTTCAACTTTTAGTGGCAATTTATCTTCGGTTAGTAAAACAGGATGTTCCTCTTTCAAAATGTTTGTTCTATTTAGGCAAGTTTGATCAATTCAATAAAAGCTTATTTGGGTGCAGCAAAGTTGGCTTTTCAATGAAAAGTTTCTGGGTGAAGGTGGTTATATTTTTTGTTAAACTTTGATTGTAAAAAGATGAATACTTTGTGATTAACAAAAAATGTCCATTATAAGAAAAGTATGTTGGTAATAATTTTAGCCTGATTACAAATAAAAAAATCTCCAAAATAGTGCTGCACTTTGGTTTAGGTTACTCTGCTAACCTTATTGGGTATCTGTGCCAGTACCTACAGGGTATTAACAGATCCATATGAGAGATCCTACACATCACCTGTGGGGTCCTAACAATTTAATTAAAAGGTTACTGACTAAAACTAGCCACAAAAATAAAAAATAAAAATCCTCAGTTTATAGCTTTTGTCTTAATTCAGACAAAAGCTGAATTAAGAAATCTCTAATATTATGAATAACTAAAATGGCAATGACAATAATAAATGACAAATAATTCAGATATTGCTAAATTCACTAGGTAAATATAACAAATTATAAGCTGTGAATGAACAGATGAGTGTTTAGTTTGCTTTAAAAAAAATCTGAGTTGCCCCAGGAAGTCCTTCCCAAAGTGAGGGTATTAATAATATGTTGAACCGAATGGGAAATTGTTTGTTTATTTCTGCAGTTAATTTGACCAGGTTAGTAGGAAATCGATAATAAATAATCGGTAATAATAAAATAATTTCCTTTTCAGAAAGACATTATCCCTAAATATATGAAACAATAAAATATGGGAAGAACCGAAACCAAAACCAAGTATAACATAGAAACTGTGGCTTTATTTGCATTGAAAACAGTTGCTAAACATTAACAACTTCACATAAAATGTATACATATTTAATATGCAAATCAAGATTTTGACCTGCATTAACTATGAGAGGGAAAGGATTTTTATTTTTATTTATTTGCTAGAACAAGATACTTAAATTGCTAAACTCTGTCAATGAAGTATTTAGTATTACCCTTTAAAAAATTCATAGAGGTAAAGAATTTATTATTACCTTCTGAGGTGGATAAACTACGGAGCCCCTAAGGGGACATGGAAAAAAAAAGGAAAGAAATTCCCGACTTACTTTCTCGAGATCCCGAGAAACTAAGTCGAGATCTCGAGATTCCGACTTTTTATCTCGAGATCCCGAAATCCCGACTTAGTTTCTCGAGATCCCGCGAAAAGAAGAAAAAAAAAAGACGGGATCTCGAGATAATAAGTCGGGATCTCGAGATAAAAAGTTGGGATTTCTTTCCTTTTTTTTTCTCCATGTCCCCTCAGGGGCTCCATAATAAACAGTATAATCTGATCTGGTCAATTTCAAAATTGTTTTTGTTTTTGGTGAGTCTCATTAAACACATGCTGATCATGGATGAAAATAATCTGAAAGGGACTGTCAACAGAGTGCACAGCCCTGTAAAACACCAAGATAAAAAGCTATAGATTAAAGGATGCATAATCACACCACTAAATATTACGCTTTTGAAATAAAAGCTACTTGTTTCCTAAAATGCTTTAAGCTTCTTTACATTCCTAAACTGATCTTTTTTGGTGCAAACATGTTGTTTCTTGCTTGATACCATTTATATGGCAAATAAAATCTAAGAAAATGCTCTGGCTTGTTCAGAAAGACAGATAATCAATACAATGTTCCCCTGTTTCTCTGGAAGCACGTTTGAACTTCACTGGAATGGTAATCCCAGATATGACTGGCAGGAGAAAGTACTGAGTGCATAAATAATGTGTGCAAAGAATCCCTCTAGGAACCCATTCTTCCACAATAAGCCAACTGAGAAAACATTTGAGTTCTCTGGCTCTTCTCAAAGATGAGATCCCACAGAGCCTCTGGAGCTCCTGGGAGTCGGGCTGCAGCAGAGATGTTAATTGGACCTCGTGTTTCTCTCTCTGTGTTCATCATTTGTTTCTGCAATTCTTGCGTGTGATGATTCAGAACTTAACCACAGCACACTGTTCTTGACATTTTTCATGACATAAACTGGAAAGGGGTCAAGAAGATTTTGAAGAAAGGCGATAAAGCCAACAGCTAAAGTGCAAGAGGTAAAATTAGAGAGGAAATTAACTTCAGCAATTGTTTTGGCTAAAATGCAGTTTGATTTTTTCTTACTACTGATATATTTTTGAAGTGAGAAAATAAGTTGTTCACTATTAGCTTAACTTTCCAACTAATTCTACAATGTTGCTCTCTAATTGCTTTTAGACATGTCTTTGGTTTAATTTTAATACAATAACACTTCATTAAACACCATAATCACAATGTGTTACACAAACACACTCACAGTCAATACATTAAGTTTACATAGAGCTTGATCATTCTTTGCTGTCTTTATTGACGGGGTGGAAAGGTTTTTATGGAGTTTTACAGAAGTTAAAACCACTACATCTTTATTTATACTTTTCTTTTCCTATGCAGACTTAATAAAAAGGTTCCCAAGAATAACTGAAGGTCTTTCAAAGTATTTTTCCAAACATTTGGGTTTCAGGCTTCTTTTCCCATCCTTTTCAGCACAGTCTGTGTATCTGACCTGACAGCATTTTCAGCTGCGTGTGCATAAAAATCGGAAAAAATTTGACAAAGAGAGTGCAAGCAAAGCAGTGTAAAATGTCGGGAACTATCTCCAGAAGATGAACTCTTCCTTACAGTCAGATCTATAGGAGACAGAGAGAAAAATACAGCAAAGAACTAACATCAACCTGAGAGAAGAATCCTCCATCCACTGATCAGCCAACTGGTCAGCCACTGCATGCCAGTGCAGCTAATACCCATAGCCAGTCAGCCTGTAGATGAAAAAGTCCTACTTTCAGTATTTTTCATTGCTTCAACTAATAGAATGAGAAGAAATGTTGTATTTCTGACAACCCACTTAAAAGTGCATTGTTTTTTATATGTGTTGCCTGGTTCCTCTCTAAGATTAGGAGTTACAGAACTGGAAAGTTTATAAGAAAACAACCAGAGATGAATATCACTTTTAAAGAAACAATAAAAAGCTCTGGCGTTTTGATATATGAAAATAAATAAATAAAGCTGAGTTGCCCAGAATGTCGACAACTAGTTTTGTTGTGAAGAAAGAACTGAGTCAAAAATCAAAGCTCTCAATTTACGGGTCAGCCTATGTTTCAGTAGGTGAGTCTTGACAACTGCTGACAGCTCCGTCTGGGTCGGCACTGAGCTTCTGCCTCAAGCAAGAGAATTCAAGTATCTTTGTTTGAGGCTTTTGTCTGCAGTGATGAGGGTTTTGATTTAGTCTGTTCAGGCAAAGATCTAGATTTAAAATCTCTATCAACCTTCCATCCATCACCCCATGTGTTGAAACTTGGATCGTGGCTGAAATAAAATCTCCAATACAAGGAGTTCAACTGAGGTTTTGATGTATGGTGGGCTCTGCCACAGAGAGGGTGAGGACCTCCATTATCAAACAGAAGCTTGAAGAAGAGCTGCTGCTTCTTTACAGTGTAGGGCACACATAGGGAACCATAATCAATCTCCATCTTCTCAAGATGGAACATTTTGGAAATGACACATCACATGCTATTTTTGTCACAAAAACTTTACATTGAAGAGTCATATAATGACTGTTACAAAGTCAGCCTTTTATCACCTGAAGGTCATTTCCAGGTCTAAAGAAAAATACATTTAAGTTCTGTTGTTGCATCAGCCTTCAGGTTTTCTGGTTCTGCTCTGATTCACATCCAGAACCAAACATGGAGAAGCAGCATTCAGCTTCTATGCCACACAAATCTGGAACAAAAATTGCATAAATTAAACACTGAGTTAGGGCAGATGAATGAACTTGCAAGCCATGTAAGTCTTAATAGCAAGATATGTGATTTCAAATTAAATAAAATTTTTTAAAAACATAACACCAGCTATAATTATACGCTCACCTGGTATCACCCCCACATGGAAAACTGGATCACGGCTCCATTGAACATCTGAGACTGCAGCTTGGCTGCATCTCAGGAGATCACAGTTGAAGGCCAGTGTGATCTGATTCAGTCTATTTAAGTCACAAAGCTGCTGAAACCCATGATGAGTTCCTCTGAGGCAGAGAGGATGTTAAGAACGGAGGAGAGTTTATTAACATAGAAACAGCTGCAAGAACCTGCAAAGGAAAATGGAATCTAATTCAAATGGAAAATAGAGGATTCTAAAAGCTTCTTATATATTGGTTTTGAAGAAAACTACATATTCATAAAGAGCAGTCTTTAAAGAACAGGCACGGGTTAAAAAAGTATTTCAAGTGACAATTGAAATATAAATCTGTGTAAAGTGTGTTAAAGCCTGTATTAGGTTGCCTGGTGTAGACATTAATGTCCATATCTTGGTATTAAAAATGTACTCTTTCATTGCAATGAACTATTATTTTTCTAAAGACAGTAAAATAAAATGTAAATCCAGCAAACCTCTGTTGCTGACTTCCTCTGAATGGTCAGACAGGTTAAAGAGCTCGAAAACAAATAAAGAGCAAACAGAATTACTGCAGCAATGAGCAGCTCCAGGCAAACACATAAACAAACTGCAGTAACTGAATGAACTTTGAGACACCCAAATAATTTCCTCAGCTACATAGTTAAGTCCAGAAAGACTATTTTTGCTTCAATTTCTCTAATTCTTATCTCATGTCAGTGAGCATATCAGCAGCTTCTGCTATCAGACATTTCTCTGCAGTGCTCAATATCCGTGGATTTCAATAATGTCTAAAACAGGAGTGTCTACTGTCTCTTTAAGTTTAGTTTGATTTTAAAAGGTGAAATAATAGCAAGTTTACTGTTATAATAGCTGAAAATGTGTGAAAAGTGCTTGGACTGAATGTATTAACAGAATCTTGATAATTATTCAAACCATGAGTGCCTGAAAAAACAGCATAAAGTGATGTGACTTTACATTTGTATGTAATTACATAGAGCAATAATTCATTTTCCAATCTTTCAGTTTATGCTCAACTTCATTCAATAGTTTTATTTAATTAAGCAGTGCTATCTCCTCAACCTTTACCTGACATTTATTTTATTTATTGTAGTTAAATGTTGTTTTTTGTCCAGCTCACTTCATTTCAGATTTCATGCCTTTTTGTAAACCAAGTGAGATGTTCTAAATCAGACAACTAATCACACAACAGAACGATGTTTCTCTGTGACTTCATGAGGGACATTTGTCCAAATGTTATTGGAGAGATTTATTTATATTTGAGTCTGTTTGGTGTTAGAATAAATTCAAAATTGTTTGCCCAAAGCCTTCCTTTGAGTACAAAAGAAGGATGATGATGAAGGATTCCTTTGTATCATCCCTTAATCTGTTTTAGGATTTTTTTTTACATACCAACGGATATCAGTAAGCCAATCATAATACTAGCCTCTGTTATAAACATTTCAGTGATGAAATTTTAAAATTGGGTCTGCAAATGTTTCCATATGGAGAAATTGACTCCCTGGGTTTTTTAACCAGAAGATCAACATTTGTATTCCCCACCCTAATGATTTTTCCTGATGGGATTTCTCATCAACTAGTGGCCACTAATTTGATTTCAGAGGTAATTCTAGCCTCTGAAAATTACCTCTGAAATCAGAGGTAATTTGATTAAATTAAATAATTTAATAAAGAAAAGAGTTTAATAAGCAAGAGCTTTTCTTGCAAGTCTTTGTGTTCGACACTTCTTCTCTGTAATTTCCGGCCCCTTCTCTAATTTCTTGCTTTCAGCTGAAAACTTGGTGATACAGATTTCCCAGGAAACGTTTTTGAAACGTTAATTAAAAAGAGGTTCATGGATGATATCTGAAACTGTCAGAGACCCACAGACAAGGAGACACAAGATGGTACATTAAGAAAGTAACTTATTTAACTAAATAAAAAAGTTATGTTCAATCAGTTGTCAGTAATGTCAGTTTGCATTGAATTGTGGAAATGGGCAGAGCTTATAAAAATGTATTATTATTGGATGTTTTACCCCTTTGTTGCTTTTACAAATCCATTATGATCAACAAATTCACAACAACAGAAAAAACATCTGTCAAAGCAAAAACTAATTTCTACATCATAATGACCACTAAATAAAAATATGTAATAAATGACTGCATAAATATTCACACCCAGGCTTCCAACTCACAGAGCAGCCCTCTCCTGAGACTCCCCACTCAGCTCCTGCAGACTAGCCAGCAGCAGTTAGCAACCAACTGGTGTAAGTGCTCCGTATACAAACTACTTCTCAGTGCAAAGGTTCTTAAAGAGTTAATAGAAGAGCCATGTTGTGATGACTTCCTGAAGGAGGAGTTTCAGCAGGAGGGGGAGTTTTTAAAGAGACAGGGGCCTAATTCAAAAGTGCTAAATCAGGAATTCAGATTTCTTATAAGCCATATTTGATATATTCAGCATTTTTATAATAACTGAAGGCAACATGGTTACTTGATTATACTATAAAATGGCACTATATGGCTGAAAAACACAAAACACTACCCCTATAAAAACCATTGAAGACGGATGTATACATTTCAGCGGGTACATATAATTTCAAACTTGTGTGGCTCAAGAAAAGCTGAGAAAACATCAAGTACATCATCCAAATAAGAAATTTAAGTCACACTGATGAGCGTGTATAAACATCTAAATAGTGTGAGGGCGTGTCTCATGTTCTTCTGTTTAATGTCCGAAACCCATTCAACTGTCAAAGAAATTTTCCTCACTTGAAATTGGCTTGTCCTAATGAAATTTTAATTTGTTATTACGAGAACATTCAGTGCCCAAAGGGCTGCCTGTTAGCGTGAGATTTAAAAGCTGCAAATGCACTCGGCTTGAAAGCCCATGCATTTCAGGCTGAAAGAAATTGGATGTATCCATTAAAGTGACGTTACCCAGGCTGAAAATGGAATCCGATCATTTGTTTCCAGCTCGTGACATTAGTTCAGTCCAGCATGGAGCAACCGATAGACTGATTGGCCTGTTCAGAAACAGGACATAGTAATTCCACTTGACAATAATCATGGGATCCCACCTATCAATTCAATGGCTGTATTCACCACAAATGTCTTTGGAAAGATTGGGCAATTTTCTGTCCAGCACATCCTCTGATAATAGGTAGAAAATCGATTTTTTTGTAGCTGAGGAGAAAATTGGCAAAAGCTGAATTTTTACTGATAAAGGAAATTTTACCCATGAAAGAAATTTATATTTTCTGATGTGCTGTTTTTGAGAAAAACAGTACACTGGTCCTCCCATGGTGCAGAATGGGTCTCAATCTTCTTATTACTTCTTAGTTCTCACCCTCTTGTGGCAATAATTTACATTTATGCAGCAATAGAAGGAAATTATTACCATCAATCAAAAATAAGAGTAAATTCCAGCATTAGGAGCACTGATGAGAGAGATTTAGGTCTGTCTCTGCTTGCCTCTGCCTGGATGCCAGCCTTCCTGTTGATGTGCACATTTTATCCCTCTTTGAGATCAGTGCCAGACATACACAGTGTCCCTGCAATGGGAAGAATGTCTTCCTTCTGCAGAATGGGATACATTTAGAAATCCTTTTGATGTTACAAATAGCATTTTGATGCGCAGGCTCACCCAAATGATAAGGATTTGCTTTTACAAAACTGTTTGTTACCACAGCGGCAGGTGTGCAGTGTAAGTGAGGCAGTTGGTCCCCATCCACAGAAAAATACTGCTATTTTTGTCAAAGTGATTACATGGACCTGATGGAAGTAAAAAAGCAAGACAGATCAACTTGAAGGTATCTGAGCAAACTTTTTTTTTAGCTTAAAACATTTTGTCTCAGTGTTTTTCAAAGTCGGCCCCTCATTTTAAAAAAGTGGAATCCAAAAAATAAATGATATTTAATATTTAATTATATGTAATCTGTTTTTCAATCATTAATATAAAATACGAATTAACTTACTGAAGACAGAGATAGAATATAGAGTTTGCCTTATAGAGGGGAAGTTCAGGAAAACATTATTTGTTTTCTGTAACCAACTATTTTCTCAAATTTAGGTGCTAAAAATCTTCAGTGACACTCAATTATGAACATTAGGTGATCTTTGATGATAGGAAATATGACATGTATGACAACAGGATATAATGATATTGTTAGATATGACAGTGTTATGATATATGCACCAGACTACATAACTTGTAAGATTGGTAAAAAGAGTCACGCTGCAGCTTGTAATGAAGCTGAAAAGCTGAAACTCGGAGTCACTCAGCAACCAACAGAGGAAAGCATATGGGCCGGTGAATGCAAGCACCGTTCAGCTGTGTAATTAAAAACATCAAGTCCTCTTTATCTGTTTGCAGTTTGGTTGTCTGAAGGCATAAGTTTCAGTTTATTTCAACGTACCGAAAAACAGGCTAAATATGAGGCAAACAAAACTGAACTTTTATAATAAGCAGCATGTTAGTGCAGCGTAAACATTATTTCTCTTCATTCATGAATACGTGTTTTGTTCCTCAAGCACTGCTATTCTGTTTAATTTAAATATTCAACATTTTTAGTTATTTTGATCATCACAAGGTCTAAAAGAATCTCCATTTTCACTGACATTTAGAGAAAAGTGCAATAGAACAATCATCTTCAATAGGATTTTATTTTTTATTTTTAGTCTTATTTATTTCTCCTACTTGGACTTTATTTCTGCTTTTACAAATTTTATTTGTTTTCATTTGTAATATTTTGTTCAGCATCTTGTTCAGTGCCCGCTGCTTTTGAAGTTTAACTCGTAATCCACAGATGTGTGCAACTCTATCAAAACAGTGTTAGCAAATTTTATCAAGTCAAGTACTTACAGCTGTTAGTTATTCATATTCCCTAACTCCAGATCATCCCATTGGTTGACTGTATTTTCATCGACTCACAGTGATGATGCAAATTAGACTTAATTTTGTCTCCTTATAAACCCTGTGTCTTGCTGAAAAGTTACATTTATAATTTGGTAAGATTTGATGTTCTTGCATTTATAAATTGATGCCATCAGCTCCAGTTTTGTTCCTCACACAACAAATTATTGGATAATATTTTACTATATTTAACACATATTAAAAAGTTCTTGGATAATTTTTTTTACATCACGATAACTTGTTCTTTTAACAGTATTCTGTAAATGTTTTTCATCCATTGGATCAAAGACTGAATAAAATTAGCTTTAATTAAAAAGTGTAATCTGATTGCAGTCGTCCAGATGAGAAGTAACGTGTTCAAGATAAAACATGCAGAGAGGCTTTTGAGAGCTTTTGTTTTCTTATTAATACCATAAGTTGAATTTGTTCATCTTTGTGTGAACATGATCTCATTAAAAAGCTAAGATTTTGTTTCAAAAATAAAGTGTTGCTTCTTGTCATGCTAACTCACATGTGGTTTGTCTGAGTTTGAGCTACAGAAGCAAATTAGTATTACTGCAGGGCAAAAGCATATCAGTAAATGCAGATGGAGTTTGAGCACGAGTTCCTAACTCCAGTCAGAGCTTTCCAGGTGAGTAGCTGCAGACAGAGTGGTGGACTCCAGATGGAGGAGACTATATGTGTGTCCTTCCTCATGGTCATTCCACTCGACCTCAGCTCCATCATGGGTTTTCTGCCTCATTAGAAACCTCTCTCCCACTCTTCCTCTGTCATCTCACCTCAATGGCAGTTCAACAGATGGCCATGGCGATGGTTCATTTAAATTCAAGGAGGGACCTAGAGTAAGTGACTCTATGTTCCTCAGTAATTTTCCAATATTTCATTAGACCATTGGCCCATATGAAGATAAGGTCGCATCACCCAAGTCTTCTACACTTTCATTACAGTTGCGCTAATGTTCCCATGTCTCTGATCACAGTTGTACTTAAATGATAGTAAGGAAACATTTTGTACAGAGTTTGGTATTGTAGTAATGTAGTGATATAATCATTTAGCACAGACCCCTCTCCTGCTCAGGTTGAGTATTCAAGTTCCACTTTTGTCACATCAGTCCACAAGATTGTTTCCCAAAACACTTGGCCCTAACGGACATGTTATATTTTCACATCAGTTCATGTTGGATTGGATATGCTATTTCCTTAATATGGAAAAAGCATATGTCACCAGAAATGAGAGAGGGCAGCACTGAACAGAGCTACTGAAATTGTTTCCCAAGTTGCTTTTCCTTGTAAAGCCATAGATTCTATTTGTTCAAGTTGAGCTAATTTGTCTGCAGAAGCAGCCCACCTCGCTGTGGCTGATACAGTGGTAGCTAGTTTAGAAATCAACTCATACCTTCTCCCTCCTGATATATTTATCGATTTGTTCAAATCGCCGATTTTGCCTGAATCCTCCTTACACAGAACAGACATAAAAGGGTACAAAAGTCTTGATGCTAACCAGTTTTGGGTTTTTTTGTACATGCTAAGCTACATCATGGTGAGGTATTTTCTTCATGGTTACTGAAGAGAAGGCCCATTCCTTCTCCACAATGCAATATTTGATTGCATCTCAGTGTTACTCCCACTTAGTTTCTTAAGTATAAACATTAATCGTATTACCTTGTAAAAAGTGTTTGATTCAAATCCACAAATACACTGATGGCTGCCAGCCTTTACAATTGACATCTGCTATCCATCACCATCTTTGTTTCTCATCAAAAGGTTTAAAGTAAATTGACAAGTTTGGTTTGGATTCTTGTCTGTTTGTGTAGCTGACTGCACAACACACTCTGAGCATTTTAACAGTGAAATCAACCAAATAAAAAGCAATATTAAACTACCGGCTGCCTGTTTGTTTTCCATAATGCTGAAGAGTGTGATGTCACTCGTAAGTCGTCAATATGACATCACAACTTGAAAATTGTGTGTTGTACTAACATTTGAGTATGACAAAATTACAGGAGACATGGGGTTATGATGGTTAGAGTTTGTCCTGTAATCGGTTCAAATCCCTACTCCATCTGTGTCCGTTGTGTCCTTGAGCAAGACACTTCACCTGTCTTGCTTGCTGATGGACCTGAATGAGTGAACAGTGTGAAGTGCTTTGGGATCCTCTGGACTTGATAAAGCACTAAACAAGTAGAGGACATTACCATCTGTAAGGGGAAACAGAGCCAGGATTTTAATCCTGCTTTAAATGCTGTGTTAACAGAGCGCCCTCTGTCCAGCACTGCGGAGATCAGCTGAACAGGATTATGAAGCATTCACAAACCCAGCCTGTTGTTTAAACAAGTGTTTCTACATTCAGATGACAATATAATGACATCCATTTGTAGGGATGTTCATATTAGCGTGTTCTGAGTTGGTAAACTGTCTCCTTGGACTGCTATCCTCTCCTGAAATGCAGAATATAACAAAAAGTCGATCAAACATTTACTGTGTTGACGTCTGTAGTGACAAAATGAGGCGCTGACTCTGTGGCTTTGGAAAATCCAGCTGGTTCTTTTATAGACCCAGTTAAGAACTGTGTCTAGCACCAGTTCTGGCCAAGCATGGAAACTGCTTCTGTGGGAAAATCCTAAAATAGGGAAGTGTCTGGTCTGAAACAAGGATTCTTGACTGATCAGATGTTGAACAGAAATCTGGAAACCACCACTATGAACTTCCACTTTCATGTGTTTCCTTTCTTATTCACTGTGTTGTGAGTTGAGGCCTGTTGCTCAGGAAAACATTACTGTGCCGTCATTTAATACTAAGTAATATTTCAGCCGTTGGCTTTTTGTTAGAACTCCAGTGAAATAGCAGTCCATTTAGGCTTAGCGTACATCTTCGCTTTTGTTGCTGCTCATATTGCCAAGACAGACTTACAGTATCACAAAACACACATTTGTCTTTCAAGCTTTCTGAAACCTGCACTTTTTGCATATTTGTGATAAAATTGGCCTAATCCAGTTTTCATTTTTCATCCTCTTCATGCATCATTGATGTCTCACACAGAACAACTGGCCTTTTCATCTGCTGTTTGTGCTCTGTTTTCATGTGATCCTGTTTAACGCTCACTGGGCTCTGTTATTCTCGCTGGCTTTAGTGTTTGTGATGAGATCACAAAGGAGATTAGGTGTCACACTCTGTTAGCCTATTTGAATGTTATTTTGGCTAATTTTCATACTAAGTGGACGATCCATCTTTGCACTCAGTGTTCATTTCCTTTGTAAAGAACATGAATAAAATTTACTGCCATTGTTCCACAGTGCAGGTACAATCTGGATTGGTTTCTCAGAAAAGGAACAAGGGGAAATGAAACTGGGTAAAAATCAAAGGATCTGGCTGTGCCTGTCAGCAGCCAGACTGAATTATTACCCACTAGGTACAGACTCAAACTTGCACAGCACTGCAGAGGACTAAAAATTAAACTCATTCATCCATCTGTCCGAACACAACTGGCATTTCATAAATACAGCTTATTTATAAAGCACAAGCTTATTAAGAGAATCTGTGGTTCATCGATTCATTTAAAGCCCCTTTGAACTAGAGTGTTCCTGTCAGTTCCTGTCAGCTTAACTTAGCTGCCAAGTTCAACAAACAACTGAAAAACATTGAAATCTGAAAAGATATTTGTTTCTGTTTTTTATTGCATATGTGTACTATATTAAAATATGATGTATTGATATGTATTATATGAAGATATTAATATTCCAGAGTTGTTGAAATGAGTTATGGCAGTTGGATTGTCCAGGACGCATCTTGTGAATCTAAAGACGGCTTAAAATCTTGCTTCAGGCCAAAATCAGGCATAACAATAAGACCAGTGATAGATCAAATTAAAAACACTTATCTTTTGTCATCACTTCACTTGTCAGTGAAAGTATTAAACTAACAAATTATTTCATATCTTTGAAGCATTGATACCACTCATCTTCTTCAGCAGGAAACTGCCAGTGGCCGTTCACACTGAGCCAGGTTTTTCTGGAGGCTTTTACTGTTAAAGTGGGGTTTTCTTTTCCACTGTTGCTACATGCATGCAGAGGGATTGCAACAAATCAATAACTTGATGTAACCTGCTGTGTTTCTTTAGATAAAAAAACATTTTGAACCAATTTAAATGATAAACTGAACCTGACTGCAATACTTGACAACTAAAATCATTTAGAATAGATGTGTATAATTTGTCAGGAATAACTTTATTTGTAACAGGACTTAAAATGATGTTTTGTGATTCTGAATTGGCGTGATATAAATATATAGGAATTGAACTTGAATGAACTGCTTAAAGAGGAAAACAAATTTAAGGAGGTAATTTTGCCTCCAAATTCCCCGGTCTATGCCTAATTGGTGTACATTACCAAATCAGAAGCCAGAATAAGACTGATTAGATTCAGCAGACATAGTGAACACGTACAGAGCTTTTATGGAACCCACAGTGGAAACAATCTCAGAAAATGTAAATCTAAAAGACGTTTACAGCAATATAACTGAAGAGGGAAAATAACACTTTGTGCTACAAGATGCCTCACTTTACAATAAGTTTTCCTTTGTTCTATTTTCTTATTTATTGTTGTTTAGCTCTTACTGAATCTAGGTAGAACTTCTGCTTATCAATAAAAACAGACATTTAATCATGATGTCTTTTTTCTTATCCCTCTCTGTGAAGTTGCCCAGTTAAGAGAATCCTGGAATTAATGGCATTTGGTCTTGAAGTCAAGCAAAAGGATGAGATCGACTTAGTTACTGCTGATCTTTCATGAGTTGCTAAAAAAAATAATCAGAAGACTTTAGGTTATTTGGTGATTCACATAGTTTTATTTAGTGGAACATTTTTGTTTTTCCAGAGTCAAAAAGAATCTGAACTCTGGCTTTAATGTTGGGACAGCAGTGATTTAGGGTGCATGGTAAACCATCTTATCAAATAGAGGACAGAAAGCATTTGTTTCATGGGATTAGGGTGAAAGAGCCTGTGGCACTACAGAGTAGTAGACTAGGATTTATTATGAAACCTATCAGATTCAATCACCTCAAAGCACCACAGTTGGAGGACACCTTGTTTTGTCTGGACTACCATCTACAGAGTTATCGATTCCCCCACGGCACCTTATGATGCTCATTAACCCCAAACACTGTCTTTGGCTGGAAGGAGGGAAGAAGTTGGATTTCTCAGAAATCCTACAAGCGAAGGCAATATCCAACAACATAAAAAAACGAAATGAAGCATAAGGCGTGTCTGAAATTCAATCTCTAGAGAAAATGGTAAATTATCCCAGAGTGTAATATACAAATGTGGAAAATTTTAAATTATTCCTGTCTGACAAAATAAGTTTCCTGCAAGCTGAGGCATCACTTCAGAAAATATCAAATTTAAAACTCCACAGGAGCCAGGAAATTACCTCCTCAAACATGGCCTGAATAACATGAGCATTTAAACTGTGACTGCCACGGCTAAAATTGAGTATGCTGATTGGGCAGTGAGGCGCGTCGAAGGATAAACGCCTCCAATTCGGTGGCTTACATGCATTTTCATGTTGTGTCTCTGTAGAGCCTCAAACATGATGGCACCAGCCAAATGTATCTACATTTTTATTGAGACATCTATTGGCCAAATATATATATGCAATGCTCATTTCTGAATAAAATATTCAATATCTAAACGATTTACTAAATTGTGGAAAATTATGCTTTACAATTCTTGCCTTAAGACAGCAACATAAATAATTAAATAATTTAAAAAATGTATTTCAAGTTTATTTAAAGCATGTGTTGCTCGTTTAGTTTGTGAAGAAAATGCATAGTAACACAGCAGCATATGGGGTGCAAGAGCACAAAATACAGCTCTTTGGAAATTATGTAATGAACTGAGTTCTGAGTATTTTAATGTTTGTTTGTTTAGGTCAAATTAATAGCTACTGTTTCAATTACAAACCACAGACTATTTTAAAAAACAATGAAGCAACAAATATTCAGTAGACCCCCGCTTATGCACAGATCTATTTGCGTATTTTTCTGTGGAACATATCTATAATATGTGGAAAAACAAAAGTGGAAATACCTAGAACTTGGCACATTCAGGCATTTGGAAATTAAAGCAAAGGATGAAGCAGATGTCCTCTAGTCTGAACTCGTTTCTCTATGTTTTTTTATGATGGCACACAAAGAATAGGTGTTTTCAGGTCTTTCCTCAAAAAGCTTCTGCAGGAATATGTGAGTTTACCTCAGATGTTGTAAATAAAGCCATCAGAAGAGTACGAAGCCATGAATGACATCATTGGTCTCAAAACTCATTCAGTGTCAGTATTCTAATAATCAGCTAGCAGAAATAATTTAGAAAATCCTAATTACAACAAACCAGAAATATTTATTTTTAGACTTAGAGAGAAAAATACTGTCTTTTTATAAATTGCATGTTTTAAATATATGAAATGCAAAATGTACCTCTAGGTTAAATGTTCAGTGTTTCACATTTCTTGGGTGTGCAGTGTTTATATAGTCAAAGATTAAGTTCTCTCTATAGAAATGTATTTAATTTGTTTTCCCAATGTTGAAGTTTTCATACTTTTTTTAATTAGGCTAAAAGGATGAGGGCAAAATCCTTTATTTTCAACAATGATGTACATATGCAGTACGTATTTGTTTTTTGTTTTTTTCATTTTAGCTTAATCTTAATCAGAGCATCAGAGATCCTGGACTCAGAGGTCTGTTCAACTCAACAAAATTGTCAATCTTACACGCCAGACTAAAGCCTTTGTTGCTGCTCTTTGTGTGAGCATTGATTCATGTTTGCACACTCTGAATGTTCGCCGACTGATGAGATTGCGGTCCGAAGGGGTTCTTCAAAGACCTGCTGGAGCCTGAAGAGCCTCCTCTTGTAATTCACCTGCACAAACTGTATTCTGCTCCTTTGAGTGCTCTGCTTTTCTGAATAAACATGTTTGCCCCAGTGCGTACACACACGTAATCAAAAATGTGACAAGGTTTTTACCGACAGAGGCATTAATGGAAATGTAAACATTATCATCAGTGTTATTTCCGAGTATTCCGAGCAAAAATAATGAAGTGTGTATGCTGTCAGCTTAAGCTCATGGTAACTAAATAATAATTTAATATTTACTGATAATGTTTGTTTTACTCTAAAGCTTAAAAGATTTCTGCCATGGATCAACAAGTGCAGAAAGACGCTTAAATGAAGTCGCACTTGTATTTGTCCTCTGACTCAACTCAAAAACACACACTCCTGGTATGTTTGATGTGATTTCTATAATCTTCCTCTCCATGAATATGATGGAGTTTTTTTCTCCCACTCCACTGGGGAAAGCCATCATGTAGAACAGCTGCTTCAGGCTAAGGCTGATGAAATTATTACCTTGCTGATGTGACCTGCCTGCTGCTTTGGAGTCTACCAGGGATTCAAGGTAAACAAATCTCCTGGAAACAGCCTATATCCCCTCCAGACTGTGCTGATGAGATGTCTAATATCATTTTATCATGACACTGTTTATGAAGACTGAAAGGCTGTCAGGATTATCAAGTTCATTTTGATTTATGTGTTAGTGCATAATCAGATAAACAGCAGCCTTATGTGTTGAAGTGTCATATTACATTTTTTGTACGTAATTATCAAAAATGTCTATTTACAAAAAAATATTTAGTAAGTAAGGTACTTCTCTCTACATTACAGTACTATCAGACATTGTAATTTATTACAGTTATGCAAATGTATAATTCAAACTGGCTTTATTAGAAATAGTGTGACATTTCTAATAAATGTATTTTTTAATTTAAAAAATAAAAATGTAAATTGTTTAAATAGTTCATTATTTGTTAATTCTACTTTTATGAAAACTTACAACTAATGAAAACCTATTACAAACTTATTATACAATGTCACAGAAAAATTCACACATTTGACATTGCAGCATGTACAATTTCACTACCTGCTAAACCAGATTTCCACACATTTCTTTGACATGTCAAGAAATTCTTCAGCATAAGCAGAATTTGTTTTACATGCCAGTTATATGGATGAGAGAGAAACAGTTCAGCGGTGACTCAGATCCTGTTTTTATTTTTTTTTAAATAAAAATAAAAATCTCTTACTAAATTATCAAGATGCTTCACTCACCTTAGGATGCTTGATGCTTATTGACATTTTTTTTTACATTTCCTGCTGATGATTCGATGACCTCTAGGAATCATTTCAAGCATTGTAGTTTTAATCTCAAATGGTCAGTTTATTCTTTACAGATAAAAAAAACTTTAACAAGACATCAACATCACAGAACAGTAACATACCCAGTCATGACAGAGCAGTACATTGTTAGTCCCAGCTGTCCATATATGCACTATTCAGCACATAATACACATACCTTGAAGATGTGAACTCTATGTTGAACAAAATTCCCTTACAGTAAGACTAGGTTACCCTTTTTCATGCCAGCATACATGGCAAGACAGGAGGCAGTAGACATGTTTTAAATAAAACAAATAAAAAAAGCATTGACCTGCTGAAGTGTGTAACTAGATTTTGCCACAATGGACCATAGGAACGCAAGCATTCAGTCTTTTGGGGCATGCAGTCAGGTGATGGAAAGAGTTCATTCACATTTCCACTTGGAAGTCTCCAGTGTACTCAAACAAGGACTGGCAAGTTGGTTTTATGTTTAGTTGAAACTGAAAATTATCCATCCACCCATTTTCTTTACTCTCTTAATCCTTCCAGGTTCACAGAGCGACTTTGCCTAAGGCTTTTTTTTCCCTTGGGTAATGCGATTGGTGAGAAGCAGAATATATGTAAGAACAATTTTCGAGGGACAAAGTGACTGACCAGGCATATTTAAGTCTTGCAGGCAGTACAAGAACCAAGTTAGAACATGCAAACTCGACAAAATATACCTACAGGAAGGACTGGAAGCTCGGGTCCTTTTTGTTGAGACGAGAGGCAAAAGTCTAACTGCTCCATCATTCAGCTTCAGTCTTAAAAAGTGAAGCCAAAATGAACAGTGTATTATTTGCCTCGTTTACAGGTTAAATTTCCGACCCACCTGGAACTGCTTACTGAGAAGGGGAATGAAAAATCTAAATGCTCGAGAAGTTTTCCTGAGGTAAACATATCAACGTAAGTGTCAAATTAGTTTTTGTGGCCTCAAAAACGTTTCAAGTACCACAAAATATTTATCCGTCAGCCTTGTCTGACCAGCTGCGTTTCCATTGAATATATATTTGTGCTGTTTGACATTTTGAAAATAATCTTTTTAATGGAAATAGGTGCTTTTTTGACCGTATCAAAATTGGTTTATTGCTCAAAACTGCAATTAAAATATGTTTTCGCATCACACAAATTACATGATCAGCAATCAGGATATTACCAGTGGAGCGAACTGCACAGAAGAAGGCGACAGGAAGTTGCTGGAAGATAACAGAGATGTGTTTTTTTAATGACTTATTGTGCAAACAAACTTATACCAGTTTTATTTTAAATGTGTTTCTTCTTTAATGAAAACACCGCTGTTGCGAAATTTTGCTTTTTTTGACATTAGCAGAATACTGGCACAGTTTTGTACACATTTAAAAAAAACATTTTAAAGATACATTTTCTACATTTCAACAGAAACTGCACAAGGTGATAATGACTAGTTTGTTGTGCAGAAAGTAAAAACATATTATGAGATTTGATGATGCCAGCTGCAACTGGGAGTTATAATTACTCTCTTTAGATGCAAGCTATGGAAAAACTCAGGTAAGAGAATTTTTTCATATTCCATATTTTCCATATGAATTACTGGTGGGATCCAAAGGTGGCAGCAATCCCTGAATTGAATGAGCCAAACAGATACACCTTTGCTGTGCTCATATTTTAAAGCCTACCTTGTCCTGTTTAGGTTTCAGAAGGTGAAAAAGATGACTTGCAGCTCCACCAGTGAAATTAAATCTGATGACATTCCAACTGTAACCACAACACCATACAGCCAGATATGAGCAAGAACTTTTCTTTACTTTAAGTGAGATGTTAAATGTGAAATCAATTGGATTAAAGAGTTATTACATGTGCTTGAGATAGTTTAATGTGAATTTCTGTCAAATCCATGAAGTAGCAGAAACTCTGTCTGGTTATCACAGACATGCAGGCCAGCAGTTGAATAAAATGTGCACTGTGAGTGTATGTATGTGTGTGTATAATCCCTCAACACTAATGCTGCTCCTTTCTCTTCCTCTCCAGCGAAATGCTTCATTCCAGTGTGACTAATATCCAAGCACTCCCACCTTGCTCCTGGTTCTTCCAGTCCGCGGAAAGCAGGAGAGGTGTGACAGGCCAGCTTTGCTCATGAGCTATCAACTGAATAATTACCACTAACTTGCGTCCCCACAGGGCTTTGGGAGCCATAAACGGCCACACTGTCACACACCAGTGGAAACTCATGACTGCGTCAGCGCTGCAGCGGCAGGACTCGGTCACTGGGGACCTGAGTGGATGTATTCGGGTCAAATGCTTTAGCTAATGTGCGAGCCTTCCTGTAGAATAAGCCCCAGCCTGCCATGCTGTGCAGTGACCCTAGCTGTACTTGAATCCTGGTGACGCTTTGGTCTTAGGATTTTAAAACAGGTGTGAACTGATGCAAGCAGCTTAAGTATGACATCTGGTCAGTTGAGCATGTACCTGTTTCTGAAGGGCATGAGGAGCTAAAGTAGCTGGAAAAGTCAGATCCAGCTTGAATGAAAACTTTTTGGCCAGATTAAATTGGGAAAAGTTTAAATTTATTAATTAGCTTTTGTTTTCATTTTGAATAGTATTATTTTATCATTTGGATCTTAAAGGACTAACATGTAATCATGTTGTCACATTAATAGCATCCAATTCTCTGCCAAAAACTATCCAAGAAGCAGAAACAGCTGAACATAAAAGCACTGTACGAGGAGTGTGTTCTACAGAGAATTAAGCAAAGAAACACATTGAAATTTTGGGGAAAAGATCCAATAATTCTTCACAAAAATAAAATATTTGATACAGAATCATGAAACTAAAAGAACTTTCTATAGAAAGAAAGAAATGATCAGCTGTGGCACAGGTGAACACAGAAGGAAGAGTTGTGCTTAGATTGGGAAATTAACAAAAAAGACAGCACAGGGTTAATTGCAGCAACACTTCTGTCAATGGGTCCAGACAGAAAAGATTCACAACTAAACATAGAATCAATAGACGAGGAGTACTTTCTACAGAAAGAAAGACAAAGACAGGATTGGTGATTGCTCAGTAAACAAGTAACTTCACTGTGGTACTAACCCAGGAGCACTTTCTGTGGTTAATAAAACCATCCTGTGTGTCTTATTTGAAATATAAAAGAGAATAATCTTCATATCATTGAATTGGTGTAATTTATCTACCAAATTCACCATATTCTTCTATCAACCTGAGAAAAGTCAGCAGCATGCACAAGTGAAACAAATAAACCTGAATTTAAAAGTATTTTTTTTAAATCCCACTGAACCAAATTGCCCCGAGCGAAGCGTAGATGACATTCCACCCACATCCTTAAGAGATGTTTGATGCCCGAGGACCTTAACAGCTTTATAAAGATGTTTAATGTAATGAGATTTACTCCAAGCCCATTCTAGAAAGCATTTTGGCTCTGATCTCCGTGCCTTTCTTTCAGGCTATCTTACCTGTTTTGTTTTTTTTGTTTTTTTCTGACAAGCATGTGGCTCAACACAGAGCACAGACAAATTCTGTTGGTTTTGAGCTGTCATTGGAAAGTTAATCCAAACTGAAATATCAATAAATGTTTAACAGACTGCCATCTGGTGCACACTTTAATTTAAACCAGATTCATTTCACAGTCGTGAAACACCCAGCTTCATAATCATTTTAGAAGAATTATCACATTCAAACTAAGTTCATAAGTGAGGTTTTATATTGTCTGTGATTTTTTTTCCCAAGTCTTTTAATTTACTTGATGAACATGAATTGAAAACTGAAATTCCAATTAGTTTTTTTGTGTTTTAAGAATGGTTTCTGTAAATTTCAAGAAAAAATAACCCATTGGCAAATGTTTTTATAGAGTGTATCTAAAATATTTCCATGAAAATGCAGCTTGGAATGCTGAAATGCAGCTTGGAGCAATGCTACTCAGTACACTGTTTCCTGTCATTTGCATAGCAGCCAATGAGGAGTGCCGATAATTTTCCTTGGGTGATCGATTGGCTAACACAGTAGATGTGGGAGAGTGTAAATGTTAGCTTCTGCAGTGATGAAAATGCTGTTGAGACATGATGAAGCTCAGCAGAAACCAACATCTGCTAACTTAAATGAACTGAAGCAAAGCTGGAAGAAAGAGTGTACATGCATTCTTATATGCATAATTAAGAATGCATATAAGAATAATTAAAAGCATGACTGGAGCCTGATAGTTGAAAGCTCCTGTCTGTATTTTAGTTTGAATTAACCTACTCATAACAAAGCTAATATTTTACCAGTAATAATGCATTTTTCATTTTGCTGACTATGACAGTTGTATGAAACACACATTGCTGTCTCTATCAATAACAGTAACTGTCTGCCTGATGCACATTGTCACAGATTCCTCTGTGTGACTTTGCAGACAGACCATCACGCTGCTGTAAATCATAATGAGCAACACCAGCGCGGTTCTCGCAGTCCTCCATTAGAGCGCTTTTTGAATGAGTGCCTCTGGATCACTTGTACCCAATCAAAGAGGCCCTGACAAGGACAGCTGCCGGAGGGGCCGCCTTTGATTTGCAGCGATGCCATTTCCTCTTGGCAGCGAATACAGATCGCAAACGGTGACAGAGATTAAGTCACAATTCGTCTTTAAACTGCAGCAATTAAACTGTCAGGGCTGCAATATTTCATCTGGGGAAACATGCGATTCATCAGTGCTGCATTATGAGTTCACTTTAAACATCTTTAGGGTGACATCTGGAACAAAGCAGACTCCATTAAAACACCACAAATTTAATGAAGCTGGATTATGAGAACTGTGTGTGTGTGTTTGTAGTTTAAGGCTTTTTTAAACCAAAACAGACAGAAATAAACGAAAACAGACACATTTTTGCTAATATATTTTTGATATGGATTTTAAGCTAAAAATAGCATTGTTTATTTTATTGTGCCATATTTATCATCTTTAAGTGAGCTGGTTTTAAGTTACAGCAAGTCTTCAAATGTAAGAGCAAGAATATGTAAGTATCTCAGCGCTGGCAACCTGCCAGAGGAGACCGTGGAGCAAACCTGAGACAGCAGCTGGCACACATCTGTTTCTGGACCACTTATAAATTACTAATCAAAATGTCAGTCAGACAGCTGCTGTTACAGCTGGAGACACCAATACTCTCCATTACCGTGTCAACAGTGATGGGTGTTAAAGCCGAGCTCTTACATATAGAAAATCAGCAACAAACAGACTATGTCAATATTCTTTGATGTCCGTCTGAGGGTTAATTAAATTTAAATAAAAACCGAAGAAACATTCCCAATTGTTAGCTGACTTGTTGCCTTTAAGCTTTTTTTTGTTCTCAGTGGGAAAGTGGAAGTGAGACAAGACGCAACATTCACCTGAAGCTTGTCCAAAATCTTTTCAAAGCACCATAATGACTGAGTTATTTGTTCTTCTAGATAAAATACCGGATTCAGGGTAACTAAATTATTAATGCGACTTTCTGTGGATCACGAGTTTCACTGAAAATAGAAGACAAGTGATCCACCTCAGATATATTATGTTAACTGGTCACAAGTAATTAAATAAAGTTTATCCAAGTAAATTTATTAAGTTTATTAAGTTGTCATGTTAAACAAGCATAAAGTTTGACAAACTTTAATTGAATGCATCTGGCAAATTAACACATTTAATTAATTAACGCACTCTCTTTATTTCAGTGTCTCTGGTTGACCAACGGTAGCAGATGAAGTTTTGGAGCTAGTTTACCACCTGTGACGCTCCCCAGGGGTATGTTCTCACCCCTTCCTGTTCCCTCTTTACACAAATGATATCTCCTCAGTGGACCGGTCTGTGAAACTCCAGAAATTTGAAGACAGGAAGTTGATCAGTTGGTGCAATGGTGTGGTCAGAATTGGAGACGACAGGTGAGTTTTGAAGAACAACCCCGCATTTCCTCCCCTGACCATCTTCAACAACACAGTGTTTAGTGTGGGTCACTTCCTGTTCCTAGGAACCATGCTTTCTTGGAACTTGAGATGTTGCTAATACAAAGTCTCTGTGTGGACTTCGTGTGGCAACAGAAGAAACACAACCTTCCAAAGAAGCTGCTGGTCATCTTCTATACAGTCTGCCTTGTGTTTGTCTGTCACTTTGTGGTTTCATCCACAAAACACAATAGAACCAGACTGCTATGAACAATCAGGGCTGACCTTCCTTCCACCTAGGAGTTGTACAGATCTAGGGTCAAGAAATGGGTAACTAACATCTCTACAGACCCCACACATCCTGGACACCAACAGTTTCGACTTTTCCCTTCAGATCGGCACAGAAGAGTGATATTTACAACAACAACAACAAAAAAGGGCAGCCACAAGAACAGTTTCTCATATTTGAAATGCTTTTTTGAAAACAAAGAATTCAAATGTATTGTTTGTGCAAACAAGTAAAAAACAATATATAAAGCTTTTTGATTTAAAGGTTATCCATCCAACTTAAACTGACTTGTATTAATGTTGATGCTGCCTTCGGTCAGCTCAATGGGTTCACACAGCTGAAACCAATATAATTTTAATGTACTTTACTGCAACATAACAATTGTTCAGCACCTGCCAGTTCCATCAGTAAAACACAAGAACGTGACGATAATCAGCAGAAAATAATTGATATGTCTAATCACCACTGCTACCACGCTTAAGGCTGCCTCTGTGAGGCTGACAACTTCCTCAACACATCCAATGGCTTCTTTAGCACAGACAATTTCACACATGAAAGATTTACACCAAAGCAACAGGAAATCCATCCATCTGAAGCCTCCCAGGTGTACAAGAATTTAAAGGAGGTGGGAAAAAAATGAAAACACAGAAAGTGTCATCCTCAGAGGTAGCTGTCTGGTGTTACAGATGGTTGGAGCCTTGCAGGTATGGATGCTGAAATAAATGAGAATACAGGTACGGTGCGCCTCACAGGAAAGAATGAATTCAGATCCTATTGCTCCTCTGCAAATTTGGTGAAGAAATGCACTTCAGCTTCACATAAAACCTCCCGGCTCCATCAGCACAGACTAGCAGGGAAAAAAAGAAAAGTTATTGTGGTTCACTTACAAAAGATTTATGGTTTTAATCTACTAATCTTTTTTCTAAGCAGTGCTCTTTCGAAGCAGCAACATCAGGTAGCTTTGAAGTTTGTTTCAGTTCAGTTACTTAAAGAATGAAAAGGAATCAAGAATGTTTAAGTCCAAAATGTTTCTTCTGGAAAGGCCATATGGGGCAGGAAGACATGTCACAAGTCAAAAATTACGCATATAGCACTAACTAGGGACATTTTTGTCACAGTTGTCTGAAGATAAAGAAACAGCAGTCACTGGTGCTTCCACTGCTAGGAACCAGCCTTTAGAAAAGTACAGCCTCTGCTGGAAAAAAGCCAAGCAGGGAATTCACTTCCTGCTCAAAAAACACAACCTTCAATGATGGTCTTCCTCTGCGCAGCCGATATCCAGTCTGTCCTGGGGCTTCATCCACAAAACATGACAGCATCTGACTGCAACAAACACTCAGACCTGCACAGAGCACCCTGAGAGCTGAACTTCTCTCTTCCTGGCGCAAATTTGTGAAGACAAAAGCAGATGAAGCTATCAGCCACCGAGCCTCAATGGCTTTAATTTTGCACCCAAAGGTTCACAAAGGAAGCTACTTCCTGCAAATTCAATTCAGTTCAGAAATACTTTATTAATTCTGAGAGGAATTCAAATGATCAATTAATTAAATATTGTAAAATGTGTCATAAACAAATAAAGTTGCTTTTTTTTTGTTTAAAGAGCATCCCTTAAATTGCTTCAGCAGTGATTTTGTGAGCTCTTATGAAGGCAGTTCTCAGAAATGCAATTTTATCAAATAGTTCTAAAAATATAAAGAAACCACATTAAAAATGATTTAATGCTCTAAGTATCTGCTTTTATAAAAACATCCACTTTGCACTTTAAACTGTCACCTCAAGATAATGTTTTGAGCAGTTGTCAAGGTGACGTATTAAAGGACAAACTGGAGTAATGATGACTCTTTGATTCTCACACATAGGACATGTTTTTCATATTATAACTGTAAAAAGCTGTTCTGAATTTTACATATTCTATTTCTATGCAGGGATCTTCAAATGTTGCAGTTGAATTCAAAATATTTTAATGGATGGAAGCTATCATACATAACTTTACATGCAGCTAGCTGAAAGCCTCTTTTCATCCATATTCAGATGTTACTTTAAGTTAATTAGTGCTGTAAGGTTACCGTCCAATTTGATTTTTCCTCTCTGGATTCAGCTCCATCACGACATTATTTTGTTCTCCTTCAGAGCGTCGCTTCTGAGTGACACAAACAATGAACCTCACTGTGCAGAGCTGTCTGCCTCAGGCGCACAGCAGCTACCAATCTGCGGTGCCATGTTATCTCTCGGCCGCCATTCAGTGGCTAACAACCTCCTCCTCAGCTTGCTTTACTCCACACATCATGTTCACTCAGGAACACACAAACACACACACACGCACGCACAACCCATCGCTCAGCAGCAATGCTGGGTGTTTTCAGCGTCCTGATGAGAAACTGCTCAGGCAGGAGCTCCCTCTGCATCTTCAGCCAAGGACCATTATGTGGTTCAGCACCACAGAGGCAGAACCACAGTGATCTTATTGGGTTATTTTGCATCTGCATCATATTCAGTCACTGTTTTCTTTAAAACTGAAAAAAAAGAAACAGAGGCCGATGCTCATGGTAAAGGACAAAAAGGAGAGAAAGCCAGCTTACATTGTAGCAGCGCCAGCTGAAGTAGAACTTCCAGTGGCACCTGCCACAGATGCCAGAATTTCCCACAGATTAGTGGTGGCAGGTGCCACAACTTCTGTGGCACATTGAATATTGAATATGACTAAATTTATTTCTAACAAATGAGTAAAAAAGATTTTTGAAAATACATGTGCATATACACACATGCTGATTTGCCACTGATTTGGTGGCAGTAATCTGTGTCAACTGTCACTGAAATCATGGTATCTGTCACCAAAGTCGTGGCAGATGCCATAGCTGCTGCTACTAAACTGTGGCAGCTTCTGGCAGTCATAGCAGCTGACACCAAATGTGCCACTACTGCTGGCACTTGAGCTCAACCACACTGGGACAACATGCAGTTGATGGGCACAATTAAATTTTGAAGGTATTATTGATACTAGAGATGTATTAGGATTTTGGCTGATGACCATAACTGGCTCATTTTCATCTGATCAGCTCTGATTAGTGATTATCCATTGGGAACCCCCTCCCAAAAAAATCTATTTTTCTATTTTTGTCTTTCTCACCTTATTACAAACCAATTATGTTCTCCATAGTTAAAGTTGTTGCTGCAAAAAGGAAACTCAATATTAGCTATTTCCAGTGTTTGTTAAGGGTTTCAAATAAAGTCAGTTGAAAGCACAGCAATGCTACAAAATATTTGAAGCAAAACTGTACATGATATGGCTCATTCAAGTTGTGAGAGAGAAGACTTTGAGCAGATAACGAGAAGGCTAAAAAACAGACTAGCTCTTTTTCATCCTTTTGGGTTTTCAAATCCTGGATTTAAAAATGTGAGAAGATTTGTTTGTTTTTTTTTGTTTTTATCACAGCTTCGAGAATATACACAAGAAAACTCATGCTCATGTAATGCTAGTTGTTTTGACAATGTTACCTCCTAATACAAGATCCTACAGGCAGTTTAATATTTGTTTGTTATTGTTGGGATACATTTAAAATTTTTTGTAAAAGAAATAATTAATAATGTTTTGTACTTTACAAATGTTTAATGGTAATACCAGAGATACAGTAGAATATGCTACAGTTGATTTATTTTACAAGTCTTAGTTTCTCAAGGATCATGAAAATAAAAAATTACTTTTGTAAGATCAGAACAAAACCTTTGTGAAAGCTTGCAAAACTTTATATTTTGTTTTCATGTATTTTTTAAGTGTATCTAGAACCTTTGTAGAATCATGGGAAGACAGCACTGCTTTGGTGTAGAGTGCTAAAGACAGCATCTTCACATATTCCCTTTCCATTATGGTCTTTCCAACAAAGTGCAACAAAAACAAACGAATTAAAGATCTGTCCTCTCCAGATGAGAGTGGTGATTACCTATGACTAACATCAATCAGCTTGTTTTATGCTTGTCTATCTTTACATCCCTACAGTTTAATTATTAGAGTCAAGAATTTGGTACATAGAACTTAGGTACATTGCAGTCAGTATGATATCTTAAATTTTAGGCCAAACTTTTTACGTTGTTTTTGTCTTCCACAAGATGAAAATAATCTCAAGATTAAAGAGTTTCACAGAGACAAAGTGGACATATAACAAGCAAAAGAAAGGCAAGACATAATTGCATCACATGGATAAAATTGCTGTTTTACTGGGTGGGTGAGGAGCCAATTAAGGGTCTCTTGTGCTTTCAGTTTCCTTAGCAACACACTGCCAAACTGCTGAAAAGATCTAAAAAGCTGCAATTTCTGTGGCTCAAAAATTACAAGTGGAAATCTGTCAGGACACCTAACAGCAACAAACTTTCACATTGTGCATGTTTTGTTTTAAAAAAATCTTTTTTTTTAACTAATTTTTTTTTCCATTGACAAAGCTGGATAAACAAGGTAATGTTTTTTTAAAAAGACAAACCATCAGAAGTATATGAAATTGTGTCCTCAAGAGGAAACTTGAGGTTCCAGGGCAGTTCTGCAAGACATTAACATTTCACCTCATGCTTCAGTCACTTAGACTAAATATTCTGAGCTACGCTGAGGATTATCCTCATCCATCATTCTAGAGAAAAAACATATTAGCTTATGTTTTTGACTTGTGATTCAGAATGAATTATTCAATGAGCAATTTATTACCGTGACGGGACCTGAGTCCCATCTGCAACTTCCTGTTCCCCATTTCTTAGGGCTTAGGAAAGCTCTCAGATTAATTGAATTGCGGTTTTAGAGGGTCCAAGTCTTCTGTCTCCATCTCACTCCACTACAAAGACAACCGCAATGGTCTGCCATGATTGGACTGGACATAAGCTGTGTTAGAGTACTGCAGAGAAGAAATGCTCCAATTTGGCTAGAAGTTTGGTCACATGCAGTAGATGTAGAGCAATGTAACAAGAAGCTTTACAGAATACAAACAAACCCAATTATGTCCAATTCTATATAAATCCACTTTGTTCCACATTAATTATTTTATGAATCTAACTCATACAAAGCAGTCATATACTGTAGTCAGAATCATATCCAAGTAAATATTTTAAATTTTAGTTAAGTTGAGTTAATAAATCCTCAATCGAGAAAAAGGTTTGTTTCTGCAGAGCTTAGCAGCCAGAATTGAGTCATTGACTAATAACCTTTAAATCGTATTTGATACATAAAACATTTTTATAACAACTGAATGTAACACAGTTACTTGACTGTGCTATAAATGTCCACTATATGCCTGGAAAATACATAATACTGCTCCTTTAACTTTAGCTAGAATACCATAGCCACCTTTATAGTAACTGTATCTCTTAAAGGTGTTGTAGGATTCTTTGAACCAGATAACACATCGAAACCCCAGCTACATCCAAATCCTTTTCTAGTAATTTTAGTGGTAAACTGAATGTATAAATGCTGTATGATAGTCACACAGATGTATCCACACACCACCCTAATATTTAAGCTTGTTAAGAATTGTAGAGGGCGCAACAAAATGTCAAGGCACACAAAGTAAAAACGGCTCTTCTTGCTGCCTGTCTCGGTCTCACTGTGGTAATGTCAGTCAGGTAAAATGGAAAATCTTTGAGAGTCAAATTTGATTTGGACTGACGAAGGTCACTGGAAAGACAAGCCAACTAATTCACAAAATAAAGATTGATTTTGATTGCTTAACGTCATTTTCCAGCTCCAATTTCTTACAGTATTTCACAGCTGCCTGGGGATGATGCTGTGTTTGACTGAGCTTACAAACAATATTTGACAGCTCATTCCTGAGTGCAGATGACTGTCACCTTGAGGTTCACTAATGAAGCCAAAGCTTCAGATCCCGTAACTGTGAAACAGCAAGATGTTAAAGTCACATTAATGGAGTGATTCAACTTCTAAGCTAGTGCTATAACACAAAAAACATCAAAGATGGAGTACTACTTTTTCAGCGCCTCCTGTCCATTTCTTGTAAGAAAAAAACATTTATTTGACATTGTTGAATTGATTTTTAGAGTAAGTGGATCAATTTCACCTTCACCAAGCTTATTCCATTAACTTGTGAATATGCAATAAAAAGCAGCATTTACTACTAATGGTGTGTTTTTTTGTGGACTTCATATCACTATTGATATCTGTCAAAATGACAGCGCCTCTTGATGTTTCTGTCAGTGTAAACTGAGGCTTGTGGTCCATTCCACATACTTTGAGCTTTATGAAACAGATGAGGGGTGTTGAAACAGATTTCCAAGGAGACACTGAGGTCACACAATGTTTTTGTCTGATCTTACTTTAAAAGAAGAAAGAAAGTAAAAACAGATCTGATTTTGACAGAAGTAGAGACATAAGACTGCAGCACACAAATGATTGCCAAAGGAACATTTGTTATTGTGGCAATCGATTCTCTCTAATTAAGCATCATTCTTTGCAACATAAAGGATGGCAACTATACACCATACTTATTACAACAATTATATGCCTGACCAGTTTCAGAATGGCCAGAGAAGAGAGAGAACAGAATTCAGGCTCTACACTGCAGAGGAGCAAAGTTTTAAGGAAACATTGTAAATATTGTATTTCCAAAACTACAATTTGTCACCTTCTGTTCAATAAATAGTTTTTAAGAATGGTAAAAATGAGAGTGCAGCTGTAAAAATTACTCTATTACCCTTAAACTTAGCCATTTTCAAAATGGGCACAAGTTAACTTAAAAATAATAATAATAATACTTTTCTGTGTTGTATAGTCAAGCTGGTAAATTACAGTGATAATATTCTCATTTTAGCTAAGCTGCTAATGCCTTTTATTCCCCTCTGGGTTGATATTACTGTGATCTACAAGCAGCCCTTTTTCTTCCTTTTAGAGATGTAATTTAACTGCAGTTATAAAGTACATTCAGCTAATGCAGGATGCTCTTTTTATAAAAGGTCAGTTTGTAATATTCACTTTGTCTTTCTCAAGGAGGAAAATACACAAAATAGAGTTATAGAGTAAATGGTAAATAAAAAAAAAATAATAATAATAATAATAATTTTCTGGGTTTATAGTAGTACTGGTATATGAAAAAGAGAACTTCAAGATCTAGTGGACAGAAGTGAAACAAAGGACAGCATGACAAGACAAAAGCTGCGCTCGAACATTTTGAATAAATTGATGGACAATGACAATAATCATATTCAAATTAAGGATTACATTTACAGTCTCAAATAGACTTTCTAAAAATATCTAAGTTGCTGTCATACTCAAAATGCTGGAACTGTATTTAGCTTCAACTGTGGCCCTTTTAAACACAAAGGTTTTCTTTTTAGAACTTCCCTTTTCCTGTGGATGTTTCATGCTAATTAACCCAACAAATTAAGTTTAAATGTCAAGTTAGTTTGAGTGGGCTAGTGGTATTTTGGCCTCATTAAGGATATTTTTAATTGGTGTGGTTGTTTTGAGACTTTTAGCAAACGGTAATGGTCTAAAATAAGGATCTGATCATTTAGCTTGAACATTTGCAGGTTGGAGTTGTGTTTGCAGCTTTAGTAGCTTTAGTTTTTCAAAAATTATGTCTTATCTGACAAATTTCTCCTTAAAATAGTAAATGTATGGGGTTTGGTCAACAAATCCAAATCCACCAGAAGGTTTCAAACACTTGTGGTGAAGTTGTGTGATTTGTTCTCTTTTCTGTTATTGGTGGCAACAACAGAAACATAAAACAGGTAATGTGTTTGAGCAATTCAGTTAAAAATATGGAATTACACTTTTTGACAGTGTTGTAAAACTGTTTTGCTCCCTCACAGAGAAAATTTTAATATTGGAAAACTTGATAACTTGATTAAACACACAAAGAGGCATTCAAATGATTTACATCAAACCAACAAGTTCCTGTGCAAGACAGAAATGACCTTGTTAAATCGTAGCTAATATGTGATTAGCTGAATTTTTTAGCTCTGTTTCACAACCCAACCTTGACTCTCTACTGACCAGTTAATTGTGCTTTTTTTCACCTGTTGAACCTAAAGAAAAAAGTTCTCATTATTTATGGTCATGGAAATAATAGTCACATAGGTTCCACTTGTTTAGTTATCAGGAAAATCTTGTTTTTCTACAGAGTTCCTGCCTCCGCTTTGATCAAACAGAAAGAAAAAAAAGAAAGCAGTTCATTTAAACGCGCTCTCCAATCTAGCTCTGCAATTCATTTTCTCCTCCATGGTGTTTTGTCCCCTGCCTCTTCATTTTCTCCCCTGAGATGCAATACTTGGCTTTTTCTAAAAGTCCAGCTGAGCTTTTCATTGTCGCTGACTTCTCAATTTTCTCCCAAAACCTCATGAAACCTAATCTAATTTTCTGTTCTGCAGACAGAGCGGTGCTGTGTCACTCACAGCCCAATCTGACTTTTCATTTATGTAGGATCTCTGCCTTAGAGAAAAAAAAGTCCTGAAGCTGTCAAGTACCATATGAAAGAATATTGAGAAGGATGATAGAAACAAATGGAGAAGGAATGAGACCATGATATAGCAGGTAATAAGAAAATATTTAAAATTTGCCTCACTGTATTGAGATTTTTTTAAAGGATCCAATCACTGTCTGTGAATAAAGTTCCATAAAATCTCCCAGGTGATTAGATGATCAATAACAAAATTTATTAGGAATGAACTCATTGCATCACTTTTGTTTCCAGTTTCAAGTATCCAGCAACCTGATGTGAGATTAACTGATATTATTATACTGTTAGATTTGCATCAAACTGTAAAAGTGGCACACATGTGCAGCAAACATTGTAATATTTAATGAGGTTGAATATTTTGATATACCAATAAATTGTGCAGCAGCCAGGCAAATTGTGTAAGCAACAAAAAACTTACACAAGTTTCAAAAACTCAACTGAGCCTGAGATTTTACTAAACTTTTATTGGTATTCATTTTATCAGTTTTCTGCTTTATTTACTATTTTCTGAGTTTCTCATCTCTTTACAATAGTGCATGTTTAGCCTTGTCATTTAGTTTGATATTTTCATGTATCTTCTTACTATCTGATGTTCAATACTGTATCAGCTGGGACTGATGCTAAAGTACTTTATAAATAAAGCTATTGATGATGATGATGATGATGATGATGATGATGATGATGATGATAATGATTGATGAGGGAACAATATTTTACTATGTTTTTCTGTCTTAACACAAAACCTGGATATCTGCATTTACTCTTTTTGGATTATTACTCTAATGTACAATCTACTGATTTCCCAATCCATGTGATGGATTGATGGATAGGTTGATAAAATGTATAAATGAAATGGATGGATGGACGCCCAGGGATTACCCCCAGTTGCACTCCGCTGCCATAACAGGATTCGGCAGGTATAGATGATAGATGACTGAAATCCATCCCATGATCCTCTTCTGATTTTATTTTTCTGTAGGCTCCAAACTTATTGCGGATGCATGACTTGTCTAAAAAAAATAATTTTAGAATCTAATAAGTTTGGGCTTCACATTTAGTATTAATGCTTTTAAAATTAAAGCAATGATGCCACTTTTCCCTTACAAATTAATTTTTTTTGACATGAGAGCATAGAGAAGGTTGAAAGGACAGGACTGCTCGATCAATGTAAATCCCCCCCACATTGCGAGGTTACAGGGGTGCATCCATAAATCATCTGGAAAGACGGTGAACAGATTGAATTGTCACAACTCTGGCTGGAACAGACATGGTGAATGACAAAGGAAGGAGCTCCTGTCTTCCTCTCTGGCATTCAGAACAGGGATAGACTGCCTTTAGAGAAATGTGGGCACACCAGAGTAATATATGTTTGGCTCATGTTTGGGTGGCAGGGAGGATTGAGCTAAGGCGTCATGGCGCTATATTAGGAGTCAGTCTGGTTAAATTAGCTTTTTTTTCAGGCTGCTGTTTAAGATGCAGGTCCTGAGTTTTGTCCTGCATATAGAAGGGAGGTTAATACAAAACGGTTCATTTGCAGGTTTGCATGTTAATAATCCAGTTTATTAGATCTGTTCAAATCATAGTCTGCTCATAAGTGACTCATAAAATAAAAAAATATGTTGGATTTAAAACCAGATGAAATGATCTGAAACTATTTTTTTCTACCAAGAAAACAAAAAAATCATTTGAAGGACCACCATGTTCCCAAGGTAAAACCAGATACGTTCAACTTTGATTTCACAACTGAAGCTGCCTGTACCGAAAAAGATTCAAATGTAGCTGAGGTCAGGAACTAAATATGTTTTTAGAGAAAATTATCTCTCAATTTTCAGAGAAATTAGTTTAATTTCCACGAAATTAAACCAATTTCAATGTCCAAGGTTAGCAAAAACACGACCTTTTCCCCAAACAATTATGTGTCAGTGAAACTGCAGTTTATGAAATTCTGTGTTATCATTGTATTCTGACAAAATGTGAATTCATTGATGGAGAATGTTTTCCTGTATTATCTACTTCTAAACCAAATGAGTGAGTTGACGGATGGATGGAAGGACCAACGGGAGGACGGACCGACGGATAAGAAAGTAAGCCATACTTTTCAGATTTAATTTACAATAAATTATAAAAACTCAGCATCATTTGTCTTCAACTTTACAATTGTTTACTACTTTGTGTTGGTCTTTCATGTAAAATCCCAATAAAATACGTTAAAGTTTACATACGAATAGAAAAAAGTGAACATCTCAAGAGGTAGGAATATTTTACGAGGTCTTTTATCAAACAAAACACAAGTCAGATTTTGAACTTATTACATTTTTATGTTGTCATCATCTGTTAAAATATTGGTTCTTATGTACCTTCTCTTGTTCCGTGGAGGTTGCTTTCTGGCAAATAGAAATTCAACAACTAACAAATAAAGCGAGCAAAGCACACTCAACGAAGAGCATTATCATGTCGCAGAGCAAATTGTTTGAATTACTGAGACAGCCTTCTGCCGCCGCCTTCACCTAACATTATCAATTTGCATATGAGTATGCACCATCTGTCTGTGGAGTTGCCCTTTCCAAATGCCATGAAAGGTCAGAAAGCAATAAGTCAAAGTGCCACCCTGCTTGGCAAGGAGGCTCCATTTCACATGCTCAGTTATGCACAGAAAATTGTAAACAGTAAACATAACTCAGAAATTGATCATGAATGAATCGTTATTTCATTCTGTGTTTTCCAGCCAGATTTCAGATCCCTGACCTGTGCAGCTCAGTGTGACCTGATATTTTAGATTTCATTACAGACAGAGCAGTTAAGCCATTGGCGCTGGAACTACATGTATTGATGCTTCTTTAATATATATTTTTTTTCCCACTGTATTTTAATCAATACACGTTGAGTGGTTTTTCTGATGACTGAGACAATCATCAGGTAGGAATTGCTTCGAGCCGAATGCCTCTGTGCTGGAAAACTCTCTGGAGGACTTTAATTCTAAAAATCAATACACAAGGGCTCCTGGTAAACTGGTCATAGAAATAGTTAATGTGCCCCCAATTCACAAGCATGTTTTCTTGACTTTTTAATATGCCACTTGTCTTATACTGAAGTACAAAAATAAACTGCTCCGAGCTGTAAAAAAATTTTCAAAACAATTACCAAGGCCCCAGAAAACGCTTTGTAGGGCCGGCCAACTGGAGGCCAACTGGAGTCAGTGAAAATATCAATTTTCACTGATATATTCAAATATATTCAAATATTCAAAATATATTCAATTGGGGAAAGTTGATTTTGTACCTGATGAACCATTTTTGGATTGATTTCGCCATTCATTACTCTGCTGATAGATATTATGATATTATAATATTTAGTTTTCTAAAAACATAAATCTTACTGTGAAATCTTTTCCCTCACATATTTGCTGTGCAAGGCCACCAGCCACACAAAAACGTGTATTCCAGACTGAACATCCTCCGTCTCATTCTACTGACCACAACTTGAGTAGGTTGTGTTCCAGTCTTTCAATAAAAACCGTATCATTATGTTCAGACAGTTTCGTACTTGAAATATTCCCCCTGAGCAGAGCGGACCTCCGTGTCCTTTCCCATTCTATGGCGAGTCAGACGTGGAGACAGTGGAGGAAATGTTACATTCCTTTTTGTGACAGGCAGAATAATTGGCTCCAGTCACAGTCGGTCCACTGGAAAAGCATCTGTTTTTCTTACACTCTTCAGAAACACTGGCAGAACAGCAAGCACAGGTATGAAGAAGAAGAGTCCTCTGTATGGGAGACAATGTGCCTAAGTGTATTTCAGTGATATTCAGGCCTGAACTTTGTTACACATCAAAACATTGGTAGCTATCTGGTAGTCTGGTCTGTGAGCAAATTTGTTCACTGAAGGACATTTTGTGAACAAAAAAAGATGTGAGAAGAAGTGAAAATCATGATTCTGAAGTCCAGATATAGAGGTTTTACAGTAATCAGTGTTTGTCCATGTGCTGAAGCACAGATCTAACTCTTCTCTTGTGTTGGAACAAACCCTCAATGTTTAATCACTTCATGAAAGTTTTGGATTTAAAGGACTGCTATCAGAGGAACCAGCACAGTCTTGTTTTGTCTAAATCTTTAAAAAAAAAACTTTCATGCAGCTACTTTTTTCTAAATAGTATCCCAACAAAATTCTTTCTAGAGCTCAACCACAGTTATGTCTGTCTGAAAGGCAAATTATGAGTCTGTTTAGCAGTTTCTCCCGGGTCTGAACAATGAACAACATCAACAATAAAAAATATATATTATTACACAATCCCAGATGTTTAAATTAATACTGGAATAAGTATTTTCCAAGTATGACACTTTCTTGTAATGTAGTTAAGTTTCACTTTCGGTTTACCCTCAGTTTTCTACAGGATTTGCTGCTCTAGTATGACACCTGGTGGTTTTGCAAAGTCACAACATATATTTAAGAAAGCAATCCAGCCAAAACAAAGAAAAACCTATCCACCTCCACATTAAACAAACTTCAGCCTGGATGGATGGAAAGATAGACATTCTTCATTTCAAAAGTAATTGCACTTGTGTCTTCATCTTTCCTACCTGAAACAAGAACGGTTCAATAAATCATTAAAGTACACAATTACAAAGAACCATGTCCATGATGAATGGCTATTCATCATGGACATATACATTCATGGCCTTGTCCTGCATTACAGATAGATTAATTTTTAGGTAAGACTTTTTTTTACAAACTAATGCATTCCTGATTTGTTTTATTAAAGGCTTTAAATTAAATTATCTGACAATGACAGGATCATCTGCATACTTTATGATAGCTCTTTATAATAATCTTCTCTTTAAATAGATTCTTTGGGCACGTTCCCATCCCTTTTCACTTTAATCATCTCAGTGATTGAATGTGTTAAAACACTTTTTTTTCTAAATGTTAATGTCATAATCATTTCTTCTACCCACGCAGAAGCTGGCAGAGCTTTTAGGCAGCAGTGATTTACTCACATAGCTTCCTACCTCACATAGAAGTGAACATAGCACCTCAGCACAGGCCATTTCCCAGAGTCTCCAGGGATGTCATATTGCTCAGCTTGTCGCTCCTGCTCCCAGATTGAGGTGTGGGGACAACTTTGAATACACTGAGAGACCACTTCACATCTTATTGCCTCTTAGAGACATTTCCCTGATGATAGCAGTAAGAGAATCCTGTTAATGTTATGCTGTTCCATCATCTGCCACTTTTATTGTCAATCAGTCAGTGGATAATCTGCATTTCCTTCCTCTCAAGGAGAGGCACCAGGTTATAACATTCTTGCATACTGCCACCATCAAAATACCCGTTAAAAAGTGTTTAGTGGGTTAAGAAATATTTCAGGAAAAGATAAGATATCCAAATGCCTTTTGCTCTTTCATTCTTTCTTTTATGTTGTGACCTCTTACATTGTTTCCCTACATTAAGTTATCAGCTCAGCAAGATGATGCAGTGTGAATACAAGAGCAAATATTACATTTGGAAAATGACACCAAAATTACGCTAGTATTCAGTTTTAAAATTGCTGCCTTCTGAAATAAATTAAAGGAAACAATCTGCTACAACAGCCTCTCCTCTTATAGAGAAGCTGTTACAACAATTTGTTGCCATTTTTCAGGGAGAGTGTTCAGGGTTTTGGATGTGGTTGAGTTCAGGGAAACCAAAAGCACAAAAAAACATTGTCTTCATTATGAACTTTGCTCAGTGCAATCAGGTCATTTTAAATCAGATTGTCATAATTGGACAATATGGTTAATATCAAGGGATTTTTTGTTTCAGAAGAGGCATCTGACTGACAAAACCAACTGGTGTGCATCAGGTGAAGCCCACCGGTGACTTATCTAAGGAAAAAAAGTGTGTTTGACTCCATCTGTGATAAATTATGATGCTTTTTCACTTCTTAGTGGGTATAATGATAACTTTAAATGTTCTCCTCTGACAAAATGTTACTACGGAGAAGAAGCTGCTTGACCAACACACCCAACTGGCAATTCAAATAATTTACTGAAACATTTTCCTCACTACACTAACTTTACTAGAAATACTATGCCGTGTTCATTACACTTGCACATAATAAATAGGACAGGGCTACGATAGGGCTCCTATCTGGGAAGACGAGCGCACATTTCCAAATTGCACATATCTGCTGAAGGAATATGTTTGTGTCCCAGAGTTTGAACATAATGGCATACAAATCTGAATTGTTCCAGGAAAAATGTGGCTCAGTGAACTGTGAAGCAGTTTTATATATTTTTTTTTATCTTACTTTGATGAATAGTAATTTCTTGGACTTAAATTTCTCAACTACACAAAATGAATGAGTTTGGCAGAAAACCAATGATGTCAGTAAAACCACTTATGTTGGGTTATGATTTGAACTTATTTTACAGCTACAGCAACTAGAGACTGTTGAGAAAACGAGATATTTGCTGTCTGTTGCTCGTTGTTATCTCGTCTCCCCAGGTCCAGGAATGTCGTGTGTAAAAATGAAACCACAATAAACAGTCACTGTTGAACTTCACAATCAACCAGAATTTTATTCAAACAATCAAGTACATGAAATCACATCTACAACATCATCAGAAACCAAAGCCAGAAAGAAGAAATTAATTACCTTAAATGCCAAATACGAAGACGCGCCTTCGGAGACCACTCCGTGGCAGTTAAGACACTTTCACCCCAGTAATCTGACCAGCTGTTTTAGCTCAATTACTTTTATATCAAGGTGTGTTTCTACTTTCAGATGGTTCTAGCGTAGCTTAGAGGTGGTCTCAAACAGCCCGTAACAACTTGTTTGCACCTTGCAGGTGTTACCAAGGTCAAAGGATGAATCTATCCACTGTCTGAGCTATCCTCCCTGCACATTTTCCCAAGGCAGGAATAATTGATATGTTCATTTTCATACAGAAACATTTTACTCAAGAAAGTGGTACCAAAGTTTATCAGCTATCCGTATTTTTCATCCCTTCAAACTGCCTCAAACTGGTTCCTGAACTGCACAGAGCTCTCCTGACCTATCCTCTGACTCAGGGCATCAAACAGCAGATTTTAATTATAAAATTTGGCACACATTTCATATCATATCTTAAAACTCTTATAAAACTGCCATGAGCAGTTTCAATACCAAAATATCTGTTACGCTCAATATTTTCTGATTAGTTTTCAACTTCTTTGATTAAAATGGACTAAAACATTTTCAAACTAATATATGACTTATACACTCTTTAGAATGTGATCTACTATAAAAAACTACTGATTAGACTAATTTTAATCAAATCGTGATCATTATATCTAAGAAAAATGTTCTACTGATTAAATTATGTATTGATTAAAATATGAGTCTAAATCAAACCTAAATTGAGGCCTACTCAAAACAATCAGGATCAGTCTAATATTTCAACATGCACTAAAGTTAAAGCTAGCGCTTCCAGAGCTGTTAGCTTGTTATTATCTGAAATTCTGCTGGGGTTTTTTTCTCAAAAGACACCAAAGCATCTCTCTGCTCTCACTGTAATTTGTGTACAATTCTGCTGCTTCTTTGCTTTCTGTCAAGCCACTCTCGCAGTCATTTGGCTTTCACATCTTATGCTTACAGTTCATAGTTTTAAGAGGTTTGTGAATACTTCCAGAGATAGAGGAGTAATGCTCAACTTTGACCCCATCATTCTGTGTCAGGACTTTTTTTAGTTGATCTTAAGGCTTAAAGAACATGTGTAGATGGTTCCAAGTGACTCTAGACAACAAAGGGTTAATAGGATAAAAAGCATCTGAAAGCATTTTCTGAGTTGACTGTGAACACAATGAAAGTTTTCTAGGATTCAATGTAGTCATCTGTATGACAGCTGAATCTGGGACTAAGCTCATTGATACTCACTAAATACAGCATCAAATCTACAATAGTGTCTGAAAAAGAAAGCCAACGGGGTCCAATGGTCCACTTAAACTTCAGACCTCAACCTGATTCAAATGCTGTGTTGAGTTGACACTTCAAGAGCTGTTCAGAAACTAAGACCCACAACTTCAGTAAACTGGAGTAGTGATTTAAGAGCGATACATAAACCCCTCCAGAATATTCATTTTATACAATATAGAATTCCCGAGAATGCCAAGAATATTACACAATCTTTAACAAAGAACTTTGCTGCTGCCTTTATTTTAAAATGTATTAGTGAGCTTTTGTCTCCACCTTGTGATGTACAAGAGGATTGCATTATGGTTTAGTCTAGAATAAATGCAGTTCAGTTCAGTAGCCACACTGCGGCTGGAATAATAGAAAATAATTCACAAAACGTGTTTAAATAAGACAACATTTCTGTAGAATTTAAAGTGGTAAAAAATAAATAAATAAATTAAGCCTTGTAATATTAACTATGGCATAATGAGGTAAAACTTGACCAAACTATCTCTCTATCTCTCTCTATCTAATTTTCAACTATAAATTTGAAGCTCAAATAATAACTTGATTGTGAATCTTAACTACAGTAAATATTTAATTTCCTATGTGTGCTGCGTAATTAAAAGGCCATTTGATCTAACTGTTTACAACGCCATATTCAACGCCTTTTCATAGTAGAAAACGGTTGAAAACTGATGTTTGCTGCAGCAAATAAGAATATAGAGTTTGTAAATTAAGCCCGCCTTCAGAAAAAAGTTGGCCAATCACCGTCTAGGACAGAAACTTCCGCCACACGGACGGAGCATGTTCCATTGTACCGAGCAGTTCTAAAACAGTGTCGCAGTTTTGGAGGTGTCAACTGTTAGAATTCCGTTAAAGTTGCTTTGATTGTTGCGACCACTTGTCGCTACTTAGTGAAGAAATCAGATGAGGTCGTTGACGACAGAGTAACGGGCGACTGCAGGGACAGAGTGCGGTGGTTCTCACCGAAGGAATTCCATCCAGCCTCAGCGGCGGCTCTTCCACCTTCTTCCGCCGGTTAGCACCGTAGCTAAACAGCGCTAGCCGCGGTTTGTTTTAACTCCCGCGAATCCGATGAGTGGAATGTTTTTAACCCGGAGGCATCTCGGTTCGAGTCGGTCAGAAACACAGACGACGAAGGCTGTTAGCTCCGGGATTAGCCGCTAAGCCGAGTTAGCTACTTGGCTCGCCAACTGTCGGGTCGCCTTGCATAAAAACAAACAAAAAACAGCACGACGTGTAGTCAGATACAAACGTTGTTCTGGTGAATATTTATTGCTTGGACTTGAATTTTACCGTAACCGCGCAGAATGAATGGGTTCAGCACAGAAGAGGACAGCCACGACGGCCCGCCGGCTCCACCGTTTTATGGCCAGAGCTGCTGTCTGATCGAGGACGGCGAGCGCTGCGGCCGCTCGGCTGGAAACGCCTCCTTCAGCAAGAGAATTCAGAAGAGCATATCGCAGAAGAAGCTGAAACTGGACATCGACAAGAGTGTAAGATCACTTTTTGTTCTGAATGTTTACTGAAATTCCCGTTAAAAAATAAGTTTGGGACTGGAACTCCTCAGCTGTTGTCGATCTGCTGGTGTTTTCGGAGTCTCGCATGTAGACTGCGACTTTAACCGTCAGGCGTTATGTAGGACAGCACTGTCGGCCCGCATCATCTTCCAGCCGTCTCACCTTTTTTCTAACAGACCCCCTATGCTCTGTTTGTTGCTTAATCTCACTTTTGTGGTTAGTAAGCTTTTCTAACACTACCTGAATACACAGGGCTGAATTGTGTCGTTTTTTGCCGATAAAAGTACATCGGTAAAAACAACTGATAAAACTACAGTGGAATTTGTTAAAGAATCTTAAAGTGATTCTGAATCCCTAATGGATCAAGTTAGATCACAACTGGCAAAGACCGGGGAGTATCGGGTAAACAATAGCTCTCATGTTCAAAGCAGGAAACAGTTTACTTCTAGGAAACTTTCAGCACGTTTAGTTACAGAATAAAAACACCGTGTTGCTACTACAAAACACAAGCATGAGTAACAACTAACTTTTTAACATGGACATTTTACCCTACACTAGGCACGACATGGGATGGGATTCTTACAAAATGCTAACTTTCAACTTAAAGGCCTTACTTTCACACTCACTGTATTTCCACAAACACTAGTGCAATATTGTTGGTTTTATTTATCGATCAGGAAGAGCCATTTCTTCATGCTGGAATGATTCAACATGTATATTTCATCTGGATTTTTAAACAGAGCAATAAGTTGATATAAGTGGGTTAATTAGGTGGTTTATTTGCTAAGATATTTTCCTGCTGTCAGCTATACTACAGGTGTCAACCCATTTTTTTAAAGCAGTGTTAGCCTAAGATTAGAGTAATAATTTTTTGTGAATACAAATATTCCCAAACAGCTGAAAAGGTTACTTTTTCTGGAACTGCAGTGTTCTCAAAATCGCAACTTTTTAAAATCTTTGCTATAGCATAATGGCACAATCGTGGCAGAAATATGCTTTCATTTCCAGAGGTTGAACTGGAGTTGTTTTCCTACCTTCCAGGTGCGGCATCTCTATATCTGTGACTTTCACAAGAACTTCATCCAGAGCGTCCGCAACAAGAGAAAGAGGAAGACGAGTGACGATGGAGGGGAATCCCCTGACCACGATGTGGAAGTGCCTGAGGTAAGATGGGTTAAAGGGGATTGCTGCAACTTGTCAACTCTCTCACACCAGCTGATGTGTGTAAATGTTGCTTCAAAGTAAACTAGATTTGATTCAGTGCATTTCTACCAGGTAGTTTTCATTATGCATATGATATGAAGTCATGGAAACATTCAGATGCAATAGTTTATTATTCAGTGCTTTAAAAATAAACTCTATCTTCAGAGAGATAAACTGCAGAATTTAAGTCCACAAAACACAAGGAAAACCTGCTCAATAAGTTGCAATAACAATTTTTTTTTTCAGTCAAAGCAGATTATAATATATGCTCACAATGTAGATAAAGTACACATTTAATTTCTAGAATTTTCCTTGAAAATCCAACCCTAAGTCAGTGTGTGCGATGCTCAGGGAAACTCCAAAAGAACCAAAGAGCTCCAGTCCAGAAACGACACGTCTCAGCATGTAAAAGTTCAAAACGTGACAGGAAAAGAATAAGAATGACTTGTTTGGAGGGGCTGGAGGAGCAAGCAAGATTTAGATTTGCAAAGTTTTGTCTGACACATTTCTTTGGACAGACGAGACCAGCATAGAGATGTTCAGTAGCAATTCACAGCGTCATGTCAGGTGGCAACCAAACACCTCAAACCACATGTGAGGCCAGGTGGAGGAAGGGTGATGATTCCAGCTGCACCACCGAAACACCTGAAGTCATGGGGTTTTTTCACACAACTTTCCTCCATGTTTTTATTGTAAAACCAAGTGTTCACCTCCTCAAAGAACAGAACAGAAGGCCGTCTTTGGCCTCTCCATGTAAAACGTTCTCATCACTGTGTTGGTGTTTCCAGGTGGATCTGTTCCAGCTGCAGGTGAACACGCTGAGACGCTACAAGCGACACTACAAGCTGCAGACCAGACCCGGCCTCAACAAGGCCCAGCTGGCAGAGGTAAACACACACACAGCGTTCTGTCAATAGGAAGTTACACGTCAGCTTCCGTATTCAGCTGCAAACTCTTCAGTTTGTCTTAAATGTGTCTTGCAGTTAATAAAAAAAAAAAAGAGTATGTTGTGCTCGGTGTTGATCAAACTCAGTTGTGACTCTATTGACCTCCAACTACTTTAAATAAATTTTCCGCTGGGCTCAGAAGCGTGGTGTCAGTTTTTTATTGTTAGAAAAGAGGCCTTCGTTTATTCTGGACAGGTGAGCCATTTGTAGTAATTTCCCACATCATTTAACAGGGGGCCTTTGACCTGCTCTGTCTTCTGTTAGTGATGTGGAAATTCACACTTTCCTAAAACTATTGCATAATACACTGTAGACAATTAAAAACAAGCAGTTTTACTTCCAGGGTGTCGATATTTACGAGATGCATATAAAATGTGTTTGAATAGTTTTAGCCAAATGGTCATGTTCTCAATTCTGCATATCATTTTAATCACGTCCAAATGAGATTCTCATACACTTGCATTCAATTTGCGGGAGACAAAAATAAAAATATGCATTGAACATTTTTTTGATCCCAACAGTCTCGCAACACTTTTGTAACTTGAAATATTTAACAAGGTTTTATTTCTTTGTAAACAGTTTACAACTGTATGTGTTGTCACTACAGTGTTTAAGCATAGACTTAGATCCATGCTAACATACCACAAACTCTTCTGGTTATATAATATAAAATAGAGATATTGAGATGATTTTTAGATGAGACATAATGGAGAGAAATGGTTTGTCAGCCTTTTACTAACTACTTCCCATTTTGAGCAGTGAAAATTGTTTACCCACAAACTGTTTGCTGGTTCCATAAAAAGACTCTAAAACTGCTTAGAGCTGTAATAATAAAGTCAAATAAGGTCTCTTTGCTTTGCATCTTTAGCAGAAATTGAATAAGGCAAAAGAGAGGATTAAGTATTTACTGGGACAGATGGACATTTATTGAGAAAAACCTCTTACCGTGATAAGAATTTTTACTTTTTCATGATAAATATGCTATTGATGTTAAAAAAAAACTGACAGTATGATCACAAATATTGTTGTCGCTATTTTCTCTACTTTTGGGTTCCATGAGAGTACCAATACAAAGGAGTACATTTTAAAATATGATTAAATGCAGTTACTGTGCAGATGATGATATAAATCACTGTTTTAAAGGGACAGTATCATGTATTTTCCTAGCATATAGCCTCATACCACATTCAAGTAACATTTCAAGTGGCATTTTTATTACCAATTGTAATAAAAATGCTGTATATATCAAATATGACTTAAAAAAATTTTACTTTATAATTTAACTCTTTGAAATTGGGCCTCTGTCTTGAAAATCTCCTGCTGTTTCTGCCAAGAGCGTAACAGCCCCTCTATTAAAGCTTTAACTAGGTCTTCACCAGCGTTGCAGTGAGAAGTAGCTGGTATAATGAGCTCAGTAGATTCGCAGTTCCACCAAGTGTTTGCTAGTTGCTGCTGGCTAGTCTGAAGGAACTGAGTGGAGCTGGAGGGGAGGGCTGCTCTGAGGAGCAAAAGTTTGGAAACTGTTGCTCAGAGGAGGAGCTGCACCTAAAAGGTGGGGCCAGGTCCACCCAGGCGTTTTGCTCAGCTAAATGGTTGATTTCTCAAACATGCATGAAAGAGTCAAGGCGACACTCCAGGTATGTTTTTGTTGAGGAAATAACACAACATGATGTAAACAACTCAAAAAAAGTTTCTTTGACATAATACTGGCCCTTTAAGTAAGTGTTGTCTCGAAGAAGCTGATTTCAGATCAGGCTGTTTTTCAAGACGATATTTAATGGTGGCAGCATGAAGGCTGTGCTATGCAGTCCCTGTCCCGCTTAACAGTTTATTACCTAATCTAATGTTTTTTAATCTTCATATTCTAAGTTGGTATCGCCCAGCCCGAGTTGAGATGATGTGCTGTGACCCAGTCTGTCCATTAAAAGCCGACTCCAGGTCCAGCAGTGGTTCAGCTCAGGAACTTCACCTCGAATGAACACCTTTTTATTCATCTAGAGCCTCTGTTCTGTTTCTCCTCAGACCGTGAGTCGTCATTTCAGGAATATACCTGTGAATGAGAAGGAGACGCTCACCTACTTCATCTACATGGTGAAGAGCAGCAAGAGCCGCCTGGACCAGAAGGCCGACGGGGGCAAACCGCTGGACTAAGCTTCCCTCTGCCGCAACCCCAGCAACAGCTCCACACCAAACCTGGACACCACTATCAGCAGCAGCTCCGCATCCGTCCCCTCCCCACTGTCGGACCAGAACCTTTGCCGTCCTCTCAGGACGTTAAACAGAACTGGAAGAGACGTAGAGGAAGGACGAGTTTGCTTTCTCGCCGACACTGACCTCTCCATAAAGTCTGTGGAGAAGCAGGGCTCACTGCGGAGATTTACGTCGTAATACTGTAAAAAAGTAAAATAAAAATACAGCATCTGATCTGAAATAACTCAGCTGAATGAAATGTACAATATTGCTGCCTTAAGAGTTTAAAAAAAGGAGAAACAGAAAACACATTGTTGGTTATTATTTCTTCTTTTTTAGCTGGTGAATAGACTGTTAGCACATTCAGAAGGAGGAGGCTGGAGGGGAAGGGGTTGAAACAAATGAAATGTATGAAAAAGGACACAGTCCAGGCTCAGGTTCGCTTTCTGACTAATCACATCTTTGGTAATAATGTGTAAAATGAAATTTAAAAACCTGAAAGCAGTTCTGCTGGCCTGTTTTCAGATGGAATGTGGCTGGATGGTGAGGAATGGTGCAGCGCCTTGAGCCTCTTGTTCCTCCGTAGAACGTTGTTTTGTGGGTACACACTGATTCAGTTCTGTTTGATTTTCTTTTTAGTTCTGCTTTTACTCCATGTGTTGCTTGAAGATACCTGCATATTTAACAATGAACTGAAAATCCTCCACCAGGATCAAATTGGAAATGGAAGGCTTGTTATACTTCAGAGCAGAAGAATAACAGGAAGATGTTATCCAATTTAACTGAGAAATATTTGTCTTGATGCCATTCCTCCATGTCAAACTTACTGAAATTCCTAAAGTTGTCACATTTCATTTCCATCTGAAATAATAATGTGAAACGAGAAGTTTCCTTCTGGTTTGGTTTGGTTTGCAGGCCGGCTGAAGCCTTCATATTCTTCAGAACCATCGTCCTCCTGCTGTTCTTGTGGACTGAACTCACTTTAGGATTTCTGTTGCATTTTTCTTTGCTTTATTTTGTTTTCCAGTCTGTTGTACCTTTTTCTTTATTTTATTTTGCTTGTAGGTTTCTTAGTGTCATGTAGATAACATCCGTCTTTATTAACACACAGGTCATGCCTCATTATACTGACTGTTGTATTAGAAAGAAAAGAGAAGAAAACATATTTAAGTATGGCTGCGTACTGCTCTTAATATTATTAATAAATGTATTGTACAGGCAGAAGAGATTTTAGGGTTTGTTTTTTTTTCAGGAGATTCTAAGGTTTTAAGACGTGGTTGTGCCACTGCTGTGGTTTTAAAAACTCAACTGCAATACCAAACAAAGAAAATGACTGGACCCTCCTGCACCTGTTGCTGCACACTACCACTCAGCTGAAAGGCTTCCAAACTTTTATGTAATTATTTGTTTTTTAAATTAATAAAACAGGGCTTTGACAGTTTACAAATAATTTTCAGTCAAGCAAAACACTCTAAATTACCTCAAGAGTTTTTGAAAATTACAGCTGAGAGGCGAAACACCCACAAACTAAACTAATCTCCTGGCTACTGTTACTTTTTACACCAGTCCATATTTTATGCCAATGGACTCATTTCTTGTCTGCGTATCTCACAGCTGCACATTGGTTTGGTTTTTGTAAAACCTTGACCATTTTTAAAAGCTCTGCTCATCACATTGTCGGTCAAATTCAGGTTCCTTCATTGTCGCATGTTGATTTTAATTTGTTCTTTTCACTCAATTTGAAAGACAAGTCCGATGTGTCCATCTTAAACCACACAATCAAGTTCCATTGTGGGTCGAACAGGAGATTTTAGTTCTTAGAATGATGGCGATGGAGAATAGTTTTAAATATGAATATATTAAGTGGTGGTACAAAAATTACAAGCAAGATTTTCAGTTTTACCAGTTCATGTTTAGCACTGTCACGGTTGCTAGGCGATAGGACATTGAATGAGGGAAGGGTGGGAAATCAAAATGTAAAGGCTAAGCCATCCAATTTCAGAGTTGGTCACTTCTGGTTTTCTAGATGCAGCCCCTGAATTTGGACGTCTTTTTCTCCTGGGTTTTTTTTTTTAGGGGTCACCGCAGATTTTATTCCACACATTTCCTAAATTTTGACACACCTTATATTTAACTACATATTATTTGTAGGTCAGTTGACCTGTATGATATGTGATCAAACCAAAAACAGTCTGAATAATGTAAGAATTACATTCAACTTTAACTTGATTATTGAAATGACTCATCAGCTTTTAAAAAGAAATCACCTAAAGGCCTGTAGGGAAAACTATAATTAATACATTTAGAATCACATGAATAGGTTTGTTTTTCTACTTGAAAAACTGCCATGTTATGAAAATTGAAGTGTGAGATCCTAACAAAAGTTGTCTCTCTAAAGTTTACAGTGAGACAGATGTTTGAATTCAAATCCAACAGCAATCACATTCAGATCAATAGAGTCCAATTTAATTTAAAAAAAATTGCAATGACATGCACTTCAATGTAATCCCTTATCCTGAGAAAGCATGAGATGACAGATGACAGAAATGGCTTCCTTTCATAGATATAAACTTTCAGAATCGATCTCAGTGTCTGGCAGAAGCAGGATGGTAAATAGATTAATATTGTTTTGCCTTGAGAGAAAACTATCTCGTATTTTATTCAAAATAAGACAGAAGGAAGAGTTTTCAGAGCTGGTAGGAAGCAGACTGCTCACAACTTCTTGAGAAAAGTTGAAAATCTGGAAAGTTTCAGAGACATAAAATAGCCACTAGGGGTCACTGTTGGTCCCCCTGGTTTAGCTTTTCAGAGTGTTTGGAAACTTTATCAGTAAATACTTGAGTGTATATTTTCTCTAAAATAAATACACAACTAAACCAGAACAATTATTTTAAAGTCATTTCTGAGACAAACATCTAAGATATAAATGAAAAAAAATAAATTGATCAAAGTGCTGTATAATTACCAGCGTGGTAGTTTTCTCTAGTGGAGATCCGAGAAGTGAGAATTGCAACAATGAAAACATGGATTACAACTAGAACTTTCATTTTTGCATCTACTCACGAAAAAAGAGATAGAACCATCACGCAAGTTCTGGTCATAAATTTTAGCAGTTATCCCTTGGAAATAATTTCATAAGATCTTATGAGTGCACATAAATCATCTAATTTTGTTACAGTAAAATCTGATGCTTAATATGAACAAAACTACTGGAATTCCAAATATAATGTCATGAAATAATCCATTTATTTGTGGAAACAAATATACCTTCACATCTAACACACATTTCCATTAATATTGCGCACAATAATAAACATTTTATTCCACGTTTTCTTTTTTTTTCTTTTTCTTTTTTTTTTTACATTGACCGTTTTTACATGTCGGGAGTGAAAAGCTGCGTTAATGTTAGTGTCTCACTCTCGGTTGGTTCAAATCCTCTCCTCCCGCTGGACAGTGACGTTTAAGTATTGAGGTAGATTCAATCAATTCAACAACAACAAGAGTCTGCAGAGTTTACCAGAGAGCGGCGGGGAGCGCTGGGTTTTGAGCGGATTCAGTCAAAATAAACCACGGCGTGCTGTTCTTTTAGTGCCGTCAAGTCAAAACGGAACTCAGAATTTAAATTAAATCCAGGTTAAATTAGAAATTAAATAATCCGGATCAGGCAGAGGTTGCTGCGGAGCCGCTTTCTGATTGCTGTAATTTACAAGTGCGAGTAAAGAAAAGCGGCAGTAAAACGATAAGTCTCATAATCGATGAAAACTGTTTGTGATTGGTTAAACATTTTTAACAGCGTCAACATTACGAATCAGGGAAAAATATTTCTTCCCCTGTTCTTATAACAATAGTCCACAGACATAAAAACTGAAAGCTTTGCGCACTGAGAGAAATGACAAAAACACCAGAGGAAACGGACACAGACGTTTTTGGCAACGTCTGCTTTGAAGTGACCTAAAGAGAAACAGTTAAAAAGCAAAAATACCACAAATATCTCAATAATATTATTATTATTGTAGGGAACACAGTAACGAGCAGTGCTCCTGCAGCTCCTGCTATCCGCATTAACCTTTGATTCTCTCCCTTTTACCGCATCACTGCGCATGCACAGCGGTGTGTTTGGCCTAAGTCGGTGTGTGCGTGGGTGTGGGCCTGTGTGTGTGTGTGTGTCTTTTCTGAGTAGGTCACTGGTTGAGCTCCAGGGCCCAGACCTGCTGCGGCCACCCGGTCCGGCCCTTCACCTTCTTCTCGCCTCCAAAGGTCTCCTGCAGGCCGTCAGTCTGCGGGGGCAAAAGCAGCGTCATCATCATCAACATCATCATCATCAACATCATCATCAACATCAGCAGCTACAACTGCAGCAACGACAGACTCAAGTTAGAGCAGGACTTCCTCTGTGATCAACGATCAGTCATTTGGACTCTGCACTGAGACTATTCTCTCTCTGTCTGGACGTTCCAGCGTCAGTTCCGGCCCTCTTCATGCGGAATCCAGAGGCCATGGAACCCAGTATTGAATTTTGAGCATATATCTGAACTCTGCTCCCTGATTAAATATTTGCTAAATTCACACTGAAAAATTGACGCCGCTTTGTATCTAAATAACGTAAAAAATGTTCGTGGATGCGTAAAGTTATCTGAGTTTATCAAATGATCAAACCAAAACCAGACTTCAGCGTCTGCTTTTTCTTAAATGTAAAGAAATAGTTAAATTTCAACTATGTTTAATTTCATTACTATTAAGTGGATTAAATTCTTAACACCCGAATTTTTTTATAGAAATAGATAAGATAGATCTATCTTCCGTCTAAATGCGCACCCATAAAGTTGTAGACATTTTTATAGGGCAAATGATTATGAAATACACTGATTCTAACAGAGCAAAATGTCGTTTTTCCTGTAAACAAGTTGAAAGATACTGAAATAAAGACGTGATTTGATCCCTTAATGTGGTTGAAAGATGCTGGGGTTGATTAAATGAGCGAACCAGGCTTTGCTTTGTTTTAGCTAAATATGGATTCAACCAATGGGCGAAAAGCACATTGTCAGGGCTAAAGATTAAGGAGTTCTAAAAGTGCCACAATTGAATAAACAATTAACATTGACTTGTTTAGCTTTTCTTTTAAAGTTTAACTACAACTTTTTGAATTTGTTGTGCAATGATAATAAACAAAATTAACTAATTAATTTGTGTATTCATTCATAAAAGAATTGCTTAAATGTGTAATTAGGTATTAGGTGAATAAATACGCAAATTATTCATTACGTTTGTAAGCAGTGAAATATGTCACTAGTGAAAAAGTGGGCGGGGCCAAAAATGTTATGCAGATCATCATAATTGTCCTGAACCGGACCAGACGTGTATATTGGCCATTTTGATGCTAAAAGATGCTATATGTATATATATATATATATATGAAAATACATTTATATCAGGAGTTTGATATCCACATTGTTAATGTCACATTATTTATATTCAGCTACATTATGAATAGGATTTCTAGGATGTGATAAATATTTCATAAATATATATTAATTGTTCAATAGTGATTAAATACTCTGCTTAATTAAATTTTTGTAACAAATCGTACGCAAATATTTTGATTAGAATTTTACTGAAGATGTTGGTCCTGCATCTGTCGTGTGTTCATGTAAATAACATCTCTGAGCAGAAATATGCCAGGTTTATATGGGTTCTAACAAATAAATCTACTGAATACAAATAAATAAATAAGCGCAGTCATTGAGTCAGTGGATGAGAAAGTTTCTTTGTTGGAGCAAGAATTAAAGTTTCTATCCAGCTTTAACATCTTTAGCAGCAGCAACAAAACTAAATCTGAACCTCCTGGCTCTGAGATGTTGTTGCTATGAATGATATTCTAGTTTTGATCATCAGGTATGATGTTTGCCAATAGATATAAGATGGAGAAAACAGAACATCTGTGAGAATCTAAGTGTTTTTGTTAGTTTGTGGTAAGTAGAGGTTTAAAATGAATTGGGATAGAATTATCAAATTAATTGAAGGGTTTTAATCAGTTAAACTGACATAATGTCTGAGTTATTGAGTTAAAACTAACAAAAATAAAATTGATATTAACAGTGATGATTCAATTCCAGCAGGTTGTTTTATCAGTGTACTTCAGCTGCTCTTAACTTGTGTGCTTCGTCCAGCAGTGTGTTTGAAAGTTGCATGTGTTTAGTTTTGTTTGCATGTTTTCCTGTTTATAGTTGATGCAGCTCATCTTGATCTAAATTATGCAAATGAAGCTTTCCTCATCCCAGTCCCATTAATAAAGCCACAGTCTAAAAATAACAACTTCAAACAAAATCTAATCACGTTCTGGCCAGATAGTTTGCAGCCATAACATTTATATATGATGTAAAATAAAGGTTATTATGGTTATTCAGGCGTTTTATTTAGCTAAAAGTGAATCAGTAGAAATATCTGTTAATGAAGATCTCTGATGTGGATCCAGCTCATCATTTTTAGGGATTTATTTAAAATAATCCTTAAAATGTCACTGATGGAATCAAAACATTCAGATTATTATTTTTTGTTGTTGTTTGTGTGGTTACTTTCAGTGCCAAAAAATTACTTTGACAGGTTTAAAATACACTGTACATAAGTTTTGTTTGTTTGTTTGTTTTCTTAAATTTTAAGAAATAGAAGTATAGTTTTTGAAAAGATTTCCTAACGTTTTAATTTAGACCAATTAAAAACGAATAGCATAGTTTACTTATGTTATTCGGAATTTTTGTGCGTAATTTCTAACAGTTAAAATCCCAGACAAAAAAAACTTTGAACGCAAAAAATGCTCCGTATTTCAGGAGATTTTCCGTCAGAGCGCTCTGTAAACATTTCCAGGCCTACAGATGTTTTCACTCTGACTCAGACTTACAGGCTGCGTAAATAAGTCACCGAATTACAGGGGACAAAGTTTTTCGGATTGGGAATAATTTCCAAACTCATGACAATCCAGGAGGCTCCAGCAAACATAACTCACCAGCTCTCGTTTCCTTTTCAAATCCCGCGTTTCAAATTTCTTAATCTCGGCCTTAAAGCCCTCCGTCTCGCCGGAGTCTTTGGCCAGCACGTCCATTAAATACGCGATGTAACTGGTCGCCAGTCGCAGAGTTTTGATTTTGGACAGTTTGGTGTCTGCGGGAACGTTGGGAATACACTCCCGGAGCTCCGCGAAAGCCGTGTTGATGCTCTCCGTCCTGCGGCGTTCCTTCTTCGGCCCGGACGCCCTCCTCTTCCCCATCCCGGGCTGGAGCCCCTCGAGCCGGCCGTCGTGCGCAGCTCCATGCGCGCCCAGCTCCGCGGACGGCGTGTAGGGCGCCTGGATCTGGAAGTCCGCGGGTACCTCCCCGTGGTTCACCACCCAGCTCTGGAAGTACGGCGCGTCCTGGTGGCACCGCTGGACGAACGGGAAAGGTTCGTGCATCAGGTGGTGGTGGTGGTGATGCTGGTAGCCCCCGATGAGGTTCATGCTGTGCCGGGAAAAAATGCGCTCGTTCGCCCCCCCCCTAAACCGTTTCTGCTCGGGGATCACCCTCGAGCAGAACTCAGTCGAAACTTACTCGAAGACTCTCCTAAATTCATTTACAAGCTTAAAACCACAGCGACTAGATTCATTTCACATGGTCCACGATTCTTAAAAAGTTCAGCCTTAAAAAATATTCCAGGGATGAAATATCAGCGATGCGCCGCCGTCCGGATGGAACCTCTTTTCCAGAAGAGGACGCAGTGACCTGCAGGAGAAATTTGACCCAGCTGAAGGTGTGAGGCCCCAGGTTTATATGAGCTGGATGTGAGCGTGAGAAAGAGTCAACCAATGGAGGAAATGGGAGGAGAGTTTGGAGAGGTTTGGAAGAACATGGTGCCAGAATATCACGGCACCAGAACGCAGGAACCAAAACATCTGCCTCACTGGCACCAGGTTTGCATGAACAGGCAGAAGTTTGATTACTTGCTTTTTGTTTTTGTCATTGACGTTTTAATTCGGAGAGTTTTGTGATTCATCGGGCTCAGAGTTTTACGGGCCATCCATGGCTTTTAGATCGGTGCTAAAGGATGGCGGAGTTCTTTCCTTTTTCTTTCTTTTCTAATTGTTATCTCTTTTTATACATAACAGATGTATTTTCTCAAAATATTAAGTTCTTACTAAAATTTCTTCTGAAAAGTTATTAGCAGAATCACTAGTATTGGCATTTTTCTTTCGTCATGCTTTGAGCTGATATTTCTGATAGGAAGCAGCTTCCGTGTGATTTTGAGACAACATGCAATAATTTTCTGACTATAACAGTTTTTTTTTTTTTTTTTATGTATGTGTTTATTTATTTCTATATTAAATTATATATTTATTTATTTCCATTCATTTCTTCACTTATTCTACCCAAGTCTTTTAAGAATACTTTCACATGTTGAATGAACCCTGCTGTGTTTGTTTTCTCCTATCAACCTCTCAGGAGTCCATTTTACATGTTTTCTTAAAAAAGCAGGAAAAAGGTAAATTGTGAAAATGTATGTTTCACACTACAGTATATTGCATGTGCTCGTTTTAATGTACTTCAAAAATAAATGTATATTTTGTTCTGTTTGTTTTTAAGACCGTGTTTCATACATTCGTTTCCTTATTTCACTGCTTTCAGTAAAAGCGGAAACTTTTTAAAAAGCCACATAACGATCTGTTATTCGATCGAAATTCTTGATTGATCAATATTTTCCTTGTTAAAAAAACCCGCCTTCATGTAATCATAAAAATGTTACAGCTGCGTTTATTAATTATTGTTATTATTAGTATTATTATTATTAATGCTGTGCTGTGGCGCGGCCTGCGGCTTTATCTCGCCCTGGCTGCTCTCGCACTTTAAACACAACCTCTTATCGCCATCGCCCCCCAAAAAACATTATCCCATTACATTACGTGACCTTGACGCTATTTGGGAACCATTTACGGCGGCGTCTTATCTAAATACAGCCATAAATCAGGAGGTGTCACCCCGCTGCTGGGGCACAAGTAACTATTCCATAAAAGCTCTCCTGGCCTCTGCGCACTGTTTACAGCGTGCCCTGTTTGCGCATATTTTACCTTTCCAATAAATAATCCGCCCGTCGCCCTGTTGGAGTGCTCTGTGCGGAGATCATCTCGGGGTTTAATCTTTCTAATGCCAAAAAGCTCGCTGTCTTCTTCTGCGTTTCTAACACCAAGCCTGTAAACGCATGAGAACCAGAATCAGTTAAATTATCCCAGATTGAGTTCACAAACAAGAAATTTCACTTCGGAATTCCCCAGAGCATACAGACTCTGAGAATAAGTTTATACATTTGAAGGAGAAAAATAGAGAATAAAATACGCATAATTTAGAGTTTGCATAATTTCAGGCTTTTGGAGCCAAAGGCCTGAAGTAAAGCAGATCGGCCCAGTTCACTAATCTAATCAGAAACCCTTAAAGGTGTTTTACAGTTTGTATTTTCTTTTTTCTTTCTTTTTAATAAGAAAATGCCTCAGATCTACATGAACAAGCAGACAGTATACAATTACAAAAATGAAAAATAAACTAAAAATATTCATTTATATATCTACAACTCAGATTAAAGATTTTTTGGAGCTTTTCTTTTATTCAATGCAGTTTTCAGGTTTTCCTTTCTTCTTTGCAAGTTTTAGCAACCTTGTAAACATTTATGATTTTAAATGTAAATTATTATTAAATGCAGCTTGCCAAGCTAAAATGAACATGTGATCTTTCTCTTTTTTTCTTTTTTTAATTTGGTGCTTTTTTAGTCGCATGAGCCAAAGCTTTGTGTTGTGTCTTGGGTGCAGCTCTTGCATACTTTAATGAAGACACCCCATGTTCTCCTGACCACTTTGCATGTTACCTTCGCTGTCAGTGTGAAGAAGCCCATACAGCCCCCAGAAAGCAAATCTGACACTGTTGATTAAGACGTCCACTATGCAGGGATGAAATACAACCCTGCCTTTATGCACCCAGGACCCTCTTCCTCTCTCTGCATCACTTTCTCTCTTGCTTTTCCTGCCTAAATTCTTCCTCTCTGTCCATCTCTGACTAGAGGCTTTTCTTCTGTCTTGTTTTCTTCCTGTTTGCTCGCTATCAGTGCAGGTGCTGAAAGACCTGGGCAGCTATAATAGGCTCTTCATGCTTTCTATGCGTTCAGGCCCAACATGCACCACTCATCCCACAGCCTGCAGGCTGCTGCTCTGCCAGGGGAAACATCCAAAATAGGTCACAGAGAGCCATCTTGGTTCTGTTCTGGATTCTCCTCATAATTGTTTGTGTCATCGTGTGGATTTTTCAATAGACACTGCTTCCCCTCCTCTTCAGAGTGCTTACCCTCAAGTCCACATTTCCAAACAAATATTCTCTCTCTCTGATTCACGGTCAGCATGGAAAACCTCGGTCTCGACTTCGTATTGTGCCGCTGCTCTTTAATATATCCAACTCTGTTGTGCGTCAAAGCAATCCAGCAGAGCTAATTAAAACTTCAGTACTTCAGCTGGACATGTTGCCTTCCTTCTAGTTTTGGGGAAAGTGGGCAGACTGGGTTTGGCATGGCATGGCAGCTGAAGAACAACCACAAGAGTTCAGAGGTTCCAAGGGTTCCTCAAGGATTCAGGAGCTAATGGAAGAGGAAATAAGAGTGACTGGAAAACAAGCACATTCAAAGGACGCACACAAAACATCATTTTTAAAATGTTCACAGTTCTTTCTAAATGAAAGGCTGGCTGACGAAAGCAACCTTTTAGATATTCATATGACCACATCAGTGTTGCCAGATATGACTTCAAATAAATGTGACTTTGTAACTTAATGCCTTGGAACTGGGCCTTTGTCACTTTAAAAACTCCTGCTCTTTCTGAAACTCCGCCTTCTGGAACTCATCACAACATGGCATCAATAGAGGGATTGATCCTTTAACAATGTTTCTGCCAGTGTTGCACTGAGAAGTAGCTCATAATGAGCGCAGCAGTTTAGCACTTCCACCAGGTGTTTGCTGACTGCTTCTGGCTAGTCTGAAGGAACTGAATGGGGGAGATCTGGGAGAGGGGTTCTCTGTGAGGTGGAGACTTGGAAACTGTTGCAAAGCACAGCTGAATGGTTGTCATGGGAGATTAAAGGATTTCTCAAACATATATGAGCCAATCAAGGCAATCCTCCAGGTAAGTTTTTGATGTGGGAATAACACTATAACATGATGTAATATTTAGCTTTTTGCAGTGCACCTAAAATACATAAACAATATCAAAAAACTAATAAATTGAGCTCAAAATTGTACATTCAGAGTCAAACATTTAACCATTGATTTGGTTAAACTCATTGTCCACAAAAAAGAACTTAAGCATGTCTGGAGAGAATTTGTTTTGTCAGATGAGATAAAGATGGAATCACACACAAGATGTTCAAACGGTGATGAGTGACTAAAGAACATTGCCAACTCTCAAGTATGGTAGTGGTAGTATTATGATGTGGGTCTGGCTTGCAAGTTGTTGGGTTGGTCTTCTCTGAATTGCAAGTTTGTCTTTTACTCCTCCAGATTCAACTCATTTTGGCCAAACTCTCCAATTTCCTCTCCACCAGACCTGATGACACATCCTTGCATGCATTTGCAAACAGCAATGTGTTTTTTTTAATCTCTGAGTGTCTTTTCATCCCACAGTATAGAATGACACTCTCGGCTCATCCAGCATCTTCTCAATATGGCTCCATAAAGCATCCAGAAATTGTATCCAGAGATGAACCGGATAAAATTAAAACCTCAAGATGTGCAGATTAAACCAATTGAAGGATTTACAGATATTCTAACGATAACAGAGAAACAGCTGTTCCTGTTTTTATTGTTTTATTACCATTTCTTATGTCAATCAGTTGTTATACAGATTGATTTGTTATCTAATGTGTTTGTTAATGTCCCAATGAGCGCTACCTACATATGAAAAAAAGAGCAAACAAAAATCAAACAAAACAGAACTGGTTCCATCATGCAGGTCCAGTGTCTCCTGTGCTGTCTGCCCATATCAGCTTCAGTCTGCAGAGTGGAGATAAAGTCCCTGCTGGAATCCTTCTCTGATCTGAATGAAGCTTTCGTGTAAGCGACTGAACTGAAGTCATTCATACAAAAGTGAGGCACAAATACTTGTATTGTAAATATGCCTTTTTGGTCACAGTTTGGAATAATAAGCATTGTTCTGTTGCATTAGATTCATAAAACCTTCTCCTCTGAGACAAATGATGCTGCCCAAAAATAAAGCTTTAAGCATTCCAGTCCCTCAACAGGCGGAGAGGCGGGATATGTCCCGATGTAGTTTGAAATGTTTAAAATTCTTATCTGCATCCACTTTAAATTGCAAGTCAACTAATAATTTGCTCCACTTTATTCTTTCTCCAAGGTTCTGCACTAGACCCCTTATATTTTTTTATTGCATGGTCCATCTTGTGCATATTTCGAAAACTTATTACTAATATGAAGACAGTTTTGGAAAATCTTTGTCCTCTAGTCCATAAAGTACAATCAGGATGTCTTGAGTTATGTCTTATATTAGAAATCAATGTTTGTCAGGTGGTTTGTTCACTTTTTATTATTTTTGAAACAAGTCGAGCTCCATTGTGTGAATGTTAGAATGAGACAGTGGTATAAATAACCACAATCCATGTTATAGCTTATCTAACTCTTTTCCATTCATTTTACCTTGATCTGTTGTTTTAATATTATATTACTGACTTAAACTGTCAAGGTTTTATTGTCTATCTTTTAAACAGATCATTAATTTTTTTCTACAAAACCTCAATGAGAACTCTTAGGCTTTGCTTTTATGTTTTTGTTTTAGATCTGTAATTTCTCCACGCCTCAATCTATTGTCTCCCCAGTGTCCAACTAACGTTTATTCCCTTCCATCATTTATCCATTGATAAGTGATTGTCGTCTCCACACGCGTCTGTTCGCTGGTCGTTTGTGTTTCAGATCTCCAAAACCTCTCCTCTAAACTGGGGCAATTCTGCCCGTCCTCAGCCAATAAAGATAAGAGCAGGAGGGCTGGAATGTGGAGCAGGGAGGTGACAGTGATGAGCTGAAGGGACGCAAAACTTTCTGAAATGGCTTCTTCTTATTTTTTAAGTAGGACAATCTTTTAAACTTTGTAATCAGCTAATAACTTCTTTTGCAAAAGAAGAAAATACCTTGGATAAGAATGTAAAATGGCTTTTGCAATAGACCAAAAAGACCGACATAGTTATGATTCCACAAGGCATCACTTTGCTTCTAGCAATCTTTTAGTATATTTTGCAACCACATTTGCAAATCTAGAGACTGAAATCTCTGCCAGTTCTTTAAAAAATAGTTTAAGCTCACTAAAAGTGGGTTGATTTGCATTGCTGTGCCACTACCATGTTTACAGGTGAAGATAGACCAAAAAGTTCAGTTTTGGTTCAATGTTCTGTCTGACTGGAGCAAATATTTTTACAATGTCCCCGACATGACTGCAGATTGCAAATGAAAAATCTTAAGACTTTCTTCAGGCCATCCTTCCATAAAGTCCATATTGGGTTAATACATGCATACCACTTTAAGGATTTCTGCAGCTCCTCCAGAGCTGCTAAGGGACTCTTGGCAACTTTTCCTCTCCTTTTCTGGATGGAAGTTGTGGATCCACTGTACTTACGAAATTATTTTAAAACATGAGTGCTCTGCTTTAAAATATATGCTGTACTTTGTGTTGTTCCATAATCTAAAATACATTAAGGTAATGCGACAAAATATGTATGTTTGTCCAATATACACAATAGTATGTACAATATGCACATGTGCATATTGTCATGCACATTGTGCATTACTCTTTTTGCAACATAGTGTAGATGTCATTTACAGTGTGAAGCTGCATTCTGCAGGGAAAATGAAAACATAAAGATATGAACAAGAATCACATTAGGAACTGTAAAACGAACTATTTGACATATTAACAGCTAATTGAAAAGACAACAATGAAGTTTAATTGAACAGAATTTTAGTAGATCCTTTTTGTGCATTTAGCATGTCAAAATAAATGAGTTGGTTCATGTTTGTTGAAAGAAAATGATGCAGTTTCCCAAGGTGAGTTTTCATAAAGTTGGTTAATTTTATCACTCCATGTCATATTCTAAAATATTACTCTTTTGTTTCATACACAAACAGATATCAACATTACAATAATATGTCTGAAAATAAATATAAGAACACAATATGCAATGAAATGCAAATCAACATTAAGCAAAGTCATCTTTGTTCATCATTGCTGTTTTTCTTTTACAAACCTTTATCCAAAAGCTCTGAAATAAAAAGTGTTTTTTATCTTTTCACTTGATGACCCTCCGCTGTGTTGCAGACCACCGGCTGGATGGGCTCTGTTGCTTTGACTGCAGTAGATTTAACAGAGAGGGGGCTGCTCTGTGTCAGGCGACCCCAAAGGGTTTCAGCAGGCCTGACAGTCAAAACATGAGCAAAAAAGGTTTGACCCTGACAAATCCCGAGGTGGAGACGGGTTCAGGGACCCACTTTTCTGAAATCCAGGCGAGTTGCTCCACTTTTCCAGTCAAACCGAAAATGAAACATGATTTTATGAGGTTGACGTTGTTTGTCTCATGTAATTTATGCACTACGCTCGCCAAAGATTGGATTTCTTAATTATCTTATATTATATTGTCCATTTACGTCATACTTCAGGTATGATGTAATACTTCTGATTTCATAAAATCAACAAAGTCACAAAAATTCTGAGGAAATAAATGTTTGACATATTGCGTAGGGTAACACTCCAGTTGTATTGGGGTCATTGTGCCTGTGAGCCTAATTGCCCCACAGGCTCCTTATGGTGAAGGCAGCTAGTTAAAGTCCCTGCTTGTCCATTCATACCCTCCGCCTCTCTCTCCTGCTCATTAAAACAGCGAATAGGCCACAGATGTCGAGTCAGCCATTAGTTTCTACCTGGAAGGGGGCTTTGGTTGGGAGAGGTGACATTAAGGAAGTTAAACATCAGGCCAAGAGCTTCGTTTCCTCTGTTGAGGCCACCCAGGATCGAAATGTCTGGGTCTTACGTGAGGCTGGGCGTTTTTTAAGGTAGTACCAACTGAAGGTTGAGAAACATTGTCTTCAAATAGGATGGCGTTTCTTTTTGGTTTTGTTTTTCAGTTTTATGATATGGAGATTCTGCTGGTTTTGTTGTTACAGTCAATGGAAAACAAACAAATCTTTCAAACCTGGTTCTTTTTGAAGACATTTAGCTCTGCTCGGCAAAAAGCTGGAAAATCATTAAACTTTCAAGTATTGCAGAATTTTTGGTAGGTTTAGTGAACCAGTTTTGTGTTAATTAGACCATATGTTCAGATCAGTGAAGATGAGATGCTTTTCTACACATTCATGCTGCTATTTCAAGCCAAATCCACCTTTGAAGTATTTGACCAAAAGACAGTTCCAGTTAAAGACCCAGTAGAGTTTTAGCAAACACAACAAGTTTGCATTTGTGATGGTAGAACCAGTTGTCTCCAAGACAGCCGGTTGTTACAGACAGCCTAAAATGGCAACCTTAAGATTCTGACTTTTTGCCACACTTCTTAAACAGCTTTGGATGCAGTGTAACTGTTGCTCAGGTTCTACATGAAAAGTTGTTTTTTTTCTGGTTAATTTCTTCTGACTTTATTCAAATATTATTTTTCTTATTACTTTAGGTTCAAATTTTTGCGCCTTTATGCTTAGCTAAACTAAGACTTTTTTCATCTCTTGTGCTTGCTGATGGCAGATTTAGCTCTTTCAGGAAGATCTTGGATTTTAACCTCTGATCAAAGTTTGTGCTGGAACAACATGTCCAAAAATTCAAGCATGTATAGTTTTCATATTCACAGACCTTCTTTGAAAAACACTGACTTCCTTCTACAATTTGTCTGCTAATGACCATTTAATTACTCATGTGATTTAGAGTTCAGTAAACACTACTCTGAGTCTACGAACACCAAGGATTTACCTTCTGTGATTAAAGATGGTGTTCATCTCAAGTATTCATGCAATTGGCATGTTTGGGGAACAAATTCAGAGAAACCAGAAACATCCCATTCAGAGTTTGATTCATGCAAGCAGATCATTTTGACCCCAAGACACAAAAAGCATTCCCTTCTTACTAAGCTTTAATTAATCCACTAAGTGCAATGACTCTTTGAATAATATGATTTTTTTAATGAGTTGCAACAACATTTAATTTCCCTCTGGAATCTGTAAAGCATTTTTGAATTAGTTTGAATTGAAAGAAAACATAAAACCAGATGTTCCTTACTCTCTAAGCTATTGTCCCAACTTAATTAGTTGCTAAGTAAAGTTGAACTATTGAGTGTTTCCCTAGAAGGAAATATATAAGATATAAAATAAACACAGATCTTAATCTACAATAGGCCTACACATATTTAATAAAATTGCTCTTTATGTTGGTAAATGCTGTTTTTAACTGTAACTCTCTTTTGGTTCAGGTGTCAGTTGGACAGATTTCACTCGGTTTGCCTCCTATCTATAAAGATCCTTAAATAGCCACTAAGCTCTGAGTCCCAGCTAACATCAGGCCTCATGATAGTGTCAGATCGCCTTGTGGAATGCAACGACAAGCTCTCACTCTCAGATTGGATGCTTATCACGTCAGCGTGAGCTCTGATTGGATGCTTATAAAAAAAAAGCTTGTTGTTGGGTGCCAGAATGACCTTTACAGTATCAGGCGTGGGAATGCCATGCAGGGACTGGACTTTCCCTGATGTTCTTTAACACCTTTAGGGTTAATCTCCAGACCCTTAAACCAAGCCTGCTTTGTGACGTCATTGAGAATGTCTATGTCGCCTTGATACACTGTGAACAACTGATGTAAAGCTACAACTGTATCCTGTACTGTTGTAGCATCAAATATGGTTTTTATTCTTCAGCAAATGTGGCTCCCAGAACCTTCCACAAAACTTTCTTGATACGCTTAACGTTAATACGCAAATAAATGTTTGACTACATTTCGGTAAAGCTTGGACAATCTGTAGTTACACTTGATGGAAGAAAATTAGCTCAATTTTCTGTCATTTCTACACTGAGGGGTTTTCAGGCTTATCATATCTGGAGTTCTGCAGCTACTTAACATATAAACAGTTGTGTTGCAAAGCAGAGGAACTGTAAAGTTGCCAGATCCAGTATTGTGCAAAATCGCCATCAATGAAAAGTAGTTCTGAGTTAAGGTTTGAACTAAAATCACATTACCTAAAAGAATTAGTTAAACAACTGGGAATGATAAGTGTTACAGCAATTTTACTATAATAGTACCTATGATCTGCAATACCAGTAGCCTCCACAATGAATGGGACCCCTGCTAAACACGTGTAAAACACTATTAAAGAAATTAGTCTTCATAAAAATCACAAAAGATGTTACTTGAATCAACCTTCAATCACTACACACTAACATTAATTCCTCTACATCAACATGAAAACAATGGAAATCTGCTGTGCTTGAACATATTCTTTATTTCCCACACTAATCACGTCTTGTTGACGCGGTAACCCAGTAGCAGGCCTTCAGCTAACCACCATTAGCTCGTTGCACTGATCAATAATGTCTTGTCTTCACTTCAATTTTTAATATTATTTTGGTTTGCTTGATTCAACTGAAAGTTTACAAAACAGCAAAATAAATTAGTGACAAAGAATTGATCCTGAAAATTAATTGAGGGGAAGCTAAGTTCATTAAATGTTAGCAAAAACACTAAATATTAGCTCTGCTACTGGCGGAATAGTAGAGACATAATCTCCCACAGAAATAATGTGAATCCTGTTAATCTTTAATTAGGAGGTTGTTGTTCCGCAATGAAATTGCCACATAAATCTATTTTAAGAATTTTACACATTTTATAACAGTTTTACATAAGAATAGAGAAAAGCAGTTAAACGTGTTGCAAAATTGAAGATAACAGGTCTGAACAGAAAGGTAAATCAAACAACACATGTAAGTGTCATAAAATAATTAAGATGGTTCTTTGATTGTTGTAATGGATAGATATCAGTTAGCTGAGTTTCAAAAACTTCTTAAAATAACATCAGAAGCAAACTATGGGAGTCAGCACTGAATTCTGCTGATGCTGCTGTTTGGTTTTTGACGGAAAACTGGTTGTAAGCCTATACATGTAGCAGAATGTATCACAATTATTATTTTTACAGAGGTACTAATTTAATCAAAATACTGCTGAAATGATTTCTAATTTTATATTGCAACTAAATGTTTTTCTGCCTTCAAATGTGAAAAGGAAATTTATACAAGAAAGTTGAATCTGTGCTTTTGGGTGTTTTGCCATCAGATACAAAAGAAAACACTTTAAAAACTAATCAGGGTAAAGGTAATTATTGCTACTATGAATTACACTGCAGACAGAAATGACATGTGAATTGCATGGCTGGGACATAAATCTGGTCATAAGTGCTCTGTGGCTGCCCAGGTCAGTCCTCCTGTGGGAAACGGGAGATGAGAGGCTCCAGGTCAATCTGGGCTAAGCCCTGCTGGTGCCAGTGGAACCCCAGTTTTCCCTGAAAGACTCTGAAACTGCATCACACATCACACCCGGGTCAAAGAAGGCCTAAGAAAATGGCTATTTGTGTCACAGAAGAGGTAATGATAAAGGGAGTTCTCATTACCAATTTGATAAAGCTCGAGTTAAACTGATGTCATCACGGACTCTTTTGGTACAGACAAAACAGAAACGCATATTTTAAAGGGCAATCAAATACTTAATAATGGAGTCATGTTTCTGAAAAAAGAATTACTCAAGTGAAAGATGAGATCAACTGTTTCCTCTGATAAGAAACAGTGAGAATCAGAACATTTCCATTGGAAATTTTCAAGGAAAACCAAAAATCCTCTAAATAAAACAGAGTAACTTTTCTAAATCTAATAAAAGTAATGAAATATTAGAATTAGAAGTTAAAAAATGTCTGAAAATATCTCCATCTTCTATCTCTGTATATTGGATCCCTTAGACTCACCTGTAAAGCCTTAAATGGTTTCACCCTTCCATATTTTTAAGACATAGTGACCCTCTTTGTTCCCTCCCAACTACTGACATCCAAGTAGTTCCTCCTCACTGTCCTCAGGTCAGAGCTGGTCATCTATCTTCTGTCAAAGCCTTTCAGGAAATGATCTTCTTGTTATTGCTGGGCATGTTCAGTGCCAGTTACAGGTTTAAATACACACATCATTGTCGCTATTGCATTTGAACAGTTGGATTACATTCCAAAGAACTTTAATGAATTACAAAAAACACACTTTATGTAACCATTAGTTATTGGCTACTATGTACAGTAAAATGCACAATTCTATCTGGACATTTCATGCTTCTGAGCTGAGTTGATGAGGGCATTTAAATGGATTACTATCCCTGTATAAACCTGTCTTTCCAGCCTAGTCAAAATTCTAATAGATTTTAGCTCTAACTCTGACTATAAACGGTTTTGATGTGTTTAGTCTTCGACCTTTAAGTGTCTAGCATCTGCACCACTGACAGTGAACCAACCCTAAAGCATAATGTGATAGCAGATAGTTCAGTGTTCTACACCTTGAACATCTTCTCATGGCGAATTCAGTTCCTGTTTGGTCCTGTGTCCAAGCGGCTATATCTTTGTTTTGTCTGAACAGTCATTAGCAACGATTCCATTACAAATGTGTGCAAAACGTTTATTTGATATGTGTGTTTATTTAAGGATTTGCATTAGTTTCTATCATAGTAGAAACTATTCTGCCTGTGGTCCACAAAAACCATTACAATAAAATAATTTACAAATATTTAAAAATATACATAATGGCATAAAGACACAAACAAAATTAAATTAAACACAAAATTCAAATCAACTTATTCAACAATTTGCAAACATTATGCATTTACAGTTTTCCAAAAAAACACAATTCAAATCACACTTGAGTAATTTTGCTCACACAATAAGCAATCAACTGCTTCCTGTCCTCTACCTCTTCATGGTGTGTGGCAGTGGAAACAGCTGGTTGTTGATCATGTGACTCATGCCAGCCAATAGTGTGTCAAGCAGCATTGCACCAATATGTTTCAGCTAACTGTTAGCCTGCTTTTCAGTGCTAAGAATGTATGGTTATCAGTTCGATTAAAGGAAAACCACCTAATTCAAATTAAATCAACCACTTCTAGTGTTGAAATTATTTTAAGAAACCTAGTGTTGTCTCTGTAACTGTAAATTTACCAAAATAACAATGCATGTACAGTTGAGCATGTATATATGAATCTGACTCTTTGTGGTGTAGAAAAAATCCTTGTTTTTAAAAATCATTGCAGTTGTTTGTTTATAATGATCCAACAATTCAAATGCACCAAAAACGCTCCAAATTAAAATGACCCTGAGTTCTTGAATTTCAGATTGGCAGCTGGGTTTTTTTGAAGTATGGTTGTTTACAACTTGAAAAAGGCAATGACTTGAAAGACAGTGAAAACATATAACTGATACATATAACCATAAAGATATGTAGAGCAAGCAGAAAAAGACAAGAAGTACAAAAATGTAACACTAAATGCGGTCATTTAATTTGACATTAAATGACCGCAAAGAGACATAAAACAATCAAATAGAGACTATAAAAAGATGCAAAATGACCACAAAGAGACATGGAACCGGAAATCAAACTGGTTCTGTTTGTCACAGTGATCATCAAATCAGTCTTTTCCCTGTCAGATGTGCAACTTACAAAGAGGAACAATATGACATGATGTGATGAGTCGACATTGAATTAAACTTTTACATAAACCTGTTGCAGTGATACATTTTCTGATTGAGCGTAAAGGACCAAACATGACTCAGTCTGGTCAAACAGAACTGCATGCTGGGTTTTTGGGAGCTCGGCTCGAGGCGCGATTCAGCCGCGCTCTTTACCATTTTCCCATTCCCCGGCTTTTCCGTGTCGACTTCGCTCGGCAGCTTCTTTCCTGAGGAAAAACAGACGCCTGTTCTGCCGCCGTCGCTTCCCCTCCTCCTCCTGGGCCGGCTTTCTCTCCTCGCCACCCCCTTCTTTTACCCCTTGGGCTTTTTTTTATTGGAGGGCTTGTAACATATGACCTCTGCCATGCATTAGACTGCATGTACACAACCAAACATTGCAAAATAAAACAAGGCCACACTGATAAAACACACAAACAAGTTTGGGATGTATATGCTGTTCGTCAGACCTTCCTGTGAAATCAGTCCAGCTCTTGAAACCCTTCCAGTTTTTACCAGCGATAACAGCATTTTGATTTATCCCCTGTGAAACACATCTGTACCCTAATCCGATCAAACAGCACAGCCGCGGAGAGTAAGAAATCATTTTTGCCGCGTGCAGACTTTCGTTGGGCTCCCTTCTAATTCCGCTTGTGCTTTTTCGTGTGTGTGACCTCCTCTGTGCCTCGTCGGGCTCGCCTTTGCATTATGCATAATGACAAGCTGTAATTTGGAGTACACATTTACCTCATTTGCATGAGAAGCGCTTGCTGCTGAGCTGAAACGCATTAAAGCAATGGTTATTCCAATCTAAATAATGGAGGCAGAATTATGAACGCTGCTGGGAAGTGAGGGAGCAGCTCATTACGGCCGAGCAGCTTCTTGTTAAGCTGCGGCGTCCACCGTCTCTCCCTGCGCGCCACTCCCAGGTGAGGGACGTCAGTGTTTTGTTCCAGCTGCCATTTTGAATCCTGAGAAGTCCCATCAATGAAAACCACCAGCGTGATGACGGATGACTCTCCATTTAAATGAGAAAATGAGAAAATGACTACATCCATAATAAGATCCCTGGTTTCAAAACTGAACGCAAAAACATGAGAACTTCAGCAGCAATCTCTGTATTATAGATATTTGCTGTTTTATCTTGCAAATGTATTGAAATTCCTCCAACCTTTTCAAATTTTGTTACTTTACAACCTCAAACTTAAGTGTAATTTATTGAGATTTTGTTTGACAGACTAATACAAACTGGTGTATAATTGTGAAATTGAGAGATTTATAGTTGGTGTCTAAAAAAACAGATGTAAGCAGGAATGTGTCTCCATCAACTTTGCACATCTAAAGACTGAAAGTTTGGCTCATTCTTATTTGCAAAATCATTCAAACTCATTTGTAGAGCTGCCCAACTTTATGAAGGTCTGGACTTTTTACTGAACCACCCTAACAGATGAATAATCTGTGATCTGAATCATTGCAGCTCTTCCTTTATGTTTGGGATTGTCAGGTGGAAGTGAAATTTTCGCCCCAGTCTCAGTAGGTTTTAAACACCTGCTGGAGGCTGTGTGGTTTACTAAATCCATCTTCCCACTGACCGACTGGCCTGCCTGTCGCTGCAGACAAAACGTATGTCCCACAGTAGAATGCTGCCACTGCCATGCTTCATTGTTATGGTGTACTCATTGTGATATGCAGCTCTAGTTTTCCATCACACACAGTGATGTGAATTAAAATCAAAACTAATTTAAGTAAATTAAGGTTAAGTTTGTGCTACCTAGTGTTGGTCAGTCAGAAAAATCCCAATAAAATATGTTAAGGTTTGTGGTTGGAATATGGAAAAAATATTCCAACCACAATTTTGGAATACTAATTTTCTGGAGGAAAATTTTCTGGACGAAAATTAGTATTCCAGAAAATTCACTAATTTGTAAATTTCACAATTTTCTCCAATCATCGTAACTTTTCCACAAATCTGGCTGGACATCTTAACGTTTTCTGTATTTTCTTCTTTTCTGACCAATCACCTCAGCCCACTTGAGACTTAACCTTCTGATTTTCATTTACTCTAATTTGTATAAAAGGTGATATTTCAAGAAGGTGCTTGAAAATGATACTTGCACAAATAAAATTAATTGTGATTATTTGATTAATTAATTAATTAATTAATTGTGATTTATTTTGTCTCTTTTTGGTTAAGGTTATGTGCTTCTTTTTACGACTATGTTATCCCAAAAATAAGACATATAAAAATCCACAACTTTGACCGTAACCTTTTGAAAAGAATTCTGCAAAAAAAATACAGAAAAATTACACGCCACATTAAACAAAACATTGCAACATACTTGAAGGATTAAAATGTGAAAACAATGGGATTGTGGGTGAAAATGTTGTATGAATACGTTTTTCAGGGTACCTTACATGTTAAATACTACAGAATGTATGGCTACATGATACCCATATCATGTAGCCATACACGTATGGCTATCAAACTCATAATTTTGCAATTATGAGTTTTTATTGCACCACAAGTTGCCCTACAAAGCAACAGCCAAAAAGGTCTTCTTTTGGTGACAAACATCTAAACTATAACCTGTAATCCAAGATAACTTAGGCTGTAACTTTTACTTTTGCTGCTAAGGGAGTTAGTCACAAAGATGATCTGGATTGTTGAAAGATAGAAAGCAGTTTTTACTTTTGCAAAACATGCAAAAAATGTGAAAGAAAATCTCAGAAAACAGTTTAAATAAGATATAACTTACAAGTAATTTTTGAGTAAGAAATAGGAGCTTGTTTTAAGTCAATATCACTTAATATTGGTGAAAAAGTTCGAGTTTCACTGCCAGATTACTTCACATATAACAAGACGTTTTCCCTGTGATCAAAGTGAAATAACCTGCAAATGGAACTAGCACTTTTCTATCAATAGTTTGGAATTACTGACTTAAAACAAGCTGCTGAAATGTTACTTATAAATTGTGTCTTATTTCAAGTGCACTAAGATATTTGAACTGGAAACTAGACAAAAGTATTTCATAATATTATGTGCTTTGCAGTGTAACAACCTTTCATTTGAACTCACAAAATGTACAAGCAAATAAAATGAGGGTTAAAATGAATCATGTGACAAGAATGAACAACAAACGCAACTTGAAGACAAATTAGTGACACAATCTTAAAGCCTGCTCTCAGATTCCATCTGAAAGTGAAAGTCAAGGTAAAAATTCAGATTAAAAACATCATAAATGCCTCGTCTTAATGCCAGCTTCTCTGACGCGTATTGTCATTGTTCTAACGTGTGTCAGCAGCCTGCAGTGGGCTCTTCACTGCACTCTGACGGGAATTTCTCTGGGCCTCAGTTAGCCTGAAGTGAACAAGGACTGAAAGTTTGATTACATCTTTAAATGAATCCCTTCTCTGGTTCTGACATGAATAATCCAAGACACAGCAAATAGTTTGACTGAAAGAGCTGCTGTAAGGATGTGCAGACATTTCTAATCTACAGTAGTCTGCTGCACTTTAGAAACTAAGCCCAGCTTTTATTCTCTTCTTTCAACATTACAGAGAGAAATGTTTTACCTTCAGGACAACAACAACACTTTAAAACAGGAAAAACAAAATCATTCTATTTCCTTAGCTCACTTTGGCTAGAAGGCCTTAGCAACCCTGCCTGTGTGTGTGGCACCATGAAGACATTTTTGGATCAGGATATTGATCCAAAACACACAAATTAATAAACACAGAGATGGTTCACCAGATACAAAACCTCCTTTTAAAACGAAGACGAAGTGTTATCAGTCAATCATGTTCATGACAAGAAACGATAACATTCTGCATGTTCATCTGTTACTGAAACTATAATCAGCAGGTGTTAGCTCCATGTTTTGTTTTAGTCTTCCATGCTGTACATCATCAGAAAAGTATGTTTTTGAATTGATAACTGTTTTAGCTGAAACCTTTAAGATTTTCTACTATTTGTTACTGAAGTATAATTTAATTCTTTATGTGTTTAATTAATCAATCAATCAATGAAGTTTATTTGCATAACACATATCAGCAAGAAGGCAGTTCAAAGTGCTTCATGAAAATAAAAAACATCAGAAACACATCAGACAATCACCAATTATGTCAAATGTCATGATTAAAACCATAAGTTGGTCTATGTTCCATTTAACATGGTTCACAAGTTACTCTACACGTGGACTTTTAGCCTTGATTTTAAGGAACTCAGTGTTTCGGTTGTTTTGCAGTTTTCTGGAAGTTTATTCCAGATTTGTGACGTACAGAAGCTGAATGCTGCTTCTCTATGTTTGGTTCTGAGGATACAGAGCAGACCAGAACCAGAAGATCTCAGTGGATACAGCAGCAGATATTCAATGAATTGTGGTGCTGAGCTTTTCAGTGATTTGTAAACTAGCAACAGTATTTTAAAGCCAGTGGAAGGACTTTAGAACCAGTTTGATGTGCTCTACGTTCCTGGTTTTAGTGAGAATGCAAGCAGCAGCATTCTGGATCAGCTGCAGCTTTCTGATTGATTTCTTGGATGGACCTGTAAAAACGCTGCTGCAGTTATCAATGTGACTAAAAATAAACAAGTGGATGTGCAGCTCCTGTCTTTTCTTTCTCCAGTGTTTTGATGCATCATGATGACATTCATGTCAAGCCTTAGATATAATTATTTTATCTAAGGTTTGTTGCAGTTTTTCTTGCTCTTTCACTACTTTAAAACCACATGTAGATGAGTCCTGTGGGCAGACAGGCATCCACTCCCCTCTCCCACGGTCTCTCGCAGCCAATAGATCAGTGTAAAACCAAACCTGTGGCGTGGGGGTCATGATATACTGTGACTCGACTTTAAGTGTGTGTACAGGTCGGAATCTCTCTGTACGTGTAGACAGAAGCACTGAGGTCGTAGGCTGACACGCAACGCCAGACGCTTCCAATTACACGTGTGTCTGTCGGGGGCCTCTGGAGCTTTGGCCTTCATGAGAACAGCAGGGCTGCAGAGGGGCGTGCAAGGGCACTCTGGTCTGGGTGGCAGACATATACCATTATGTTATTATACCTCTAGACTATTTCCATACATTTATAAATGCAGATCAAGTCAGTGCTTCTGTTTACTTCAAATATACAGCAGCCTCCACATTCACTGGCGCCCCTGTCGTCCACACACCACAAAAACCTTACCCAGATTTTTTTTATTTCTTGTGCAAATATCTTAACTTTGTCTACAGTACTAATTGAAAAGTAACTTTTTAGCAACATATATTAGGTAGTTTTAAGTCAAAAATTCCTTATAATTGATGAAAAAGTATTTTTAAACTTATAGAAGGGAAACAAATGTCTTGGTATAAGTGAAAAAATCTGACAATTGAACAAGTACTATAAAACGAAAACTTTTAAAATGAAAATTATGGAATTATTGACTTCAAATAAGCTTCTATGTCTTGCTGAAAAGTTACTTGTAAGTTAGTTTTGACTTATTTCATATGTATAAAGATATCTGCATTACAAAGACAAAAATACTTGATATGTTGTGTTTTTGCAACGCAGCAGCCAAATATTTTAAGTTAAATCATTAATTTGATTATATTTATACACAACTATAACTATGCATTCACCTTTTGCAAATAGGACACAAAAAGATTTCTATTTTTTTCATGTTTTCGTGATGTAAAGCACTTTCAACTGCTCTGTTGCTGAAATGTGCTATACATCTGTTTTTATATAATGTGAGTAAAACAAGCACAGTGGGGTTTTGGCTCTGTTAGTTTCAAATAGGAAGCTGGGACTGTGGAGCAGTACTTTGTAACTCAGATATTGTGTTTGTGTTTGTGTTGCATGATGATGATTTTAAGGTGAGCCAAAAAATGCATGCTACTACCTTTCTGCTGCTGTGGCTTGTGCACTTAAAAAATGTTGCCTTAATGGTTAATGATATTTCTTTACTTTCAACACCATGACTTTTGATTTTGTATACAAGTTGTTTAGGACTGAGGGTCTTTCTGCAGACTTTGCATCTTCTCTTTGTGTATGTGTTGGTTCTTTCTGGGTACTCTGCCTTTTTCTGACTGTCCAAAAACATGACTGTTAGGCAGTGATGCTGGTAAGGTGTTAATCTACCATAAGCACTGTTTTTAATGATGAAGAAGCTCTTCAGTGGCACAGTTGGTCACACTGTCACCTCAATTCGCAGCCCTGGGTTTTTCTGCGTGGGGTTTGCATGTTTTCCCTGTGCATATGTGGATTCTCTCCGCGTACTCCAGCTTTCTCCCACAGTCCAAAAACATGACTATTGATTGGTCTCCCAAAATTCTCATTAGGTTTGGGAGTGTGTGTGTATGTGTGTGTGTGCATGGTTGTTTGTCCTGTCTGTCTCTGTTGCCCTGGACAGGTCCCTCTGGCGACTTGTCCAGGGTGAACCCCGCTTCTCGCCTGTTGACCCGTGGAGATGGGCACCAGCACCTCTCGTGACCCCTCTGGGGATAAGCATGTATGACAGTGGATGGATTGGTGGATGGAATCTATTGACAAGATACAGTTTCCAAAGCATTAATCAGATGAAAGTTACTCACCTAAGTCACCGTGCTTTACTATTTTCATCTTTTTCATTTGTTTGTTATCTCTTATGTCTCGCTGAGTGGCGTTACATATGCAACACATTCTGTTTGAGCGTAAGGATAACTCATGTATAATACATACCAGACAGTCAGCAACACGAATGTAAACAACAATGGAGGGAAGGAGGAGAGAAATTCAAGTTTTCTAGTGGGATTGAACATCATCTTCCTGAAAGAGATCGTTTTTTAAGTCCATAAAAATGCTATAAATAACAGAGACTAAAGATCAACCAAAGCCACCTACAATGTTGTGGGTACTCCAGTATCAAACTGCAGTCAGACCACCATGCTGGTGGTTGTTAAATAAAAGCCAAGGTCGGCAGAAGACACCCAGAATCACAACATTTATTCCTGCAGGTTACATCCCGGTTATCTCCGGGGTAAATCGTCCAAGACAGAAGCAGTTCATAGCCAACGTGAGTACTTTTCACAAGAGGTCGTCTTACACCGCCTTGATACAGATGGGATTACACTTTGGCTAGAAGCCCAAACATCAGTTGGGATGCTACTAGCATGAGATTGCAAACGGGGAACCAAACAACACAAGACATCGGCAGAACCGGCCATAAATCCCATCCGGAGGTCAGTGAGAATGAGAAACAATGAGTGGCTGGAGTGAATGGCCAGATGTGCAGCGGTGCTGCTGAGGAGCAAGACAGATTTATGGCAGCTTCTTTAATGAGGTAACATCCTTTTCACTCATAAGACTTTTAAGAACTATTTCTTTGGCTCCCACATGCAAGAAAAAAAGCAATACCGCTGGAGGTGAGGCAAAGATGCAGAAGGGAGAGAAGGGGGGGAGTAGGAAGAAAGCGAAGGCATGAATGTAAAATTTAAAACTTCTCGTCTTTCTTACGTCACTGAAACAGCTGGAAAGGAGTAGAGGGAGTTAAAGGGAGGATAGAAAACTGGTGTAAAAGTAAAACAAACAAGGCGAAAAGATTTATAATATGTTTTATTTCCTGTTAATAGAATGATTTACAGTTTTTCTCCCAGTGGGAAAGGACAAAATACATGTTTTGTAAAATATGCACATATTTTACATAACATAAACTGTAAAGACACCACCACTTGAGGATCTTTATTTGTGGCAATGCTGGATCACACACATTAATGTGTCGTGACGGAACAGCCTGAGGATCTGTTTAGCCTCTGCAGGATATTGGATGCTGTTAAAGGTTCTGTTGAACCCAACAGAACTCTGGAGAGCAGAGCAAACATTGCATATCGAATCAACACCAACAGCTGAAATGATTCCAGATTCTAGATTGTTTCTGAAGTTTAGACCAAGAATATTAATTCACCTGGCAGAATTAGGTTTAAAACAATCTTCATCATTATCAAGTTATCCATTATAATAATTATTATCAACATGTTTTAATTGAGTGGAAGTGATATTAAGATTTTGGCTTTCAAGTCTTAATTTGATTGAATTTGATAATTTGAATCAGTGTGATGGCAATGAGACCTTTGACCTTTTGGTTTTGATACTTTGGTGAAAACAATGAGATAATCTGATGTCTGTATAAGAAGCAAAGGTTTTCTAACATTGATCAGCATTATATAGTTATAAATAATCTTATCCATTGTCCCTTACTGGGGTCAGGAGGGTTGCTGGTGCCTATCTCCAGCTATCGTTTCGGGCGAGAGGTGGGGTCACCCTGGACAGGTCGCCAGTCTGTCGCAGGGCAACACAGAGACAGACAGGACAAACAAACAAGCACACACACTCACACCTAGGGACAATTTGGAGAGGCAATTAACCTGACAGTCATGTTTTTGGGCTGTGGGAGGAAGCTGGAGTACCCGGAGAGAACCCATGCATGCACAGGGAGAATATGCAAACTCCATGCAGAAAGACCGGGGCCGGGAATCGAACCCAGAACCTTCTTGCTGCAAGGCAACAGCTCTACCAGCTATGCCACTGGGCAGCCTAATCTTATACAGTTATGCATTTAATTAAAACACAGAAAATACAAATAATTCTAAATGAAGCAGCTTGGTTTGCACTTAGACGTGCTTTCAGAGGAAATGTTAGACTGATGTATGTTAGATTGTCCTGGTTTAGGGTTGAATTCTGGTTTATTTTTTTAAATATTACTCATATAAAACATTATCATTTCAAAACAGACAAAGATTATACACTCCTAATTGTTTTTAATTCTAATTTATACGATTACAAACTAGACAACGTAGAGTAAAAATATTCTGGCGATGCATCAGAAGAATGAATTTCAAACAACTTTAAGAAGATACAAGAAAAACAGCTTTACTAAATGGATCTTCTTAATGCTGTATTTTCTTATATTGACTCTGTATGTTTTTCCATGTGTTTTGAAGTGAATAAAACAGTTTTTTTATTATATCTGTTGTGATGTATGGCCTCTGTGTTGTTGTTGTTTTGTCAGCCACAGGCTCCTGTCTTCCCAGATCTTACTCTGTTTTTTTTGGATGGGCTGAACTCAAATGAAATTTTGTTGGTCTTCTGTACAATAACAATAAAGGTGTTCTGATTCGGATTTGATTTATATTGGTAGTTATTTTTTATTTTGAATCTATTATGTGAGTCATATATGTTGTGTATGCCTGGTCGTTTATGTTGAATACTTTGATCCCAGGATAAATAGATAGAGAGAACTCCACCTAATGTGGATTCCAATAAAAGAATGAGAGAATCTCTGATGCCTCTGAGCTGATTTTCAAATCCCACCAGTGAGGAGTTTTTCTTTATTGCTCACAAATTGAACCAAGTTTCCTCAGTGGTGGAGTTGTAGTTATGAAAGCAAAACAGAAACTAACAATTTGTATTAAGTGACTGAACTGCTGGTAGGCGGACATCTGGGAATACCATGGCGGCCTGCGCTCATGGCTTTGGAGCAGGTTTTGAATTCCTGAGCTGAGCTCTTCATCCTCTGTTTTACTTATTTATGGTTTGGCATAAAACGAGTTATAGCAAACCATGAATGATTGCCCTTTATCTCAGTTTTAAAGAATACTTTATGTCTCCAGCATGACTGACAGCTCTTTCATTTTTAAATGTAAAGCTGCCATGCCTCCCGTTACTCAGACAAGACCTGGAGCCTCCTGACTCAGATCAGTTCAAATCAGCATCACAGTCTGCAGCATCAAACGTCAATAAAATGAAAGTCAATACTCAACTGGAGTTGAGTATTGAAGCAGAAACTCTGAAAATGTACCTAGTTCTTAATTTGGACCCACCCTTTTTGGTTAGTAGACTCTAGTGTGTAACCACTCAGACAAACAGAAACATAAAGATTTAGGCCTTAAATTAGCTCCACATAGCAGAAACACTTTGTATTCAAATGTACAGCACAGTATTTCATGTAGGAAATATGACAGTTTAAAGAGACTCCTCAGTTCTAATGCAGAAGAAAAAATCTGAACCATATAAGAGAGTAAATCAGTTTGGGCTTTTCTCTGTCTGGGTTTTACCTTCAGGTGACCTACTGTGCTCCTTGAACAGGTTGGATGAGTTATACAAAGCATTTTCATTACATTTTTTGCATAAAGTCATTCTTAGATGATAAGTCACAGTTAAGTCACAGTATATTCACTGCACAACAACAAAGCATTGCACAGTGAATATACTGTAACTGTAAAATCAGCTACCAAATGGGCTGCAGATGCACATGTGACCTTTTTATTTACCAATGGGACTTTTTTGAAACAGCTCGTTCTTCTCACACCAGATAGCATTAACCTGTTGCAATGAAATGGATGGGTAGCCATTAGGCTGTTATTGGACATAATTATCAAGCAATTAAGTGAGAAACACATTTCTTCATGTTATTTTTTTATTTTAATCTGTTAAAGTCAAAATTATAAAGAATTTCAGACTTTAAATCCATCCATCTTGGAATCATAAAATATGCCTAAAAATGATGATTTGATCAAAATACACACTTAACTTATAATTGTTAGACAGCTTCCTGATAATAAAACAACTCATCCTTCAAATTGATTTATTGTTAATATTGAGACCGATCACTTTTATTTTACTAAGTGGATGAAATGTTGATACATTAATATAATGTTAGTTCCAACAGTGAGGTAAAAATTTTAAAAACTGTAAAAGACTTATAGAGAAAACGTCTGGTTTTATAGTTTTCTATTGTAATTGTTAATGAAATGCATGTAAAACACATTTATTAGATTTGTCCATCCCTCCAGTTGTTATATGATCACACTCTGACAAAACAAAGGCAGCTGTTCTCTCTACTAACTATGAAATTAATTAACACACTCCTATCTCCTATCCTCAACTATCCTCAACTCAACTATTATTCAATAGAAGGTTCAGCGACTAAAAAAATATCGCTGGTGATCAGGGCGTCGCAGCAGAATGCATCATATAAAACTGAAGGGCCTCAATGTGTTTTTGCAAGGTCGGTGGGCAGCCATTTATGAGCTGTTAACATGAATAAAACAAGCTTTTAAAGCAGAGGAGGTAACAGAGGATATGTGTGGCTGCACTTTGGGGACTTTGGCCGAAAACACTGGCACAGATTCTTCTAGGTCACTGAATGGCAGAGTCATCACCCACTAACTCCTTCGCTCTCTACAGGTCCACTCCTTCTCCAGTTCAACGGCGCAGAAGGCAGCAGAGAGGATGAGAAAACAAGCCAGCAGTTTCATGATCGGGCACAAGAGCTCTCTGTAAATAAATCTGAGAGGGAACAAAAACGCCAAGGTGAGCCAAACCTGCTGAAGCAAGTTTGACATGGAGTGACAAGTACCAAAATTGAATTTCCGTGCAAGTGATGTAATCCACCGGCCTGGGTCACAAGATGTTATTATCTTAATTTGAAGTTCATTAATCGTTGGTAGAGCGAGCCGATGACAAGGTTTCCACCTTGTCCCAGCTGCACGGAGCTGCCAGCTGATTTAGGACGGCTCCCTGCCTCGGTATGTAAACCATTTGCAGCAGGAATGTATAAGCAAGCCATAAAAATAGGATTTGGCCTGAGACACTCAAGACAGATCATGTTGTAAAAAAGCACACCCCATCTCGACCGCAGTCTGGAGGGGTCTGTCGACCTGTGTTGGGGATGTGATGGTCGATTTGGACTGGTTTCCAGTTTGAACCTAAAACATGTTTAACATTTCATTCTTGAGGGAAAACTTTCAACCCCCCCCTCCCCCCCCCCCCACACCACACACACATGTTTGCAGGTGTTCATGGTAATAGGCTGTAAATATAATTTTTATCTTCTTCTGGTGGCAGTACAGTTTATAAAATAAAATATGACTTTCAATACTGACAACTGGAATTTTATGTCTATTTGTAAATGAGCAGCATTTCATATTTCTGTCTATTTTAAGTCTTATTGTAATTTCTAAGAAGTTTGACTGCGTTTACCACAAAAATAATACTTTGATTTTTGTAAATGAATTATAGCTTCACATTTTCTTAACAACTAAGAAAATGTTCTTAAACATCTTATTTAAAACATAACATTTTATATTATGTTGTGTTCTGAGAGAGATTCATACCAAAAATATAACTTCGGTTGAAAAAAAAACTTTCAAATCTAAATCTGCCAGTGATGTACATATTTTTGGGCTTAAATACAGAAAATGCCTTGAACTGGTCGACTGTCTGCTTGGTTGCAAAATTTGCTGCACTTATGACCTGCACCCAGCACCGAAGAATGATTCATTTATTTTTTATAACATGAGAAAATATACTGAAATTTAAAAATGTGTGTAAAGATGATGGTACTTAGAAACCTTGTATCGACCTAAAAGGTACTTGTTAAAGAAAGCTTCAAAATTACTGCCTTAGATGGAGCTACAATAGAGTCCAAAGGACAGATGTGAGCATTAAATCTGAGTCAGTATCTGTTTGCAAAGAGGGTTCGCACATAATCCAGGGTGAAGCAAAGCACAGCAGCTTGTAGAGAAATATTGACAGCATGAAGTGAGGTTAGCATGGCAGCTTAACTTCTTTCACATCCATCAGCTTCAGCCACTCTTAAAACCAGGAGATCCAAATGTAGACTTTATTGGTAATCCGCCTTCTCTTAATTTTCCACCATCAGATATGACTGAAAATAACTAAACTTGAGGTTTGAATGATTAGAAATTCAACTGTAGGTGAGATCCTGAAGGGTCAACATTATGTCTGCAGGAGAATGTTTAAGAAACAGCGACTTAACTCTAATCTTAAACCAAACAAGCTAAAGCAAACTTTGGCCTTTCTCTCCATTTAACAGTACAACCTGCCTGTCACTGTCTTCTCCAGCATGTTTCAGTGTCAGAGCTGACACAGAAACCTGTTGCACCAGGTGATGAATATGAAGCACTCATATGTAGAGGAAAGTCAACTTTCTCAAATCTTTCTCTGAAAATCATTTTTGTGTAACACAGAGCTCCACATGCAATACGGAGAGTCTCTGTGTGAGTTTCTAAAGACATTAAAAGTATTTTATTTCCATTTTTTTTTCTTTTGTCCTTCTGCAAGGGGTTAAATCTACAGACTGTAAAATGAATGGGCTTTATCCCCCGAAAACACACTGCATACGCACAAAATGTCCTTTTCATTTTGCTTATTTCTCTAATTTGAAGTTCCCTGAGCAAATGTACGACATTTAATTTTCTAAGAGATAATTTGTGTGTCTTTTTTACAGAGATATAATAGAAACATTTTAATGTTATTTATTATGCAGCATGCAGTACTACTGACAACAAAACAGCAGTGCTGAATTAAAACCGCCCCTGGTGTGTTTTCACTTTAAATCCCACAGTGAGCAGCATATCAAACAGACTCTAACCAAATCCAGCCCCAAACCACCAAGACGGTGAACCTGAAAATAAACTGCTTTGGTATAACAGTGGTGGATTTAATTTAACTTAACCCTGTCTCTGTCTTTTCACGTGAATTAAAAAAAACATATAAATAAATAAATTAAAAAAAGGTCTTAAAAAATCCACAACATCTTTGTAGTCTTTGTGGTGATTGACACTGATGTCCAGACTTGAGCCGTCTGGGTTGTTGTTGGGCATCATAACTAGGTTTTATATTAGTTTAACAAAACTTTGTCAGAGATGTTTTTTCCAACTTGATAATGATACCGAACAATTCAATTCTTTTTAGTTTATAAAGTGCTGTCTCAATGTCATTTCAATTCAATCATACAAACATCACGATTTATCGCAGTTATCACTCAGTGCCATCAGTTCAGTTTGTTTATCAAAATTTTAAAAGTTTTCAAACGAAACTCAGTAGATTGCAATGAGTCATTTGCAACATTCACTTCTCCTGAACATTGTCAGCAATCTCTCATAATGAGCATGCGTGTGGTGACAGATTAGAGGAAACACTCCTGTTTAACAGGAAGAAACCTCCAGCAGAACCAGAACCTGGTTCAGACAAGCGGTCATCTGCAGCAGCCGACTGGGCAGCAAAGGAGATTCACGAAAAACAATAGAAAGTAAAATGTCATGTGAACGGGAACTGAATGGACACAAAGCCAACACTTAAGTATGTCACGGCATTGCTGTGTACTTCAGTTAATATAGGAACATAACTGAGAAGATTGACAAGAAAATCACAATCATTTATTTTACAGCAGTGCAACATTCACAAGGCAAAAAAAATGTGACAAATGCTAATGTTTGGTTTTATGATCATTTATTTCTTGTATCATCTGTGCATTATCCTGGCTTCAGGGTCAGAGTGGATTTTTATGTTTTACCTCCTGATAATAAAACTGAAGCAGCTGCAAATTGTATCTTTATGACACGAAAAAGCCGCTGCTTTTTTCTGTAGCAGGAAGGTCAGTTTTACTCAAAATATCATATTTTTCAAGATTTTTTCCATCAGTAATAATTGGCTGAGGATTAGTTTTACAGGGAGACAGGAAACATGGGAGGAGATAAGAGGAGGTCGTGGCCAAGTGGCTTGTTTCGCTGTTCTTCCTCAGAGTTTCAAAGTGAAAATGCAGTGAAGTATCTGGTACCAGTTTGGGTGGTCGTGGTTCTTATTCAAGAGCAAATCTTCAGTCAGACCTTATAACAATTAAAACTGAGCACCCAGCATCTTTCATCTGAATGTTGGCTTCAAAATGACAGTTAATGTGGTGCCATCTATACACAAAATCAGAACATTTTATGGACAGTTGTTGAATCTTTTTATACTATGATGTAAATGTCCTTAAAAATGTAAATAAAAGTGATTATGAACTCATAAACATTGCATCTGGCATCAGTAAAAAATAGACAGAATGACAAAAGCACACTTAAAATGAGGTTTTATCAAATGGGCTGCAAAACTCACACATAAATATAACCTTACAATTACAATATTATAACCCCAAACTTCAAATTAGATTTTTTTTAATGTAAAATCTTTTATAAATAAAAATTGAACATTTTGCTGCGTATGTGTATTTAGCTCATTTTAATTTTATATTCCCAATTAACATCAGTCTATCATGATTGTGAGAGCATAGCTTGCTAGTGCATGACAGGGCAGCACACACAGGCGAAATACAAGCCATGCACACACTACACACGCATACCAAAGGGGAATTTAGATCAACCATTTTACCTCAGAGGTAAAATGGACTGTGGCAGGAAGCCGGAAGACCTGAAGAGAACTCATACATGCTCAGGGATAACATGCAAACTCCATGCAGAAGAATTCAAAGGCTGGGATTCAAACCCAGGACATTCTTATTGCAAAGCAGCAGAGAGACAGCCTGCCCCATCCAGAGCAATGGAATGTCTTCAGAAGTCACTAGTTAGTTTAATTAACCAGACATGGAATCTACCTGTATGCAGTTTTAATCCAGCTCTGAGGTCTTTACAGAAATCAGAGTTTTGTTCACACCTGATACATTTTGTTCAGTGCAGACGAACTAGAGTTCATTCATAGGTCTTTTTCCCAGACCTTTCATGCAGGTGTGAATAAACTCAAGTAAACCCTGAGGAGGACCAAGCAACCGATCCAAGACCCATTCTGTTGTAGTCTTTGTCTGCTTCCAATGAACTTTGGAACAGTTCGTTGCTTCTCTTGAATGGGAGCAATGACCGTCACCGTGTGGCTTTGTTTTCAAGACATATTCTTCACTATGTGAAAGCCAACAGCACCAAATGAGCCTATGAATAACTCTTAGAAAATGTCAGGTTACAGAAGACTTAAGGCTGAGGTTCACCTTCCAGGAGAATAACACCCTGAGCATACAGCCAGACCTACAATGGAATTGTTAACACCAAAGAATATCCACATGGCTCAGTCAAAGACTAGACCTACATCCATTTAGAAATGATGGACCATTTGCTGCCCACATTTGTCCATTGCAAATGTGTGTAAAACTGTGTCAATATTTTTGCTAATATAAAAAAAAACACAATTTCTCAATTGTGATGTCTCCATTAAATAAGAAATGCAATAAAGATCACATGTGAATAAGTTTGTTCCCATCATAAATCATCATATTCCAACTACTTCCTGTTGTCTTAGTGGTTTTTATGTCACTCATGTTATGCAAAAAAGGTGCTTCTCCAGCAGTTTGGAGAAATACATCCATGTCATCTTATGCAAAAACATTTGACTGAAAAACTTGAGCTTTTTTCAAAATTGCAGTGTTTCCATTTAGCAAACTGATTTTCGTGATGCCAAATTGTGCGATTTTATGATCAATGAAAATGTAGCGATAGATTCTCTCCATCCAATCATTGATCCATGCTATCTCACAATTCTGATTTACTTATTGACGGACTGTCATGTAAAATACCAACAAAATGCATTAAAGATCATGGTGATAATGTTTCTAAAGAACTTGCTCATAACAAGTACACAATCTGACTTCTTAATCTTCTTTTCACATTTTCTTGAACGTTTGGTCATAAAAACCGAGATGCATCATTCGTCACATCAGTCTTGACAGGTGAGAGGTTCCTGTTTGGCATCATGTCTGAAGGGGTTAAATAACCACACGTCCGGCGCTGGGATGTGTCTTTAATTGCATCAGCAGCCACCAGCACCTCCAGTTCAAACAGCTCCATCTGGCTGAGTCAGCTGCAGCTCTCGGCCTCATCAGCTGAGCTTCTGCCGCGACCTGCTGCAGCTTCAAAGCTTCTCCTGGCCTGGATCACGCCACAACCAGTTACAGTGGTGGAGAGCAGACCACCGCCAAACAAAGGAAGCTTTGCTTTAACGTTATCAAGGGCCGATCGACGCGGTAATGATGCTGCGCTGCCCTGGCTGACGGACAATGGCCTCATGGCTCTCTAATACAACTATCCGCCATTACAGGGCCGCTTTTATTACGTTTCCAGCTCCAGAGAAGCCCATTCATCTTCACATTGAATGATTGCTTGTGTTGTTTTCTGAACATCAAGATAAATGTGCTTGTGCAACTCTGGCAGTAGGAAAGGGGTCGACAGGCCTGCATATGTTTCAGCATTTTCCCCAGTGTTCAGAAAGAGAGTGATGTAGATTATCTAATGAGATAGAAGTGTAGAATTTACATGTTAGGAGATTTATTTGCTTTAATTTAAATAAAAGCACACAAAAACTCAATAAATGATAGAAAGACATAGGAAATAAGACTTTTTAACAGTTTAACACAATGCATTTATTATAATAATAATTATTATTGTTATTTATTTGTTTCTTTTTTATTAGACCAACATTTGTTTATATATTTTTTCCAATGTTTTTTATGTCATTTTTTTTTACATAACGGCTTCCAGAAACCTGTCAAAGTAGAAAGTGACTCTAACCAACTCCCAGGTTGTTTCTGAACTTCTTTGTTTGACATTGTCAAAGAATATTTTGACAATGTCTCAGTAGAAAGATGATTCCCTGTCAAAAATCAAGTTAGAGTTAGAGTGAAATATTTGAGTTCATATTGAATCTCTTAGTTGTACGACATTTATCGTAACAATTGGATTTGTTTTGTGGCCACAAATAACAACGAGCTTATTAATGTCATCTCAGGCTGCTCTGTCGGGTCTGTTTTCTATCAGATCCCAGGACTGTTTCTGTTTAGCTATATATTTTATATAGCTAACATTTTGTTAACAATTACAATGTTGGATTTTCAACCAAAGAATTTCCTTATGTTATTTTTGAAATGCACTTGGAAAATCCAGATTCTGGTTGCTTTGTTCTAGTAAAATAACAATCTATTGGAGTAAATCTATTAGACATTACCAACAAATGTCAAATCAATCTAAATATCTTTGCTGATGGGAATCTGCAGAATATGGCATTTTGTACAAAAAAAGAGTTTTTGGCATATTTGAATCTAATTATTGCAATTTAAAGCTAACATCAAGAAATAAAATGAAATAAAAATATTCCAATAAAATTTGGAAATTTGACAATTGCACAGTACAATTTAACAAAAAATATTGACTACTAAGAAAGCTTTAAGTCTATGTTCAGTATTTTGGTGATTTTTTTTATTTTGTTTTGATTTCTTTTCAACTAATGAATAAAATCAAATAAAATTCCAAAAAACATTCATCAGAATTTTAAAATTATGGGGGGAAAGAACTATGATTTTTTATTATTGTTTGGCCCATATATTTTTCCGTCAAAAGTTAAAAAATGATTAATCCTGACATCCTTATCCAAAGTGATCTGCAGATGCTTTTAACATTATTATCAGTCAATACAATAAAGTAAATTAAAATAACAAAATTTAAAAAATGCATTGAAAAATTCCAGGATTTGCAAAACAAAACCAAATTAAATAAAACATATTTAGTAAAAATATAACAAAAAATATAACACAATATATATATATATCCTCCACAGAGCATTTCACTTTATTTTCTGGTTAATTTTTATTGGTTCCCTTTATAGCAAGATCATATGCAATAGAGTCATAGTTCCATAATTAATCCTAACAAATGAAATGTACCTGCATGTGTTTGAGACTGTTTCCTTAACACTAGTAACACGCAGACTTGCACCCTGGTCTGTGTCAGTTACAGTCCAGCGGGCAGCAGAAACAACCAGGACACATCCTCATCCTCTGCAGCGCTGCAGCAGTGAAAGTGTTCCCAATCTGCGTAACGCTGACAGTTATGGCTCTTTATCCGTCTGCTCCCACCATAAACACTTTATCAGGACCAAAGCGGTCTCTCTGGACATTCCTCCGCTCCATCTTTGTGCAGCTCGCTGTGTCTTGTTTATTTGAAACAGAGCAGTAAAAAGATGTTCTGGACCGGGCCGGCGCGGGGTCAGACTGCTGCCGGGGCTTTGATGAGCCACTGTAACTGCAGATCGCCCTCATCAGCATCCTGCACCCAAACCCACCCAAGCCCAGCCATCCACAGCCGAAGACCCCCTGAAACCATCCAAACAGGAGGCTTTGATGTGGCCTGCTGTTTTTGTGTGGATCAGGGAATCATTCATCGGTTCCACCTTTCTCGAAATGCGTCAGATTTTTGGGACAAAAGATTTTGATGTAAAAGACATTCTCTCACTTTTTTTTTTGTCTTTTATTGAATAAAAAAAATTAAGAATTTAAACTAAAAGCACAATTTTTCCATCGCTCTGTCGTTTCTTCTCTTTTTTTTCTTCCTCTGCTCCTCTCAGTGCAGCCAGACTCCCTGATAAGGATGATGGATGGGGCAGAACTCTGGCTCCAGCCAAGCCCAGCAGCTTCCTGGGAGCTCAGAGATACTGAGGGGGAGATGGGGAGATGGGGAGGCGGGTGGGAGAGTGGTGCTGAAGAGGAGGAGGGGGTGGCTGGGTTTTAAACGGTGCACTCCAAAAAAAAAAAAGGGTGAAATAAAATCTGACCATTTTCAAAACTTCTCTACAATAAAATTGATTGGAAAAAGGAGAATTTAGTGATCTGATAAGACAAATGTCCGCCATTTCCTGCAGAAACTATTAGAAAGTATCAAAACTATTAGAAAGTATCAATAGAAAGTATCAATAAAATATCACTCAGCAACATCTGGCAAACAGTAAGAAGGGAAGAAACTTTGCAATTTGTAAAATGTTGCTGAAAAATGATCTACAATAAAGAAATATTGTGAATTAGTTATGAAGACATAAGAAAATCTGCAACATATCAACAATCAGATTGTTTTTCATCTGCAAAAAAAATCTGAATTTAAGTGATTTCTAATAATGTATTGAGTTCAATTTATTTATTCAACTCCAATTCACAAGAGATGTCATTTTACAAAAAAAAAATAATTGAGTCATTACATTCTAATTGATCCTATGCAAAAAGGATCAATTGAGCTTACAGTTCAGTAAGCTCAATTGACTAAGCTTACTGAACTCAGTCAACTTCAGTTTACTGAAGCTTCAGTAAACTGTGAGCTTACTGAACTGAGATTACAGTTCAGTAAGCTCAATGAATTATTCACAGTAGTTTAAATTAATATTCATTTCCAGTTTTTTTGTAATGAGTTTAGGCTAAGCATGATTTTTGTTACTTTTTGAGAAATGAATCATAACAAACTGCTGAAGATTATGAAGAAATTCATTTTGTTGGGATCTGGGGTTTTGGGCTCTTTGTGGGGATTTTTCTGTTTGCCTGCTGCTTCCTCCTTCATCCACCAGATGGTGCCTGGAAGCTGCACACCTTGGTGGGCGTGCCGCTGACTCTGGTCAGCGCACCTGTTGTTCATCATCCAATTATCCCAGAGTATATGAGGAGCAGGCTGCCAGCACTTCAGTGCCTGAGTGTTTACCATTAATGGTACTCTGAGCTAGTTCTGAGTCACTTCTGAGAAAATAAACTTCTAGTGACATTTATCTGTTTGCCTCTTCTTCAGGTGTTTTCATGTGATGCCTTGGTTTACCCCAGTGAAACCCGAGCTCCTGGCTTTCTGGATTTTTCCCTTTGTGACGCCGTGGATTATTACCCACTGGTTGCCCGAGTTTCCCCTTCTGCAGGTGAATCATCTTCAGTACCAGGATTCCCGGCTGGCAGTCGAAACGCTCCTCGAGTCTCCTCACCTGAACTTACCTGTCCGCCCTCCACTGCAGTCCTCACAATGCATCTCCATTGAACCCTCCATCTGACCCATCCATCAGGAACTGGGTCACGTCAAGGACTCTACAAGAGACCATCTCTCTGGTGATTACTCGGATGATCTCATCAATTCAAGTATGATTAATCAATTTTTCTCTGAAACTCCATTGTCTGACCTGCCTTGAACTCACTGTCTCTCTCTCTCTCACCGTTTCCCAGAGTATTGACGACCCCGGCCCTTTCCCGCAGGATTAAGAACCGCCCATTCACATATCCACTCATTGTAAATAAACTTTATTTATCTGATCACCTGTTTGCCTGTTGTGTTCTGCATGTGTGTAAAGAAACTAGGACCCAACATGACACATTTAGACAGGCTTTGGGCTTCAACTGTTCTATTATTTAGAATCACTATGATCCTTATAGTTGCAGTGCCTGCAGCTGTGTTTCCTTTGACTGTATAATTCTGCAATTTCACATTTCAAAATATGTGATTTTACTTGCACTTGTTATTTAGTGGAAATGCTACAGTTGAGAGATTTTCTTTCAACATTAGTGGAATATCGACAAATCCCTGCGTAAGGGATCTTTTCCCTCCATCCATCCATTAATTTTTTTCCACTTATCCAGGACTGAGTCGCAGGGAAAGCAGTTTTCAGGTCAGAATATATAGAAATTGTCCCACCAGTATTTTCTTGGTCTTCCTCTGAGTCTCTTCCCAGTGGAACAAGGCTGGAAAACCTCCAATGTCCTTTTGACACAGGGGCTCTAATATAATATCTGTCTATTTGACATGGAAATCTGTTGGTTATTATCCATATCTCATGACCATAGGCAAGAAAATCTAAAGAGTTCAGTGGGTTTCATCCTGTGTTTACCAATTGAATTGGTACATTGTGTACATTTAGTTTTCAAGTCCTAAATTTACTTCAGAGCAACACAAGGGGCGTGTGGGTGTGTGTGTGGGGGTGTGGGGGTGGCGGTGTGTGTGTACCCAGGGTCTGCACATCCTTAAAAAACCTTAAAATGTATTTTATGTAAAATATATAATTCGACTTTAAATATATTAATTAATCAAAGGTCGTAAATGTTGTGTGACGACCTGAATCCAGGTCTTAACTTGGATTCATAATAGTCTTTAAAAATATCAAAATGCATTTGATATTTGTTAGATATTTGGTATCTTGTATTTGTCCAGAATGACTTGTTAATGAGATATGAACAAGCTTGATTATTATTTTATTTTTTTTTTTCAGATTCAGAAATGATCAACTTTATAGTTGGTTGTGTTGGACGTAAACAAAAAAAGCTATTTAGAATAAATCCTGGTGTCCTGGAGATAAAGTTTTACAGACGTTCAGAGGGATTCAGCTCTTATCCTTTAGCATCTTTTCATGTTATTCCATATGACATTCCGACATTTGAGACATTCAAGAGGAAATAAACAAGCAGTTCCATTTATCAGATTGACACTCTTTATCTTGATTGAAGGAAAGTTATGTCTTCTCTTTTGTTTAGTGAATTATTAACAATAAAAACATTACTTAAATTGGTTTCATTGAACTGCTTCCTTTATTTCTAATCGCAAACTAGTGAAAAAACGTCCTTACGGGAAGCCATTTTTCTCCAGAGAAACGGAAAGCAAAGGTGAGCGTAAAATGTTTTAAAAGGTGATGCTTTCTAGAGCTGCATAAGGCAGCAGCTAACAAAACAGACAGTGTGGAAAGACAATGTATTTTATATTTTTTATTGCATATTTAATGAATTAAATCAACATGGTGGGTTCCGTCAGGTCCTGCTCCATGTTTGTGGGGATGAAACGGAACGGCCACCCTGTTACGGGTTGGTCTGTCTCTTGCTGGAACTGTGGATTGTAACCTTAAGGTCGTGCAAGAAAACTGTGATTACAGTAATGATTTGTTTGAGTTTTGGAGAAAACCTTGCCAAAAGTCAGTTGGATGAATATCAAATATTTAAAAAAATATATAATAAACTGAACCATGTTTACATCCTGGGCAAAGACCTTTTTGTTATGCACCGGACAAGATAAGGTTTCCCACAAGAGCGCTTTGCTTAAAAATGTTCCACTGCGCTATCTGCAGCAGCAGGATTAAAGCTGAGGGATGACTGCGATACAATCGGAGACAGAGATGGGGACAGCAGCCGAGAGGTTGCCAACACTGACCTTAAACTGACCGGCAAAGCAATGGGACAGCTTTTATTTCCCCGAATTCCCCCATAAGGTGTGCACTCATGGCTTGCTGTGATGATTTAGGGCTGTTTATTGCCGCTCACTTAAACATTTACTTTTCAGCACAAGGTGAAGCCGAGGAGAAAAATGTCTCCGCGTTGGACTCAATGTCTGGAGGATTTAACACCATCCATCCATTCCAACCACTACCACAACACCGCTGACGTTTACAAGGCACAAGACTGGGAATGTTGCTTGAAGAAATCATGGGATGAGGACTTGGCCGAGTGCCTGGGAGACCGAAGACAGGTTGGTGTATTTGGAAAGTCACTCGCGGAAGTAGGCAGCGTGGCTACGCGGTGTCTTGGCAGCTGCCTCGGCGTTTCACTGCAACACGTTGTTTTGATTCAGTTCCTCTTTTTAATGAGCCATAATCCTTTACTGTAACACGGCTGGACGGAGATCCAAAGGCCCCTGCTGGGTGACTTATTATCAGTTTATGTTCCAGGCTAGAAAGTAAATAAATGAACTTTCCTCCACGTGTGCTGAACCTTCACCCTTTTACATTCCTCTGCCTGGGCCATCTTTAAAGCTCCTTTTGTCCCTTTTTATTTTGTCACCTTGCCTCCTCTTCCATTTGATTTTTTTCCATCTTTGAAATTTATTTAGTATAGGTCTTCTATATGGAGAGTGTCTTGCATTATTGAAGTATGATTTCTTATCGACTGTTCAAATCTTAAAGATTCTGGGGGACTTTTGTATTTTTAGTTCTCTCCACAGACTTTCAATTACATGCAAGGCAGATGATTAACTGGATCATTCTAACAGTTTTATTTCCTTTTTCTTAAATCAATTGAGTTTTGCTGGTTGTGTATTCTGATCATTGTTTTTCTGATAAATGTTTCTCATAAAGCATTTCTCTGTTTATTATTTGTCCAACTATATAAGCTGAAAGGCAGCCTTCTCCAACAGTTGAGTTTGGATCTAATCTGACCACATTATATTCTCAGTTTTTGGACATAGAAACGTATCAAAACGTATGTACCCTAAACACACATGTTCAATAGCTTTCTTCCCTGTTGTGTTTTGGTTTTCTTTGGCTTCCCAAATGCAAGCTATTACATTTACTGCTCACAGCTAATGTAGTCACTGGTGGTTGAGACAATCAAACTACAGTCCTCTCTAAGTGCATCTTGAGGGCATTTGCAGCTATATTGGCTGGAGCGATCTGATTATGGTCTAGTTTAGAGCACACACTGGACTGTAAATGATGGACTAATATATTAATCCATACTTTCCTCCTTCTGTGTGTGTGGGTGTGCATGAGAGAACAGTGACAGACATGGCGTCTGCTGACAGCCCTGCTCGGCCTTATCTGCCCTGCAGGAGCGACATTAGAGAACCATGGAGTAGGTGGAGGGGGGGCGGGGGTGGAGAGGCATGTGTGTTTCTCTTTTCGACACACACTCTTAACAGTCTACTTCACTTTTATTTTTCCTCTTGGGATGTTGAGAAACTATCTGACTCTTGAACTCTTCACTGCTCATTGCTTTTTTTTTTAAACCACCAATCGTTTGAGCAGCTCTGGGATTAATCAATATCACACAAAATATACAGTTATGCTGCTTAATTTTAATTTAGGACAATTTTAGAAATTACAAATAATTTCAATAATAACTATTATCTAAAAAAATGCCTGAAGTTACAGGCTTATATATATATATGTGGGTCGGGAGGTGCTGGTGCCTCTCCAGCTATCGTTCCGGGCGAGAGGTGGGGTCACCCTGGACAGGTCGCCAGTCTGTCGCAGGGCAACACAGAGACACACAGGACAAACAACCATGCACACACACACTCACACCCAGGTGTTTGCTAATTGCTGCTAGCTAGTCTGAAGGAGCTGAGTGGCAATGTCACAAGGGTGGGTTGTTCTCTTAAGTGGAAGCTTGGAGACTTGGAAACTGCAGCTCCTGGGAGGGACTAGGTCCACCCAGGTATTTTGCACAGTTGAATGGTTGCCATGGAGATTAAAGAATTTCTCAAACATGCATGACACAATCAAGGCAAAACTCTAGGTATGTTTGTGATAAGGGAATGAGATTAAAACATGATGTAAAACTAAAAAAAAATAGTATTTTACATAATACTGCCCCTTTAAATCTGCAAAATCAAAACCAGCCCTACAGATTTGGGAGCTAATGCTAATCAGAGGCTCTAATGAATCGGTCAGTTAACTGGAGCACACAAGTGGGTTTCAACAAAGTTGTTAAGATAGAAAAACATTGGCAAGGGACATAGAGAAGCAATTGTTAAAGCCCCTCAATAAGAAAAGAGTTTTGTGTGATATAAATATTGGTAGTAATCTCAGCATTGAGTCACATGTGAGTTAAAGTTGAGGGCTGTCAAGACAGATCACAACAGATTTGTAATAACACTTGCTTAGATTGTGTAGTCATAAACACAGGTGCTCCACAGGGATGTGTGTTATCTCTTGTTATTTTGAGTTTATAAAAATTATTCTTTATAAAATATGCTGATGATGGCTCTGGTAGCTTGTCTGCAGACAGTTAAAACCTCACCTACTTTCATTGTGCCACCGGTTGCATCACTTGGTTTAAGAGCAGCTCTCTTGACTAAACATTAGTAAAATAAAATAGATGAGACTGGCTGGGAGGCTGAAAGATGCACATAATTATCAGAATAATATTAAATTAGCAAAATCTAAATATTTCATTAATCTTGTGTCCTGGATAGGATTGTTAATCCCTCAACTATATCTGGTCCTTTAGCCTCTGTTGAACTTTCTGAGGCTTTTTTAAAAATTTTTCACTGAAAAAAATTGTAGCTCTTAGATGCTTAAATACCCTGTTCGATTTAGACTCCCATGGAATCCCACAATGCACAGCTACTCTGGATCAGTAACTAAAGATCGCGGCTAGGCCTGTCACGATAACAAATTTTGCTGAGCGATTAATTGTCTCAAAAAATTATTGCGATAAACGATAACATTGTCGGAAGACCTTTTTACACTGATTTAATGGAAATGACATAATAATGCAGCCATATCCTGCCAAAAATAGATCCACGTTATTTTCAAAAGAACATTTAATGCTGGAACAGGTAAACAAAGAACCAAAAGCAAAAATAAAATGAACTCTCAGTCTACGTTAACAAAAAAATGCACTTGAATAAAACTAAACAACATAAAACCAAAGTGGAAATAAAAACTACATTAACTACAGAGTGCAGATTATGAAGTCTGTATACTATATTGCCCTCCAATAAAGATTAGATTTAAATAGAGAAGATGGGCATACCGACCACCTGATGCAATAGTTCACTCCTTAAGCCCAGTTCACACAACATGATTTATGACAATCTTACAACGTTAAACGTTCTAACATTGTCGCTGCGATTTCGCCAATCGTCCTGTAGGGGGTCGTGTGTTACGAATGATCTACGGGGTTTCCCGACAGAGAGCGAGAACGCAGTCTGCTGAATGTGACAGGTAGCCAATCAGAACGCAGCCTGCTGAATGTGACAGGTAGCCAATCAGAACGCAGCCTGCTGAATGTGACAGGTAGCCAATCAGAAAGCTCGGATTAATCTTCACGTTTTCTGAGGGGAAATTAGGAGGGGATTCCCAAACAGCTGGCAGCACAACCGGAAGAGCAGCGGACATAGGACATTATATGTGAAAACAACATTAATGTTTATTCAACATTTGCTGCAAAGAATAACCACAGAAATGACAAGGAAAGGAGCTGGAGCCAAAGTGCTACCAAACCCTGTTCATCGTTAACGTGACATAAATAGGTTCTAATGATATTCATTCAGTCAGGACTTTACGCTGACACCAGCCACATGCACTGCAGGTAGATTGTAGTACAACGTGGATTAATGCCTGGTTTTAAAATGCCTTGTAGCCATTATTTTGTGCCCATTGTTGGACACCACCCGCCGCGATCGGCTAGTGTTGGTTTCTCAGGCTCAGGTTTTGAAAATGGGCAGACAATCAGCCACAGTTCTTAGATCGTGTAGTGTGATCTGGGCATTACGCTAAAGAAATGATGAATGGAAGATCAGCGGAGAGCAGGAGATGAGCTTTCTCATCCAGTGTCATGGAAAAATACAAGGAGAAACGATAATGACGATAAATTAAGCTTAGATAGCTTTTTTTTAATTGATTTATTGTTTATCGTGACAGGTCTAATCTCGGCCATCAGATTATCCTTTAGACTGTCTTCCTATCCCTGTGATAAAAGACATTTTTGTCACCTCTGGTCCTTACATCTTAATGGTGATAAATGCCTCACTGCAGTCAGTTGCGTACCATTAATTCTTAAACATGCTGTGGTTAAACGCCTTCTTAAAAAACCCAATCTAGATTCAAGTGTATTAGAAAACATTAGGCTCATATCTAAACTCCCTTTTTTATCCGAGGTCCTCAAAAAGTAAGTTTTTATTCAGCTTGAAACCTTTTCAAAAGATCAATATAACTGAGAAATTTCAGTCTGGGTTTAAAGCAACTCATAGCACTGAAACAGCTTTGCTTCGAGTGTATAATGATCTTTTAACGGTTGATTCAGGCAATGTTGCTGTTTTATTACTTTTAGATCTGAGCGCTGCATTTGATACTGTAGATGATGAGATTCTTTTATTTAGATTAAAACATTGTGTTGGTCTAAGAGGCTCAGTTTTGGAATGGTTTCAACCATATCTAGAAAACAGAATCTTCTCAGTCCATGTTGACCAATGTTGTTCTGAGGCCAAAACTTTGACGTATGGTGTCCCCCAAGGCTCAATTTTAGGTCATATTTTATTTATTTTATATTTATTGCCTCTCGGTCAGATTTTCAAAAAATTCAACATTTCGTTTCATTGCTTTGCGAATGATGTCCAGATTTATATGCCCCTAAAACTACTAAATGGTGCAAATGAATCTCTACAGTTATTAATACATTGTTTAGCTGAAATTAAATCATGGATGGAAGAAAATTCTCTTCACCTCAATCATCGTAAAACTCAAGTCATATTATTTGGTCAAAACCTTCACACTAATAATCCAGACTCGATTCTTGGTTCTTTACTCCATTTTGTCAGACTTCAGCCAGGGATCTTGGTTTTATCTTTGATAGCTGTTTAAAATTTGACAAACAAGTTAGTTCTTTTGTTAAATTAAGGTTTTATCACTTATGGATTTTAGCAAAGTTAAAATCATATTTTTGTTTTAAGGATTTTGAAGGAATTATCCATGCCTTTATTACATCTAGATAGAATTATTGTAATTCAGTATATAAAGGCCTGGATAAGTCCCAGATGCAGCGTTTTCCAGTGATCCAGAATGCAGCAGCTCGGCTTCTTACAGGAACCAGGAAGCATGACCATATAAGGCCCGTATTGGCCTCCTTACACTGGCTTATCGAATAGATTTTAACAAATGATGAAGTTTTAAACGGGTTAGCTCCTCCTTAACTTTGTAATCTTTTGAAATGTAATTCTGTGTCCAGAACTGTAACATGAAAAAATCATCTGCTACTCAAAGTCGCTCGGACTCGACTTAAGGGAAAAGGAGATCTGGTTTCTCTGTTGCTGCTCCTGTTCTCTGGAATGATCTACCTTTCCAGATCAGATCTGCCCACAGCCTGGATCATTTTAATTCGCTTCTCAAACTCATTTTTATTATTTGGCATTCGATTGAGTCCTGATACTGCAGCTCAATTGTTTTGATTTTTTTTTACTTATATTATTTTAACAATATTTATGAATCTTTTTCTTTTTTTACAATTTCTTTTTCTGTTGATCAACTTTTTTTATTATCGTTTTTGTACAGTACTTTGGTGCAGTTTTAAACCTGTTTTTAAATGGCTATTTAAATAAATGTGACATTGACATTATGTTTTTAACCCAATAACTGTAAACGATCAGGAAGTGAAGGAGGTTACTAATTTTACATAGTGTACAACTTTACAGAAGTAATAATGTAGTCATCATTACAACTATATATAAGTGTGTTTTCAGTTTTCCTCGGTTTATTGTGTCTTGTATTGAAACTTATGAAAACTAAAATCAAAAGACAAAAAAGCAAAATGACATCAGCAAAATGTTGAGTGGGTAAAAAGCTCAGCACAAAAATGAGAGCAACTAATGAAGTTAATATAACTACTTTGCTGTCGGTAGTTTTTTTTCTTTTCCAGATAAAAATTATATTTCACCTGTAATTTTTCATCCAAAACTGTATAAATTTTATGGTTTTATTCCAGAAACATCAATTGTTTTCCCCCCTTGACATGCAAACAATAAAAAATATAAGGTTCTAATTTTTAGAGTATTGATACGCAATAAAATCTTTAAAGGGATCTATGATTAGTTGTGACAATCTACTTTATTTGAGATATAGTTATTTTAGAAGTACTTATTATGGACATCATTCTGGGTAAATTACATCTGTAGGTCCATTCTCTCTAGCTCTGTCCAACCAAAACAGCAATGAGTAACGTTTTTATGCCTTTTCAAATTGAACCTGAGCGTGTTGAAATCGATCTGAATGTAGAAATCAGGTAATGAAGATGAGCAGGACCAAACGGAGGAAGAAGACAGAGTTGTCCATCGGAGCTGGAGTACAGAACAGACCCAACGGCATCATCAACCGAGCAGGTGAAAAAAATGGCGACCTCCAAATATAACAAAAAATATATCAAAAGATATACATTTTTTGAAGTAATTTTGAGTTTTAGTGTATCACAAAAAACTACTTTTTTGGTCAATTGGTAAATTATAACATATTTAGGCCAACATGTTCAACTAATCTTGTATCACTTTAAAGATTCATCAGCCATGCAGTCAAATGATGCAAAGCAAGAAAAATGTACTTCTCCCTCCAGGTTGACGGAAATGTAGTTCGGAAAAAAAGAGTTTACGACTCATTGCCCAAATGCGATGATATAAGGGGAACTGATGTAAAACAGCGAAGAGACAAGGTGTGGAAAGAGGAGGAGGTACGCTGAAGAAAGGGGGAGTTGTGGGAAAAAAGATGGAGCAAACTTGTAACAGTCTTATCATGTTTGACCCAGAAAACCCTTCACCGTAACTTCACACAACTTCATGAAGCTACACAGAGTCTGCCTCTTTTGCAGTGGAACTATAGGTTTTTAATCAATATAAAAAAATTACTGGCTTAAAATAAGTACCTAAATCTTGCTGAAATGTTACTTGTAAGATAGTTTTGTCTTATTTCAAATGTATTAAGATACAAACTAGCAAAAAATACTTGATAAGATGTTGTGTTTCTGCAGTGATTGTCAGCTTATCTGAATTTTTATAAGAATCGTTTTAAAAGTAAATTTTCTGCACATATTAGAAGCTTTATGTATACAACAATCATCAAAAAAAGGGAGAAATAACATGCTATAATTGAAAAAACACATGATATTGTTATTAAATGCCTTTTTACTAAAGGAATATAATTTTAAATTGGCTGTAACAATGTATTGATCTGTAAATCCAGAGAATACATTAATAAAAAATATCTGTGTTGTAAAAGAGCCAAAAACATTTGCATTGCTGTTCTACGAATGTGGATTAATGAAAATGCAGCACGAAGGATTTATTCAGCCTGGAAAGCAGAAAGGGAATTCCATCTGTAGCTCATAAAGCAACATGGCAGGACTCAATGCTTGAAAAATACACAATTACTTCATATTTGGGTCTGTGCAATAAAATTATAGATCTGCCATGAAGGTACTTAATTGCTTTGAACACATTGTGTCTATCAACAAACTCCCACAACTAGCTCCATCCAGCAGTTCTGTGAGTTGCTGTCAGGCGCTGACAGTGATGGGAGTTGTAATCACAGCAAACATGAGATTCCTTCCTTTGCCCCAATAAATCACAGCATTCTGCTGCTCCATCTTTTTATCGCTCATCAAGTGTTTACTTTTTTTTAGCATATTCAAAGTAGGCTCCTTTATGTTGCATTGTAAAAAAAAAACTTCTTACCAAGTACTTTTGGTCTAGGTTTCAAAGCATAAATTTCTAGTATACATGAAATAAGACAATACTAACCCAAAAGTAACATGTCAATATAATGTAGGATCTTGTTTTAGATTATTTCACTTATAACAAGATACTTTGCCCATGTATAAGTGAAATCATCTACCTCTGTACTGTGGAACTAGTACTCTTTTATCAATATTAAATAATTATTGACTTAAAACAAACTACTATGTCAAAAGGTTCCTTATAACTTAGTTTTCTCTTATTTGAAGACTAGAAACGAGAAAAATACTTGGTATGTATGAGTTGTGAAAACTGAAATGTTCTCATATTAGGAGAATATAAATAGCTGTAAACGTCACCAAACGTGGGCACATTGTCCTAATGAAGGACGAAACTTTTTTTCCCACAGTTGCGGTCTCACTTCCTCTGATTGCTTGTGATTTGTAGCGCTCCTATTCTGAAGAAAGACTTTCTCCAATAAAATTGATTTACAGCCACACCTCTCACTTTTGGGTTCTGTACAAATTTGATGCTGTGCTATAAAATTTAAGCCTGCAAACTATCGGAATGCTATCGTTGTCACAGTGAGCATGTAATTAGCATTTATCTTGAGGCATAGCTCAGCGTGGCTGCAGATCTTTTCGGCTCCTCTGCTGTTTGACTCATTCGTGTGCTTCTTATCTCTGCTCTTACTGAGCTCTCAATTTCCCCACATTATATCATTGTCGTGGAATGGGTCCAGTCGGGTTGTGAGCACTTGGTTAAATGGAATGTTTAGGAGTAAAGTCAGGAAAGTTGTGAAACAGGAAAAATTTTGTGCAGAAAAGTTCTAAGTCATGATCGATACCAAAGATTCTCAAAGAGTTTCATCAAATTTTGTAGTCAAAGAAAATGTTTATTTAGGCTTTAATGTTTTTCTGAGTGGATCGTGTTTGGAGAGGCTGATGAAATCCACTGAACAGAACTGCGGCCACTTGTTTCTGTTTATTTCAGTTTAATGTGATGGCACAGACATCAAAGACAAGGCTAACGTCTGGGACAGATCATCTCTTCTCGTGACTTTTCTTTTTTCTTTTTTCTGTCTCTGTTTTTGAGGGCAACATGGAAGCTGTGTGACCCTGGATGATTAATCTGGACATATTCTGTTTCTCTCTCTCCCCAGTTAAAGTGAATGACTGGTATGTAAAAAGACTCTGGAGAGTCGGGAGGCCTAACCCCACCCTCCTCCTCCTCACAAGCTATTAGGCCTCCCTCCACCTCCCCCTGTGGAGAGAGGAAGATAAGGGAAAATTGAAAATGAGGAGGAAGGAGAGGGAGAAAGACATCTCCACATCCACGGGCAGACTTCTTGTTTTCCACCACTATCTCTGCTTCCTTTGAGCTTGATTGGCCGCCAAGCTTAAGAGGCTTGTTATCAACCTTGGAGACGATAGAAGTTCATCGGCCACGGGACTTGACTGATGAAGACGACAGTGTTTCTCTCTCTCACTCTCTTTCTTTCTCTCCAAGGAAGTGGCGTATATCTTTCTGACTAATGTGGAGTCTAGGTAGAATGCGGTCAGCTCGATCGGATCCAGGGGCTGCTGGGACTCCAACATGTCTCCTGGCTGGTTCTTATTTAGTCACGAGACTCGTCTGAAAACGGCGCAGACTCTATTTTGGCTCTGCGTGGTCCCTGAAATCTTTATTTAAAAGCCAGAGACTAAGTTTATGATAGAAACTCCCTGCTTTCAGGATACAAGGGCCCACTTGTAGCATGTTCCTGTGGCAATCAGTTAAGTGTTATTTTATCTTATCTCATTCAAAGTGGGGCACCAAAACTATCCATTTTGGAGCAAGTGGAGATCAGCACAAAAAGCTGTAACCTCTCACTGCTTTCCTATGGCAAAAAGCATTTCACATGTTGCAGTTAATACTTTGTTACAGAGCAGTCTAACTTTTCCCCCCTACAGATTAAATGCTTCAGATCAAACATAGGAATCAAAGATTACCAGACTAAGTAGACCAAGTCTGAAATGTGTGGAGATTTGTTTTTCTTACTTGATAAATCTTAAAAGAAGTGTAGTGAACCATATATTTGGGAAAGCTTAGTTCACCTTTAACCTTTAACCTACATTCAGGCATTATTACTAACAGACCACTAGAATTATTAAATATCCTAAAAAGAAACTTTCAGGCAACATGAAGTAGACTAACACATCTGTAAAAGCAATAAGTCATGTCCCAATCTAAAGAAATCCAAAACAGAGTAGAAAAAAAGTCATTTTGATATCTTTCAATCCAGGGAAAGTCATTGTCCACAAATAGAGAGAATATGGAGCCAGTGATTCTTTCCTTTTCAAAAGTACTCAAGAACACACCAACCACTCATCCAGGTCGTAACAAAAAAAATCCCAGAAAAAAAACATTCTTAGTTGCCTAGGCTAAGGTCAGAGTTCATGATTCAACAATTAAAATAAGAGAGTGAGTTAAATTGGGATTGTAGGGAGAGTTCAAAGGCCACAACCAACGAGAAATAAATGAGAAATAAGACAAAAGCTTGTTTCGTATTGTCCTAAGATGTCACGATGAAGCTAACATAAAAGAACATAGATGGTAACCTGCAATCAAACCTTTATGTCTTCACAATGTGGGCGACTGGCGTCATTGATAGAATTATGAATTTCTGTCGTCCACAAACGTTATGCAGGAAATTCCTTGGTCACCAGCTCTTGATGTTAGCCTATAGTGTACTCTGTTATATAGAACAATGGTCTGAAGCACATCACCAATCTGTCATTAACTCCAGGACACTTATTTACCTGTCAGCTGGCCTGGGAACGCCTTGGGCTTCCCCTGGAGGAACTGGAAGAGGAGAAGTCTAGGAGACAGTTGTCCCAGCAACTTGGACAAACGGATGACAATGATGATGACGACTAACAATTTACAATAGAACAGTTAGCGATGGTCAGGTTATGCTGAAATGATTTGAGACAGCAAAATGTCATACTGCAAAATTGATCAAATTTCAGAGTGGTCCTCAAAGAACAGATATTTTACAAAAATCACCAGAACCACATTTATTGCCGGTATTTGTAGATTTTCCCCATAGGAAATAATTACTGTTAGTCATTAAACCAAGTTGAATTTCTGGATTAACCTATTTGTATTACTGTACATATGGGATCATAATCCTGCCAAAACAACCCAATAATTAATTTTGAGTTTTCTGGCAGAGGCTACAAGATTTATTTCAAAAATCTCCTGCTGTTTGAAGGAGTTCAAGATGTAATGCATCCTGAATAAAGTTTGTTTATGTTTCTATAATAAAAGCAATTATTTTTAAAGCTTTTTAACACAGCTAATATTAAACTGATGACTGTAAAAGGCTAATCTTAGTCACCAACAATGACCTTTAGATGAGAGAAAATCATGTCAAATACTCAATATATTTTCCATTCATGCAATAAAATGCTATAGACAAAATATTGACATAGCTTTATATTGAGTAAAATAAACATTTCCTAAGCATTTAAAAAAGTCTTGATTTTTTATTTTTTTTACATCTCATATTTAAAAATAATAATTTTTTTTTTATTTGTCTCATTGGGGAAATCTTTTGTGTTGCCTTCCAATAAACCTGTTCACCTTACCTACCACATGTTACAAATCAAATGTGCAGAAGACATGAAAGAAGCTTAAAGCAGAAACATGTCAGCAAAATATGAATATAAAAACAGTTTGCATACAACAGATTTTTTTCCATGCCTGTATGAGACCAGGTTTTCTAAATATATCTAAAAATTGTAAAAAAAAAAAAAAATCACCAGATTACTGTTCAGCTAAATTTGAAACATTCATGCGCGCCTGAGAGGATGAAGTTGGCAAATGAAGCCTGTTTTGAGACTTTTAAGGAATTAATATTTCTTTAATATTTCATTTCCACATAATATTTTGTCTCTGGTGATTTTTAAAATGCCATTTAATGTTTGTTTTTGCATTAATTTATAGAATTTGCTGTCAAAATGTATCTGAATGTTTTTGTGCAGTCTGATCCAGTCTCAGTTACTAGAGGTTATTAATTCAACTTCTTCGTGTCCCAAAGCACCCATTTAGAGACGTTTGAGTTTTGTTTGCTGAACAAAAACAGTTTTGAAGTCAATTTAAAAAAGGATTACAAATGAGGACAAATAATTTGAAATAATCAAAATAATTTGCATCCTGCATTTGGAGATAACATGTCATCTGGGTCTCTGCGTACAAATGAAGCTGAACTTTTGGCCAAATCTTTGAATCTTTTTAAATGTGAAAAAAAATACAAAAAAAACTTCTGAAGCACATTGAGAATAAATGACGGAACCTGATGCTCATGTTATCAGGGCCAGTATCAGTTCAAGTGTACTGCCTATTGAACATTGTCTCTATTTTCCTCTTGAAGGTCCATCCTGGCTGGGATGAGGCCTCAGAGGGCGACAGGACCGTGTAAACATTCCCAGCCCTCCTAACGTGTCTGTCTGCCGGAGGTGATGCATCTGCATGAGTCCATTTGTTTACTGCATGAAGAATGTTAAGAATATAGACGGGGTGTGCGTGTGTGTGTGTGTGTGTAATTGCACGGTGGTGTGATTGTGTACTTAAAATAGAGAGTGTGAGGGGGTGCAAAGGTGGGGCGGGGTCACGAGTTTTGTTTCCCTTTGTATCGTCTTAATGTTTGTAATGATCCAGCGGGACGTGGATCTGGTGAATATTGCGTGCTGTTTAGTCTACCAATCACCACGGTGACAAAGAGTCTAGGTCTGAGGGGTTGGAGGTGGAGGTGAGGGTGAAGGTGGGGGCTGGAATAAGTGCCGTCATGGGTCAGAGAGGACCGAGCTGCAGAAACGTACGTACACGTATGAAAATAGACCCTCGCTGCGGCAGAGACATTCTCCTCAAAATCAGATTTCCAGGTTGATTTTTGATTCATTCGTCCACAGGAAGTGACACGCTTCCAATTAAGAGGGAACGACACAACAAACCATTTCCTTTAACAACCATGATTGAGCGCTGTTTACAGAGTGGCTGGGCTGCATATGTGAGCGTTCCATCTGCTGTTCACCCAGGACGGTTTCTGCAAGCTGAATTTCTAGATCTGGTCTGTTTGTGTGTAAAGCTACACTTTATTACAAATGTGCATTTAGTAGCAGAGATTAGCATCGGAACGGGTCAAATTCTTAGCAAATTCGGACCCAAAGCGATCTTTGGACCGCATTTAATTTTTTACATTTACATTAGAAATGTTTTAATTTCTCAAAAAGATATTTGAAGACTAGAAAGTTTTTTTTGTTTGTTTTTGCTTTTTTTTAATGGCTGAACTTGTCTGTAACGCAACCTAACATTGATACCACTGCATCAAAAAATAGCATTTTCAAACAGACACTTTGTCCAAATAATTTCAAATGACCACAGCTTCCTTCAAAAGACAATAAAACAGCAGACAACACAGTTTTAGAATGACAAAATGGGCAAAACTGCAGCAGCAATCTCAACTTCTAAATTTGTACATGGATTTATCATGTTCTCCACAAAATATAAATAAATAGTTTTTTTTATTGCAGTAGTATAATCCTTTTCATATATGCAGAAAATTACATTTCTCAATTATAAATATATAGATAACATTTATTCAGAAGGGTAAAATAAATCCTACATTAAGAAATTACAGTTTTTAACAAAATCACAGCAATTCTTATAAGAAATTGTTGCACTTTTAACACTTTAAACTGTATGATTTACTTTTTGAAGTCTGGCCCGTGACTTCCTGTTTCCAGATGGCATTACATTTTCTCTAGGCCACACTTTAAACTGCGAAACATGTTTAAGAGAGGCAGATGTGTTTTCATCTTCATAATTCAGAGGGTGGATACAAGAAAAAGGCTATCTGCCTAAATTTGTCCCTTTTCTGCAGTCTGAAGAATAATTATAGCTTAAACAGGAACTGTAACAAACTGGGCTGGGTGAGGATTTTATTTTGCCACCATGCAGAGTGAGGGGAAAAAAATCTCCTAAGATGACAGCTGCATTTAGAAGAAGGAAGCCAGGGTAAAAAAATATATTTACAATAACCATTTATGTTAATCATGACCCTCTTTATGGGATTAATAATTCTACTAAATAATTTTTCCATAATTGTTGGTTGTAGAGGTTGTTGTATATTTTTATGCATCTGTCCTAAATCCATGCTATTAGGTAACTGGTTAAAGTTTAAAAATGTTAAAGTAAATCTACTTTAATCTATTTGAAGGTAAAATGTCCTAATAATTATTAATCAATTCAAATACCGCAACCATAGACAGAGAAAACGTTGGCTCTCATTAAGGACTGCTCACAATTTTAAGGCATTGCTGGACAAAATATCATTCAACAAAGGACTTTACTTTCTCTTTTTGCCAATATATTATGATGTGAAAGAATTTTATTAACTTTTTTTGCAAATATTCGGCTAAATACACACAGGGGGGCATGCACACACACACGCACACACCCCGGCTTGCAGCACCCCCCCACAGCAGCTCTGGACAGTTTAAATCCCTGTCAAGTGTGACAGGTAATTGTGAGGCTGGACTCTAGACACCCATTGATTTGAAAACATCTACAAATCAATGTAGCATATAAAGCTGCAAAAAACTAAAATTATGTTTTGGTACAAAAAGTTTCATGCTATTTTGTCGATTTCCATGAAAATGTAAAGAGTGGGTCCAGAAAGCCTTTATGGTTTTGTGTCCTGCTGAGTAACACTGGGCTCTTCTTACAGTTTACGTTATTATTTAGTGCAGCTTTATTAAAAGCCTAACACATACAATGTTCTGGTTCTGTTTACTGGGCAGATAAAATACCAGAGCTCCTCCACCATGAGGCCAAACAAGCCTGAAAATGTTTGTCCAAGAAAACATCTGGGTAAGAATTATAGATCTTATTCACTCGTTCAATGAACCTTGAGATGCACTTAGCGGGTTGCTTGTAGTAGCCATATATCAAGGCTAACAACAGTGCAGAGCTTCTTCAAAGGAGCTAAGCAAGCCACCTCTAACACTACTGCCCACTAGTGGACAAACAAAAGAAATCCAGGTACAGACTGCTGTTTGTACAGCTGATGTACTTTACACCTAATACAATTTTATAAAATCGAATTCAAGTTGGCAGAAAACAAAACAAAAATAAGATAAAAAAGAAAATGGCAATTTATAGCTGTAAAATAATATAAAACTTTGGAGAAATGCAATAAAAATATCAAAGATTAAAACAAAACAAATTATAAAATTATAAATTCTTCAAAAAGAGGTGAAAAAGACCCAATAACCAGGTTTTAACTGGATTTACCTCTGCAGTGGAGACATGACTGGAGTTTTATTGGTGAGGCTGAAGCTTCAGACCTTCTGCTATCTGAAAGACAAGCTTCAGCAATCAAAGATTTGCCTGACGTTCCCTCCCCTCTGCCGCTGCACCTCCCACTCCAACCGCTCCAGTTTGTCTGGATATGCACACATATGAACAGACCAACAGGTCTGTGTTCATGGGGAATGAGCTTTGTTGACCTAATGATTTCTCCTCTTGTCTTGGGTCCACACATTTATCTTTATTTTACCTGGTCGCTTAAATCTGTTTGATTTAAAAAAACAACAACAATTTACATTTTGGAAACTGACTACACAAAGGGGGAATATAAGAGTCAATATCAAGCAAAAAAAAAATGAAAGAGCAAAAATAAATCATATCTGAATGATAAAGTACAAATGTAGTAGTCTGTCAGATTATTTTATTTGATTTATGAGTTGTTTTTTTTTTTTACCAATTAGACTTGTTAATCCTAAAATACTTAATATGAGGCAACTGGCAAAAATTCACATCAAATGAATTCAGTAAATAAATTCAGTAAATAAATAAATAATAATGAAATCGTGCAAGTACAAATTTTAAAACGATGAAGTATGTGGGAAAATGTTGAAATTGTCAAAAGACTAGCTGAACTATGACTGTGTTATCATCAATATTAACTGATGGCCTATTCAAAGGTTTCTCAATAGCAGCCGATTCCACAGGGAGGTTTAATTCATAAAATATCTATAAAGCATTTACAACAAGTGTTTTGAAGGAAATTATATAATAAGAGCTACAATATTAAAATTCTCTTCGAGATCAATAAAGCATTTTTGATTTGAATTTAAACCTGGAAACATTGTTCACATTCATTCACAATTTTGCTTTTCTTTGTGTTGATATGCACAGTAAAATCCCACAGAAACATACAGAAATTTGGAGTCGTCCTGGACAAAAGATTCCAGGGAGGTAGATACTCTGAGAAGGGGAAAAAGTATATTTTTACAAAAACATAAAAACAGTTTCTGCATATGTTCTGCCCCCACTGGTCAATGCAATTCTGTGCCAACATAAATAAAGCTCATATTGGCCACATGCTGGGGGTCATTATAGTCTTTGCTCCTTTTCTTATTTAACTGTTCAGGGATCCAACTCTACAAATTAAAAGAAAACCCACCAATCAAACAGATACACCCACATTTTAATCAACATGGTGACATTTCAGATAATCTCTGCCCTGCAAGCACCTTTGCCCCCTGTTCCCTCCCTCCCATAACACATTCATTGACATGCACACACATACATGCTGCAGCATCACCAACGTCTACCCATCCGTCTCTCCCTATCAGCTGCTCCCTGCTGCCGTTGTTTTTAAAGGTCAGCGCTGTTTGTTTGCTCAGAGGCCCATCGTCTGATAGTGTGTTGGACTGCGACTCCCCCTCCTCCCTCATCTTAACCTGAGCCGTTATCTCAGCCGACTCCCTGGCAACTCCAACCTTGTCTTTTAAAAGGAACACTTCCCAAGGAAATTATGGAGACACTGGCAGATAGTCCACATCTCCATCTGTCAGGGCGCAAACCACAGAACTGACAGGACGGCGCTCGGTGGCTTTAGGCAGATTCCAGCTTCCCCAGGTTCAAATCCATCATGTGACCTCCGGTGTCCATCTCAGGCCCATCAACACAGCATCCAACAATGAATTAGAGGGGACATTATAACAGCATTTTGGAACAAAGAAAGAAAGAGGAAAGATCTATAAACTTTCCTCTGAGTTTACAGATCTGCTAAAGATCTGTCTGGTAAAGGTCCCTTGATTTTCATTGTGAAAGGCATAGGAGGCAGTAAATAGTTACATTTACTTCAGTAATATTACTATGAAGTGTTGCTACTCTTACTTGACTACAAGTTCTGGCAACTGTAACTACTGTGAGAAATGTCACAGAATGAAGAAAAATGCATTTTAAGATGTTCTAATATTGTTTTAGAGATCAAGTGAATAAAGAGTAGACACCACCACCAGCTGCGTTTCCATTACAAACATGCACAGAACTTTGTCAATATTCCTCTAATGTTGGAAAAACACATTTTTGGAATTGTGGTTTGTCCATTAAATAAGAAAAGTAATTAAAATCACTAAAATTTGTTACAAATTCACACGGTGAGGCATGTGACTAAAAAACCATGCATCGCCATCATCCTCATTATTCTCCTACTACTTCCTGTCGTCTTCTACTTTGTGGTTTGCACCAGAGGTAACATCCGGTTGTTGATCATGTGACTCATAGAATCCAAAAAAGTGTTTCCATTGCAGTTTTGCAAAATGAACCAATTTCAATACGGCTAAAAAAACACCTCAATCCTAGAGGCAAAATGTATTATTGAAAATGAAAGTTTTTTTAAATGCTTGAAATGTTCCCACTAAGCAAATTTATTTGAAGGTGAGAAAAAAACTAACAAAAACAAATAGAATGAAAGAGGAAAGAAAACTCGATCAGTAAACAGAAATAAATAACAATCCAATTAAACCAATCCAAAGCATAATGATGAGAATAACAGAACTAACACAAGACTAAAATCTTGAGCGTCTAAGGAATTTTACCTGAAACGTACAGAGGGGCAGTATTGTCTTCAGATTTGCATAGCAGTAGGAAGTGTCCATCCAGTAGACAGTGGTCCTCAGGTCTGGTACTCAGGGCCCCTGTATGTTTTAGGCATTTCCCTGTTGCAGCAAACTTGACTTAAATAACTTGATGGCATACTGAGGATGTAACGCAACCTTTTGATATGTGGGACCACAAGTGTAGAGAACGTTGCTGCAGTAATTGCTCTGAGAAGGCTCAGTTTAATGATGGGCAGAGTCAGAGTCTACACCAGTGAGCTTTTATGCATTTCTTTTGATGTCATGTAGTTGCCTTTTAGTGGTCTGTCAAACATTCGTAAAGCCATTCAGTGTCATTTCACCAGACCTGGCTAGACTACCCTGCACTCAAGCAGGATTTAAAGTTAGCACTTCAAGAAATTATTCAAGTAAAAGTAAAAAAAAAAGGTTTTAGTAAAAAGACCACTTGAGCATTGAGTAACAGCAATACAGCAATAAAACCAGCTGACCAAAGGTGCTGGAACTCTGCTTGAGTGACTGGATGACGGGATAGGCTTGACTGGAGTTGCTATGTAATGATAAAATGCCCAATGATTGTGACTTAACATTTGGGAGGCTTTTGAAACAACACATTTTCCAGGCTCAAAAAAACTTAAACTTATTGCCAGAAAATGCCTGGGTGCTTTTCTAAGCACTTGGTTTGTTTTTAAAGCCAAGTGCTTTAAAAACAAACCAATTGTCTCCAAACAATTTTTAGTCTGTTTGGAGACGCAAACAGACTAAAAATGTCCAAAATGTGAATTTTGCATGATGAGTCCCTTTTAAGATTAATCAGTTTCTCAAAATTGGTCTTTGGGGTGAGTACCATATGGGTGCATGTTTTTTTCTTGTTCTGTCTGTCTCTGTGTTGCCCTGGGATGGACTAGCAACCTGTGGAGGATGTATCCCGCCTCTGTGATCACTGGAGATAAGTACCAAATCCCCATGACCCTGCAAGCACAAGTATATATAGACAATATATGGATGGATAGGTTTAAAGCTTCAAACAAAGCCTAAACTGAGCATGAGAGAAAGAAAGCAAGAAAAACTAGAGAATGGAAGAAAAAATGGCTGATGGTGACCAGGGTAAAGGTTTTGTATGGGTGGGATAAACTGTATACATATGTGTGGAGAAGGGAGAAGGATGGTTTGTGTGGGGATGGAAGGCGGGGGGTTAAAGTCACAGATTTTAAATCAGTTCTTTGGCCTTTAACGGGCGCAACAGAAGCCCAGTATGAAAGTACAGAACAAAGAGGGCAGCAATGGCTTCCACCAATTAACATTCCTGCAGCCTTTATGAGCCGCCGGGACCCGCCCCTTCGATCACACCTCATAAAAGTCACAAACATCAATTCTTGCAAACCATAACTGTCATTATAATCCCATTAAAAACAACCCACTGAGCAATTCACATTGAACACCAGAGCCAAATGTTCCAACAGCGGGGAAGGATTCCCTCGGCAGGAGCACAAAGCCGACCGAATGAGTAGGGAGGTTGACTGGGAGCAACTGGATAAAATAGGACATGAGTATGACAACAAAAGTTTACCACTCAACAGAAGAAGTTGAACCTGTCTGTAGGAAAACTGAGAGGCAAAAAACCAACAACGTTAAAGTTGATGCTGGATCTATAGACTCCCTGCTCAGTAACTAGGGTAATATTTCTTGATTTATTTTATGCTGTTTCATCCAAAGTGTATTTTTTTCAACGCTTTCGATCATTAGACAGGCTCTCTAGCCTCCAAAAGGGAAACCAAGACCTTCCTCTCTTTAGTAAGACTCGAAGCTCGTCCTGGCAGATCCAAGGCCTTCCTGGTCCAGAAAAGACCCACCCAACATTTACATGTGGGGTCCATATGGGTAGGAAATAGGCTGGAAACTATGTGGTATTGTCTACATAAGCTTAATGCAGAGCAACTCAAGGCAAAAATAAATACAAAACAGAACTGCCACTAAAAGCTGGTCCAGGAGAAGTGACTCTATGCAGTTGACTGGGTTTCCTTTGAACACAACACATTTTGAAATTTGAATAATAAACCAAACTTGTCTGCATTGTTTGATAAATTGGATCAATGTATAATGTTTTAATATCTGCCTGTATGACTGGATTGGACTGAAGTAAATTTTGTTGTGAATTGGTTTTTGATTTTCTTTCTAAATCCATAAAAATAATCCAAAGGCTGCCTTAAAAATTTATTAAAAGTCCCAACTTTGCATTAAAGTGTCATTATTTACAAAGTAATACAAAGTTGGCACTTCTAATAATGCAACTTTTAAAGCAACTGTGCTTAAAAGTGTAATATACTTAGACACATATGTCATGTTTACGACAGTGTCATGTCAGCCTTATGCATACCCAGTCAAATAAAGTGTTACCAGTTGATTATAATATAAACAATTGAGTAATATGTACGTAAGTAGTAAACTTACATACATATCCAAAAACAAAAACTAATTACAGATTTTTATGCCAGACGACTCCACCAGTCTGACCCAGCATGTCCCACGATGACCTCGCCTATGAGAAACAAACTGTAAAGGCAATGACTCCCCCTGGTGGCTGTGACACCTCACTCAAAACAAATCCATCCAAGCCCAAAGTGATCTTCCCCCAAGGCAAATTAACTTTACATTGTGGTTCCTTCCAACTGGAAGAAATGTACCATTTGAGGAGATAACCATCAGAGTAGTTGGAAAAGGATAAATTGGTCCAAAATAAATTGATATCAAGAAAAAACATATGATTACTTGTTTGAAATAAATAAGAGGAAATAGAGGAAATGTTCTCTGTAACCTAACAAGATTAAATGAGCTTGATTCTGAGTTTTGTGAAGTATGAGTCTTACAGAGATTATGGTTCAGGGGAAAATAATCTGAAGGTTGTTCATTCTGGGGTATTCTGCTTTTACTTTACATAACTTTCATATTGAATGTGTTGCTGAGTTGTGTGCAGATCTGTGGAGCATGTGCTCAAGCAGGTCAAAGTTGAAATTTCCTGAGCTTTGACCAATGGGCACTGTGATGGATACTCACCCAGCTAATAGACAGGGTATCTATCAAACCGGTCATTGTGGTCCTTCAGTGTTTTTCTCTTCCCCTCTGTCTCACTATGTGAGGTTTAGCGCTGGAAAAGATTTCAGTTTTGTAGATAATATAACCATTATATGTTTTTTGTTGATCTTGCACAACAAGGTTGATTGCAATTTTCTGGAGAAACAAAAATCACCAAGTTTGATGAAGCATAAGTTTGATTTTTGCTACTGAATTATTACTACTAAAGTAATTTTACTAAAGTAATTTTTTTGAAACATTTTACTTTTATTAGTAGTTTTACTGCCCTGTACTTTTTAATTTTGCTTGACTAATATTAGTTTGAAGTATTGATACTCTTCTTTCAGAAAATTTTCAGAACACTCACTTCACTGAATGAAGGGGAAAAAAACATGTTTTAAACAAAAGTGGGTGAGACATGGACATACAGTTTATGGTAAAGTGAGACCTCACGTTTGTACAACAGATTTGTTATTCTAATGTGATTTTCCACGTGCAATTCATTTGCTGAAGCTGCTGAGTTAAAAGATCTACTGTAACCATTTGTGTCTTAAGTTTTACATTTACTTTTATTTACTATTAAAATGTTAACATTTTTGTCGACTCCACCCACCTCTGATAATTTATAGAAACATAAACACTTTCATTTTAGGAGTTGTATTTGCACATTTGGATGCATGCTTTTTTTCTTTATTGTGTCTTCCTAAATGCCAACAAAACAAATAATAGAACACAATTTACATTTAAACAGAGTAATTACAAGTCTTCCTTACATATTGTACAATTTCCATACCCTGATTGTATCAGAACAAAGTTAAAAGACAAATCCGGGTTAAAAAAAAAAAAGGTGAATGTCTTCTGACATTAAAAATATAAAACTAGAATCCTTCACTTTCTTCACTGTGTCATATATCAACATAACTTCACAATTAAGTTTTTACACATTCTAGATCTCCTCGCCTCGTTTAAACATGGACGCTCCGGCGGTCAAAATGAGCTCATACGGTTTTTGCGTTGACCAAGACAACGTCCCGCTTCCTTCTCTGTATCTCTCTGGACATTTGACACCAAACGCAGGGCGTGCAGAAGGTGGAGCACACACAGTCCATCGCAACGGTGCCCTGAGGGTCACACAGAGTAATTTGATCAACTTAGACCTAGAAACTCCAACCTTTTGCTGAATCTGTTACATAGGAAATATATTTTTGGTGATCATTTGTGTAAATTATTCAGAAAAGTTTAAAATTAGACACAGATAATCGGAGTAAACTCAAATAATGTTTAATTTCAAAACCAATTCCATTCCTGATTAGTGCCACACATGTAGAGTCAGGAAATCTCCTCATATAGAACCTGACATGGAGTAAGCTAAGAGCAAAATATCCCCATCCATCCATCCATCCATCCATTTTCTATACACCCTTGTCCCTTAGTGGGGTCTGGAGGTGCTGGTTTCTATCTCCAGAGCAAAATATCATCTAAAGAAATCCAGAACCAGATGAGAAACAAATGGTTCTTCCAAGTGGCTTTTTGATCTTCAACTATGGCTCCTAATATCTTTGGCTAAAAATAATAAAGAGCCAACTAATGTTTTTACATAAACATATGTGCAGGTCTTAGAAGTTTTTCAGTTTTTGTATGTAATAATTACATTGGTGTTCCACAAAAAAATATATATTAAAAATGCAAATAACATGTATTTAGATTTGTTTCTCTTAATATTATATTGGAAACTGGAAGATTTTTTTTTTTACATCTTTCCACAAATATGAACATCCCATATATTCATATATTCATATTGGATGTTCATAAGAGTATGTACCCATAATCTTTTTGCAAATGTTTTCCACCTTACTTTATTTTAAACCATGAAAATAGCTGTGAAACTATGGTTCTTTAAAAATGCCTACTGCAGGTATTTCAGATCAGTTTTCCTTTTCTCAAAAGGTCATGTAACATTTGTGGCTATAAACAAGCTTCATTTGACTGGACTGAGACAAAAATGTCTCTTTGGGTTGTAAAGGTTGCAGTCGCTGGTCCAGAGAAACGTACAAGGTCATTTCTGGGACTCTGGTGAACCACATCGAGACGTGATCCCTCACATGGAGGCAAAACGAAACTGAAGTTGGACTTCCCCAACCAAACTTACTCCAAGGTTCATCAAATAAATCACAGAAAACCCAAGAACCAAACCTAAAGCACTGCAGACCAAAACTGACATAAGTTCTGCAGCATAAAATCTTGAATCTGGCTATCAGTAAGTGTCCTTAAGGAAGAATAGTCTAAATCTGAATGGCTTAAAACATATAAAATAAGGATTTGGCCTGGTCAACATCTGTCAGAACCAATTGGGATTAAAACTACGCTATGAAGACAAAATTTCTCCACAGAATCTTTCATTACTTGGTGCCAGTAGTGGCTAAACCAGTTCTAAGTTTGTTTTTCTTTAGCTGTATGTGTATTTTTCGTTTCTCTGTGCCAACATTCTGTCTTATTATTGTAAATAAAAGTTACTACTACTACAAAACTTACATTAATTAACTAGGAAATACAATTTGTGCACTTAATTTTTGTTTTATGAGTGACTAACAACAATTCTAGGTCAAAATTATTTCCAACTGAATGAAGGAAGACATTTTGTCTTGTACCTCGATGTTGTAGCGCTCTCTCATGCTGGTCCTCATGGACATGGTGATGGGTGACATCCAAGCTCTAAAGAATTCCAGCAAGGGGAGACAGAGACACTCGCCATGTTTTTTGGAAACCATGCAGGCGAAGCAGGGGCAGCACCAGAAGCCAAGACAGCCTGTGGGGGCAATAAAAACACGAAAAAGCCTCACGGTGATGTGCTCAGATGATTGACACAAATGTCACAACATGAAATCTTATTTATAGTAAGGAATGGGGATGTCCTAGAAGCCACCTGAGTTCCATCAACCCTCACATATTTCCTCTAAAACTGCATTCAGGTCATACTTTTGCTGTGGTGTCATCTCCTTTCTTTTCGGTAAGCAATTGGGGTTTTTGCAGAACAAGCTTCTGATGAAGTTACAGTACATTTATAAAGGCGTTCACTCTCTTACATGATTTTGTGTCTTCCATGAAGCCACAGATGCCACTCCCCCATTCATGAGCGTTTGGGACATCCACTGGGTCTGGATGAGGCTGTTGGATCACGATTTTATCCATGACAAAGTCTACAGGGTGAAAGAAGTTATCATATATAGGCAGATTGTAAGTGCTCCTCTTTTCTTTCTAATAAGTGTTTCAGTTTCAGCCTAAAACAAAACAATCCATTAAAGTTGACCAAACGTTTGATTATAATTTCATGCTTAATATCAGTTAAAATCACTGAAATTGTCTTGTACGAATAACAATCTGACAGTCAAGAGACAGATAAAAACCTAAACAACTTGTTGGCTTATTTTTTAAGAAAATTACAGATTTTATGTCTCAAATGCACACAATGAAATCTCAAATCAAACATTTGTAGATCTTTTTTCCTTCACATATGTATTTAAAAAATAATATATCTTTAACTTATATATTTAAAATTCAAATAAGTGATGGACAAATAGGCGTCTCATTATAACAAATTTTCCTGGACAATAAATCGTCCCACAAGTTATTGTGATGAACAATAACATTGTTGTTTTGAGGTCATTTTCAAGTAATATAGTGGCAACAGTACAGTAACGTAATACATTAACAAAATCTAAACCAAACTGTCCTTCAATAAAAAGGAAAAGTTGAGACCAAACAACCAGACTGAAGACTTTTGTCATCCAGTTCTTGGTAGAAAGAGAGAGAAAAGAGAAAAGCAATAAATGATGCTAATGGAAATGATCAAGCTTGTATTAATTTATCATGCGATTAATTGAGTTACTGTGACAGGCCTATGAACAAACATTTAAATCTGACTGTCTCACCTTCTTGTGGCTGATGGCAGAGTTTGGAGTCCGGACTCGGCTGATCCTGGCTCTAGAATGAAGCTTCTTGAGTCAGGCAAAACCACATGTCATCACATCTCCTCAGAGCAAACTGGATATACTGGTTGTTCCTGCACTAACTATCCTTCTGCCCCCGCCTGTTTCTCATAAATCATGGCTTGATCAAATGCAGGGTTGGGCAACTCATTATCTCAGTACGTCAGAGCATGAGGTGGAAAAAAAAGCTGCGACTCTGAAGCTTTCCTGAAACTCAGATCCTAAAAGTCCTTCAGTTGAAAGCAATGATTTTTTTAATACTGTGTGGATGGATAATAAATACGATGGGCTGTAAACAGATGTAGAGCAACCAATTGTACTGAAAGAAGAGTGGCAACTACATCAGGATACTCAAGTGAAAGTAAAATAAAGTAGCCGTCTAATAAATTACTCAAGCAGGAGTAAAAACGTATTTGGAGAAATGGCTCCTCAGGTATTAAACAATTGATCATAATGTCAGATTTAATATTTAAAAGATGTCAAACGGACATCAGACAAACTTATAAACATATGTGCAAATTCTGTGTAATTTGAAGATTGAAATGAATTACATTAATACAAATAAATAGTATAATAATGAAAATAACTATGGAACAAAAAAAAAATACCTGATGTTTTTTCTCACATTCTTGATCTCAAAAGGTCAAAGTCAGAATTCTGTGAAAAAAATTCTGCAGATTGACGTGACCTAAACAATCGATTCAGCAATTATCATTAGTACAACAAAGCTGGGGTATAAACAAGAGGTCTCACTTCAACATAAACTGTAGCTTTGTGTCTGATGCATTTTTGGTTAAAATAACATATATTTGCTCTTCATTCAGTTATGTACACAGATATGTTATTTAAGTGACAGTAGCAATATTTCATAATGACTCCAGTCATTTTACTAGGTTGTAGAAAAGCGACTTCAAAAAGTGCATCTTTCCCAAAAACCTACTCAAGTAAACTGAGTGACTGTAACAAGCTCCAGGCCCTCAGTCTGTAAACGAATTTCAAATCATTTTTTGGGACACAAGTGACTGCTAAAATCCAGAAGGTAGATGTTTCCCATGTGAATCAGATTTCTCTTCATTCATGTGTCTTCCCTTCTTTGCTTCGGTTCTTTGAAACAAAGTAAAGAAGGCAAGTAGAGCAACCAGTTGTACTCATTTTTTTATTTTCCCATACATTTGTTGTCAACTTTTTTATTAACATTTGCTTACACAAAGATTATTAATAAAAGTAAAAATGAGAAAAGTAGTTAAAGTATCCTTTTATGCCTTTTGAGTCAATACTTTGTAAAACCAGATTTCTGTACTGTTACACTTGCAGGTGTGTTGGGAGTGTCACTGACAGCTTTGCACATCATGAGACTTGACTTTTCTGTTTCATAAATCAGGTTGAGTGAGATTGCAGTGAGAGTACCTTTGAACAGGTTCTTAGTCCGACCTGGCTCAAGATTTTTGGCTGAGCCATTCAACATATAGACATGTTTTTACAACAAAACCATATTCACACACTCACACCAAAGGGTGATCTAGACAGACCAATCAACCTAAAAGGAGTCAGAGTTTAATCATGCTCATATTTATAAAAAGAAGAGTTAGTCAACTTTTTAATCACAAAATGAATCATTAATATTCATTAAATTACATAACTGACTAACATTAAACTAAGGATTTGTTTGAGTTTGTTCGACGTTGTGAAACAAACTATTATCCTGCCTGTAGGGTTGGCTCAGAAGCTAATGCTGCTTATGTAATTATCCATTTTGAACACAAGGTTGTGAGCAAGAAGGCAGCAATGATTCACCTTAAACTATTTTGTCAGCTTTCAATTGAAGACTAGTTGGAACTTGTTTGTATTAACACACAATTGACCTCTGGGAAAGAAAAGAACAAAAGGAAATGTTCAGGCTTTTCAGTCTGAGCGGCACAATGGGAGGCCTGGCCTTGTGGTGGTTCTTCATTGAAGAAGCTGTTTTGTTTTTAATGTTTGCTGTTTTGTGGGATCTCAGACAGCAGTACTTTTTAGAACAAAACTACGCAGGAAAGACTTTCATCTCTGGATCTCTTCTCAGTGGAAGGAAAGTCAATAAATTGAAGGTCAACATGGACGAATGTTACAATTATGTCATCAGTGTCTTCATGACAGAAACTTGTGGAGCTCATTTTTCAAGTGAAGTAAGAACATTTCTTTTCGTACTGTGGTGTCTCTTACAGAAAGTCCAGTTTGATATATGTTGATTTATAATATCTTCTAATACTGATGGTTATGACTTCAAGAGTTTTTAGAACGAATACATAGAAATCTTCAATGCCATTTACATTTTGAACATTTTTAAGGGAATTAAGAAGTCAAACTCTTTCAAATAATTACCAACTTCACTTGTAAAATGTCTAGTGACATATAAAGTTTTTATATTTGCTGCATCCTCATCATTTTTCTTTCTGCAGTGTCAGCAATACTGTTGTACTGGAAGAAGGTCAAACCTTTTCGGTTTTGTGGCGCTGCCCCCATGTAAGATGGAAAATATGATAATATCATATTACAAAATGAAGTTTTTATTCTTTAATCATTAAAGCGTTCCATCCTTCAAAAGTGAAGAATCAAAGGATTCAAAAGTCGAAAACTTTTGAACCTCTGAAAAAAATCTTTTTTATTCTAGAAAATTTCTAACATTAATCTCAAGATGAGATTTCTGAGTTCTTTGGCAGAAATGTTTTCCTCCTCGTTTTCTATATATCAGAACCATAATATGTCGTCATACTTACGTGACTAATAAACTGTGATCCTCTCCTATGTGAAGGCCTCAGACAGCTCCATCAACCCCATCATGTTGCTCACTCTCACTTCAACAGGTAAGCATCCACCAAACTAAACGTCTAAGTTTTAAACTTCTTCAAAGTTTTGAAGGACTTTAAATCTTCAAATCTTTGAAGGTTTACAATCAAAGTTTAAACATTTGAGTTTTAACTTTGATTAGATTACAAAATCTAATTGGTTTTGTAATTAGATTTCGCAGAAAATGTTATTCAATTTTTCTTCTTTATTCAAACTCTTTAGATTTCTCAGTATTTTACTGTAACAATTTAAAAATGATATGACAATACCAGGTAAAGTCACCATCCAGTTTGTGTCTTTCTGTCGGATCATATTATTTTGTAAAAACAATGTCTAGATACATATTTATAAAAAAGAACAGCTTTTATTTTTATATTCATTAGTAGTTTAGGTGATTGAGAGAATAGAGGAACTTTCGTTTGGGAGAACAAACATGACAAATAAAGCTATATCTGCTGTGAATATATTTTAGATTAATATTTAAATCTTTACTGTTTATTAAAGGGTGAATTTTTAATTACATATAGAAAGAGATAAAACCAATATTGCTGTTATTTAAGATGTTTATAGATTTTTGTTCAGTGTAGAAACAAAAAGTTGATTTATGAACGAATATACTTCTAAACCTGGATTATTCATTAGATTTCTGTCGGTAACTAATCAAACTTGCCCTCTAAGTAAAGAAAAAATAGTTCACACCTTGATTTTAATTAATTATTTTAAATTTTTGGACAAGATTTTCAAGACAAATTGGAGGTTAAATTAAATAAAACAAGGACAAGTACTGAGGAGGCTGGCTGAAGGGAAGGCGGATAACTAGGGACATCTGGTGACTGGAAACAGCAAGACATGATAAAAACATAGAGGAAAACAGGAATATTAAAGTTTTAGTTTCTCTTTTTTCATTTTTCTGTATTGTTCCCCATTGTTTCTACAAGTACTGAGGAAAAAGTTCCCGTGTGATTTAGTGTGATTTAGTGAAATTTAGTGAACCACCAATCCCAGAGCTTTATTTATTTCCTGTCTACCAACTCAAATTTAAGACTTTTTAATGCCAATATGTATGGAATTTCAGACCTGTATTGTGGTAGAAACTTACAGAAGAACGTCGCAAACAAATAAATTGTATAAGTTGATAACAGAAGAGAGTCGATGGCAAAGCCGACCATGGTCCAGCCAACTGCTAATAAATTTGCACTTATCCATAATGGATGTAAATAAACTAGCTTTATTCTTGCAGGGTATATTAGTAGGTATTCCTGAGCACCTCAAGTCACAGAGGAAAGTGAAGATATCTGCGCATGACTCAAAGTTTTGAGCAAAAGTTAAGTCCCGCGAGAAAAAAGGAAACTACAGAGACAATATTTCATGAAATAGTCCTGCCACTTTATGTATTTACAGTAAGATTTTTTTCCCAATAAAGTCTTAAGACATTTTAAACCATGGTGTGTGACTTAAAGGCTTCCTTACCTCAATGTCTCATAAACCTGGATGTATTACATCCATATTGGTAATGAATCAAACTTGCATTCAAAGTAAAAAAAAATACAGTACACACTTTGATTTTATTTATTTATTTTACTTTTATTGGAAAGAAAATCCAGGCATATGTTGCAGGTTGAAAGAAAAAAGGAGGTAGCAGTACTGTGTCTTAGCATAAGGCGGACAATAGGGACATCTAGTGACTGGAAACAGCAAGATAATAAAAACAGTAACATAAATCAGAAATAAATGTAAATCTTTCCAACTGAATAATGTTTTTCTTCATAGTGCTTCTACAAGTATTCAGTGTGATTTTGGCAGGTTAAACTTATAAAACAGGTACAATTGTAATTCAGTTATACAAACAAACCCCCTTAGGAAATAATGTTTTTGAATTTCATTCAAATCCATTGGCCTTCATTCTAAAGTTTAAATCAAGAGCATATATGGCTCACATAGCTGCATGATTAAGGTTCTCTATATTCTTCATCATCCTCAGCACCAGAACACCTGTCAGCCCAGGTGTTGGTTTTGAGTTTATGCGATTTTGGCTGCGATCATGACCGGGGCATTCCTCTTTTCTATCTCCCTGGCCATCTGACACCAGATGCAGACGGGACAGAAGCTGGACAGCACACAGTCATTGGGAAGGGAGCCCTGAGGATCAGAGCGTTTTGAATTTCAATAACTGCCTTTTTGGACACAGTACTAATAACATGAAGGACATAGAATAACCCATTCGTTTACTTTTCAACTGACAACTTACATCGATGCCATAGCGGTGTCGCACCGAGACCCTCATAGCCAAGGTGATGGGTGGGACGCACCAACCAAACCAGTCCAGCAGGGGGAGACAGAGATGCTCGCCGTAGTCTTTAGAGGTTTTGCATGCGAAGCAGGGGAAACACCAGTACGCAAAACAGCCTTCAAGGGTGAAAAAAAGAATAATATTAAAAATAAAATAGGGAAAAATACACAATTATGAACTGTTGTTAAATAGTTGCTATGGAAACGCATCAATGAGGAAGCCTCTGAATCTGTCTTTAATGTCTTAATCTCAGCAACGTAACTTACATGTTTTAATATCATCGAGACAATCAAACAATCCCGAACTCCACTCCCGCGGGTTCATGACCTCCACCACTTGTGTGGAAGGCGGTTGCTGAATTACTATTGTTGTTGTCATGATAAAGTCTAAAAGATGAGAAAGAAAAAAACATATTTTAGACTTAATGTCCAAAGACACATTTGGGTAGTTATGAAGCGATTCATAACTACCAAAGTTATAAATAATTTTGTGCGGTTATTTTCTAACTACCCAAAGGAATGCTCTTTGCTTTCACTTTCTATATAAGTGTCTCTTAAACACCAACAAAACATTTCAACGTCGGATTTTGGTGGAGACAACACAATTTAATATTAGAAGCAACTCAGCAAGTTGGATTTTACAATACATCACCATATCTGATTGCCACTCTGATATTTTAAAATGTCAGTTAACCTATAGGAAGAAAAACTGTCCTGTGTATATTTAAAAGATTAAAAGGAAACACATGGTATGTATATCATTTTTCTTTGAATGTCAACTTCTCCATAATAAGACTGTATAATATTTAGGTTGTTCTTGGACCAACTAATCAGAAAGTTTAATGTCTCACCTGTTGTGCCAGAGCTCTGGGTTGAGCGCCTTCTCACTGCTGATCTCTGCTTTGAATAGCTTGGACTTGAGTCAGACCAGCAGTAAGTTCCAGCATGGAGAAGTGAACCAACCAGACACACTGGTTCCTTCTTGTAATCATTTTTTTTTTGTATCCCTCAGAAACAAACTGTATATTTTTAAATTCTGGTACAAAGTAATGGGTGTTGAGCCATTTCGGTTTCCAAGTCTGGTGTAGTTTCTGATCCAGACTTAGAACCGTAATAAAATGAAAAGGAAACCCTACAAAGATGAGCTGTGAATGAACTTTTCACCCCAGAATTTTGGGCTGAGGCCAAAAGCATGTCATCAGAGCAAATCACAAGAGACATTTTACCAAAACTGCTACAATTTAAAAAACAACCATGAGACGTAGCTTTACTGATTTTGTTTTATTTAAATAAGTGAAAAAATAGATCACAAATATTCATACAAGAAAGCACTCTTTCAAAAGGCAAAGCAAGTTTTCTTATAGAGAAGCATGTCAACACCGAGCAGCTCTTCTGGCACCTACAGCCATAAACAGCCACCATTATGCAAAAAGATGATGCTTTTTATTTCATAAGCCATCAAAAGAGAATCGAATAGCTTGATAAAATAATAATACTTAGTAAAAACAATAATAATAATAATAATAATAATAATAATAACATTGTTTTATTTACAGATTTCATTATAGTTTTAGCAACAGAAAAGAAAACTTCAAATTTTTCTTTACGCCCCAAAATCCATGGTACACCAGATGGTGAGCCACACTGGCAAAATAAAAAAGTAAAGGTACTAAAATAGTTTTAACTTGTATTTTTCATTATTATTCCTATTTTTATGGACTTAACAGCAGACTTTGTCTGCTTTTTTCTTTTTTATGAATTAAAACAAAATCTTTTGAGGAGGATTTGAGAAACTTCAATGCAAAATGAAAAATTCAAGAGGGTGTCAATAAAATGATCAATTTTACCACACTGGTACCAAGCCGATACCTGATTTTGATATTTTGAGTGATCCATTTCTTTGCAGACCTACAAATGTAATACTGACAAGTGAATATCTTTACCACGACCAGCTCTTAAAGACCTCTCCCACCATTCAACTTTTTCCATTGGGAGACCTCTTAATGTGACGCAGCACATGCCGCAAACCTCCAACCACATCAAGCCCTCTGTGTGAACATTAGAGAACAATGCTCCGACAAAAACACACAGAACAGAACTGCTGATGGAAAACAGAGAGAATAATAGACCTGCTGTCATCTCAAGCCATGGAGAATGTGTCAAACGACACTGACATAAAGAAAAACAACAAAAGAAACAAGTGAGATTTACATCTTTGTAGCAACAGAAACTGCCTGCATTCATTCCTGCTTGACAAGTATGGCGTCTTATCACACAGCCAGTGACAGCTGTAGACTGGAACATCGAGAAGAAAAACTCACGCGATAATTTAAAGATGAAAGTCAGAAAGCTGTGCTTCAGTCTTTTTATCAGAATCAATAATTTAAAGTCGTCATTTTTATCTTTCACTCATTTGTGCTTTGCTTGTATTTTTGTGGCTTCAAACAGAAAGAGATCATCCAGAAAAGTGGCGCTCTTTGGTGTTTTATTATGCAGAAGGTTTAACTGCAGTACATACAACAATCACAATATCTAAGCAGATATAAAAATAAATAAAAAAACCTTTGCACTGTGCTTTTCTTCTGTTTTTCCATGTGTAAATTGAGATCTGGATTCCTGGAATTTGAAGCAAACTTCCACTTCTCTGCACTTGAGTTGCTGCTACACATGAAATGAAATGTGATGAAAATCGTGGATAAAATACACAGATACAGCAGATTGTTCTCAGCAGGAGGGCTGAGCTCAGCCACAGCGATAAGGTGAGACGCTGCGTCACCACGGATTACAGGAAGTCAGAATCATTTTTGAACCTAATAGTACAGTGGACCGCCACTTATTCACAAATTTACAGATTTTTTAAATTGAATTAATTTATATTTCTAACAGGTTTTTAAAAACAAGAAAACAAGCAATGTGTTCAGACATTATTCTCAACAGCGTCAGTTAGAATTGGTTTTGATTTGAATTTGGCTCGTTTTTGCTAATTACCTGGCCGTACATTATTGTTTGTTCACAATTTTGAGTAAGAAAGTGGCGCATGTGATCTACCTATTTAAAAGAATTTGGAGGTGGAACGTAACTAACTTTTTCATTAAAAATGTACCTATTCAGGAAATGATTATAAAGTAAATGGGAAGCTGAAATGCCTGTTCCTAATGCTACCTGACAGACCATTGGCTGGCGTTTGCAAACCAGCCAATCCAGGAGCGCCATTTATTTTTCTTGATTGAAGCCCTCAGAGCAAAGATAAGACTGTAGATGTTAGCTTCTGTGGTGGTGCTAAGAGCAGGGTTTCTATAGGTTTACAACTTTTCTACCACCATTATAAATTACATTTATTTTAACTTTCAATTTTAATTTATTTGCATGCGACTCAAAAGTCTTGCACGAGAGTGAAGTCTTGCACAAAAAAAGAAAACAACTACACAGAAAATATTAGAATAAATAGTCCTGCCACAACAAAATGTAAGATCTGTGATTAACATATGTAACATATTTAAGGCCAACTTTTTCCCCCTGCAATGAATTTAAGACATTTCAAATCCTTAATATTTAGGAAGTAATTACACTATCATTTAATGTGGTAATAGTGTCACCACATTAAGACACTAGTGTACATAGCGTCAATACACTATGTACACTATATTGAGATGTATTTGGGGTCTTACGTATTGGTGGATTTCAGCTATTGGGGCTGAAATCTGACTTTATCAACATATAACTAGAATGTTGATAAATAAAAGTAAATGTATTAATAAATAGATAAATGTAGTTTTAGTCAGATAACTAAATAAAGTGCACGTCTAGTCGTGTCAGCAGCAGATCTGGGGGTACTGTACTCTCTGTGAATTACTGATAACTGCTTGTTGAAGCTCTGCCTCTGCCTGTGACCTCAGCTGATGGCCACGATAAGAGAGTCTCATCCTGTTCTAACTTCCAGTCTGTGAACTTTACTCGACAGAGAGGAGAGGGGCAGCTTCTGCTTAACATGAGAGAATGGCCTTTTGGGGTTAATGATGAAATGATTCAGTGTACTCTTTAAATATTGCAGGGTTACATGTGCAACACCTGCAAACAGTGCAGTGCATACAACGTGACGGACTACAACCCGGACCTGCTGCTATGGCACGCTGAAGAAAAACAAAGGGTTAAACAAGATTCATGCAGTAGCTGGAAACAAAGACAAAATGATTTTAAAGAGATCTGTTTTAGGCCAAAGACGACTTAACTGTTCAAAATGTAAAAACCATAGTTGAAGTTAAAGTCGATGTTATGTGCAGTTCATTTCTGAGTAATTGTTTGTTCTGGAGATTATGTATGCAACTAAAAGCATATTCACCTTTGACCAGTTGACAGTAACAGCTGGATTAACAGAATTAAAATCTTCTGCTGTTTTGCCCCTGCTGTCTACATCTGAAATTATATTTTGGTGGGAAAACATTACATTTTAGAAATAAGTTGCTTTGCATTGTTTCTCAGGGTTTATGTGATTTATATTACCTGCATGCTTTCCTTAGCTCAGATTAGTTCAGAATTACAATATGCTGGTGATATGCAACTTAATATTTCTGCTAACACATAACCACAGATTATGTGTGGTTACAGTCACTAAGTGTCACTCTAATATCAATACATGCATGAGACGGAACGGTTCAAGCTTATTTCAGAAGATATTAGGGTCATTTTTAAGGTCAGTGAGCATTACAACTAAAAATCATGCACAGACCATGTGCTGTTCTACATTCAGATTGACATTTTTACATTCACAATCAACAAGGCTATTAGGTCTTCAATTATTAAAAGAAATAAGGGTTTCTGACAAAACTGAAGACTAAAAAACTGGTGTACCTTATTAGTTTTAGAAGATATTAGCTGTGTTTTTACTGGTATCTGTAAAAAAAAAATGTAATCTGTCATTTACAGTCCAGACCAACATCGAAACCTGAGACACACAAACTGGTGATTCCATTAAAGAGTCCCCAGTTTGTCACCAATCCTAACCTGTGGAAAAATACATATTTTCTATAAATAATAATTTATTAAAAGAAAAAATGCTACCCAACCCAATCTAGCCCAATGTGAAATAGTATCCAGGTAACCACCAAGCTTAAGCTCACCAAGTTCACATGACAGCAGCAATGACTACTGGAGAGTTTACCTCCGATTGCTCAAAAAAGACAATTTTGAAGTGTCGTAGTCAAAATTTAAACTCTGTGGAATTACTTTAAAGAGACCATTTCTAGATGAAAAATCCTTGAGTGTGGCTAAATTAAAGCAGTTCAGTAAAGAAGAGCGGGTCAGTCCACAGAGATTTCAAAGGCAGCAATTGTCACAAACATTTGTTGGCAATTGTTGAAGTTTTTGCAAAAAAGTAATAAAAAGAAAAGTCTTAGAGATTAAAAATAGGGAGATTTCCACAAGGAACAAAGATTAATAGCAACTGTCACTGAGTGAATAATTACTGAGAGTCTGTTACTATAAAACTTTCTTGTCAGAATCTTAAATTTAGGTCAGGAATGTTCAGCTCTAAGTTGCTGACAAGTTAACATTCTTTACCCAGGTTTGACTCAGCAGCTATCGGCTTCTCTAAGCAGCCGACGGGACTTTGAAATGAAAAACAGATGGCAACACAGCAAGAGAAGGCTGTAAAAGAGTTGTACTCAAGTAAAATGTATCAAGATGTTGCAAAGTACTGAACATTGGAGGATGATGGAAACTGGGGCAAGTTCTGAAAGACATTACGCTGCATGTGCATCACACAGTGTCCTAAATCTGTTCAATTTTTTTTCCACAAAGTAATTTTGGGGAGTGTCATCACTAAATACACACAGAGCCAGACCACATGTTCAGCAGCCAGCCTGTTGCATCCACCACAGATGAACCTACTGAACTGAACATAGGAAGACCAGGCAGCTGACGTCTGGCTGTGAGCAGAGAGCTGGAAGTGAAGCAGAGCTGAAGTCACAGATCTGATTTCAGATCCGGAAAACTGATCAGAAATCAAGTAAGTTTTAATTAAATGAAGCATGCAGCAGCTCCGCGTTTTACTTCTAACTTCATTTTTGTGGCTCTGGTAAAAGAAATGGAGATAAATTCAGAAAAAAAGAAGTGGACGTTATTTAATGTAAAGGTTTGTTTTTTGCTTTATTTTTTGCTTTTATGAAAAGAGGTGTGTGCGCGTGTATGGGTGTGTGCGTGTGTGTGTTGGAGTTTGTAGTAAAACAACAATCAGTTGTTAAAAATATAACTGGCACTCAGTGGAAATACCATCCATATTTCTTTTGGATGTTGAAACAAGCAGACAATAGGCGTTGAGATTAAAAGCAGAGCAAAATCCGTTCTTTCTTGGAACTGAAGATGTCTCACGCTTTATGGGTGGCTGAAAAAATGCTGACATCCGCATACCAGCTGAATGGTGTTTTTGTTCAAAGTGATTCTTTAAGAGAGACACAGATTAAGCTTTCTTTAAGCATGGTTGATTTTCAAGAATTTCTTGATCTTTATTTTTAACTCTGTTTCTGGTTTTTTTAAAATAGCTTACTGTGATTTTCTTTAAGTGCTTCTTCCATACAGTTCCTGCATTCTGCCTTTATTTGAGTCCCTGCAATCAGTTTCAGCAGAGAGTATTTTATCCTTTTTGTTGCTGCTTCCTGAATAACCTTTGCTTTTAAGTCCTCTTCAAACCCTCACCTTATGACATAGGTTAGTCTTTTAGAGGTAGTTAGGAAACAAAATGAGCTCAACATCTCAGTCTGAGCTACATTTAAGTCACTAGGTCAGAAGGAACACTGAGTGCCTGGGTTTGACCCAAAGGCTCCTCCCAATGGGAGGTTCCCACAAAACCTCCAGGAGGAGAAACGCATGAACTACCTTTCACTGAGCCTTTCTGATGCGGAGCAGCAGCTAAACTCCAGGCTAGCTCCAGAATATGAAGCCTCTAACAAGAATGGCCATCCCAAAGCACAGCTGTCCCTGGACATGCTGAACAGCTATCTATCTAAGACAAAAGCTTAGTGACTGCTCTGTGTGTAGGCAAAAACCAACACTAAATAAAGCATGGGCATCACTTTACAAGACGGGGCTTTTATGGATTGAACCTGCTAGTTTGCAGTCATTTTTAATCCTCTTATTGCCACCAAGTCCCCGTTGAAACTATTTGTTGATACTATTCGACTATAGTCGAAAAACAGAGAAAAATAATCCTGCAAAACATACATGAACAAATATGATATAAGCAAATGACAGTGACTTTTGTGACAATAAAATGTTATTAGGGACAGTTTTAAGCTGTCAGTTATTTTTAAATATTAAACAAAAGTTTAAGTTACAAAGAAATTTCCGGGAAAAATTATTTCAACGTTTGCTTTCAACAATTTAGTTTTCAACATATTTTGAAGGAATTTTTTTTGCACAAGAAAATCAAAGGATTAAAGTCCAACAAGACTGTGCTTATTGGATTGTTGTAAAGGCAATTCTTCTTTCTTTTCTTGTCTGTTTTGTTCTTTTTTTAGCTTGCTTTTTTTAGCTAGATTCTGCGGCTGAGGGACAATAAGGAGCCTGCAGCAACAAAAAGGGTAAGACTTAAACTCCCTGCACTTATGTAAGAGGCTGTAAGAGGCTTTACTCAGTTTCTTATGTAGCACACCAGGGGATTTGTCTCCCTCTAGTGGAGAAAATTTAACATACAACCTCAGTCTTAAATAATTGGGGCACAAAAACATTTAGAAAATGTTGCTAAACACAATGAAATAGAGAAAGTTGTTCTAAACAAAAGTGAAAAATCAATGGAAAATAATTAAATGAAAGCATAGCTGCACATATTGTAACAGCACGTTACAGCACTATATGAAATTACGTGCAAAAAATAGAAAGCATTTTAGAAGCACAAAAGTGTTGTTAAAATGGATTGAAATGATAAAAGACAGAAAAAAGATGAGCCAAAGAACATTTCACTGGGTAAAAAACTTATGGAGATGTTTTGAGAAAATACTTATTTATACATGAAATAAAAATTAGATAATTAAACTCCCAATCTTTTATCAAGGGACTGACAGTGAACAAGGTTTGCTCTGCTAGAAAAAAGTAAAAGCGTTACCTGCTGAGCTGTAAATGTCTGTCTCAGCAGCATTTCTTGGATCTCAGCAGCACAGGACTTGACCCTGAACAGCAGGAAATATGGAGAGCAGCGTGGATCCAAACTGCTACAGCTTGACATTGGTCAAACCAAGGCCTCCTCCATCAACACAAAGCCAGACGGACTCTTTCCTGACCGCAGCCCGATTGGCCCGCGAAGGACAACTGGAGGACAGAACAGGACGGCAGCTTTCAGCTCCTAGACAGCCTCCTTCTAGTTCACAAGGAAACCGTGGTGTTGTTTTGAAAGACCTGAAGATCAGGCGGTACACCATCATCTCCAGGAGGAAGACGGACACTGACAGAAAGACGGACAATGAGGAGGGAAAGCAGACCCCTCAAGGTGCCTCTGCACCAAAAACAGAAACAGAGAGACAGAAGGTGTGTTTGAGTGCATCTGGCTGTCGCTTCACATGTAGACAACCTGGAAGGTTTAAAGTTGCAATATTACCTGTAATAGCGGAAATTTAGGCAATGAGTCAGGTTCCAGACTTGTTGGTAAATTTCTGGTTTAGAGGTTTGAAAAATACCTGAAGGCTAATGTTTGGTTATTCCTAACATCAGCACTATCTAGTTTAAGAGAAAGTCTATATTTAAGGGTATTAGATTAAACACTTGACTTAGGTACTGAGACTACCGGAGATCGACATCAGCCTTTTATTAAATACATCATCTAAAGTCAGTAGTTTGTATTTTGCCGTTTTCCGACTAAGTCACACTGGCTTCACCCCGTAACCTTAAGAAAGTGGCACTGACACCCATAGTTTCAGGGGGGAAACATTTATATTTGAACACAGTTCAATCTACTGGAGATTAAAACACTGACATCTAGTGGCCGTAAGTGGACGTTCAGCTGCACAAGATTTTTCCCGTAATAACCTGTAATTAATATATTTTATTTGGGAAGTAGCACATTATTGTATGAGGGAGGGAACTGCATTTTTTTTTAACATTTTTGTCATTAAAAACAACCTGAAAAGTGTGGAGTAAATTTCTGTTCAAGCAATCACACAAAACCTACAAGAGTTTGAAAGATCTAGGGGGACTGATAATACAGACATGCTGACAAGCGCAAAATAAAATTGCTTTTGGCTAATTTTGCATAATCATACTATAATGTAATACAGTCAAGCTAAAAGTACACTGTGGTCAGTAAGTACAAATCAGCAAGGAAACCTGGTTGGTTGATTGGTTTATTTATTCTTCCCCGCCACATTTTTTGAATTTATTTTTGCTGAGCGAGCATGCTACTTTCATTTTGCGGTTGTTAATTTAACCAAGTACATAAAACCTTTAGAGGAAGGTATGCAGAAGCAGTAAAATGTTGGTTATCTGCCTATCAACTGTGTTTCTCTCCGATCTTGCAAAATTTGTAATCCTGCAAATAATATATTAACACGTATATAATATAAGTAAATGCAGCATTTGCTCTTATTGCAAATGCCAAATTTGCAATATATCATCTTAGAGGCTCCACTAAGCATCTCAGGTAAGACCCTGGTTCTGCTCTAACATAACGAATGACAATTTATAGCCAATATCATGATAACTGTGTTAAGAGGTTCTTCGAACTCTGACTAGAGGCCCAACACCTGAATGGACTTCGTGTCAGTCTTCAAGGCAGCATACAGGTGCTCATCATAAAACTAGAATATCATGGAAAAGTTGATTTACGTAAGCAATTCCAGTCAAAAAGTGAAACTTGTATATTATAATCGTTTCTTACACATAGATTGGTATTTTTCAAATGTTTATTTCTTTTAATGATTATTATAACTCACAACTAATGAAAAATCCAAATTCAGTATCTCAGGAAATTAAAATATTACGTAAGACCAATACTAAAAAATTATTTTAGAAATGGTGACCAACTGAAAAATATGAGCATGTACAGCATTCAGTACTGAGTTGAGGCTCCTTTTGCCTGGATTACTGCAGCAATGCGGCGTGACATGGAGTCAGTCAGTCTGTGGCACTGCTCAGGTGTTCTGACAGCCCAGGCTCAGGTGTTCTGAAGGGCAACCCAGGCTGCTCTGACGGGCAGCCCATCAGGTGACCTTCAGCTCTTCTGAATTGTTGGATCTGGTCTGCATCATGTCTTCCTCTTTACAAAAGGCCATAGATTTTCTATGGGGCGAAGGTCAGGTGAGTTTGCAGGCCTGTGTGCAGGTGCTAAGTCCTGTTGGGAAATTAAATGTGCATTTCCTTAAAGTTGGTCAGCAGCAGGAAGCATGAAGTGATCTAACACTTCTTGGTAAACTGCTGTGTTGACCTAGAACCTCAGAAAACACGAGATGACATGGCACCCCAAAACATCACTGACTGTGGAAACTTTAAACTGGACCTCAAGCAACATTGATTCAGTGTCGCTCCTCTTCCTCTAGACTCGCTCTGGGACCTTGATTACCAAAGGAAATGCAAAATTTACTTTCAGAGAAAATAACTTTGGACCACTCAGCAGCAGTCTAATCCTGTTTGTCTTTAACCCAGGCAAGATGCTTCTGATGCCGACTCCAGTTCAAGAGTGGCTTGACAAGGAATGTGACAGCTGAAACCCGTCTTCTGATCACAGTGGTCCTTGTAGCATCAGCTCCAGACCACTTTTTGACAATCTGCCAACATTTTTGAATTCTCAGGATGTGGTTATCCTGATTGCTTGCCCACATTTTTTCCCTACTCTTCACCCCTCTATGAATATGCTTGGACACAGAGCTCTGTGCACAGCCAGCTTCTTTAGCATTGACCTTTTGTGCCTTGTCCTCTTGTGCTAGGGGTCAAAGGTCATCTTTTGGACACCTGTCAAGTCAGCAGTCATCCCTGTGATCGTGTAGCCTACAGAACTGGATTGGGAGAAAATTTAAAGACCTTTGCAGATGTTTTTAGCTGATTAGTGTGGCACCAGGGGTTTTCAATATGGAACTTTTACATAATATTTTAATGGTCTAAGATACTGAATTTGGAGTTTTTATTTGGCAATAATAAAAACACATTTCAAATATATCAGTCTGTATTGTAATGAATGAATATAATACAAGTTTCACTTTTTGAATGGAATTACTGATTTATGTCAACTTTTTCATGATATTCTGATTGTATGACCAGCACCTGAATGTTACCCATGACCAGTACACCATATTTTAATACTTTTGAGCAGCTGTAAATTTCTACAGCCAACTTCTTAGCATGACCTTGTGTTTTTCCTTCTGATCGTCAATTGTCTGCTGGACAACTGTCCACCAGGTGGCAACACATCTGTACTAGAGCTAGTTATTTCCAGGATACTGAATTTGGAGTTCCTATCAGTTGTAAGCCACAAACAAAAGTAAACTGCAGAAATACACCAGTTTATATACAACTGGACATTTTAGACCCTTCAGGTTTTCAAATGCATGTAAACTGGTGCTTTGCAGAACTAGACTGCAGAAATTCAAACTTAAGCCAGATATATTTAACAGTAACATTAAAACAACAAAATAGAACAGAGATTTTACCAAATGTGAATGTTTATTACTAATAAATGCCAGAGACACTGGCTGAGAAGACTACACTGGCAAGATTAAATCTGTCCAAAAAAGAAAAGAAAAAACAAAAACAGGGGGACAATCTAAAATCAGCGGTACTTAAATACTCTAAACAGAAACACCCACATTACGTCCTACACAGCTGTAGGCCTTCACACGTCAGCCTCACTCAAATGGTTTTCATGTATTCAGACAAACTTCACAAGCCCTCCAAACAAAAGAAAAAAAAAACTCAACTTAAACCCCATTTTGATTCAACAAACCTGCAAGCGTCAGAACAAAAAGAAAAAAAATTTACTGAAAACTGGTTTTATTTGTCAAAAAAGCTCCTTTACAGCGCAACGATTTTATACTGTAAAGCCAGCACACATGTAAAATACAACCCTTACAATACATTAGAATCAAAACAGGTACCAAAAAGTACAGTAAAAATTACACTTCCAGTGGAAATGTGGAGGGGGAAAAATAAAATTAAGAAAGAAAAAAAACACACCAAAGGGAAAAGCAAAACTTAAAAAAAAAGGGCTAAGAAAAAAACATGGAAAAGTTACATTTCAGATGTTTTCTGTACAAATGGTCTTCTGTCATAAAAGAGATCTTAGTGAACCCAGTGTGTCCGTCCTGCCGTCGGTGTTACTGGATCACTGGAGTCTTAAGGAACACAAAAAGTTTAAGTTAAACTTAAATCTGAATAAAGTATAAAAACATTACTCATCGTCTGGAAAACCCAGAGTAATCAAACAAACAATAAGACAATAAATCCTGTTCCTCTGAGCCCAGTGTCCTGGCTGAGCTGCTGATTTAAGAACTGCAGTTTTGATTCTAAAGAACTCCACATATTTACACAACATATGTGAATGTGTTAGTCAGCATACCTTCTGCCACCAAGTGATCATCAGTACGGCTTGTAGCTGGTCTGGTGTGCCCCCCGCCTCGGGGTTTTACCATAGCTGGCATTCCCCTGGTCTGTCATGAAGACAAAACAGGAAAGTCAGACACTTTGGCAGAAAGTTTCTTCACTGTCTCCTAAATATAAACATCAAAGGATCCGGACAGATGTCCATCTTTAAATGGTCACCATTTAAACCCAATTGGTGGGGAAGAAAGCATGGCAAATGGAAATAAGTAAAAATGACACCAAGAGGTGAAGAAAACAACTCCAAATATGGCTGAATTGAAACTCCGTACATCTTTTTAAGTGTTTTTTGATCATTTCAATACTTCCAAAGATTTGAACATGTCACCTGCTACTGGGACCATCAAGTCATTAGATATAAAATACTCTCAAAGCAACAGAAATCAAAAAAATCTCAAGACTGATGAAATGAGTTCATTGACTTATCACTTACTGTAGTCATATCCGGTGCCGTATCCATAGTAACCAGAAGAGTAGTCGTAATTGCCGTAGCCACTGTATCCACCATACCCATAGCCTGGACTGCCATATCCCTGGTAATAGTTTCCATAGCCCTGGTTCCAATTCTGGCTCTGACCTGAGACAACAGTTGATCTTGTTCAATCCAAAAACAAAGCAGAGGGGGGAGGAGGGCGGGGTCCCTGGCCTAAAACCCCTTAACGAAGACTGGCATACAACGATGTGGACAATCACTAGAACTCACAATAATTGATAAACAAGAGCAACTATGACTAAGACCTAAAAGTAATGACATAATAATGAGAGAAATGAGCTGTCCTCTGATGTAGAGGTTCACAAACTTTTCCCTGCCCTGGAATCCCAAAGAGCATTAATGCCTGGCTGAGGACCTTTTCACGTCAAAATTTGTAGAGAAATATCAATCTTTAGAATGTTTTTTATTCACTATTCAATAATTACATTTATTTAGAATAAATGCTGTTTCACACCATTCTAAATTGCCATTAGTTTTGTAGCAGAAAATGTTGGATAATATGTCCATTACCAGATAACATTTTTCATCACAATCCCCTCTTTATTATAGTAAATGTGTAATATTTCATACAAATCACATCAAGTTTTATTTTTATCCCACAGTTCTCATGGTGCTTGCAGAAGAGTAATTTCCTTTTTCCCTTAATAAACATTTCTATTCATTGCTTGAGGAGTAAAGCAGCATGATTACTTTTATCAACAACCAATTCAAAAATGAGCATCAGGAGTAAAGTTTAAATCAATTATTTAAATATTTTATTTAAAAAAAACGTGTTTTCCCTCCAACTTGGAAACCCCTACATCGCCCCCTGGTGGCACCCATTTGAAAAACACTGCTCTAATGTACATGAAACGGCAGCTCTGTCGTTTACCTCCACGGCCTCTTCCTCCCCGGCCTCCATATCCTCCTCCACGTCCCGTCCCGTACTGCTGCTGCTGGTACACCTCCTTTGGCTGGGCGATTTTCAGTTCACACTGTGGAGGAAATGAAACCGTGTCTTGACCTGAGGCCAACTAGCTTTGAGAAGGCGAACAAAGAGAGGTGAACGAGCATACGCACCCTGCCACCTTCGATAGTGTGGTATTTCTTCTCCAGACACTTCTTGACGCTGGCTTCATCTTTATACGTGATGAAGATGAAGCCCCTCCTTTTCTTGGATTTGGGGTCGATGGGCAACTCGATGGTCTCAATCTAGAAGGAGATCATTGCAATATAAATGATGCACACTTCAAATGCAACTTCAGTTTACATAAAAAGAAGGTTTTCTAGAAAATATATGCAAACTGTTTCATGACTTTCTCTACTGTTTAACTGGACACCAACCTCTCCAAAAGCGCCAAAGTATTCCCTGATAGCCTCCTCAGTTGCTTCAGGATTCAACCCCCCAACAAAGATCTTCTTAGCAGGCTCTTTCTTCATCGCCATCGCCCTTTTAGGGTCGATTTGACGTCCGTCAAGTCTGTGTTCTTTCTGTTCCAGCACCTACAGAAACAAAAAGGTATCATTAGTGACTCCAAGAAAGCCAACTGAAGCCCCTCAGGGATGTGTTTTACTGTTTTAAGGAAGAACAGCCAAATGAGGCTCACTTTGTCCACGCTGGCAGAGTCTTTAAAGAGCACAAAGCCGAAGCCTCGGGACCGCCCAGTGTTGGAGTCCATTTTGATGGTGCAGTCTGAGACCTCCCCAAACTTGCTGAAGTAATCCTTCAGGTCTTTTTTACTCGTGTCCCAGCTAAGGCCACCAACAAACATTTTTCTGCAAACCGAAGACACAAAACACTTCAACTCTCTTCTAAACAAAGACAAACCTTCTTCACTTAATCCCAGTTAACACTGGAGTTAGCATGACTATCGTCAAACTCTTACCCAGCATCCTCTTCTCCTTTGCTGGCGTCGATCTTTCCACCGTCTGTGCCGCTGTCCTGGCTGTCATCGCCCCCCATCAGCTCCTGCTCGGCTCCATTCTGGTCCTCGTCTCCGTTCTGTTCCGATGTCTCCATGAGCAGATTCTCTGCGTCTGCCATTCTGAAATTGGTTTCTGTTCAAGAGACTGAGTACACATAAACACAAAATTCAAAGTATGAGAACCATCACTTGAAATGCTGAACAAGCGCAAGATAACAGCTTCAAATTTTTTTTTTTTGCAAAAGTAGAAAAATGATGAGACACTAATAACTTTGGCCGTTTTAGGCCAAGAAGGAGCAAATATTTATGCCTTGTAAAAAATTGCCACCAAAGGAGTACAGAACTTTATATTTTTAGTGAAAGGTGGAGCTCTTCAGTGTGTTTCCAATTCATGCAGTAATGTGAATACTATGCTTTTCCTAGCGAAAATATAAAACCATGGTTAATGCAACTGATAAATACTAATCCTAGGGAGCATATGATGAAACAAAAAGAGTGCTGTAATGTTTATATGGCAAATTAGTTCTTCAAATCAAGTTCCCTCCAAAATACTCAGCCTTGCTTGTGTTTTTGCGTTTTAATAAAATTGACAAACATCACACAAGCTGTGAAAAAAACATTACACTGGCTCTGAATAAATCATGAGCGGTTTAATTTTTTTAAAATAATCAAATCACAAAGCACCACTTTCTGATAGTTTACATTTCATTTGGCTTATTTGACAAGTTCAAATATATTGTTCAACCTGTACTTATGTATACATTTAAAGCAAATACTTATAACAATTTTCTTTCCCAGGACCAATAAAATGCCTGGTGTGTAAATTATTGGATTTTTTAAATAAAGCACACTATATTACTGACTTTACTATTTCTGTCTACCACATCTGTGAGTTCTAAGGCATTTGCTCCCAAAATTTCACTCTTTTGCAACATTGATTGATGCAAGCTGCCATTAAAAACTAAAGAACTTCACTGTTTTTGTTCTCCAGCAGTCTGAAAATTGGCAAATTATTGTGATAAATTAAAAGCATATGCCATTTTAATTAATATAGAAAATCACCATGAATGAATCAGTACTCTACTTTCCAACCCCAACTCACACCTTCAAAACTGTATCACTATATAATTTAGGATTGAATAGTTTTATAACCACTTCACTTGAATTCGTCAAACTGGGCCTGAAAGTTTCCTAATGAACTAACTTCCACAAAAAAATACATAAATTTCTTCGTAAACAGATATGAAGTCCAAGCTCCAAAATGATTAGTGGTCTTCTTTCAGCTTTTTCATAAACTGAACTAGAATTTCGCAAGCAGAAATGAATAATTTAAGTGATCCCAACTGTGAAAGGCCTCCTTTTTCGTAGTATGGCAGAAAGATTACACGTTCCTGATGATCGTTTAACTGCTAAGATTCATTCATTTGAAGACAGGACTGTACAACACAAATGTAAACATGATGAAATGGTGAAAAAGGAGAGATGTGTGCATCTCTGAGGCTCAATAAAACGACAATATATAAACAAAAAGATACGAGCGCCGCGAGTCTCCATGTTGTTGAGCGTTTGAGCGGACCGCGCTTTGCCTCGTACCCGCTCGGGACGGATAGTAGGCCTCACTTGCAGCTAATCACTAAAGAGCCCATTAAATTACCAATAACAAATAGTCGGTGAGTATACACCAATAAACAAGAGCTAAAGCATACGCATGTATTGCTTAGTAGCGTGGGAACATGCAAGGGAGCGTTTCATTCATCGCTTTAAATAACCGCGTTCATAATCATTAGCTCCCTCGGCTAACTAAATGCTAACATCAAGACATGCCGCAAATAAAAACCGCCCCTTTGACAACAGACGCACACAGAATAACGCCTAAATAAAACTGAATCATCTGACCACGATTTAAGTGAGCTAATAACAACAGAATCTGCTGCTTACTTTGCGTGAATAAACCGGGGGGTCGCCGACTCGCAGCTCAAAATGGACACTCCAAATTCGCCGCTAACTCGTGGCAAAATATATACGACCGGATGTGAGCAAGCAGTAGGGAAGCGCGGAAAGACGATCTCTGTGATTGGACAAGGTCTTGCGTTTAATAATCAAAGCTCTTACTCTATTGGTTGAGAGGATGAAGGTTGTGACAAAAGGCATAGTCACCAGCCGAATGTTACGTCTCTGTTAGCATTGCTTTTCACGCTGCTGTTTCGGTTTTAGATATTATATGAACCCATACATATGAGAGTTGCCGTCGCATCGGCTTCTTTGCCCACGATACATGAGCTCCTCCGCCATATTGTGAGTGGCAAAGTTTCCGAAACAGGGTATCCGAACAAAAGAAACACTTAATTTAATGTTCAACTAATTTTTGATATGTAACTGTATGTTTGTGTTTGTAAAATTTAGTTGAATAAAACAAAAATAAAATTTATTGGCCCTCAGTGGGAACATTCGGTTGTATCGGCAGCAAACTATCAGGCAAGTCTAAGCATCTAAATTTACATAAAAATAAAAAAGAACGAAGAATGACATAGTGTACCGTAAAAGCTAAGTTACAGCATAACATAATACCATACAGCTATTAAAATGCATATACTGATAAAATAAGATAGAATAAATTTGTGATAAAATATTCCAGTTCCAATTGCTGAGAGTAAAAATCTACGACTAAACTCCCTTGTGCACAAAGGATTCAGGACTGAAGGAGCTCTCCAGTTAAGCAAAGGTTTCATGCATGAGATGGACTGTGCATCAGGGGCTCCCACCACCTGTGGCCTGCACTGGGTCGAGGGGGTATCCTCGGACTGGCATTCCGGGTTACTTTATCTCTCTGCTTCCTCTCAGCTTTAGATAAGCTGCTCCTACATACAACACTACAGAAGACAGCTGATGACTCCACAGTCAAAAATGACCTCCAGGAGCACCCCCTCCGCTTCAGGACCACAGACTCTTCAACAGGTAGTGTCTGCTCCAGCCTCATAAAGAGCACCAGAGTTATGACTCCAGCTCAGCTTATTGTTCAGGTGAACACCCAGGCACTCTGAAGAGTACCAATACCAGTGAGAAAATATTTCAAAATAAAATAAACTTAAATTAACCTAATCTCAAAAATAATAGCAACCCACTTAATTCAGATTTGAAATAAAACTGTATTATTCATCTACATTATCATGCAACCATAGTAGAACTACTGTGTCCATCTATTTGACACCTATTACCAGGGACGTGCAGAGACCTTCTGAGGGGCAGGGGCTCAAAGTTGAAAAAGGGCACATTGAACAAGATCTTAAAACACAGTACAACAACATAGCAACAACCCATATTAATCAAGAATTTAATTGGATCCTACTATATCATTGTCATCATGCAGGGACAATACAAAGCAAATGTAGTATATTTTTCCCAACAGGTATAATGTTGCTTTTTCTACTGCTGACAGTCCTGGAGGGCTGAGCTGATCTGAGACTGTTGCTGTTAAACAGACCGGAGGAGAGCAAATTTGCTTCCATTTTACTAATTAATCCCTAATAATATCTATTTAACCTCTACAACAACTTGGCTGCAGACTGCTTTATAGATCAAAACTCAAAGGGGTTAACTCTATATAATTTTTTAATGTTAGCACCTCTGAGAGATCTGGAATTGTAAGACTGGGATATCAAGGCAAAGAAAACTCAGTAGCTGCTGGTAGGGGCCATTCAGGGGCCCTTAGATATGGTTTAATTGTAACACAGGTCATAGATCTAAACCTGTAGCATTCATTTATAGAGAATGACAATGTTCTAACATTTTATGTAATGCATTCAGCTGAGAAAAAAATTACATTTAGGATTTAATTAGGAAGTTTACTTTGTAAAAGTTTGAAGACTCATCTTGATAGTTTGATTGTTGTGTTACCATGGCTACAATATGGCATAGGGTATACTTTGTACTTTTCAGGAGTCCAGAGAGGCTTTACAGTGTTGCACAGAGCTTGTTTTGTCATCCATTTCCTCTTTACCACAAAGCATCGTGAACTATTGAAGTATTTTGATGTATCAAAACTCATTTGTGATCAATAAGTATACCCCTGTAGCTGAATGATAAAACCACCATGTAGTGCAGTGTGTCTAGAACTCAGTGTTGGGTGACAGTCTGATGAACTGTCAAGACCCTAACAGAGCGGTCTCTTTTTCATATCAATAAATCAATTTCATGTACCCTTTCTGTTTTTTGCAAATTTTGGACTCTCCAGCATGTCATTTAGCACTTCAAAAAGACAATTCAGAGTAATGCAGCTTTTTACTTTTCCATCTGAATGCAAATGAATCTGTGAAATGTGAAAGTTGTTCAACTCTGAATTTAAGTTGTTTTTTTCTGCACAAGTTGCCTGCTTAGTTCCCAAATCTGCAAACAATTCAAAGTCCAGAAGGAAATGTTTTATTTGGACTTAACATCTTGTCTGCTTAATTTACATCCGTGCACACGATATGTAAATTATCTGATATACAGTAGAAAAACCTAGAACAGGCACCAAAGGAGGCAAGTGTTGATTATCTGCCATGAATAGAGTCACAATACAAGATGCAGTCATAAGATTTTCAGTAGAAATATGGAAGTTTGCCCTTTTTCTATGGTGCAGTTGGGGCCTTGAGATGGTCGTTGGTACCAGTTTAAATGTCAAATACTTCATCTGATTTCAAAATATCTTAAGTTCACATGCATACAACCACCACCCACACCAAGTCATGCTATACTAAGTTGTTAGAAGTCTGGAGAGAAGAAAAAAAAACAACAAAAAAAACAATTGGCAGATGATGCAGGAATAAATTTATTTTTCAATGACAGTTCATTCTCACTTTATTCACACTTGATTTAATCTCAGCTAAAACATAGAAGATTAGATTAAAATAGCACAATAAGTTTCATAAAAACCTGCTTAAACAGCAATTTTTTAAACTATCAATTTAAACCAATGCAAATAAACTAATTTAAAGATTCAACAAATACTGAAACAAAGTCTAATCTTAAAGGCTTACAGGAATACATTAAATATTAAATGAAGAGCCACAGCCAACTTCAAGATCGAGATTTGGAGACCCAGTGGTACTTGTCGACTCGGGGCCCCGCAAAAGTAAACATGGTCCGATTGGGTTTAAAGCCTTTCTGGTTTGAGAATTGAGACGATAGACATCCAATAGAGGAAGAGAAAGTCTCTCCAGGGAAACCCTTCCTCTTTTCCCTCAGCCAGGTCTGCGGAGCTGCTGGAGAAAACTCGCTTAACTGTGGACAAGAGATGTACAAAAGTTATTAAGAGTCTAAAACATCTCAGAAAGACCCTTTTAAACTTACAAGGAAAGCTCTTAATTTTGAGGGTAAAAGAGATGAACAATTTAAGAGTTTTGGACAATACTGTAGCTTCATGGGGGCACACCCGGTAAATGCTGTTGGGGTTGACGACGGTTGGGATGGTTTTAGGCTCCAGGCTTGTGGAAGGGCAGGGACCTGATAGACTGCGGCTACTGTTGCTACTCATGCTTTTGTCCATATCCTTGTCTTCTTCATCAGAAGAACTTCCTGACTGGATGTCGAGGCTTGCTCGCTCCACAGCCTCATGGATGCGCCGGGAAAATTCCCCATCGCGCCGACAGCTGTCCAACACCGAGACGCAGAATGGAGTGCTACGTTCACCGTACCTTAGCAGGAAAGCAAAAGCAGATGGAGAAAGTTCCTTAAACACATTGGCATAATAACCACTGGAGTCGATCTTTAAATCACAATTGGAAAAACAGAAAGGAATAAGCTCTCTATTGCAGAAAGCCAAACTTAGTTTCATTTCACTTGACTGTGTCAACATTGAGAACTCTGCAATGCCATTTATCATCAGCACATCTGGCTCTCAGGTAAACAGACCTGCAAGAAACCTCTCCAGGGTCGACCCACACTGTGATCTCCACGGGCAGCCCCAGATCTTCGTACCGCACTTTGCTCCGCTCACAGGCCTGCTGCAACACCGGGTCCTGCAGCTGGACACGGTTCATACGAAGACACCTGAAACCAGATTGCAATGACAAAATTAGAATCAGAATGTCTTGGTCACAGGAGCACAAAGTTTAATTTCAGTACAACCCGTTCAAAGACAAGACAAACAGCATAAGACATGCATGAAGGCTGCAGCCTTCATGGGCAGTGCAAACCTTTCCATCATTCATATGGCAGCAGATTTCTAAAGATTGTTGCAGGACAAGTTTTCAATCGTTCACTTTTGTAGCACCTCAAATGCCATGTATGGTCTAAACATCCAAGACTGTAGCACCAATGCATTTCTCCCTAAATTAGGACTTTGTACTGATTTCAATTCATTTTAGTAACTGCATTTACACCTTACTCAAAAGGCTTACCATAACTAGTATATTATTAACCCAAACCAAAACTTAGTTCACACCATACCTCTAAATTTAATGAATAACCACCACAACATTACAACCAGAACTTGGTCCCTTGAGGCCCACTGGCCTTCTTTATGTTAGTGAATGTGCCAGAAAAGGTCCCAAGTAGAATAGTTAAGTTCACAGCACAATTTTGCTATCAAGAGTACCAAGCTGTAGGAGGCAAGTTTTCTCATTTTTACCCTTTATAAAGCTTTAAAAGTAAACATATGGTATTAAAAACCTCTAATCTTGTATGACAGAGGAACAATATGCCCACTAGAGTAGCTCAAGCAGCAACTACTAACTTTAAACCTGTTATATGTCTTGGTTCGTTACCTTGAGCCCAACAGTGTATCGTAATGAGATCCCAGGGCCTCACCTGTAGGCCTGTCCTTTGTTGGGCAGGCTTGGGTGCCAGTGATTCTTGTAGTTCTCAAACAGAGCAGAGGTGAGGGAGGCAGCAAAACGCTCCCTGCTGTCGCTATCCAGACAGCCGTATCTTTTCACCAGCCGAGTAGTAAAGAACACAGCTGCAGCAATTTCCTCTTTCATGGCTTACACACTCTTTAACTTTCCAGCTCAAATCACAGAAACGATTCAGCTAAATAAGAATAAAAAAAAACTCAGATCATAAAAAGACTTATGCAATAAGCCTACTTCTAAAGAAATAGAAAAATAAAATTAACCAGACTAATCTAAAAAAAAAAAAAAAACATAAATTGCTACAAACTTAATTAGTCCAAAGCAGCAAGATTTCAGCCTTAACACTAAAAAAAAGCTTCTTCCTCCACTGCTTCTCAGGGTTTATTAAAAACAGAGCTCACCTGTGTGACAATCAGACACACCTGAACCTGGTCGGTTTGATGACCTCGACCAGCGCTAAAATAAAAATGCCTTCAATGCATCACTTTAGTGCAGAAATGTCACAGCTGTCTTAGACTAAAATGACACTCATTGTTTTTGGAATAAAGCATGTTTACACAGTAAGAGCATGTCCTTTATTTGAGTGAACAGTAAATATAAATAACATTAAACCAAAGTGCCAAAAAAGATTCACATAAAAGTTTCAACATTAACATTCATCAAGTGAAAAGTGAGAATACAGACAACAATGATACAAGAAAGTAATCATCGGCAGTGAAATATTATTATTCTTTATTATTTTCCAGACTGTTAAATAATTTGAACATTTGAAAGAAATGCATCAGCAGGTTGGCAGAAGAAACACAGGCCTCCTTTCAGGTTGATTCATAGGTTTGCAAATTTGTAACTCATTGCAAATATGAAATGCCCTTAAATGCAATAATAACTAATAAGTCTATGTATTTGCAAATAGATCAGTGTAATACTATTAAAATAAAATAAAAACATATATGAAAGAAGTCACATGTCAGAAGAGAAACTGGATGTTTATATTTGAAAAATGTTCCCCCAAATCTGCCAAAATCAAACTTTAACCAAAAATATATGTTCCAGATATTTCCATAAAAAAAGTGAATTCACAGCCATTTAACCAGTTTATTATGAATAAAAACAAAGCCTGTATGTTTTATTACATAACTATCCCCACACAATAGGCCTTTATTAGGCTTCACACTGCAGATAGCAGATCTCAAGTATTTACAGAGAGGAAAATATCCCAGTGCATATTAAACAGAAACATTCAAGACTGATGAAAAGCTGCAGCTACTGATGAAAAGCTGCAGCTTTCTCCAAATAATATATACTTTAACTTTTTCAGGATCTTGACAGCCAAATCTTTCATCAAGATGAATTCAGGGCAAGATAGCCTTATAGGACCTCTAGTGGTCAAGGTTTTTAATACAACAATAACACTCAGACACAGTTGCCAGAGAGAAAATATCCATCGTTCACTGAGATGTGATAAATCCATCCATTAGAATTGGATTAGCATCACAGACTAATTTCCTATTAGTGCAAGTCTGTTCAATCAGAGGAGAGTTCCACTACTGACCGTAAAATCACAACATCATTCCCCATGCAGAATATTGCCAACGTTTGGGACTTTTCCATTTTGTATCAAATATACCATCGGAATGCAAACAATTATTATTATTGCACAAGTTCAGCTGCTGGAAAATCCAACTTCTGATGGTACCAAAAAGCATGCCACAGACTGAACATCACGACCTCACCAGCTTTTAAAAATATTATATAATTTGGCATAACCGAGCCAAACCCACCATGGAAATAGAGCTTTACATAAGAATGATAAATTGTTTTCTTGCTTATTTTGATGATGGCCTTGGAACATTTGAATGAAGATAGCTGAACTAACAATAGCTGAACAGAGAAATTGCCATGGCCAACACAATGTAAATGGTGTCTTGCTGTCGAAATAAAAAGACAAAAATATACTCAAGATCAAATTCTTAATGGTGATTTTAGAAACAAACTTTAGGAAGACATAGACCTCAGTTTGTTTCACAGCTGTTTTGTGCATATTAAAGAAACAGTCTCCTCAAAGAACATTACATTTGACAGAAAACAAAGTTATTGAAAGATAATTCAACTTTTTTTTCCATTAGAATATTTTCATAAATATAATTATGACAGAGAACCAATTCCTTTCAGTCAGACATCAAAACAGTTTTCATTTACATTCACAGCAAATGAGCTAATAGTTACATGCTGTGATGCAAAAACTGATTATGTTATTGTGATGAATCCGTTTCCCCATTCCAAAAGACAATGACTGGTTCTCTTAATGCTATTCGGAATATACAGATTTGAACTAATTGCTGATACCTGAAATGTTGACAAAAGCAAACTTTTGGTCTGAACACTAAGAAACAAAGAAAACTTTTACAATGGTGATGAGAACCTTTGTAACATCTGGCTTGTTTGTTTTAGGCACAGAACAAAGTGACTTGAAGTGCTTCCTTGTTTTTGTGTAAATCAAAATGTTGCCAATGTTGAACCCAAAATTTCTCATGATCTGAATCATAAAAAAAAGAAAGAAACACCAAGTAATGGTCTGATTTTCCTAAAGAAGTGATTTGTCTTCTCCAACATTTTCTTCATTTTGTGTTTCCTTGCTTGGTTAAACAACCAATCACAACACTCCTTCAATCCCTGCATTGCAGTAAACATTCAGCAACTCAGCAAGATAAAAGTGATAATTAAAGCTATTAACTGATTAAGAAGGGGATACAAAGTGTTGAAACTGGAGAGCTTTCAGAAAAACATGAAGGAGAAACATGTTTCAAACTTTAGCTTAAGTCAACAGAAAAGCAGAATTTTTTCTGTAAACCTTTAAACTGAAACAGCTGCTGTTGCACCTTTAAAATGAACCAAAGTCATATTAGAAATAAACTAATGAGGCAGTATTAAAGGGGTTTGAAATTTGTGACAATAGATAACATTGCAAATCATAATGCAGTAAGTTACTCATCTGTACTTTGGAGACATTGGTATGACTGCCTCCTGAACAGTTAGAGGGCTTTTTTATGTACTCTCTATTCTCTTATTTTATTGTGATTGTTTTTGTTTTTTCTTTTGAATGCGATTGGGACTTCGACTCTGAAATAAAAATGATCTATTTATCTATATTCTGATTGGAGGGAAATCTAGAAATCTTGAGTCCAATCATTTGATTTACTTTTTCTCCAGTTTGTACCCAGGAGTTGATATTTTACAGAAAACTACTTCCACATTCGAACTCTGAATAATTTCAAACCAATGTACAAAACTCACAACACAAGTTTGTTTGTTTCTAGTAAGGTTTTTGATTGTGGAGATGAGTAGTTTTAAAAAATTCTTATTTAATAATTTTTTTAATTCAAGAACACTATAGGGAAATATACCATATTTCCTTTTAATTTGGTCCTGATCCCTTTAATGAAAGGCTGTCTGCTGAACTCTGATCAAAGTAAACTGAAATGTCCATTTGCTGGTAGATTCTATATACTGGAGTCACATGACTGCTTTTCCTTGCAGTGGGCTATGAGTGGAAGAGCTAAAACAATGAGCTGCTGATCTCGACATCATTTTCCAGGATGATTCATTTTCTGTTGACTGAACAAAGAGGGTGAAAACGTTTTTCTAGGAAAGTCAGACCGAACCAGTAGCAGTTGGGATCTTAATTATTAACTTATAGTGGGGATTAAAGAAAAAATATATTAAAAAAAGACAATCCAGAAAACAGTCACTTTTACTCTATAAATGCAGAGGAAACAGTGATTGAGGTGCTTATTTCCATTAAAACCATATGAACAGCACAGACTTTTTTGTGGTTTTGAAACCTTTTAAAAACTTTTTTGTGGGTTATCAGCCTCTGCCGGAACAGAGATGACTGAAAGAAGTTTTACATTTTCACAAACAAAAAGCAAATAAGTTAACATGTCCACCAATCCAAGAAGATTTCTAAACACAAAACACCCAGCTTTAAATAGAATTCATATTCAAGTAAAATCTTCTTTTAAAATCTTCAGCTTTTAAAAGAAACCGAAAATAACATTTGACATTAAACATGTTTGGTGATGCAGAATGTGAACATTTAGGTGTTATGTCTTTGAACCTATGCGACACATTTCAAATAAATTAGTTTAAATTAAATTTGGTCTTCTTAGTGCATGCAGAGATCCCAGAATCTTATTTGGATGTCTTGCAATGCAGCAGCTGCAAAGAATTATAACGGGCCCTAAAAGAATCTCAGTTTGGCACAAAGTAAAAAAACTGAATGTACAGCTGATTTACAGGAAGTCCATCCACCTTTAACGAGAGGATGAGTCTGTACAGGCATTTACATTATTTACCCCATCAGGGCAGAAATGATCGACCAGTTCCCTGTTGCTGTCTCAGGACGGAGGTGAACAAATTCAAAGGAATGCGTAATCCTGAGGCAAAATAAGAAAAACGCTTCATTAAAATTAGCAGCTATGTAAAATAAAGCATAACTATAACTAAGAATACAAATCTGTCACATCTTTTCTCTTTTGAGACTTTGGTTCAGTTGGGATTTTAACAGCATATTTTATTTTCCAAAATCTTCCAATAGACAGATTTTCTAACTCTTTTCACATAAAAACAGATGTTTCCATCAGTTACTTCCTCTGAGTCAGGCAATCTGCTTTACCTCTAGCCTGTAACAATTAGCCTGACATTTGTTCAGTTTTTCTATAAGACATAAAGCATTGTGGCTTTAAAGGGAATCTTTTTCTTTATGCCAGTGCCGCCGCGTTAAGCTATGTGCAGTCAGATCAGATGTTCCAGTGTTTGAGTCCTCTTACGATGTTGGACAAATAAAGGAGCAGTCAATTCAGTAGATAAACACACAAACCTGCAGGAAACCTGAGTGCATGATGAGGATCACAATAGCTTTTTTTGAATTTATTCGTGACTCGAGCGACCTATTTGATTGAATCTCCCTTCTTTGCCAACTCTCCACACACTTAGCTGCCTGAGGAGTGTCCAATGTGACAGATTGGAACTAAAATGACGCGAAAACAAAAACGGTGACGGTAAAAAAAAAATTTTTTACACAAGTGCTGTGAAGATTCCGCCGAATTTACAGAGAGTCGGGGCTTGCTGGTGCACATAAATTCCTGGCTGCTGCTCTGTTCAAACTCCACTTATCTCTGGGAATGTCCAGCAGACCAGCGCAATCCCACATGCGGTCCACGTTAAAACGGGAGCTTCTTCAGCTGCTCGAACGTGATGAAGAACTGGGTCGGTTGCTAAGGAAAAGTTCAGGAGTTGACATGAAGGAGAAGCTTACTGGGAGTCAGGTGACGACAATTCACCTTTCATTTTCTAGCTAATAGAAGATTGACATTCAAACACAGTCTGGGAGTAACAAACCTGCACAGAGAGGGACTGAGTATGGTGGAGGATCTGTGATGCTGTTGGCCTCAGGAAGCTTCTTAAGAGTGCATGGCATTCACAATCATATGTCAATATCTGCAGCAATTGTTTACTCAACTGTTAATTGAGTATGTTGGTGTTCATTATTGCAATAAATAGTATGTTCTTTCTAATTTTGTTAACAGGGTGAAAGTGGAAAGAACAATTATCAGCAAAACCTGTGCTTAAAATTGTTTTGGATGATTTATAAAAATTGTGCAAAGAGTAAAAATCAAATATTCTTTTCTAGGGATGTCAAAACTTGTGAAAGCAAGGGGGGATTACATTCTCCACTGAATAAATGTCTTTAAAGTAAAGGTTATATTTTTCTACACTATTCAAATTAACTTATTTTGATCCTCAATATATTTACTGTTAGACAAACTGCAGGAAGTGTCAGCAGGTAAGTGAGATCTCATCAAGCTGGATAGATTTCTATGTTGGGTCTAAATCAATTTTTCACAAACCTTTTCAGGCCGAGGACCACTTAACCCAAAATTGCCCCTGCGATAATACAACTTAATATATAATGCAACCTGAAATTAAAAACTTAGTCTCATAACTTATTTATTGTTGTTTTCTTTGTTCATCTTTATGAGAAGAGGGGTGCTGTTTGGAAAATGTGACTGACCACAACAAACCATGAAGACCCATCTACTTGGGCATTTTGAGTTATTTACAGATTCTGAAAGCGTGAAGTCTAAGCTTTCCAATGATGTCAAACACATGGAAATAAAAAAGAAGTTGTTCTTTACTACCAAGTGTTGTGTGCTTTAGTAACATTTAGGGCTATTTGTGGTTTAGAAGCACAATTAAAGAAAAATAGACTTGAGTTGCTTTAGCAGCAACAAAAAATATTTTTCTGATTATTTATACCATTAAAGATATAAATAATCCACCCATTTTTATCAATTATATTTACTAATTGTATTTAATTAATTTAATTATTTTTAACTAAATAAAAATAACAATAGCTGTAGACGTGTAAGCAGAGCATCATAAGAAGGCAAAGTCATAAAAAACAAAGAACAGCTCTGACTAACTGAAATGGGTCCCACTGCATAGAGCCGTTCAAAGGAACGTCCAATCGCTGGTGAACGGCACATCAACACTCTCAGCAGCTTTGACTTAGCTTTTTCTAAATAGTCCTGGAGTTGTTTTCTTTCATAAGTTTTTGTTTTGAGTGTCTTGGTTTTAAGCCAGTTTGCCATCATTATGTTTAAACACAATCCTTTGGTAAGCTAACTGTAGCGTCGCATTTTGAGCTAACGTCACGGCAAATAAACTGTCATTTAAATGCAGTACCTCGCGGACCACTAGGGGGTGCCAGCAGTGCTCCAAGGACCACAGTTTGAGTAAGACTGGTCTAAACTGTTGTCTTTTTTGTTTCTTCACTGAAATATGTCTTTCTGTGTGTTTTTAAAGGATACGATGATATTCCAAGGCCCCAATCTCAGCCAATTTGGCCAGAATCCCTTGTAAAGAGCAAAGAATCCCTCGTTACTCCACGTCTGCATCACTCCATCCAGCGTTCCTTTGTACATAGGGCTTCCAGACACAACCCGCTGGTTCATCATGCGAGTCCGAACCACATCCACGGGGTTGGAGGCGATGGCCCCAGCCAGGCCACAGGTAAAACTGGACCTGTGGAAAACATGTTGAAAGTGATTAATACATAAAAACCAAGAGAATTTTGCTATAAAGAAGAGACTGACATGAAATGTGTCAGGATGGTGTCTCCCACAAGCCCAGAGCGAAGGAGATGCTTCTTTGTGACGTCATAGAAAGGAAGTTCCACTCCGACAACAATGGCCGCCCGCTGGGCAGTAGGGATGACACCCTGTAGAGGAAGAAGAAGAACAAATTTTGGCAATGGCCTTATCGCAGAACAGCTCTGCATAAACTGCCAAGCAGTTTGTTAATATTTTTCAAAAATATTTCTATAACTGAAAATCAAAAATGAAGCAAGATCTTTTCGTCCTCATCTTTAGGCCTGGGGTTTGACTGGTTATGTATTTCTGAGTTGATGTCACACATACCATGCCTTTCAAAAGTATTCACCTCATCCAGTTCTTTTTTTTTGCCTTGTTAAAACCACAAACTTCAAAGTAGCTGTTGCCATTATGCAGATTAGTGTAAGTGCTGCCAGAATTTCCTGACAGACAGATTAGTTCAAAAGGCTAATGAATAGGTTAATTAGCCTTTTAAATCTAGGCTATCTATATCTTTTGTCATACAGATATGACAAAGTATATCATATCTATAATTTTAGTATGTTTTAGTTTTAAAAACACATGACATATTTCTAGTTGGTTATAGTGTGTCCCCATTAATTACTGTTTTTATTTATTTCAGATCACAAAAAAGTTTCCTCAATTTCAGTTCTGGTTATCTCATTAATTTTATTTAACTATAATGACCTGGCCTCTGAACCCAATTATACGCTGCACAGCAGCAATATTCCAAACAGAATGGTCACAGAAGCATCCAGAAAGAACCCACCCTCCACAGCCCTCTGGTGCCCTCGGTCTGATAGATGTTGACGAAGTTGGACATCATGCTGCCCTGCAGCAGGCTGCCTTGCGCTTGCATTCTTATCTGGAATAAAAACAATTACGTAAAGTCAGAATTTTTTTAAAAGACTTTCATAAATGTATGTTTATGAATTGGTTCATAAGTCTACCACTGCTGCAGTCAGCTGTTGACTTAATGAGAAATGTTGAGTTTTTTCCTTATCAGTGACATCATTCTGACATCATCTGCCTGAGTGCAGCATCCATGGAAGAACACTGACCCGTTTCCATGCCAACGTACCAGCAAAGCTGCTTTTATGTGTCAGCAAACACACCCATCAGACTAATGTTACCATTAGCAATCACCTTGAGGACATCGGTGGGGTTGGCTAGCACAGAAGACATCACCCCGGATACGACCCCACAGAAGATGTTGATGATCAATGTCTCATCTGTGTACCGAAGCACAGTCAGAAGTCACCACAGATGTTTAAACAAGTCATAACGGAAATATCCATGTTTTCAAGGTCTGACCTGATGACTCTGATTTTGTTTGTTTAGGAAAAAAGGTTTTCATTTACACAACATAACCAGATCCAAGTATAAAGACTTGTTATTTTCACATCTGGATCTTATCTGAACTCAATAAAGGTTTTTCATGAAAATATGTTTGGACAAAATGGGGAGTGTTTAAAATTAAATGTAAAGAAACATTAACTGCTGTTTTATGAAGGTTAGCTGCACTAATTGCAAATATAAACTCCTAATAAAGACTGTTTAAAATCTCCCTTGTTATCATTTTAAAATGGAAAAGCCTTGTTAGGGAGTGAGTGTTGCCACTCATTTTGAATTTATGCCAAATACAAATAAATTGCCAACTAATGACCTTTTGAAAGCTGTTTTTACATATTCTCACTTTACATTTGTTCTAAAAATAATCTGAATCAACAAAAAACAGATGCTTAAAGAAACGCAAAAATAAAGAGTGTGGAAACTGGCCACATTGATCTGAACAACAAATCTTTAAACATTACACCAATAGTGAGAATTCAAGGTCTAATAATTGTAGTTAAAGGTTGCTTAAGTAAGGTCAACACAGTATGTTTCTAAATACAGTTCATCAGAATTATGCTAAATAAAATTAGTACAGGCCTTCAGTCTTCTTTTCTTGCTTTAGATTGAAGAAAATCATGATTAAAATAAAGTGCAAATTAAATTTTAAATAACTGCTTAGAGCTGAAATATTTGTAGCTTTGCAGTGTTTCCAGGAACTTTACTCAGAAACTGCACTGCAGTTGATGATGGTAAAGAGACACTGGGGAGAAGAGAATGTTGTTGGCAACGGCAAGTAGTGGTGGCAGATAAAGCAGGAACCAGTCAGTAGGAAAAAGTTATATAATGAATCATGAAAAGACGGGGGAGAAAACCCAAAGAGCAGCCATAAACATCCTGACAGTCAGAAAAACATCATGGCGCCGCTTATTTACCCTTAAGTGAAGCTACATATAATTTGGATGTCAACCAAAGTCATTTTATGTACACACTGGAGATAAAGCAATCACTCAAGTACCTCAATCTCTTTATCAAAACCTCAAAATACTTGTATTTGTTTTAAATGTATAAGTCATATTTTTCTTCTAATGCTCACAAACATAATCCCTGTCTGTAACAAAAACATATATAATTCTGTTATAATTTTATCATATTTATCTTTGGTATCAGAGACAGTCAGAGCAAATCTGACCTCTAATTATTAGTACACTTCTTTTTTTGTAAAACATTTCCTCAAAATCTCTTTCCCTGAAACTTGTTTCCCTCTTATTTAGCTTGCAAATTACTGGAGTCGGTTTATTAAAGTGCTTCAAATAATAATAAAGGAGAGTTTTAGGGAGTTCTCCTCATACTTTGTTTAAATGAAGTTGACTGCATTTCTGCTGTGAGAATAAATCTATTTAGCAGGGGCATAAATACTACAATAAGCTCCCAACATAAAATTTTAATAAAACATAAAAAAGTGAAGTGAAACTTGTTTGATTTTTCTTCTGTGATGGAAATTTTTACACCAAAAAAAACATTTGGTTAAGGCCAAAGCATAATAAATGCTATTTTAACCTAGCTGTGTGTCTGTGAAACTGTATAAACAATTCATAACTTTGAAATAAAAGCTTATAGGATTTTTTGAAACATTGGAAATGGTTTCAAACTAATAGTTTATGCAACTAAAAGATGGAAGAATGCATAGGAGCATTCTTAGCAAAAAAGTATGCTCCTATGCATACTTTTTGCATAGGAGAAAAAAGCGACGAACCCTCTGGGTGAGTGACAAACATCCTCTTCAGAGAGTTGTATGTTCCTATTTTGATTGTTCCATAGGAAGCTTGTCTCAGAAGAGCCGGGGAAATCCTGTGCAGAGCGGTAAAATAAAATGGGTCAGCTGAAGTCAACAATTTAATCATTTTATATGCAAGACAAGGAGTGAAACATGTGGAAATAAGTGGAAAATTTGCATCAGGATCACTGGACTAATCAACCCTGAACTGAACCAGTACTGTGTAAAAACACTGTTACATCATTACTAAAAGGTCAAAGTAAGAAATATCAACAAATCTTGAAAGAGATAGAAAACAACTAGAAGAAATAAATAATAATAATAATAAGTAATTAGTGGTCCATAAAAATTGTGGAATACAGTCCTGTAATATCTGATGACTGGATTCAACAAAGTGATAATTCAACCAGACAATGTCGGTTGTCTGGTTCATTATTGTTTATTAGTAGCCCATGATGTTTTACTGGTACACGGCACGTTTCTAGTAAAGTCAGATTAAAAATATTCGCATCAATAATTTAATCTCCTCCAGGAAAGCAGTTGGATCTGTTTTTAGGAGTTTGGGATCCCAATATTAGAGATGCAACAATCAATCACCCAGAAACAGGAATTTGAATTCTTCTTTCCATGTTTAGCAGGAGAATACTAGAAAATTGGATTAGTATCCCTAATACTAATGCATCCACACTAAGAACTCACACTTTTTTTAGTGAACTATGTCAGTAGTTCCTGTTTCTAAGTTTAGGAAAAAGCCCAAAGATCAGGTGTTTTCTTTTGATTCATAAATGGGAAGAAACTTGTAATTCCTTCACTTTTACTACTTCTGCTGCTTGTACTAAAGACTCTGCAAAATTACCTTACCTGGTTTGTGTTATAGATCTCAAACAATAAAAGTCAATTTTAGTTTAGATAAAAATCTAATTTTCATATTTAAAAAAAAGATTTTTCTAATCTTTCACAACCAAAACTGAGAAATTTAAATAACTAAGAGGCACTAAACTAAATCTGTTTTACTGCTTCTAGTAGGAAAAATCTCCTGAAATATTCCCAGGTGTCCCAACACCACTGAATACTAGAAGATGCAGAAACAAATCAAAAACAGTTTATCAGTTAACTAGCTATAAAAAGCAGTGATAAACTACCAGTGATAATCAAATCTTCATTTAAAAACTACAGAATAGAACCTTTAAAGTTAACGAGCTGGATTTCATGTTAAAGATCAAAACTACTGAGAGATACGAAAGAACATGTAAAAACTCTAATTTGCTATCTAATTTTGAAAAAATGTAAAGGAACACTTGTTATCCGTAGGTGGATCTAATGTATTTCTAAAAGAAAATGTGAGCTATCTGCTTATTTGAAGTAGATTGTTCTTAACCAGAAAATAAAAGAAATCAAAAATCAGGAACGAAATGTGAGCAAGACACAGCGGCATACCCAGAGTAGAGCGCCAGGATTCCCTCCTCTTTGCCGATCCTGAGGAAAGCGTGGAACATGCCCCTGTAGCGCACCTCCGTGTATTGGCACTGACCTTGGACCTGTAGCCGGGTCTTCGCCAGGTCCACAGGAAATGTCCCTGAAGATGGAAAACACAGATTAAAATGACCATGAATTTTGAGATGGATGTTAGCCCCAAATCTTCATTGGAATTTAACGTGACCGTGGCCCAGTGTAAATACTTTTACAAAACCACATCTGCAACAGTTTGAGCATTAAAGTCTGGATTCTGGGATTTTGTTCCATATTATTTGTAAAAATAGTTTAAACTCAGTCAGGCTAGATGAACAGTTTATGTAAACATCAGTTTTCCAAGTCTTACCATGGATTTTCAATTGGATTTTGGTAAAACTTTGACTGGTCCATTCTATCTTCATTTAGCATGTGTTTTTATTCAGCCTAATCCATTTTTCCATCTACTCTGCTCAGCTTCTATTGCATGATGTTTCACTATTAGGAAAATATATTCAGTGTTAACTACATTTTACACTTAAACCAACTCTGTCACTTAAGTATGTGACTGCTGAAGATCATTGGTTGAACTGGATTTTATGTATTGATATCAGTGCAAAAGCAGCTAAAAACAATTGTATGAATGACTTTTCAGCTTGTTTTGTTTTTTTATCATAAGATATTGTTTACTTTCCACTTCGCAATCCAACACAACCCTAAATTGCATTAAAATGTGTGGTTTTAATGTAGAAACCCTCAAGAAGCGTGGATACTTTTGCAGGGCATTGCACATTCTGCTATTAATTATACATAACATTAATCTCCAGTCACCTTTTACAACTTTTATAAATATTTGTGTTACTGAAATAATCAGTAATAGATTTTATACATTCAGCTGTGGACAAAATTAAGAGACCCAGGCACTGACCCCCATTGAAAACCTCATGGTTTTTCCTGAGTTAAAACATTAGTATTGTTATTTCTAAATGGATATGAACTTGTTTTCTTTGCATCATTTGAGCATCTTTTTTGTTATTTTGACAATTTCTCATTTTCTGCAAATACTTAATTTTCGCTTGGAGTTTCACAGACATGTTGTCAGTAGTTCATAGAATAAAGGAACAATGTTCATTTTACTCAAACATATGTTTTACTATAAAAAGTAAAATCAGAGATACTGACAATTTTAAGTGGTCTCTAAATTTCGTCCAGAGCTGTACAGGAATAATTTTCCGGTTTAGCTAGAGGCTAGCTCTGGCTAAAACCTGCTCATATCACATGAAAGATGCAAATTGCGACTAACTGCCATTCTGCTGTATCTTTGACTTTGTGAATTGTGCACATTATCTATTCCAGACTTATTGTATATGGCCTTTAAATCTACTCAGCAGAATGCATCAGCTTCCCTCTGAAACCAGAGTCATCATCACTCTGCAGGTGCTGCTGCACAATTTCTCAGCAAATTTCAGAAGCTGGTAACAATTTATACATACATCTGAAAAAAATTAGTAGTTACTGTCCTTTGTGTTTACATTAAAATAGATTGAAGCGAGTGTCTGTGTGTATTGGTGCATCAAGTACCGAATTCTGCGACAATCGAGGCTATTCCTCCGTAGATGAATGGCTTCCAGTTTAAGTTGACCATCTCTGTGTCGGCGGCGGCCGCTTCCACCTGCTGCAACCCGGCTAAAAACAAAAAAAGGCCCAGACAGAGATCAACGCAATGCTGCACCCTCTGACAGAACAGCATGTCGACAAACATTGAGTTCTGGTGATGCTACAGATCAACAAGGCTCCTCAGCATCAGCATCCCAGCATACTGCGCCGGAAAGAGACAGCGAATGCCCGTCTAGGGAGGCTCTTATCTTTGGGTCGCGTTCCTATTGGCTGAGAGTTAAAGCAGTCAAGCGGTTCAGTGATTCTATTGGGTGTTTCATTACACTATAATTGAGTCAGTGGAGTGACAGCAAGCGTCACGAGCGAAGTTATTCAATAATAAAGCCAATAAATACAAATAAAGTTTCAGATTGCTTACACTTTTAGGTCTTCGAATGAAATGTAAATATTTATAAATTGTGTTTCTGAACTATGTTTATTACATGGAAGGTTGTCCGGTTCCCTCAAGCTTCAACAGATGGCTATTATTATTATTAGGCTAACGGCCATTCAGCTAACACTTGGAGGTTACCGGCTGGCAGTTAGGCAGAACTTTGAGCCAAAATGTCCCCTACCTGTTGCGTCGAAAAAAATCCCCAAACCACGGGACTACTTGTCTTTGTTTCCCATAGCTCAATGCAGTTCCATGCAGTGACTTTACCAAAGTACAAGCAGGAAAATTCTCATCTATCGTTAGCTACCCATTTAAGCTAGTGTAAAGATCCAAATGATCGAAGCTCAACTTCCGTTTGCACTTTCAAAATAAAATCTTTTCACCCGGAAAACAGGAACTGAGTCAAGACTATAGTTTTTAAACAGTATTATCCTGTTAAGTAAAGGAAAGAAAAGTGAGGTGCACCACGGGGTTGTCACTTCTGTCTGTAGTGTGTCGAGATGTATTTCCTAAGTAATAAAAGTCTAACAGTATTAAATCCCTGAATAAAACAAAGTTAAAATAACAGGGACAAGATCAAGTTGTTAATTTCCACTCATGAAAGTTTGTATTTTATGAAAGCAATGACACACACAGCAGTGTACCACATCTATTTGAAACACAGACACAGCAATTTCTTCTTTTTGTCCCTTTGTCTTTGTAAAAAAACCACCAGAAGTCGACTCATTTGTTATATAGAAAAGTCAATTTAATTTATTTATTTACTTTGCAATTTAAATCTACATCACCACAAGATTTTTTCGCAAGATTTTGCTTCCTAAAATGACATTCAGATAAACAGCTTGAAATGATCCGCCATCTTTATATTTTCACACGTCTGTGCAAAATCACAAGTCCAACAAAAAAAGATGAGATCAGCTTTTCTCTTAGCACAATGTCAAACTCACTGAAAAGCTGTTTTTGGTTAACAACTGTAATTAATTTATCTATAAGGAATGAAAAATACCATAGTCTTGAGTGCTAGTACAAAATCCTCATCATAGGAAAGGCATGTTAATGCTGCCCATTGAAACTGGTGTTGGTTATTGTTTCACTCAACAATACAACTGCTGTTTAGATTTTCTTTCACAAACTGGAAAAGTGTTTTAGGGGCTTGTTGCTCATCTGTTAGGTCCTATAAGCACCTAAACAGATGAAATAGTAATAGTTATGGAGCTCATGCTTAAACATTGTGAGCCATCTAAATTTGTGTCATTAAGCCTTTTTTTCATCAGACTTGTTTTACATACTTTCTTCTGACTTTCTTATAGCCTTTCTTTCTAACTTACAGATTATCCTTCTTATCTGTAATAATGTCTTTATCACCATCTTAGATCTCACCTTTCTGACTCACCAAATTAGTTTCATATGATAAATTTCGTTTATTATCATGAACCTACAGACATGCTGTTTTTTGGTATTATGTGGAAAAAAATAATGACTTCAGATTTAAATGAAAAAGGACTTAGTTGGAGCTTCGAAGTTTCAGTTCAGTTCTTGTCCAAACATCCTGTTTAAAAAGTAACTTTAATTTCACTGGATTTTTGTTCACATTTTCACATGTCTTTTAAGTATGCAGTTTAGAATTAGACTCTCAAAAAACAAAATTGTAAATGCTGTAAATTATAAATATAATTTATGGCACACATTAAAGGTGTCAAAAAGACTATACATTGCAATAAAATAGATGAAATAACAATGTAACTCACCAAAACTTGACAAAACTGAAACACCTTCTGAAACTGAAACGTCTTCACAAACAACATGCCAGGAATGTGTCCTCCTGAAGCCAAAAAATTTAACTTTTTGTCTGCATAAATCAAACTTTAGTGATTAATGTATGTACGCAATGTAACTGAAAATGCATGAATACTTTCACAAGATGCTGTATCGCCTACCCTGGGTAATCATGCAAACTGTCAAGACAATTGAGTAGTTAACTTTTCTCTTCTGAGCCACACTCATACACTACAAGTTATTCTACCAAGTAAAATATTTTTTCTTTGTATTTTAACTGAATGTATTTTGTATTTTAAAAGAATTATCTTTCCAACAATTTTTACTCATGATCAGACATACATTGTCAAGTGTAGAAAAATAAATCTGTTTTCATCTGCATTTGGAAAGCTGTTCAGACAAGTATGAGTCAATTCAAACTCTGCAGTACCACACATATTATTCCTCTTTTCTTTTCTCTTCTTTTATTTATTTGTTTTTGCTCTGCTGGAGGCATGCTCGGTCCTGGTCACAGTGATACAGGAGGTCCAGGGTGGCTCTTTCAAACACAGGAAGTGGGGTGAAGTCACAGTGTGGTTCTCAGCATTCGGATGACACGCTGGTAAAGTTGTTGGAAGACGGTCGACAGATTCCTTAGAGAAAATCAGAAACAGTCTTCATACAGTTTTTTAGAAAAAAAAGGAGGCACACCCTTTACAAACTTAATTTTACCCTTAGTCAGTAATTTAAATCTATATTTAAATTAAATTAAACCACTCACTAAATTACTGAATCTACTGACTAAATTACTGACTAAATTACTGAATCTTAACCTTGTACCATCAAGATTAGTAAGAAAACATATTTAATATCTTTCAATAAATCACACACACTGTCACTTTGTTTTAATGAGGGTCAGAATTTAATACTATTTTCAAGAAAATTGATTCAGTTTTTTCCTACAGCATTCGGCTGAATATTCTAGGTAAAAACTAAGCTCTTGAGGATTCAGGTTTCACAGTCTAAATTCAAGTATTCCGACACTAAGCATGTAAAAATTAGGAATAATTTTCTTGACATCTTCAGAAAAACAACTGATTGTAAAAGACGTCCGTCCATCCATCCTTACTAAATCTCCAAACCGCTAGATGATGTTTGAATGTTCTCATTGAAGTCTGGGCCAAATAATGGATACCTCCAAACCAAACATTAATAATTGTCTAACAACCACTCACTATATCATAATACTGGAAATTTGTAAAACTCAAAACATTTCTTCGAGGCCTCTATCGCATTAATGAAGTTGCTATTTTGTTGGAAAACCCGCTTCATCAAATCCTATTGTTGTCTTCTGCCGCCTGGTGGAACGTGTATGTACTACATGTGGCAAATGCTTTTTTGAGAATGTAGTCAGTCTCTTATATTATCTTCATCCTCCTGAAGAACAAAACATCAACGAATGACAAATATTAAATAATCAGGTGAAGAATCAAAAAATAGCACATCAGTGCTAAACTCTGCAATATTTAAGTATTGTAGTACATTTATGAGAGGCGTTAACCTCATGAAGCTGACAGCTTTACATTGCAACACGGAACATAGCCTTTGTGGCATTCATTAATCCTAGCACATAACCCATGCCAGGGCAGTCTTCATGCTTCAAACTCCCACAGATAAGATACTGAAGTGCCTCTTCATAAGAGAAAACATGTCATTTTCATTCACCAACATGGGAAAACAGCAGCAGAGACGAGTTCTACACACATCACATCTCAAATATCTACAGCAGGAAATGACCACTGTTTAAACAGCAGCTCTACTCAAAAGACCAACTGTGCCTCTGAATGTGATAAATGGATAACATTTATTATCTATTTTGACCTTTCATACAATGTAAAAATACACATTCTATTTTAATATAAATAAGGTTAATAAAACAGCAAAAAACATATTGGTGTTTTGATAAAAAGAATTCAGAAAGTCTGGGAAAGTTTCATTGATGTTATTTTGGTAAAAACATTTAAAAAAATGTTGACATAATTTTAAAAATTACATAAGGCTTGACATACTAAGTGAACCAAATTTCTAAACCAATCATATTATTACGTTCCCATAAATCAACTACCAATCCATGTTTAACTTGCAAAGTGTTAAGGCAAGTTATACTCAACTTATCTGGGCTCTGATGTTCCCTATAGTCTATATACACCAACTTGGTAAACCTGCATGTTTCATTTACAATTAGCCTCCATTTTTGCCTCTGTGAATTCAACAGAAGTTGTCTGTAAAGGATTCGACAAACTCACCGCGCTCCCACTGAGACAATATTGCTGCGGTTTGGATGGAGGCAGAAGAGTGAGGCCACGCAATAAACACAGCACAAAAACATGGAGACCAGTCGGCGCTTTAAAGACATCTTCTCTCCTGGTGGAAACATAAATGCAACAAGTTTCCCTAAAATCAGTCTGATCCTTAATCCCAACTGTTTACAGAAAAATATATCTTTTTCACAGATTAGTAAGCCTACTGCTCTCAGACACAATGAATTGTAAACACTTTCACATCGCTCCATATAAGGTGCTATATTAATCCTCCAAACCTCCAAAATTAGCAGCTTGTGAAATCTGTGGCTGTGATGCAAAACATTGTGAAACATGTTCAAGGGCAGTGAATGGGCTGCAACCCATTGTGTGTCTTAGTCAGTGTTTCTGTTTTACCTTTTTGTGAGTTTATCTTCATTATGTCTCTGAATTTAAACTAAAGAAAAACTGAAGAAAGAAAAACTTTATATTCTACCTCAGTGGTCTGCAACCTGTGACTCTGGCTGCAGAACAGAGATGGTCCTCTGCAACCTCTTAATAACTTTGACGAAAAGTAATAAAGAAACAACTATCCATCCATTTTCTGACACCTTTTTCCCTTAATGGGGTCAGTAGGGTTGCTGGTGCCTATCCCCAGCTAACGTTCCGGGCAAGAGGTCGCCCTGGACAGGTCACCAGTCTGTCGCAGAGTAGAAACAAACAACAAAGAAACAACTAATGTTTTTAAATAAAGGTATGCAAGTTGTGCCAGTTTTTCGGTTTTCTAATTGCTTTGGAGTTCCACAGCAGAATGACATTAAAAGTATAAATAACATTTATTTAGATTTGTCTTATTGTCAGAGGCTTTTCTCTTCACTTCTTTGCACAAAGATCAACATTCCATTGAAGAAAATGTATCCATTCTATTTTTGAAAAAGTTTGACCTTTTTCTTTACTTTAAAACCTAAAAATAGTCTTGAAGTGATTCCTTAAAGATGACAATACCCACCATAGGTATTTCTGAAAAATGATCAGTTTTCCTTTTCTAGAAAAGCTAATCAAGCTTTATTTGGCTGAAGGGCCCAAATGGCTCTTTGGATTGTAAATGTTGCAGAATCCTGGTCTACATGATCAAATTTAAGACACGACTCCAACATGAAGCAGAATCAAACTTTGCGTTGATTCTTTCCACAAACTACTGGAGCCTTTTGCAGACGATCATTATCACCTTAATAATCCTGTCCAGAAACAAACTCCTCACAGATTGATCTTCCTAAATGGTGGGAATCCTCACGTTGGCTCAGCAGAACTCCAGAAAACCAGATCCCAGGCCCAGGTGAAACCGCCAGAACCCGACACAGCCGCTGACCGTTGTTACTAACAGAGGTGTAAACAACGCCCGGAGCTTCCTGGGTTTCTGCTGGGGACCAGGCGCAAATAATGCTGACACATGCTTTTGTGTTAAAAGCTCCTGAAAGGTCTAGCATGGGGTGAATGACGTTCCCACAATGTGTGTCTGCTGGAGTGATTTTGTGTTGGTTTGATGGTGAGGGGTGACAGAACAAAGCAACTTCCTCTTATGTAGCTTCGAGTTTCTGAGTCTTCCACAATAAAATCTTTAAAGTTAGATCGAAACACTTTTATCAACTTGACCTACGCAGTAATAGGCCACCAGCCCTGCCTGCTGTGACCCACTAAGTGAAGCTGATGCTCTTAACATCAAAATAAACAAGACTGGAGTTTAAAATTCACCCACCTTATGATTTTTCTTATAAAAGAAAAATCCTTCTTGAATTTTGAACTTTTTTCACATTTTCATACACAAAGTGGGCATATTTTTTTCTTAAATAAAAATAAAAAAAAAGGGATGCAAATTTATGGACAGTCTCCTTTATTCTGCTGCCCCGTAATAAAATCAGTTTATCACCTTCTGGATAAATGCAGTGGTGTGAAAAATGTTTTGTCCTCTTCACAATTTTCAGATTTTTTTAATGTTTTCCCCACTTAAGTGTTTCAGAACATCAAACCAATTTAAATATTAGTTGAAGGCAACTCAACTAAACACCAAATGCAGTATTTTAAACAAAGATGTTTATTATTATTGGAGAAAAAATCCAAACCTACATGGCTCTGTGTGAAAAAGTGACAATGTTGAAAAACATTTTTTCACTCTTGTGTCTTGCTGTGTAAATTAATGTTAGTATAAATCTTGATGGTTTGTTAGAACATTAGTGAACAAACAGCTTTGTAAAGAAATGAGATCACATCAGACTCATGTAGCACAGGACATGGAGGTGGCAGCATCATCCTATGGGGATGTTTTCTTCGGCAGGAACAGAGCTTCGGACATGATGTCTTCTACTTTAAAATTTTCAATGTAATAATCCTTCATTGCTAAAGCTATAAATGAGAACAGTTTCAAACATTTTACCTTGTAAAATTGAGGTTAAAAACATCTCTAATATATAAAGAGATAAAACCGGTTCATCCCTTGAGTTTAGGGACATTTTCTGGTCTGGATAATTTATAGGTCAAGCACTTCCAGGAACTCTGAACAGCTATTGATGAAAACCACTTTAAAAGATTACAGCAAGCCTCTTTATTTATTTAAAGAAATGAGCAATGATTTAAGACGTTTATGTTGTAAAAATGACTGTTTTTCTGAAGATTTAATCATAAAAAATAACATAACAGCAACAACAAAAACAAAAAAACAAACGTAATCAATCTCCTCAGCTCTCATCATTCAGTTTACCCAGAGCTGTGCTGGAAACTGTATAAATAGAAATGTAACCATTTATTTTTAGAATCTGCTCACAGCCACTAATGAGGGCTCGTCTTGATAAGAATTTTGCTGATTACGGCGTTTTGTTTTTCACCAACCCTGGCGGCTCTCTGCCGTAGCTTAAGGAGAACTGATGTCAGATAATGTAATGAATGTGTGCAGACAGAAAGCATCATTAGCTGGGTCTATTTGTGTGTGAATCCTAGTGGAAAATGGTCCCATTATCCCAGATGTCTCTCCTGAGGGCCCAGGGGCCAAAAAAAAAAGAGAAAAAAATAGTGGTTATACTTTAACTTTTTCAGACCTGCATGGCACACTTTTCCTGGCTGTGTTTTTGCAGGTACTTCACATTAATGCAGATATTTTATTGCTGTTTGTTATAAAATATCTGCATTAAGCAGTCAGACAATACTAAAAATGTATTGTCAGCTTTTAAGACTTTTTTTTTTTGCTGAATGTTATTCTGACTGACCCTTGCATACTGCCATCTATGACATCCACTAGTACAGTCTCTTCATAGATTGAAAGAAGTTAAGCTTTTGTTGTTCAAGGAATTTGAACAACAACCTCTTGAACTATAGCTTTGGCATATAAGCAAAAGATGAAATTTGTAATTTTCTGCTTAAGCCTCTTCAGTCACTGGGCAGCTACTGTCCATCAGGTCGCTATAGCGACAGCTGAGACCCCACCTCACAGGTTAATGTCAAACAAATTTGCCCTGGTTTAACTCAGTGTTGGTGTTGCCTTCAAATGAGCTGAACTGTGGTTCTTTACCTGCTGTTGAGGCCCCTTGCATCCCTGAAACCTTTCCTATTGTTGACGTTACAGTTTCATGATTGTAATTTTTTTTTTTTTTTATGTTAAGCAATATGCGACTTGTGACTTGTGAACTCATTATCTCCATCTCAACAATAAAGCTTTATAGAAAAGAATGCTGCTGGTCAATGTTTATTGTTTTTGGCAATGAAATATTCTATTTCAGTTTTTTTTATGGCTTTACCACATATTTACCTTCTAAAGAAATTATGATGATTTAACTCAGTTTGTTTTAATTAAAACAGGGAAACAAGATTGCTCTAATGACAGCATGTTTCCATATTTATTGCAAATTCTCATGAGGGTTTTAATTCATTTACAATCATCCATGTGACTATGCTTGAGATCATGATACAACACCCAATTACAGCAAAGTACAGTGAAAAGTGCCTGAATTGTGTGGGAGTAATGGGACATTCCAGTCTTTTTGTTCCCACTCTAATTCATCCTTCCTTTATAATGTGTGTGCTTTTCATAATATAATTATAATCAAAATACTTTACAGAGCAGCCATAACTGTTCCTACTAAAGTAACAAGTAATAAGAACATCAAGTATCTAACAAGTTCTTTTTTTAACCCTCATTGTGTATTTCTCTGTTATAAATCTGGTCAAGATTTATAACAGAAAAGCTTCACTCTTTTTTTGTTAGAGATAATTTGTGATGAAACAACATTATAGATACCACAAACAAGGGAAGAAGAGATCATGGGAATGTAATAAGAAGAAAACCATTGTGGAAAGACAAACAACACTTAACATTTTGGATGCTGTTTGGTTCTAGCTAGTTGAACATATAACTATGTTATATGTTCTATATAACTATAGTTAGTTAGCAGTTAGTTAACTGCTAACTAACTAAACTTAGTTAGCAGTTAACTAAACTGTTAACTAAGTTTAGTTAACTGTTAAACTTAGTTAGCAGTTAACTAAGTTTGTAGTTAACTGCTAACTAAAAAGTTAGCAGTTAACAAACTGCTAACTTTGTAGTTAGCAGTTTGTTGCTAACTACAAACTGCTAAGTTGTAGTTGGCAACTTCTCTAACTACAACCAATATTGGTCAGACTGGATTTATGTAGATAAACATCTTACAGCAGCAGATATTAGAAACTGTCTGGCCTCCAAGGATTTCAAGTTTTGCAAAGTATCAGACTATGTCATGCAGGGCCAGGCCTTAAACATGATAGAGGGACCATAAGCCATTTCTGTAAGAGCGTGGCTTTAACCAGTTCTTCCCCAGATTCATCTCCATTTGGAGATCCAACTACATTTGTAGTTCTGCCCTGTTTTTTAGGAACCACATCATCTGCTTTTGTGGTACATGCTGGGTATTGCAGACATGCACAATCTATGAAGAGACTGCACTAGCAGATGTCATAGATGGCAGTATGCAAATTGATGATTCGATGGCAAACATTGACGCTCAAGCTTTTTTATCAATTGTGGCATTAGAGTCTGCGACAGACTGGCGACCTGTCCAGGGTGACGTTAGCCTATCCCCAGCTAACGTTCTCACCCGGAACGTTAGCTGGGGATAGGCACCAGCACCTCCCGACTCCACTAAGGGAAAAGGGAGTATAGAAAATGGATGGATGGATGGATGGATGGATGGATGGATGGATGGCATTAGAGTGTATGGTATTAGCCTGATGGACCAAGCCACAACAAATGAATATACTGAGAGATATATTATCAGTAAGGTGTGAGAATGAGGTAAAAGAACAGAGGTAAAAAGACTAACGAACAAAAAAGGAAGCAGACAAAACACACCAAGGATTCAAGAACCACCTGAGTATAGAACACAAGTAATGAATAAGAAACTCAACATAAAGGAATGAACTTGAATGTCAAAACCATAATGACAAGAATGAACAACTGAATGTGGCAAGAGCTTTTAACCAATAGTAAGCAAGAAAACCATCAGAAAACCAAGATGAAAGAAAACCAAAACCCAAAACCTTATGGATCACAACACATCCAGGAAGGAAGGAAACTGAAACCTCAAGAAAAACAACACATTATAGCGTAAGATGTAAAATATAGGCACATTTCAAATGCAATCCACAAAAGAAGGTGTTTGTTTGTCTGAAAAAATGTTTTGTCTCATTTTTTAAATCTACAAGGCCTCTAGGTAATACACATTTAGAAACCAGTGACAGAACTCATGGTTCTAAAGATGGCAGAGCAGGATTCAGACACAGCTCCATTCTCTTCCTCAGGATCATAACTGCAGTTTGCACTGATTTCATTTGTTTACAAAAGGTATAAAATGTAACCAGCCCAGGTTAAAACACACAAAAAAACAGGAATGATTCAAATGAACAGCTGTGATTACACTAAAAGCTCACAATAAAAATAGATATTGTCACTTGTGGCAGAGAGCCAGCAAGCAGGCGGTCAGTAGCAGAGGGGTGTGTTTTCATTCGCCTGTAGGGCTCTGTGTGTTTGACGGAGGAGGGCACAACACAGACCTGCTGATAACATTAGGACCATCTCTGTCCTTGCAGCATTTATTGATGGGACCTCTAGAACCCAATGCTGCAATCCACTCTGAGAGCAGAAGGATGTTTTAGGAAAAAGTTAACTTGGATATTTTGGAATCAGACAACACTGGATTAACATTAGGGGATATTCTTGGATGCTATTCTTCTTTTCTTTTCTTTTTTTTTTAGCAATATCTGAAGACCTTTGATCATGTGTTCACCAATGCTTCCACTGATCTACACAATCAATTAAAACTTGATGTGACTGAAAATTCTCAATCTGGAATAATGTCATCTGACTTTGGGCTTTTGTCTTCATTTTGAATCAATATGTCATATTTAACTGGACAAACCAGCACAGAGCCATCTGTCAGCATCACCTCTGACTTCATGGACCAGCCAACCATCCAAAGTTTCGTGAGGCCTCGGGTGATGGGCTTTGTCCTGACCATCTCTGCTCTCCTTATCGTCTCCACCAATCTGCTGGTGGGCACCGCTCTGCTGAAGCTGCTCCTGAAACGAGGATGTCAGAGCTGGTGTTTTGTCCTGAACTTGGCTCTGGCTGACACTCTGGTGGGCGTAGCCATCACTGGACTGGCCACAGAGGACTTTAACAACAAATTTATTCAGCAGCAGCGTAATGGCTATATTGTGATTTATCCTCCCACAAACGGGACACCTCCTGCTCCGCAGGGCAAGACCCGATGTTTGCTGCGAATGTCCTTTGTGACGTCCCCCTGCATGGCGTCCATCTTGACTATGTTCCTGATCTCACTAGACCGATATATAGCCATCAAGATGCCCCTGCGTTACTCTCTGATGTCTGGGAAAGGGACGACCGCTGGGTCTTTACTGGCTGTGTGGTTCAGTTCCTTCACAATGGGATTTTTACCAGGTGAGGTTCAGCAATCAATACTTTAAGTACTGGAGAACACAGGTGGATGGTTTTCTGTTATGTCATGTCAAGTCAAGTTTATTTGTAAAAGTTAGCTCAAAGTCTTTTACAACATAAAAACATCACCAATTAAAACAAGCATTAAACATAACATTTTGCCAAATGACATCGTCAAACTTATCTAGCAAATACACATCAAATATTTTGATCAATGTCCCTGTTACTACTAATCAAAGACAACTCTAAAATAGAGGGGTGGAGGGTTTTGTTTTGTTCAGAGTTTCCTGGTGACATCATAATGTAGAGCTGTGTATCATCTTTGTAGTAAATAATCTTATGTCTTGTTATAAACCATGTAAGGTTGAAGCTGTCCACTAAATTACAGCAAAAAGTCACAGGAAGTATATTGTGCCTGTTCAATGATGATGTGATGTTTGGTTTGCTTTGACATATGAACATTATGTTTGCATTAAGACCTTTTGAGGCAAATCAGAAAATACCTGCTATGTCTTAACTTTGTGCAAGAAGGCGAGGCGAGCTACTTTTACAAGTAGCTTTGGGAAAGAATGCTTCCAGAAAAAACACTTTTCCATCTGTCACAAATGTAAATGTGCAGAATTTTCTAAATGCCACTGAAACATTATCTGTAACAATACAAGTTCAGTTGCTGTTTGATTTAACTCTGTTATAAAGAGCAATCTGTTTACAGGACAAATTAAAGTGTGCTTGAAATATTTTATGATTGCTTCCTGTACATAAATTCGTAAATTTTAAAGATAAATATGTTTCTTCATATGTATAGAAAGATGTTTGCATCTCCATTGTTGTAAAAAAGTACTCAAATTCACATTTTATTTTATAAAAGTCTAAAAAGTATAACCTTTTTTTCCAATTAAATTATGAATCATCCCAGGTGAATCTGTATTCAGCTGACAGCATTGTTTGCTGAATCACCTTCACTGCTGTCACAGCTGCACTTTTTGGGGAATGTCCATCGGCTTTGCACAACTAAAGACCAAATCTTCTGAATATAACAGATTTTTAGTTGGATTTGGACTGTAATTGAAAGAGGAATCTTTTAGTGTTTTCCCTGAATGCATTCTGACCAGACAGCAGCATTATATAAAGTGTTTGAAAACTGAGAGCTGCTAGAATTCAAGTCTTTTGTATTGGTGACATATAATCCTTTCAAATGTTCAAATGAAACACTTTGAGGTTTGTAAAGTGGAAATTTGGGTCAAAGTTTCAGGAGTGTGAATACTTTCAGAAAGCTTGTTTCTTTTGTGGAGCTATGTCCTTTTAAATCATAAAGTTGCACTGATTCATAATATTGCTACATAGAGACACTTGATTAACCAATGACTAATTGCTTACTTTGTTGACTACATAATTAGTTGGACATATCCTTTTTTGTTGCTAAACAAAAAAAGGACATGCCTTGATTCCATTGTGACAGAACTACAGTTTTGTGGTTCTGTCATAAATGGACCATAATTATATAAGTGAACCCGTGTCCTCTGCTCCTCAGTGATGGTGCCCCAGCTGCAGGCGGCGGCACCTTACGACGGTTACTGTGCTTTCTTTACCGTCACCCACGACATCGCCATCATCGTTCTGTACTCCCTGCTCTTCTTCCCTGTCCTCTCCCTGTTCATCTACATGTACTTGGACATCCTGAAGATCGCCTGCATCCACCACAAGCAGATCTCCCAAATCAGGCAAACCGGCTCAAGAGCTGAGGACAGCCATCACGGACAGTCCCAGTACCACCATCATCACCAGCATCACCTGCTGCGGAGCTGGAGTCACGTCAAGGCCTTGAGGACAGTGGGGGTGCTCATCGGCTGCTTCTTGGTGCTTTGGAGTCCTTTCTTTGTGGTGTGCATTGTGCACCTTCTGTGTAGGGAGTGTGCCCTCAAGGAAGTGCTGGAGAACTACCTGTGGCTCCTGGGGCTCCTCAACTCTCTGATAAACCCTCTGGTCTATGCCTGCTGGCAGAGAGAGGTGCGGCTGCAGCTGTCTGACATGTTTTCCTGCATCACAAACAGGTTGCTGTCTACTGCACCGCCGAGTGTCATGGAAAGATGCCACTCATTGCCGCCTGTGCAGACTCATGCTTGTGTTTCTGAAGGAGATACACCCAGTCCTTCCATTATACTACCAATCAGCAGCTTGGACACCAATGCTGTTCACCTGTCTGACACAACCAGTTTGTGATGGAAAGAGGGAAACACTACAGATATTTAAAATGCACTAATAAAGTGACCAACTCTGTGGTTAGTATTCCAATGGAGATTCTCGACCAGAAAGTGAAAAATAGACCTAACAGAAATTTGCAGGTGTCACGTTTTTAATGAACCTCAGGTTAGCAAGCGAACATTTTAAGGTAAAAGCACAAGCAGACCAACTGGAAAATACGGATCTGATTTTGGGCTGAACAGGAAAACTCTAACATGATCACCTCAATGGTTTGGCTGGATGTTCAAGGGCCAAAGGAAATTATTTTACATCACCATTCCTTTAGGATTAGTGGTATGCATGTGATACACAGTATATGCTAAAATGTTTTTATTGGGACTGTGGCAGCTGCTTTATAAATAAATTAAAATGGTCTCAAAATATGTTTGATAATTTGTGCAAACAGAACAGTGTGCAAAACACTATTTTGTGTCAAGGAGGCAATTCTAAGGATATAAACATTTCAACATTAGGTCATTTAAGCAATAAAACTTTGTGATCAGTCCAAGTTGAAAAGTTCAGACAACCACAGCCCGAACTCTGTTTTTATACACAAAATCCAACCTGAAGGTAAGATGTTACCCCAACGACCTAATATTAACAGAACTTAATCTCACCCGACCCTATCCAGAAAGTTTACTCCCATCAGATGCTGGATGCTTGAAAGTGAAACCCAAGACATCCTTTTCTATCTGGTTAATCCAAATTCAGTTCAGTTGGCCTAAACAGTGCTTTATTGATCCCAAAGGGAAATTAAATTTCCTTGTAACTCATATTATACAATTATTTTCAAAGAGTTATTTTGGATGCTGGTGTTTCTGTGGTAAAGGATGGATCTCCTGTAGCAGTCTGTATTACAGCAGCTCTATAGAAGCCTCTGGCGTTCTGTTGTTGTGACAGTTTCATGGTGAGCTTGCTCAGGGTTTGTCAATAATTTTCTTGATTTTATGTGAAATCCTTCTTTACACCTTCCTCTCCAGGGGTTTTATAGAATCCCCAGAACAGAACCAGTCTTCTGTTCTGGTTGTTGAGCGTTTTCAGGTCCCTTCAATTCAACAAAAAATTACCTGACCACTTGGGGGTACAGGAATTTCATTCCCAGAGGGTTAGTTTACCCTTTAGCATAAAAAATAAAAAGATGTGGTTGACATGACAGGAAAGTAATGTTTCTGGTTCTTATGCGGCTGAAAAATGGGAATTTGTTGAACAGTTAACATCGGCAATGAAAGATGGGGATCACTATAGGAAATGCATGTCTTCATTAACAGCAAATGATTATTCACTTGAGGATCCAAAACATAGTATAAAAGGGTAACAAGCACAGCTCCAAGGACTCACCCTTGTGGAACACCACTGAGGAGGTTTACAGTTTCTATTAATTCAGGATAGCAAAAATTGCCTCTAAGAAACTCAGTCCTGATGAATCACAAAGACCAGATGAGAATTAAAAATTTCAACACTTAAATTAAATATTTAATCTGTTAATTACCTAATTTTTTTAATTGTGCAGTTCTGCATAAAATTGATGACCATGTATATTTGTATTTTTTTCTCCCTCAATAACAAACACCTTCATTTAAAAAAAGGATTTAGTTTTTACTTGTGTTGTCTCTGTCAAATATTTAAATTGGTTTAATGTTCTGAAACACAAACATGGAATTTTTCACACCACCGTAAATACTGACTATTATCTTGGACTTAGAAGTGGAATATTTTAAATCGAATTCAAAACCTTTATCTCCATTTTTTGGACAAATGCTTTTTTGACTGCTCAAGCAATAAGTTGACTTTTACTCTTCTCACGTTTGGAAGAAGACTAATAAAAGCCACTCTATATAGAACATCAGTGGTCAGAGGTCAGTGGTAGTAGAAGGCAGGAAGTTTAATGACGTACTGTGAACAGGCGAGCTGGGTAATTCCCTAGGGGCCTCAGACCCGTCCCACTGAGGAACTCCTGATTTTCCCTTTGTGCACACTAACTCCTAGCCTCATGTCCCAAACTTTCCCCACATTCAACTGAAGGAAGTTCCATAAAAGAGTTGGCATGGAAACACAGATCATGAAAACTCTGAACAAGATTTAGAATAAATGTTTTCTGACAAATTCACATCTCCTATGTATCTTCTTTGTCTTATTTATTTAATTATTATTGCACAAACTGAAGACATGTGAAATGTCAAGTTTTGCTTAATCTGAAAACCTTTTCATGAAAAATCTAGGTATGAATTATGTAGTGGGGAAGAAGCAGAATGTCTTAATGAGAGCAACATCTTCCTTAGAATAGTCTGATTTTTCACTTTTTTTCAAGTTCCAACTGTCAACTGTTCTTGGATAAATTCATGTTGGAAACATAAAATGCATTTTCATCAAACTACAAAAGATAAAATAATATATATATATTTTTTTTGCATAGAGAATGAATGCAATGTGCGACTTACATTCTGTGTAGATCTACAGTATCTTGTAAAGTGGATTGAATTAAAGCAGAATGTACTTTTCATATTTCGGAAATAATAGAAATAATTCCTTTCATTTCACAACTGTGCATGATACAAACTCCAATAACATACAATGCTTGTTGTTGCAACTTGGTTAATTTAGACAAGGTTTAAAAGGGTATGAAGCCTATTACCAAGTACTTTTATAATGAACCAGCTTCTTTGACTTGCTTTTATTCATGTTTACTAGCTTTTCTCTAAAAAGCAGTGGTTGAAGGATTTGCCAACAGATATTGTTTTATATCTGCCACAGCTGCCTCGAGGTACAATAATATTACCAAGTATCTCACACTATTTTAGACAAAAGCAAAAGCCGTATCTTTCCATTTTTCTATAATTAGCATGGCCTTTGTTTCTCAGTGTGTGATGGGCTGAGTCAACTGAAGCAGAGCAGATCACAACCATCAGGCTGGGACCCACTTTGTGTAATCCCACTTTATTACGTCTGTGTAATCTAAACTGATGGCTGTCAGAGAGAAAACACGCTGCCAGTTTATCTGGCAGGCTGCATTTGAGCGTGTAATATTTTCCACCTGGATAACCGTTCGCTCATGGAAACTTCCTCAGCTGCTTGAACCACGATAATTATCCCGCACTTCACCTGCCAGCAGTCTGGATCAACAAAACACTTTAACTGGTTGATGTCATGGATTTCTACAACCGGCTGGCTGATATTTACCCAGGACTAATACGCTGTGGGACCGATCAGCTCTGCAGGACTCAGTCTGGTATTTTTTATTTGTTGATACAATATTATACAATATAAAAGCCCTCTCAGAGTAAGACATATTTTAATGGGACAATGTGTGCAATTGAAACCAGAAGTTCACATTCACCAAGTAAAAACACTTTTTTTTCTTTGTTTGTTCTTTGTTTGAAGTCAAATCAGACCAAACTTCTCTGGTTTAGGTGAGTTAGAATGACTGAAATGAAAAAAAGAAGATGTCACATTTATGTATCAATTAATGACTTCAAAATCAGAAGTTTACATGCATTTTCTAAGTATTTGGCAGCATTGCCTTTGCACTGCATAACTCAGGTCAAATATTTCGAGTTTTCTTCAATCTGCTTGCTGGACTTCTGATCCATTACTCCTGACAGAACTGCTGTAACTGTCAATCTCTATAGAGCTGAGATCAGGGGTTTGTGATGGCTGAAGCATTGACTCTGTTGTTTTCATGCCACTTTGCAACCACTTTGGCTGTATGCTTAGGTTAATTGTTTATTTAGACATGAGCCTTAACTTCCTTTGATGATGCTTAAATAACATAATGTTCTTTCCACAGGATGCCATCTATTTTACGAAGTGCACCAGCTCCTCCTGCCATAAACTTCAATCGAATGCGGCACCTTTGAGCATCTAGAAATTGTTTCCAAGGATAAACCAGACTGGTGCAGCTCCACAATTTGCTTTCTGCAAACTGCTTCCCTTTAACAGCCACTGCAGTTTATAACTTTGAACAAATTGAGCTTGGATTGGCCCGTCTCCAGCATCATTTCTGTTTCAATGACCATTATTATTATGAATATAATTGCATGATCCCACAAAAAATTGCTGGACAGCTACAGCAATTTTACACTGTATGTTGGAGAAATAATTGACTTATTATTGTCTTGCTATAACTCATGTTTTGGGTGCTATGTTTTCTGTCAATATAATAAATTATATATTCTAAGGAAACTGATCGTAAAACTTGCAAAACATTTTTAAAAATGAAATTAAGTTTAATTCATACATGATAATTTTCTTTTTTTCTTTTTTTTAGAAAATAGCTGCTGGAAGTAAACGCCAGCACAACATAACCAGGAGATTGGGTTGGAAGAGTTGCATGAATGTGTTAAAGAACATTAACACATTCATGTGTTAATATAATTACCCACCAGAATTATGGGTGGGGATTTAATTAATATAATTTCCCACCAGATGGCGCCACAGTTTCCTCTCCTCACGTCCTTCAGTTTCTCTCTTAATCATAAATATAAGGAGACAAAACCCCTGACAGTTTAGGAAGATGTGAATAAGGAAACATGTATGGCAACAACACCAGCTGCTTTTCCATTGACCGTAAAATTGCACAGTTTAATGTTTAGAAAATAAATTTGCTCCATGGACACAGCAATTTTGAAAAACTTGATTTTGGATTAAAAAAAGTTTTGCCACTAGGGTGAGATCATTTTTTTAGCCATATCAAAATTGATTGATTTCACAAAACTACAATGTAAACACTTTTTTCACATCACACGAGCCACATGAGCAACAACCGGATGTTAACATTGGTGCAAACAGGAAAAGACAACATGAAATCATTTCTTATTTAAAACAACAACAACAAAAAAAAACTGTGTTTTTCATTGACAAAGATTTGGGCACTTTTGTATAAGAAACACAGCTGGTGTGAGATATAATGGTATCACATACCGATTAAATTAATGTGGAACAGCTGCAGGGCAACATAAACAGGAATGCTCTCACAAATGCAACAAAACCACATGGGAAAACCATTTCTTGGGTGAGGTAGACCAGGACTGCGATCTCGTTAGCTTCGCTGCAGTTGCTGTTCCGGTTGCTGCTGTGTTCTCAGTGGGCAGAAGAACGGATGCCACAGCGCTTCTTCCAGAGTGATCCGCCTGCTGACGTCGTACTCCAGCATGCAGCCCAGCAGGTCGAACAGCTGCTTCTCCTCCTCACTGTTTGTTCTCATGTACTGCTAAAAAAATAAATCAATAAATAAATATTTATTTCTTCTTGAGGATTTAAAGCTGCAGGCAATCAGCTGATGTATGCACATCTTTTTAAACAAAGCAATTACTGTGTTAGCTTAAGGACTGGTTCTTAGTCCAGTCAAGAAATGGAACCATACTTTTATTTCAGTATGTTGTCTCTCACTGTGGGAATGTTTAAATGTTTGAAATGCATCATAAATTTCAGTTTATTGTTGATAGTCACACTTGATTTCCAGTAAACCCAGACTGTCACAAGTTGTTTTCAAACATGTCAAGAAACATACAAATAAATGTATGATGCACCTACACCAAGTGTTTCCTTATTGTTACTTCATTTCATGCAGAATCTCTGTCTGCACCGATGAAGATTTACTTACTTAAGTCTGCTAAAGAGTGACACATATTCAAACTATTACCAGGATTTATTGTTTCACTAAACTCACCAGCATGGATAGTACAGAACAGCAGCGTTCAAATGTTTTGCACTGCTGGCCAAAATAGTCAAAATATTCACTTGCCTATAATTATTGGCATGATTAAAAACACACAAAAATTATATTATTTTCATTTGACCTCATTGGCAATAGATGAAAAATCTGACATTTTAATGAAATAGAAAAAAAAATGTTCTTCAAAAGCCATTACCTTATTTACCCAATTTGATGAATGTTTGTGGCCAATTCTGTTTTTGAGTATAAAGTTGGATGTTTGTAGCTTTAATTGCTTTGTTAAAATGAAAACAAAAAAGCAAGACTAATAAAATCTTTATTCACATTGTTTTTTGAAACAATGTGATATTTATCTTGAAAGGTGCTACATAAGTAATGTTTTACTTACTTAAACTACTTTGTTTAAGTAGGTTAACCATTCAATATTCATTGAAAAATTCTTCCTAGAACAATTTCAAAAACTGCCCATCTGTGGGTTGAATGTAACTGCGTTAGACGGGTTCAGAAAACTAAATCTTTGTTTTACCATCAGAGGTTGGCAGTGTGTCTGAATATCATCTTCAGAGGAACTCGCATTATTCCAGTTCAAACGCCCATTTTTAACAAACTTCTTCTTCCTGCATGTCAAACAGACATGGCTTGTAGTAATTCAACAGTAATAACAGACAGACATCAGTTAAAATTTGCACTGTGGGGGCTTTTGTGCATCAGTTAGCATGACTATATCAAGAGAATAATATTTGCTGGTCTTAGCAACTGTTATAGTAACAAAACTTACAGACAATACAGTCCTTACTATATTTTGATTATTGTTATCTTGTTGAAATTTGTGCATTAATAAGTTATCATCTGCATAATATGACAGAAAAAAAATAGCTACAAAAACTTTCAGTCATTTCCCAATTGTTGAAAAGATCTCCTGAAATCATTTTAAACATCTAGTCAGATTTTGAACATTTAAAACATTTTTTGTCAGTGGATGAAATATTTAAATACAGCAGAAAACAATGACCGTCCCATACTGGACAGGATGTCTGCTGTACCTGGTCTGTTTCAGCAGGCGGGGTGGAATCGGCCCCAGGACCCTCTCCATCATGGCCAGATGTTCTCCACAGTCATGACTCTGAAATAATACAAATAAATGTTTCAATAAAGCTTTCTACTGTTTTCAAGAATACCTGAGTTTGTGTTTCTGTACAGGGAACAGTGTTCGTCCGAGGTAATACTCGATGAGAACGCAGCCCAGACTCCACACGTCACACGACTGGTTCCAGCCCAGATCTGAACACAAACACATTATCTGATGTTTCTAAAAACACTCACACCTGAAATCATTTAGTTTTTAATGCAGGATTTGAGTTGAGCATACCGAGTATGACTTCTGGTGCTCTGTAGTGCCGTGTCGACACCAGAGTCTCATGGTGTTGGTGGTCAAAGGTAGAGGTGCCAAAATCCACAACCTTTATGTCTAGACTCCTTGGTTTTGTGTGTTTACACTCCTGACACAGACACATGCGCACACACACCCCCCCACACACACAGATCTAAATGTCACCACTAGGTCAAACTTTACATGAAAGTTAAGGTTGTGGTGCTTTTAGGGAAGTCTTTACCTCCTGCTGGCTGTACTCCGTGTCGCAGTCACAGCTCACAAACAGAATGTTCTCTGGCTTCAGGTCTGTGTGGGTCAGCTTGTTACGGTGCAGAACTGTGGAACAGAAAAAATTTTATTTGTGCATTTTTCTAGTTTTTCTTAGGTGCTGCAAAGTGAGTCTTCATTCAAAAGACAAGACATTTGTACATTTAACTAAGAACTGACAGAGGACCGTGCTGTTCATGGGGACTAGAGACGACAGCTATCAGTGGTAAACTAACATCTGCAAATGCTTTAGACCTGCTCTAAAAACACTTAACAGTTCAAACACCAATTTTATGCATATGTGGAAAAGCTAACGTCTACAATCTTCCCAATCTCCAAGGAAGATTGGAAAGATAAAGCCAATCAGCGCTGAAGAAAATAAATGGCACTCTTGGATTGGCTGGTTTGCAAATGGCTGACATTGTGCTACTTTAGCACCTTTCAAGATAAATATCACACTACTTTAGCACAATGTCAGGTTACATTGTGCTAAAGTACTTTAGCTTTTGATCCAGCATTTACTTTCAAACATTTTCTTCAAAGTCTATGAATAAGATGGAAATTCAAAGCTTGTGAGATCAGAATCACAGGAAGTGGTTATGTTCAGTCTGTGGTGTGAAACTATGGAATGTTTTACTGTGGAATTCAGGCAATGCACAAACATGACACAATTCAGACTAGAAATAGTCTACAGTAAACACTAAACACAATACATTTTCTTTATATATTATACTGATGTTGCTGGAGAAGCGATTGGTTTTAATAAGTTTATACTTCTACCCACTCCTTAAACATTGAGGATTTATTTTATTACTGTTTAGTTTGAAACTTTTAACATTCAAAAAACATCAAAATAATCAAAAACGAGAATCTGCAAACATTGAATCAGAAATAGTCAGGGGTCTACTGTCGTGTCATCCCTTTACTATCCAATACAGTAAGAGTCCTTTCATCCATTTGTTGTCTTCCACAAAACAAAACCAAAAAATACACAGCAAACTATTAATGCACAGACTCACAACTAACCCATGAGTCAAACCCAAGACCTTCTTTTTTCAAACAACTGTGCCACGATTTATTTAAAAAACAGCCTAAAGTTTTCATTTGATTTAATGTATGTTTTATAGTTTCATCCACAAGCAAATATTGGTTAAAAACGTACATTTTGATAGCAGCTTTAATTTGGATTCATGCTACGGGAAGCATTTTGTAAAACCAAGAACAGTCAGCACTTTGTTCAGAAGTCACATCCACAACCATCATCCATCCATCCATCCATTTTCCTGCAGCCTTTTTCCCTTACTGGGGTCGGGAGGGTTGCTGGTGCCTATCTCCAGCTGTCATTTCGGGCGAGAGGCGGGGTACACCCTGGACAGGTCACCAGTCTGTCGCAGGGCAACACAGAGACATACAGGACAAACAAACATGCACACACACACTCACACCTAGGGACAATTTAAAGAGGCCAATTAACCTGACAGTGATGTTTTTGGACTGTGGGAGGAAGCCGGAGTACCCGGAGAGAACCCACGCATGCCCAGGGAGAACATGCAAACTCCATGCAGAAAGACCGGGGCCGGGAATCAAAACCCAGAACCTTCTTGCTGCAAGGCAGCAGCTCTACCAGCTACGCCACTGGGCAGCCCTCCACAACCATCAGCACACCAATATTCAGGGTTAGCAGTTAGGACTCATAATGTGAACTTACAGCTGACTGCTCTGAAGATCTGGAAGGCGATGTGTCGGATCTGCTCCACACTGAAAGGGACGAAGTTGTTCTGTTGCAGGAACTCGAAGGTGCTGGGACCGAGACGCTCCAGAACAATGCAGATGTGGGATTTATGCTTGAACCAGTCCAACATCCTCACACAGGGGCTACCAGGAGAGAAGAATCCGCAAGGACTCAAACTGCCTTTATGATTGAAGACCTCAGTTGTCAAAAATTAACTTCCTGCAATGCCTAGTTTGGCTTTAAAATTGAAAATTAACCAAAGGGTTCAAAATGAGTTCCTCACAATCTGTTGTCATCGTCCAGGCTGTTGATCTCCTCAAGCACAGCAATCTCTGCTCTCGCAACTTTACAGAAACTCTCAAACTTCTTCACAATTTTCACAGCCACACGCTGACCTCTGGATGCACAGACAAAATGACAGAAATATGTCAGAGTTCATTTCTCCTGCAGTGGTCTAAGCGATAGACTGATCAGCATGCATGCTTACCTGTGTCTGTCAATACACTCCACTACTTTTCCAAAAGCTCCTTCTCCAAGCGTGGAAGAAATTTCATCTGGTAAGAGATTTTTATTTTATTTTGTTTTCTTAAAGTTTTCATTTTAAGAGTCTCTCTTGTGCATGCCAAGCTGATATTTTTCTTGTTGAGTTCAGTTAGTATCTCCACAACTTGCTTTGTTGCTGAAAATGTTCTATATAAATAAAGTTGCCTTACCTTACCCTAGCCTTATATTTTTTATTCCTCTCCAATGCATGTATATGCCATCCATTTACTTTGCCTAAGTATTTCTCTGCTTTTCATCATTTCCAACTCAGGTTTTCCTTCATATGTCTGGAAATCTTGAGGCGTTTTACCCCAAATCATGACGATGTTCATGGACAGGATGTATGTGTGCCTTTGTGTTTGAAGTTCATCCACTCAGATTGAAACTACAAGAGAAATGCTTCAGAGGTGAAACTCAGTGCTGCGTACATCTGTCTTCCAACACAAAGCCAATGTGATAGTCCAGGTTTCCGTCGTCGTCGCTCTGCCTGCTCTCTCTTTGCTGGGTTTCCTTTGGTCCATCGTCTGCAGCAATGGGACTGCTGTCATGGAAAGATGCTGATTCAAGTTGGACTGAGGAGTCTTTAGACTGCTGAGCAAATGCAGCAAGAAGGAAATTTATTAAAAGTCATCAAAGAACAGAATTTAACCCCAAATGATGTTGTTTATAACCAAGAACAATTTCTAAAGTAATTTTCAAAACTCTGGCCAAATCTTAAAACAGTATTTTTTACTCCACTGATCAGCAATTTGGAAACTTGACTCGTCTAAAGCTGAAAATATTAACAGAAATTATTTTACTTTCTTACTTTTTAGCAGCTGAAGTAGAACTAGTACAGCCACTACAAGTTTTTTCTTTTTTTTCCCAGAAGGGTGTGTTTTTTCATTTTTTGACATAAGAAGGTTAAAAATGACCAAACTAATTAAAGGAGGTCACTATTTTATTAAGTTTGTTACAGTTTAAGATGAATAAATTGAAATAAAAATTACTGACTGTTATGAAAACAAGAATTCACCTGCTGAGAAGTACTTCTTTTGCTTTGCCTGCCAGAATTGGTATATTTTCCTCTAAAAAGCAGCTAAACTAATCCATTAGTTACTTAGAAAATGAGACATTCTGGTAATATATTTAGTTATAAGGAGGCAAATAAAGCTATAATAGTTAGAAGTTCTGAAAAACTATGAAAGGCCCCTCCTCTAAGTCTTACAGCATTTCTGACTCTTGATTTCAGATTGAAAAAACTTTATTTTACTGATTTAGAGACGTCCAGGACGGGCTGCTGTGTCTTCTTGGAGCTTCCAGACTTTGAGTCTGATTTAAACTTCCTCATGCCTACAAGATGAAAGAAAAGTCAATTTGTTTACATTAAATACACTGGAAACAGTTACTGTGTCTTTAGGGCTTCATACTCTTCTGCTCATCTAGAGTTTTGTAGCATAAATTATGGCAAATCATTTGGAATCAGTTGAGTCCTAACATAGAGCCTTGCAAAAATATTCATACCCGTCGAAGTTTATTTTTATGGGTGGAATTTTATGTGACAGATCAAGGCAAGTGAGTTTACATAAATATTCTTTGTTCAGGTGGGATTTTGCAGCTAAGATGTGAATTATAACAAATAGTTCAAAGCAGTACGCTTCAGAACAGACTTAGAAAAAAAAATCAACTGCAAGACTAACTTTGAGAAAGAAAATCTTTACCTCTCCAAGGATCATTGTCGTCATTTTTTCCCATAACTCGACTGTTTACACCCAGAACTTTGTCCCACTTTGTTCCTTTTCTGTCTGAACTTCAATAATACCTGAAAAACAGAAAGAAAACTTTCTGTTCTGCAACGTCTGTGTGATTAAATGACTTTCGAAAACGTCTGGATTGAGAACGTTTCAGGTGGGAACATTTAGCAAATGACTGCAATAATAGGATTGTTGTGATCCCACCCACTAACAGTCATACAGATTCAGAACATATTTCTTTAAAAGTTTGTGCATTCGATTCCAGAAAAGTTCATGATTAACTATTTTACAGTTTTCGATTTGCTGCTGCTTTGGTGAGATACAAGCCTTCAAACAGCTGATAAATCTTTCATTTTTGCAGATCTGCTTAATAATCTCTGACTCTCTGTGGCTTCATGGGACAAACCTTTTGTTTTTCTGACTGGAAACTCAGAAACATCGATCTCCTAGAACAGACATGATGCAGCCTGATGTCAATCTTACTACTTGTCATGTACAAACGACTGAGGCTGTTTATAAGAACTTTATTATTGTATCTAAAGTAATTTATTGGGTTATCATGAGACTACAAACACAAATTTAAAAAAGTCTACATGTTGTAATTGCTGAAAGATCTTTTGCTCATTTATTTTTTTTTCTGTGCACACTTAAGCTTTCATTTTCTTTGTTCACACTGAACATTTTCATTCAGTTTAATTCTATTTAGTTGCATCCTGTTAAATTAAATTGAATTGAAGGCTGCTGTTGATTCATAGTGCTCTCTGCTCCATCACTGTTCCACCTGTCAGAGCTTCTAATGTATCTTCCTCCGTCCCTCTTCCACAAATAGCACACATGCCAGTCAGAGCGGAGGTTTCTTTCACCGTGTTGTTTCTCTTCTGCTTTTCGTCACCTCCTTCACCTTCCCTGCATTACTTTTACGTGCTTTCCTTGCATCTTAACAGTTTTACGTTTAGCTAGATTTAAACTGCTCTGATGCATAGTAAAGTGTTTTGAAGATATTTTTCTTTTTTTCTTTTTGAGGTGCAGAGGAGCTTTGCTTTTTATAGATGATAACGTGAAGGAGCGTTGTGCATTCCCTGGAAAGGTTTTTTCCTCCTCCCTCTCCTGGAAATGGATCTCAGTCTCCAGGCCCGGGCCAGCCAGCAGGCCGGCCCAGCTGCTTCTCCTGTACTGTAAATCAGCAGCAAGGAAGACTCGGCTCTCCTGACAACTCGTCGGATTTTTTTGTCACTCACTTTAATCCTCCAACACTCACGGGACACCAGCCGGTTCCAGGAGCTCGGTGTCACTCCGTTTACAGCTTGATGAGCAGAACAGGACTGCAGTTAGAAGTCAGACTGTCAACACCGTCAACAGCAACTTTACAGGATAGAAACACACGTTTGCTCTTTATCTGCAGGGAAACAGGTTTGCTCTTTACACCTAGCCAAAGTTTGTATGAGACACCCCCCCTCCCCCTTGCCTCCCTCTGTGTTGTCACCTTCCTAAAATAATAGTCTTAGCCATTTCCTGCCAAAACTGATTTTTGACATTGGCCATTATTTTGTGGAGTGACAACATATTTTATTGGGATTTATGTGATGTGCCAACACATCATATGATATGGAAAAGGAGTGATTTATAGTTTCAATATTTCTCAAGATTGAAGCTGTAGTATGTAACTTAAGAAATAAAATCCATATTTATTAAATCTGTCACTATGTTGTGACATAGAGATAAAAAACAAAAAGCTTCTCCACTGCCTCACAATAGAACCGTCACCTGAAAAAATGCACAGCGCCAGATTCACATATTTTTTCAGCTTCAGTTTCAAATTATTATTATTATTATTTTGAACAAACTTAATGGTCCTAATTTTGCTCCATATTTAAGCGCCCAGAAAGTTGTTGTGCTTTCTGCCTCTTTTAACCTCTTGCCCCTAAATAAAATTCAGTGCACATAATAACACCCTGAGGTCACATAAAGAGTCTCACCATAAATCCAGCTGCTCTGTGAGGTTTCTTAGAAAACAGTCATCAAACATCATCATGACGACCAAACAGCACAGCAGAATGCTCTGGCAGAATACATTGTTGAGGTTATAAAACAATATTTCAAGCTTGAAGAAATGAGCAGGACACAGCAAGCGTGGAAGAATGAGCTGTGGGTTTGTCCAATCTGACTGAGTTTGTGCTATTCTGCAAAGAAGAAAAGGGAAAATATTTTACTCTGTAGATGTGAAAAGCTGGTGGAGATATGCCCTAAAATGCAGAAGCCATCATTGCAATAAAAGGAGGTTCAATAAGGAAGTGATGTGAGACTGAATGTAAACTCATGGGACTCCTTTCTGATTTGTACTCATAGAGCATCTCATTGTTCTGCCATGTCATAAATAAGTGCTGCCTTGTGTTGCTGTAGCACATAAAATCCCACGTAGTGAAGTTTGTGGTTGGAACAAGACAAAAATAATAAAATTGCACATATCTATGCATTTGTTTTGGCATTGGAAAACGTACTAGTTTTATATTTATACTCCTTTGTTTATCACATTTCATTAAAACATTAATTTTGTTCATTTTCTTTTGGTTTTGATTTAAGATAGAAACAATGATACCAAAACAGCTTATATGCTAATGCATAATGTAATAATTATTGTTAAAGCTCTGAATTGCTTTGCTAAGATAATAATCTTAATCTGCATTATTATATATAATTGCAGTTTGTCAATGCTTAGCTTCAAATTGGACTTAGTGATCTCATAAATTTATGATTTTTTCTTTAAACTCTCACATTCTGCTTCATAAATGCTTTGTTTATTCAAACAAAAATACATTTTCAAAAGAACTGAAACTGAAGTTAACTTTATGCAGGAGAAAAGAGGAGCAAACATGTTAGAAATTCATGACTGAGATTATTTCAAAACAAAAAGCAAAATAAACTGGCAATCATAAATGTATAATGTATATATTTTGTTTTGTTTCTTTATACTCAACATCTGAATCTGAAACTGGTTTGGAAAACTCCTCAACTCCATTCCATATCATCCATGTTATTGTTTCACAGGTCATCTGATACGGCTAAAATTAGAGTGTTTGACTTTTCAGGAATCAGACCAACTCTGCTGTGACGCACTAAAGAAAAGTTTTGCCTCGATACCCGACAGCTGTATTTGACTGGACCCTAACAAGAGTCTGAGCTGTGAAAGCCGATCTCCTTTCACAGCTCCAACAATTATCCCTGCTAATCTGACCGTTGCTGTCACTACGACATTTTCCCGCAATTAGTGACCGCTTTTGAAATATCAAGAAGGATATAAGCACAGTATGTTATTGCTTACAGAAAATGATCTTTGTTATTGAAATGCAGCTTGAATTCCTGACTGTAAAGTTAGAGGTTGTTTCCCCTGGTCTGGTGCAATGGGGATAGCAACAATGTTTGGCTTATTTAACAATTAATGTATTATTATCAACATTATTAGTAAAGTTATAGTCCTGATTATCACCATTATTACTTTACTTTGATAAATGAATCCAAGTGTTTGAGAAAAGAAAACCAACTTTTAAAAAATGACCTAGTTTATTACAATTAATAAAACTAAGTTTATCCAAGTAAATATGTCAAGTTTGTTAAGTTCTCAAGTTAAACAAACCTAAATAAATTAAGCCTGATTACATGTTCACAAATTAACTCATTTTTTAGGCTGCAGCTCCATTTTCTCTTTCTCAGGGTAGGACCTTTTGATTTGTTCCTTGGAGTTCAAATATAATACAACGCAAAGGTCCGTTTCTTAATACATGCGTCAGAATTGAAAATACAAATGTACAATCAAAGACAAGCAGCAAATAGTGGCATCAGAAAGTCTCCAACATTTGACACAAACATTTATGCCAAATGTTTGTGGCTCATGCCAGTAATAATATGAACGTGCAGAGTTTATTATTATTGTGACACGGAGTAATTATGACTCATAGCTCAGAGAAGTTGAGCAATTTAAAAATAGATTGAAAAATTAAAAGACAATGTAGCCATTTTCAGTGGCTATATTTTCTTTTAATGTAGCCATTTTTGCACCACGGTATTATTTCTGATGAAATATTGCAAAGAGCTCTGGAAATATAAGAAAACTTTTCAAAAAAGTCTCAGTTACAATAATGCATTTGTACTATGAGACAATTACATTTTTGTGAACTTATGTGAACCAAATTTTGTAGATGATGTGCATACTGAAATAAAATAGAAAAAAATATATATGTACATAAAATAAATGTTTAAATAGTATCAGAATAAATTAATCTGAACAAATATAATTCTGTAATGCCAAATCTAATTTTTTTTGTACAATTTCTTAATGATTCTTAAATCTTTGCTTCTTTAACAAAGTTTTTACTTCATATACTTTTCACCACAACAGCTCAGAGCAAAAAATTTTGCAAAAATTTAGAAAAGGACATGTTTATTTGTTGTTGTTATTGTTGAGCAGTTTAATTGTTACAAATGTGAATGTCTGATTATTATTTCTTTAAGTTTAAAACAATTCTGCTCCTTTGATTAAAATTTTTTCACAGATTTGACTTAAAGCAGAAGTTTTCGCAAACATTAAGATTTGTAATAGACTTTACTTCTGTAGTTATTCTTTTTGTTTAATTATTCTATTTGATGCCCTTCTCCCTCTAAATGGATGATGTCATTTCATTTAGCTTACAGCCTAAATAAACTCTGATATTTTGACCCAGGAAGTGATGAGAGCTTTTGAAAAAGACTCCTAGTTCTGCCTCAGGATCTTTTCCTTGATCTCAGAATGAAACGAATTTCCCTACTTACCTGACGTTGCTCCTGGAGATTTTCTCCAGTCTGCTTCTTCTCTGCTCGTCTGTCTGTTCACCTTCGTATCCCTCCTCCTCCTCCCAGCAGCCACGCAGCCGCTTGTTGCCACGAGGTACGGCTGCCAAACAGGGAGACACCGATATGGCGTTCACGGTGGTGCAGTAAAATATCAAGCCGGCTAGAGAAAACTAAGCCACGGACATTCCTGTGTCCTTCGAGGGCAGTAAAATCCTCCGCCAAGTTCAGTGAAAAGATAGCTGCTCCTGCTGTGACCCCTGGCCTGGGACTACATGGGCTCTTCTTTCATGGAGCAGAAGAAAACACGGTGTACTGAAGCTTATCTGGAACGCATGACGCAAAATGATCAGGAAATATTGTGAGGTTTACTTTGTGAGCACTGAAAAACAGATTAAAGAAATTAGTGACTTTAAAACTGGATTTTAATGCATATGACTTGGGTCACATGTGTGTCTCTATAGTTTGTCTCACTGCTCTTGAAAAACTGCTACAAAACTGGGGGAGTGAGCTGAAAGCTGAGTGTTGTCTGGCATGTTTAAAGGTCAGACATTGGCCATGAACTGTGATTGTATCATTTTGTACCAGTTGAAATTGGACACACACCTTCTTTTGTTGCCACCTGGATTAGATGAAACACTGTACAACTACAGGCCATTCAAACCATTTTTATTGTGTTGGTTAACATTACATTTTCCAGAAAGTTTTGGGATCAATTGTTTTTTTTTTGGTTAAAGTGAGACAGATCTTTTTTGCTTTAACCACACTAATGTTCAGCTGGTAGCGTTTTTCAGCACTTTCTCATTGATTTTTTATAAAATGTTTAGCCTACATTATGTTGTCAGATAGGTTCTACCTGAAGTGTTACTAATCTCCCTGTGAAAGCAAAGTCCAGCCCTTTGACACATTTTTGAAAACTTCCATCAAGGTGGGGGGAGTCAAGATATACAGAGGGGCGTGGCCAAATGAGCAGATAAGCAAAGAGGGTTAAGACTGGCTGTGGAAAGGATGGAAGAAAGAGGAGCGATCTAGAGTCAACACACAGCTGCACTTATTAGAGCTTGAAACTAGAGATCAGACCCAAAATCTGAGTGTGGTGATGGACTCTGACCTGGACCTTCAGAGTCACATAAAGACAGTTATAAAGTCAGCCTTCTGAAGAACATTTCCAAGAGTAAAGGACTAACGTTTTAGCAAGATCTAGAGAAATGAATCCATGCATTTATCTGTGGTCACATTGATTACTGCAATAGTGTCTTAACAGGTCTGCCTAAAAAATCAGAGAGCTGCAGCTGATCCAGAATGCTGCTGCTGAGGTTCTAACTAGAACCAGGAACCAGGTAGAGCACATCCTTCCACTGGCTCCCTGTAGCTCAGAGGATGGACTGTAAAATACTGACGTTAGTTTATAAATCAATGAACGGCTTAGGACCAAAATACATTACAGGTCTGTATTTGTATCAACCTTCCAGACCACTAAGGTCTTCTGGTTCTGGTTCTGGTCTGCTCTGCAAACATGGAGAAGCAACATCCTGTTTCTATGAACTACAATCCTGGAACAAACTTCCAGAAAACTGCAAAACAACTGAAACACTGAGTTCCTTTAAATCAAGATTAAAAAAACTGCTCTGTTGCTGAAATAAACCAAGCTGTAGTTTCCATTGTAACAAACAGAAACATTTGATGGCAGTAGCTCTGTGCAACCTAAAGAGGGCAGTACTAAGATGGTTTTAGGCCAAAAAATGTAAAATATTTACACAAAAATGCCACAATTTGCACCAAAACATAAAGATTCTGGAGACTCCTACAACAAATACATTTTCACAAACATTTACTTTTTCCTAAGTTTGATTTGGTCCCATGTGGTAAAATCCATTTACAGGAATCATGCATTGCAAAACAGAACCCAGTCATACATCTCCTCCAATGTTTCACCATGAGTCAGAGAATAATGTGACCTTCCATTAAACTTCCCACTGCTGACTTTTAAAGATCTCTCTTTACTAGAAAACATCCTAATAAACTATCTTTAGTTTTACAGCTGGGAGCCAATTTAAATCTGACAACACTAAATTTATGACCAAAACACTGCAGCTGAAAGTCCTGAAGTAGTTGGTGCACAACTAGCAGGGAAACAACATCAGATTTAAACTTCTGTCGAGAAGTTTTTCTGTGTTGTTGAGAGGCCAAAGCTGGTTTCATAATAACTCTCAAGTGCGACTGCAGTTATTAAAATAAATGTAAACATCACAGCTGCTGTGTGCAATAAGTAGCTAATTTTAACTTGTAATTTATACAGCACCAAGAGGATTCTATACTTTAACTTCCCTTACTTCAATAACTATTAAACCACACAGCTGCTGTTCCGGTCAGCCACAATATAATGTAGTTTAACCCTTTATAATTGTACTATTTTTATAAAAGTCCAAATGCAACAAATACTTACTTGGTTCATTCTAATTTCTTAACATTTTCTCCAAGTGGCATTCTATACAAGGTTGTTTTGTAAATATATTTTTTAAAAGAACCACTGATATTGCCACAATTTATTTTGCATAGTTTTTCTGTGTCTTTAATAGAAAGTACCCCTGACTCAGCGCTTGTGTCCTTCGCTGCGTCTCTTTCCAGGACAAAGTATTTGAAAAGAATGTTGTTGCAAATGGCAACTCATACTGTAATATTCAGGAAAGTTAGATATGAATTCAACCTTTTTGTTTTGTGAAGCATTTTAAGACGCTTTAATTGGAGAAAAGCAAAATCTACAGTAAAAATAAACTGAACTGAACTGAACTTGTAGGAAATGCTTCCATGTGAATCAGTGTAGGGGAATATTAGAAGTGAAAAGGAAAGCAGGTGACAAATTCAATTTTCACCTTCACACAGCTTGTTGTTATAAAGAATATGATTTCAATTTTCATTTGTATTGACATGTACATGCCAAAGCTTTCAGCTGAGATTGGAAATTAGTCATCAGACAAACCAGCTGGCACTCAGGCAGCAGAGTGTCGATATGTATGGGAGTTGTTGCAATGAAACGAGGAGGGATCAATTGTTCAGCTAGCAATCTTTTGTTCTTTGACACTTTAGATATTTTCCACATTTATACCTTTAAAAGCATTTTTTCATTTATCATTTAATTCTGCAGCTTTCCACAGTTGGTTTCAGACATGAATCTCACTACAAACGTTTTGTACCAGGCGGTTTTATCTGAGACTTCAGAACGTGGATCCATCCAAATTTGGAATGAGCTTTGAAATGCCACGAGAGCATTAAATGTGCTTCATCTGCGTTTCCAAGAATTGGGTTGTTGCCAAAAACCTGGTCTGAATAGTTTGATCGGGAAAAAAAGCACTGCATGAAACCATGCTTCATAAATCACACATGAAGTCAACCATTAAGCCTAATAAAAAGCCTCTCTCTGTCTTCATCAGTTCATGCATCACATTAAATATTGAAGTATACTAACCACTGGTTGAATAAATGACTGTCTCAGCGTAAATTACTAATGTGCATCCTTTTGATAAATATATTATCTTTAAAGTAGTCTGGAATTTAAAGTGAAATAAACAGAAAAATATATTTCCTAGTATGACGTCAGCGCACTAGGAGAGTTGTTTTATTTTTTCAGAAATTGGAACTTATTCAGCTTTTTAAGGTATGTTTGGAGTTTGAAGAAAGCTGCATTTTCCACCAAATTAAATAATGCTAAGTAGTTTTTATTATTGACTACAAGCAAGAGTAGTGTTTTGCAAATAGCTCAATTTTTTTTCACATTTTCAGGTTTTTTATTATTTTTTTTTAAATTTCATAGGTGGACCGCCACAAAAATGTTAAATTGTCATTGTGAACAGAAGGAAATTGTTATGTGATTTTCAAAACTATTGTGAATAAAAATCTGAAAAGTAGAGACACAGGCTCAAGTTGTTGAGCCTGAGTCAGTACTTTGCAGAACAATCTGTTTCTGCGTTTTAAGCTGCGGGTCTTTTAGGTTTATGGCTCTACCAGCTTTGCACATTTCAGTTATTTTTCTGCTTCTTTGTAAAATTGTTCATGCTCACTGATTGGATGGAGAACATTTGTGAGCATCAATTCTCAAGTCTTGGCACACATACATATTGTGATTTAGTCCTGGACTTTCACTGCTTTGGCTGTATATCTAGTGCAGTTGTCCTGCTTCAACCCATTCTCAGTTCCTTCGCAGCCTCTCAGCTGTTTTCTTCCAGGTTTGACCGGAAGCACGCCACAAATAGTTCAAACAGTTTTCTTGGCAATGGCTTTCTATTGATAACACAGAATAATTGGAAAACTGGCAAATATTTGAAAGTTATTTGGAAAATGTGTGAGTGCATGTTATATTTTTCATATTTGGATCAAATTTCTAGGTAAAATTAAAATAGACTTGCAACATTTTTTTGTAATTTTGTTCCATATATGGTCAGAGGAACAACATTTAAATATATTTTTTTTATAAAATACACATTTTAAACATAATGCGAGGACGGTCAGAATTCTGTTTGTCAGTCATCAGATACCTTCTATTGATTCTAAACCTAGTTTCATAGAAATTTAATGTGCCTCCATATTACATTTGTTTATGAATATTTCAAGAAATGTATCCAACTAACAATATTTTCTCAAACTTTCTGTAGAATAAACCCCACAGCTACAAGTTGATGCAAAGTCTGAATTAATTTTGTGCTGATTTAATCTCTTGATTGAATAGCTGTTAATATTTGATTGCTTGTATTGATAAGCAACCAGATTTTTGCAACTCACTGTACGCTGTATTGTACTTTGAGCCAAACAGTCTTATTGAATTGGACTGTCTGAGGTTCATACTATAATTGAGTTCAAAAGTTGACCTGGCTGAGTGGCTCCTCTGGCTTTTATGTCCACTTGAATGATGGTGACAGTGAGAGTGTGCTCGTGCCGCGGACGGCCATACTTCAGCTGCAGCAGAATTTCAGCCAGATCATCTCCCTCCCTCTCTTGCCATCAGCTGTGATTACTTTGGTAAAACAGCCCTGCGTCGCAGAGATCCAATTTTCCTAATGCACAGCCTTCACGCACACACACGCAGCATGGTTATTGATGAGGCAAATGGGGAGGGGGGCAACAAGGGGCACACACACTGCTGGGAAATGGAGAGAAAGAGAGAAGGCAGTAGTGGGAATGAGACAGAAGTTGGACGTGGACAAAGACAGGGACAGCTGGAGAGGGAAGGAATGGCGTGAAGAGAGGAAGAAGAGGGGCTGGCGAAGACATGGACATCCAGATGTGTGAAGTGTCCTTTGAAAATGCAGCGGGACGTCCAGTTAAAGAGGTAATACAGCAGAGGATATAGAGAATTGGACAAGGGAGGAGAGGAGATGCAGGAAGGAATACTAATATGGCGTCTTTTCAGCGTGGAGAATGAAATATTCTGGAGATGGTGAGGAAGTACAAAGTTCCTTCAGGATGTGTATACCGACCGTTCACTGGTGTCAAAGGCTAAAGGGGAACATCAAGGAGAAAAGACAGCGTGTCTGTCAGAAGACGCTCCAGTAACAGGAAGCAAGGTGACAAATCTGACTCTTGCTGCTCACGTTGGATCTGGGACGGTTTTGGATGCAGTTTCTGCAAAGATGCATTCTCCACAATTACAGGATCAAGGCGATAAATGAGAATCTATCTATAAATGACAATTCAAAACCATCCTGCAAAAAGGACACAACACAACAAACCGATTTTCAGCATTTCACTTTGCTTGTCAAGGATCAACACCTTTTTATTGGCAATTTCCACATTTTCTGACAGGAACATTTATGAACATATTTAGGTTTAACAAGATTGCTTTGGACATTTTAAGGGAGAGTATATTTATACCCATAAAACCTCTGCAGGGTCATGCAGCAACCCAATAATTTCTACAGAAATCATGTCCACCAAAGAATTTGCCAAGATTTTCCATACTTGTTTCTCAAGGACTCCTCTTGATGAGCTTTTTTAACTTGAAACTTCTCATCAAATTCCTAAGTATTGCCATGAATTACTGATGGGAGAGGCTGTATTCAGAGAACTTTCCATTAAGATAAACATTTGTAGATCAAAAAGTTGCTGAAAACTACATAATTTGAAAGAGAGACTTTTTTCAGTGGTAGAAAGTTTGACAAAAGTCTTGATTCAAACTCCAAACTTCTACAACCAGTCTGTGGAGACGTTTTGCTTTTCTTCCTATTTTCTTTACAATTTAATTGTTCCAAGATTGTTCAGCATCAAATTGATGGTGCATCTCTTTCTAACCAGAAATTGGGCTTTTTTGTCAAATGTACAATTATGGAGATTAAGAAGGATTCTTTAAGGGACTTTAACCTATTTTATTTATTATTTCCTCTTTAACTCTGTTAAAATAAGTCCTCACTTTGGGTTGAGCATCTCCAACCAGCCAATAAGTGGTTGCAGCATGGGACTCAGCTGCTTTAAGTCTTGGAAATATGACAATACAGGCCACAAAGGTAAGAAATACTCACAGTTGCATGTTAATTCCCCATCCCTCCCAAACTCTGACTGCATGTGTGTCGTCCAACAAGGAAAACAGTTAAATGCTGAGTCAGGAAGTTTGGGATGCTTGACTTGTGTGTCTAGGTGTGTGTGTGTTGGTATGCGCTGGGGTGTGTGTGTGTGTGTGTGTGTGTGTTCATTGACATTGAGAGGGGCAGAAACCTAAGGATGATGGGAAATAGAAAGAGGACAGTGTTTAAATGTGTGAAGGCATGGTGAGCATATGAAGGTTACATCTTTTGCTTCCTACAGATCAACAAAGACAACCAAAGTAGATAAAGAATACAGTTTTAAAATAATGTTTAGCTAAGAGAAACAACCGAACACAACCCAATGCGAAACATTATTAAATCATGAATTTAATGTGTTTAACCACACTGCAGTTCAGCTTCTCTAGCCAGTCATTCCTGGATTCTGTCAGTTCATCATTCCTGGATCTTAAGACATTCAGGAACAGATGAAAAGCAAAGTCAAGGACATTTAAGAGTCTGGAAATGGTGACAATTGAACTCAACAGTGAGAATGGAGCTGTTGGTATTGCTTGGAGACCCTAAGCTGTAGCTTTAAAAATAGACACAATCCAAAGAGAATTTTATTCTGCACATTAGCTTCATTAGCTGATTAGCTTAGCCAGAAAGCAGAAACAGTAATTAGAACAGGTGGATTTAGCTTAACTTTAGCCTTAGAAACAACAATTTCTAGTAATTATACTGCCTAAAAAAGTTTCTACATATAATAAAATTCAGCTTTAAAAAAAGATTTCATTTTAGCATACTGGCTAATGAGGCTATATATTAGCTACAAATAAGACCAATATTATCATTATGTTAAATCCCAGATAGCAGGAATTGATTTATGATGATCCCCACTGAGAACAACGTCTTCAGTGAAAATGTCTGATTTATTACTGTGTTTATGTAGGTAACAGAGATGTGCTGGCCAGCCCAGGCTCCTATTTCTTCCTATCTAACAGCGCCGGTCAGGGTGACGAGTGGTTGAAGAGCCTTAACAAGGGAGTCTGGATCCCTTTCACAGGTGGGAACTCACTAAAACACACAAAAATGGTTCATGTGTTCATTGGTATTACTTAGAGACCCTAACACAGAACATTTATTGACTTAACAAAAAGAGAACCCCAGTCTGATGTTAGGATTTATCCTAAGGCAGGGATTTCTGTTTCTGTTGCAGGGGTTTTTGGGCAACGTCTGGAGGAGACGGTGCTGTATGAGCGTCGGTATGGGGTGCGCTTGGTTCCTCTGGTGGTGGAGCAGTGTGTGACATTTATCCGTGAACGTGGTCTGCATGAGGTGGGCTTGTTTCGCCAGCCTGGACGCACAAGTCTGGTGAAAGAGCTGCAAGAGGCTTTTGATTCTGGTGAAAGGCCGTCTTTTGACAGGTTCAGCTCCTTCTCTTTCTTCTCCTTCTTCAGATTTCAGATCACGTTTAACAAAGCCAGTTTCATTAGTATAGCAGATTTAGCAACATTGGCAGTTCAAAGTGCTTTACACCATAAAACCATAATACAGTAACCCAGTGGTTTCCAAAGAATTTCATCTGTGGATAATAATACCCCCCCAATAAAAAAAGAAAAAACACATCATTCAACCAGGCATAAACCCATACACCTATTTGGTTTTCAAACTCCACTGAAGTTTATTTCACACTTCAGGTTGCAACAAAACAAACTACAAACCATCTTTACAGTGAAGCACTTTTGTGTAACTTTTTTTTTTAGCTCTACACTGTAGAAGAGTTTTCTTTCCTGTCAGTGTCATTTCAAACATATTTCTTTTTTTATTTGTAACAATATTCAACTCTGTCATCATCCATCCATCCATCTATTTTCCTACACCCTTGTCCCTTACTGGGGTCGGGAGGGTTGCTCCAGCTATCGTTTCGGGCGAGAGGCGGGGTCACCCTGGACAGGTCGCCAGTCTGTCGCAGGGCAACACAGAGACACACAGGACAAACAACCATGCACACACACACTCACACCTAGGGACAATTTAGAGAGGCCAACTAACCTGACAGTCATGTTTTTGGACTGTGGGAGGAAGCTGGAGTACCCGGAGAGAACCCACGCATGCACAGGTAGAACATGCAAACTCCATGCAGAAAGACCGGGGCCGGGAGTCGAACCCAGAACCTTCTTGCAACTCTACCAGCAGCGCCACTGTGCAGACCCTCTGTCATCATAAATACATTTAAAACAAAGCATCTGTGCAAAATGTGGTTTCTCAATGTTTGGTTCTGGTTCTGGGGATGAAGAGTAGACCTGAACCAAAACAGCTTAGTAATCTGGAAGATGTTCCAGATTGTTTTATTGTAACAATGTGTTTTGAATATTTTTTGGTAAGCCATTCAGTGATTAATAAACTAAAAAAAGTCTTTTAAAGCACTTAAAGGTTCTTTGGTAGTAATTTTATCTTTTTTGGTATCTGAAAAATGACCATTACAAAAACTTCCAGAACGTAAGATTCTCTCACCTGGCAACCCCAGTTTATTACCTAGCAACCCCAGCGGCATGTAGCCTATCATCCAGCAATAAAAGCAGAGCTCCAGCACATTTGGCCAGCTGGTTTTACTGCTGTATGCATTGTAATATGGCTGCTTGAAAAGACATATGTTACTATACAGAAACCACTTGCTGCTTTCTTGTGTTATGCAAGATGCTGTGCTTCTACTATTCAAAGATGTATTGTTGTATAATGGTGCATTTTTTTGCAGTCATTTTGAAGTGCGAATGTAACTTTGATTTGGGGGTGTGGCGGTTTTGGTAAGGAATCTGGTGTGTTTTGTCTGCAGCAGGACAGACGTCCACACTGTGGCATCACTGCTGAAGCTCTACCTCAGGCAGCTACCAGAACCTCTGGTTCCCTACAGCCACTACCAGGACTTTCTGCTCTGCGGTCAGAAGCTGTTAAGAGACCGTTCAGTGGTAATCACTCAGTGCACCACACCACAGAGACTGATGTAAAATGCAACTGCTGGTGAAAACACATTGCAAAGATTAGACGCAAATGAGATTTAATGAGTGTTTTATTTAAGAAAAGTCCCTTCTTTCTGTTTTGCCTCCATGTCCTCCCTCAGGGTCTGGAGGAGCTGAAGAATCTTCTTCATGAGTTACCTGTCGCAAACTTCAATCTACTCAACTTTATCTGCCAGTATGATCTGTCTGACTTCATTAGTTTTGACATTTTTGGTGATTAAATCAAGGCAGATTTTTTCAAAGTTGCGACCAGCTTCTCTGTTTGTGCAGCTCATGAGGGATGGATGTGTGTGTGCAGGTTTCTCAATGAGGTTCAGAGCTGTTCCAGCAGTAATAAGATGAACGTCCAGAACTTGGCGACCGTGTTTGGACCAAACATCCTACGAGCCAAAGCTGAAGACCCACAAAGCATCATGGGAGGTAAATTGGCAACAGTTAATTTCATATTTTCTGCTTTTTTCAAAATACTGCATGATAGCAATAATTTCTTTCTTCATAAAGGCTTGTCAGTGCTCGAGAAAAAATCAATATTTTTTTACCCCTAAATTTAAAGGGTTAAATCTGATAATCTGTAAGAAAAAGAAAATCTGTAGAAATCATAAATTTATTTTTGCAGACTTACTCTTAATGCGGTTTCATCATTTTTGCCAGGAAACATTAGCATCACTCATAAGCTTTGTCTCTCATGGTTGTCTTCTTAGGGAGGAGTTGATCAACCCTGCAGGCTTTCTGTCAGATTAGGTTCTGAATTGGTGCTGGAAGTTTTGATCCAGACCTGGATATGTTCTTAAGAAGAAAAGTATTCTATCTTGCAACCAGTACTTGTTAAAAATTCTTTCAGTTCCTGCTTAAGTTTAGGATATATGGCCTTAAGCAAGTGCAACAACATTTAGCTTTGACTTCCACACAATAAGTTCTTCTTGTCTGTCTTCAAGCTGCAAAACTGGTCCAGGCGCTCATGTCAGAGCTGATCAGAGAACATGACTCTCTGTTTGCCAAGTTCCCTCCTTCTGCCTGCTCTCATCCTTCTGCAACGCCTTTGAAGCAACTTCACCTCCAGCCATCGTCCTGCCTTCGCCAGCTGTCTTTGCCTCTGATTGCAGACGCCTCCAGTGAATCAGGACAACCAGCCGCACATGCAGACCACTCTAGGTAAAACACTGGGGTTCAAGCATTCAGCAGTCAGCTGGATATTAGTCATTCTCACACAAGCAGAGAATAATAGATCCATCTGAAAAAATACAATTCAATGGAAAAGTTAATTTATTGAAGTAATTGAGTTTAAAACCAGCCAAAGCGCCACCATAATAATCAACGCACTTTTTTAAACATCCGCCTGTGGGCAGGTACCCGGCTGGTCCTGCTGAAAAGTGAAACCCAAATCTTTGGGTTGGAGCAGAGGAAAACTTACACATGACATTTTAATTTAAACTTATAATATGAGAAAACTATTTTGTTCCACTGGAGTATTTCACTTGTAGCTAGTAATTTTTCCTCAATATAAAGAAATAATTGACTTAATACAAGCTCCTATCTTGTGCTGAAAAGTTTATTGTAAGTTAAATTTGTCTCATTTCAAGGGTACTAAGATATTTGCAGAGGAAACTGGATCAAAAATACTTGTTAACATTTTGTGTTTTGCAGTTTCTCACTTTTGAGGTTCAAGTTAATGTTAAAGATCCAAAGTAAAACCCTTTGTGCAATACAGCTTCAGTCTGACTTCAGTATGAATTGTCTTTAATAACTTTTGAAGTTTCTTCCCTGCAGTTGTATCTTCTCTGCTGCTGGTAAATCAGACTTGCTCTCTGGTCAGAAGAAACATCTTGGCCATCGCTACACTTCCTCCCACCCAGAGAACTGCTTCTACCCCTTGCCTTCCTCTAGTGAGTCCATCAGCCACCACCCTGGTGGGCACAAAGGACATTTTTACAAATACCATGCTGGGCAGGGTTTGTCTTCTGCAAATGCTCAAGCCACAACAACCAACCCCCAGCCACAGGCTGGAAGCTCAAATCAGGGGGCGATGGGATGGCAACGCTGGAACTGTAGTGGAGCAGAGGAACCGGGTGAGGTTCCTGAAGCAGCCAGTGGAGGGAGCAGTCAAGCACAGGAGGACAGTACACCCTCTGTCTACGACAACCTGGACAGAGCCTCTCTCTCACACACTTTGGAGAACGTTCCTATTGAGAACTTTAATTTAGATTCTCCAATAACCAATGTTGGAATGTGCAAACAAGAGAAAGATCGAGCGGAACTGGGGAAAGCAGGAGACTCCTCTTCCTCATGGTCTTCCTGTGAAGTTCTACCATTAGATGAAAGCAATGACGACCTGGATGTGGGTAGTCCTGATATCCCACCAAAGAGATCCAGAATGCTGCCATTGAGTCAGAGAACAGAACAGGAAATCTGTGATAAAGATGATCATGAAGACAACAGAGTTGAAGGCAATGGTGCCAAGCAACATCCAAGCTCCTGGGCTTCCTGTTCTGTCATCAGCATCAGCCCCCTCAGCACAGGGAGCTCAGAGGTCTTCCTCCCCTCTGCGGCCCCAGATCAGGTTCAAGAGTCTCACTTAGAGTCGGGGGACACTCATTCTCTGCTGGCCAAGCTGAGGCAGCAGATGTCTCAGCAGAAGACAGAGTACCACAACAGGATTGAGAGGTATTACTTTTCTACATTTTTAAGGTCCATACAATTTCCATCTGGCCCCTAACACGTATCCTTACCCCCACATTTTGACTGACAGACCCTCTCACCTGGACATGCACATTTACAGTTAACACTAATTACCACACTGTTGCCAACTCAATGATGTTCTTGGTATATTTAGCAACATTTCAGATGGAAATATCAGTATCGGCCACAATCAGTCAGCAGGTTAGGTTTTCTAAAGATCGGTAATCAGCAATCGGTCAGGAAACGGCAATCAGTTCACTCCGAATGCAAAGGTGCTGCAATAAAATTAAGATGTAAAAATATACAAATGTTTAAGAACTCTGAACATTAGTCTCTGTAAATGAAGAGGTACAACACTTTGTTCACTTCATGTCATTTGTTCATGGATTACAGGTTGGAGCGCTGCAATGACGTCCTTGAACGGCAAGTTGCCGTCCTGCAGCTCAGTCTGGAGCAGCAGAGGCGAAGCCGGAGCGTGGTAGAGATCAAGATCAGAAACATGGAGCGAGCCAAGGCAGACACTGACCGCCGGAACACCAGCCTTCAGAGGGAGATGGAGCTGTTCTTCAGGACATATGGAGAAATAAGGAGAAGAGGAGGAGATCTGGGAAGAGCTGGTGGAGGAAGCATCTAAACACTGAAAGACTGATTGACTGATTTCTCAGCAGGAGTGAAGAATGTTAGAAAGAAGCTGCAGTTAGCAGCAGACAGATTATGTGAAGATAATGGTATGAAAATAGAAACGATCATCACTTTAGTCGAGGTTCAAGATATTAAAGGTCAGATCTGATGGGATTTTTTTATTTATTTGCCTTTAAACCTCAACTATTAATTTTCCTCTTCCAAGGCAACTCAGGCAGCACACTGAAGCCTGTGATGTAGGATTGAGACTCGGTCAGTCCCATGTGTCTCCAGCTGATAAAGCATCAGTTTTCTCCTTTCCCTTGACCTTCCAATCCTCCTAATGTTCCACATACTCTTTACAATCAAAACTGTACACCTTTATTTACTCCAGAAAGCCCAGACTCAATGATGTACAAAAGATTTAACATGTCAGCATGACCTGTTTTGCTAAAACATTAAAGACAATTTCTCTTTACAAAATGGTGGTGGAAATGAGATAACATTCATAAATTATAATATGTAAAACTAAAATTATTCCAGCACTTTATTCATTTTGTTGTTAGGAAATCTAAGAATTATGAGTAAATGTTTCTAGTTTCATGTTTACTAAATTAAGGGCACATTTACCAACCTAATTGTAAGGTACATGTCACTTATTGTCACTTATTGAATGAATACCACCATGAATACCACACCAAAATGCAGTGAACTACTACTGAACTTTAAATAGGTGGAGGTCGGCTGCACATTGATTAAATGTCACTTTTGCTGATTGTGACCGATGAAAACCCAAATTGAGCTCATTAGAATTTTCTTTACATTACATTAAACAAATAAAACTTGGTTAAATGACATAAATGCTGACATTCTGATTTCCTGAGACTTGAAAGACCTGGACATTTCAAATCACATCCATCTGGAGTCTCAATGTTTATGTCAGCACATTATTATCATCTGAAACCTAAAACTACTGCATAAAAAAACTTTCCTAACAAAACCTATATTAATCCACTTTCTTTGATTAATTATTGCCAGTTAATCTGACATAAATGAAATGAAAACTAAAAGCAGGTTTCTTCATAGGAGGATGAGATCTATTGGGATCAACGTGGAGATGATCTTTGTCATGAAGTGCCAATGAAATTTGTTAAAATTTAATTTTTTAAACCAAAAACAATGAACCTCAGACTCTTCTTACAGAGGTTGAAATATTTATTGTCAAACTGTGCCAGTAACATGAACTAAACTGTACAGAGACATTAAATCAAAAAGAAATACAAAATAAAAATCACTGAACTGACAGAAACTTTCTATCAGGACTGAGTCAAGCCTACAGACAACATTAAACTGTGATGCTTCAGTCTGATTAAAGGGGGAGAGTGTCACACTGAGCACCTGCAAACATAAGTACTATGGACTCATCAAATGGAGAGTATGCACATCAAATATCAACAGCTAGTGACCACACAGAATGACAGCATCTGAATGTCACCATAGCAGTTACAAGTGGTAGACTTTCAGGATCTTTTTCTTTTATTACCAGAAAATAGTAAAAAAAAAAAAAAAGGTTCAAAGGTGCCAATAAAAAACCTAAGTGCTTAATGAAGATGCTTTGCATGTGTAATCTTCCAGAAACCTTTATATATATATATATAACTTTAGCCATCACCTGCAAACCAGCACAGCAAACAACATACCTAAATTAAGATAACTTGGCAGTAAGGCCATATTTTCTTAAGAGAGAAAAACAGGTGAGGTGTTTAAATGTATATATAAAGAAAAACAAAAAAAACAAGTGTGCTGTGTGCATTTTCTGCGAGATGCAGTTTTTAAATTCCACAAAATAACATCCTTCAAATGCAGCCGACAGTAAAAACAATGGAGAAAAGTGAGTTCAATTAGTGAAACTTTCACATTTCTTTACAGGAAGTTTGAGCTCAGAAAACTACAAACACTGCAGTATGTCAGGGGGAGCTCAGATCTGGGATTTGAATTCTGGATGTCTTTATCCTTCTGATTTCCAGCTGGAATAATGTCTGTAAAGCTAGAATATGTTAAATCTGTACAATGAAAAAGGAAAAAAAGAACTTAAATAATTCAGCTTAACCTTCCACAGGGCAGGAGCCTGCCAATTCTTCCTGAGACGACTTTTACAATATATCTGGAATATTTTTGCTCTGTTGGTTCGATCAAGACTTAAATGGTTCCACTTCGTCCCGTCCTGCTTGGTGCCTCATTAACAAGGCAAATGAAAACAGTTTCAACAGGGGATAAAGTGCATTGTTACATCTGGGACCATAATCACGTTTTAACTAACAGCAGTTATCTGTAGGCTGATGTCAAGTTGAAGCTTCATGTAACAGTTTAACCAGCAAAAAGTGAAAGAAATAATTTGATTTTACACACGACATCAACACATATAGAAATGTTTGACTTTTTTTCTGTTGAGGCGGACGTGTGGGAATGTTTATACTATATGTGGTCACGACTCATAAGTCCCATGAAAAGTGATTTTTTTTTTTGGTACCCAGCAAAAATAATGACATGAATACAACAGCAAACTGAAAACAAAAGAATCACGATAAATGTAGTGAGCAGGAAACCTTCAGTGATTATTTTGGACTTTGTAATTTTGGACTTTGACAGCTGTCAATTCACAAGAATTTTCCTCAGAGTTCTGTCAATATGACAGAGTATCTGAGCCGTTGGAGAAAAAATAAAAATAAGACAATTTTTGCCAAAAAATCCCCAAAATCTTCTACATTAATGTTAAATATTTGCAAGAAAAAGAATGAGAAATTCTGGGTTTGGTTTCACCATGAAGGCCTCAAACAGGATGCAATAAACGCCTGAATGTTGAGAGGGAAGCTGACCTCTGACCTCAGGAGACGTTCAGATACAGGACAAATTTATGACTGCTGCATTTTCTGTGGCAAATGTCTGATTACGTGAGATCAGTGATTACATCAGCTTAATTTATGCCCTTAATTGTCTACCTTTTTTTTCCGTATTAACATTCGACTTTGCAGAATATCTAATTGTTTTCTCATAAATATGTGAAGATAATTTAAGAATTTCTGAGTTTGGACACATTATTTCTTCCATTTCATCTTTTATCTGCAATCACTCTAATGTGCTCAGGAAATGTGATTCAAATAACATCCAACATAAAAAGTCAACATAAAAAGTTATTTTGATTTGATCGGGGCGCTAATGTCATATTTTATAAGAATTAATGGAAGTAAGACAAAATAAAGCGGAATTAGATTACATTTTACATGTGATTTGACTTTTTTATGCACATTTCTCTGGATAATTCATGACTAAAAATATAAAAAACAAAAAATGAGTAAAGTACATGAGTCTGGAGCAGGAAGGGATGAAATGAGGGTAAACGCCTGTGAATTAATCCAAAGATGAAATTGTTTTTCATACTAACAAAAAAGCTGAATAAAAATTGTCAACATAATAAAAATGGAGACATAAACCAAAAACATGAGGGAAGAAAATATTTAGCATTATTTTTTACAGATTAGCTAACAGAAGCTAACTATGCATTAGCATGAACCCAGTGTGACCTGCTGAATGTCTGAACTTTAGCGCTCTGGTTCTGAAAAATCTTCAGCTGGAGTTCAGCTAACCGCTTGTTTGATATTACAGTTCTGATGGATGGTCACAGTTCTCACAGGAAGTTACAAACTCAATGGATTTCAATCAATTCTGAATTCCTTCTGAATAAATAAATCAAACCCAGGAGGGTTAAAAAGCTTTCGCTGTGACTGGAGTTTATTTTATTAATGATCTATAGAAAATATAAACATGAAATGAGCAGCAAGCACAAATAGAATATCTTTGGAAACGGAAAGACTCATGTTTCTGTTTAACCTGAACATTGCGGGACAGTGAACAGTAAAATGAGGGACCCTGGGGCGTTTTTTTCATGTCACGAGACCTTCGTCGTAGCGATGGCATTCATCTCAGAAGCCGGACGGCGTCAGGATGTTCATGTCTCGGTGTTTGAGATTGTGGGGCCGCGCCCCCTGCCGCCGGCCCTCCACTGTGGGGATCTCCATTTTGGGCGGGGACACCCTCTGGGGGTTGTCAGCCAGTCGCGTGGCCTGCGACTTCATTACTTCCATGGGGGTCGGCTTCTGGGCTCCACGGTACGCCTGGATGGCAAAGCCTGCTGGGAGAAAAACGCACCAGTCAGCATATGCAAAAACTCTTATTAGGTCACCTGTTAGTGCAGCAACATAATTTTAGACAGAAAAATCAACTCTGAAATGGACTGCATTTAATAAAGAAAAAAAACTGTTTTTAGGAAAATCATCAGTAATCACTTAAGAATTTACTGACATCTTTTCTAGATTGTTTTAATACAAATTTCAAGCAATTTCTAATTTGTCATCAACGGTGTTCTGTTTGCGATGCGACACAGAGGCTCGCTTATTTTAACCACTCTTCAAGATGGGAAAGCAAGAGAACCTGCCTTTTAAGAAAGGTAGATATGTCAGAAACTGATTACAAAGAATCAGCTACTGGCTCAAAACCACACATCTCTAAAAACTATCTGGAACTGCTTTACACAGAAGAAGGCGAGCATTTCCTTAAACACTCCATGTAGGTCTTAAGTCACTTATTTATAGAGCAGTTTGAAAACAACCAACTCTGAAGTAAAAAAAATATATATACTGTTCATCCAAGATTTCATCTCAGTCAAGCAGGCAAACAGAGGATAAATGTAACACTGAATGTCATCTGCATAGCAGTGAAAAAGCTATGTTAAGTTTGTATTTCTTTGGGGAATTTAATTTACTTGAATGAATAAATTTTTCATTTGGGATTAATAAAGTATTTTTTTTTATTAAATTGAATAAAAAAAAAATAAAAAAAACATCCCCGCTGGAAATAAATATAACAAAAACCGCACTGGACCAAATACGGAGCCTTGGAGGACTCCAGAAGAAATCTGAGCTGCAGCTGAAGAGAAATTACCGAGTTACATTGGAAACACTCCAACTGGTTCGGTAAGATTCAGACAATGGAAGGAAGGGTTGTGGCGACTGTCACTACACACAGATCAGAACTACATTGTCAACGTTATCAAACACAATACTCAGGTCAAGAACAAGGAGTGAAGTAATCATAATTATGGCTTTCAGCAGCATTATGACCAGTATGTGGCCAAATGAAGACAAATGGTTTATCACACACAGTCAGTGTTCATCCATACCATCCTTTTCTATAGACCTAAATCCTATAGAAGACCTCAGAGGTTAGCACAAGAGAGGACCCAGCACTCCAATATGAAGATTGTACAAAGAGGAACAGTCAAAGATGGACTTACTCTATTCTTATTTAAATGCATTTTTGAGCTACATTATATCTCAGTGCTGAAATTATACATTTCTAATCCCCAGGTTTCCTTTCAAATAGTGCATTTTTATTTGCTTTGCACTTTTGCAGCAATTATTGTTTTAAAATGTCTACAGCTAATTTTAAAAAAACTTATTCTGAACTTAACAAATTTAAAATCCCTCAAGAAGATCTGAAATAATCCCAAACACATCCAGAGGAGATCCTACCCTGACCCACATCTAGAAGAGGACCTACCCAGAGTCATCCTGGAGGAGAGGCTTTAGGTCTCCAGTTCTACCATCCCAGATGTTAACATCTAACAGCAGCTTCTCAGCAGCGTCTGTTGGTGTTCATGTGTTTATGTAGAGGGAAATTCTGCGTGACTCTGCAGAGGCCAATGACTGACGAGGTGAATGTTGATCAGTGTTTACTGCTAGTCTGAAGGTCCTGCTTTCATCCTTTAACCCAGAATGTGGCTGTGAATCTGGGACAGAACCTCAACCTACTGCTAAACAACAGTTTCTGTAGGTTTAAGACTTTTTAAGACCATTCTGAATACAATCTAAGACCTGTTTCATGACAGAAATGTACAAAAGAAAACTGAATATTTTACATAGTAGTAGTGAAAAGCTGTTCTGCACTGAATGAACATATGGATAGGCAACAGAAGTGAGCCAGAGGCTAAAACGAACATCCTCCAGCAAAATAGTGATATACTAGTTTACTAGATAGCCTGTGCATGCTAGCAGCTAGTGAGTGGTAGCCTCAGAAAGCAATGAAGATGTCTGGGCATGACCAAACGTTTGCTCGATAGCAAAATCCTGCAAGAAAAAACCCCACAAAATGTAAGACCTGTGATTAATGTAATTAAGGCCAACTTGCATATCGTCGCCTTCTTAATATAATGGTCAATTTTTGACAAAAACCAAAAAAAAAAATATCACCACCTCTTTCTTTCCAAAAGATGTTTTAAGCAAAAAAACAAACAAAAAAAATCACTTTTGGCTAAACATACGACCATTATTGTAAGAGGGTGATGATATTTTCTACTGAATTTGTGACTTACTAGGGATGTGTGAACAGATCCCTCATGCTGGATAATAGGAGTTTGTGTTGCTAGAACCTGCTTCTGTTTGTATTTAAGCATTTGCAGGTCTTTGCCGTTACCTGCAGCAGAACCATCTGATCCCACGTCAGAGGCTGAACTCTGGACAGGAAGGCGAGGCCCAAACACACCCCACCGCTCGACTGCTCCACCTACGCCTGGATCTCCCGCCGCTCCTCCTCCTCCCATGTCCACACTGCTGTTAGAAGAGCTGACGCTGACCTCTGACCCCGTGCTCCCGAACCAGCCCCTGCACGCCAACACAAACAGCATGCCAGTTTTCCGTCACGTATCCAGGTCACGCAAATGCACTGCAGCAGGGCTCAGATCACAGGAAGCTGAAAGCTGCATGTGTACCTGCGCTGCTGCTTCGGGGAGCTGTGGGGAGTGTTAGATGGAGTGGACTGGGCTGAGGAGCTTTTCTCTTCTCTGGCCTCCAGGCTTTGGATCTGCAGCTTCTACACAACAACACAGAGGTATCTGTTATCTCACATTGTTACATCTGATGCAGATCTTTGCCAAAGCATTCATAGTCTTTGGACTTTTCCACATTTTGGAACATTACATAACAAACTTTAATGGATCTTATTGGATTTTATGTGACAGAGCAACTCAAAATGATATGGAAGAACAATGAAATATGATCTTTGATTGTTTTTTCCATTTCACATTCTGAGAAGTTTGTCTGCTTTTGTTTTCAGCACCCTGAGTTTATACTTTGTACAGAAATATTTTGCAGAGACTGAAATCTGTTAGTCTATGTTAAACTCAGTCAGATGGAGAAGATAGAATCTTAGAAGAGCAATTTTGCAGCTTCTAAATTTGATATAGGTTTGAACTTAGTAAGACTTAATAGTTCAAACCAGGCAGAAAATGCTGCTGGAGTGACATTTTTCAGCTTCGTTAAACATAAAATACTTCATCAAATTTGGATAAGCAAACTCCAATAGGGAAAAAAGAAAGGAAAATGAAGGAGGATGTTACTACAGACAATGAGACAAAGTGATGAGGAGCTATATTGTATACCATTTAATCCCATAAAGTCTTACAGAATCTCTTCATACACAAAAAATGCTTCTTCCATTTCCATTAAACACTTAACCGCTTGGAGTCAGAATGTAATATCTGATTCAAATGTTTCCCTGACAGAAAAGTCCTGCAAAAAAATAAACTACATAGAAAATACAAGATTAATACCTTTGCCAAGACAAAATTTAAGACCTGTGATAAGCATATATAAGGCCAACTTCCAAGTTTTTAAATACATTTAAGATATTTTAAGGCCTTAATTTTGGGTGCCTGAATTTAAGACTTTTTTTAAGGATGTGTGGTCACCCTGTTCATGTGACCTGCAGCTGTGATTGGTCAGCTGGCCTTTAATCCCAGCATATAAAGCACACTACTGGCTCCTCATGTCTTATTGCTGACGTGCTGCTCTCACCTGGAGGGACTCAGGGACGCGGTGGTGGTGCCTCGTCTCCTCCGCTGTCAGGCCTTTGTGTGGAGTGTAACTGGTGTCAGTGAGGCCCGCCGTCTGCTCAAACTTGTACATGCTTTCCTGAGTGTGCTCTGAGGGAGGACGACAATACATTCACTCTAGTGGAAAGCTGCTTGATAGCAAAATCAATTTTCATGTCTAATCCGATTTAGAGAATATTCAGGAGAACTTTTGACCCTAATAAAGGATCATTATGTAGATTATCGGAGCTCTAACTCACTGGTGATGAGAGAATTCATGATGATGGACGAAGCCTTAGTTTTGACCACAGCTGGAGCCTTGAAGAGGGCGCCATCCTGCCCCGCTGCCTGTTTGACGGCGCCACCTTCATCCTCCTGTAAGGTCAAACAGTCAGACTGAAAGTGGACCTGTTGGGAAACGATCAGGAGTGGAAATGGAAACCATGTTTTACCTCAGCCAGCTGGGAGAACTTCCTCTCCGGTATTACAGGCCGCCTCCACAGGTTGTTGATGCTGATGTCGTGGGGCGGCGTGGACATGGGGGCCTCCAGGTTGTCGTCGTAGCTGAGGGCCCGCCGAGTCATTCCGACGGGAAGCTTCATCCCACCCATCCCAGAACCCTCGATGGCTGCAGAGAACCGAGGGAAAAGTTCACAGTTTCTCCTTTCTCACTGTGATATTACTTCATCTCCAGAATGGAGAGATTTCATCGTAGTAAAGTGGCTCCGAAAAAAGTGGACAAAAGCTTAAAGTTAATATTAAGGTCTTTTCATGCTTGGAGTTGGTCTCACCAAAATATTTAAAGGGACTGAATCACTTGAAAGAAAAAAAATAACTGTCTTCTGAATAAAGGCTCTACAGACATGAAAATATCCAAAGATGTTTTGTTCTGTTTTTTTAAATAAGCAGAAAAATTGTCTCCGACTCAGAAAATGTTGAGATGATGATTTTCCAAACCAAAATCATCAAAAACAGAAATTCTAAAGATTTATTGCCTGAAAGAGTTTTAACTTTTATACAATGAATTGGTTTATTTAAGAATAAAAATGTTTTATAAAATCAATTACGCAAAAATAAAATGTTAAAACATAAATTTAAAGTAAAAAAAGTTATTACAAGTAAAACGAAAAAAATGCTACGAAATGTAGTTTAGAAATTGGATTGAATAAAATTTTAAGAAAAATCCATCACAGAACTGATCTTAACTCCATCTGATAACTTGAGACAGGCGGACCGTAGCCTTCCTAAAATAACTTGTTGTGCTTGTTTTATTGGGTGTCCTGACCGCAGAACAATTTAAAAGCAAAGTTTCAACATATTCAGATACATGTTAAATTATTAATACTATCTGGTGACATGGAATATGATTCAGTAAGTTAATAGTTGGTTTAGGTGTGAGGTTGCAGGCGGTTGCAGCTGTAGGTTCATATGAGGTGCAGACGCAGTTGCCAGGTTTTAAAGCTCCGGTCTGAGGCGGTTTTTCTGACAGCGAAGTGAGCGACTGAGGGATTTTGGTTTTGTTGATATTCAGGTCAGAATATTCCCACAGCAGACAGATACAAACATTAACAGAGCAGTGAATGACCTGTGGTAAATCTCTGCAGAAAGGAGGAGTAATCATGTTCAGTAAGTCAATTAAGACTTTTTTTTTGTCAGACCAAACTAAAACTTGTGACGAATATTTTTTATGAGTTTCTACAAGTTGAATATAATTGTTAACCTAAGAATCAAATAAGCCTTCATTGTTTGGCTTTTGCTACATATGACGTATCTTAAAAAAAAAAAAAGAAGAAGAAATTTACTGAGCATCAATTCAGTAATCCATATCAGCACTCACCTGGTAAGTCACCAGAACCAGACATAGCTGCAGTTAGTTAATAAACAAGTTGAGTCAGGGGAGAAACTGAAAGGAAGAAAAGGAAACAGAGTGAGAGGCCTTGGCTGAAATCTGTCTGATTTCTAAACTGAAATCAGATCAATTTCTGTTTAGAAATCAGACTGTATTTCTAAACAGACTGCAAGTATTCGACTTATTTAATAAATATAATACTTAAGACTATTATTTATAATGTAATATGTAATGTAATGTTATAAGCATGAGTATTGTAGGAAGTTAGTGTTAAAATAAATTCATCTTGCTACAGCAGTACAATCATGTCTGAAAATTTTCGTAGAAAACAAAAACAGCTGCTAAATTAAGTAAATTTATTCAAAAGTGGAAAGTCTTGTTGACTCTGTGCAAACGCCTTCTGACACCAGAGCAGCAATCTCCTGCACCATTTCACAAGGCTGAAGAATAAAGGCACAATGAGTTTTGACTTTAGTGCAGTCTAGGGCTGCAAATAATTATTTTGACGACCTTTTGAATAAACAAATTGCAACATCCTGCAGATTTTTTATTTATCTGGTAAGATTTTTCATACAATGTTAGGAAATCATTAGCATATGCAAATATATAATTCAATTATTTTAAAAAAACGGAAATAAACATCTTATTGCCTAAATGCAACAACACAGCATTCCTTTAGTGAACGCTAGATGAATAGTAACAGAAAAAGGTTCAAAATTGGGTTTTACTTTTAAGCTGATGCACATTAAAACTTCCCACACATCCTTATCACAACTCTTATTCTTTCAGGAAAAACTAATTCCTCACATGGGATTTTTCTATTTCAGTATTTTTCACATAGGATACATATTGTGTTTAAGAGACCTACCGTCCAGTTTTGTTGCTCTGACTTGGGCTAGAAGGAGTGGAGGTAATGGTTATACTGGTCTGTCAGATGAACACAAATGCCTCTGGCAATGCATTGTGGGAGAGCAGCAATGCTGCTGGCACAACTGAGGAGACAGCAGAGAACAAAAGTGAGTCGTTCCATTGCATAAATCCTGCAGAGGACAAACAACCACTCAGTGTTTCTCCCTTAGAGCCAACGGCAAAGCAGACACCCAGAGTATCGGCACTAACACACAACACGCTGCTCTGTGCCTCACCATCACTTACTGTAGGGAAAAGATTGAGAAAGCAGATGGAGGAAGTGGAAATGAGTTTCCTGTCTCCCAGTTCAGCAGAAAAAAGACTTAATTCACATGGAAAACCGACGATGACAAACTCGATCAAAAATGTTTTTACCGACAAAAATTCAACTGCTAAAGACTGCCTCGATTTTTGGTAGCTTATTAAGAGTTCAAGGGAAATTAATTATTGTTTTGAAATGCAATTATATACAGCCTTCCACTATTCTTGATGTAAAAACTTGATAAAAATGTTGTTAAATAAAATGCTAACATTCCAGTAAGAGGTTCAGAACAAAACAGCAAAAAATAATCTGTTTTGTGTCTAATCACAATGTAAGTCACTTCTCTTTGGTTTCACTGCAGTGTTTTTTTTATTTCCTTTTCATCAATGACTACATTCTGCTGCGGTTTCTATTGATTCCTCCCTCCCCATTCTATACCCTTTCATATTTTATCTTATAATTAAAATCCACTTTTTATTGTCTAAAAATATGAAATTTTTTCCCGAGTCAGTTGGTACTGGAAAATTTTCTGCCTTCGAGCAAGAATGTCTGATGTTTGAATCTTGGTCATTCTGGATAGAGTTTGCATGTTCTCCCTGTGCATGGAAGGGTTCTTGGTGGGTACTCCTGCTTCCTCTCTGAGTAAATAACATGTGCTATGACTGTAACTTCTATAAAATATTTTAGGGTTGAATTGTGCAGTGATCCAGCATCTACATCTATAAATCCCCTCACTAGCCTTCATGTGGGGCAAATTACTTCCAACGGGGTCCATTCTTTCAGAAACTGTTTGCATATTAAGAAAAGGGTGACACATTTCTTGCATAACCTCGCGTGGAGCCAACAATGAGACAGCAACACAGATTGCAGAGGACAGAAGATCCAATAAAGCGTGACATGTCAGTGGAAGCTGGTGCCGTTATTAAACAGTTATAAAACAGGATCACTGCAGCCAGGCTTTAATGTGCAGACGTGCACCTCAAATTAAAGACATGTTCGGTTCAAGAGGGCCCCAAGGCAAATATATCGGAGCTAAAATCTGCTTAAAAATAGACATTCAACGTGAAGGTCCTGACTGGGGCGTTTGCTTTAACGATCTATGGATTGTTATGACCAGACTGCATTGAAAAAACATCTAAAAGAAGAAGCATCTCCATGTTGGTTAAGACTTCTCGTTAAATTTCCGTTTAAATTTTTATTCTATCTAATGTAACTGAAATTAGTTATTCGTCGTCTAAAAATGTTGTCGAGTGTTCGCCTCTACGAAGAAAAATCCGATTTAAAACACTTGTTGGGCATCTACAGTATAACTACACTTGAAAATTACATTTTAACCCACTCAAAAATTAACACTAACTGCCAAAGCCGCAGTTACAACTGATCATTTACGTTGCAAAAAGTCGTTTTTGGTTCAATTGTGTTGTTGTTTTGCGCAGAGAATAGCGGAACCTCCGCAACGCTGTGCTGAAAAGCTGAGCACACCAAACAGATAGCGGGTAAATATGTCTGAAATCGGCATTATTGGCGCATTTTGCGAAATTCTCTCTCACCTGAAGTAACAACTGTATCAAAGCAAAGACGCAGACGTCGTTAATACGCCGTTTTCGACTCGTAGGCTTGCCTTACAACAAAGCAGCTGGGCGGCAGCCATTATTGTGTTTGCAGACGGAAAAGCTTCCTCATGCGCTGCAGGTTTGGTGGGTCTCGCTGAACATCGCGAGAGAAAAAACATGCGTGTCTTTTAGCTGCTGGCCGAGATAGCTCGTTGTGAGGTCTGCTCTGTATGAAAAGATGTAGGACATGAATTATTAGAAAAATATATATTTTAAATTACACGATATTTTAAATAGAACTGAAAAAACAAAGACATTTTAGAAACAGGTTTGTGTGTCCAAGTTGTTCTAAAAAATATGTATCTTACGAATTTCTTTGGGTTTGTTGTTTTTTTTGTCACATAATGTTTCAGATGATTAAAAAACGTTCAATATCAGACAATAACCTAAGTAGACACAATAAACAGTTTTCAAATAACGATGTTTGTTAAGAGAAAAAAAATGTGCAGCCCTGCCCTATAATCACGATTACCCCTTTGCTAATTAATCATGATTAATATTTATTTTAATCAATTCCACTTGCAAGGCCTGATTATTGCCTTACTCTGAATATGAATGACTCTCTATTTACCCTTAACATGCGGCTGATGGATTTCACCACATAGGACAATTAAACAAATGTCCTATGGACTATTCTAACAATTGTATAGAATAGTCCTATTCCATTCTGATGTGAACCTAAAAATATAAAATAAAATAAAAGATTAGAAACCCCCCCTCCCCCTGCAAAAATAGAAAATATTCTAGGACAGATGGGAAACAAAGTCATTTACATCTTTCAGAGTGGGAAATAAGACTAAAATAGTTATCTTTAACTATTTGGGACTGTTGTGACTTGATCTGAAACAGACTGACCACGTCTGAGCAACCTCTAATGTGTGGCTTCTTATTTATTTGGAGTTTTTGATTTTGGCTGTGGGAGGAAGATTACGCCTGGACATTCTTACTGTAAGTGCTGCTTCTAAAAGCAGCACTTGCTAATTATTATTATTATTATTATTATTATTATAAAAATCAGTCCATTCTATAATAGGGGCTGCTATATAGTATATAGTCCATAATAATTATAATAATATTATATATTATTATTATTAAACATTACATAATTATTACATAAATGCATGATTATTAATAATATTATAGTATGGACTACTTATTTTGTCTCGAAATAAAGATGTTCTGTGTAAAAAGGCGGCATTCATGCACGAACCGCCACAGGGATTTCGATAAAGCAAAGGAATTGGTCAGATTCTTTATTAATCGGTGTTTGTCTCCACCTGGCGGCTGAATCAGATTGTGCAAGTTTGTTTTTCACTTCCACTGAAAACTTCTCTGTTTGCAGCTTGTTTATGGCTTTTAAAGTGATATTGTTATTTTACCTTTGCGCTTGAAGGAAACAGTGTGAAGAAAAATAGCATACATGTAAGAGGAAATGTGCCTAGCCTCTGTTGCATGTTTTTTTTTTTTTTTTTTTGTAATGCGAAGGTAAATGGAGTACTCTTCACAAAGAGTGTTCCAGGGCGTTGGCAATAATTAGGCCGACGTGCCTCAAGTTGTGTGGGTACAGTAAAAATGTGTCTCGGAGCCCTACCGCCTTCGCTAAAATTTGCATTCAGAGCAACAGAGCTCCTCCCTCATGTTTCAGGTTATCCTTCACAAACAAGTCACTCCTCCACCAGGACTTTCCTACCCAGTCTTTCCAACTAAGGAGGAAATCAGTCGGCGGCGAATCACTAACTTACAGACACAGAAACCCCACGGAGGTTCTCTTTAGAATCCTGCTTGTTGTTTTTTCCATCACTTCGTGGACTGTCCCGAACTTTTTTTTGCTGCAGCTCGGGTTGTTTTCCTCTTCGGTCTGAGCTGCTCTGCTCCAACGTTTTGAGTCAACATGTCTCACCACACGACCCAGAAGTTTAAAACGTACAAAACGATGACGTCCGAGCCGGTTGTCCACTCGACTCAGAAGTTTCACACTTACAAAACGATGACGTCCGAGCCGTCTGTCCAAACGACGCAGAAGATTCAAACGTACAAAACGCTGACACCTGAGCCGGTGACCACGCAGGTGTTCTCGACCAGGTCGGTGTCACCCGCGTCTCCGCTCCCACAGGTCTCCCCGGTGTCTTCGGTTTCACCGATACAGTTGTCTTCGGTCTCTAATGTGACTTCGATGCCGGTTACCGCGATGAACGGGTCCTACGGGACAATGAGGTACCTGGTTCCGGTGCAGCAGGCCATGCCCCAGCAGAACTACGTCTTCATGCAGCAGCCCATGATGCAGCAGGCTATGGTGCAGCCCATGGTGCAACCGATGGTGCAGCCGATGTACCTGCAGACTCTGCCCCGTGTGAACAACAGCAGCACCCATGGGACTGAAATTATCTACCAGCAACAGCAACAACAGAATTTTATTACTGAGGTGAGCGCTTTCATCTTTGAGAGAGCAGGAGAATCACTAGAAAATATAATGTTGCACTTAAAACGTTAAAACATTTGAGTTAATATTTGTTAATTTGAACAAAAGTTCAAATTTTGTTCAAATTAACTAAAACGTGCAATTTTTGTTTATGATTTAAGGTGCATATTTGAGTATAAAAAAGTATCATGAGCTCAGAAACTCAAACGTATTGCAACTTTAACAAAATGTTACTGCTTTGGACTTTGACTTATTTCGATGAACTGACTAAGAAAGGTGGAGCACATTTACGCCACATGCAACCTCAAATCACGCTGCCTTAACTATACTTTAAAGTGGGAAATCAAAGCTGTTGCTCATGCTTGCTGCTGGGGATGCACAAAATATCGGCATTAGCATCGGTATTGGCTGATGTAGCTCATTTTTATACATGTGATATTGGACCTATAAGTAAAACTATGGATAGGAAGTAAACAGGTACATGTCATAAAAATACCAAGGTCTCAAATACACTAGTGTACTAAATAAACTTCATTTTCTGAACATTTTACAACTTATTTCCCTTGGTTGTGGTTCCAATCTCTGTTTTAGTCAATCATTTTATATACGGACAACTATGATCTTTGAGCATCTTTCTGTTGATACAATCATCGGTTATGATTTTTTAAAATAATTACCGTCTTTATTTCCGCTTAGTTTGTGTTTTTTGTAAAGGGGGAGGGAAGTGGTTGGTATTTGTTTGGTCATGTGATAGTAATGCATGAAGGATTGTGAGGCATTTATCTGAAGCGGAGGAATAATGTCAGCCAGGAGTGTTGTTGTTTCATATGTTTATAGTTTTTTGCCGTCTTGCATAAGGACAGTTTTGTACCCGCTTTGACAACTGATGTTTTTAATAACATATCAAATCATATATCGTAATATCGAAGATTTGATTTAATTTGATCAAGAGTCATGACCATATTTGAAAAGAGAGATCAAACCAGAGATTGGAACCACGAGCAATGGAAATGAGTTGTAAAATCTACAGAAAAGATGCTGTTGAGTATCTTTAGGTATAAAAATTCCTAAACAACTAGAAATAAATGGCTAAGTGGTTAAAACATGGCAATGATATGGTAATAAGGGACAAAACCTTGGGTCTAAAATGGGTTTGTGAATTGGAGAAAAGGCAAATTGATAAATAAAAATAACAATTCTAAATGTCATTCAGACGTAGAGGCACTGGTCAATCCATACACTCAAGCTCTGTCTGCTAACATGGAACCAGAAATATAGGAGGGTCCACATTATAAACCATAAGTTTGAAAAGTGGATACCAGGCCATGACTTCCAGTAAAGTAGTTCACAAAATGAAGAAAGTGCAAAAAAGTAAAGGACATAAAATTACCAGCACCCAATCTGGTCTGTATGAAAAGACCAAACCATTCCAGACTCTCAGTAAACAGAAAGGTGTCTCAACACTAAAACCAATTAATCTTTAAGCTTCGTATGAATAGTAGTGAATTCTGTTTGTCTCCAAATTCCAAGTTAGACAGATCAACAGAAACCCTCCCATAAGTCAAGGGTTTCTCTTAAAAGCTAACCTAAGCCAACCTCTCCTATTATTTCAGTTCACTCTCGGACCCCTAATAGCTAACGTCTTCTTGTTAAACTGTTTGTAAGAGCTTGAAAATGTTTGATTCTTGATTTATGATCCTTGATGTCGAGGGTGACTGTGTGTCATTCTTCACTGTTTTCTACTGTATTACAGTAAAAACTGCTTGTAAATCATGGTGACCTACTTATTGAGACAAAAGTATGTGAGGCTTCCTGGTGGACTGGTTTCTCTGTTTTTCTCAACCAGGCAAATAACTGTCAAACAGCTTGTATTAAGAGCTGATTGTGCTGCACAAGCGTTAAGTCAGACCTAACTCCAACTTGACCTCTTGTTTTGTTTTCATAAATCAGCTTGGGCTCACACTGAGCTGTCAGACATCTCTGCTTATTAGTTTGCCAGTCATGACTCGTCACAGATGTCAGAGGAAGACAGAAATGCGGGGCTGAGGCTTCAGACAGGCTTTGGCGCTGTGGGGATGTGTGCTATGTGGCACCAGTTTCTCAGTTCTCCCACCGGGCTCTGAATTTTCACAGCCTAGAGTATCTGTCAGGAATATGATAAACAGAAACGGATGACGTAAATGTCCGCATACCTGCAGATGTTTTGCTAATTTGCATGTTAAACAAATTATTTCCGAGCTCCTGCAGTGTGTGAACTTTCCAGGTTTGAACTTCCGGGTCTCATAACTCATAAGTGAAGGATTGTTAAAAAACATGCTACGCCTCTTTAAGATTTAAAAAGTATGACATGACTTTGTTTGACTCTAAGCTGTTCCATTGTGGTTTTGATTGGATGTTTAGGGGCATGTCTTGCTGGAAGCTGAACTTCCATCCAAGTCTCACGTTTTTCCCCAAGGAATGTCCTGTAATAGTCCGGTGGTATTCAACATTTCACCAGCACTCCTAACAGTTGTCCTGCCAACAGATTGTTCAGCTTCATCTAATCATCCCTGCAGCACCTCCAGAGTTGGCATGAACCTCTTGTCTGCTTCTTTAACTAATCTTCTGCATGTCTTGCATTTCATTTTTGTACTCTTTCCATTTTTCAAATAATCAATAGCAGAGGTGTGTACACTTTTCCACTTTTCCACCTTTTTTGTTTAGCGCTTTAGCCTTTTTGCTGACTTTGGAATTGGTCATTTACTTGGCTATTTTGTAAACTTCCAGTTAAATAATGTTAGACGTGTTTTGAAGTTTGGTTATGAACTGTTAAGAATTCTTTAAGTAGTTAAGATGCTTATATGCATGAGCTTATTTTAAATTAGGTGATTTCTCAATGCATAGGTTACACAGGGGGTTTTAGGTTGAATATATGTGGACACCTTCATTTCCCCTCCTTTTTTTTAAACAATCAAACATTTGCCATCCTCCTTCTGATTTATAGTCATATGCTTCTTTCTGGTGGTTTGTCATATAAAATGCCTTTGTTAGAAAACAAACTGGAGATGGTCTTCCTTTTTATTATTTTGATGGAAACTGTTCTCTTTTTTTGCAAGATGAACACTGCTGAAGTAGAAAAAGGTCTGAAATACCTTTTGATTAACAGTCTGTCCCTCCCTACTGTATAATGTTACTTCATTACACTCTCATTGATTGTGCTGCCGGTCGTCTCAGAGTTTCCGCTCTGAGACGACACAGTTTTCCTGTTAATGCCACCAGTCTGGTCCTGAATCTAATTTCTTGGCGGATAACTTGTTCTTACTCCGCTCATGATTTTACAAATGTCTACAGAGACTCCTGCTGCAGGCTGGAAAACATTTGAATCATATCAGCTTCTCCATGTCTTCTTCTTTTGCCTTTATGCATAAATTGGTCTTCTACACACTTCCTTAGTTACTGATTTGCTTATGTTTGGTTTTCAGTGCAGTAGATTATTATTAAGGTATTTGAGGTGCTTTTTTTAATAATGAGTAATATGTGCCACACCCTCTGTGACTCTGCTGCAGCTTACATTCGTAACACACATAGCAGCCACTGCTACGTGTGTTCAGCTCCTTTCTCTTTGACATGTGGAATTTTAAGCATATTACATAAAGTTCTGCCTGAATTTAGTCAGAATCAAATCTGACATCATTTTTCCAGTGTAAAAAAATATAGAATTGGTTTATATACAATTCTATATCCAGAACCACTTGGCATTCTGGGGGATGTAGGCAGAGGAAAAGCTTTAGCAAGGTGGCATCAACTAGCTCACTCACTCAGTTTTGTGCAGCAGCAGTTTAAGGTTTGGCCTCCAGGCCTCATAACCACTGAAAAAAAATGGCATGGAGTGAAAACTGTGGATAAAAACAGGAAAGGTCACACCACCAGTTTGGCAGTATTTCAGATATTTAAAGCAAAAAATTAATCAATAATTATTTATATTGACTAATATGAATCACATATGTGGTAAGTTTTTTTTTATCCTTATGGTTCATCCTTACTGTAGTGGAGGACTTAAGGCTATAGGGATGGTATATCATATCGTATCATATCATATCATGAAGTAATTCTAGCGTACAACTGGCTTTTTGTGTTGCTCATACCTTCAGAGTGACATCACAAGCAACAATACCTGCTTCACTAACTGTAAACACCAAAGTCTGTGCATTATTACAATGTTGTCATTGGTTCTACATGTTTTTTGTTATTTTTTTAAGTCATGAAAAAACATAGAACACCTTTTTTTTTTGCAAGCATCTCATTTCTTTTTGGAGGTTTTTAAAAGCTGCAAGTTTAACTTAATCGGCAAACGGGATCAAATCATACTTATTTTAATATTGACCTGTGCTGTTTGCATAGTTCCTTCTTAACCTCAAGGAATTACAATAAAATTATCCTTTACTTATGATCTGTCTTATGTCATAGCCCATTAATTTTACTGTGTAATAAAGTTAATTACATAGTAAAATTAAGGTTTACTTGTGTGAGTTATAAGTAAGCCTTCTAGTTGCTTTGGTTGGCGATGCCTTTGGATGTATATATTTCTTTTACATTAGAAGCCAAGTGAAGTCTTCATTTCTGGGTCTGATGTCCAAAAAGACATAGTCTGATTCTCTTTTGTCTTCTTTTTCTGGTTGTTTGTTTCAGACCGACGCTCAAAGCAGCCATTCAGTGTTCAGCCAGGCGTCCAGTCCCATCAAGAGCGAGGCAAGCATGCTGGAGGTGGAGCAGGAGGTGAGCAGCCTAACAGAGATTCACGTAAAAATGCACCATGAACCGTACTGCAAAGCCTGAATGGGTTAGGGTTAGGAAAAACATGGAATTGAAGTATTTTTCATATCTGGATGAAGATTGGTTTGGAAAATAGGAGCACGGAGCATTGCATGTTTGTAATTTCAGACTGTATGCCCTAATTTTATTCCTATTGTTGCTAATTACAGCTTGCAGAAAATGAAAAAGTGCAATAAAAATTATTATTGCACAATTACAGGCAATCATGGGAAAGTTTTTACATTTCTCCAGAGGAAGATACGCCACAAAACATCATTGCTAAAATAAAACTGGCTGTTCAAATTGCTGTATGCAAGCATATTAATGGAAAGTTGAGTGGAAGGAAAATGTGTGACGCTTTTCTTAAATATATCTTGAGCCCTAATTGTTCTATCAATAGCCCATTTCTCCCTACCTGGGCTATGGAGAAATGGGATTGGACTAGGCCTGTCACAATAGCAAATATTGCTGGGCAATAATTTGTTCCAGAAATTATTGCGATAAACAATGTTGTTTTTGTACCATTTTTTGTACCACTTTCAACTAATATATTGATAATGGCAAAATAATGCCAGTTCAGTTTCTCAAAGATAGACAAACCTTAATTTTGTACAGAACATTTTACATTGGAACTTTATGTAAAATGTCCAAAATAAAACACAACTAAACATATTATATAAAAAGAACAGTAAAAAATTGTGAGTCAATAAATAAAATGGGTTGAAATGTTTCTTCAAACAAAATTGCAGTTCAAAAAATATTAATCTTCAGAATGGAAATTATTAGAGGTTTCAATTTCAGTTTGTCATGAGGATGATTAATTGCTTATTACAACTATTACAAATCATTAAGATTATATAGAAATAAATGGCTACAATGTTGTGTTACTGAAATAGATTAACTTTCAAAGTTAATTTAAAAGGTTTTCCAATTTGTTCAGATGCTGCTGTCATCAAGAAGCCTTTTGAATTTTAAACCCAACTTTTAAGTTGCAGACAGAATTTTTTTTTCTTCACTGTTTTCATAAAACCTGGTTAGAAATGCTAAGAATTTGGAGAAGAGTTTAACACTAGCATCCGCTGTCCCACAAGTTGAAACTGCACCAATAGACGCTTCATGTTAATGAGCGTTCTGCAGTGCTGCAGATAAACGAGCCAGCAGCTTGTTACAACAAGTCGAATGTACCTTCTTTTTAAATAAAAATTATTTTTATTTCATTGAAAACAGAAACTGAAAGATTCTCTTTTTTTCTCTGTGTCTGACCCGCTGTCGCTCAAAGAAATGTAACTGTGATAAAATAAGTTTCTAATGGAAATGGGAAGAGATATTACACAAACATCTACTTGCCACTCCCATGAAACCAAACACCTAACGGTTAAAATTTACCCTGGAATTACTCGGAGTGACTGTATCAGTCAACATGATCTCAGGGGTGGAGAGCTAATCCTGTCTGATATTGAAACACTGCCCAACCTCTAAATTGTAAAAGATTATTTGAAAAGGAAATCGCCCTACAACAAATCTGTTACATAATAGTTAAATAAATTGTTAAGGAATTAGACTGGAAGTGATGATGAGCCAGACATCTGAGTCTGGCTCATCATCACTTATGCTCCTACCTATGCTGTAGGAGAGGATAAGTAAAGTTTTACATGACATAAAATTCCAAAGGAATCATTTGGCGGATACAGAACATGACTCTGAGGTGGGAGAGTCGCACGTCTTTGTTTGAGACTTCAGAGCTGAGTGTGCAGCCTCGCCCTCCTTACTCCACATTCACACACTTAGCCCCTCTTTGCTCACAATCACAGGAACTCCTACTGTTGCAAAGATGAGTGTTAAAACTGGGGCGTGTCCGGCTGCTTCCCAGCAGCCTTTGCGATAGGCGGGGAACATTCCTTTGATGTGAACCTGCAGCGTCGTGTATTTAGCAGGGAGGCTCTTTGATTTATGGCGTGTCTATGCCATTTGACTTGGCACAGCCTCACAAAAGTCTAAGCTGCATTCACATGAACAGAGGAGGAGTAATTACCACTGCTGTGTCACTTTGGGCCAGTAACCTGCTGTCTAGCTGAGAAGGAGGGAACGCTGGATCAGAAGAAGCACGATACCACCAAACCAGGCTGCTGATGAGAGCTTTCTTTAACTGGAATTTCTAGAGTTTGCTCAAAAATCAGTAAAAAATAAAAGAAAAAATTTTAATCTTGCTGAACTATACCTATAAGTTGGTGTTCACTTTACTACATTCTACTGCACAGAAGGCTGTTTTGTCAATATTTAAATGTTAATAATATCCATTGTGAAGTTAATGTATATAACTATTTATACTTTTAAACATATATCTCTAACCTTTGTTTGACTTTCTTTTACTCAACTCAAAACAAAAATATATAAAAGGCCATGTGTTTTTTTTTTGCATTTATAGATTGAAAAAAGTGGAAATCTTTAGTTTTGATGTAATACACTAAAGATTTACATCAGACCTTCTTATTACCAGTTTGAGATGTCTGAGGAGAAGAAAATGTCTAATTTTGATAAAGGGATCACTATTTAAATACGCCTATACCTTGCAGTATAATTTATGATAATATACCTATAAAGGCACTAAGGTTTTCTGCATGAAGAGATATTTTCCACTGTATTTGTGCTTCTTGTTCTATAATTTTATGATGGACAAAAAATCAACTTTCCTTTACTTATGTTAGAAACAGCGATGCAGCAGATTACTTCCTACATGCTTGAGATGACTATCTTTGCTACAATAACTGTGGAGTCCTTTTCATATTTTGTTTTTCCCATCTGAGTTTGACCTGAATGTTTTCAGTAAACCTCAGCAGAAGAAGTTACTGACTGAGGGCCTGACACATCTTCAGCCATGCTCCTGATGCTTTTCTTTAGACTGCTAATGTCAGTAATATTTATTACTGACATTAGCAGTCAGCATTTCTGCCACCTACTGGAGCAGCGTTTTGACTGGAAATCCAGAAACAGAGGCTAAAAAAAATAATTACTTGCCAAAAAAAGAAAAAAAAAATCATATAACTTGCCTTTCAGCAAATCAAACACAATATTTTAATAAAAAGAACAAACATGTATTATTTTGTGGAAAATGGATATGTGAATCTTTGTAGATATCAATCAGTCCAGTTTATTTGTAAAGCTCATTTCAGCAGCAAGGCAGTTTGAAGTGCTTTACGTAATCAAAACACAAAATTACAAAGTTAGAATAAAACACAAAATATATAATAAAACAAAAATAGCTATGCATGTTAACCATGTATTTTGTTTTTAGGGTTGATTATGCTATTTTTTTGATGTAGATATTAATTTCTTGTTGGCAACAAAAGCAAGATCTAGATTACAAGACAGTACTTGTTTGAAATTTTCATATAGATTTTGGAGTTAGCATATTAATATTTGTCCTGCACCGTTAGCTGTGTAATGTTCATTTATTTCTAGTTGAGTTGTTAGCTTGCAGTTAGCATATTATCTCTATAAGGGACATGGCAAAGATGTATGGAAATCTCCAGCTTCCAGGGTTTTACAATATCTTAGCTTTATTTACACAGTTGACTGACAACTCACATGGGTTTTTGACCTGAAACCTTGCACTGCTTCTCAATACAGAACTAGGCTCTAATCTGGTCAGGGAAACTCTTGCCCTGTAATTGAACTCAATGATTCCATCCCTTTAATCATCTCCAGGTTCTCCGATCGTTTTAGGTTTCATCTTACTTGTCTGGTGTTCTTTCTTGTTAATTAGTACTTCAAAAAATGATTTGGGCTGTCTGGCCTCAGGCACTTGTCCTCTAGATTCTGTCAACCTGGTTACAGGGAAATGTTTTGGGTGGCGACAAAATTTAAAGAAACTTGTTGCAGTGAAGTGACCACACCTCTTAGTGGTTTCTTAAGCAACAGAAACAGGGACTGGTTGTCAACCCGTTTTTCTGTTTTTAGTTTTTTTAGCTTTTCACAATATTATAAGTCTGAAACCATTTCCTTAGCCTCTGTTGCTGTTGTGATGCTATTTTTACCAGAGTATGTGGAAATCTCTCGATGCTCCACATGTATTTGTAATAAAAACAAAGCGACTGGTGGGTGTGGAGGCCTGAAACACATGTTTGTGTTTGAAATGAGTAAAAAAGGATCAGCTCTGGTGGATTCCAGTTAGAGTGGAGGTGTTTAACGTCAGGGAGGATCTGGGTTTTGACCTCAGCTGTCTGAACACTAATGGTGTGCAACTGTGATTCTTACTCCTGGGTTATGAACACACACCGACAACCAACAAAGTATTCTTTCCATGGGAGAATTTAGGTTAGCTGTAGCATTAGTTTCTGCTAAATAACACAGAAAAATAGGGCTGGAGTACACAGCTATAGTGAAGTACACAGCTATAGTGAAGTTTTTAATTCTACTTTATAAAATAAGTTTTAATACTACACAGATGTGCTTCTGCTATTTTGTTTTAATTTGAAGAAGACTAATGGAATCCTTCTATTCATATTGTCACACTCACATTTGCAGATGACATAGGACTGTATTTAATATATTGTCACTGCCCTTCCGTGTGTTTGGCAAGTTTTAGAAACAACAGTCAGTGATTTAGAGATGCATCTGTGGAGTAAGACCAAGATGTCGTCATCGTTTAAGCCTTCTTTCATAGTCTGTGACAGGAATGAAAAATCTTTTCCAAAACCAACACATGCCTAAATCACAATGATGATGAGTGATCTCTAAATGGAAGGTGTGGTGAAGCAGAAAAAACAGAAGTATACTGAACTCTGAATAACTGACTGTTTTACCAAAAGCTGCCTAAAATAAGATGCAAGCAGAATTGGGGCATAAAACCAGTGAGAGACGTATCATTTGACTGTCAGCTATTTATGAATAATAGCTGCTGGCGACATTCGCTAAATATGACATGCAAATAACTTCTCCCACATCAAACAAGTCCTTGGAAATCCAGTTGCAACTTACATTCTTTCACCTGATTGAACAGATGAAACTGTGACAGTTTGAGGTTGCAGCCTGACCATTTTGCACTGTATCTTGGCCTGCAGTTATACGCTGCCATCAGGTTGGAACATGCCAGCGACACACCTGTGTGAGTTATAGCCTCAATGACTGGCTCGATTCTGGTGCAGCAAAACGTGGACCTTATGCAGTAAAAGACTGTTATTGTTGAAGAAGACTCAGCTTTAGGGTGGATATAGATTAAAAACAAGTCAGCACACATAAGCTCGAGAAGAAATCCCATTGGCTAAGCACAATAATGCAGGGCCTAATCTGGCTTTCGGCCTGCTGTTTTCTTGTTTAGTCTTGAATATTAAATCCATTGAATCCTTTCCCCTTCTTTTCCCAAAATCCCACATTAACACCCTGTCAAACTGTGACATTATTAGATCACCTCTTCTGTTTTTTAGATGATTTGATGTCTTAGCAGCCTGTTCTCACCATAACTTTCAGCACAGCTATCTGAGCAAAGTAAACAGGAATGCTCCTACACCTGGATTTTGACAGTTGCTTATTACTTAACTGGTAATCCCACAATCTGTATCCACCTTCACTTTTTTCCAGGCATCAAACCACTACTAGGTCTGAATGTCATTTTTTTGGGAAGTAGTGGTAAGTAAATTCATTAACATGCACCATGAAGGCAGCCCATTATGAAGTTATGGACAGAATACCTGAACGTTCTTTACCCTCAGAAGGGTACCCAGTCATACGATAATAATATAATAACATAAAGTTATTATGATTTAATATTATTATTGTTATTGTTTCTTAATAATAATAATAGTAATAATAATATCGCCACACAAAAAGCAAAATATCGAGTCTATTACAGTTTTATCGCTTGATATTTATTTTGCAATTATTAATAAGTGATCACTGTGGTAGATTAGCGACTGCTGATATTAGCTAATTAAACACCTGCTCTATTGATGATTTGTCAGAGTTGGTGTTTAAGTCGCCTTTTTTATTTTCTAACTGAATTGAAACACAGAATTCCACACCACATCTTCATGTTAAGGTTGTCAAAGTGAAGCTAGCATAACTACTTCCCTCTCCCTCAATATTTTTTTTCTCAATTAACTTTTTCTTTACCTGTTGATCTAGTTGTCATAGTGTAGCAAAGCACTGCATCCCTTTGTCTTTTATCAATTTAGTATGTTATATTGACAACCTAATAGCTAAGTACTTCATTAAAGCTTTGCATTTTACATATTTTATAATATGTTTGGTAAAATACAGGGTTATGCTGTTCTCTAATTTTAAATAAGCATGTTACGGAGTGAAAGCTTCTTCAATAAAGATGGAGGTTCGGATGTCTTTTACTGAACATTTCTGTTTGGTTTTTAATGAGGAGAAAAACGGTGACAGCTGTTTGTTACCTAGCAACCAAACTCAAAAGAAGCAAAAACCAGTAACAAAAGACAGAACCAGATCCTGTTAAGCATTCTTCAAAATAAAATACTTTCTAATTCAAATAAGTCATGTCTTACATTTATATTTCACTTCACCTTTGTAATTATATACAATCATGTTAATTCAGTTAATAATCATCATGTAAATTATGCCTAACATATAATTGTAAATCAGTCAGTTATGCAAAATATGCTGAACAACAAATAAGTGTAAAGAAATCACAACATTACATTTTGATGAATATATTACAGTATTTTGTCAGGCTACAAGCGCAATTAATTCTGTTCTAGATCCAGATACCCACTTCACATTAGGAAAAATGGATTAATTCTTCTTCAGAAATGAATAATTAATCCCAGGTCTTCAGTCAAAACATCTAGAGCTACATATTTTCCTGGGTCATTTAAAACTTTTTAAATCTAATTTAATTTAACTCTGTAGTAAGCTAGCCAACTGCTAGCACAGACATAAGGTCCACTGCATACTGCCAGCATGCAGTGGACATCAGAAAAGAAACAGCTTTATAACAACAACAGCAAACTTGTCAACCAGAACTACAAATCATAAACACCACAATTTTGGCATTTTACTGGTCTTAAAATATATCACAGTTTTGGAAGTAACCGCTTAAAAACCATTACTCTTTTCTGTCTCTTACCCCGGGAGTTATTGGGGCTTGCCTTAGAAATGCATAGGGAGGGCAGTGACTGACTTCCATGTATTGCCCTCCCTTGCAATGGATGGAAGGCAGCTATTGTTCTACACCCAATAGAATGTCTCTTTATTTATTTATATGTTAATTTATTATTCTTCCGTCACCTTTAAGGTATCAAAACTTGTGGCTCGATCTCGGCATCAAGGCTATTATTTTTATTTTGGATTGGAGGTATGATGGCAACATAAAATACGCGCAAAATTTCCGACTGCCGAAACAGAGTGTATCTGACACCAACTGCCGCTCCATTAGACTGAGAAATGGAATGGATTTTTGACACCCTTAACAATTTTGATATCGCCTTCACGCCTACAAAAATTGCTTTATTGGTATGAAAGTTGGTCTTGACATCGCACCGAATGGCTGCCCCCGTAAAATGTTTTTGAAATTTCTCAAGGGCTGTCAAGGTGCTTCAGAGAGAAATCATGTGACAGGGTAAACTCAGGCTCTTAGTCATTCATTTTCATACTTTTTTGAAAAATTTCAGAGCTCAGCGCACACCATCTCTCTCTCATCTGTGAAAGATAAGAGTTGTAGTACTGTCGGGCATGAGAAATGGCACTCTCATTCACTTCAAATAGTTTTTGGATCGCTTTTACGGATCCTGAACAGGAAACAGTTGTTCGGATTTTAACATGCTGAATGGTGAAAGTCCATGTTAGCCATCATGCTTTTGATTATACACGTTATTGACTATACTTTAGCTAAACTTAGTATAGATGCTATTTTTTAGCATCAGAACACTGACGGGCACACTTTGGCAGGCCCCGTTAAAATTTTTTCAGAAATTTTCTAGTTTCTTCTTGTTGTTCTGTTTCTTAGAAAGTACAACTGAGAATAAACAAACTGGTATTACCTGGTTAATAGCCGGATTATTAGCTTGGGTAGCTAGTCTAGGCCGGTGGAACTCTAAAAAATAGCCTTAACTTAATAAAATTGGTAGAATGTGCTCCCGAAGCACTTGACCTTTTTTTTTTTAAATAAAACAAAAATGTGTAATATAATCTGTTATAAATAAACTGTGATATTTGTTGAGGATCTTTGCTAGGGTGTTAGCATAATGTTAGCTTGATCCCATTTTGATGTTTGTTGCTGTTAGTTTGGTTGACAACATGCTCCTTTTACATTTTGTTAATCATGTAATGACAGAGCTTAGAGATGCTAACCTGTTTTATAAACTAAGCTCTTTGCTTTGAACACTACTAATTACTAGTAGCATAGCAGCTCCATGCTAAGCCCAAGTTTCTCCTCTGCTGAGTTTGGCCTAAACAGTTGTGGACCAGATCCACATTAACTTGTGATGCCTTTTAAAAAATGTTTTACAATCAAACTGCTGATAAGAAATGGGCAACTGCCTTGCTTTGGGATGATAATGCAGCTGCAACAGTCTGTAAATGCTTTAAAGAAACTCCTGTGCTTTGTCAGTGGCTCAGTTTAAAGCCGTCACACTTTGTTTAACTACTTCTGCTGACAGATAAGTTGCCGTAATTGGAAGGAAGGGTGACAGCCGCTGACTGGTGTCTATTCTCTTTGAGTTTATCTCTGCTGCAGAGAGAAGTACACTGCAGTGATTTCAGTCACAACATATTTAGATTCCAGGATTATCTGAGTTTGGTAAACTGAGACCCACAGCAGCGCACTGTAACTCTTTTTGTTTCTGCTCCGCTATTTGTTTCCCCATTCCTTTAGAGAATATTCCAGCTAAATTACAGGGCAGTGAAACAGGATGTCACTTTGTGGTGAGGAAGGGAACACAGAATGTCATATTTATAATTTTTATAGCCTGGAAATAAATCTTTCAAGTGTTTTAATTTGTTTTTAAGTCACTAATGAATCACTATTGTAGATTTACAGCTTTGCCTTAGCTAGAAAGACTTAATGATTTTTACAGATTCTCAATAAACATGGCTTCTGCATCCAATCAAGTTAGTATGCAGCAAGCTTTACAAATTTACTTTAGGCTAACTAACTTCATAATTGAAGCTTGCCTGTATGAATCGTGATGCAGTATTAAAAGTTTAAGCTTTAAAATACTTTAAACTTTAAAATTCACCATTGGTGCTTTTTGCTGTTGCACCATATTTTTTGGCAGCCAAAAATATGGTGTATCATTGTGAGTGAAATGATACCTTAATCCTATTCTGCAAGAAGTTTTGTCTCTCAAAGCAGCTACGGCTCATTGGGATCGTTTAATTTTCTAAAATGAAGCTGGTGGGCTAATTAAATATTTGTATATTTAGTTTTAGCAGCATTAACTGTCTTTCTAACTTGGTTTTCCAATCTCTGTCACCTAAATGTTTTGTAATGTAATTCTAGAAAAATAAGCAGTTATGTTGACAGCTGCTGCATAGAGAAGAGATCTATCACCAAGGTTTTGCTTGGTTGACAGTGAAAATCTTCAGATGGGAGAGATACTGAATTTGGCCCACAGCCTTTTCTTGGAGTGGATTCATATTAGTGGTGCAACAATCACAACATGTCTATGTTTTCAATTCCTTTGATTAATATTTGTCGTTATTATTATTAGGGCTGCGTGATATTGGAAAAAAAAAACAAAAAATTGATGTGATTCTTGTTTTTCCAACCCTTGCGACATGGAAAGAAATGTTCCGTTTTAAAGTAATCACTGAATAATTAACATGCCATCTTAGGAAATGGTTTTCTTTCTAGAAGCCTCTTGCACCATTTGTGGTTTCTCTTCAGTTATTGTCATTGACGCAGCAAATATGTGGTTCTGTGTCCCTTTGCACCTGCTACCACACCAAAGAGAGTTCTCGACAGTTTATCTTTGATGTTTGCTTATTTATTTACTTTTTTTTTAAAAGTGCGCAACAAGGTTGGTCTAGAAAAAATTCTCCTCCAGCCACCAGCCATATTTAGACATATTCTAGCATATGTAAAATTCCCAAAATGTTGCTCCATTTTCTACAACATCGACTCAGATATTTGCTCAGAGGGTTTGTTTTTATAGTTTTGCTAAAGTAAATGTGTTTTTTTATTTTTATAAATGAGCCATTCAAGTCAAATGAGTAACATCTATGCAGCTACACGCATGTCTTTAGCGTGTAGCTGCTTGGGTTCAGGTTAAAGGCCTGAGGCAGCAACATGATGTTGTACCTGTGTAATTCCTGGAAAGATGATCCTTGCAGCACAGACCAGCAGCCTCCTGAAAGGGCTTAGTTGGTTCATTGAACTTTTTGTCTTCTGGCCTTTTTAAAAAGTTTTAATCAGAAATTTCACACCTTTTTATTTCCGCTTTCTATTGTTTCTGTTTGTCGCTGGTAGTTAAAGTTGATACAATGAAAATGTTGTGATGAGAAACCTGTAACAAAATTGGTAGAAAAAAGGCTCATTTATTTTGCTGAGCATTCTGAAACACCTCAGTGACAGGGAGATATTTTGATGTACTCCAGCACAAAGAAGCTCACAGAGACTCTAACAAAGAGCTTGTGTGGAAAGATGACTCCTCCTCTCTTCAATAACAACCTCTAGTGTTACTTGGCCACACAAAGTTCTGAGAGCCAGAATGGCACCGCCAGGTCCCCTGTCCCACAAACTGTGATAGGGAATCTGACTTTTAAGTGTTTGGATATAATTTGTTCTCAACCTGGAAAGAAAATGAATACATTTTAAATGCTTTTTGAGAGTCGGGCCAGATATTACCTGTCTGATTTCAGTTACCAGCAAGCAGCTGATATTGTTTGTTATTGATATTTTACATGGATATTGCGTTTTTGCTCAGCGGTGCAGTTGGTTGCATTATTGCCTTGCAACAAGAAGTTCCAGGTTCAAATCCCTGCCTTGTGTCTTTTTAACCATAACCTGCATAGTAAATATAAAATGTCCTCCTGCTGGCAAAATCTTTGACTCTTTACATCTTCAGCTGTAAGAATTCTACTGTTACCTGCTGCTAACAGTAGAATTTACTTTAGATTTGTCTTTCAAGATGATTGGATTTAGTCAGGATCCCATCACAAAAAAGATTCTGTTCCCAGGCCGAGACTTGAACCTGTACGGCCTTTTGTTGTATAAATAAAGGCTGCTAAATGAGCTGTGAAGCTTAAATGAATTCCACAGTCTTTTTTATGTGTATGTACTTGTGGTTGTGTAATATCATAGAATTATTCATGAGTTTTGAAAAGAAAAGAGAATAATAAAATGTATGCGTTCATGAAACCTCTGGGCAATAAATGTTATGCTGTTGGCAAACCTGTTTGTTACAGTTTTAATGGTGATATAAGTTGTAAAGAAAATGCATTTGTGAGATGAGTAGCAGAGTTGAGTGTGTGGACTGTACCCTTTTGAACACTTACCAGATCCCCTGTCCTAGCAACAAAAAGTTAATTCAACTATTGACTTTTGCTTATTAGATTAGGTAAATGAAATTGGGCCCTAAGAGTGGAACTGTGTGGTTGCCCCTGGTTGTTGGATCTCATTTAGAGCTCTCTCTGCTGATGACAAGTATTGTTGCAAAGGAATAAAAAAATAAAATACACATTTTCTCATTTTTTTGTGACAAGCTAAACATATGGTATTTTCGCACCTGATAATCCGCTAGGTTCAGTTCGATTGGAGGCCAGAATTGCATCATTTGTTACGCTTTCATCTGGCGCAATTTGCTTTCACACTACTCTGACTCAAACGATCTATTTTTAAAAATCTGTTCCCCACAAGCCTGTGGTGGCACTTCCTCAAGAACCACTGAAGCAACACAACTATCTTCATCATAAAGTGTAAAAAATGAAATGGTGTCAGATTTTATCGGTTGTAGGATTTCTCTTTTGTGTTTGGCAAAAGACCACGAGTCATTTTTCCCAGGAGCATTAGACTCACATTCCTGTGTTTGTTTACGCATTCTGGGTTGTTTACCCAGAATGCCCTACGCTGAATCTGCATCCTACTTTTGGAGCAGTCTCTGTCCTGCTTGCCATTCACACATGCATTCAAACCGCACCAAAGTTCACTTCAGGGTCGGTATCAGAGTTTGATTGCACATTCAATCAATGTCCCAAACTTTCTAGGCAAACGAACTACGGCTCAATTAAAGCCAACTAAACACGGTTTATAATTTTCATTTTAAAACTGCTATCTTTGATCCTGTTGACCTTAAAGCTTAGATAAAGGTAAAGAACACAGATGTGCAATGTGTACTATTGTTAGGGCTGACACCTACTGGTTGGTCTGGTTGGATAACAAGCTCTCACCCTAGAGCTGTTTAGCGTGCAGACTGGTTCATGATTCTTCTTTATCTCCACTCTCCCTTTTTCTACGGGTATGACAGGCATGTGTATGAAACTGACACACCCACCTCCATAGACGCTGCTCCGTCAGGTAAACAGGCTTTGCTTTTTACACCTCTGCTGTTTGCATTTGCTCCAAACCATGCAAGAGACGCTCTGTTTCAAACCTGACACAGCAACCTCTGACCTCTGCAAGGTTATAAACCAGCCTGCAGATTTTTAGACCATGTTCTCTGCAGCCAGTCAGATACCACAGCCATGTGTCATGGGAGTTTCTCTCTTTGCCACCAAGCCCTTGTTCAAACACTGGGAACAGGTTCTGTTTTGATAGTGTGATACAAAAACCTTCCCAGGTGTGGGAGTCGGCCTGTGCAAAATATTTTTTTAGTTGTGGGTAATTATTTGCATTCATCTCCATTAAAACTTCATTAGCACCTTTGATGTGGTTTTTGATTAGTTCTAGTCAGATACCCTAAATGAGAAATTTGTTTCTGATTGGATAGCCACACCTTGGCAAGCAGTGCCAACAAATAAGTATCCAGATTTTTTGTAGTTTTGTCTGAATTTAGTTGGAAGACATGTGAATTGAAACAGGCGGGGACGTTCCTTACAGGTGTGCTGACTCATGACGTCATCGTTAGGATTTACAGCGAGAAAGAAGTTTTGTCTTTAACTGAAGGAAACCTGGTTTTCCAGTGAAACAAAGTCCTACTGTTCAGACATTTGTTAATTGCACCGTGCCGATTTGCTGACTTACAATCTTTACTTTACCATTCTGCTTTAAATATCTCTAGATATTCAGCTCATTCCACACTTCCTCAGTAAGATTTGCATGTTGTTAGTGAGATTGAGATGATTGATTCGTCAACCATTTGTCCGGAGGTTTGGGATCTTGGTGGCAGACCCTATGATGACTCATTGTTAGTTTTCTGGTAAATTTTTTATTTTAATTTAAATAGTGCATCATGTCTGCAAGATGTTGATATATTGTGCCGTCGTCTTACACAATTTTATTTATATATGCATGAGTAGCACACAGCAGGCTTTTTCACGAGAGTTAAAGCAGGAAATCGTTGGAGTTGGAAACACTCAGGTATTTTTAGCCTCCTGGTTGAATGGGTTGTGCCATGTAGAAATTCCTAGTGTGCCGTTTCATTCTGTCCTCCCTGTAAACAGTTTCTGAAGGACAAAACTTGGCGTCCCTGGAGTTCATCTCATCCAATCTCTGAATTTCCAGTTAAACAGCAAGCTATTTCCTAGTAAGGTGCAAGCTAATGCATCCATCTGCAATACAGTCATGTGTAGCATTAGCAAGTTTATCTATATTGCACTGAAAGGTTGTCAGTGGGAACCTATCATGACATTCACTCACTCCATGAAGTGTGGAATTCTGTCTGGTCATTTTCCATCACACTCATGTGGAATCCTGTTGAACTGCAGAAAACTCTGATGTTTAAGAAGCTACAACCTCCACATCCTTTCTCCACGTTGCATCATTAGTGCAAACATTTTAATTGATATTAAACAGGATTGTGTAACACTTTTTAAATGAACTAAATCCAGTGTTTGGAAGCTGAGAGAAAAGTACTGTAGACGTACTTGGGTGGTCTTTAGATTGTAGGTCTGGCTCTGTAATTTCTCCTGTTTTTTGTTGTAGTGTAGAATAGTGTCTGTTCCTCTTTTATACCTCAATCTTTGCTCTTTGTCAGCTGTTTCACTTTTACTTAATCAGCCTCCTGGTTTGCTTGCAGACTTTGTTAGATCTACCTCCATATAACATAAACTGTTTAAAAGGAGGGGGACAAAAATATCAAAATGTTTCAAGCAAATGAGAGCCCTTGACTTGTTTTTGTCTCTTGTGTACAAATCTTGCAGTACAGTTTTAATGTTTTGCCCTAATGTTGGTGAACTGACACTTGTCCAAAAACTTACATTTTAAACTTTTTTCACAGATAAAAAGGCCAGTCATAAACATGAGACCAATGTGTTTAGCTGTTTTTTGACAGTGAGAGAACTTTATGACAAGAAAACTCCTTCAGTTTGGAGCCTTGACGGAGTCTCTGTGCTTCCTGTGGGAATGGTCTGCAGCAGCTCAGCTCTTGGGCTTCACATAAGTGATGATAAAAGCTTCACACAACTCTGTCGCTACATGTTGGAACCGGGGCCTGTTAGGCTCTGATTGTCCGTAGGTTTCAGTTTTATCATGAAGCGTGGCGTTGGCTTTATTCACGGTTACATATTAAATTGCTTACATTTTCATTTGCTGGAAGCATTGCCTTCCATAAGCTTGTCCTCTGTTTTATGGTTCTATCTCCTTCCCTTCTACTACAGTTCCTTCTGATGCAAAATTTTGCTTCCAGTTGTACTTCAGCAGTTTTGGAAAAGCCTTTTAAAATGACATCATAACCACACTACTATGATGAGCCAAATCAATGAATCACTAGAAGAACTAGAGGGTGCCAATTTTTACAGAAACTCCTCTGGATCCTTACCAATCTTCCAGATCATCTTTGTGATTCCTCCAGCAACCATTTTCTAGTTGGCTTCTCGTTCATAGATATTTTTCCCTCTGCTCTGACTTTCACAACTTGTGAGCAAGGATCTAATTAGTCTGACCAAAGCTCTGACCTCAACCTCTGAAATCCAACAGCTTGGGGGATGACCAGGAATGCAGCCTGCTTGTCATGGCTACACATTAGTGGGTGCTTAATGTTGCTCTTTTGAAACCGTAGAAGCAGTTCTCAGCATTTTTTGCTGACCTTCAGAGATGAAGCAGCTTAAATATGGACTTTTGAGTCATCCAGTCACAAATCTACATACACTTATCACTGGCATGATATGACATAATAATATCAGTGTTTGTAAGTCTGGTGTACTTAAAAGCAAAGATTATTATAACTCCTGATAGATTTTCTCTACACAGGATTAACATTTACGCACACAGGCTGCCAATATTTGGCCATATGCCATTTGGCAAGATGCAGAGAAACATCATTGTTTTTCATGGCCAAGGTCCTGGTATAATTCTGGCTGCAAATTTGACTACTTGTCATGGTAGAATGAGTAAAAGTTAATTAAAAAAATGGATGGCTTTTCCAAAAGTGTCTGGCTTTCAAGCATCGTCTACACATTTTCAACAGGGCTGAAGTCAGTGTGTGTTTTGATGCGTGTTACACTCAATTGTGTCCAAGTTTCCTCAGTCTATTGATTCCCCAAGTCTTATTCTGATTGGCTGACCAGTACCTCATGCTCTCTCCTTACCTTGAAACTCTGTCTACTGAGGGTTGAGCAGTATTTCTTTGAGTTTGACACAGAGCTAAATACACAGCAGATGCTTACATTTTTCTTTTCAATGCATCTTACTTTTTGTATTTTATTGTTATGGCTTTTGAATTATCCTGCTTATGACAAATAGTTGCTTTGTGTTGTACAGCTGGTTTTCTCTTTAATGAATTATAGCCCTTGCACTACATAGTAGTTCCTAGAATAAGTTCATTTCTCCACAGCATGATGGTACCACCACTATGCTTCACAACTGAGATAGTGTTCTTAGGCTTAGAAGCCTCACTTTGACTCCTCCAAACTTCCATCTTGTTTTTTTAGCTAAATAGCTCAACCTTTGTTAAACTTTTTATCCACGTTATTTTTTTCTTGTGGAGCTGTAGGTTTCAGTAGAAGCAGACGCTGTCTGCGTTGTTCCATCGGCTTCTTTCTGTGATGTACATCTTCACAGTCAACTGTAATGTAAAACAACAGTAATTTCGTTTCTTCTGAACGTCCATCTAACTTTGTTTCATGTGCGAGTTTTCCTCCAAACCATGGCAAGCTGATGATAGTTGGCAACCTTTATTGCCTGTATTGTACAAATGTTGCTGGTGTATTGATCAAAGTTTTGTGTGTTTTGCAGGACGACGTGAAAGTCGAATTGGAAGTGACCGAGGACAGTGAGGAAGAGCAGTACCAGGCTGGTTCTGCAGTGGTTGAAGAAGTGGAGATTCTCAACATCATTCAGCAGAAAGCCCCGACGGTGAAGCAAAAATTCTCCTTCAGAGAATCAGAGCAGAGGGAGATGCCAGAGCCTACAAAGCTGGACACGCGTTACTTTGGCGAACTGCTGGCAGATGTCTACAGGAAGAACTGTGATATCCACTCCTACATCTTCGATAACGTGTCCAAGATCCGGGGACAGTAAGTGCAAGCTCTCAGTCGTGATTGTGAATCAGACAATGTTTGCAAAAGATATCTATACTTTAGCGATACATGACAAGGTAAACAAAACACATTTATTGAAATGATATTCCTAATAATTAATTTGAGAGACTCAGTGTCATGAGTCGGTATTCCTGTTGTGATGGTTTTGTGTAATCATTAGAATAGACAAATCTGTGAAGAGTATATTTGTTTGCTTTGTTTTTTAATTAACTTGATCATCATCTTATGATAACTAAGCAGTGACCACAGCAAAACAGTGGAACTCCGCCAAGTTTGCAGACCTTGAAAAGCAGTTGTAAAATATTTCGAAGGACATACAGCTTGGGAGCCCACAAGACATGCTATTGGCTGACATTTGCAAAGCAGCAATACAGGAGGGCCATTCATGTTCCTTAGCAGTGATTGGCTGTCCCCCAGGACTGGAGTTAATTTTATATTCATATAGTAAAACTAATGAAACTGTTAACACCATAAAACAAGTTTGAGATCTTATTTCAAGATCATAAGTAGATATTACCATGGTAATGTGATCTTAAAATGTTTGTTGGTCTAAGGAGAAAAAGATTCTGATGCAAGGCTCATAATATCTGAACATAAAGAACATAACTTCTTCCTTTAAAAATATAGTTTTGTTAATGAGTGGCAGATGACATTAACATAAAAACTTGCTTAGTTACTTGAAAATGTACTTCCTGAAGGTTTTGGATTTTTTTAATGCATATTAACTCCAGAAAAAACTAAAAAACGTGGAGTTCAACAATTGACTAAAATTTGTAAACCATTATACATAAAAAAAAAATGCATTTTTAATAAAACATTGCATTTTAATGTAAATGCAATTACTTTAGTCGGATTTGTGAATCTGACTAATGTAAACATACCAGACGGCTCCTTTTAATCCTCGGGATCATATTGTTTTTTTGCCTCAAACTCACTGCAGACAATCTTCATAATCTTAGAGATGAGTTGATAACATTGATATCATAGTTTCATTTTGTTGACATTTAATGAAGCCGAATCCAAGTAAACAACCACATTGAGGGGTTGGCCACTTGCCTGCAGTGGTTCATCTGCAGCGTGTTCAAACAGGCAGGAGTCGAGTTTCAGTTGTTCCCACCATCCACAGTTTTACATAAGACTTCTGCAGACTCAGCAGGTGGTCTGCTATTTAAGTGTGGGAAATTTAGAAACTTAGGAGAAAAAGTCAGTAACAGTGCAGAAACACACAAGTCATGAAATGACAATATTTAAGTCATGGCAAGGATGCTTGTAGGTCAGACTGTGGTACAATGTTGTCTTAAACTTAATTTATGGCCAATTTGGATATATGAAGACATATTAAGACCAATATGTTTCGTTTCACCTGCCCCCTTCTGTGTTCACCTGAGATTCCTGGAATTCTGTAAGAACAAATTTTAGTTTTCTGTGCAGGCATACACTTTTGACACTCAGTTCCCTCCAAGCTATGCTGCCTACCTCACTTTGCTTTTCCTCTCTGTGTTGCAGGAAACACACTCTGAATCTCTCCAGCGACTTAAAGGTGAGAGATGAGTCTGAACTGTCAATTAAATACTTTCAAGATCAGCTGTGTATATAACAGACAAGAATCAGAATCTGTTATATTGAATGCAATTTCCTCTGCACCTTATCAGATCAATACTGATGTAATCTCCTGTTTGTCTGAGGCAGGGAATATGTGCTGAGTTGTGTCACTCTCTGTTGAGTCCTGGTTTGGTTCTTGTATGTCTGCAGGGGGAGAAACAGGAGGTGGAGTCTCTGATTCCGAAAGGAGCCAATGAACTGACCAAGCAGCAGATGCGCTACCTGCTGGAGGTGAGATACATGGAAAATACTCCAACACATTTTAATGAATAAATAATAAACTATTATTGTTATTTGGGCTCTCGTTCCAGCGCCTGCATGCAGCCACAGTTTGCTTTCACAGTAGGTCTTTTCAGTCCTCAGCTGTTTGGTGTAGATGGACAGAGACTGAACTTTAACCAGGTTTTTCATAGATTTTGGTTCAGACAGAACTATATGTTATTTACCTAAAGACCTGGCAAAAAAGAAAGTAGACCCCTTTTATATAGCTAAGAGTGAATATAGTTTATAAAACATTAACAAAAATGTGAAAGACGAGAATAAAACAGCATATTCTCTTACCTGATAAACTTGATGCTCACAAACATCAGCTATCAGTCCAATGGCCTGGCTGTCAACTGCCAAGATATTACATGTTATATCTGTGATTCTCCATTAGGGGAGGAGAATAATAAGAACCTGTCTGTTATTAACTCACCTCTGCATCTGGCTGTGTTTCAGACTCGCTTCACTGCAGAGAAGAGCATGCGCCTGCTGCTTTCCACCTTCAGCAGTCTGAGAGAGGAGCTAATGCAGATGTCTGAGGACATGCGGGTAAGAGGCGTCAAAGAGCCGCCATCGTTGAGGCAGAGGCAAGGCGAGGCGGTGACTCTGCTCAACCATAATCGAGCCCTACAAAAAACATCAGCTTCTGTTTCTTTTTTTTGCTAACGGGGAATTGAGGAGTAACAGGCAAACATGAAGGTAGAAGAAGAAAATGAGGCAAATGTAACAGTATGTTAGGATAATTGCTGCTGCTGTTGACTGATAACTAGTGAGATAGATTTCAAATGTAGTGGAAAAAACATGAAAAATTTCCGAAATAATAGAGGTTTGGTCACAGATCATTACTTAGCATAAGAAGTATTCTGCAGAATGACCTGAAAAATGTCAAATCTGTAAGTTTAGTACAGCATACGCTGTCAAAACAAGCAGAAAGCCTGATATCATCAAGCCTTTGAAACCTCAGCTAATAATCAGTAGCTAAAATAATTTAGTTGCAGCTCTACTTCAGAGATGTTTCCAGAAAATGTCTGTGAAATTTGAAGCTGTTCTCGCTGTCAGCATGCTGTCAGGCCTCCTAAAGGTGGTGTTGAAACCTATACAGTTTAAACTTTACCTTTATTTTCTTTTTTGATGTTTAAGATTTTTTTTTTCAGTGAATCAATTTTAGCAACAAAATCTTATACTAATAACCTCACATTCTCTTTTTTTAAAAGGACGCGATGTCCTCTCTGCTGAGGGCTTCAGTGTCTTTGTTCAGGCCTCACAAAGTTAATGTTAGCATGGTGCAGAAACAAACCAGTATGGGTGGATATTTATTTTCATATTTTCTTTGCTATTATTTCTACAAACAACAAAACCTGATCAATTATACAAATTTATTGATCAGGCTTCATTCCAGTGAAAATGTGGTTTTACAGCTAATTCAGATTGTAGAATGAAATGCATTTCTGTCCTGAAAACTACTGATACAGTTGTGTGTGTGTGTGTGTGTGTTCACAGCATCTGGAAAGTGAGAAGGAGTCTTTGGAAAGAGATCTGGCTTTCAAAGCAGACCAGGCTCTGCAGTATGAATCCCTCATAGAAAACGTGAGAGAGAGCAACAACAAGCTGCAGGTACTGTCTGTCATTCAGGTGGCCTGACGTTTATAATCAGCTCATGTGATGTATGAGTTTAATCTATTACATTTGAACCCAAACAAAAATAAAGTCATATCACACGTAGCCCTCTTCAGTTTTTTTTTTTGTTTTTTTTTGGTCGAGTCATTCTATGTAGGGATAATTATTCCCTCATGGTTTTGGATGCCAAACAATTTGTTACATTTGTTGCTACAGACATATTTCAATAAGATACGTGTGTTGGTCAGGGTGGAGAGACATCAGCAAAGTCCCACATTAAAATGAACTGCTGACAGATAAACTGAACAGCAACTGCAGAGTGTGAACGATCCAGTGACCCAGTCAAAGTCCACACCTCAAGTTCTGTGGTTGGACTATAGAGGGAGCTGTACACTCATGAATGTCTGCACATCTCAAACTGCCGAGGCAATGTCTGTCTTAGTTTATGCATTTTTATTTACGTTATAGCCTTTCTGAATAAAGTATTTCAGTGAAGAGTTTGTGTGTTTTTGTGCAGCTGTCCCTGAAGGAAGCCCAAGCGTCCCAACGTTCCCTGGAGAGTCAGCTCTCCACTTGCCGAAGCAGCGACTCTGTTGGCAGCTTCAAGATCAAAGAGCTGGAGGGAAGAATGAGAGGACTGGAGAAGGAAAACGAGATGCTCAGACAGAGGGTAGAGGTCCACTTATAAACAAATCTGATTAGTCTAAATATAGACTAATATTTTCTTGTGGACACTTTCTGTTGTGCTGGACAACAAAAAATCCCTTCAATTCATTAGGATTTGTTTTATATATATATATATAATTTATTTAAATGATGATCCACCGTTCATTGTCCTTACATTTGTGTCCATCTGTCTGCTTTGTTCAGCTGGCCGGACAATCCAGCAACGGAAACCTGCAAGTCAAAGCAGAGGCGCTGGCGCAGCACTACAAGCAGGAGCTGGAGACCCTGAAAACTGAAAGGGACATGGAGATTGAGAAACTGAGGGTAAGATGCAAATAAAAATTTAATAAGAGCAGATGAAAACATCTTGTTGAAAAGTCGCAGTAGTTTAAAGTGTGAAATCTCCACAGCAGACCTGTGAAGAAGTTGGATTTGTACATTTTGATTCCTTGCTGTCATTTTGTGTCCCAGTTTGGTCAAACTTTACAAAACATAGTAGATCTTCTTAAGAAAAGTATGAACTGCAAACAAATGTAGCAAAACTGTAAAATGCCAACTATGACCAACCATCCTCCACCTCTAGCTAGCGATCGATCTAGCTAGTTATTTAGTCAGAGCTACCTATCTAGCTATAGCTACCGCCACCTTCTTGTCTTGTTTACCTTTTTTCTACCTTTCTTACTCTATATTTTTTATTTCTTTCTAATTCCCATCCTTTCTTCTTAATTTTTTCTTCTTTTCTTTGTTTTCATTCTTTACATCCTTGTTTTGTATTTTCTAGCTTTTTTTCTTTGTCACTCTCTCCTTTCGTTCCTCCCTTGTTTCCTTTCTATCTTCTTTCATCTCATCTTCCTTCCTTCCTTCCTTCCCTCCTTTCTTTCTATCTCATTTCTCTCTTTGTCTAGTAACTGAGTAGATGTATGTGTGCTGTAAACTCATAGGAAACCTTGACATTTATACAAATAAAAAGTTGAACTCTTTCAATTTGGAGTGTTTACTTAATAATTTGCTGGAACGTTTCTATGTAGAAAAGTGCTTGTGATGAAGATTTAGAAACTTTTTCCCTTTACGTGGCTTAATAAAATCTGCATGTTTTTGCTTATTCTTTCCCTTCTCTCACTGTGATGGACCTCAGTCCCAGATATCGAAGATGCAGATGCAGGTCACCTCGACCACCACTACCAAGTCCTCGTCTGTAGAGACCTCTCTCCAGCTGAAGATCTCAGAGCTGCTGTCCAAGTTGGACCAGCGGGAGAGCACCATCAAGCAAAAAGAGGAGGTTTGAAACATTCAACACCTGTTTCACTGTAAAGTTTCACCTCAGATTTTGATCTAATCTACTGGAGATTAACAACAACAAGAAACAAAGATATTTCATGTCTTGGAGTTTAAACTTTTCCTAAATTTAGGGTAAAATGTGGAAATGCTTGCCTTCCCCCTATCCAGTTCGACTGCTCCTAACTTTACTTAGTTCTGAGAACTAAGTAAAGTTGAATGTTTTACTAAAGATTGTTGTAAATTCATATATGTATATATTTTTACTTTTAATATAATTAAATTATTTATTATAATTAAATTTTCTGATACTTTTACAGATTAAAACATCTAACTCCTTAGAATACCAGTAGCTGTAAAGAATTTGAACAATTGTGAACTGTCTGCCAACTCCTGACCCAGATAAAGTGGTGAGGAGTTTGGCTTGAATGGGGGATAAGAAGTTTACTGCTAGCGAAAAACAATCATTTTAAAACCTGGTGAGGATTCTGTCTTTGTAGAACATTAATGTAATAAGAAAAATAACCTGGAGGTTGATGAACTTCCCGCCTTATATTAAATAATGTCAGCAGCTCGCACTTAGAAACACACCTGTGAGCTGGTTTGTTTTTGATTATTTTAGAGGTTAGGTGCCGCCTTCCTGGTCCGACTGCACTCTGAGGTTTCAACATTTTTTCCGTTGGCCAACTAAAGCACATACATTTTTGCCTTATCAAGCTTCATCAGACACCTGCGCCACGGTTTGTAGTGTTTGAAGTGGATTTGAAAACAAGTGACTGGGGGACAAAGAGTAATTCCTTAAAACATACAAGAGGCAAATTATGGTCTCTGTAGAACTTATGAGACATATTTCAGAGAGTATTAAACTGTTACTTATGTTCAGGAGTTCCTTGCTCAGCCTTATTTCTCAACTGATTGAACGTTGTTGACTTTGAGTCTCTTTGCCTTCAGGAGATCAGAAGACTGTTGATGGAGAGGAACGACAGCTCCAAGAATGTCACCAAGACAATTATCACCAAGAGGTAGAGCAGTCACACAGCACTGCTGACCTGAAACCAGTTAATCAGACACGTATGGTATCTAACTTAAGCGAAGACAGCAATCATTTCATTCATTTTAGTCTGAGAATCAACAGACAGCTCTACATTTCTCAATTTATGTAATGTAGTACACATTACATAAATTAGAATCATGCATACAGTTTATGCATAATAGTTTATGAGCCTTATGCCATATTTACCAGTCAGAATGCAATGATGTTGTGGGTTAATGTGTGTGTTATATTATTTCCTTTACATGTCAAAGATAAGCCAAAGGTCGCTGATAATTTCATACAAAGTTTTCTGAAATCACAAACCAAAACAAGATATCCAGATATCTTGAATCCAATGTTGTTCACATGAATTCAAACCTACAGCTGAGTTTGATTATAGTGATACTCAAAATGATTTGTCAAACTTCTCATCTGCCTCCTAAGTCACTACCTGGTGAATATTATTGAGTAGACTTCTTCACTGACGTCAAAAGTTTGCATTAAGCACACTAAAAAACAACTCCCATGATTCTCCATTTGTTTGGCTGTGCAGGTACAGGAACCAGTACCCGATCCTTGGTCTGCTTAGCGACGACTACCAGGCCACTTCACCTGTTAAAGAGGCCAAAACCATCGTCATCGAGAGAACTGGAGAGATGATCAAACAGGTAAAAGGGTGGAAGGAGACGCCTACTGAGAAACCTGCTGACTTTGAGGCATAGAGTCATGTTCTTTTTCAGTTAGTAGATACAATGGAAAACTTTCACCTGGGCCAAATGGGTCAGAGTTTTCTCTTTATTAAAAGGAAGCTCATATTAGACCTTTTTTAAAGGTGGTGTGTCTAATAAAACTGGAATTCTTTAAAATATACTAAACTGTCAACCTTTTAAAATAAAATTAATAATTGCCCCAATTGTTACCAACCAGTTTAACTTTGTATTAAAGTTTGCAAAAAAGAGAGTTTGACTGCACCAAATAAGATTAGAGATTAAAGCCAGCTGTAAGAGAACCTCTTTTTTTAAATGCTTGTTTGTATCCAAATCACAAACCTACGGAGCCCCTTAGAGTACAAGGAGAAAAAAAATAAAAAAATCCCGACTTAGTTTCTCGGGATCTCGAGAAAAAAAGTCGGGATTTTTTTTTTTTCTCCATGTCCCCTTAGAGGCCCCGTATAAACCACCTGCATCCTGTATGTTGGGGCAACAATCACAAGGCTTCCTCATTAGATTATAGAACAAACCTTTAATGTTTGTTACTGCAGGTTTAAGGGGAATTTTATGTATTGCACAAATTTTCTAATGGCAAGTATCTTATTTACTTTATTGAAGTTATCTTGATGAAGATAGTGATATTTGTGTTAATACAACTAGGTGGACAAAAAACTATACATAATCTTATGATCCAAGTGGGGAAAAAAACACTTTTTCATAAGATTATAGACTGTAGAAATTGCCAGTCATCACATTTTTAAGTTTTTAAGACTGGAGACATTGAATCACATTAAAATGGTATTTATGGTTATTTATCCAGTGAGGAGGAGAAAATAAGGAAAAGTTATTTTTAAGAGCATTTTGTTGGGAGAGCTAACAAACTGACACACTATCCAGAGTCGCTCAGTAAAGAATGACTGACAATTGTAAACAGAAACAGTTTGTTTATATTAAAACCATGCTGTAACTATTTAAAATGTCACAGCAGTGAGTGAAACAGCCCAAAGTCTCAGTTTTTTTTACACAAAATGACTTACATTTTACTTGTGATGGCCATAAAATGTCACTTTAGGCATTAGCCTAAAGTGACAACATATGTGGGAGTTGGAAGGGAAGCAGGATTACACCAAACGAAGTCTGTGGTTAGTTTGGCTCATAGCACTGTTGGGAAAAAACAAGCGAGAGTCAAAACACAAAATGTAAGAACCTCAACGAAACAAAATGTTTTTGTTGTTAAAAAACTTTATGTTCACAAATGGCCTGAATGAATCACCAGCCAAAATCCTGTCACAGCCACAGCCAGCCAGGAGAGACTCTGCCAGGTGAGGAGGATGGAAAAGTCCACCCTCCTCACCTATTCATTTCACAAAGCTCACCCATATTTCCTGACACTTTTAGAACAGGTGAATGAGAACAAGTCAAATCAAGTTCATAACAGTTTCTCTCCTAAATTGTGTTTAAAGTTTCCAAAATCTGAATATTATCTTCATTTATAGAGGAAAAAATCTGCAGATTGTAACAACTGTGCCTGTGTTTTATTTTAAAACAGGAAATCATTACTACTCCTTAAAGACACACTGCTTCTCTCCGACAGGAATAATTGAACGTGGAGACGACCCTGATCCCCCCCTCACCCCCCATGCATGCTCCTCCCCCTCCCCTCAGGCCTCCAGGATTGGTGGTGGTTGAAACCCCTCACTTTCTTCCCCCTGGACCACTAAGATCTGGTTCTTTGATTGAGTCAAATCCAGTTTATTTGGGATTAAAATCTAGTTGGGCTTTCTTTGGCTTCTATCATGTTTTATTTTCAACTTTTACCTGTGTAAAAGTTGCATAATGCCGCTACAAATATCCATTGACCCAGGTTTGGTTAAAAAAAAAACATGACAGCTGGGGACTGGGTGAAATTTGGTTTTGAATCTAATCAAAAAATAAGACGAATTTAACTGTAAGCAATTTTTATGTCAGGACTTACTTTTAGAATTTTACTATCAGATAAATAAGAGTTGCAACAATGAACTAATGTGTAATGAGGATTGTTTCATTTGTGGGTTGTTCGGTCAGTCGCCTGATGAATAATAATAATAATAATAAGTCAGATTTTATATTTTTAGCTTGCATAACATCTTTATTGTGGTGGTTTTACTGAATGTAGAAGAAAGTATTACATTTAGAAGGTGTTTAAAGAAAGTGAGAGAAAGTGAATGAAATAGAATTTTGCGTTCATAAATACTTTTGTTGGTTGATCCTCAGTAGGTTGCAGGGTTTATTTTTGCAGTTCATAAGCAACTCATTTTAAGTCCAAATCTTTACATTTTTTTTGACAGGGATAATTTGCAGAAACAAACTAGTTTAGTACTTTTTCACCTCAGTGCCTGTAGGGTGTACAAAGATAATCATCTAATAGGAAAAAAGCTACTTCAACTACCTGACTGTTCTCTTTTAAATCTGTAAACAAGCCATCTCTTTAGTGTACAGATGCCAGGAGGTGGATGTGGTATAAATAGGATACTCTAATAATTTTAATTCAACAAAAGGTTTAAAATGTTAATTTCTAAATATATTGAGACGTTTACCATCAAAACAGTTACACGTCATGATTTTATTTCAATCTAGTCAGACTTGAGCTAAGTAGCAAACCAAAGGGTCGACTCAGCTCCCAGTTGTCAGAAATGCAAATGAACCTCTCACTAAGCCACCACTGCCATGCTTTGCCCAGGGGACGAGGAAGTGGATGCTTCGTAACGATTGCTTGCTGCATGTAAATATTCACGTTTGTACGATGATGGGCATGCTCAGTGAATGTGTTGATTGTGGAGCATCCCATCTTAAATGTGGTTTTCAACGTAAATGTTCTCATGGGTGTTTTTCCTTTTGCTTTGTTCTGCGTGGTAGTTTATTTTAACCCTGCTTTACGTTGAGGTTTTTATGTGAGTCGAAGGTGCATGGGCCCTCATGCAGCTTTGACGTGTTCTGTGTTTGTACATCACTGTGGGGGCTGGGTGGGTAATGTCCAGCATCCATGAGGGGGAACGAGACCCCCATGGATGGGAACTAAAGATGTGGGTGAATGTTGGGATGTGTGGAAATGGGGCTTTGATTATTTTGGAAGGGGGGGTTAAAATGGTGGAAGAAAGTATTTCAAAGTACAATATTATATAATCTGTAAACTAATATTTTCTGGTTTTCTATGATGTTGATTTTATGCATTTTGTTTTTCTAATTAACAAATGCATAATTAATGCATAATTAACAAATGTCATGTTGAAGGCTTTGTGTCCACCAGGTGGCAGTCTCATTCCTCTTCAGAGCTCTAGCATACAGATTGCAGTATGAAATATTACTGAAGCTCATTCTGAAGGCACAATTTTATCATTTTATTAAAAATCCACTTCTGATTTTATTTTCATGTTGTATAGATAATAATGTGTCAAAACAAAGCTTTACTCACAATCAATCACAGCATTAACAGCTAAATTCACAGGGATCCTGCAGAACATGGCCTGTAATCCATGTTTTCCATCTCATCATCTCCTGCTGTATAATTCTTATTTTGTAACTAATGTCAACAAATCTGCTGAACTAAATTTATTTTTAAAATGTTCTATTAAAACCTATATTTTTCAGTCCTTGCATTTTCACAGCTTTTCATTTCTAAACACAGTGGGCATTAGAAATACACAAATTTCATCAAACCTCTTAATTTTGTTGTTTGCTAGGTTTTGTTTGGCAGATACATTTTCTATACTATAAACATTTTAATATTTCATTTTATTTTTATACATCATTATATGTCAGTTTTAACTATTTTTATTCAGTCTCAGCCAAAAAAGTGTAAATAGCTGTTGGTTGAAATTGAAAAATCTCAACATTTTTTTTGAGGAAGGATAGAAATAAATCTACATTGTGAAATAGTTGAACAGTAAATAATCCAAGTAACAGGCAGAAAGCAAATACCATCAGGAGGTTTGTGCATATTTCTAAAAAGTCAAAGTTTACGTAATATTAATGAAGAAGATTAATACTTAAATTTAAAAACTTAAAGATTGTCACTGATATTACTAATGATTAACTGAATAGGACTAGAAAATAAACATTCAAAATACAAATATTTAAACAGAATAAAACCCAAGAATCGGGAGCTTATAGGACTTTCAGAAACCTAAAGTAAAGACTTTATTGCCAACTTCTGATTTTAACCTGAAATAGAATTGGCTTTTAGGAAATCAAATGTTTTCAGACCCACTTTGGATTCACTCAACTTTTTGAGCCTAAAGATAGAACCTGTGTGCCTCGGAATCTGCTTCGACTAGACCAGTGGCCGGGTTGAGCTGGAAAAAAATGAACATGGGTAGAAATTTTAACAAATAGTTTAGGTAACAGAATGTCATTGTTTTTTTCCTGGTCTGAATAAATATGGGAAAAAAATGAACATTTGTCTTTCCAGACTATGTTTATTGTTGCTTTTTGAAGTATGAAAATCAATACTTTAAAATTAATTGTTTAAAAAGTCTAAGTCTTGCATATTGAAAACAGACATTCAAATGTCAGATATAAAAGAAGAGTTACCCAACGGACACAAAGCCTTTCAACAGATTTGGACCTGATGGGAATCTAGTTCTGAATGTGCATTAGTGAACTAATGTTAGGGTAGCAATAATCCGATCCCTGATTGGTGGAGAAAATGTCAACATCATCAAGATGTTGGGCTAACAGAAAAGTCTACTTCCATGTTATCACAGTAATCTTTTAGAAGATAAAATCCTGCCTCTGATTTTGTCTGCATACTGTATGCTCAACTAAGCTATGTAGCTAAGGATGTAGCTATTATGCTAAGAGAGTACATATTTTCTTTTTTTTAAAGAGAACTAAGGCTGCAAGTTAGGCTAAGCCACTCTATTCTCTCCTCTGAGAAATGTCACAGCTAAGAATAAAAATAATATATCTTTGCAATGTGTTTCTTTGTGTTTTACTGTCATTTTCCCCAAAAATGTACCAGGACATGCAAAGATGTCTAACTGGAGCAATTTAGTTTTATGTGTGTAGAAATGCATTTCAGATCAGTTCTGAATTTTCAGTAAGTAAAATAGATAAATAATAAAAATAAATCCACTAAAAATTGGCCACCAAAAGCAAAGTGCATAAGGAGGTTGTGAGGGAGTATTCTGGCCAAGTTAGTTTAAAAGAAAAATTGTTTAAAGGTTTTTCTCATTAAATCCAAAGTGGAAACATGTCAGTTGTTATGAAAAGGATCCAAAACAACCTTGATTGAACGTGTTAGAATGGCTAAAATGATTTGGCCATTCTGTATTTAAACAAACAATGGAGGGCCTGATAACTTCTGAAAATCAAGCAAAAACAATTTCAGACCAGCTTCATTCTTCTAAAATGAAATGTTAGCATCTATTAAGTGTCAGGTGACCGTTTATTAGATGGTGCCAAGTGTTAAAAAGTAGTGAAATTCTGACTGATCTTTTCCAGGCGTTCTTGTCTTTGGTGTGGAGAACATTAGATATCTCCTGATTTCTCTTTTTAAAATAATTTTCCTATTCTTTAAGCACACATTCTCTGTGTTGCAAAGAGGATAATAATATATCCAGATATGCTTCCAACTCTGACATGGCAGTGTTTAAGATTGACTTTGGTCATTAAATAGTGAATAAAATAGCCAAGATTATTACTGACTTTATCTCCATAGATCTGGGTTATAAACCCTGTACTGTTCATGTTGGTGTCTTTAACTGATCCCACCAGGCGCTGGGCGAGAGGAGACATACACCAGTCCATCAAAAGACCAACACAGAGAAATAAAGGACAGACGGCTATCCATGCAGACACTCATGCAAGAGTAATTTGAAGTCAACACTTAAATTTAACTCATATTTCTGGCTAAGTATTCATATTTCACAGCAGAGGGAGGGAGTCGGCTTCTCTCTCATCTTGGGATCATCGAGTGGAGCTGATGGAGCGAAGAGACAGGGAATGAGGTCATTGCAGCTCTGTAGGGCTTGGCTCAGTTGGCTGCTTGTCAACCATTTTGACTCCAGCGAATTCTCTGAAAGCCCACATGGCCACAGACAGCAAAAACCATCACAAAGTGCAGCACCACATAACCGGCAGAACTGGGAAGGAACAGATTATTCAGAGGACAAATACATGGTTAGATTGTTGGTTTCTTTTTGACCATGTGAAAACATAAAGACTGGGTAAAGATTAGCACTTTTTGACATTTTGTGTGTGAAAATATAGAACCATGATAAAATATGCTAATATTGAAGAAATAAAAACCCTTTCTACACACATAAATATCATTTTTGTAACATAAATTTCTAAAAAATCTCAAAGAGTTATGAAATGAGTTGGAATCTTTGGTCAGACATTATTAGGGCCGGTACTGGGAACCTTGAGGGTTGCCGGTGCCGGAGCGGGAGCCTTGGGGGACACCAGGGATGTAGAAGATTGAATTTGCTGAACAAATAAATCTGAAACTTTACAAAACAAAAACGTGACGAAAATGGCTGAAAGTCTGTGTCTAGCTTACGGTTTGGCACAAAAATGCTGCACAAAAGACCTGCTTGAGACTGAAGCAAGAAAACAAGGAACTTCACAAGCTTGTGATAAACCTGAAAAGAAACATTGAGCGCCTCAACAGTAGGGAAAATAGCGAGACAAAAGACTTGCAAGCACAAAGCAAGATGCTCTTGAATGAAAATGATGCCCCAAAAACCAGCTCTATTTTCTCAATAACCAGTATGAAGAAGCTAAACTTAAAATTCATCAGATGAAAATTGCAGGGAATGACTTTGAGATGTAAATGTGTCCCTAAAACGGAAACTTATGGCAAATATAGAAAAAGCAGAGGCATCATTGAATGATAAATGCCTGGAGCTGGACTGTTTCAAAAGAATTACACCATCTCCAAAGCAGGTTTGACAGAGTCGAGGAAGAAAAAGACAGGCAACTTGGCTGTGAAGAAATACATTTCTCTGATTAGTAACATGTTGGCAGAAATTGGCAGAGAATTTCAACAGGAAGTCCAGAAAGTGAAAAATCGGGAACCATGGGGGATGCTGGTATAGTGTTGTAATACTCCAGACCGGTCTTGGTCTCAAGACCGGCCTTGCGTCCACTTTTTGATGGTCTCAGTCTTGTCTCGGCTGCCTTTGGTCTTGGTCTTGTCTCGATCTCGGACATTGAGGAGTCAGGGTTTTATTTCCTGACCAGTCAAGACCACAACTTTAAAAATATCACTAAATTGCCATCATCTTCCTTGTTTTCACTTGATGCAAAACATGACAATTCAAATCCAAGCAATAACGTGACTTACTAATTACATGTTGTTCTTACCGGTGTGGAAGTGACTTCCTGCACATGCAACAATGCTGTGACCGAAGTCTGAAATATTGTAAAATGACATATTACCGATTCCTCTGAACGACTCTTTGAACAGGACTGGAATCTCACTGAGAAACTTCTTGTTTTGGTAATGCTCTGCGCACTGCAGTTATTAGTCTGCTATTATTCTATTGTATTAAAAATATCTATTTATTAATTATCAAATTACTAAAATACAATAACGTAAGATAACACAGAGCTCTTTGATTATTTTCGACACCTGTCATCTGTGCTCTGCCTGGTTTCCTGCAACGGGAGACAGAGTGAGAACATCACTGAGCTCCTTTTGCTTGGTTATTTCTTGCTTGCTTCTCCTTGCAAAGTGTTCATAGTTGAGCGTTGTTTAGCGTTAGTGCATTGTCATGACTGCTGTGTTTAATGATGCAGACAGAGGTGGCCATATGAGTAACCACCCAGGGCGTTATCTTGTTAAGGATGACATCAGACCTATGCAGATTGTGGCACAGAGATGGAAAGCAGAAGAAAGAAGAGTTTGAATTAATAATTATCATTTATTTCAGCTCTAAGCATTTAATATCTAGGTGTTTTTATGACAAAGTGGATCTTTTTTAGGATCAATTTTAGGAGCAATTTTGATCATATTTCACATTTTATTGTGAAATATGATCTGGTCTTGGTTGCACATTTCTGGTCCAAGTAAGATCCTCAGTCTTGGTATTACTTGGTCTCGGACCCTAAAAGTCTTGGTCTTGTCTCGGTCTTGATGCACTCTGGTCTTGACTTGGTCTTGGGTTAGGTGGTCTTGACTACAACACTGTATGACATGTAACCACACATAATCCTAAATAATGAGAACTATTGAGAACTAATGAGAATCGACTACATGCCCCTTAATTCCAGGGAGAGATTATTTTGGAACAAAATTTTCCTGACTCCAACAAGAAGTCCTCTTTTTTTAGGTATTTAAAACAAAACCACTCATTCTCACATTGTTTCCTACCAAGAAAAACCTCCAACATTCAGTTTAACATTGAACTTCTTCAACTTGTTTTGTCACACGCCGGTCTTTTGCATGCGGTCCTCCCTTTCCTCTTCCAGGATCTCTTTATGTCACGCTTGGGCTTATGCACCATGTACAAACACATGCACTCCTCTTATTGTGTCTCGCTCTGAGTAAACCCAATACCCTCTGAGCCTCGGGGGTTTTAGAGTGTAAAGGCAGCATGGAGGCAGGAAGAGAGAGACTGCATTATCCACATCAAAGAGCGAGAGTTATCAGGCATAATCAATGCTGCCCCATTACGCTCTGCAGTCGGCCAAACTCGCTCTCACTCGCTCTCTAATGAGATCAATATGCTTTATTGGCGTGAATGAGAGTGTGATATGGTTATTGGAGAAAAAAAGAAACAATTTATCAACAATGTGCAATGCTCTTAACAGGACAATTTAACCACTGAAAGCTTACAACTATTCTCCCAAATTTTTCATTGATAGCCCTGTACATCAAAAATCAATATACATCATGACTAACTCACAACTAACTCACCCCTAGAGCATCTTTAATACCAAGGTGAACAATTTGTTAGTGACTCCATTAAAGTTACCTTGTTAATTAACTAACAGAAACCAAGCACTATGGTCTTTGAGAGCTTTGGATTTGCCAAACCTAATGATGAAGTCAGGCAAACAACGAGTAAAGAGAAGACTAAAGTTATATAGTGGTGGTCAGTAACAAAACAATGTTACTGAGCGAATGGCTTGTCTTTTTTTTTTCCAAACAGAATTGTGTACAAGAGTAGGAATATGTAAACAGCAGTGAGAGTCATTTTTGGAGGATCGGGAAGAAAATGTTTATTGAGGAGTCAGGTTAAAAGTTTCTCATAGAAAAGAGAGCATACTCCTCCATTGCCACTGAACAGTAAAAAAAAACAACAAAAAACGTTTTAACATATTTGTTAAAGCTGTCACCATGTTGTGACTGTAAAATATGACATCGATAATATGTGAAAAAATCAATCTCTCCCTTGTTCTCCCAGTGCTACTATTGCTATCTGAATAAATGCACCAATCCTGGTCAAAAACAACCAATCAGAGCCATGAGGAGTGTCTTAGTGCTGACAACCAACCTCCTGTATCCACTGCTAAATGTGCTCATTTCAGAGAACCAACTTACTGTTATAGGAAACAATTTATCCACCGTCACCAGTACTCATGCTAACTAGTCTGAGTATTTATGAGTGAATACTCAGGTGAACTACCTGTAGCATAGCAGAGAAACAGGGGAGGTTGTTAGTGGCACATACACAACAGTGACCCTTCTCCTGGCACTGTTTGATGTTTGAGATGGAGCAGTGTATTTGTTCAGATGACCTAGGAGCAAGGCAGAGGAGCTCCATTTTTCACAGATTATTTGTCTCATTCTATGCTGTCACAACATAACAGATTTAACAAATATATAAAAATCATATATTTTATAAAAGTTATATATTCCAGCTTTTAGTGAAGTGTTTTGTACTTCATTACTTGTAATCAAGCAGTTACTGATGGTTGAATAGGTGTGGGGGGTCTGACTGGGTAATTGGGAGGCAAGGCTTGTTTTCAATGCACTGTTAATGCCATTAGTAGTTTGACTAGACTAAGACACACATTAGATTCTTTTTATTGGTAGTGATATGTTGTCTTGTGTTACTTTCCCTGAGTTTACTCAGCTAACTTAGCTTTCCTTTAAGTGGCAAAAAAGTCCCATATAAGAAATATTTGTTTGTAAGCAAAATAACTGCAAAAGAAAAGTAGCTGAAAAGTATTTTAATTTAAATTGAATTTAATCTAAATGTTACTTCATTAGATTTTTTTGAATGAATTTCTAAGAGTAACCATGGATTTTCCATCCCTGTTGAGTATAACTACAATTTGAAAAAGAGGCTCAATAGTTAACCTACTGGGCTGGACTAGGACATGCATTGATCTTCCCAGGCACAGCGAACAGGATGGTGAGGCTGGTAAAATGTTTGATAGCTGCAGCAATGAGTGGCATCTTAAGGTCATCAAGTGTCCAATACAACCAGTCTGGATAAGTGGTTACTTAGGAGTGATGCTTGGAAAATAGCTTCAACCCTCTTCCATGTTCATCTGAGTCCAAAGACCAAAATCCTATAGAAAACCTTCTGAAGAGACCAGAAGAAGAGGACCAGGACACTCACCGATTGTGCAAAGAGGATCAACATGCTATTGGATTGTTTTCAATATCATGACTGGTCTTAATTTTACTACTTCCATTGTTACTCAGAAGAACATTTTGTGTCAACTATTTACAAGGTAAGCATAAATCAAATGTACCACATCAAGCTAAATTGGATTGGCATTTGTGCCAGGACTTACAAATACTCCTGACTTGGAGTATTTTCTCAACTAAACAATATTCTTTTCTGAAGTGAGTCAAGCAGCATTTAACAAATCTTACAACACAGAATTGAGAAAATAACTTAATTTTTCTAAAAAGATTAAATGAAATCTGTGTGAGCCAGTGTACAGAGGATAATGATAACAGTTAGCATAGCAACATGGAACTTGTTTAGTTGATACAATTGTTGTATGGCAGGCAACCTCTCATGCATCATAACATGTAAATAGAAAAGTGAGTGGACCAAACTTTCTAAAACCTGTTTCCTACTTTAAAGTTTTCTGAATGTAATCTGTCTGCACATTCTCAGTTTTTCCCCAAGTCAGAGACATCACGACTTTCTCTGCCCCATGCTCTTGCTCTGCCTTCCCACCCTGCCAGGAAAGTGTTGACAGCTTTCATCCATTTGATGTAATTAGGCTCCTCTCTACACATTTGAAGCTTTCCATTCACATTTTATTGTGGGATGAGCTCAGCTTTTCCTGCCGCAACAAAAACCGCTGGTACATCTATGGTTCTTAGATGATGCCTTACAAAACTTCTGGATAAAAGGACAAACCACTTGTTAGAGCATCTGGTGCAGGTGATCAATAACCATTTTTACAGAAACCCTTTTAGTTTCAAGTTGTACATCCTTTTTGACACAGAAACATATGTACAGAAAGGTTTGTCGTGATTGTTTTCCAAACATATGTCACTTATTATGTTGTTGCTCATCACAGGGATCTTCTTTGAGTGAAGTGGCCCTGGGCCTGTGCAAATATTACCTTAATGATAGATCTGGGCTAGTTCATTCAGATCTATCATCAGGTGAAGGACAAACCTTCACCTGATGACTACTTTAACTAAAACCTGTGGCTTACATGTTACATGTTGATGTCTAATGTATTCAATGTCTAAACAAAAATGTGTTTTTTAGCTACAGAAATGTGAGAACACCCTGCACCCCAGTGGCTAATATCCCAATCCTTTGGATTGAAATAACCTCAGGGAGATGCTTCCTGTAGCCATTTACCAACGTCTGACATTAATCTGATGGACTTTGGTTTGACAACGTTTTGATGTGTTCAAAGGGTCCTTCTTGCACACCTCCAATAACTACTTTTGTCTGTTTCTGATTGTACATTTTCATATCAGTGGTAGCAAGAGCCTTTTCTTGGTCCTGTAGGTTTTTTTTTTTTGGAGACTACTTTTAGCATCTTCTGTTCTGCTTGAAGGATAAACTTGCATGAATGGTCAGACCATTGTAAATTGGCTGATGATTTAAATGTCTTCCACTTGTGGGTTCAGCAGTGTTGGGTTCAGTGAAAAACATTAGTTTCATTAACTTGAAGGACTAATCATAAACTTTAGCTCTGCTAATGCTAAAGGACTAAACCAACCATGGTAAACCCTGAGTACTTTTAAATCTCCACTAAAGACCCATCTGTTTAGAGTTGCTTTTGAAATATAATCATGAAACAACAATCAATTAGCTGATGTGCAATGATGGCAAAATGTAATATTGACTGTTCTATCACTTTGCAGTTTTGTGTTTTTATGATGTAAAGTACTTTGAAATACCTTGTTGCTGAAAGGTGCTATACAAATAAAAGTTGATTGATTGATTGATTGATTGATGGGCTGCTAAGTTGTATAGTTGGTAGAGTTGCTGCAGGTCTTTCTGCATGGAGTTTGCATGTTCTCCCTGTGCGTGCGTGGGTTCTCTCTGGGTACTCTGGTCCAAAAACATGACTATCAGGTTAATTGGCCTCTCTAAATTCTCCCTAGGTGTGAGTGTGTGTTTGCATGGTTGTGTGTCCTGTGTGTCTCTGTGTTGCCCCGTGACAGACTGGCGACCTGTCCAGGGTGACCCCGCCTCTCGCCCGGAACGTTAGCTGGGATAGGCACCAGCAACCCTCCCGACCCCAGTAAGGGAAAATATCGAGTGTGAAAAATGAATGGATGATTGTTTGATTACACCAACCATGAACTTTATCAAACTTTAGCTAAAGCACTATAGTTAGCACAGAAACTGTTTATTAAACTAGCTGCTATCTGCAAAGAATATTTTCTGGGATTTTTTTCATTTCATAATTTTTTTATTTTTTGGTATCCATCGCTTCCAAAGGTTCATAACTCACCGAATACCTCAGAACTGAACACTGCTCTGATGGGTTTTCCTTGTTTTTTTTAAACAAGATAATCAAAGCAGTAAATTCTGGTTTGCTTTGGGAATTTTTAAGCTCAGGATCCTCAGCTAAAGTGCTAAAACACTGACTTGAATTCAAATTCTATCTTGAAAGACTACAACCCTTAAGCAGCTACTAAAGTTTAGTATTATAGTTTATATATTCTGTAAAGTCCTTAGGGATTGTATTTATGTTTATATCTTTTCTAATGTCTGTTTTATTTTGTCCCTCTGTGTTTGAAATAAAATTATTGAGGAAAAACTAAAAGAGAGGGGAATTTCTATCTATTTGAATTGAACCACAGATAACCTAAACTTCAATGCATATGTACAATTTTATTCAACTGAAATTTTACAAAACAGCTGAGTGAGAAATATTTTAAAAGTTAGCACAAGTGCTATTAGCAGATTAGGGGAAGTGTCCCCACCACTGACTTTCTGCATGACAAAATTAGTGTTTTGACATTCATTTGAGATCTCTTGAAGTTCTTTTCATAAAATGTGTAATTTCTTAAAATTGTCTGTCTTTATAGTTTTGATTGTTATATTAGATTATATTCATTGATTTTTTTCAGTATTGTTAAAATGGATGTTAAATTTTCTCATATCCTATTTTGTCAACAAAAGAAAATATTGTCTTATGGCTTCCTAGTTCTTTCATATGACTCAAGCCTGATCCCCAGGGTCTACTCCTGCATGTTTTGAACATTTCCCTTCTGCTACACATCTGACTCAAATGAATGGGTGATTAAGAGGCTTCTGTTGCATTTGATGGTTTGCTGAGGAGGCTGGATCAGAGACACATCCGGAACATTCAGGACATTGGGCCCTGGGGGTCAGGGTTGTAGACCACTGCTTTAGAACACATCACTTTATGCAGTAAATCTATTTTTTTTTAACAATATAACAATATCCACCCTGCAAAGTGTGAAGATTAACTGTACTGGCTGCTGCTTCTTTTGTTAAAGTATCTCCAGGCGACATTTCTACATATAAATAATCTGAACTGAATTGGATTGAATTTTGGTTGATTTATAATCTCGTCTTTCAGCCAGTCATATGTGGAAGACAAGTGAACTCAGTAACATCCAGAGTATTTGATTAACTGTAAGAAAATAAATTGTGAGCCTAAAGAAATCCCCCTCTCTGTCTCTCCTTCTTCATGTATCTCCTAATGTCTCAGCTCTGGTTTGTCTTACCTAATTCTATCTCCTGCTCCATCCATCAGAGTCTTGTTGTTTCTCTCCTCTCACACACCCTGTTCTCTCCCTATTGGCTTGTATCTCATCGTGTCTCTTTGCCACTCTCCCTCCCATCATCCTCTCTCCATCCTCTTTCTCTCTCACTGCTGATGAGGTAGTGAATGAGAGGCTGAGCGAAGAAGTATGGATGAGCGGGCATAGCCGCTGATGCACTCCTGGTCATTAATAAAACTTTTATACAGTCAGGAAATGCATTTGAGCCCCGGTGGCTGGAGCTCCTCTCAGACACACAGGAAATGGGTGCTTGGCCGACAGCCAATCCTGCTATTTCAGGGGGATCGTCCGGAGCCAATCAAGCTTTGCTTGGCCAGTTAATGGATAGGTGGCTCTGCACTTCTCTTTACCCAAATATCAGCAGCAGTTAGAGGATGTGTGGTATGGTTGCACGAATGCAACAAAATGAAACAATATAGTGGTCAGTTAAATTAGATTGGCTACCAAATCAGACATTTATGCAATAAAAGGCTACAAGAGAGACACTTTTTGTAGATGATTTTCTGTACACGTCACTCTAGTTACAGTCTTCCTTCATATTGTACCAAAAAGGACTGTTAACACATTGCATTGATTATGTCATTCCTCATTTCTTAAGACTGTCTTTTCAAATCATCACAACCTTTCACAATAAAGTTCAATTAAATTTATAAAATAATTTATTAATCCCAAAGATAAAATACATGTTTTTGTAACTCATATTATCTAAGTTCCTTCAACTAATAGTTGTAGGTAGTGATGGAGGGTCACTACCTACAACAGCAGGAGGGTCCAGAAAAGCTTCTGACTGAAGTCAAGTCAAATGCACAGGACATTTCTGCAACAAGGCAGGTCAAAGTATTTTACATGATTAAAAGCATGGCACAATTAACAGGCAGCAAAATAAATACATTACAATGACAGTACACCGGTAAGTAGTTTTGTCTTCCTTCACATGTTCATCTTTTACGTGATTTTAAGCTTACATTATGTCATTAGGTAGCAGGACTGGTCAGAAAATAAGTGCAAAGCAGTCAAAATCCAAGGCAGATTTTTAAAAGATCTCTAAAAGAATGTTTGACAAATCATCATTCAGGACTCCCTGTTAAGCATAAAATAAATTTAAAGGTAGTTCAAACAGTGAGAGTTTGGGTCATAGAAAAATTTTATAATTTATTGAAATGTGATTCAAGCGTTTCTTGGATTGCCTCTAAGAGAACCTTTAAGCCTTTTGTTAAATTGTATAACAGATATAACAAACTGGTAATAATTAGAAATCTCAGCAAATACCATTGTTTTGTAAATCCCCTAATTCTTAGACTATTGCTGCAAATTGCTCAAACTGCTTTCAGTCATGATGCAGTTTGAGCACACATATTCCACAAACATCCTGAATGCATGGTAATTATTAATAAACCCAGGTAATAAGGAGTTAAACTTTAACTGCATGGTAATTAACAATTACCATGAAAACATGAGGTAATGATTAATATTACCTCCTTGCTAAAGTTTAGCTACTTTAGTAAATAGTTCAACTTTAACTGCTGGACTAACGATAATAATGCTATCTCCAGAACGAGTTGGGCAAAAGTATACTGGAAGAACTCATTTGTACATCCTGTGAGTCATACTGGAAAGTACTAACTTGCCATGCAGCTATCTTCCCATTGCTTATACCTTATTCTGCTCTAATCTTCAACTTTTGTTTTCTTTCTCAATATATCCTGGATTCTTACAGTTGTTACACATTCTTACAGACTTTTTGTAGCACCACTAGATTCTATAGGACACAAAGCACAGCAGGCTGAGTTATTTGGATACGTCACTGCCTTGCCAACTTCTGGAAGAAGGCCAGAATTGTCTCTCTCACATGAAAGGAAATTGATTAGGATGTACTGGAATAACCCTGGAACTTCCGAAGCTTAAGCTTGAAATGAACTGGAAGCTGCAGGAACTCCTGCAGCAGAGCAGTATAACCAAGAAAGAGCCTCTTTTCAAAATGTATATGTGTCAAACATGTAAATATAATTTTTTATATCCAGATGAGACCAAACTTGAGGTAATTCAGAACTGTAGGAAGTATGTTGGATGGAGACAAACTGATGCTTTAAAACTAAAGAACATGCATGGTTCTTTAGTTTCTCCACACATCATGGCCCCGGATCACTAGAGCTAAAACACTGTAGTAGAGTTTGTATAATTGTACCTCAATGCAATTTCTTTTTTTTTTTTTGTATGCAAATAGGTCAATTTTAATTTGGTAGCTGCTGAAATTTAGAAAAAAAAATCTACATTTTTCTACAAATCTACAAATCCACACCCCCACTGCATTCTGCAGTGGGGGTGTGCTAATGCGTGAAGTGAGGCTTTACCTCTGAACTCTTAAGCATCACTTCAAATCACTCAGTGGATGGTTGAAACTTGGACACAATGAACTTTTCCTACAGACAGATCTCAAACACACATCAAAACTGGTTTTGGCACCCATATAAACTCAGATAAAAGCACCCAGTAAAATAATGTAAGTAGTTCTGGTCACATGACACATATATTGTCTGGTGTTGTGTAAGTTGACTCTCATTTTCTCTATGGGTGGGATTTTTGTTCTGTGTCCAGGAGGTGTTTGTCACTAACACACAATAACATGCACCGTCGTCCTGTGCAGATACACTCAGTGTGGAACGGAAAGAAGACAGCCGGCAGAAATAAATGACTTTGTCAGCTGGATGCTCTTAATCAGGCCATGTGTCATTGATCTCTGCATGACCCAGAACATTACTACCCATCTACTACTTTCATCTCAGTCAACTTATTTTTGCTTAGTTGGCATCCATGTTTAACTATCTACAGAATGAAGTAGGTTTTTAAATGTTACAAGAGCATTTTAAAGCTAACAACAAAAAGACAGTTTGAAAAGAAATGGATTAACAGAATCTTGATTGTGAATAATCTGACCTACCCCTGTAGGTCAGATTATGTACCCCTGTACAACCAATGACAATTAGCTAGTTATTGCATTACAACATTCCTGTTCTTGGTCCCTAGTTGGCAACTGATTTGGAAAGTCGTCTACATAACCGACATGGTAAAATGGTTTGCACTGGATGTTGGATGCTTCTCAGGGATGCCCTCTCAGACTTTATGCTCCTCTGAAGCTTGTCCTGATCAAAGTTTAGGTGCCAATTTTACAGGTAGGTTATAGCGTTGATTGAAAGGAACTACATTTTCTGAAAGTTTATTCCAGATTGAATGCTTCTCTAGTTTTTCTGTAATAACTGAAGCTACATGCTGACTATGGATCGTTCTTCTTTCGGTCAAAAGATAATACCTTCAGTTTCACACTATTCAGGACTAGTCTGTGCATCAAGGCTAGGCTTCAGACTAGTTGTATCAGAGCTAGTCTAAAGATCAACATCAGAGTTGATTTGAGGAAACACACCAGCATCAATCAAAGCAGACACATTCTCAGATTTCATCTCTCCCATTTTTTAACTGCTTAGACACAGAGATGGAAAACTGAGCAGCAATTAACAAAAGCTGTTCATTTGTACAACAATCACTTTGTTCAATAATAGGATTTTCCAAAAACTCTTTCACACTAAATTCCGTTTCGTTTTAAGAAATTACAGCAAGACTAATAAAAGGAAAACAAAGGAAGAAAAATGCTCATGGATGCCAACTCACAAAACAGCATTAAATATAGGAAAATCTATCCTAATATTTAAATTACGACGTTCCAAAAAATGTCCCAACAAAATGCAAACACGCTTTCAAAACCATCACATACAAAATTCTGATCATAAATCTGACGGCATTGAATAATCCTCCAAATATGACGAGCCCCCAATATGTTAAGGTTCACACAGGACACACGTCATAAGGAGTCCAGACCAATTTACATATAGTGGAAATGTTTTATTAAACCCAAGTCAGGATACACAGAGTGATGGCAAAATAAACAAAAGAGTGGGAGAAGTCAAAACCAGCTGCAGTTGGCATGGTGATGACAAACTCCTGCATCCCTTGCCGCGGACATGTCATCTGATCATTTTTTCAGATTTTAAGCCTGAATTAAATTTAATGAGAATGCAGACAAATGAGAATACAGACATTTGTGATGCATTGCTTTCATTGTTTTTTTTTTTATATTAACAAAGAGATTATATAAGTATTTAAAGTATTTCTGTCAACTAAGTGAGTTACAGTATGAATTTTGTGAGATCTCCTTTTAAGAAGATGCCTCACACTTCTTGGGAAGACAGGACACTTCTTCACTGAAGGTGGATTTGGTTTCTTTTAGATAATCTCATTGTCTTTTTCCCATCTTAATGTCTCCCTATCAGCAGTTTGTTTCATCTCAGATACTTTTCTCAACAGGAAACAGAGCTCCCCCTCAACCCCATTAGGGACCAGTGTCCAATTACATTCATTTGTGTGTATGTGTCTGTGTCTGCGCCTGCACATAGTGTATCTTGCTGTAGCTCAGATCTTGCTGAGTAAGGACAGAGACTAAAAGAGAAAAAAAGGTTTACTTGCACACCCAAACACACATGGATGAGTTTTCCCACACCACTGCACACACAAAAGGCAAGTTTCATATTACAGTCGTGCAGCATTTTCAGGATGATCAGTCAGTGATGTCACTTACTGAACAAATGAATGAGGGGGAAGAGTAGCGATCTACATGATCACTTTCACTTCACTTCCAGCCTGTCCTTTGTCTAGAAATGAACAAGTTTCAGAATTGAAAATAAATAGCTCTTATGCTGCTGGTTTAACAGATGAACAAAAGGTAATGAAGAAGAGAGTGTCAGAAATGATTGCTAAACAAACCGTTTTATTGACAAATTCTTCACAAATTGTGTTTTAGCTACAAAAACTGATTGACATACCACTATGATGTTTGCTTTCCACCTGAAGGTAATCCTTTGCAGAAACGATCTCAGGGCCCTCGGAGTCAGACCAAATTGCAATTTTTGTCATGGAGCTTCAACAATCTGGGCCAAACTCAGCAGTTCGGTTCTACCATGCAGAACCCTTTAAACTGAGCGCCTTCAGTCTATTGTACTGCTCTACCTCAATGCACTTGCCAACAATTGGATCTTCTGGTGTTCTGGTACATGACCAGAAAAACCTGGAAAGGCCTGCAGCCTGAATGCATCCATCACTCCTGCCTGTTTGGGTCCACAAACCAGCAGTGGTGGACGGTAACAGAGTCCATTTACTTCAGCACTGTACTTAAGCACATTTTTTTTATGAATCTTTACTTTGCTTGAGTATTTATTGTTTGGGAAACTTATAACTTACGCGCCACTACATTTCAAGACAAATATTGTACTTTGGACTGATATAGCAATGTATTGATATTAGAAAATATCATTCAGCAGTTTAGAGTAGTTTTTAAATGCATTTTTGGATACCTAAGTATTTTCAAAAGTAAGTGTTATGGCACTGTAAGTTGAGTAAACTTTTGACAGAACTTCTACTTGTAGTTGAGTTAGATTTGACCATCAATACTTTTACTCAAGTACTAGAGTTGAGTATTTTGTCCAATCAGGTTCCTTGATCCCTTCAAGGCTACGTCACCCAAAATCACCACCAGCTGAAGGCCAGGATTTTGCTGCTACATCAAAACATATATAAATTGTTTATGTATTGATGATATTCAGCATGTGAGTCAAAGTTTTATTGATACAATGAAGCTAGTTTGCCAAAAATGACTTCACACTATGGACATAAATTCTTACATTTGGAAATTTTGATGAATCAGTTGTGTGTTTTAATAAAATTAGACATTTTAAGTGCTCCTCCTCTGCATCTTGACTTGATTCCAGAGCCTGTTTAAGTCCAACTTCTGCCCAGTCATGGTAAAGCCGAGTTAAGTGAATTGAGCTGAATTCAGTGATGAAAGAGGGAGGAGTTGGAGACGGGAAAGGAGGAGGGCTGACCGGAGACAATGTGTGTGTATGAAAGAGAGACACAGACTGCATGCAGCTCTCAGTCATTCATCTCTTAGAAAGAGGAGAGGAAACTACAGCAGAAAGACAGGGAAAGATTTTATAAAAAACAAAGAAGACTTTTTTTTACCGAGCAATCCTGACTTGCATCTCCTCTCATTCAGACTCTAAAAGCTGCATTTTTTTCTCTGCTATCAGGGTTTCACACTGTAAGTTCAGCTACTGTGTGGAGATATTTGTGATTCACACTCTGGCCTTCGAAGACTCATTTCCTGCTCTGAGAACTGCAGACAAAATATACCAAAGCCATATATGTGCCTCTTTGTTTGACACGATTCCAGCATCAGGAGCCGCCATTCCAGAGTGAATCTCTGTTGAGCAAGGACAGAGAGGGGCTGGAGGGAGACTTTTATTTTATGCAGTTTACGCAAAAGGACTAGTTGGCTTATTTTTAGAAAGTGAAGAGCGGGGTGACCTGAGAGGAATCGCCCAGGACCAGAAAAGCTCCAGGAAAGAGGAGGAGGAGCAGAAGGGTGCTTCAAACTGAGTAAGAGCATCCTCCCAGCCCAGAGACAGACACCAAAAAGACCACAACATTACGTTTATTTTGTTGTGTTTCAACAAAAAGAAACTGTAGGGATTCTGCTCGCTCACATCCGGGACGCACTGGCAGTCTGCTGCAGAATGGATCTCCCTCCAATCAGAGGTAAGCATAAACTCTTCCTGCTGCCATTCGATCACCTCATGATCTATTGATGATTTGCCTGACCTTGAAGCAAAAGAATTGTTTTAAGATTCTCAAAGAAATTCCGAGCTACTCAAACGCCCTGTTGTAAAGGCGGAAGCAGAGTTTGAATGCCAAAGTTTACTCTGTTTAAAGTTTATTTGCACTTAAGAATCAAAGTTTTAAAATTTCAAGAATAAGAAGTTTAAAACTTCTCAAGAATAACTGTTTAAATCTGCAACACTTTAAATAACCAAATTGTCATAACTACATGTAAGTACTGTTGTTTTATTCAGTAATTAACAACCAGCTGCATTACACAGTAATTTAACACCCTGCTCATGTTTGTGCGCATCCCTTGGAATAAAAACCTTCTTCTGAATTGCATTTAGAATATATTTTATCATGGGACAGAACATACAAATAGCGCAAATGCTGCTCTAAAAGATTCATTAATCAACATCTGAAAGAAAAACAGCTTATAGAAATGAAATTTATCATGGAAACAACAATGCTGCTGAGAAGAAATATGAATGCAAATGAGCATACATTAAATATAGTTGTGGAGCATTATTAACACTAGTAAAATATTTAAAAAACCAAACGTTTTTTAAATCTTATTGAGTGTAAAAGAATAAAATAACACTTTTCAACATGCAGATTTACAAATACCCAGAACAAAACTGCTAGTAGTCAACATTTCACCATCAGGAACAAGAAGGTTTCATCAGCATGATGTGTTTCTGCTCATCTTGTAAATCTTGTAATTTAACTGTTGCATCACATGAGAAGTTGGTCAATTCAAATAGAAAATTGTCTTTTAAAAAATAAGTATGGTTAATCTGGTGGTGTATCTGTTTCATCACTCTAGTAAAACCCCATAAAATGCCTAGATATGTTTTTACTCAGCAACTTTGGGATGAAGTTAAGGTAACTGTATTCCAGCTGTTCCACTTCTAAAGCCAATACTTAACTCCAGAGCAGTTTACATGTAGCTGCATTGGGGACATACGAGGCCGGGATTGATCGTCCTCAAGGTCGGATGTGGAACGTCAATACCCATCTACGTTGGGTTGGGACTGGAGAGGCGGGTGGATGAGAAAATGATGGGATGGACTGATGGGAAGAACGGAAAGAAAGAAAATGAACCGGATGCAGGGAGGGAGAGATGGGTGGGAATTGGGAAGACGTGTTCACCATAGTTGGACAAATGGACAGATGTTTGGAAGGAGACGTTATCCACAAAGAATGAAGGATGAAAAGAAAAGTGCAGAGCTATGAAGCAAATATTTTATTAATTTATTTAACAGTAAAACAGCTAAGAGACGGCACCATTTCTTTCAGCAAGTACGGACCATCGATCTTTGGGGAAGACATATAAAAGTAAGATTGTGCTGGAGAAAAAAGTCAAAAACCCTCCTCCTCACTTTGTTCTAGTAAAAACTGCAGATTTTTTATTTGATCCCCTGCTGATCTTTAAAGTCTCCTCTCTCAAGCAGAGACCAAATAATAATAAAAAAAAATAGAGACAAAAAAAGCACAACATTCAAGTTAAAACATGGTTTGCAAGTCATTGTGTAAAATAAGTACTTGATCTCAATGCAGCATTACTTAGAAATTACTGAAGAAAGAGATAAAAGTTATTTCACCAGGTTTCAGTGCTTTGCAGGATTGATCTCAATCCTTAAGATTTCTTTGGTGCTTCTTTGCTGTTTGGCTGCAGATTTTCTCCACAGATTTTTCTTTTTCATCTTGAAAGACTCATCCATGTCGCTAGATTTTTCATCCTAAATCTGATAGTAAATGGCTCAGATTAATGGCTCCTCAATAATGACCAGCTTATTTTTCGCCCCGCCCAGCCTGTATGTCAACCATGACTTTAATCATCACTTAATTTCTCTTTCTTATCCATTCTGATGGTCAGTTTGAACTTTAAGCCAAAATGACTGAAGGGCTAGCTGGCATTACCTTTGCTAACATGTTATACTAGCTGTAACTTAACCCCAATAATGATTTCTTAGAGATTGGAACATTTAACAGGGGAAACATTTGCATTTTGTGTTTTCCTTTCCACCTACATGCATATTTTAACTTATCAAATGACAGTCAAAAAGGAAGGGCCTTTTGGTCTTACATTAGCTAACATGTTATGCTAGCTATATCGTACTGCCATTAAATGATCTCTTATTAGTTGGAACTTTGAATTCCTCTCAGCCCTCTCGTGTTAAAGTTGCATGTTAGAAAACAAGAGAGAATTGGAAACTTTTATTTTTATTTTTTTAATGTATATTTGCTTTTATGTATTTATTGTCCTTTTTGGACGTGCTGTTCTTATTGTTGTACTGCAGTTTCACCCCTGCTTTCTAGACAAATTACTCCTATTAGAGACTAATAAATGATCTTATCTTACAGACAAATGTTGCTTTGAAATTGTAATGACCTAGGATTATTCCCACGTTTCATCAAACTTTTTGCTTAAACTCTGGTTTTACCTTCCTTTTTCTTTTTTCATGATCTTACAGCATTCAAACTAAACATATTGGTTACCTAGCATTTTGGTTTAATTTGATCCTAAGAGGATTTTAGAATTAAAGACCAGCTATGCCTCACCTTTTTCTTCCTTTTTGATTGAGTAGTAAATTAGAAGTGTCTCATCTGGTCAAATAAGTGCAAATAAAATAAAAACTCAATCCAGGTTCGAAACATTCACACTTCTTCGTATGACTGGGCAGAAATATCCAGTTAATTGTGGAAAAACTTTGTGTGACATGTAGCCTACCAGCTGATGGATTTCTCCTTTAGGTAATCTATTTTGATTCCACCTTTTATTAATTTCTGTGATTTATTTACATTTAACTTATTTGAATATGCAAACAACTGGGTCATATGGTCTCTACTTCTTTCATTTTCATAATTTTAAACATACATCTCTCCCTCATTCTCTGGCTCTTCTCTCTTCCTCGTTTCCGCCTTCCCCTGCCTGGACCTTCTGGTCTGCAGTGTCTATTTCAGTCTTTCCGCTGGGGTCAGATTCAGCACATCCAGTATCTCGTCCAGTTTATTGTCATTGAATTCTGCTGAGCTCCCCGAGGGCATTGGAAGGAAGGCCCGTGGGTCTTAGTGCCAGACCTGTCCTTAAAGGGAAAATCATAGAACCAGAAAAATCTGAAGTGATGACATTAAAAGATTTGATCTGGTGAATTCTGCTGGTTTGAAACAGTCGGGTTATTTGCACGTAAAGATGAACAAAAAGGTTTTCTATATTTTGATTCGACATCTAAGAAAAGACATTTAAAACTTAAAAAGAAAACATTTTCTTAATGCAATATGCAGCTTAGGCTCACTGATGTGCTGGTAGTAAAATAAAATGAATATGTATCGCCACTCCTGAAAAACACCACAGTTTACAAAATTTCATTCATTTCCTCTTGATAATTTGGCAACTGGAGGCACAACGGGATAAAAAGGCCACAAAAGTTAAGGGAAAGGTCAGCAGGGCTGACTGGGTGAAAAGCAGTTGAAAGAGTGAGTGGAAGGAGGAAAAGAAAATGGGAACTGTGCTGTGGGTTTTAAAATAGCCTGATGATGTCATCTGACGCCAAAAGATGATTAATATCAGTGAAGTTCAGCAGGTTAAGTTCAGAGACAGTCAGGAAGTCAGACAAGGGATCCACCGATAGGTTTTTTACCCCTTTTGCTGGAGAGAAGTGCAATTTTTACTCTGCATCTCTTTTCACTAAAATTGAGAGAGCAGATGATTTGTTTAGTAAATGCATTTACTTCATTTATTTAATACTGATATTCAAATTTGAAGAACTTCACTAAATCTTGTAAAACTTACTGCACACAATTTGTCAGCTGTGTGATCGATGCCCAAGATTGAGCCTTGGGCATTTTAAGGCATTCATAATGCATTGATCAACAGATAATTTGAAATATAAAAAGTATAAAGTGCTTATTTGTATGCAAATCTAAGTAACTTTATTTTATGGGGGGGGGACTGTTTTCTCTTTTGGGCAGCTACATTAGCAGCAACATGTGTGCCATTGTCAACTATATATACAATCTAGTCAATTTAACAGTACATGGAGTTCTACACTGAAAAAACACAAAATATTAGTGGTTTTGGTTTAGTTTCTAGTCTGAATATCATAGTGCACTTCAAAGATATAAGAGCTTGTTTTAATCAATAATTCTTCAATATTGATGAAAAATAACTAGTTTTTCTGGCAGATTATTTCACTTATAGCAAAATGTTTCTCTTGTTTCAAGGGGAATAACCTTCCAATGGAACAGAAACTTTTTTTTATCAATATGAAAGACTTAAAACAAGCTCTTATATCTTGCTGAAAAGCTACTTTTAAGTTAGTATTGTTTTATTTGATTTGAACTGTACCAAGAAACTTGGACTAGAAACTAGACCAATGATATTTGGCAAGATTTTGTGTAATGGCTGCACAATTTTTTATGACTTTAAGAGTAGTGTACAAATTAACACAATTTTAAAGGACTTCAGTATTTGTTGGCCTTTATTTTCAGTTGTCATGGATACACACTTTGCATATTGAGATATTCAGCCTGCTGGATGGAGCTTATTGCAGCATTCACCTATAATTCAGACAGCTGATGGTGACAGTCATTCAAATCAAAGCAGGAGGTCTCTGAAGCCTTACATTGCATGCTGATTATGGGATGCTCCATTTGTGATGCACTGCTCTGGGGTGTTTGAGTTTGCTCAATTTTTTCAAACAAGAATATATGCATGTACAAGCAACTAAACAATTTAACTACACTGTAGTTGCTTTAATAGACTAGTCTAGTCTCTAGTTTTCTGAGTTCATGATAGTCTGTATTTGTGCTATTCTGTTTAAATTCCAATTAGTGGTGATGTGACTTGTAAGACGAGCTCAATTTGATTCATTTGAAAGTTTTTGTAAACTTTTTGAAAGTTATATATATTTTTTTAGATACAGTACCTTTCCGATTGAAGCGACTGACTCTGGCTGTGCTACTCAAAAATGCTAGTATCACTTCCAAGAAGAATAAACACATTGATAAAAGATAGAAAATATGATCATAATATCATAGAAATCAAATTTTTTATGTTTGATATGATTTATGTCCTGTTTGTCATATTTGAAAAGGCTTTGAAAAAACTATGTAATTTTAATCTGCACATTGAAATTAACATAAAGCCAATGTATGGAAAGAATAACCTGATTGCCATCAGATAAGCAGTTGGTAACAATATTTCACAATACAAAAGACTTGACACAGAGATTTGTAATGGAAAGATGATGGTAACTAACATTAGAGCCTGATGGACCCCATGGCAGCGCTGCTGCAGCTGAAAAAAGCAATTATCAGTGTGAAACAGAAAAGCCAGGGGTGTATTATGGCTTATTTGCTGTAAATAAGCCATAATACAGGAGAGCATGTACTGAAGTCTTGAAGACAGAAACGAAATACCAAAACAAAATGACTGTAAGTATCACACTATTAATAAAAGAATAAGTGCCAGTTTGCAGTTTCCACATAGGAAATAATAACAACAACAACAACAACAACAATAATAATAATAATAATAATAATTAATTATCATATGAACAGGAGACAAAAAAATCTACTTTCTTGGATGAAAGTGCATATACATAATACATATACAAAAATACATATGTCACACTGAATAGTGATTATAAATTTGATGTGTTGAATAGTTATGTTGCCGTAATGTTTTTGTTGCAAGAAGTGATGGAAAAAAGTGTGTGTGAGTGTGTCCCAGGGTGGAGGCTCAGTCATTACTGATACTCCCCCAGAGCACCTTCCTCAGGTTACTGCTGACAGCTTCTGAAAACATCAGCTCTCTCTCTTTCACAGTTTTCCCTTTTAGTTTGGTCTGCTTCAATGCCATTTATTTTATTTATTCTATATTGTATGCAGGAATTTCATCAATTTCTGTCTGATCCTACGATGACCTAATGCCAAACCTGACGATGGTTAAAGTGTAAGACAGGAAATCACATAAGTGGAAGCTCAGCATGGTCTAGTTCTATGTTCAAAGAAAGGGTATTTGGTAGTTGGCATCGCGCTAACTACAGGTAACCATAGCGACGTAATATCACAAATTGATATGTCTGATACAATGTCAAAGGGTTGCTTGGAGAATTCAAATGTATTTTAGGGCAGAATTCCAATGTCAGGAGTTGTTCTTGTTGTATTATCAAAAATACATTTAGAATTAGACTTCAAGCTCAAACTAACCACAGCATCAGTTGAGAGTATTTGGTAACTGACTTGTAGCAACACCTAAAAACAGCTTTCTATGGTTGCTATCAGTATTTTAACCATTCAAATTCCATAAGAACTTTATTTGCAGATGTCAGGCAATACACTGTGTATCTAATTTAACAGGATACACAACGCCACCTTTTATTTTTTGATAATTAATTCAGAATTTAGTTCCCCTGTATTTGCAGCTTTCATCCTTACCTTAGTGTTTTAGATTTTTAATTAGAGCAGATCAAGTAAGAATAAAAGTGCTTTCAAATTCCTAATAGGTCTGTAATTTATTATGAGAAGGTGCAAATACAAACAGCAACAAAATTCAAAATCAAAATAATTCTTAGCCCCTTAACAAAGAGAGATATATATTTCAGATGTTCTGTTTATTGTGATGATTATGGCTTGCAGCTAATTATAAATACAAATTGTACCTTATCACAGAAAATAAGAATACTAAAGAAATATCAAGTCATAGCCATGTTGCTAGGAAGACTGTTGAGTTGTCACTTGTCCAACAGGCTGTAAACTACAGTCATCAACCTGATGCTAAAACAGTGGTTTCCAAGCATATCCATGGAAAATTGAGAAAAAGGAAAAAGTGTGTGTTAATGTGAATATCTGGATGAACATCCAACAGCAAACACCTTTTACAAGTTCCACCCATCATGTTTTTTCTTTCCCTGTTCATGAATCCAACACAGCATCTGTTTCAACCTTCTAATTGCGGCTTTTCCAACTCATCTGCAGTTGGAATAGATTCAAATAAAAACAGCTTTGCATGCCTAGACCAAAATGGATCTCAGCCGTGTTACACATGCATTGCTGTATGAGTAGGTAGCAGGTTGCCACCTGCTGCTTATACAAGTAAGAAATGTTAACCGTTTTCTTTGTAGGGTCTATAAGTTACAAGCGGGGACAAAAATAATAATATTAATTGCCATCCCGTGTACTAAGATCAAATGTTATTAATTTATTTTCACTTTTGATATTGGTTATATGTTTACACAAAGCCATCGTTTAAGTGACTGCTGCAGATTGTACCCCACACCCTTTTACTGGAAGGTGTCTCCATGGAAACCATGTTTTGGGAAGTTAGCTTTCCAGAATCCTCAGACAATAACAAACATGTGACTAATGAAAAACACACACAGACACACACACACGCACACCCCCACACATCCTTCAGCTCCACTTGTAATGTGAGAGGGGGATGCTGCCTGCCCCACCCTCCTACTTCCTTTAACACACATACCCTTGTACTTCTGTTGGTCTGAGGACATTGTATTGACTTCCATTCATTTTAGTAAATGCATTTATGCCTAACCTTAACCAACCGTTAACACATGCACACACACCCCCATGCACGCAGACACACTAATTCTTCTTCCAGCTGCTATGGACAGAGGATTGATAACAGACTCCCAAGCAGCTCCGGCCAAAACAACAGTAATGCTCAGGGTAGTCATACTGAAGCACAATCAAGTAACTATGTCAACTTCAATTATTATAAAAATTCAGGATATATCACACATAACTTTACAGAAATTTGACTTCACAATTTGATCTAAACTGTGTTCCTTTATCTTTGTAATGCAGTTTGTTCTCTGATATTTTTTAAAGACATTAGTGAATCTTTGAGCCCTTCACTGCCTCATCAGTGCTACTGATGGTATTTAGCTTATGCTACAAATCACAATAGTAGTAGAAATTAATTAATGAATTTATTTTTGCAATGTGTTCTACATCTAGCTAGCTTTGTGGTAAAAGTGCCATTATTATTCGACAGGCTCCTTCACAGTTAAATTTTACAACCCATTTGAAAACCCAACTGAGACCTGATTTTACTTAACTTTTATTGGTATTGATTTGATCTATTCAACTGTGCCGTTTTATTACATTTTGGATTGAGCTTCTTTCATTCATTATTATATGCTTAACTTTGCCACTTTATTTTTACAATTTCTTTTATCTTATTTATCACGTATGTGCAGCACTTTGTTTCAGCTGTGGCTGGTGTTAAAATGAGTTATGAGGGTATGTATGTTTTTAGGCTGACCAGATGTGGCAGCCTAAAATTGGATGATGAGTTTTGACTGCACACTCTAGAAACCCAGTTAGGAGGGAATTGCATTAATAAACAAGAGCAGCAAAAGCAAAGAAGGTGAATTAACAGTATTTTCCAGTAACTAATGGTGTCAACCAGAAGATGTTACTGTGAAATATCGCCATTGCTGCCTGGAAACAGATCTGTAAAACAGTCATTAGACTGTCAACATCAACAGTGTCAAGAAGCCAGAGGCTTCTTCAGATTTGTTGCAAAACTGGCTGCTAACAGAGATCCACCCTGCCACCCCAATGATCATTATGGATCATCATCATTAATGACGTTTTGAATTATATGACAACATTTAGTTTCCCTTTGGGATAAAACAGTGTTTTGGATTGAACTGATTCAATAGTGCAAAAATGAATGAGTAAATAAACTACAATTGCTCAGAAAATGACCAGCGTTTGATTTCTTCTTTGCATTTAGAAATATTATTAGAGTCGCCCCCTCCTGGTCTGAGATGGTTATTTCAGCTATTTAAAAAGACATAACTCAATCCTTTAATTAGTTCTTTTAAAAATGCAACAAAACTAAAAACATTAAGGGAAGCAAAAAGAGTAGAACAATATTTCAAAAGTGTAGCCCTAGCTTAGTCTACTATCCACAGTGAAAACTAATATTGGAGCAGAAAGTTCTTCCCTCCTATTAGTTGAGCTTGAAAAGAATTAGGCTCTGTTGTGTTCAGCCATCTCACATGACTTCCGGGATCTGTGCCATGTTCAGGGTGGCATCAGTTGTAAGTAAATATGAGGTCATGAAAATGAACGACAGGCCTCTTCCCTTTTAACAATTAGATGGTCTGATAGGCGAGCAGAGTAGGAGTGAGCTGCAGCCACCGCTCTGTCTGATGAGATTAGTCACCAGGACCTCTCCTCTCAAACTAATTTGAAAAATGCATCTTCATCTAACCAGCCCCATCCTTCCTTATCTGCTGCTTTATGGCTGGACCTGCGGAAGGAGGAAACCAAGGGGCCGATTGGTAAAAAAGAAACTGTAAAGATGCAATTTGTTCTGTATCTTTTTTAATACAGAGAGGTTTCAGTATTTTTTGTACCCAAAATGTGCTAATTAACCAGCGTACTTCTCTTTCCAGTGATGAACTGACATTCTTAGGTTTCATCCACCTACATTAGGTCCAAAAAACAATAGAAAAAATAAATAAGTCACTTTGGATAAAAGCATAAACATAATTCTGTTACTTTTGCATGACTTTTTCTAGAATCCTTCTGTTTCTTCTTGACTATGTGCCTTTAGCTTCTGGTGCCATATATATTTGCAGTCAAATATCATCTCCCTTCATGCTGATTACTTATAAAATTATAAAAGTTTTCCTGCCTCAAAAACAATACCAGGCCATATACTACTGTTGTTTCTTTCTCTTTTAACCATCTTAACAATCTTCTGTTCAAAACACATTTCCACTTATCCTTTGAAGGCAGTGACCTCTTGAACTTGGAGATTTACATGGACAGTTATTTTACTGTATGTTTATGCCTTGCTGTTGTTGTATGTTTCCTCAAAATGATCCCTGAGTATTTCTTTAAATAATAGGTAGTTACTAATCTACTAAATGGTTTCCATTCACCTCTTACCTTTCTGTTATGAGAGAACCAAACTTTCAAAAGTATAAACCAACTCGCCTTACACGTGTTTTGTTCTTTTTCTGCCTTTGCAATTGCTGTTTTCTGTCCAGTTTGATGTCCAAACCAAGTGAAGCTTCTCTAGAGAGTAGCTCAACAAATTGAGGAGAAATTTTTCATTTCTTTCTCTTTTTGTAACAGAAATCTGTAACACTGCCAGGAAACCAGATCCACCGAACTGTTTTTACATATTCAAATCACAGAAACCCACATATTTACAATTCCATGGGTGAATGGGTGAAAACATTTGATGCCAAATGTTTTGCCTTTATTACCTGTGGTTTTCAGAGTTGCATCATTAAAAATAAGCCTTGGTCATCAAAATACTAAAACTTATTGCATTAGTTTTGGACTTGTGCTTTTTCTGAAGAGATACTAGAACTATTCCTATGAAGGTAGAAACTTTAAAAATATTTGTATTTTTGATTTTCACTGAAAACACACTGGCGTAATGACTCAAGTAGCACTAGAGAACAGAATGGGAGGATTCAGCCTCAGTCTGCAGATGGGAGTGATTTCCCGCGGCAGCAGCTGTGTTTAACAGATGCTGAATTAGCGGGTCGCATCTCTCTGCTCCTGGCAGGCTGATAACTGTTGGTTTGAGAAGCAGAGATCCTCGGTCAGGGTGACACAGTGGATGATCGTTTGTAGCTTCTGCTGCCAAAAATAATTATTAACCAAATGTCAAAAAATTTCTGAAGGCTGTATTTAGGTTTACTGCCTGTAAAAGGTAACATGTTAGACAGACTGACAGGTAGGAAGGCAGGTAGGTAGAAAGACTTTGTGTCACAGCAGCAAATAACAAAATTGCAAATAGCAATTAACAACTCACAAAAATAAACAAAACATTTTGGTGAAACAGAAATAAAACTGAAGTTAATATCTTTGGACCCAAAGAGAAACAGTCCAGAGTCACCATGCACTTTCAGTTATTACAGTTAGAAACTAGAGATCAGGCCTGAAATCTTTGTGTAGTGATGGACTCTGAACATTCAGAGACACATATAGACAATTACAAAGTCAGCCTTCTAACACATGACAAACAGATATATGTTTAAAAGAGAAATGTGGCAGCAGGATCTGGAGAAATTCATCCATTTGTTTTTCTTTAGTCGCATTGATTACTGCAGCAATGTCTTCACAGGTCAGACGGAGCCAGGCAGCTGCTCACATTCTCGCTAACAAAGTAGAGCACCCAACTCCAGTCGCTCCATCAGCTCCTGTAGCTCAAAGAATAGACTTAAAATATTTTTGCTCCACAAATCTGCAACAAAGATCCAGACAGTTCCAGCAGAGGACTAAGTGGAACACTAGTCGACATGATGAGTATCAGTGATTATGAAGATGACATTTGACAAAATGTAATGCTTATTGCTTGTTTCACACCTGGTGACTGCATGTTTTTTATGATGTAAAGCTCTTTGACCTGCCCTGTTGCTGAAATGTGCGATACAAAAAAACATGAACTTGAAATGTTTTGACAACTTTTGATCATCTCAAATAACTCAAGCACCAACAACTGAAGCAGCTTTCTCTCTTCTGTATATTTGCAGACATGTCTGATGTCCCTTGAGATTTGGGAGCCCTTTGCCCCGGCATCCAGCCCTGGTGCCTCACTGCTGGCACCCCAGGATGGAACACACTCACTCTGTGAGAAATGAGCAGGACTCAGTACTCTCACTTGACCAGATACGGGCCATCCGGGCCAACAATGACTATGTGGACAGACCAGTGGCATTGGAACCAGTATCCCAGTCTGGATTCTACTACGCCCATGAGGACCGTATAGTATACAGCCATCACCCCCAGCCTTCTTCTTTCTCCTCTGCTCTGTCTCGCAGTCAAAGTCAGCAGCAGCATACTCATCTGGCACACCTGAGCCGCTCTAGCACCGTAAGCTCCTCGATATCTCGGACCAGTGCCACATCCGATCAGCGGCTTCTGGCAGGTTTAACGCCATCTCACTCTGGATTCAGTTCAGTCATCCACTCTCAGCCTAAAGGGGAGCTTAAGTCCGACACTTCCTTTGGTAAAGGCCTGACAGACGAGGAGGCTGAACATTTGTTCATCTGTGAACGATGTGGCCGCTGCAAGTGTCAAGAATGCTGCAGTCCCCGCCGCCTGCCTTCATGCTGGGCCTGCGAGCAACGTTGTCTTTGCTCTGCCGAGAGCGCCGTGGAGTATGGTACGTGCTTGTGTTGTGTGAAAGGCCTGTTCTATCACTGTTCAGCCCAAGATGACGAGGATAACTGCGCTGATCGGCCATGCTCCTGCGCTGCAGCCCATGCCTGTGCTCGCTGGAGCACCATGGCACTGCTGGCTCTCTGTCTGCCCTGCCTCTGCTGCTACCCCCCTGCCAGGATGTGTCTTGCACTATGCCAGTGTGTGCATGACCGAGCAACACGGCCTGGCTGCAGGTGCAGCAACACCAACACAGTGTGCCGCAAAATTTCTGCCTCCAACCCTAACGCCGGTCACCCACCGCTACGAAGCAAAGACCTGGAAAAGTCACTATGACACATTTAGAGTTGGGTGAGAAAATCAAACCAAAAAAAATTGTGACATTGTGAACGACCTGCCTACAAAACCAACCTTACAAACCCAACGTCAAGTGTTGTTCTCCTAAAATACTTTGAATTTCGATCTCCAACTCAGGGGGGACCAAAGACCTACTGTGCCTGTTCATGTTGGAGACTTAATGCCTGAAACAAGAGCTCTACCTTTAACCTAGACTCTCAGACAAGAACAATCTCTCTTTGCCTTCTGTCTTGTTATCTCAGTGTGAGAAAATCTATTTATTTACTGTTAAACCTCCTTCCTCCCCACCCTTTGCAGAAGGTTTGAGTGGAGCGTAGAGAAGAGTGACTGACCCTTCACCAACAGGAGTTCCGTTTTTCAGAAACTGAATTTCAGAGCAAGTACAGAAACTAATCCTGAAGTGACGTTCTGAGCACTTATTGCAATCTAAGGACAAAAAGGGGACAAATAAAATCTTTTTGCTACATTGATTGCTTGACTAGGGCTAAGCAAAGCATAAAGGCCATAAGAGACCGTCTTCACAATCTGAAACCAAAAAAATGGGACCATCCACTGTACTGACTAAGTGAATTTAAATGCTATTAAGCTCGTTCATAAAAGAAAAGCACTGTGAGGTGGATGGGCGATGTTTTCCACCCAGAACTGAACCGGGGATTATTAAACCAGAGAGGATGCATCCATTGTGTCAAAGCAGCGTGCGAATGTGTTTGCGTGTCTCCTCCTACTGTACAACCTGTGTGTGTGTGTGTTGTTTTGTCAGCAGAAGAAACCTCCCTGGTCTTTATTTTTAGCTGTGCTGCTTCAGTCAAGCTCCAGGAGTCTGGTCAGGTTTCCTCTTGAAGTCAGTCTGTCGCCAGCCTCACCCCACTGACCGATCTCCATCTTCCTTCTCCACTCCTCTTTTTCGTATCTACTTACTCATCCACCAATCAGGTAATACCTTGGTTTCTGAGGGTTAGATTTGTTAATAAGCAAAATGACCCTAAGAAGAGCTTGCCTTTTGATCTGTTGAAGTTTTCGGTCATGATGACATCTAACGAAGGCTCAATCCCGACAGATGGAAGAGAACTAAGACAATCCAACTAGAAAGTAGACATGAGGCATTTATATTGTATCTCCCTCCTGCCTCATCTGTCTTCCCTCTAAAGCTCAGACGGCTAAAAGCCTCCAGTTCCAGGCCCACAGAGAGTTGATCAAACAGGCAATTAGCTTCCTGTTAGCTCTTAATGGGCCATAGAAGACCGGAGTGTGGGAGGGAGGGAGGGAGGAGAGCCGACAGGATGCAGGAGGAGTTGTGGTGTTTGGCAGATGGAGAGAGGGATGCTAAGAGGGGGAAAAAGAGGTGGTTGATGTTGCAATGAGGTCATCCTTTATTTTTTTTATTTCAGCACTTCAGGCTTCAATGCAAGAGAAATGCAACAGACATTCTCAAACAGGGAGCATCTAAGGTGAATGAATACAACATGAATATTTGTGTGAAGGGTTGGGCGTGTGCATATGTTTTCCAGTGTGTGTTTGTGTAGGTTTAAGAACGATTATGTTTTAGCTTGTCTGTGCGTGAATAAGCACAGATGTACACACTGACCTGATATGTTAAACATTACTTTGCTATATTTTTATATGTAATTGTGACCTTCAGCTGTATAACTATTTGTATTCAGTTTTATTTTCAGACAGGAATATTGTTTTCCAGTAAAGTGAGCAATTTCCTGTGTTACCACACGATTATGATTTTTTCTGAACTTTTAGGGCAACTCTCACAAGCATCATGGGTTTTAGAAACAAGTTGAACACCCAGATAACATGTGCAGTTAGCAACAAGTGTACCTGGTTCCACAATGGGACCCATCAGAAAAACCTTATGAAGGGCTGTGTCTCGAATAACTATTTTCATTTTGCACTGAGGTGTTTTGTTATTTTTTATTTTTTTCTCCTTTTGTAATTTTGTCTTAAACAAAGGATGAAAATGAGCTATATTGTCAAAAATCATGGTAATGTTGACTAAAGTGCATTGTATGAAATGTCATGTCTGTTAACAAAGCAACTGCAGCCCTGTTCCCTGGATAGACAGCCTGACCAGCTAACACAGGCTGGTTGTGTTAGTTGATAAAGACAAAAATGGTAAAAAGGGATACTATTCTACACAATAAGCACTTGAAAACTTCTGAGTATAATAACAATAACAAGAAATACATATTCCAACACTGTAATGTTATTTAGCAGCATTTGTTATCTATGTTATGAAGTGGTGTTGTCCAATGCTGCCTGAGAGTTGCCCTAGATTTTTCCGTACATCACTGATCCTCCACTGACAGTTGAGTTTTGATTTATTAATGTTTTCCTCCTTTTTGCCTGTTTTCTTTTCTTTATTTAAGTCACAAGGTTGCAACTTTTTCTGCATTTACTATTGTCTACGCCATAATAACTGCAAATAGTCCAAACAACATAATCAGATGTTCAGTAATCAAATGCCTAAATGTTACGTCCACATCAATGAAGACACATATGAGTACCCGTTTTTATATTCTAGAATACAGAAAATCAAAATAAAAAGTTTCTCATTGGAGCCATTTTTGATACTTTGCTGGTATGTGCATGCAACTGTGAATGACTAATGCTTCAAAAGCAGCAAAACAGCTTGATTTAGAAACATAAGCGTGTTGAGGCAAACATTTTTAAAATAATGTTTTCAATTGCATCTTCATTGCTGTGGACCCAGCTGGATTCTGCACAGAATCTACTGTTCAGTGGCTGAATGCCTGCAGTCAAACCTTGGTGCTTGTGAAGACCATGTGAGGAACAACTGTTTCATTCTGGATACGTTTTAGCTTGAGCTCTTAGGCTGTACAGAGACACACAGAGAGGGGAACTGTGGAGGAAAAACTCACTTCCAAACAAACTTATTTAAATGAATAGTTTCAAGGAGTTCATATTTTTATTGACACATCCTGATAGAAAGCTGGCAAACTAACTAATGGAGTTGAAAAAGTTGCACTAAAGTATTGACTTGAATAGAAGAGCTTGTGAAATGGATGATTTCTGCTTATTCTCTTCCTTTTTTGTGTTTCCTCTCTTACTTTTTCTTTTTCCTTTCATTTTACTCCCCATCTTTCCATCCCTAATAGTATTCTTGTTGTTTTCCTCTTTTTTGCCCGTTTTCCTTCTTCATCCTCCACTTCCCTCTTTTCAGTTTGCTTTTTGTTCCTTATTCCTGTCCCTCTTTCTGTCCTTTTCATATTGTAAAAAAATCATCTTCAATTGTACCATATAACACGCTAACATTCTGGGAACCACAGCTGCCATTATTTTACCGTAAATTAGAGGCTTTTCTTTTTTTCAGTGTGCTCTTTTATTCGTCCTCCCCTTTTTGTTACTTCCAATTTCTTACTTCCTCACAGCTTAAATGTCTTCCTGTTTTTGCTTTTTGCAAGTATTATATTTGAATCCTGACCTCAAAGATATATTTTCTGTGAAATCAAAAGAAACACTTTGAATTTGCAATTCACAAAATGACAAAACATTGACTAAGAGCTAATTTCAGTTGGAAGAGTTTTGATTAGCATGCATTGCTGCTCTTCATCCTCCACAATTCACCTTACCAGATGATTCTGTATATGTCGGTATGAATTCAATCCTCTGCCTTGTCAGGAATCTGTCTGCTGCTAAATGTTTGAAGTCTCCCACAGTAACCACTCCACTTCTCCTTGGGTCGTAGCAAGCATCGTTTCTGTTGCTAATTGGCATCTTGTAAGTTGTTAAAGAATCTAGGGAGAGTATATAGAACAAATATATATAGAAATCTATCTAAAATAAATATATATTATATATTATATATATACATATATATATATAAGACAATATGCATTTCGCAATTGGTTTCACTGCTGTTTTTGCTTCATCTGTATATTTATTTGAATGGTTGCAACAATTGTGCTAACATTAACCAAGTTGTATTTATTTTACAGCACTCAGTGAAGAGCACCAATGTTGTTGTTTGAGTTTCTTTGTTCCTCTCAGTGTGGTGTGGCTGCTGCTGCCCTTCTGGCCAAAGACGAACCAATAAAAGAACAGTTTTCAAACAAAAGGGGAGTTCATATGGTCTGATTTTATCATGCAGCTGTTCCATCTTACCAGTAATCGAGACGACAGTTTTATTCTAACAATGAGGCCAGACTAACTTCCATTCATCCTGTCTTATCTAAGGTTGAGTCATCAACCGTCTCCTGAACATTCTGCAGGATTGCACTTGCATGCAAGGCAAAGTTGACTGAGAACTGCAAAGCAAGGACCTAGCACACTGCAAAAACGCAAAATGTTTTTTTCGTCTAGTTTCTAGTGAAATTTAGCAAAACTAACTGAAAAGTTCCTTGTCACGAAAATTTAGAAGCCAATAATTCATTAATATTGATGAAAAAGTACTGGCTCCACTGGCAGATGATTTCAATTATAATATGAGAAAACTTCTTGTTCTAAGTAAACTCATCTGCCAGTAGAACTAGTACTTATTATTAGGGAACTATTCATTCAAACAAGTTCCTGTATGTTGTGTTTGTTTTTCCTACATGAAGCCACTATAATTGTCATTAGCTGCTCCTCAAACGTCAGTGGCAGGCGGCAGACAGACGCTCACAATGAGCCAGGTTCTGCTGAAGGTTTCTTCTGCTTTAAATGAGAGTTTCTTTTCTCACTGTTTCTACATTCTTCCTCAGTGTGAGGGATTGTTTCAGACTCAGTGGCTGCTGTTTCCATATTCATACTTGGAGAAGTGCTGCAACTAAATGAATCAATGCAATCGACGGGGGATATTATCATTTTGGAGTTAAATGTTAATCTGTTCTTTCAAGTTGTAAAATGTTTTGAGATCAGATTTTTTTGAAATGCCACTCTCTTAATTTGACAGGAAGTGTTCCAGTAGCTGCTGGCTAGGATCCGATAAGTCTCAAACCTACTAATAGAAATAAAGTAAACAAATTTGACTGCATTGAACCAATAAAAAGTATATTGTAATCGCCAAATAATTACATAAAACATGAATTCAAAACATGACAACCTCTTATGAACTTCATAATATCACACAAGAACTGTCCCTTCGAGTAAGCCTTTCTGATCTACCTTTAGAGCTCCGCCCCTAAAAGTCCAAAGACAAGGACATTTTTATTAAAAGCAGAAAATAGAATTAAAATCAGTTTTAAAGTTAGTTTGGTCATTAATAAAATTTTCATTCTTAATTTGTCAGTATTACAATGTAAAGAGAAATGTTTGATCATATTACACAAAGTAATAAGCCAAAAAATGACAGCAATCAAAGCGTCATCAAGTCCAATTTACTTTTTTTTTTATTTTTTACTTGTTGCACGTAAAACAAGATGCGGAGCAGGGGAAAGGATGAGGATTTACAAAACCAAAACAGAGTACCAAATTACAATTGACTTAGTATTTTGACACTTGTTGGCCTCAGATGACCCTTCATTCACAATCTGCGTTCCGACATCATTTGATTTACAAATGAATCACTCCTGGTATCCATTAGTGGGTCTGATTTCCCTAAAGCTATGAAGATCCTGAACATGACCCATTCTGACCTCATGTTCCTAACCTACAATCAAGTTAAACATCTCCTGAAACAGGGTGTGGATTCAGTGTGCTTGTCTTTTTGCTGGCATTGTTGTGAACGTTAATATGATCTGCAGTTAAAATCCAAGTGAGGAGTCAAACAACAGTTTGCTCCCCCATCCTAGAGCTCCACTCCCCTCAATTTATCTGTTGGGCCCATAAATAAGTAATTATGGCTGGCTCAGACTAATGGTTTCTTAAAGCAGTGGATGGGTGTTACAGAAACACAGAAAGAGTCCTAGAAGAAATATATTTGAATGAGAACACACCAGAGTGTGTTGTGTTTATTTATTCAAATTTGTTCCCTTTTCATTACCTAAAATCCAAATGCTTCTCAGCAGGTTAAATGCATCTTTTCCTCTGCACACGCCCCCAGCAACCTCAAACAAACCACGACGACACTCGACATACTGCCCTGCACATGCATCTATACGTGAAATAGACTTTAACACACACTCTCTGTGTATGAGCAATGACAGTGTCATAAAGAACATCAATAATGTACGCTCGCCACAAGCTTTTACCAATAAACCCCATTTACCAGCTCATAATTCTGTGATGTCTGAGGTGACATTCGGTCACAAACACAGAGATCAAGATCATCGCTGCATGGGACTTGATCTGCACTTTGTCCTCAAATCAAATGTTAAAACAATATTTACAGTTTTCCCTCCATTCCAATATTTTTCAGCACCTATTCAAAGGCAAGTTGAGGAAGATGCAGAAAAAAACAGCTGACTTTGACAGTAATGTCTCCATTATTGTCAAAGTTTCTATTACAGAATAAAAAAAATGTGCATAAAATCCAGCTGCATAATCATTTCTAAACCTGCACCAAAAATAATTTTTCTCATCCACTGAGTATCATGGCTAAGAAAGTAGATATAAGACAAACATTTGAGGACATTTCTGACAAACTAATCTGAAGCAAAGGTCTGTACAACTACTGCACCTTTGTTATTATCTCTAATTGTACATAGTCTGTCTTTTTAATGCTCAAAGAGACATGAACATTTTATCTTTTTTTTTTATTTAACTAACTCAGTTGCACATTCCTCAATAGTCAGAAATTACTACTGAGATGATTCGGATAGTTTTAGAAGTGGACAGTGAGACGACTGGAGCTCAAAAAGAAAACCTCGGAATAAGGCAGGGTGCACAGATGGAGGAGGATGGGAACGTTGTCAGGTCAAGAGGTCAGGAGAGAGGTTTTAACTCTCTTCCTGTTTCTTCTGCTGGGATGACAAACATCTCCTCTCCCTGCCCTCTGGAAATCACATCCATCATCACACTCATTCCTCCCAAATTGTTTTGCCAGAAACTCAAATTTCAGATATTTCAAAATTCAAGACAGAGAGGAAGCACAACGATTTGATTTTAATGCCTTGTCCTTATCAGATCTGTTTTCAAATTTGATTTTCGAATGGATGATTCTAGGTACTTTTATGAAACTTGAAATAACAAAAACATATGGCGCTGCCTCCTAGAGGCCTGGCATGTGCACTACATTGTGTCTAGTGCTGTTAGCATTTCTATTCCACTGTTGTGTAAATGCTTTTTTCTTTCTACACACAATGGAAAATGTTTTTGGAAATGTGGACACAACTGTACAGTACTTTATGTTGGCACATAAAATCCTTATTGAAATACAATTTGTGATTGAAATGAGACAAAATGTGAGAAAGTTCAAAGGTGCAGAAATACAGTTATGAAGCATCCTTGTTTAGGCTAAAATATTATAATACAAATTACTATCTATATATATATATATATATATATATATATATATATATATATATATATATATACACCCGAGAGGGCTTCTACCCAGACCACAGCAACATCGAAACGCCTCGCCGCGGAGATCGAGTACTACCCTGTAGTCGCAGGCGCGAATATTCCCAGTCAGGCTGCAAGCAAGTGGAGGCAAAGGTCAATCTGCTGTGAAGCGTTCTTGCAGGGAAACCTTTGGAATTTTTATATATTTTTTTTTTTTACATTCTTTTTAACCATATATAACCAATATATAGATAGTGTATAGCTTTTTTAGCTCTAATGCTGGTTGTGGACCAGCACCAATCTGAGCATTGCTGCTGTGAAGGTTTGCATCCTGTGGACAACGCAGAGAGGAAGTGATTGAATAATTCAACATATTTCCTGGACAGTAATGGCCCATGGTGCTGATGATGGTGTGGTATTGAGCAATGGGGTTAAGTGCTCTGTGTGCTCAGCCAACCATGCAACCAGCCAACCAATCATCTGTCTTTCCATCCGTCACGGTTGGGTTTGTTGCTTGATTATTTAAATACACACACATCAAATTATTCTGGAAAATGCAGCAGCTGAAGCTGCAGAAACTCTGCTACAACAGTTGAGAGACGAAATAGAAAATCTCAATCTCAATCGGTGAAAATCTTTTCTGGGACAAAGCGGGGAATTCACAGCCCTATCAGAGTTATATTCAGACATCAAGCTCAGGAAGCAGGATGAAAAAAAGGAGGTGGTGGTTAAGATATTAGAGAGACTTGTGGGACAAACCAGAGCTGAAACTTTCCCACAGTCTGAGCTGGACAGCGCTGGATGAGGACCCTGATAGCTGGCCCCGCAGGGGACTCTGGGTAGACGACCCACTGACCTCCACAGGAAGGAGAGGTCACAGTGTAAACACACACACAAGCACCATATCAGCTCAACACACACAGGCCTATCTAAAAATACCAAGGGTTCTTGTCTACATCTATCTGCTGGTCAAGGACTGTGCAGAAGTCTTGGGTCCAATCAGCCAGATCCTTCGCACGATCTTTTAGAGGGGTCTTGATCAATACTTCTCCCATCTTTCTGAAGGTTTTTGAAGTTTTTTTTTCCTTTTTGTAGTAAATTTTTCTTTAGGCATAAGTAGTCCAAAACGTAAGCTCAGATGTCCAGCTGGTGAACTCTGTTTACAGACAAAGAAAGCTCCTGTTGAATCTTCATGGATATAAAAATCTGCTCTGAGCGCCGACGTCCCAGCTGTGTGGAGAGGAACAACTCCAAGGAAGTCCAGGCTTTTGCAACACTGGAAGCAACTACCAGAGGTCAGCTTCTTTCAGTGTCCCAAATAAATTTCTGATTGATCAGAATTGATACATAACTGATATTTTGGATCGATCCACCAACCTCTGATACAAAATCATTGGACACAATTGTCTACAAACCATAGAAGAGGCTGTAGCAACTAAATGTATCATTTACAATCACTGTGAACTCACAGAACATAAAAAGTTGTAGTTCCTCAACATTTAGGAGACATGAGTTCAGTTATTTGCTTTTGGATGTAAATTAAGATAAACCCACTACAAAACACAAAGTAATAATAAGTTACAGTTATTTACCAAAAAACAAGCTAATGAAGCTCAAATAGGCAGAAATATGAAAGTCTGGAAAAATGTCGAATTCCATCCATTCATAGCACCAAGAATCTGAGCTTGAAAAAGTTAGAGGTTTGACACTAATGTGTGTGTGTGTGAACACCAGTAAAATACACTTTATGTATCCGTTGTTTAATTGTGCGTCATGTTTTCTCTCCTAGTGAACACTGGTCTAAGTTTGCAGGAAGTCTGTTGGTTAGCCAGGAGCCTGAGAGAAGTGACCACATCTACTTTCATCATCCTCTACCTCCCTCTACTGGATTCAATTATGAATGCATTGGAATTCCATTGTCACAAGTAACCTTGCTGTCAGATTTAAGAAAGAAACTAATTTAGCACAACGTTTACTGAAGTAACAATTTGTCACAGCTAAGATCTGTTGAGTAAAAACACAGAAATTCCACTGAGAGATAAAACACTGCCAGCCAAATTCAATATAGATTATTTTGTTTAAATAATTCCCAAGGTTCAGCATGCAGCATGGCCCTTCAACATGTGTACATGATGACTAATATTTTTCCAAATGTAACATCCCTTTAGAAATTTGGCCAAATTTTATGAAAACAAAAAATAAATAAATAAAATTGGGTCACAATCAGTAATTTGTAGATTAATGTTTGTAATGTACATTTTTTTTTTGTGCATATTTTCAATATTTTTGAACTTTTTTACATGCAATGCTTCAGCTAACATTTACATATCAAACAAAGATAAGTGGAACATCCAAAGATACAAATTTCAAATCATTATTAAAGGAAAAAGAAACAACCTTGTGTGAAAAAGTAGATTTCATCCTAAATAACAAATAAATAAAGCTTCGAGTGAATCAATGACTGTTTATTGAAATTGAGTGATTTTTTTTAACATACTAGGTTTTGGACATTTTTCCATATTATTGTCTTGCCTAATTACATTATTTCAAAAATATTTGATTAGATATTCCACCAAATATTTAATTACTACTACATATAATCAGTAATAGTCAAATACTTTTTTGCTTTTCAGCATTTTTGTGATGATCAACTGGGGGAAACAAACTAAAAGGACATTGGAGGGGAAGGTGATCATAAATGAGTAAACATGCTATATTCTTTGTAACCACACAGTGACAGTATTGAGCCACCATAAAAACTTTCCAGAAGCGGCTTGTCGTTCAACATGCTCCAAAAGGAGTAAGGGGCGTCCTGGACACAACAAAAACAAGGTGCTTCACAAATTCGACTGTATGCCAAATTGTTGATGTTGTTTATCACATAAATCTGTCATAATTTATTTGTCATGGTTAGTTCAAACCATGCATCATTTACACAGAAACGCCATGTTATACCCCATCTGTCAATTCCTGACGGAGCTCTAAAATATAAAGCATGCTGCTCACTGAATAAATGCTGCACTTCTCCTGAAATGGAGCCCAGAATGAAGATTGCTAAAAAAAAAAACTGGCCATCACTGAGAACCCCATGAAAGAAACTTAATGGAAAATTTAGTGCAAGGACAAACTGTTCTTGCACTGGCCACATCAAAGACACAACCTCAGCTGCAGCGGTTACTCCTCTACAAGAAAATTATTTTAAAAAATTAGCTAATGGCACTCAAAAGTTGCTAAAAATTTCTAAATCTAAGGGTTCTGACAATAAATTTATTGAACATCTATGGAAATATATAATAAATGCAAACGGACACTCCATCCAGCCTGAAACAGCTTCAGCAGTTTGCCCAGGAAGAGGGCCAATCTACCTGTTCATAAACTGATCTTCCAGTGATTGCTTGTTGCCACGATTTTCTGCAGTAGGGGCTAGCACTAGGGATGCACTGATATGAACATTTAGGTTAATATCAATAACCAATTTTAAAATTGCTATTACCATGAAAAGAGGTTTTAAATCTGAATGGAATTTTAAATTGATCAAATTAATGTTAAATTTAAAAGCAATCCGACAACCAATATTCTATATATTTTACTATTATTTTGACAACTTTGACTTTACCACTGCTTCATTTAAGATATCTACAATCCTGTGCTACATGACTGTCACTGTCACATGACCAAACAAATACCAAATAACCAATCCTTTCCACTCCCACTCCACAAAGATGGAAATAAATATTGGTTGTAGAAAATGGGCCCAGAAATATATACCAGACCAATACGATATGTTTAAAAATTACTATCAGCCAATACTGATGTTAGTGCCATTATATTATGAATCCCAGCCAAACAATACATTAAAATAATGGTACAATCTTTTTCTATCCAAGTATTTCAAGTTTTTTGATGATTAGAAATATTCAACAGAATCACAGACTAAGAGCAAAGCCTGTTAGCTTGTTGTCAGTCTGCAGTTACTTCAGTGTTTTGCTTTATTTTCAGGAATGATGCTCATAATCTCATCTGATTTTGAACATCTTTTCATAATTTCTGACATAATTGAGGCATTTTTTATTCTAGGACTCAAGCTCTGCTTTAATACACTTTACCAACACTTTGTTGGGCTTTCTGGTATTTCCTGCTGTGTTATTTCCACATATGCACCAAAACCCATCTGTAACCTGCCTTGAGAAAAATCTACCTTGGATCACCGTTTCATTTAAACAAGTGATAATTGCATGAAATTATGAATATATGTGTGTTTTACTCTATTTCTGTGAAGCCAGAACCCAACTTCCAGTAAGGTCAAAGTGTTATTCCTGACTGTGAAGAAACACTTTTAAACTTCTGTAGGAAAACAACACAGAGACAGCTCTCAGCTCTCAGCACCTTAAAGGAAAATAAATCTCTTTCAGCTCTGCGGCAGACACTTCCCTGCTGTCTGGACCTGTTGAGCTGACTACAGTGTTCAAATACGGGTAAACAAACTACAACCCCTGAACCCAAAGTGAGGCATGTCACTGAGAAGCTTTCACACACACACTTAAGTGAAGCGTGAACGCACCGCAGCAGCCGCTTGGAACTGATCAATACGTTGCGCTGAGGGAGGTTAGTTGTCACTCCTGCAGGTCTGAGTGCTGCAGAGCGCCTGCAAGACCTGCAGGTCTGCAGGTCTGCGGAGCGCCTGCAAGAACTGACTGACTGTGTTTAGAGCCGGTTTTCTGATGACCTGGTAGTTCACTTTCAGCTGTGATGGAGTAAATGATTCTCCAGCTGTTTTGTTTTGAACATTATTTCCTAGAGATACAAGGCAGAAGTGGTATTTACTTTTCACATGCAGCCATTCCATTTTGGCTCAAACTTTATATAATAAATCACAGCAGCATGAAAGCTATGCGCTCCTTATATGAATTACCGATTCTCTGCTTTTGCAACAGAGAAGGAGCTTCTGCTCTCAAGCTGACGGGAAAACAATAGGAAGCAAAATGCAACTGAAGTGGGTTGAGATGTCACACAAAGCTGACAACTGAGACGTGAAGCTGGAGTACACACAGTTCTCAGCCAACTAGAGAACCAATCAGATGGAGAAAGAAGTCAAAGTGACAAGTTGAGCCATCAGACTGTCAAAACCTGATGCACGAGAAGCAGCTCAAAGAAAAACACTCACAGGAGGAATGATTGGAACAGAGAGTAGCAGCCGGAGCCTGATGGAAGGAGAGGGGCCTCCTTCCATCAGGCTCTCAGGGAGGCGAGAAGCGCCTCTAATGGTGCGGAGTTGAGGTGAGGTTTTCTCCCCGCAGGAAGCTTCTGATCCGCCGTGGAGGTGGAGTGTTAACGCAAACTTCAGTTCAGCCGGAGACGGGCTGCAGCCAGAGCTGAGTCTCCTGGTGCTGCTTCAAAGCCTTCTCCAGCAGCCAGACTCCACTGAAACCCTTCCAATATGGCTCCATTTTAAAGAATGTTACATTCAGCTGAAGAATGCAACATTCACAGCGTACATTTTATACACTTTTGTACTGTGATGCTGAGACAAAATGATTTTTGTTCTTAATTAAACAACCACACTGCAATAACGTAAAATCTTATTGAGTAATTTGGTCTAGATTTGAGACAAAACTAACTTACAAGTAACTCTTCAACTAGATATAAAGTTGAACTAGATATAAAGTTGAAGTTTAAGTCAATAATCTGTAATATTGATGAAAAAGTCCTAGTTCCTCTTGCAAATTATTTCAATAAAAATATGACAAAACATTTCTTGTTATAAGAACTGGTAACATTTTTACGATGTTGAGGACCAAGTTATATTTGATCAGGGTCATTTGAGTAGTTTCTGTCACTTCAATTTAAAAATGGAAAACTAAAGAGTTAGAGAAAACATTTTGTCGTGGTCATTCATGTTCCATAGGAAAAGTCTCTCAGGGTATGCAAACTTATGAGCCCAGCTATGTAAAGGTCCAAAAAAGGGTGAACAGAATCCAGAAAACATAAAAGGATTGCACAGAAAGGACATGATCTGCTTGGCTTGTTTAAAAACTTCCTGGCATTTTTCCAGTAAAAATGAAAGGAAACTGATGACATTTGGAGACGTGATAAATTAGACCACGACTGACCCTGCAAGCGTTTCATCAGAGCTGCAAGGCTGCAGAGACCCTTCTGAGCTGCTGAGCTTTCCACATTTCTCAGACACTCTCACCCTGCGGGACATCCTGACCAAATTAGACTCCAGAACTGAGAAAAGAGCCAAGACATTGTTGATTAGTTCATCTGAAATGAACAAACTTATGAACAATTTAGTCCGTTTTTGTTAGTATTTTTTTTTCTTTTTGTAATAGGTTGAAGTTCTTGAAGCATCTTTTTATTTGTCTAGGAATAAATAACTGCATGACCATTTGCCATATAATTGCACAATTTCACATTTCCCATATAAATTCTCATGAAGGGGACATATTAATTTCTAAAAAACTCTCATTTTTCAATAAACAGTTTTGGTGCTAGGATGAGGTGGTTTTTATAGCCAAATCAAAATTGGTTTATTGTGTAAAACTGCAGTGAAAACACTTTTTACATTTAAAGAGTCACACGATTAACCATCAAAGGTTGCCATTGACGCAAACCACAAAGAAGAATTTGACAGGAAGTGGTAGGAGAATAAGGGTGTGGCATGATTATTATTAACTTACCAAATGAACAAACTTATTTATGTGATTTTAACACCAACAAAGTTCAGTTAATGAGTGACATTTCTGAAGCTTGAAATTGAGCAAAAATGAAAACGTGTGGATAAATCTTTTCCATGGAGATGGGAAAATACCATACAATATCATTAAAGCCCATAATGAGAGGTTTGTGTGATAAAGAGGTGTCTGAAACCCAATTACAGAAGGATTTATTCATTCAGCAGCAGGGGGAGGCGAGCAGAGGGCTTGGAGGAAACGCGTGGGGAGTTTTCAGCATTGAGCGATTCCAAGGCCCAAGATAAATTTGAGAAAACAAAAGTCAAATTTGAAAAAAAGAAGCTTTTCATTTAGTTTTTTTCATCACCAGTCCTTAAAACAAATATTTTTTTCTACAGAGAGACGAGGAGATGAAGGGAGGGTGGGAGGGAGTTGAGGGGGTAGTTGATTTTTCTCTCCTCTCTGCTATTTTCCTTTTCTCTTTTTTCAACAGATGTAAAAATGATTGAAATCCCAGCAGGCCTCATTACCACGGCTCTCCGGAGAGCCGGCGCCGGGGCTTAAGGTCTTCAAGTAACGATTGAAACATGATTTGTATTAAAGCCAACAATCTTCCTCGCCAGAGCATCAAATTAGCGAGAACCTCTGGTGAAGAAAGGAAGAGATATCACCAACGTATAATTGTCTCTGATGCCTTTGGCCCTGGATAAGGCTGCAAGCTGAGACGCTCTCACGGAAAGCCTACAGACAGCCCTGTTGTAGTTTGCAACTGACATTCCTGTATCCATACCACTGAATTACACCATTACAGAACAGCTTGAGAGACCAGATGATTTCCTCTGCATTGTTTTTATCTTTTCAGGGTCTGTCATATTTTAAGACACTCGCTGAAGCTGATGAAGAAAGGTTGTTTTCTGTGGAGCAGCTCAGCGAACACGCTGGAAGTCTTTGATGCAAGGGATCAGAATTCCCTGAGGAGGCCGCAGAGTGGCGTCTGTGTTTGAATAATCAAGGCTTTGTTTTTCCTGTTTGTTAATGGGCAGGATTTAGCCTTACAAATCCCAGCCCTTTGCCTCTGAGTGTGTTGGTTCAGACACAACCTTGCCTTCGTTGGTTGCAACGTTTTGGTGAGTTACTCATCCAGCTGTAATGCCGGGTTGTTGCTTCTTGGCGGGTTTTATTTTCTGACATCTTAACGTCTGAGTGCTGGTTTTCTACAGAACTGAAAACACACCCTGCACTCCGTTAGCCTGCACCTTTAGAAAATAGGTCACACCAACAATAAAATCTAAACCAAGAAGCAGGAATCCTCTAATCTCCTTACAGTTAAGGAGATTAAATACATTACAAATATGTTGTTAATAAATACAATCTTGACCACTTTGTCACACGAATGTAGAATCTGTTTCAAGGCAAAACATTAGTAATGTATTTTTATGTAATAAAATCAAATTATTTATAAGGTCAGTAATATGTTTTGGCTGCCCAGTGGCACAGCTGGTAGAGCTGTTACCTTGCAGCAAGAAGGTTCTGGGTTCGATTCCCGGCCCTGGTCTTTCTGCATGGAGTTTGCATGGTCTCCCTGTGCATGCGTGGGTTCTCTCCGGGTACTCCGGCTTCCTCCCACAGTCCCAAAAACATGACTGTCAGGTTAATTGGCCTCTCTAAATGTTCCCTAGGTGTGAGTGTGTGTGTGCATGTTTGTTTGTCCTGTGTATCTCTGTGCTGCCCTGCAACAGACTGGCGACCTGTCCAGGGTGACCCCGCCTCTCGCCGAAAACGATGGCTGGAGATAGGCACCAGCAACCCTCCCGACCCCAGTAAGGGAAAGGGTGTAGGAAAATGGATGGAGGCAATATGTTTTGTATATGACATTTTTTCTCTGTTTTGATTGTTTTCTGACTGACTTGCAGAATATTTTCTCAAATTTAAGATGGAAAAACATTCATTTACCTTCACTTATGAATCTCTGTATTCTAAAATTCCCCAATTAGCTCAAGTTCCTATGAAAGTGGAGCACATGTCATTGTATACACCAACACAGAAATGTATATTCAGATACTCAAGGATCTTCTAATCAATGCACATCAATACAGGCAGCTTTGCCCTCAAAGATAGCAATCAAACTTCTAAAACTTGAAGGTGAAACCTTGTCAAGCTCGGTTTTGGGTTTATAGATATTTATCTACAGAGGGAAATTTATAACTCAGGAGATTTTCTATTTCAATACGGCAGCGGTGGTGCCTGCCGAGCTTGGAAGCAATCCAATGTTCATGAAAAAAAGGAGCAACAGGGGAACAGGTGGAAGAAAAAAAAGTTTTGTGCAGAAGGTGGGAAAGCATTGAAAGGTGATAGAACGATAAAGGAAGAAGAAAGCTGATGAAATAACCTTGAGATAGAATCTACTGAGAAAGGTCTATAGAAGTTTAACCCTCGCTGAGGGAAAACTTTCTAACACTCCCTGCATCTGCTACTCAGCGTCTTCAGGATTCCTTAGAGGAATCCTGAAAACAGATCGTCCCAATCTGTCACGTTTTTATTGGTCTTTTATAAAATGGTTTCAGTTTCACTTCCAGCTCTACCTCCTCTTAACTTTTTAATTTCCTCCTTTAAAAATAGCTCACTTTTCCCCTTTGCTTCTCCTCCTCATTTCCTCCCATGGGTCTGACCTGAGGTCAGCCGACGATTCCGTCGAGAAATGAGGAGTAAGGAAAGAAAAGAAAAGCAGCACTCTTCGTCACACGTTCCTCATGCCTCCTCCTTTTCTTCCTCCTCCCTCTTCTGTTTGTCTGTATGAATGAAAACCTTTGAAGGGGGAGAAAAGGAGCCGTTATCGATCGGCCCCTGTGAAAGATTCAGCCTGAGCAGCCGGACCCCCGCTGCATTGTGAGCACACCTCCCACCTCTATCACTCCGGCAAATCGATAGCTCCCAGCTCAGAGCGGGAATCCGAGTGAATTTGGTGTGAAGGGCCCGAGGAGGAAGAGGTGAAAAAGGGAGGAGGAAGCAGAGGAGGAGGAGAGGGTGAGGATGGTTTCAGTGATGAGCAGAATGAAGAGAGGCTGACTGACAGACTGAAGTTTTCTATGATTTAATGATGGCAGGATGACTTTTTATGAAAACTTTTTAGACGCATTTGATCTAATTTTCCTATCAAACAGAGCGAGCGGTTCAGCAGAGGAAGAAACACATAGCTCACAGTTAGAGACCTGCCTTCACACACAGACATATCAAGAGAAATTGTGTCATTATAAAAAAAAAACACAATATTGTAACATTATTTAGTAGTAAGTAACCCGGAGTAAATGTTCTTGTAACAATGTAATTGGTAGTCTTGGTGACTATGGTGCCAGTTCTCTTCCGATTAGCAACAAGCTCCTCATATGTAATCAAGGGCTGATCCTTCACCTCTAACATGACCATCATGACCCCATGATGTAAGATCGACCAAAAAGAATGTAGCTATTTCTTTATTTTCCAAAAAATCACAGTAACAGCTTCTCAGCAAGCATCCAGCAGACGGCCTTGTTCTCCATTCCAGCCTCTGTCTTGTTCTGTGGTAATGAAAGCGTCTGGTAGCGTCTGGAAGTGACTGACGGTTTGACTAAAGACAGTTACCAAATTTACTTAATCAGAAGATGATCTAAATGCATTCACTAACTGTATGGCATATTTTGTAGTGAAAATATTGTAATACACTGGAAATAAGACAAAACTAATTCACAGGTAACTTTTTAGCAAAACATTGGAGCTTGTTGTAGGTCAATAGTTCTATAATGTTGATGATAAAGTTCCACTGGCAGATTATTTCACTTTTAACACAGGAAAAATGTCCTGTTACAATTTAAACAATCCGCCATTAGCACTAGTACTTTTTTAAAATAATCAATGTTAAGTAATTATTTGCTTAAAACAAGTCCTGATCTCTTGCTGAAATGATACTTTTAAGATTTGTTTTATTTCAAGTGTACTAAGATGTTTGCAGTAGAAAGTAGACCAGGAGCCATTGTGTGTTTTTGCAGCGTTTCCTTTTGAAATGTATTTTACTAAGCATACCCATAGAGGCTTCAGGACTTCTTTTCGTTCAGTTTAACAGACAGACAATGTGCCGCCTCAATTTTAGAGCCTAATTATTGCAATGAAAGAGTAATAATCTTTGTTGTCCTTTGCAGAAAGATGTGTCAAAGCACCAGACTCTCAGGGGTGGGGTCGTGTGTGTGTTTGCATGCGTGTGTGTGTGTATGTTGATGATGCCTTGATCAAGCCTCAATCTAGGGAATAAAAGCCACACACACACACACACGCGCACACAGATGCATACACACATGTCCCACTTTGGCCTGATCTATGCAAACAGCATTTCTGCATGGCAAACAGCTTTCTCCCCTCCCACGAGAAATGAGAAGACGGAGAGAAAATTCTGACAGAAAGAGAAGAGAGCCAAAGAATGAGGAGAAGAGAAAGGAAGAAGAAGGGTGTCATCTGGTCCAGCTGTTACTTTGGCCTCAATCAGGCAGAAACATGTTAGAAAATGAGAGGAAATGTTTCCACCACATAGATGAAGCTGTAGAAGTAGGTGCAGAACTTGTTAACTGACAAATATTTGATTTGGGGTTCAGATCCTCGTTGCAGTGTAATAATTTTGCACCAGGAATAAGTAAGTTACACAAAGGCGTTCCACAGAAACGTCATAGTAAGAGCTTCTTCTCCCACCAGTTCCACCAGCTGTTATTTATGAAACCTCTTCAGACAAATGGATTACTGCAAAGTCATTGACTTTGTTTGCTGGTATGTGTTACATAGAAAACATTCCCCAATTGCTGGTGCTAATTTACTAATTAACTATAACTGGATTCCAACTTAATAAATGATTGACCTGGGTGAACTGGATAATCTGAATTTAATTCAGACTGATGTGGATTCCATAAAATGGGACTGCGTAGCGTTGTTAAAGAACACTGAGATTACATTTACTGTGGATCAACTTAAATTAAGTTTGAATCAAGCTTAAAAAACAAAAGATGAGAGTCAATCTGAGAAATAAAATAATAGAAATGACAGGTGTGGACATGAATTTATTGAATAGAGCAAGAATGGAAACAATGGAAACCAAAAAAGATAACAGAGAAGAGAAGATTGCAGGAAAGGGACCAGAGAAAGAATGTTAAAATAGGGAATACAGAAGAAGAGGAAAAGTGATGGGACAGAAATAAAGAAATGTAATTTTCAGCTAGCAAGCGATCCAGGAGCAGGGTTAAAATTCTTTCAGATCAGGTACACATAATAGGCTTCGTTAATATTCATAGTTTTCTCAGGTACAGCGAAGGTTAAATTTTACTTACTTTTCAACTCTCATTACTAATACATGATGGCAATAAGAATATTCAAAGCGGACGGGTGACCAAAGGTTGATGAGAACCTTACCTTTCCTCTGACATTTAAACACATTACCATTTCAGGGCCCCTTCCTCTCAATCGTGCCCACCAGAATAAATTGCCGGCTAATCACAAGTCATCCAGCACATCCTGTCTGAATGGTGATATTCCAGGAAAAGTCCTCCACCCCTCCATTAAAACCTGACTCTCATTAAAGACCAGAGGTGTATGTTCAGGTGAAAACTTGATCGATCGATCGATCGATCTATCTATCTATCTATCTATCTATCTATCTATCTATCTATCTATCTATCTATCTATCTATCTATCTATCTATCTATCTATCTATCCTATCTACCTACCTACCTACCTACCTACCTACCTACCTACCTACCTATCTATCTATCTATCTATCTATCTATCTATCCATCCATCTAATCATCTATCCATTCATCCATCCATCCATCCATCCATCCATCCATCCATGCATGTGATAAAAGTGGAAATAAGTTTTTTTATAATCACTGTAGTTAGAGCAGACAAACAAAAACACCTAAGTATTGGTCTAGGAGTATTTTCTATGTTAAAGAAAAATTAAAGAGTTAATGGTACCAGTAGCTTCTTCAGAGGCTTCATGAAGGAGAGAAACACAGAGCAAAACAGATAATATCAGAGGGGTACAAATAGTTACTCGCTGCAATCCAGCAAATTTCTTTGTGTGAGACGTGTGTAAACACAAAAAACAGGGACTACTGAATCTGCTGTAGAAGGAGGACATGAAGTTCTCGGCGGCAGCAGCCTAGCCTTTAACAAAGTGCCAAAGCCACGCATTTATAACAGAAGTATAGATGTAACTTTTGAACAGGAAGGAACATGAGAAAACAAAGTTTAAAAAAAGCAGCAATAACTGAAGATATGAGATCACTGGAGAGCAGGAGAAACCAGAGTCAGGAAAGTGGTCAGCATGTCCGATCCATTTTATTTAGATGTCAAGTCAGTCAGTCAGCCGTACAATAGTGACTGATGAATCAAGACAATAGTAACAATAAAATCACAGCATTAAAAGCAAAATAAGATGTAATTGTAATAGAAACCACAGACTGTTAGGTTTATTGAGGTCCCAGTGAATTCATCACTGGCCAAGATGATTCAGGCCATCCCACTGAGAAAGTACCATGTTTTGACCAATGCTTTGACCAAATCTGTGTTTCTTGCGCCTGAGGGAGGAACACCACTTTAGATTTTATAATGTAAAGCATTCTGTATTTCTATGTTGCTGAATTAAACCTGATGGTGATAATAGAGAACAACAAGAAACCTCTCCTTGGACTGCCACCTTATCGTGGTAGAGGGGTTTGAGTGTCCCAATGATTCTAGGAGCTATGCTGTCTGGGGCTTTACGCCTCTCGTAGGGTCACCCAAGGCAGGCAGGTCCTAGGTGAGGGACCAGACAAAGCGCAGCCCGAAGACCCCTATGACGAGTAACAACGTTGGACCTGGTGTTCCCTCGCCCGGACGCGGGTCACCGGGGCCCCTCCCTGGAGCCAGGCCTGGAAGGGGGGCATGATGGCGAGCGCCTGGTGGCCGGGCTTTTGCCCATGGAGCCCGGTCGGGCTCAGCCCGAAAGAAATACATGGGTCCCCCTCCAATGGGCTCACCACCTATGAGAGGGGCCACAGGGGTCGGATGCATTGCGTGCTGGGTGGTGGGCGAGGGAGGGGGCCTTGGCGGTCTGATCCTCGGTTGCAGAAGCTGACTCTTGGGACGTGGAATGTCACCTCTCTGGTGGGGAAGGAGCCGGAGGCTGAGAGGTTCCGGCTAGAAATAGTCGGTCTCACCTCAACGCATGGCTTGGGTTCTGGAACCAGGCTCCTTGAGAGGGGCTGGACATACTTCCACTCTGGAGTTGCCCGCGTGAGAGGCGCCGGGCAGGAGTGGGCATACTTGTCGCCCCCTATCTCGGTGCCTGTACGTTTGGGTTTACCCCGGTGAGCGAGAGGGTAGCCTCCCTCCGCCTATGGGTGGGAGGACGGGTTCTGACTGTTGTTTGCGCTTACGGGCCGAACAACAGTTCTGATTACCCACCCTTTTTGGAGTCCTTGGAGGGGGTACTGGAGAGTTCCCCTCCTGGGGACTCCCTTGTTCTACTGGCAACCCTCGAACCCGTTGGTGGACACCTTCGGTGAGGGATGCCGTCAGGCTGAAGAAGGAGTCCTATTGGGCCTTTTTGGCCTGTGGGACTCCGGAAGCAGCTGACGGGTACCGGTGGGCGAAGCGGCATGCAGCTTGGGTGGTTGCTGAGGCAAAAACTCGGGTGTGGGAGGAGTTCGGAGAGGCCATGGAGAAAGACTTCCGCACGGCTTCGAGGCGATTCTGGGCCACCATCCGGCATCTCAGAAAGGGGAAGCAGTGCAGCACCAACACCTTGTATAGTGGGGATGGTGTGCTGCTGACCTCGACTCGGGATGTTGTGGGCCGGTGGGCGGAATACTTTGAAGACCTCCTCAATGCCACCAACATGCCTTCCATTGAGGAAGCCGAGCATGGGGACTCGGGCTCTCCAATCTCTGGGGACGAGGTCGCCAAAGTGGTTAAAAAGCTCCTCGGAGCAGAGCCCCGGGGGGTGGATGAGATCTGGCTGGAGTTCCTTAAGGCTCTGGATGTTGTAGGGTTGTGTTGGCTGACGCGACTCTGCAGCATTGCATGGACATCGGGGGCAGTGGCCCTGGATTGGCAGACTGGGGTGGTGGTCCCCCTGTTCAAAAAGGGGGACCAGAGGGTGTGCTCCAATTACAGTGGGGTCACACTCTTAAGCCTCCCTGGCAAAGTCTATTCAGGGGTCCTGGAGAGGAGGGTCAGTCGGATAGTCGAACCTTGGATTCAGGAAGAGCAATGTGGTATTCGTCCTGGCCATGGAACACTGGACCAGCTCTACACCCTTAGCAGGGTCCTGGAGGGTGCGTGGGAGTTCGCCCAACCGGTCTACATGTGATTTGTGGACTTGGAGAAGGCGTTCGACCGCGTCCCTTGGGGAGTCCTGCGGGGGGTTCTCCGGGAGTATGGGGTACCGGGCCCTTTGATACGGGCTGTCAGGTCCCTGTACAACCGGTGTCAGAGTCTGGTCCACATTGCTGGTAGTAAGTCGGGCTCGTTCCCGGTGAGAGTTGGACTCCGCCAGGGCTGCCCTTTGTCACCGATTCTGTTCATTACCTTTATGGACAGAATTTCTAGGCACAGCCGGGGTGTTGAGGGGATCCGTTTTGGTGGCCTTAGGATCGCATCTCTGCTTTTTGCGGATGATGTGGTCCCGTTGGCTTCATCGGGGCGTGATCTGCAGCTCTCGGTGGAGCGGTTCGCAGCCGAGTGTGAAGCGGCCGGGATGGGAATCAGTGCCTCCAAATCCGAGGCCATGGTCTTGAGCCAGAAAAGGGTAGAGTGCCTTCTCCGGGGGGGGGGTGTCCTGCCCCAAGTGGAGGAGTTTAAGTATCTCGGAATCTTGTTCACGAATGAGGGTAGAAGGGAGCGGGAGATCGACAGGCGGATCGGCGCAGCATCTGCAGTGAAGCGGGAGCTGAGCCAAAAAGCAAAGCTCTCGATTTACCGGTCGATCTACGTTCCTACCCTCATCTATGGTCATGAGCTTTGGGTCATGACCGAAAGAGCAAGGTCCCGGATACAAGCAGCCGAAATGGGTTTTCTCCGCAGGGTGGCTGGGCTCTCCCTTAGAGATGGGGTGAGAAGCTCGGCCATTCGGGAGGGACTCAGAGTAGAGCCGCTGCTCCTTCACATCGAGAGGAGCCAGTTGAGGTGGCTCGGGCATCTGGTCAGGATGCCTCCAGGACGCCTCCCTGGTGAGGTGTTCCGGGCACGTCCCACCGGGAGGAGGCCCCGGGGAAGACCCAGGACACACTGGAGGGACTATGTTTCTCAGCTGGCCTGGGAATGCCTCGGGGAGAGGGAAGTCTGGGCCTCCCTTCTTAAGCTGCTACCCCCGCGACCCGATCCCGGATAAGCGGCAGAAGATGGATGGATGGATGGAAGAAACACAGCAATAGAGCACAGAACATAATCAGAATCAGCTCTATTGCGCACAAACAAGGAGTTGACTTTATGTTCAGGGGTCCAGGATGTGTGGGGTCTGCTGAGATGTTGACCCTGCTGATCCTCTCTGAAGATCTAATTGGACCAGTTTCAAAAAAATTGTCCTGATATATTTTTGATAGAAATATGATGACTATTACTAATAAAACATTTTATTGTAACTCATTATTGCTACAAAGTACAGAGTCAAAATCTCAAATTGGGATCAAAAGGATTTAGGTTTTCAGGTCTGACTGTGTCAGGATGTAGCAGAGTGAGGGACAGCTACACATCCAGGTGGTGCTGTGACATGACGGTGCTTTAGGTGAACAAACAGGGGCAAAGCTCCCTCCATCAGGACTGATCAGCGTCAGAGCTGAAGTGTCTGTCGCCCCGAGGCAAACAGGATGACAAAGAGGAGGCAGGCGGCGGCAGAACGACCCTCCACCTGAACACTGAGCCGTTTACAGCCGTTCACTGCTGAGAATTCAACAAAGTTTTCCTTTAAAACTATAACACATTTCCAAATTTAGATTTCTAGATTTTCCCAACAGTTTTACTAAATTAAATTTTTGAGAGAAAAACGTGTATGGAGTTAGGATAATTTGAGGATTATCCTAACTCAAATGATCAAACAACAAGCTGCTGTTTGCTTCCAAATCTGCAGCTTGGAACAACTTATACTTCCAAATCAATAGTATCTAGCTTTCACATATTATTCAAACCCCTTTCTATTAGGGCAGATTTCGGTTATGTTTGCCGGCTGGCTCACATTAACTTTCCGCTCTCCCTGTTTTCACGCAGAGCTGCAGCTCGTGCAGCGTGTCTGGGACTTTTGAGTGACAGGCGAAAGCATTTGAAGATGTGTGACGGCGCATGTTTTACTGCATGTCGTGTGATTCTCCAGCGTCGACTTCAAGGCTTTCTTTGAAGACATCAAAGTGAAACAGTGGCGGATTTAAATCGTCCCACTAGACAGAGTTTAGGGAGGTCATTACCCGTCCCTCAATTCATAGCATGACACACCTCTGCTGCACCGGTGTTCTCCACACATACATCATAGAGGAACGTATCAAGGATGTAATAAATCCAACATTTTCTTAGATTTTAACATTAAACTAAATACATTCTTGAGTAAAGAACTGTTATTTTTTAAATTTTATTTCATTCATTTATACTAGTTTTTTTCTAAGACTTGATAAAAAAAATGGATCCTTACACCTGCAAAATAAAAATAAGACATTTTCATTTTATTTTGCTTCTATAATTTTCCACACAAGTAATTCCTAACTAAAGCAGAGACAGAAAATAAACCACCCTTGGTGATAAGGAGACTGAAAGGTGGGAGGCTTTGTTCAACAAGCCAGGATTTCTCTGCTGATAACTTCACTTTGAAGCTGAGTTTTCATACTTGAACCGTATTTTACCCTGTAGGTTCCATCCATTTTTTTGGATGTGAAATGGAGAGTTGGGGGAAGCGGAAACAATGAAGGGAATGTCAATGAAGATTTGGGCAAAACCTGTGGAGCCCGGATGTTCCTGGGTGGAGTGTGTATGTTTTGGTTTTGCTTTCTTGGGATTTTTCCAGGTTTCATCAAAAGCTTGTTTCAGGAATAAGAATGGTCTGTGATTGGTTGGTATGTCTTTATGCTTGACTTGCATGAAGAACTTTTTTTTCATTCAACTTTTATCCCACCGATAAAAAAAGGAAGAGAGATGTCCAAGGAGAACCTGTCCAAGTGTCCTACCTCCATTCTTCCCTCTATTTTCTTCCTTACCTCTATCCTCCTTCCCGGTGCCATTTTCTCATTTCTTCCTTGTGTTTGTCATCCAGTCATTTTTGTGTCCCTCCTTTCTTTGTTTCCTTGTGTAGCTTCTTTTTTCCTTGTCATACCTTCAATCCTTTTTGCATCTTTCCTATTTTGTTTCCTTATATTCTTCCTTATGTCCTTTCCTTGTTTGCCTTCTTGAATCCTACCTTGTGTCTTCCCCTCCTTTCTTGTGTCCTCTGCCTGTCTTCTTTTTGTCATTTCTTTCATTGCTTTCATGTTTGCATCCTGTTCTCCCCTCTTCCTTTCTTTCTTCCTTGTGTTCACTTTTTTTTCCTGCATCCTTCCCTGTGTCTTACCTCCTCCTGTCCTTTTTGTGTCCTTACTTTCACCTGGTTTACCTCTAATTCTTCCGTCTTTCCTCCCCTCATTTATTATTTGTGCGTTCCTTTTGATCCTGTCTTCCTTGCAGTTTTTTTGCAGGTTCTGTGTTTGAAACACAAGAACTCTGAAAATCTGAGTCTGGAAACTTCTGGAATCTTTCAAGGAAATGATGCAGGAACCTCAGACTTATTTTGTTCTATTCAAAATAAAAGTATTTTTATGAAATAAAAACAATTTGATTTACTTTAGCTCTACAGATGACAAAAAAATCATTCAAAAGAAACTTTTTTTCATCAGTTCTTAGACTGCCGCCAACCTTTCTGCAGCCTACAACAGTGTGCCATTGGAGCATGAAGACCGGTTTATTAAGCGATAAAATTTTGAAGCATACCTGATCCACTTGGACAAAGACAACATAAAATGAAGTCTAAAATACCAAGACCAATGCACAATTTTGTTTATAAATGGATTTTGCTAACAAAAAACCTTTCTCACAGTTTCTGTCTATTTTTGCACCTGCAGAATAGAACATGTCAAGTAAGTTAATGGCTACATAAACTTTTCCTGAAGTCATTTTTCCCCGATTCCTTTTGCATGAATCCCTGCACGCCTGTTTGTCACTTAAACGAAACCTCACAGACTGACAGGCCGATATCTAAGTCTTAAAAACGAAACTACCAGCAAATGAATTTTTCATCCTTTCTTATCAGTGACTGATGGGCCGCCGGGTCCTTCCCAAATCCCTCTATGTCCCTGCAGGCAACTCCTGCAGCCCGGGAACCAAGGTTTTTTTTATCCTAAACGGCGGTAAATGGCCCGCCGCACAAATAATGCATAAACAGCTGTTTTGCCCAAGTAAGTTATCCTCTTAAAAGATTCAGAACCCCCTCTCTCTCTTTCAGCCGTCCCACAGTCTCCTGCTCTCTCTCTGCCCATCCCTCGCTCAGTTAATTCATCAATTTCTTATGATAGCAACAGTTCTGCTCGGCACGGGTGTTAAGTACCAATTAGTGGGGCGGGTTCCCCTCGGCCCGTTCCGCCACACCTCTCCTCCTCCTCCTACAGCATTCCTCTTTCCGGCTCGCCTCTCCCTCCGCCCGTCCTCTGTCCGGTTCCCTGTCATCGTTCTCATGTTTCCATTTCCCAACGCCGCCACATTCTCTCCACCACTGGGCGTCCGTCCGTGTCCATCAAATGTTCTCTTTCGTCTCAGAAGTCCAAATCGGAGAGATTTTATTAACTTTTTAGTACTTTAAATTATTAATTCGATATAATCGCTGATCAAAAGGCAGAAAACACACATCAATCAGCAGAAACTTCCAGTGGGTGGTCTGTCTGGTTAGCAAAGTTGCCTGTTTTTGATGCAGTTGTACAGCATGATGCCTTTAACAGTGAAACCAGGTGCTCTGGGTGGAAAGAACCTCAAGCTTTGAATTTGAGCTTCAGTGAAGATAGAGGCAATGGAGTGATTGGGACACTAATGGTGCATGTTTTTGTCAAAGCTGAATGAAGCTCTGACATTATATTTAGACAGGAGCAGCAAGAGCAGGCCACCGTCTTGGTTTCTGAAGTGCTGCCACTTGGCTGTGGAGTCGTCTTCAGGGCTGTTAAAGAGGTGGGGAGGCCAAGAGTGGCGGGAAGCTGTTGTGTCTCTTCTCTCTCTCTGGGTCGCTCAGATGTCACTGCCAAACATCACAGTTGCTCACACGAAAACAATCTGGCCTATGTGAACAGCAAGTTTCTTTATTCTCTGCCAACTGATGGCAGGAGAAGGAAGGTCTTATTCAGTCTAATTTTATAACAAAGTCTACAAATATCATTATCAGACAGGAAAGTTACATTAAAGTTACTCTGCTTAACAGTTTTTCCACCTTTGAAATTGGTTAACTCCAAAAGAGTGCATCAGATTCCCTTCTTCTTCCCTTCTTTAAATCAAGACTAAAATCCCACCTGCTAAGAGTTGCTTTCAACCCAACATCACGGGACCATTGACCAACACGGGTTGATGATCTCAGTGAGGGCATTTGACAAAATAAAATGTTTATTACTAGTTTCACAACTTGATTAATTGACTGATCACTTCCATGTGGTTTATTTATGTCCAGCATCTTGTCAGATTCACTTCATTCTCCGTGTTCATTATTGTTTCTAAGGTGTTGCCGTATCACCTACTTCATTCATGTTCTGTTCTGTAGTTTGTTCTTGTGTTCTGTTCCAGAGAATCACTTCCTGCAGTGCAAACAGTGCAGACTGGTGTGTAATCACAAATCTGACACTCTTGAGAGTACAGTAATATACTATGTTCTAACACCTCATTGACACATGGTTGAATTGAGCATTTTCCTCAAAGCACCATGTTGACAGAGGGTTAATGGCGCCACCACTGCTGCTGAATAATGTTGACTTCAGAATTCACTGTTTCCAAAATGCTCACCCTTGACCCCTCATGACCTTGAACTTGGTTCAGTTACAAGAATTTGTGTCAATTGTTTGACAGAAACACCTTTGGAATCAAATATTCTTCCCTCTAGGTTTGTGATGTCATTTATTGGTTACAAATTATACAGCAACTTGGATTAAAGGGTTCTGAGGGCCAAAGACCCCGAGGGCTCCGCTCCTGATCAAAGTGGTCTGTTGGTTAAAAGCCAAAAAGGTTTTGTAGATTTTCAAATGAAGTTTTAGATATTTATCAGCATTCAAAAGTAGACTTATTTGAGTAACAGTTAAGATTTACAAGTTTACTTTGTGAAAATGCAAAGAATGATCTCCACTGTTTGGTTGTTGTGTTACCATAGTTACAATCCAACGCTGAGTTTGTGTTTGGATTTGTTTTGTTCACAAAAAATAACTACTTATCTCTGACTGCATTCAAGCTCATCCAGTTGAACTCAACCGTCTCTCCCAGCAAATCTGTCTTGATTCCTGTTAGTTGTGGTGATGCCCTCAACAAGAAGAGGGGCCCCTAATCAAAATCTGCTGTAGAAAATTAATATGAGCAACCTTTCCAGTTTTTCCCTATATTTCATACAAGACATGTAAGCATATCTTGAAAATTCTGAACTTCTTTATATGGTTTTCTATTTTACACCCTTTGTTTTAAATTGACGTCAATCATTTATCATGCCCTGAACTGTCTTTCATTTTCAAGCATTATTACAGAACCTTCCGCCCAGTTTCCCCTCAGTTGGCTCTGCTCTTCCTCGTTCTATTTTCTCCAGCTGACATGGAGTTAAAAGAGATCTCTTCTCCAATCAAATTACGCCTGTTTTCTTCCCTTTGAGCCTGCCAGTCGGAGCCCAGGGAGAACCCAACCAAGAATATAAAAACCCCTCTTTGAAAGTGTCCCCAGATTCTGGAGGTCTTTCAAGTGCACCATCTAGATTCATTTATTTCTTCTTTCATGTTAGAAATTTGGTTTCATCATGGCAATTAGCCCTTTCGTGTCCCGACCAATTATTCCATTAAATTAACGACTCTTCCAAGATAATACAGATGGTAATTGATTTTTTTTTCTCGGTCTTTCGTTTTTAGCCTTTTTTTTTTCTCCAGCTCTGGTGTGTGGCTACAACTCATTTAAAGGCCTTTTCTAACATATTGGCCTCATTAGCGGTTCAGAGTGAAGTGTGCGCACTAGTGGTCTAGCTTCATTGGCTTACACACTCACACAGAGCAAATCACAATCCTAGCTGTGTAAAGTAATTTGTCAAACATTGCCTTTAATGAAATACGCGAAGGGATCTGTGACACAAAGGAGCATTTCTTCACCCCTTTGTTTCTTCTAAACCTTACCACCACCAGCGCTGGTACTGCCACCCAAGGGTACTGTTTAAAAAAATAAAAAGAAAGAAACAGAGAGAAAGGCCCGACTTGCAGAAAAACATAGAACTGAAAAAGACTAACGTGCTAAGGAGGAGAAGAAGCAGAATGGGTGGTTGGCTGAAAAGGCAAGGAGTTGGGTGCTGGTGGAGGTGGTGGAGGGGTTAAATGAATCATTCATTTGGAGCACGGAAAGAGAGAGAGAGCAAAGGGAGAAAGAGGGAGATGGAGACCGGTGGAGAAAAAGTGCAGCAGGAAGCAGAAGAGGAGGAAGAGGCTGTTCAAGGGGGAACGCCGTTGATTTTTCTGGCCCCGTCCGCAGAAGCAGGAGGTCGTTGGGGCGCCCAGGGAATCCAGGCCCGTCTCCTGCAGAGACCCCCCCTCTACCCCCTCAGCCCCTCCTCCTCACATCCCCGGGCTGGTAGGGTCGGCCTCCAGATCTCTCTAATGAAGCCCCTGGCCTCCTCAACACAGGCTGCAGAAGAAAATGTCAATGCTGCGAAAAAATTTCATGTTTTGAACGAGAGAGCTTCACCTGAGGCAATAAAATGCTCTGCTTTAATACAAAAAAAAACATTTTTAACAGTTTCTATGTACGTGATACCTCATGGCCATTTTTATTGTAAAGTAGAAAGTAACCAGCAGTTTATAAAGTCTGCAGCTTCAAAATAAAGATCTGAGAATAAATCAGCTTTTTTTTCTAAAGGCTGACACAGTTTTTATGTTAATTTATTTTAGTAGATTTGTTTCTTTCTAGTTCCTCATCAAACTTAAAAAAAATTAGAAAACATTTTTGCTGTTGTGAGGTTTTAATTTTAAGCTCTTAAGCATCAAACCTTGCCCAGACTGCTGCCCAGGCTTAGATATTTGAGTTTTGATGATTAAACAATAACAATTGGCGAATGAAAAAAATTGAGGTTAAATGAAACTTTTCTCATCTTGATTACAGATTTATTGGTAATTTTGGGTCTTATTCAAAATGACCAATTGCAGGTAAATTATTGGAAATATTTGTGGCAATATGGATGCCACATGGATGCAGCGTACCAATCTGAGACTCTTTTCAGCCTGATTTTCACATCATGATGCTTTATAGTAACAGATAAAGTTGTTGTTGTTGTCTTTTATTTTAGTGTTGGTTTTGTTCCTTTTGACAATAGATTTGACAGGTATCTTGTAATTATTTGATTAGATTTTCTCCATTTTCTAAACAAGAAAACTTGTTTTCTTCAAATACTCTGTTCATGTGGTGTTCCACAAGGCTTAGCCCAAAGTTCTTCTTTATTTGAATTCTACTCTTTTGCTGCAATCATTCGGTGTTTCCAGTTTAAGATTGTTAAATCTTAATAACAGATTAAGAGTCGCAACTGCCTCAATTAATCCAGTATCTTTAATCCAAAAAGCATTTTTCAACTCTCTCAGCCTGAGATGAAAATAAAAAGATTAAATGACTCAATTTGATGCAGTTGATGTATATATCGGCAAATCACAACAAAGGCCATCTCAAAGTAAAAGTTTCCATCTAAGGAAACCCAGCAGATTTCATCGAGCCATTGCTGAAAAGCAATGATGAAATCAGTCACTGACTTTTCCCAATTCTTTTGCATGATCTTCATCCTTCACTGCAATTGGCTGTCAGACACAGATCTGTTCTGTTTCCTGCTGAAACCTCTTCATAAGAGGAATACACACACACACACCCACACCCCCACGCAGGCGCTCCTCTTTTCTCCCAGAGTCTTTGATAGGCGCAGCCCCAAACAGCCGCTCTCCATCCAGGAGCCTCTCATCACCACCAGGCTCATGTTAATTGAATTTCCTCAATACTCACAGTGCTGCTATTAATCCCACTAAGAAGGCTCTTAATCAGGACATAATTAGATCACTGAAGGTGGTTGGAGTCGGTCGAATCAAACAAACTACACAACTGTTATCAGGTTTAAATACGCTCACCTGACCACACGTTAAAATGTGCTCATTTACAGAGCAAATTTATTGACAGTTCATTTCTATGTATTTAAGAGATTTAGATTGATTCAATCCTTACAATATTGTTAGGCCATTACTATGCAGTCTTTAGTCACCTCATAACTTAAGGCTTTGCAACTGAGTGAATAAACAGAGAATTCCAGCAGAAACATCTTCATTTCAGTCACTGTCAGAGTTCTTTACCTTAGATGAGAATAGGAACATAGATTGAGAATTTTTCTGATGGAAGCTTTAACTAAATTGTGGATTTCAACACAGATGTTATCCATTTACACCACAGATTCAAATACAATTATGGTTCGCAGGATACAGATAGTTAAAATGTTTTTTTTAATTTCAAATATTTTTCATTTTATATTTTCAAATATTTTTGGCATGTTTTGCATACAGACAGTTAAAACCAGTGTCATGGTTTTAGATAAAAGCCATGTGTTGCTAAAGCATATTGTCCTTTACAGATTGAACAAAGTCTACATGTCTAAAAGAAAATTAGCTCCAGTCATTTGCTCTTTGTTTAAGAGCTGTAAACCATTAATTCCATCTAAAAAACATTTTTGTTTTCTGTTTCTTTTGCTGCAGATGATCAAACCTGCAGCACATCAAAATATATAAAATCTATTAGCTTAGCCCATACCACTCTGCAGTTCGGTGCTGCAGGCTGCTGTCTATTAATGGATCATGGTCATGATATAATCCACTGACTGAATTAATATGCTATTGCATCAACTTTTTGCTGTAGTTAACAAGGGATGGAGATTCACTTCTGCAGGCAAAACTCTTCAGAGTCTCTCATCATTTTTCTACTCCCTTTACTGACTTTTCTCCTTATTGTAATTCCACAAATTTAGAGATATCCCCCGGACAGAGAGTATGAGAAACCTTCTCATAGTGATTTTCTTTTTTCTTTTCAAGCAATTTCCTTGTAGGTTTTTCAGCTCTCTTTCCTCCTCACTTTTCTGTTGAATCCCTTCAGGGAGATAGTTGAGCACTGTGGCAGCTAATTAGATTAGCAGCTAAATTAAAACTTGATTATTCCCTGGATATCCTCTGGAAATATATTTACACAGTGGCATTTAACTTTTAAAACCAAATGCTTTTCTTGAACTCTCAGCCCGCCTTATTGCAGTATCTCAGGGCTGTGTCTGCAGGGAGTGAATGTGCAGACGTGTGCGTCTGTGCACGCCGGCATGCGTCTGAGGTTGCACGTCTGCTCACTGGCTTGCATACATACCAAAGCTAATTAACTTAAATTAAACACTCAGAAAGTCGTTCAGAGGAGGCTAATTATGTCTCGGCTCATAATTACAGCTGCCGGGGCCTCGTTAAAGGAGAATTGACTGGTTGAGACAACCAGTGAGGTGATGTGCGTTAGAAGTCTTTATAACTCCAGAGTTGACATTTTATTCAAAATGTAAACTTTGATTTTTGAACTTTTGTTTAAAAAGTTTAAGCAAACTGCTTTCTGTTTGAATGTGACAAATCACAGCAGGGAACAAATGATCAGAAAACAGACCTGAAAAGGCCTGGTTATGCACTAATGTCTTTATTTTTCCATCAAAACAGACATACCTGTTTGAAAATAGCAAAGTGGGGAAGTGGTGCCAATCAACAGTTTGCAGAACACGTTTAAATTGTGGCCAAATAGAACACTGTTCTATTCCTTCAGAGCTATTCTGAGGCAATAGCTGCATTTGCTAAACCAGTCACAGCAGCACCAATCCGATTACAAATAATAAAACAAAAAACATACATTTGGTTCTCAAATTTTATTTCAAAGGTGTTTCTGAGGTCTAATATTAACAAGCAATAGAAATTTAACTTTACATCTGCAGTTTGTTCAGTAAATTTGAACATTAACATGCATTGAGCAATCTAGTCTCAAAAAAATTCACAAAAGCCTTTTTATTTAATTATTTTTGCTCTCCTCAAGAAGTTTCTTGTTGTGCACAGAGATCTGATAGAGAATCTGGAGGCAGTTAAAGATTAGGGTGATGTCAGGTAGTCCTTCCAAACCCAAAGACAAATCCTCAAAATACCAATCAAAAAAATGCTGAAAGTTGCTTGGCGATAATAAAGAAGGGCTTGACTGCTCTAATGCCACTAAGGGTTTTTTTCCAACAATTATTGAGAAGAGTGTGCAGTGGAGTCCCCATCAATTTGTGGCTCAGTATTTGAGAATCTTTCTGTAACTGAATTTCCAAGTTATTCATTGGGAACATGATTCATTCATTTTTTCCTTGAGCTTATTTAAGGTAAGCAGTTATGAGAGACGGTCTCAAGTATATGTGGATTTTAGTTATTCAGAGGTGATGATTTGTCATGCAACTTTTAATAAAATGAAAATAAAATCTGCTTTTTTTTTCTCAAAAATGATACTCCTTCAACATTTTGATGTTTTGGGGGATGCCAGTCTAACTTATATTAGAAACAAACAGCTCGGTTGAATGGAAATGACTTAGAATATATAGTTTACCCGAAAATCTGAATTTGATGACACAATGATATGGATAACCTGGTTTAATCTGACACCATTATTTGAAGCAATTTTGCCAACATTTATATAGAAGCGTAATAAAATACTGTGCAGTTAAAAATTATGTTTTTTATCTGCAAAACTTGGATTTACATTAATTCCAAGTGGCTCCAAATATGTAATAAATTAATATTTGTAAAGCCATTTTTTATTAGCCAAGGTCATCATATTGAAACATTTGATCAAACTTCATCCCTATTGATTGGATCTCTCAGTTCCACCCTCCGTCCTGCCTGCTCTGATGTGTGTGTGTACAGTAGAGTGCTCTGAGTGGACACCAAGCAAGCCAGGGGCAGAAAAACAAGGGGCCTCTCCATTCATAATTCACAAGGTGAAAGAGTACTGTAAGACTGCTGGTAGGTGGTGGGGGGTGGATGCGAGGGAAAGGGGCATGGAGATCCATTAATGGAGAAATCCTGCCTGATCAGAGATTTTATGTGGTTTTCTTCATCTTTTTCCATTGTTACTTCACTTTAACATGTCTGGGTTGAAACATAATAACAGAACCAAATTCCGAAGCTGAAAGCTAATTTCTGTTCATTGCTGTAAAGATAGTTCTCCAACAAATTTAAGTGAAATTGAAGTCTTCCCGGTCAGTCCAATGGGAGAGAGCGAGAGATAAAGATGGTACAGTCCGGTGAAGTGACTGTTTTGTGTTTTTTTTCTCTACAAATGTGGTCGAGGCGTGATATCTCCGTGGGGAGTTGGGGACTTCAGGATGCTTGTATTCTCTTCAGCATCAACCTGCGCCTGCATCAGGGACATGTGAGAGTCGAGTTGGACCTTCTGCTCCGTTTAACTGCATCCATCCGTCATCCCTCAGCCAGAACAGCTGGGCGATGTTCTGGCTGAGGGAACATCACCTTAACTCAGGATAAGGTGATGCTAAAAGGGCCATTTGTTTCTGAGATTCTGTGGGAGTCCTCAAATGAACTGAACATAGTAAATTCATAATGGAAAATCCACAAGAGCTTCCTGTTTTGAGGTGAGACAAGAGTTAAAGCTGTCCAATAATTTATTAGTGGAGAAATAACCACTACAAAGAAAAGAGATGCATTTCAAATTTAACTTAAAGATGCATGCATTCATATTTCATAATTACTACAATGTAAACACAGACTTGACCTCAACTGCTGATGTGTTTCATAATGTCATGGGAAAGATCATTGCTTCCTACTTTGGGGGAAAAAAATAGAAACACACCAGAACTGGGGCCACGATTACATCATACGAGCAAAAAACTAAGAGAACACAACACCAATTGTAGTAATCAGAAGTTCAACCAATTCAGTTCAGATACTCCATTAATGTTTGTTTGTTGTTTTGTTTTCTTTTTAATCATGTAACAGAGGTTGAATTACCCTATTGCTGACATGTGTTATATAATAAAACTGCCTTGCTTAAAGCTTTAATTCACCACAAGAAAGATCTCAAGACATTTAGCAAGACTAAATGGTCAATTTTTCATTTGATTAAATAGAATACAATTCAGACTCAGTTCAGTTAATTTAATGCAATACAGTCACACAGGCAGATTTGGTGATTTTTCACACCACAAAGTCTGGCAAACTCCATTCAATTTGGGACAAAAGATTTTAACATTTGTTATATCTTCATCAACCCAAACCCTTTGTAAAACCTGTTCCCCACCTTGCCTGTGGGGGCGCTGCACCAATATTTTCTGAAGGAAATTATACAAATACCTCTGAAGAAGACACTGAGAGCAACTTTCTTCTCTGCCAAATGTAAGTGAAGTGGCATCAGATTTTAGTGGTTGAAGGATTTTTCTTTTAACCTCAAGCCATTTCTCTTGCTAGTGTTAGACTGCTGCGTTTGCGCTCAAGTCCGCTTCCTGCTTTAGGAACGGTCTCCAGTCTCGGCGTTTACATATGCATTCGAACCAAACCAGACTCATTCAATCAAACTAAACCCTAGGGTTTTAAAAGGAAGAAGTTTGCAAACTGAACATTTGTTTTTCAGTCTGTATCAGAGTTCAATCATGCATTAGTACAAACCAGACAAATGGTTCCCATTAATGTCCGTCAGTTGCTCCATCCAGGATCCGTAACTGAGTCAAAGGTGGAAGACAAGAGACTAAATGCAGCAATACCTTCATTAGAGACACAAACAAACATAGAAAGAGACACAACTAATCTTGGAAGCTATGGGCCAGGTACACCTTCTATGTAAAGAAAACAGAGTGAGATGTGGGAACTGTTTATTTTGAGCATAAAACCAGAGAGAGTTAGGGCACAAATATGTACACATACAGGGGTAATTATATGTGGCCCCCCAGTCTGTCTGGCAGACTGAGTCTAAGCCCTCTCATTGATTCCCGCTCGCTGACGTTCCCACCGGTCTTGTCCTTTAAAGCGTGCCCCGTTAGGACGTTCGCAGGCGCATGTAACTCCACGCGTGTTCCCGACTTACTTCCACAAATTATCTGCATGGCTGGACTCGGAGCACTAACGCTCAGCCATGATTTCTGTTACTCAGGCAGCTCTGTGGGGAGAGACGAGAGAGACGGAGACAACTCAGTGCTCCACTCACAGGGCAGAGTTCAAGAGAGTCACGGCAGAATGTGTGTGTGCGTGTCTGAACGTGTGTGTTCATTATTTAGTTTCCCAGTCATTTTCCCTATCTGGTCGTTTGCCTTGAATCTCTTCTTTACTTCATCAGCTCATCAAAATGTGTTAACCTATAAAGTATTCACACCCTTTGGATGTTTTATCTTTTTTTTTACTTCTATAAAGCAATGAACAAAAGGAGGCTTTTTTAAAACTTAAAACCTAAAACAACAACCCTTTAATGTCAAAGTGAAAACTTTCAATAAAATAATGAGAATTTAATAAAAAATATTTAACATAAAATATTTAGTTGTGAAAAGTGACAAATTCAACTGAGGTCCAGTCAATTGGTTTTAATTGTCTCACAATGAATTGAATGAAGATCCGCTGAGTGCAGCGAGTGTACAGTAGTATAAAGACACATGTCTGGAAGGCATATTCAATGGTTTATCAGTATCCATGGCGACCATTATAGCATGAAAACTACAGCATCCAGTTGTGCAAACCTGACAGAGATCTCGAGATGCATGTTAACCTGAGGGGGTGAATATTCATGCAATCACTTTATTTGCTGTTTATGTTACAGATTTTTATTAAAATTTGGAGAAATCAGTGTTCAGTTTGACATAAAATTGTTTTTTTTAATAATTTTTCTTTGTTAAAATAGCCACAGTTTGTTAATCATGACTAATTTGTAAAAGTAATAAAATGACTAAAACATTCAATGGGGTGAATACTTTTCATAGGCACTGAATATCAACAAAATAAAGTTTAAACTGTTTTCATATTTCACTATTAGTTTAATAAATGACTAAAGTGTTCTTTCTCTTCTTCAACTAATTAGTATGAAGACAGAAAATATCATTAGTGATATTTCAATAATTAGAACTAAAATTGAACTCACTACAGGCTGAGAAGCTCCTGCTCTTCTTCTCCACCTCTTGGCTTCCACCTGACTCGCTTCCTGCTCTTCTTCTCCACCTCCAACCCCAAGAGGATGTTTCATGCTGGCCATGCTCGTTTTCTTTTTTTTTCTTTTTTTACGTGCCATTGGCTTCGCCGTGTTACAGTTCTGTCTGCAGTCTCCTGCATCATTTAACAGAATCCTCCCAAAGCGGGACAGCAGACAGGTAGAAGAAGAAGAAAACATGGCGGGGAGGGATGAGGTGAGGAGGGGCCGAGTGAGGCCACAGGGATGGAGACAATAACAAAAGAAGACAAAACGAAAGACAAGAGGTGGAGAGCGGGGCAAAGGGAAAAAAAATAACATCATCTTAGTTTGGGGAAAATAATCTGCCACTTCGTTCAAACATTTTCTCACACTGTCTTTGCTGGAGTACAACTTCAAAAAACTGGCAAAAACACTGGATGGTAATGAACAAATCACATAATGTGAAAACCACCTTATATATTTTTTTATGTATATTTTTATTCCCTACATTATTTTCTATACAGTGTAGCAAAGAGGAATACAAAGACGTGAAACTATTTCCTTTTCAAAATATGCTGAGTAGAATCGTCATGATAACACATTGTTCTGGATGAGAAATTGTCACAGAAGTAATTGTGATAGATGATAATATTGTTGTTTTGAGATAATTTTCAAGTAATATAATAACAATGAATGCAAGTTTGCCCTATCAAAGATCAATAAACTTTGATTTTGTAAAGAACACTTAACATTGGAACTGGAGGATATTTTTAATATCCAAAAACTGAAACCGATAGATAAAACAGAAATAAAAAGCACACACAAACGAAACCATAAAGTCTCTGTAAACAAATATGTCCTTCAAAAAACATGAAATGAACATCATTTTAATTTATTACTAATTAATTCTTTTGGGGCTGCCCAGTGGCGCAGCTGGTAGAGCTGCTGCCTTGCAGGAAGAAGGTTCTGGGTTTGATTCCCGGCCCGGGTCTTTCTGCATAGAGTTTGCATGTTCTCCCTGGGCATGCGTGGGTTCTCTCCGGGTACTCTGGCTTCCTCCCACAGTCCAAAAACATGACTGTCAGGTTAATTGGCTTCTCTAAATTGTCCCTAGGTGTGAGTGTGTGTGCTTGTTTGTTTGTCCTGTCTGTCTCTGTGTTGCCCTGCGACAGACTGGCGACCTGTCCAGGGTGTACCCCGCCTCTCACCCGAAATGACAGCTGGAGATAGGCACCAGCAACCCTCGGACCCCAGTAAGGGAAAAAGGGTGCAGGAAAATGGATGGATTAATTCTTTTATTTCCTCACTGGCTTATTGCACAGGACCAGCTGCAGTGTGTTGTGTTTGCACCAGGATAACTTTGATCTCCCTGCAGCCTCAAACTAAAACTGAGAAGAGACACATTTCTCTTTCCTGCTGTCGGAAATGATATGACTGTTTAAAGCTTTATTGTATAAGATTGTTATGACCTGAACGTAAGGTCATTCTGAAATCCTTAATGCCATAAAAGGTATTTGCTATTACAGCATCCTTGTTAGAGTGTGCTTTAGTTTGATGGCCAGCTGCATATTTGTTGTGTTTTTGCGGACGTGACGTGATTTTCTGGCAGAAAATATTCCTTCTTGCTGATAGGATTGATAAACTTAAGAGTTATTAGAGCTCTGAACTTCAACAAGAATGCAAACTCTGTGCATTGACAAAACACCTGTACTCTGAGCAGGGCCGGCCCAAACCTCCATGGGGCCCTAAGCGAAATTTGGGGCCCTCTAGTTGTGCTGAAAATGTGGACTGGCTGTAATCAGCAGTTCAATCATTAGATCATTCACACACCTAATATAAACGTACTGGTCTCTGTCAGTGCTGTTTACATCACATACATGTTTAATATAGGATACATTTATTGGCCATCTGATTTACCGACCAATTGATTTCTGGGCGCCGATTTCCTTAGTTTTGGGGGATCGTGATTGGCCGATATGTACATGTGAAGCCCATCTTATTACCTAATCTGTTTTAGATTCCTACTTTTGTGATTTTTTTTTTTCAAAGCGACTAAACCACAAATCAACTTTTTTAAATAAATTGGTCAATAAGGGTGCGATGTCAATGTTTCTGTGCAAATTTGTATTATTTTTGTTTGTTCCAATTTATTTATTTCTGCTATATTTTACACTCACTACTGCCCTCTTTGGGTTTAATGGTGGCTACTGCAGTTCAGTGCTTCTATTGCTCACAACAGCACAGATTTATGTCACACTGCCCTGTTCAGGTATAAAACCACCCCCAGCAGTGTACCAGTGTAGAATTACAATCATCGAGAGCATTCATCAATGGTACTTTTTAGCTTTGCACAAATGTGATTAATTTGCAGGTGGATATTAAACTGAATGGGTCGCCTCTCTAGACTGTAATGCGTAGGAAGTGGGAGTGGCTCACAGAAGCAAACTCTCAGGTCAGAGCAGGTTAATGGGGGTGAAGGATACATGGTGCTTTCACATGTTGTTACTATAAATATCTCAAATAACACAGAAAAAGTTTATGGATTTGTCCCTAGTCACTCTTTTTGGGAAAAAAAAATCAAGTCAATAGCGAGATCTGAAAAGTCACTAAATGTAGCAACAAAGTTGGTAAGTTGGCAACATAGCTTCTCTTGTCCTGACTGCAGCCAACACCTGGACCAGGCCACTCAGTGTCTCTTTGATCTGCCCACTTTGCTGGTCTCTTTCAAAAATTGTCTGGAGGAGTGCTTTTCTTTTTGCGAGGAGCATGATTGACAGCACTTAGACCCTCCTCCTGGATCTGATTGGTTGTTTCTGGTTAGCACTGGGAGCATTAGATGAAGACTTGATTTTTTTCATGGACTATCTGTCTCATACAATATTGTCACGACATGGTGACAGTTTTAAAATTATGTAAAAAAAATATTTTAATAAATATTTCAACTTTTACTCTTTGGTCATGAGATAAACTTGGATCTGCATCCAGTTGCTTAGATACTAGACAGAATTGTTGATGTTTGACTTAATAGTGTCTTGTCAAAGTGTCTGCGTCGCTCCTGCAATTAAAGAGCAGTCTTCTGCATCGTGTTTTGGTTACAAACGGCTTTTGGCAAACTGACATGATACAATAAAGTTGTGACTAATTTCCAACACAGCAATTTAAATATTTAATTTTTAGATAAAATAAATGTTTTAAACCAAAACACTAAAAACAATACCTTTATGAACCCTGCTCTGCTTATAAACCATGGAAGTCAGCAGCACATCTGAACCCCGCTTGTGTGCTGGCTTTACACAAAACCACTCTGACACATTTACTGTACAAGGAGCCCTTCAAACTGTGTGTCCTGCTGCCTGTTGGACCTCCAGGCCTCATTAATATTGTAAACTGGTACTTAGCGGACAAAAGATGGCAAAGACCAGAGGGGAGGACACCTGGGGCAGAAAGACCAGAGAGGATGTGGGAAAGAAGTAACTGTTTGTCCATCTATCCGATTGGTCATGTGTGTGTGTTTGGACAGATGGATGCTACATCAGCAGAAGTGTACTTAAATCTAAAAGCTTTATGTGTTCATGTTCAGGTCTCAGTGGGCAAGATTTTATAACTCTGTGTTGGAGAGGCACAGTTTCATATTTTCTTTTGGGCTATTAATGATGTGTTTTAATGCACAAGTTTAAATTGAAGGATTTAAATGTGTGTGTTGTTCTGACACTGGAAATGCTGAACAAAAATTAATTTGATATTCATTCTCCTGATGAGTGGTTGTAAATTGGGGTGGGCATTTATCGTATCATTTATCGTGATACATTTATTATTAGAAGAATTTTGATTCATTGTTGTCACAATAAAGTTCAATTGATTATGTTTAAAAAAAAACAACTTTTCTTACTGTCGAGGATTGTTAGTTTACCTGAATTCTCCACTGTATATTCAATAAAAGCATCAATAAATACCAATACATTTTAAAATACAGTTGCCATGTGCGGCTGCCCAGTGGCAACTGGTAGAGCTGTTGCCTTGCAGCAAGAAGGTTCTGGGTTTGATTCCTGGCCCCGGTCTTTCTGCATGGAGTTTGCATGTTCTCCCTGTGCATGCGTGGGTTCTCTCCGGGTACTCCGGCTTCCTCCCACAGTCCAAAAACATGACTGTCAGGTTAATTGGCCTCCAAATTGTCCTTAGGTGGGTGTGTGTGCGCGTGTGTGTGGGGGTGTGTGTGTGCATGTTTGTTTGTCCTGTGTGTCTCTGTGTTGCCCTGCAACAGACTGGCGACCTGTCCAGGGTGACCCCGCCTCTCGCCCGAAACGATAGCTGGAGATAGGCACCAGCACCTCCCGACCCCAGTAAGGGACAAAGGTGTAGGAAAATGGATGGATGGACTTGTCATGTGCCGATTAGTGATACAAATCACACATCTTTTTGTGACTGGTGTCTTGAGAATGTTTTTCAAGAGCAGTATGTGTTTGTGGAGCTACAATTGTTGTGACACCCAGTCACAATCAAAGAGTTACCTAAAAAAATCTGTAATTCATACATTTTACTGTCACTGTTATTGTTATCACAATAGAACCACAAAATATCACGATTAAACATTTAACTGTAAACGTCTACTTTGAGCATATTTCTTTTGTGATCTTTTTCCCTGAAAGTTATAACTGAATAAAATGCTGAAGCTTTTACTTGTTTGTGTGCAACAAAAACAATGTAGCAGAGGAATAGGGAAAGAAGGCCTTGGTGAGTGCCAGAGAATCAAAGATGTGAAAGGATGTGTTCATGTCTCCTTCAGCTAAAGGCTGCTGCTCAGCCTGAGTCTCCACAGCATTGGCTCAGTTAACAAAATCAATAAGGCTGCATGTGTGTGGACGTGTCACGAGGAGTTTATGAGTGTGTGGAGGGAGGAGGCTTGAGTGTGGACAGGTGACAGAGTTGTTCCCATGGCGGGATGAGCCTATCCATCCGCATCAATTATTGAGGCATCAGGACACGCTGAGAGCTCTGAGGAGAGCCAGTGAAGGGCTGGGGGGTTACAGGTCAGGAGACCAGGACTCAGAAGGGCTTTGGGCTGCAGTGTCACTCAGCCACATACACACATGTTCATCCAAAAACAGAAAATAAAATGTAAAAATGGTGCGCGCTATCGTCTCAGTGTCCTTTGGTCAGTTCGGGCCTTCGTAAAGGAATCGGTTTATTTTCCCACCCCATTATTTCCAAAGCCACTAAATCGGAATTCTGACTTTTTCTCTCAGATTTCTGATTTCAATCTTCTGAAGTCAAAAGTATTAGTTCTACCAGCTGATTATTTCATATATAACATTGGAAAATGTCTTGTTATAAGTGAAATAATCTGCCAGAGGGATCAGTATGACTATTTACAGCAATATTAAAGAATGATTTACCCAAAACAAACTTCTATATCGCTAAAAAGTTACTTGTAAGTTAATTTTGTCTTATTTCAAGTGTACCAAGATATTTGCACTAGTAACAGGATAAAATACTTGATAAGATTTTGTGCTTTTGCAGTAAATGTCCCTTTTGTCATTCCCCCATGACACCACGCTCTTTATTTCCCCCACTTCCGCCATCAAATGTTCAGACAATACTATCCTAAGACGTACCGCTAACCTCTGAGCTTTCCTTCCACTCAGTTTTTCCTTCACATGCGTCATTATGGGACTCTCTATGACCAGAGTTATTACTTGAGAAACAGCACATTCTTTTTGTTTTAAGTGAATAATGACCAATATTGAGAGGATAATTATTAAACCTTTAGCTCATTCTCTCCTCTCATTCCCCGGGTCGAGGGTCTCCCGTGCGTAAGGGTGAAAGCACATACACATCAATCTACTGTTCCACTGCAGACATATCCAGAGTTTATTCAGACAATCAAATGCATCAAATCATACCAATAACACACCAGAATCATCAGAACCTCAAAACCACAAGACAAACATCAATCACCTGTAAGAAGCAGAAAAATGGACAAATACAGAGACCGAGAGCGCCGGTGCCGCCGCACCCCAACGATCTGATTAATTATTTTAGCTAAAGGAAGGTCTGTTCTCTTCTCTAATGTATGCAGTCTGGGAGGTCCCTGCTCCCCTGACTACAAGGAGTTTTAAATTTCAAAGGGAAGATGCTCTAAACTGTTGTTGTGGGACCTGGTGGGGTCCTGAGAAAAGCAGCATTTCACACCTCTGTGTGAGATCTGAGAATCTCTCCAGGTGTCCTCCTACACAAACACATGACAAAGGACCCCAACCTTTATATGGGTTCAGGAAATGGTTATCTCCACGCAGCTCCCTCCTGTTGTCCTAGAACAGATGTTTGCTGTAAACTAAGAACAACAGGAGGCTGTTTTTGGTCAGAGTTCTCCTCTCACCCAGAATATCAAAAAAGCTGATTTGGATGTATGAACTGGCACAATTCTCTTCTACTGATCAAATTATGTTGACTGAGCCACGAATATAAATCTAACTTAAAATTGAGGCCTAGTCAAGGCAATGTTGATCTGTCTAATATTTAAACATGTGCTTAAAGTTAAAACTAGCATAATTGAATTATCATTTCCAACACCAACAAAATTAGGAGACGCTGAACCGAAGGTGTTTGTACATTTTACATTCAAAATTAAGGAATTATTTGCCTTACAAGCTTACTTGTAACTTGTAGTGGATCCATATGCATGGAGGCTGAGGCATCAAGTGAATTTGAAGATTTAATGAAAATGGTGAAAATGCAAGCTTACAAAAACCACAGGGAGCCAGAGCAGAACAAAAACCAGAATCCACAGAGAGAAAACCAACAAGGAGATAAAGGGAGGTCATGATACAGGGGGCAGTAACAGGGTTTAACAGGAAGAACCACTGAGGAGTGAGAGGAGACATACAGGGAGATTGAATGCTGAACAAAAGACGTGGTGCTGATGAGCTAATGGGTTGCAGGTGTGGGCAAAGAGCAGAAAGCAGACTGAGTAGAGAGAGAGGAAGAGGAAAAGGAAGTGACACAGGGAGCAAGAGAGAGAGCACATGGGGCAGGGGAATCAATGTAACCAAATAACTAGACAAAGAAACTTTATAAAACTAGAGTAAGAAAGGACTAGACGCCAGAAATAAATATAACTAGAACTGCTAAGTAGGAGCTAAAATTAGAAACAAGGCAGAACTATCTATAAGAAAATAACACAAATAACGACAAAACACTAAAACAAACTCAACCAACCAAACCAAAGATCCTATCAATTTTGTGTTTTTCCAGTAGATCCCCTCTTGTCTTTCTTTAAATAAGGAAGAGTGCTGTCACTCTTCCATGACAGCACTATCTTCATTTTCTCCAATTCCTCCACCCAATGTTCTGACTACTCCAGCCTCTCATCCTTCTCCTCCCACCCCCCACTCCTTAACCTCCCACCTCTCTCACCCTAGCTTTCCCCTCCACTAGCGCTGGCTACATTAAAGGCAGGGATGGCTGATGCATGTAGCGTTAAAGGGGCGGACGGCCCAGCTGTGCCTGCCTACGTCTGGGCCGGGCCCTGGCTCATGAAATATTGACGGCCGAGTGTCCCTTCCAAGAGCTGGCTCGCTCAGTCTTGGGAGGAGACGTGGGGGGGAGCAGGAGGGACACATTAATATTTTAGACTGCAATCTCCTGCTTGACAAACTCCCCCATGTGATTGGCTAAAAAGCCGCTCACTTTGCCTAGCAAGCACTCACTTTATTCGCCCCACATCACCCTCTTTTTCGTCTTCTTACCTTTCTCTGGGTCTCCTCAATCTCAGCTGTTCACCATATTTGCGGTCTTTCCTCTAAGATTCCTGAGTGTGAAGTTTGGCATGGAGATGCCTTGGAATGAGCTGCAGCGTGTGTGTGGATGCAGCGTGTGATGCAGGAGGTAATTAATTATGGCTGGTGATTTGGTTTGGTAGTTACGGAGCCCCCAAACTCGGTTTGCCGTGGCCCCTCGGGGCCGGGGGGTTTTTGCCTGCAGGTCCCACCAAATGAAGTGGCATCCATTTTTTATGAAGAGCAGGTTATCCTATTTAGTCGGATTAAAACAAGCGGTGAAGGAGGAGTTGACAGCGAGCCATAATAAAAGGAAAAAATCTCATATTTTCTCCCGCTTTCTTTACTTTACTCTTAAGATTTTCTCAAAAACATCCCCCTCCTCCGGTTTCTCCATCTCCACCACCTGTCCCATCAGCTCCATCTAACACACTCCCCCCACCTCTCACACACCACCTACCCATTAACCTGGTTATGTGTGCAGAGTGCTTTGCTGACCCTTTGCCAGGTGTGGTGCAGCCCTTCTGCATCGCTGCTAATCTCACATAAACTGTGTTTTTTTCTCTTGACTGAATCATCTTATTTATTTTCTGCTTTGGCTTTATTGTCACCTTATAATTTAACTTTTGATATCCGATACACATTTTTGTTCTTGCACAGCACCGTTAGCATTTCTTCAATAGGAAAGAACATTAACATGAGTGGAAATTGCAGCTGAGAAAATTAAAATTAGCTGTGAATAATTTATTGACTGGAATCATCTCTGCCTTTGCTTTCACAGTGGATGAGTAGATTCAGCCTTTTTCTGCTTTTTTTAATCAACCAGTGAGATTATTTCTGTATTGACAGCAGCGTTTCTGTTGTGTATCTAACTTTGGTCTCCTCACTCCAGTCTTCTGTCTCCAAACAGCATGAATATTAGACATTTTTCTCTGAATTGAGTCAAATAATATGTCTAATTAGTATATGAGGAATAAACATAAAGTCAGGCTGAGAAATATGACGATAATAAAAACTAGTTCCTAACCAAAAGGAACACACAGACCTCATAAAAAAATCACACACATTCTAATTGATAACCAGAGATATTTACACTGGGAAGAGTGATGATAGGATTAATTATAGGATTAGTAAGTTTAACTTTATCCACAAACTTCAATGTTATGGTTAAACTTTTTATCATGATTTATTCTGAGTTTAATGTTTTAGACCAACACAGAAACTGAAATGAAACTGAAATTGCCTAACCTCAGTTAAATTGAGCAAAGATGATCTGTGAAGAACAGTTTTCAAATCTTTCCCCAGATCCTCAATTGGATTCAGGCCTATACTTTGACTAGACCATTTTAACCCATGAATATGATCTAAACCATCGGGTTGTATCTCTGGCTGTATGTTTAGGGTCAAGGTCAGGAACCTTTACAAGGCTAGGAGCCATTTCTGCCTCCAGTAAAGTTAAATAAAAATTGCTTAGACCCAACTCTATTTTATTTATTTTTATTTTTTAAAGATTTTTAAGAATATGGTTTGCAACCTATTCTTGAATATATTTTTACTGTTATTCCTGTGGAATTGCATATATTACATGAAAACATCTGGGAAAGGCTGCTAGAACTAATACTTCCTTTGAAATGACCTTTACCTTTTGGAGCTGTGGTCAGTCCATTACCATTTTTGACCAAAGCTGCTAAGAGCACCAGTAAAAGGCCTAAATTGTTTAGTTTTTTTTTTTCATAATTAAAAATGTGTCAGTTTACTTCAACATCACAATGCAATGCTTCATTGTGTCAAAAAACATAAATCTTTACAATGAATCACTTCATCTTTTGTCCAGCTTTACGTTTCAATTGAATGAAGCCTCCATCCTGCAAACTGAGCAGGATAAATGATTCAAGGGCAGCTGCTGGGGTAACTACGCTCCTCTCAGCAGAGAAGGTGTGAGGAAGATTAAAAAAAAGACGTTTTCCTCCTGGGCTTTCATCACAACCAGAAATCATCCCACTGAGCTCTACCGAGAGCAAAACCCGCCACCCAAAAGTCTAAAAGCTGGATGAATTAGTAACTCTTGCACTTGTGTCGTTTCCTGAAACATTTAGGTGATGAGGAGCATATTTCTGAGGTATTTTTGGCTTCAAAACGGCATATTTGATAACTTTTGATAACAATAACTAAAACTTATCTACATTGACAAGCAAAATGTTTTTGCATCAGGCTACATAGTTGCTACATCGATGAGCTGCTCTATGCTGTAGTTGGGATATGTTGTTTGCTGCTGAACATAATCATTTTGTGACTAAAACAAACATTATTTTTACATCAACTTCTAAGTTTTGTGAAAATTCTGTTAAAATTATTGGAAGGCTCAGACCAGTCCAATACCGGTACCGGTCCACATTCTCTGGGGAGAAAGACTCACCTACATTTTTAGCTATTGGAGTTACGCTTAAGAAAAATGTATCTAATCAAAGAATGTCCTGAATATGTGTGCAGGGCTGCACCAACTGCAGTTTTCTGGTTACTGATCTTTAAAAAGCCTGACCTGCCGATTTTGATTTTGGCTAATATGAATTTTTTTGTCTAAAATGTTGCTAAATATAGCAAGAAACTAACTGAGTCAGCAACAGTGGGGTGAATATTGTTAACTGCAAACATCTAGACCTGACCTGGTGGGCTAGTCTGTCAGTCAAACTTCTCACTGCAGAGCAGAAAAGGACAGAGGCTAATTTATAAACCTTTGCTGATGAAGATTAGAGTGGAACCCTGGTATTCACCACTTACAAATACCAGAAATCCAGGACCATGAAGAGACTTTGGAAGGGCAGGGGCTCAAAGTTAAAAAAGGGCACATTGAACAAGATCTTAAAACACAGTACAACAACATAGCAACAACCCATATTAATCAAGAATTTAATTGGATCCTACTATATCATTGTCATCATGCAGGGACAATACAAAGCAAATGTAGTATATTTTTCCCAACAGGTATAATGTTGCTTTTTCTACTGCTGACAGTCCTGGAGGGCTGAGCTGATCTGAGACTGTTGCTGTTAAACAGACCGGAGGAGAGCAAATTTGCTTCCATTTTACTAATTAATCCCTAATAATATCTATTTAACCTCTACAACAACTTGGCTGCAGACTGCTTTATAGATCAAAACTCAAAGGGGTTAACTCTATATAATTTTTAATGTTAGCACCTCTGAGAGATCTGGAATTGTAAGACTGGGATATCAAGGCAAAGAAAACTCAGTAGCTGCTGGTAGGGGCCATTCAGGGGCCCTTAGATATGGTTTAATTGTAACACAGGTCATAGATCTAAACCTGTAGCATTCATTTATAGAGAATGACAATGTTCTAAAATTTTATTGTAATGCAGCTGAGAAAAAAAATTACATTTAGGATTTAATTAGGACGTTTACTTTGTTTACCCTGCATGAACAGTCCAGAGATGTGCGATGCACATCTCTGGAATCAACCTGGAATCTAATTGGGATCCCCTGGTAGCCGCTATGTCAGTCCACCGTTGCTTTGGGGTGTACAGACATAGTCATGTTTGGCCACAATCAAATGTGGCCAAACATGCCACATTTAATTGTGGCATGTTTGGCTTTATGCTGCGGTTCTAATTATTGCTACAGAATTTTCATTGATGTTTATTTTATGAACTCCAATTGCTATGGGCCGAATCTTCCTTTGACACTTGAGGCTCTGCAATAACTTCTATTTTCAGCTGCTCACCTCCAGCCCAGATCCCGTCAGCAGCGGCTTTAACCCGCCAGGTAGTAACGTTAAGGAGAAGCAGAGCGAACAGTCAGCAGTTGGTACCCTGGCGCGGTACCCTGGCGCGGTACCCTGGCGCGGTACCCTGGCGCGGTACCCTGGCGCGGTACCCTGGCGCGGTACCCTGGGCTTTGAGGTGCGTCGCGACTCGTGGTGACAGTCACAGTTCCGTGTCTTATATCAGGATATCTGATATAAAGACAGACATTCTTTCTATCTGTCGGTGGGACCGACTCAGACTGCCTGTAGCGAAAGTCAGAAGATGATTGCAGACTCTGAAAGTGCTGCCTCAGGACTCTGGATGACTCCGTTTGTCAGGGTTCCTGTGTGTATGCAAGTATGAGTAGTCTTGGTGGAGAACCTGGGCAGCCTACACAGGTGGAGCTCATCAGCCTCATCAGAGTGCTGGGGATAAAGGAGCAACAGAGCCTTCACTCAGTGCTGGGTGGTTAACGTTCACCGGTAGTCTCTCTGGTCTCCTCTGTAGTGAGCTGTCACAAGCTTTTTGACCTGTGTCTTGAGTATTTCCCAGAAGTCTCATTGTCCTTGTGTTTGCTGCCTCTAGGTTCGTCACTGGATCCAAGCAGGCTGGGACCCATGCGGCGGACAACAAGAAGGATCAGTTACCTGTTTTCTCCTCCTGTGGAACCAACCTGCGAGTTACCTGCCTCCCTGCTCCGCCATTCCCCTCTTCTCCACTCGGCTCCATCAGACATCTGGCTCCCTGTGTTGCCAGATGTCACACTGACAACCACAGCTCTGGTTTTATCAGATTTAAACGTAAGAGAAGAAAATAAACAACATAATCTAATCATAGTTCAGTGACTACGGAAAGGAGAAGTTTTAGTGTTTTGATTATTTCCACATGACCTGAGATTAAAGTCAGCAAAACATAAAATTATCCATCGGGGACTTTACAGGAATCTCAAATTAAACGGTGGAGAAAATTGTTGTGATTCACTCAGTGGAGATGTTGTTTTGTTGTCTTCAAACCGACGAAAGCTCATTTTCATATCGCTTGCCTCCCATCTTATGAGCAGACATTTCATTGGCCTCCCCGTCTACAGCAGCTGAGGCACTCTTGATGATTGCAAGTTCAAGTTTCTTTATCCCAAAATGAAATCATGGCATGTTGAGAGAATGAAAACGTTACATTCTGGACATGTTTCTTAACAGCCTCTGAAGGTAAAGTTTTGGCTCAGGTGTTGTGCAGATCGTCCCATTGATTGTATATCCAGTAATCTGTGGAGAAGTGCAGCGATGAGTGACTGACAGTTTTTTCCAGTGCACATGTTGGATATGGGAACAGATATTTAAGGACACATCAAGTGTGAAATTGAAATGTTTTCCATTTAGCTCGTGTGTGTCTGACCTTACTTGAAGAACGATTGCATTCGAACAGCCTTGTCAAAATTCAAATATACCTTTTAATACCTGAATATTCTAATGACATAAGGCCTTTCGTCCTCTGTGTGGTTAGTCGGCTGAGACGATTTTATTTTGATTAAGAAAAGTTGGTCTTCAACATGAGGCTCTTTAGCCACAATTGACTCTTTGGATCTTCCACCATGGCTCATTAACTACAAATAAAAAATAAAAAAGGCTGAAAAAAAGAACCAACTCATTTATTATTTTTTTTTTTTAAAAAGGCAAAGTAAATGTTGGCTTTAGCAGTTTTTTTTTTTATTTTTAGGAAATAATTGCATTGTATTTTCACAAGAGAATCACATCAAAAATATAGGTAATATCAAAATACCATTCAGCAGAAATAAGAAAGATGGGAAATACTAGCTTCTGTGTCATGCCAAGGTGGTTTCCACTGTTCATATTAATGCATGTCCTGCTATATTTGGTGTTTGAACTATTAAAATTGGCAGTTGTAAGCATTTTTAATGGGGTCTGAAGGATTTGCATGTTTCCACACTGTACTGAAATTCAAAATTAGGGTCTTGATGGGTCTCATTGGCTGATTTAAAAACTGTTCTCTTCCCAGTAAATACTGTTTTCCTATTAAAAGCCTGATACATTGGCCTGTTATAAAATGCAACAAAATACAACAGCTTCAGAGATTTTGTAGTCTGTACATTTTTTGTCCCATTTGAAAGGGAACAACTCAACTTCTCATAAACTATTCAGCACATTACTGTAGCTGGTGAAGTCATCAGCTGATTCTGAAACAAGTCTCCTTCTTAGAGTACCAACCCTCTTTTCACCAAATGATGTCATTTACCAACTTGAGTGTTGCAAACACTGCTGTAATGGACAGGATGTGAAGTCAAGTGGAAGGACAAAGAACTGTTGTGAAAAAGAAAAATGTGAAAGTTACTTTTTGATATCTTTGAAAACATTTTTCTCTGTCAACCTCAAATTAGTATTTTTTATGTTTACTGGTATGATTTTCATGTTGTAGTATGTAATCATTCTGAACGTCCAACATCAATAATGCCCTTTGGCTTCTGGCCAAATTCTTCTACTGCCATGTATCCCTTACCAACCTTGGTGTATATATGCAGATAACTGTCACACTTCAAACATTAGATAAATATTGTGTTCCTGTAATCATTAACTTCCAGAAAACTGCAAAACAGCTGAAACGTGGTTTCAAAAGGAATTCTACCAAATACTAAGCAAAGGTTTAAACTTGTGATTTAAAGAAACTTCAGAGAATTCTTTAGAAAATAACTCATTCTGGCATTTAGCAAATAGAAATTACCACGGTAATCTTGAGTGATGAAAAACAGGAAACGTTAGATACAGTCTAAAATCAGACAGTGAGAAAATAATGGTTATGTGTTGTTTTATAGAGTATCTATGTGTGATTTAAACTGTACATGTTTACCATTCTGCATGAGTAGCAATATCTGGAGCTGGTCTGTTACCTCCAGTGGGCACTTTTGTCATAGCAACAGTAATAACAATAAGTTTTTGATAGTTGTTTAAGTGTGTTGAAACATCCTGTTGGTCTGAGCATGTTGAGCCAGATCATTTATTACTTCCCACATGGGTATTTTTTAGATTCTTACCCTCTCAAGCAAACATTGTAAATTTAACATGGCTGGGACTGCCATAAGATCTGCCCTCCACCCCTCACAAGGTCTAATCGTTTGCTGGAGGGAATTTCAGACAGAGAGAGAGAGTGGGGAATGATATCAAATATTTACTGTCAGCTTCTACCTAACAGTGACATAAACTGCATCAATTTAACATGGCCGCCAGTGGAGACAAAAGGCGGGACTGGGAGAAGCACACTTCCTGAAGTGTCGCGTCAGGCAGAGGGAGGCTGGGTTGGGATATGAAGCACTGCATATAAAAGTGAGGAGAGGGACACAGAGCTGATGTTTGACCTTTGCTGCTTCACTTTAGCAGGAAGTCATGCCGAGGTTGCGCGGGTGACCTGAGATTCTGGGCGCCTGCTCACTTGCAGTCAACTTTGTGTGCGTGTGTTTAAATAAATGCAAATCCATGCATGCATTCACTTTTCTGCTATGTGTGTGTACGCATATGGCATCCTAGCATCCGTGCATGTTTAGGCCTTAAATTACGGGTGCTGTTTGTTGAAAGGTCCAGTGGAGCGCACAGTGACAGATGATGTGAATTATTGATTGCAGACTTCTCTGTGGAGTGTGTTGGGTCTTGTGCTCTTTCTCTCTCTTCTCTGTCTTTCTCACAACACTTTTCTTTCTTTTCTTCTTTAGATCTAATCTTTTTTTTCTTGAACCTCATCTCTCCATCTGAGGCGTCCTCTGTTTTTTCTCCATCCTTTTATAAAATCTACATTTTGGGCTCATTCACCCATTGATATTTGCACACAGATAACCTTAGGCAAATTCAAATTTGCTCCTGTTTATTTAAGCAGACTGATTTTTTTTGCACTATTAGAATGAATAGATGAAAAAAAATATTTTGAAGGAAGACATTATTTTTAACAAAAGGAGTGAAAGCAATGCCAGTAGTGAGGAAAAACTGATGTAATCTCCACTGTAGAAGTTAAAATGATCCCTAATTTATTCATGTTCATGTACAATCTGTGGTGTGTCACCAGCTGCATTTCCATTAACCTTAAAATAACTCAAATTCTTACTAGAACCAAGTAAGAATTTGGTTAAAAAAATAACATGTTTTCACTAAAACGTTTTTGAGTGTATTTAATCTGCGATAAAAACATTCAGTAAGAGTCACACGAGTCATGTGATCAACAACCAGATGTTGCTATTGGTGGAAAAGACACAGAAAAAGAGGGTGATAATGCAGCATGGTTTTAATGATTTATCACATGAATAAACTTATTCAAGTGTGATTTTAATTGCGTTATTTAGTGGAAGCAGTGGAATTGCGAAACTGTGTTTCTTTTTGTCATTAGTGAAATATCGACCAGGTTTGGCACACATTTGTCATGGAAACGGAGCCACTGACGGCACTGTTTGTCCTGTAAGGTCTGGTTTAGCTTGGTTTCCAATCAAATTATTTTAAGGCCTGTACCTACTTAGGAGATTTTCATTTTTAATTGAATGCTGTAGCAGCATCTGAATCTTATTTATAATCAATAAATCTAACTGGAAACACAGTTAGTGGAAACACACTGTAATTTGGAAATAAGAATTTCTCCCTGATTTTGTTTTGCATGAAGGTACATTTCTCCTCTATACTGTTTGCAGTGGGAAAAACAGAAAAACACATTGTTCAGCCAAGAGAATGTGTGTTTTTGAAGCGTAACTAAACCTTTAATCAAGTTTTATGCAGATAAACTGCATAAATTGATCTTTAAAGTGTGCTATACGTATATTTCTGCATAAATAAAATAATAAGTTTGCATTTTTTTGCAAACTTATTCTGCAATATTTTCCCTAAAGCTATCTCTGTGCTGACTTTTTTGGTTTGAATGGTGCTACTGTAGTCAATTTTTTCTATTGGATACAACGGTACAATTTGTTGGAGGTTGTATAATGCTGTGAGCCTATTTCCAATAGCCCAAGTAATTGTGTTAGAATGCATGGAGTTACAAATTCTCAACAAGACTTTCAGATGGATAATGAGCCAAAACATAAGGTTCAATAAACAAAGAAATGCTCCAGCAGTCACAAAATCAACCTTTTTCATGTCCTCTGATGTAAATCCCGGAAGAATATTTGCAAGGTTAGCTCAAAGTAAAATAAATATAAAGTTGTTTTTTCTTTTTTATGAGATTAAACTACTGTATGAATCTATTTTACCCTTTTCCCCCATTTCTACATGAGGTGCCAGTAAGCATGGATGTAATATTAACAGAGATGTAGAAACTATGGGAGAAGGACAGAATAATTTTATCCTAAAATAGTAAACAGTAAACAGTCACCTCTTACATAGAGACACAACACAGTCTGAAAGTCAGAACTTTACTTTTGACCTGTCATAAAAAAAACAAAAAATAAAAACACTCTTCCTTCTCGCTTTAGCTGCCACCTCAGGCTGAATCACGCACCTCTCACCCTGAAAGGCTTCAGATGCCCTCTGAGTGCCACAACGTGTTCATTTCCCTTCCTGCAAATGGCCTCCACATACTCATACACTTGACTCAGTCCTGTCTAGACCAGCTGAAGCATCGTGTGTGTGTGTGTGTGTGCGTGGGGGTGTGCGGGTGTGTGTGTGCGTGGCTACTGTGTTCATTTTTAGAGGTGACAAACTACTGGAACTCTGAGTGAAAGGACAGAGGAGAAAAAAATTACCTCACTGCAAAAAATGTTACATCTCATTAATATTTCACTGGCCCATGTCTCACCATGGACATCTCACAAAGACCGGGTCGCTTTTATTCACTTCACAATTTACTGGACTCATTACCATCCGTCTAATGCCATGACCTGTCTGCTAAGGTCATTTTTGTCCTCATCAAACATCCGTCTATCTAAACATATCACCAAGTTATCTTTTTATCATATGATCCAAATCAATATTAGTTTCGGATCAATACTAGTATTGCAAGATTGAAACTTTAGTTCCAGATTCTCTCTTGAAATTATATTTTATTTTTGTGCTGTTGTTTTTCAACTCTAAATAAAAAAATTGTTTTTGATTTACTTCAAATTATTATTGTTTTGCATTTTGTTTTAGGGAAAAACTCAAGACAATCTTTTTGTTATTGTATTTTTCTGTTTGTGATGTTAATATGTCATGAAAAATATTTTGTAAATACTTTTAACCTTTGTCCAAATATTTACCTGCAGGTCTTAACTAAATAATTTAAAGAAAAGGGAAAAAAACACAAAATAACTTCAAGGTCAGAATTTGATGATATATCAAACTTACATTATAAAAACTATTGTGTAATATCATATCGGTATAAGTATCAATATTCATATTGGTGATACTGTCCCTATGTTTACTTGGTGTTGATACCAAAATATGCAATATCGCAACCCTATACAATCATCTCAATAAATAACTTCTTGATCTGAATATTTAGGAATGAAAAAAATGTTTATTTCAATTTTTATCAGATTTTTGATCCTGGAGACATTTTTCCATCAAACGGAGAGCATAACAATGCCTGCACACACTCCAGGCATCAGCTAAAAGCAGTCCTCCAGCGCCACTGTCCACACAGCCAAATGAAATCCTCAATCACCTGCGTCGCATGTTGGCGGGTTTTTCATAAACCACTCATATTATTCAGGTGTGTTGGAGCAGGGATGCATCCCAAAGGGTCTTTAAATCCCACCTCAAGCATGTTTGAATAAAAGCATGTAAACAGTGTCAAAAATAGCAAGCCAGCTGCAACACAAACACACCCTATCATCATACTACAGCACACACAAACACAGATAAACTCAAAGAGACAGAAAACCAGCGAGGTGTTTATTGATTTAGGCATGAACATCGATCACATGCACAATTAATTGTTCTTTGAGGCGGAACACCTCCGATCATCATCTAACTTCAAGTAGAAATCAATGGTGTAAGGACAAAAGGGTGGAGGGTGAAATGGGCCAAAACAGAGATTTAAAGATTTATTTCTCCACATAAAAGAGGAAAAAGAAGTGAGGCTGATCAATTAATAAACACACTAATTTACATTTGGAAATGGTTGTTGGGATCTATAATGTAGGAATGAAAAATAATACTTTCATAGATGGACAGGGTTAAGTACTTGTCAATCCTCCTAATGGGACAACAATCCTAAACATACTGCTAGAGCTGCAATGGGATAGTTTAGAATAGGGGTGTCCAAAATGTGGCATGTGGGCCATTTGTGGCCCTTCAAATGATTTAGTTTGTCTCCTGACCACAATTCAAGCATAGTAAAGAAAAACATGTTGAGCAAAAAATTAACAATTGATGGACCAAAACATTTAGAAATTTTCTATTTTTCTTTTAATGAACCAACTGGCCAAAGCCTTTTTTTAAATGTGTTGTACCTTTAATGATATACAGATTTAATAAAAATTGTGTTTATTGTTGAGCAAGTAAAGCAAAAAAGAAGAAAAAGTCAGAAATCACAAACCAATTTTTATTTAATGAATTTTCAAAGTTTTGAAAGTTTGGATGCCACTGGCTTAGATCAAAGCATAGTCAAGTGTTAAAACGGCCTAGTCAAAGACCAGATGTCAACCCAAATGAGAATCTGTAGCAAAACTAGAAATCAGAAATACACAGGCACTCACCAGACATGAACTTTTGGTGTTTTGCAGATGAAGAGGCAAATACAGAGTTACCCCAAAAGTCTTGCAACTTTTGCTAAAATGACAGTTGCTTGTCTAAAATACTGACTCAAGAGGGTTGCATATAAATGCATGCTTTTCGTTTTAGATTTTAATTGTAGCTGGGTGCCAAATTCTCTGTAATCTGTCAAGAGAGAGTTTGGTGAAGGTAAGGTTTGAATGACACTGCTCTGTCTTGATCTGTGACACAAAATCCTACTGAAATACTTTGAAATGTTTAGTTACATAATGCAAAATGTTCAAGAGGCAAAGTCCATCAAGATTTCAGACTAAGAAAACAAGTCAAAAACTATACTCTTCATCAATTCCTCAGGATGAAAATACCAATTCTGCCAGCTCAACTGAACTTCAAGTCTACCTGCTTGGCTTTTACTTTGGCATGAGTGGTTTTCTGTGTTGGGCAGGTAAGAAATAAAAACATATGGAGAAGCAAATGAAAAGAAAACCTCACACAGCATTAGACTTAAAAGAGTAGGGCCTCCGGGGCAGTAGAGATTGGTGTAGCACAGGGGTTGAGAAGACAGGCTTATTGAGTGTTATTCAGATATGGCCAGAAGTCAGAATTCAGATCTATTCCAGCAACACCCCTGAGCTGAAAGCACAGCGGCTGATGGCAAAGTCAAACATCTTAAGCCGATGCTTATTTTCAGCTCTTGACTTGAATGGTTGTGTGCGCATTGAGATCCAGAGGGAAACGAGAAATCACGAGACTGAAACACAAACAACGAAGATAGACGGAAAAGTAACAACCTCAAACTCACTGTCTCGGCAAAAAAAATCATAAAAAAAACTAAATCTCCAATGACTTTCTGTGAAATTCAAATTCCACCCCCAGCCGATCCCACCGGAGAGGGAGTGATGGAGCAGAGGCTGGTTGGATTATTGGACAAGGTGGGGGATAATTAAAGGAAACCAGGGCTGCGTTGATCCGCATGAAGAGTGACGCCGAGCTTCTGTCAGCTGGCACGGACTCGGCACGAGACAGAACTGAAGACAAAAAACCGTATATGAAATGAAAGAGAGATTTGGAGAGTCAGATATCGAAAAAGGACGGAGGAGGAGGAGGAAGAAGACATGACTGAGGATGACAGCAAGTTAGAAGACTTGAGATGAAGACAGCGATGCGAGAGAGCACTGTCATAATCATCTTTTTGACTTATTTCTCTTTCACAACAAATCTCTCTCCTCTTTTCCGTCTCTGCCCTCCTCCCCATTTGTTAGCCCCCCTCTCTCCATCACCATCTCCATCTCCATCTCTCTCTCTCTCTCTCCAACAGGCTTCCAGCTTCAGAGGCAAAGCTCCATCTGATCAATAATGGATGCTGCTGTCTCCTACACTGCTGGAGAAGGGCCGGTACATTAGGTAATGCAGGGGCTACATTTAACTGGATGGGCTTGTTAATGCGTCCCGCTGGGGAAACATCCCCCCTACGTAACCCCCCCCTCTTTCTCCCTCTATTGCAACACACACATGCACACGCTTCATCCATCCACTCATCATGCCTGCCCCCTCACTGCCATGCAATGCAACTTTTTATTCAGAAGGAGGAGCTGGAGGAATAGTTGTGGACCACAGATCGTCTGGTTCAGCTGAGGAAGGCCTGTAGACGACAGGTGGGGTGAAGTGGCACCAAACATCTTCTGTTTTGGGTGTCTCCTTAAAGCTGCAGTGTGTACCTTTTACAAAAATATGTGTTTCCATATTTGTTTAAACTGTCTTTACGTTGTGATAGCATGAGACAGATTATCTGTGACCAAAAATTAAGCTCCTCCACTTCTTCCCATTGCTTCTATTACAGTCTATCAATATGTATGTCAAAAACAACCAATCAGAGGCAGGAGGAGAGTCTTAGCACTGTCAATTAAGCTCATGTACCTCCTGCTCTATGTGCTAATGACAGAAAAACAACTAAGATAAACAGATGCTCAGGTTATGCTAAGTAATTCTACAGGTGCATTAACTCCTGTAAAGCTTTTCTAAAACATACAGTTGGACGCCTAATATTGCTTTTATTTAGTTGATTTCACTGAAAAAATAGTCATAGGAAGGCTGCGCAATGGTGCAGTAGGTAGCACTGTTGCCTTGCAGCAAGAAGGTCCTGGATTCGATTCCTGGCCTGGGGTCTTTCTGCATGGAGTTTGTATGTTCTCCCTGTGCATGGGTTCTCTCCAGGTACTCCGGCTTCTTCCCACAGTCCACAAACATGACTGTCAGGTTAATTGGCCTCTCTAAATTGTCCCTAGGTGTGAGTGTGTGTGTGCATGGTTGTTTGTCTTGTGTGTCTCTGTGTTGCCCTGCGACAGACTGGCGACCTGTCCAGGGTGAACCGCCCCTCTCGCCCGAAACATTTGATGGAGGCAGCAACCCTCCCGACCCCACTAAGGGACAAGGGTGTTAGAAAATGGATGGATGAATGGAATAGTCATAGGATGCTAGGCAGTTGACAACAAACAGACAATGATGCTAACCAAGCCTGTCATTTTGTTATTACCCTTTTGAAAAAATAAACCCAAATTGGTAAACAAATAAACTTCTGTACGCTTTTAAGTCTCCTTGTAAGGGGAAATGCTGTCTATGACTTAGAGGTATAAATTATGGGGCGTGAATTTAGCAAAGTCTACGATTTGATCAAATGAACAAATACATCAGAAGGGAGGTGAATTACTTCCACAGACAAATTAGCACAACTTGAATAAGTAGAATCCATAGTTTATCCAGGCAAAAACAACTTGGGAGAACAGTCTCAGTCGCTCCGTTAAATACTTTCAGATCCTTGAACATTCACTGAGCAATTCTAAAGTTGATTAGGGCATTTAGATGTATTTTCATGTCTCTTCCTTCCTGCAGTTGTTGATTGATGCCACACCCATCCAAATTAGGAGTCTTTGTTTGGTGGACAGAGGCATGACAGTAAATAAGTAATGAAACTTTCTGAGAAAGCAACCAAAAAGGGTCAATATGTTCAGGCCAGTTAATAGAAGAACAAGCCAGAAGTTGCTTATAATAGGCCAACTTAGCAACTGAAGCTTCGCAGTTAATCAAATAGTGGACAAGTGGGTAGGATTTTAATGAGCCGCACTGGCATACAGCAAACCAGAGCAACAATGAAAGCTCCAAAAAGCACCACTCGGTTGGAATGTAGGCAGCAAATGTCTTTTCAAAGCAGAGGTTGACTACACTTCGTTCTTTTGGTTAAACTAACATTCAATCCAGAAAAAGAATCCACATCATGCAGATTAATAGATGTAGCTTTTTCTCTGGAATGATAGAAACTACTGACTGTGGCCACAATAACTGCACATAAACAAGAAAGTTAAACAATTGCACTTAAATTATAAACAATTAACCTATTCTGGTCTGAATACCTACTGTGGTTTGTATGGACCAAGGGGTCAGGTGTATCCAGTGCTTTGCATTGCACTGGGTGATGTGTGGTGGATGCCGCTGCTCTACCAAGTTGTTATTTGCCCATTCCATGAAGCTCTCTGCTCACTGTTGAGCTAATCTGACGACCACATGATTTTTGGAGGTCTGTAGTGACTGAGTCTGCAGACAGTTGGCCACCTCTTTGCACTGTGCACTTCAGCACACGCTGACCCTGCTCTGTCAGTTTACATGACCTACCACTTCATGACTGAGTTGGTGTCATTTCGAAACACTTCCATTTTCTTATAATACAGCTGATAGTTTGTGGAATATTTAGGAGTGAGAAAATTTCAGGACTGGATTTGTTGCACAGGTGGCGTCCTATCACAGTTCTACGCTGGAATTCACTGAGATCTTGAGATCGAGCCATTCTGTCACAAAGATTTGTAAAAACAGTCTGGGTGCTTCATTTTATACACCTGTAGCCATTAAAGTGATTCTGATCATTTGGATGGGTGAACAAATACTTTTGACTATATAGTGTATTATTATTTAAATCTAGAGATCAGAAATCAAGCTGTTTGTTTGCTCCGTTTTAGAACATAAAGGTGAAGATTAAGTTTAAACTCCATAAAAGTGGTGTAAATTGGCATAGTGTTGTTTAGTCAACAATTTAATCACCTCTAGAAGTGCCAGTTCTTGAGATGAATTCGGGATGAATAAGATAAAGAGGACTTTTAGAATTTTTTTCATAAAATCCAGCTAGATTCAATTTACATTTAAATCTATTCTAGGTCTGACTTATTATACTGGAGGTCTTAGAGCTGCTCCATGTCTCCTTGTCTCTTTCCTCTACGTGAGAGGCCCCCACTGGCCCCTCTCGGCCCTGTGCAGCCCCAAGATGAAAACCATGATTGGTCCTCTGTGGGAATTTTAAAGGACCTTCAATTAGTCGTCCAGGGAAGTGTCTGTTCCTCCCCACTTTGAATGCGGGTCTCGGCTGGGGTCTTGAACCTGAGCTCCATTCGACTTTCCCTAAAGTGGCTGTTTGAATCGTCCTGCCAGGTGACACGCATTGTATGCAAAAGAGAGGAGGAGGAAGGACAAGCACAAGGAAATAGTGACTATTTATTCCTTGTGGATTTTTTGACAATTTATTTTGTTACACATAAAACAAAAAACATGTGAAATGAAACCAATGGTTTTGGCCATTTGCATTTTAGTTAATTTAGAATTTATTGCTAAAGTTAAAGCTAAAGTTCTGTTGTGTATTGCAAAAGACATTGTTATCATTTTGTCAACCAGCCCTATTCTCACTGAACATTGTTTAACACCACCCTGCTAGCATTAACATCAGTTCTCTGCTCTGGTCCCATAAGCCCTTCTGCTTTTCTCTTTCTTATTCTTCCCTCACCTTTATTAACTGCTCTTCTTCGTTGCCAACTCAGCAATGTGCACAATGGTAACTAGTAGCCTCTTACCATTGTGCACATTTTATTATTATTATAAATAAACTCCTCTCAGTCATGCTGACTCTTGGCTATAATTCCAAGATTGGCATCATTTTAAAACATTCAGTTATCACTCTAGAATCAGAAACATAAAGAAACAAATTACTTATAACCTTTCCCAGTTTGCTGGCCATTGACCGTCTGCATAGGTTTATATACCAATGTATATGCTCATCATCAGCAAAGAAGTGCATTTAATCAGCAGCTATTCCCCTTTAAGTCCTACAGAAACAGCACAGGTCTACTCAAACACAGCATTTTAATTTTGGTTACATTTCTGTTCAGTAAATAATGACAGTATGAAATATAATGTGTGATTCTGTCCAAGTTAGAATAAAATAATTTCAGAAACAGATCATTTTAATCATGTCCTGATACATGAAATCTTATCATTGAGAGGATGTAGCTGTCATGTACCAAGGTGTGTTAGTCCTGTTGTAGAGAGAGGGAAAGGAGTATATTTCTGAAATTTCCTAGAAAAAACAAGAAAATACATGAATTTGAGAAGTTGAAGATTTTTGACATTTCAAAATTAAAAGATTTTCCAAGTCAAAAATCTTCAACTTCTCAAACTTAGGAATTTCCATGTTTTTCAAGAAATTTTCAGTGATTAATATTAAAATTTCTGAGTTTTTTGGTGGAAATTTCCTCTCCCATTTTCATATAGCTCTAATATAATCGTAATTACACCCTGATGTAAATGTTTAATCTGAGTGTTAGCATGGGGTCATTAAGAAAGCATCATGAAAGACGGACAAAGACAGAAAGGATGTAGGGGGAAGGAAGGAGGAGAAAAAATGACCTCCCCCCTTGGTTGGTGGGTAATGACTCTTGATGGGACAGGGATGCATGAGGAGGGTGAGAGGTGAAGGGTGAGGTAGGGCAGCAGGTGTGACTGTCATAACCAATATCTGACATGCAACTTGTGCTCTGCTGCTATTTGCATACACACACAAACACACACACAGGTTTAAAAGGAATCCTTATATTTTATTTTTTTTGTTTCCTGGCCATTCATCATCCACTCCTTTCCTTCTCACTCTCACTCCATCCACTCCCTTTTACCTTCACTACCCCTAATTTCCTTTCTCTTGACTGCAACCTGTCTTTCTCCTTCCTTCTCCAGCCTCCCTCTTTCACCCTCTCCACACTTGTCGTCCCGATTATGCAGATGAGCATTTGTGGCGGGGCCCTAAAAAGCAGATTAGGGCTGAGGAGCCTCTTGATTGTGACATGGCTATTCCACAGAGGCCAGCAGGAGGGCGGCACTTGCACACTCCTGCGCATGTTGTGTGTGCTTTGAGTTGTCATTCCAAACACAGCAGTGACCATGACCAGCATGCAGGGGTGTGTGGGTGGGTGTGTAGGCGCGGGTGTGTGTGTGATCCATAGAAATCTGTGTGTAATCATATGCAGGGGTGCATGTGAGAGTGCATCTGAGCATGGAGGGCAGGTGAGAGTGCACAATACTGAGCCACTTAGAGATGGCCCATATGTGTGTTTGTTTACGCCTTAATGGAAAGACTTGGCAGCGGTCCGAATACGATCAGAATGGTCTACATGTTACAGCAGTCCTAAAGAGAAAATGCTCAAGCTCCACTTCATGTCCAGTGGAGCGGTTCTGCGCATAGAGGTTGCTTATGTGCAAAAGTAATGGAGCTACGCATATGCATTACTAGCTAATGGTGAGATTTAACATTACAGGGACAGTATTGTGTATTTCCCTGGCACATTGTGACATTTTATAACACAATCAAGTAACTATATAACATTTAGCTGTATAAATGCTGTATAAATCAAATAAGAGTTAAAGGTAATTCACCTTCATAATTTAACACCTTGAAATTGGGCCTCTGTCTCTTTAAAAATTCCTGCTCTTCCTGAAACTCCACCTACATGAAGCCATCACAACATCGCTCCAACAGTGTTGGCAAACAACGTTTTTTTTTACCAGCGTTTCACTAAGAAGTATCCTGAATGAGCTCAGCAGAAGTACAGGTCCACCAGGTGTTTGTTAATGGCTGCTTGCTAGTCTGAAGGAGCTGAATGGGAAAGTTACAGGGGAGGGCTGCATCTTGAAGGCGGATCTAGGTCCGACCAGACATTTTGCACAGGTGAGTGGTTGCCATGGAGATGAAAGGATTTCTCAAACATGCAGTTTCAGTCTTCTGCAGATGTTTGCCATAAGGTTGCTCCAAGAAATAACACCCTGAAATCATCATAATCATCTGATTAGGTGAGCACATCCAGTAAATGTCTTAGAATTCTCCAGGAATAAATTAAAAAGTAACTCTTTTGCCCGTCTTTGTCGGTTTTGCTGATTCTCTTTATTGTCTCAGATGTGGAGAACGACCTCGTCTGCTTTAGGCTGAATGTTTTGGCTGTTTCTTGAGGTTGCTGCTCTGTATTTCCAGCATTGGGTTTTGTTTTTTTCCCTTCTGTTTGCCAACCTCTCTGTTTCAGCCGCAGCTCTGCCCTACTTACATATGGATTCCTTCTTTGCATTTGACTGTAGGTTTAAAAGAAATTGATATTTCAGATCGCAAAGAAATGACAGTTTCATGGTAGGAGTCTGATGTCGGCATGACTGATGCACCTAGAGTTTGACTTACAACTAGATTTTAATTAAATCAAATTGCTGGAAATCAGACAGAGACATGACAAGAGGGGGAACTCACAGGCCAGGATTCTGCTGAACAAAGATTAAAAATTTCAAAACAACTCACCCTATTAATTTTTCAAGTGCCTATTTCATTTCAGAGACAATGATTAAATATTGTCTCTGCTTTAATTCAGAAGCTTTGACCGATTCTTCTTTATTTTTGATCTTGTTCTTCAAGAGAGATGAGTTAAGAAGAAAGCCAGTTTAATCTAAGAAAAAAACTTTCTGTTACGTCTCTTTGGGCTGATTTTGCAGTGAAGGCAGAAATGAAGAACAAATGAAGAAATGAAACTCTTACACACAAACCCTCCCACACTAACCACACAACTACTCAGATTTAAGAAAAGCAACTTCCCTTTTTTCTCTTAAATCCAGAATGAAATTCCAAATTTTTGTTTTTTCATACAATCCCCATAATAACAAGCAAATTCATCACATCTAAGGTCAGTCTCTCCTCCACGATGCCATTATAGGTGCTACTGCTAAGATGAACTTTTTTAGCATATAAAGTTCTGTTTTCTACTGATCACTGCTCACTTTTGAACCTGCAGCTCCATATGGAGATAAAACTAACATCAGAGGGCTTGTGTTTTGCTTTTGAGCGTAATAAAAGGTATTCCAAACATAAGCTTTGTTCTCCTCAGACCTCACAGTTTACATACAAGAGGCCTGTCTGATATTCTGCATTGTTTCTTTGATAGTCGTAAAATGAAAAAAAAAAAAATATATATATATATATATATATATATATATACTGCTCGGCCACACAGAGAAGGTTGAATTAATTGTCTGTAGAATTAGTAGCAGATCTGAGCGATTGCAGACAATCAGAGCTTTATTCTACAAAAGTACAGAACACAAATTTTAAAAAGCTAGTAAGGTCATTATTGCAGCCAGAGGTTTCTTGGAATCTTGATAAGATAAAATGTATGAGGTAATTGTGAAGCTCACATGACAAGATGTAAAAACTGTCTTTCAATATTTTAAACCTAAAGGACCGCCCACATGACAATGAAATAATCATAGACAAAACAGCTTTAGTCTCACAGAAAGCTTTCACTAATGTAAGATTTCAGCACAAAAATCTCACAAAAACCACTCAAAGATCAAACATTAAGCTTTGATTTTGAGTAAATAAATATGGTTGACAAGGAATAAGCAATGGTTTCTGTTCTATTTTTCACAGTTAAAAAACAATGCAATGCTGTCTGTAACCTCCACAGGGCTTTCTGGTGTACCATGGTTGTTCTTTAATCCTCTGCAGTTGTAATTCTCTGTTTCCTTCATGTTTTCTGATTGGTTACATGTCGCATTTGTCCTTGTGAAACACCACATCTGCAATATCGGACCAGAAATCCAACATTTGAATTTTCCCGATTTGAGGTTGGAGGAGTCCCATTGTCCTTTCGAATTGATTAGATAATGCATAACACACCACACATAGCAGCAATACCTTGATAATTTAAGTGTACTTAGAATTGTTGGAAGGGTCAGATCAAGACAAAAATTGGCATAATTATCTTGCTCTATGAACCAGGTGTTAGCTGAATCAGTGACCGGACACAATGATGCATGATACCATGTATTGCTGGTAGTCACCGGGGGAATTTTGTTCACAGAAATCACAAAGTCAAGTCACTGTTAAAGCCAAAAGAGAAGTAACCTCAATATCCCTTTCATATGTCCTTGAAAACAACTTTAAATGCCATAGAATAAAGTATTTAACCGCAGTTAAATACTTTATTCTGTGATGAAACTACAGATGACCATGCTTCATTGCATACTTGTTCTGATCTAGTTAGGCAGTTTTTTTTATATATATTTGTTTATTTTAAAACAAATATATATAAAAAAGTCTGCATAACCAGCACCAGCTGTATGTACACTTTAGAGACTCCCTTTACTGTTTTCCGCTTACCTAAAGAAATAATTACACTCAAATATTTTCACGTCTTTTCTTCCTGGGTCCCTGTCCATGTCATTACTACCGGTGACCTCAGACTCAAACTTTCACATTGACCCTATATTAAACTCCATTAACCTCCACTGTATTATATGCCTCCTCTGTACATTAGCAGAAAATCTTTTCAGAGAAGAACCTCTGGTAGCGTAACAGCGTGCCGCGAATAATGATGGGCAGCTACGTCGAGTTAGCGTCTTCTCCCGTCTTAATTAACCAACGTCCGAGGCGAGGAGAAAACGTAGGGAAGAATCTTAAACACCGAGAGAAGGAGAGGAGAAGGTGATAGACGAAGAGAGTCATGAGCAGGGTCATCCTGCCTGCTAATTTACTGACACGGGGGCACCAGGGAGGGCTGGCCTCCCGATCAGATTGTTTCTTGAAGTAGCAGAGCGGGTTGTAAAAAGAACAAAAGTAACGGTGCCCTGCGAATCCTGTTGCCAATTAGTCCATATCAATAATTAAGAAGCATTGTCTGCACAGGAGCAGGGGCAGCAGATTGAGTTTCACTCCATCGAGCTAGATTGTTATGACAAGCAGAGCCTACATAATGATATTAGGCATGAATAATTTATCTGTGGGTCTGCGGCGCTGCAGGTGACAAGAGGCCCGCGCTCCGGCAGCCGTCAGGTACTCCATTTGCCAATTATCACAGGTCAGAAATCAGAAATGGAGATTGGAAATTGTTCTATAGCGTCAAGCGCGTGTTCTCAGTGTGAGGAGAATGTAAAGAGGAAGTGGGTTTATGTGTTGTAGGAGGATTAACTGGTTTGGTATTACAAGAGTTTTAATATTTGGCTTTATAAAGTTAGCATGCATTACAGTAATGGTGTCCTACTTTGTTGTATCAGATTTCTTGTCGCATCAAGATGCAGACATGAATCGATTAACAAATGTCTAAATTTAATTTTCTTGGTGTTAACTGAAAGCCTGAGTTGAAGGAAAGCCAAAGGGGAAACTGAAGCATCTGAATGCAACACTTGCTCAGTTTATGTACAACACACAGCAGAAACTCAAGAACTGTCTGCACTAATGGAGAAATAACTTAGACTGGCTCATTTAAGCTGAGCCAGTCTAAATCACAACATTTCTGAGAGATTATATGGTCCACCCAAAAATGGGAGAAAAAAGGTGCCCTTAACCAGAGGATCAACAAACCTGTGATATCAAGACATAATAAAACTATAAGAACATAATGCTTTAACCAGTTATGAAACAGCTGTGAAGGCACTGTTGCAGTAATCAATGTAAAGTAAGGTTCAGGTCAAAGTTCATCATTGTGTCCTGATTTCAGGCCTGATCGAGTCTCTAGCTTTAAAATCTGAAACTTCGATTCTCTGTGGGTCCAAAGAAGATTTCTGATTTGTTTCTGTTCAGCTGGAGATAATTATCCATTGTTGTGAAAACCGTGTTGTTGTGAACTGGTGAGATCTTTCAAGACAACAGCAGTGTCTTGAAAAAGTGGAGTTACTATAATACTGACAGTGTTTTGGTTCTCAGAATGTTGGTTGACATGACTGACAGAGAGCAAAGCCCTAAGGGCTTCACAACAGCAGCAACATCTGCACTGGTAAGAAGAGCACAACAAAAAGGAAAGATGCTGAATACTAAGGTTGCGTGTTTGTGTTTAGGTGCAGATGAGAAGAAGACAGCTGTGGTGTCCATGTGTCTTCATGTCCCTGTGGCCGTCCACAGAGTGGACTGTATGCTAATCAGAGCCGTCCTCTGAGCCCTGGATGAGCTGCACGTCCTGCTGTCATCAGAATGGTTCAGTCCCTGAGGTCACTCTGTTAATGCTCAACATCTGGACCAGATCTTTCTGATGGGAGTTAATAGTTTAAAAGCCTCTGTTGATATGAATAAATGAAAAACAAAATATGTTTGTTTAGTTCTATGTTGAGAAATCTGGAAGGTATTAAAAAAAGGAGAAATACAACAAAAAGTCTGGAAGAGCTTGAGAAAACAGAATGACTGACTTGCTGGATGGATGAGTGTGAGATGAGAGAAAGACAAAGGAATGCTAAAGAAAAGGATAGGAGGAAAGCTAAATCTATTGAAAAAAATGGGAGATAACATGATAATAACTAATCTAAAATCAAACCTGGACATTTACCATCCTTCCTGCATAAGCCTGGGTCAAATTCTGCCATTGAACATGCCATTGCATCTAAACAGCCTGTCAAAATCAACAAAGAAGTCATTTTAGGAGCTCATATAATTGTGGACACAATTTATATTGAATTTCAGGAGCAGGTTCCTCTTTAATTTAAGAACTGAACACCTTTAGTACAAGCAGATTGCTGTTTGAGCTGCATGAACATGAAAATAAGAATGAACTCCACCAGACCAGCTATAGGCACACTTTATTCACATCTTTAGCTGCACGCAGAACGACAAAGTTCAAGAGAACAGACTAAACTCACAGTTTAAGCCATCAGAATTGGAGGGCCAGCATCCAGACGGTCTGCCGTCCTCTTGAGACTTTGTTCTGGTGACAGAGTCGACATCAAACGCTCGGTTGCTTCTCGATTCACTTTAAAGTCTCCTCTAAGGCACTCGCTTATCGGGAATGACCTCAGCGCCTCTTAAAAGCAGTCCAACACAACTTAGCATAACAGTTAATTATACATAGAGTCAGCAGGAGGGAAATTGTATTCTTTCTCCCTGCTGAAGGAATGAATAACTCCAACTGAAGTGTGACTCAGATCATGTGATTGACACTTAACCCTGTCAATGCTTGAAGCCAAAAGGAGTGATCAATAAATTAGGGACACAGCATCAGATCTGTGTGTTTTAATTGCTGAGCAGTGCATTATTTATTTGTCTGAAGCAGATGAGCTGTGAACCGACTCCAAGTGTTGATTACTGAGCTAAAGACTGATCACAGCGAATTAGAGATGGGTCCCTTTGAAATGCTGAGGCCTGACGAGAGCAACTCCACACACACACATATGCAGCCAGGACACAAGCAAGAATGAAGTATAGAATTTTATATCGACTTTCCTGATGTATACTTTTTGATTTTGCTATTGTGAATTTAACATCTGGTATTTTTCTTCATCTTGTGATCTTTGCCTCAGTGTCACTTCAAATTACTGCTTGCATTTGAAAATCTCACAATTAAAACTTTTCTTTTTGAAACTTTATAAACTGGAAAGTGCTTAGAAGTTATTTCGTTTGATAATGGAAATGAGGAGGAAAATAAAGGAATCACTTCTCTCTCAGTGTTGTGCCAGCTCTGGACTGGTGGCATGATAAGGCAAGTGTTACTAAGATGACTGTGTTTTCAGCTGTCTGTAGGAAGAGCTGGAAACTCAATCAATATTTGTGTCTAACATTTCAGCAACACGGCAGTTCAAAGTGCATAGCATCTTAAAAACATCAAAGAAAACATCATAAACATATGATGCAGTGTTCAGGTGTGAAAAGAGATTTCACATTTTGTCAGGTGGCGTTGCTAAAATTGTCAATCACAACAAATATGTTGGTCAATGTTCTGTTTATCATGTACAGCCTGAAGTCTTCCTCACTTACCTTCTCACCTTCAACTTCTTTCAGCTGCAGTATTCTCTGTGAAGCAGAAGAATTTTGTAGTGTTACTCTTAGATTTCACCTGTAGTGGCACAAGGCAAGCTTTCATCCACTCATACTTTGCATGAAACTTACATTCATTATTTACCTTAAATGATGCATTTGAATTGCTCCTTGCTCGGAGTGGAATGAGGATACAGCAAGCAACTCTAAGGGGACTTGTGATGCAAAAATCATCAAGCTATTTTCTAGAAATAATAATGTTTCTTGCCATCACCTAGCAACCCAATAGAAGAACTTTCTACTTCATGATTTGATGCCAAGCATGTTTGATAGCTGGTTTTATATGCATAGCTGGTTTTTGTATGCATTCCACAATGGCTGCTGGAAAAGATAAGTTTTGATAGTGACTTGCCTTCCACAAAGTCCACTTTTACTGCTTCTGTGTCTAACTCAGGGTCAAAGATGTATAATTGTGCAACTGTGCATCTTTTTCTAGCCATTTTCACATGTACAAAGTGTGAATTTAAACATTGAGTTAGGGGGTGTGACCAGCAACAGCTTATTTGCAGAAAAGTGACAGAGGTCCTAAAACAGCTCATTCTGACCAGAACACAAAATAGACAGAACTGAGCTGCTAGAATCCCATAATTTGATGATTATTATTATTATCCTGGATTGTTCCTACCCTTTCTAACCCATGTCCTGTCATCTGAGGGACAATTCTTACAAAATGGTAGAAAACTGAAATTACAAATATGGGCAAAGATGTTGGTAGCCGTCTATTAATGAGCAATAAAACTCAAGGGTTACTGAAATACTAAGTAAGAATTTATTGAAAATTAACTAATGGAAATTATACATCTCTTTCAAATTGTGTTGCAACAACATAATTTTAGCAATAAACAGAAAAAAAACAGATGTGGACAAAAAAGATGCAAACTATTTAATAGAAAATATCATCTACTAAGAAAATATAAATAGCTTTGCAGTAAATAGAGTAGGGAGCCAATACAGTGTCCTCAGAAGAGGTGCTATAACTCTGACCTTTAGTTTGGTCTGTGGTGCACACTTTAGTCCCTCTGTGCTGTAATGTTTCCCAAGGTGCAGACCTAGAGAGTGATGCAAACAAACCCTTTGACTTGCCTAAAGAGCCTTCAGGGTATAAAGTATAAATAATGTAACTTAGAGAGAGAAGCTGAGTATTTTATACAATTTCTCCCCCCCTTCAGTACTTTCACCATATAACCACAACTTCCCTCTTATGTGTTTCTATCTGCTGAACCAGCCTGCATAAATCTTCTGCAAACACCCATCCCCATTCCCCAACCCTGTTTCTTCCTTTGAGTTTATGTGTTTGTTTTCTGCCGTGATTTGCTGTCCCATTAAAAAAGAATACAAGCTTATGACATATTCAAAGAGGGCAAGTCTGGAGCATAAAGTCTAAAGAGGCTATGATTCATTAATGGAGCTATGAATGCGTAACTCACTCTCGTGTGATATCATTGCAGTGGCACTCGCATATTTTCCTGTTCACAGAATCAGGATATATTGCAAACAGTACATGAAAGAATCATAGAGAGGAATCCAAACTATTCATAGGCATCCAGCTAAAGTCTCTGTGCTTCATATGCCCAGGGTTGCTCTTAACCCGTTTAATCCCACCGGCAACAATTGTTGCCAGACATTTTTTCTAACTTCTAGAAGCTCTAAAAGAATTGTTTTGACTTTTGGCAGCTAATTGAAGGTTTAAAATAAAATAATAGTGTGTTTGCTTGAAGCAATATCAATTTCTTTATTTTTGTATTTAGTGTGAAAGGTCACATGACCAGACCCCTTTACTTGCTGCATGTGACGCTGGAGGTGAATGTTGTCACAAACCTGTACAAGCCAAACCAGTCAGTAAAATACTTTAATAAACAAATATAAATTAAATATTTTGAAAATATGTTCTTTCAAGTGTCTTCCACTTATATACAAAGAAAATTGTATCCCTTCATTCATATTTTGATCATAAGAAGAGTATAGCCAACATAAAATGTAATCATTCATAAATATCATGTGTTAGGGAGAAGAAGCAAATGACCCACAACTATTCAATTAGAAACGAAACAGTCATTTTAAAATCAGGTAAATTATCTGTATGTCCTATTTGAAACTTTAGACCTTAAATAGGGTGTACTTTCCTTACTTAGCTGTCAACCCTCAGATTTCACAGACTGTCTCATATTGACAGATCCACTCTGCTTAAATGAACCAAGTGTAGTTTTTGAAGCGCAGCCTAAAAATACCAGCCAGTACAAACACTGTTCTTCTCTCAGAAGTTGCATAAGCTTTGTTATGAAATGAGCAGCGGGAGCAAACATCAAGTGCATTTCACCAAAACAAAGAACTCCCATTATCCGGCAGGCTCAAAGAGCGAAGAAATACACAAAAATTTGAATGGACAAGTCCAACCCTTCATGTTGAACTCAGGAGGCTCATGAATCTCCCTCCGCTGCTGCTGTTGTTTTTATCACACTATGAGACAGTTGCTGCGCTTTCCTCGGCTCTCTTGTGTTTTAAGAAGTTCAGCTTAGTTCGATGAGTTGTGCTGCATCTCCTTCCCTGTTCTGCTGCATTCCGCTTTGTTCTGTTTCTGACCCTGTACGATCAACAGCTGGACTTTCCTCCATGGATCCTTACCAGCACCAAAGCTTCTCCTAATTGCTGTGGACTCTCTGCTCACCAGCCACCTTCTGTCTTGGAAAAGAGACCATGTTTGTAGCTCGCTGTTCAGCTTTTATCTATATTTTAAGCCACACACAAGGTGTAGAGTCAGCCTGGAGCTTGTTACCGGGGCCCATGACTACATAATTCATGAGGAAGAGCTGCCTGCTGCAGCGGCTAAATAAAAGATCTGGATGGCAGGACCGAGCAGCGCGCTGTACCTGCCCTGCCACCTGTGTGTGAATGCTGGTGTGTGTCTGTTTGGGTTCAGATTGTGTGTTTCGGTGCTTTCACCAGAAACCCTGAGGTAAGATCAATATAAGAGTGTGCATTCCTCCTTGACAGTGCACTGTGGTTGAGCCATGTTGGCCAATCTGTGCATTGTGTCTTCACTCAGTAAATTTACGCACGCAGCTGCAGGATGAAACACCAACATGTGATGTCTTCTTCTTAATTGACCTTTCAGCCCAATTCTTCTGCTCACACCCCCAATACCGCCACAGCTTCACATCACCAGACCAGATACACACTTCAGCTATTTCAACCGTCTCAACAACATTGATCTGATTTGTACAAATGCGACCCAGGCCACTTGGTTATGTTCTCCTAAATCTGATACCTACCTCATCTTTTCAGATGTGACCTTACCACATCCAACCTGAACGTCATCAATACTCCACAAAATGTCAGTACCCTGCGTCCTGATAACCACAAGTGGGAGAACAAAGATCAAACATGGCAGATGCGGATTAAGTTGTTCATGTGCTGGAAAATAAGTTTAAAATCCCAAAATATGCTCTGACGTTATTATCCAGCTTTACGTCCACCAACACTGAGCGTGTGACGCTCATGAGTCCTCTGCTTTGCATTTGAAACGTTTTTAGGCGTCCTGTTTGCAGTGCACACAGGAGATCACATACAACTTGCATATATTTGAAAATGTGAACAACCACACAATCGGATTTAACTAAAAAATTATAATTGAGCATGAAGGCCTGCAGGGTGAACGTAGCTAGAGTTTTCTTCAAGCAAACTAAGACTTAGGTTTGCACACTGTAAAAGAAAGAAAATGTAGATTTTATGGTAAAACGCTGGCAGCTGGGGTTATTGTTCTGTCGACAAAAACTGCCAGTATTCAACTGCATTTACTAAAATACATAATTTAATCAAACCCTGGTTTTACATCATAGATATAAACATCAACAAAATTTGTAATTTTGGCCGATTAGTACCGTTAATTTTAGGGTAATTAGCTGAAGACAATATTACAATATTTTTCTATGAATTTTACAATTACTTAAATTTTTACAATAGATTTCTGTGTTTTCTACATTTCATGACTGTCAAAATCACTTGAAATATTTTTTTATTGAGTTATTGTAATTCCATGCATTTTCTAGGGTAATGAAGTTCTTCTTTACATCACAGTCAGAAACTGTTGGCATTTTAAACATTTTTACCTTGAAATTTACAGACTCGTTTTTACAGTGCAGGCAGACTAGAGTTTGCCTTTTGGTCATCAGAGTATGATCACACGTTCACACCTCCCCAAACAAACTGGACTTTCTAGGCAAACAAACAAGGATTCTATTAAGCCCAACTAAACACAACTGGTGTGAATGCATCTTAAAATTAGCCATATCAACCCAAAGCTGAGTGACTGATTGCTTTCATTATCTTTCCTTCAGTTCCTCTGTCTTCGTCCATCTTTCTCCAGCAGCTCTCCTTGTCACGCTCCACAGCAGCACAAACAGCTCTCTCTCTCATTCTCTTTGTGTTGCGTCTCGCACTCCTTCCTTACATCTTCTAGAGCGATGCAGCTCCGGTATAGCTGCATTTCGTGGGAACAGAAGACACCGAGGCGGTCAGGAGGGAGGCTGGAGAGGTCAGCTCAGACGCAGGGATGCTGGGGAAGGCTCAGCTCCGGAGGGGAGAACGGCACGTGGAGGTGCATGGAGCAGCAGCACCGTGGGAGAAGGCCTGATGCCTTGGATGCAGACAGGCAAGAGAGAAAGCAATGAAGGAAGAGGTCTGCAGGTTGATCTCCATAAAAGCCTCTGTTCTTGCAGCAAGTGCAAATTATTACCAGCATGCAAGAAACAAGGGCTTTGCTTCAGGGTGAGCCACCCAGGAGAGCTGCTAGCCTTGGGCGATTTTCAGAAGAAAGTAACATGGGAGAGAAATAATAGGAGATGGGTGTACACAAAGCAGGGGGGCTGTGGAGGGCTGAGGGTTGTGGAGCTGTTGTTGGGAAAAGTTAAGAGGATTATTTTATTCTCCTGTTTTCCTGACTTGCTGAATGCCTGCCTGCCTCGCAGTCTCCTCGTTCAGAGACTCTTCATGCTTTCTGCTACACTGTTCACCTCCTGGGCCTTTCTCCTCGTTTCTTTTTTCCCTGTCAGTCCTCCTATGCTCTGCTCTCTTTTCCCTCTTTTGACAAGGCCATGTGGAGAGGTCGCTCATAGAGATCTTGCAGCGGACAGATTGCTCCTTGGACTGGTGAGAGGCTCCCTCCTCTTCTCCAGGCAGACTCTACTTTCACTTCATTCTCTAACATTTTAGAATTAGAATCACTTAAATCCCACAAGTTAAACAATTTCTGCACATTTTTCACAATGACAATCATACTTTAATCAACCTATTTTCTATTATCTTATTATCATTCTATTTATCAAATTCTTGGGATTAAAATATAATGATCATAACTCAGTTACAACACTAACACAACCAGTGTAGAGGCTAAACTGTTTGGGTTGAATTTGAAACTAAGATTAACTTCTTTTTTTTTTTACATCATCTGCTTATTTTGATTACATCATTCTGTCCTTTAATCCCAAATTCTCTGCACCACATAACCTACTCTGCAAAAACACAAAATCTTTTTTTTTGGTGTAGTTTCTGGTGCAAATACACAAGAGTGTGCTGGAACAGCCATGTGAAATCCACAGAGAAGCATGCCAAAGCAGCGGCTAAGAAAGAAAGTCCTTCTCCAAAAATAACATCTTCAAGTTTGAGGGAAATTTGTGGCTCCCACATGGACAAGACAAATGCCTTCTGCAGAAAAGTTTTTATGTGAGATGAGACAAAGTCTTTGTTAGTTAACCAGAATATTGACAAGCATGAATGGAAGAGTCAAACTGAAGTTTAAACCTGTGAACACTGCACTGATGCCAAGCATAGTGGTGGCTGCATTACACCGTGGGGCATTTTCACTGAAGGTACTAGTGCATTGCACAAAGAAGATGGAATAATGAAAACTCCTCTTCCAATCAACAGCTAGGTAATAAATCTTGGCCATTAATTGTGCTTCCAGTATAAAAGGGCACAAAACTTGTCAATATTTCGGTAATGTTGAAAAAATGCTATTTGCAGCTGCTATGTTTCCATTAAATACAAAACACAATTAAAATCACATGTGAATGATCCAGACATCAACTTTATTGCCTCTCTCTGGAGGTTGAGTCTGTGCACAAAATCAAGTGAACTCAAATGAACTCCACTCATTTTGAAAAGAAAAGTCATCAGATATGCAGACAGGATTTTAAAGCTTGTTGATGAATACAAGAACAGAATCAAGGTACAACTTTCTGACGAACATTGAACCAAAGATAATTGTGGGAATTTATGTATAAATAAATACCTTAAAAGAACTCATTCAACTACTCTGGCATAATGCATGTAAAATCCTCACTGGAATTGTACAGCGCAGTGTTTTCAGATGATCTGTATGAAACAGCTGCTGCTGGACATAATAACAACACAATGCTTTCTCCTTTCTGTGTCTGTATTCTTCCAAGAAGTTAAAAGTTGACAAATTTGCTAAAGTGAAACCATCAAACTTGTGGTTTCAGCCCTTAAAGCCTGTCCATAACCTGACACTAACCTCTGGAAAATTGAAAACTGAGACTCCTCACCCCATTAAGATGTCCTCCTCATACAGAGATAAAACTTAACAGAGGACAAGAACATCCTCTCTGATGCACTTACCGCTGTCCCACTCACCCGCCCTCACTCTCACTGATGTGAAGCCCACGGGCCACGGCGTGCTCTGACTGATATACATCCTGACATGTGTAACGGGGAGGCGGCGCGGCGCTGCCCGTGGCAACCTGGAGAAACATGCTAATAGCGAGGTGCATTAGTGCACTCACAGACGGGGCCGCTAATCAAAGAGGACATTTGTCCCACTCTGACTCTTGAGCACCGAAAGTGGATCTTCCATCACTTTCTTCACTCAAACACCCTCACAGCACCAATGTTGCTACACACACACTCTTAATTACCCCAAAAAAACTAAATGTTTGTTTATGCGGAGACCTTTCACATCACAAAAACTTGAAGTCATTGCAAACAGTACAAAACTAAGTCTACTTAGTCTACTTATATACATATATATATAAAACAAATTCTCAACAGAAAATCATTTAGGAACCGGTAACAATTCTGTGCCGAAAGCTTCCGAGGTTCTTCTGTTCTTGCTTTTGTGGCATGCTTAAATGTTCCAGATCATCAAACCAATTTTTATATCAAAGATAACCATATATAAACTGTACATATTTTTATAGCTCCTACTAAACGGCTTTATGTGGCTCTTCCCAGTCAGCCACAGCCACATTTGCAGACCCTCCATCCTTTTTGGAACCTCAAGCCAGGTACTGCATACAAACGATTTGATTGCCAGCAGAGTGCATTTGTCGAATGGTCTATGGATTTATGTCCCTGTGTGAGTGACAGGCAAAACTGAACCTGGTAAAGAGTTCAGTTTTGTGTGTTGGAAACAAGGAACAGTCTGAAATGTGCCAGACACCAGCCTTACCACCTCTGATTTAATCACTTAGTCATGGATGTCTCATGAACGCCCAACTCCAGAGATTCTACCAGGAGTAGAGCTCGTGGCCTACCCAGAAAGTACTGGGGTACAAACATTTTCCTTCTGTCCTGGGAACACTTTAGGATTGTCCTGGAGAGAACTCAAGAATGTCAATCTATAGACTTGGCTTCTGTGACTCAACTTCAGCTGGACGGATGGACGGATGAATGAATGAAAACTCTTGAAATCACAGATAGGCGGACATGAAACTGGATGAAATCTTTGTGATCTTATTAATTCAAAAGCTCCTGAATGAGCCAAAGGACAAATTTTGTATCACCAAAGGACCAAGTTGAACTGACTCATCCAGCTATACGCACATGCCAGCTTGATGTTCAGAATATAAATCAAAGATTTATCATTCTATTTGATTTCACCCATCAGCCATTGGGATATTATTAGGAGCTATCAAAGTACCCCAATTGAAACCTTTTTGTTCCACGAGAAATGCCCTTTCCTTCACCATCCATTCAGTCTTGCTTGAGGGAATTGCAGAAAAAAATGAATTTCATTAAAAAAAGAGGGGGTTAGAATATTATTAACACAAAGTGGGGCTGATTAAACTTTAATCTTCAGCCAACAGTGTTCAGCCTCTCTTGGAAAGTGGTTTCAACAGGTCTTAATCCCCCAGCGGCTGACCAAACAAACCCCTCAATTGAAATGACACCAGGAGAAGGAGCAGGAGGAATTATTGACTCCTTCTCTGCTCCGTCCTCGGATATCAAAGCTGCTGACTTTATTTGGAATCGATAGTGTAGCTTTCTTCATCTTTGTGTTTGGAATCATGATGATTCGATGTGGTAATTACAGTGTTATTCTGACAGATCGGGTCCAGTCAGTCCGCTCATTAAGCCGGTGTTAATGTTCTCATCAGAACTCATCAATCCATTATTTATGTCTCAAAAGGAAAACAAAAGTGCAATGCAGGCTGGATTTTAAAGCTCCAGATCCACGCCGCTTGCTTTGCTTCTGTCTGTTTCACCTCCTTTTCTTATCTTATTCTGCTTTTCTCTTCTTCATTATTATTTACTTTCTTCTGTAATATCAAACTCTGTCTCGTCCTTTATGCATTCCAAATTTTTTGTCTCCCTCCGTCTTTATATTACCAACCTACTTTTCCCCCGTCTGGCTCTACCTTTTGTCTTCCTTGCCCTGTATTTGTTTCTTTCTTAACCATTTTTGCTTGTTCTCCCTAAAATTAAATATCTGCAAGAGCTACTTGAAAAGAGATACTCTTTATACTTGTATTAATTAGTACACAAATGTTTGTTGTATGGTAAATTTGAAGAACTCCAACTATATTTTCAGGTTTTAGAACAGGAAAAAAACATTCAACTTTCAAAGCAACAGGGGTAAAACACGCTTTTCACATTTTAAAAATGTTTCACATTAACAAATAAAGCACACAGTTTACAGCCAAATATTATCAAATTTTAAAATTTCACTTTGCTGTGTTACGTGTTTGCTGTGTTACATCGGCCGATTTTTGCTAAATGCAGTTATCCAATTATACCAGCAGAGGGCGGTGTCTACCACAAGAATAGCCAATCTTGTGAAAAGTCATTCTGTTGCTATTGCAGTTCATATATTTTAACATAAAAATATCTCCCGCTCTGAATGATGTTTCCACCTCAAATGGCTCTACAACACAATGGAAGAAGATCTAACACAAAATCATAAAAGAAGAAGAGCAGCTATTCTATTCTATTCAGCTTTGATGTTTCAGAATAGTGCAGCTTAAAAAATGATTTTGACGTTTTGCTTTTAAGACTCTTCTCTCCAGCTCACTTTTTAAATCCAGCTGGCCAGCTGGATTTAAAATAAATTAACCTTTTTTTAGCCAAACTAAAACAGAACTAATGTTTTAGCTAGCTACGATTAGCTCAGTTAGCTGATACCTTAAAACTGCTTATTTCTTTGAAGTACCATTTTGTTTTCAAGCTGTTAACATGTGATACTGTATATACAAAACACAGTTATTGTGACCAGGGTCAGTGTTGATTCCCTGTTGTGCAAAAAAAGAAAAAAATTCAATACCTTAAAAGGAATCCCAGAGTTCATATTATAAAATTTCCTTTCCCAGCAACTTGTTGCCAATAGATACCCCCAAAGTCTGCCTCTGATTGGTTGTCCAGTTCCTGGTCACAACTCCTCTCCTTTGGCACCAACGATGCTACGCTATAACTGAAGACACAGACAGAACCAAAGATTCAAGGAACTTTTTGTTCCAGTTTAGCCCATAACAAGTAGTGTGAAATTAACTTTCATAGATACCCCCGATGTCTTCTTTAAATAAGAAAATTAAATGTAAGAACTCTTTTATATTTGGGATTTATCATGATTTACTGATGCACTTTCTAAAAGCTGACCAATTTGCTTTTTTTATGAAAACATTTCATGTTTACACCGTGTTCCACATTATTATGGAAATTGGATTTAAGTGTCATAAAGATTTAATTTTTAGTTGTGCTATTAAATTCATAGATGTTTTTGTGTCTCAGGGCTCTTTGAATCACTATAATTAATTTCAGAGATCTGGGTTGATTAGTTTGTCAGGTGAGCTCAATTAAAGGAAATCTACTTAAGAAGGATGTTCCACATTGTTAAGCAGGCCACAGGTTTCAAACAATATGGGAAAGAGAAAAGATCTCTGCTGCTGAAAATCATCAGATAGTGTAGTGCAGTGGACAAGATATGAAAACATTAGATATGTAACCAAAACTGAAACGTTATTATAGTACTGTGAAGAGATTTGTGGCTGATTCATAACAAAGATGGGTTTGTGCAGATAAAGGCAAAATGAGGAAGATTTCTGTTAGACAAATTCATCAGATTAAGAAAGCAGCTGCTAAAATACCCTTACAAAGCATAAAACAGTTATTTGAAGCTGCTGGTGCCTCTGGAACCTCAAGGTGGAGGATCCATCAGAGGCTTGTTGTGCATGAACCTACTATTCGGCCCCTAACCAGTATTCACAACCAGAAATAGTCGCAGTGGGCCCAGCCAGACATGGAGATTCATTTTCAAACAGACTTGTTCACTGATGACTACTGTGCAACCTTGGATGGTCCAGATGCACGCAGCAGTGGATTGGTGGTGAATGGCCACCACGTCCCAACACAGCTGTGATGTCAGCAAGGAGGTGGTGGAGTCATGTTTTGGGCCGGAATCATGGGGAGAGAAGCTGGTCAGACTCTTCAGAGGCACTGAAGGTGTGGGCAGAGTATATGCACTTTCTGACTGATCATTTTCTTTCATGGTTCAAAAAGAAGAGCCATACCTTCAGTAGCAAAATCATCTTCATGCATGACAATGCACCATCTCATGCTGCAATTAATACCTCTGTGTCATTGGCTGCTATGGGAATAAAAGGGCATAAACTCATGGTTTGGTCACCATCTCCTCTGACCTCAACCCTATTGAGAACCTTTGGAGTTTCCTAAAGCAGAAGATCTGATATATGTCACCAGGGTTTCCCTCAGTGTATTATAAGTCTGGCGGGCCACCAGGCTTTACTTGTGCCCCCACCAGGCTAAGCATTCCTTATTTTTTAAAGCTCTTTAAAATGCTTGCATTTTTTTTAGACTTTATAGTAGGTGTTCAGGTGTTAATCTTCCAATCTTTTAATAACACTTAATTATCAAGTGATATTTTCAAATTTCCTGTAAACTTTAAAGATTTTTTTAACCCAAAACCATGATGGGTCACTGGATGAATGACTGACCAAGCGCCCAACCACCGGGCTTAGCAAGTTTTCTGGGGGAAACATTGACCACTATTTTAGAGAAACCGACTTGATTTTAAAATGAGATGTTAATGGCAGAACTTGAAAATGTATGTTTTTTTTGTTTTCTCACTAGGAAAAGGTTTGTAGAAATCATGTTTCTGATCATTTTTAATTAGAAACAGTGTCTGCATGTGGATTACAGTGCAAATACTGCAATGAAAGGCACTATCTCTTTGTTAGTGGAGAGAACATCTGAACCATTTTTACTGTTTAAAATAATTCTTAGTAAAAATGCCCAAAATCCCAAATCCAGCGCTTCGTTAGTTAGGTAAAGCATCAAAAGCAAGTTCTTTCCATAACCTATGTAGAAGTGATGAAGGTAACATAAAACTGTGAAATTTCTCTGCTCCTTCGTTTCTTTTCTTCAATCTCTTCACTCCAGCACCAGAACCAGAACCAGCAGACTGTCAGAACAGAGGAGCGTCTGAAGCCACACAACAGAATTTGAATTCATGGAGGGATTTATGGGCTGCAAGGCTTGTACGGTAATTCTGTTAACAAAAGGTATCCTTAGATGGAATTAAATATTTATCCCGCCTATGAATAACAATTGACGAGCGAAGGGAGCGGCAGTGTTTACTTTTTCGGGGTTGGTGGGGAAGAAGGCTGGTTCTGTTCAGGATGCTGCGTTGGTGAGCTGATTGCAGAGAGGAGGGGGGAGGACGGGACAAGCTGGGTCTGCCGGCAGCCATTATGCACCGCTCAGGGCTGAGTCTCAGCCTCAGAAAGAAACAGATCAACCGGATCCCCACATGATGTCTGACCTGCAGGGCAGGCTCCTGCTGCTTGTTTGTGAAGCAGAAGCGGTGGGGAAGCCGACTGCAACCAGTTCAGTACAATGCCGTCCATTTGATCTGTATTAGGAGTCGCATGACCTGATGTCACATGGAAGGCCACTGCATTAAAGAATCTCATGTGGATAGCAGGTTGTTTGCATAAGCAGATGCTGCTGTGCTCAGAATGTTCATTGCTAAATTTGAAAGAAGCCAAAGAAAGGATCATTTCTTTCGGATTCAGTTAAATGAAGTTTTCTTGGAGTCACCATTTCTGTATAGTTCAGGCCCAAACTTGGATGGTTGTCGATGCTTGCAACGACTCAGAAATGTCTCTGACTGAAGACCATTGCTCGGTTATGACATGCTAACAGCTCCGTTTCCATGTAGCAAAGATGATTTTTCACATTAACATGCTCTAGGTGGCACAATCAGTTGTTTGCAAGTACTGCTAAGCAGCTTCATTTGTTTTTGCTGCTGCTCTCTAATGTTAGAAAACCAGTAAGGGAGATGTTAGAGTAGGGGGGATATGAGCCTCAGAGACATGAGAAGAAAAATTCTCTCCAAAACCAGAGGGAATATTTGTCCACACATGGAACAACCAGGCTGCCCAGTGGCGCAGCTGGTAGAGCTGTTGCCTTGCAGCAAGAAGGTTCTGGGTTCGATTCCCGGCCCCGGTCTTTCTGCATGGAGTTTGCATGTTCTCCCTATGCATGCGTGGGTTCTCTCCAGGTACTCCGGCTTCCTCCCACAGTCCAAAAACATGACTGTCAGGTTAATTGGCCTCTCCAAATTGTCCCTAGGTGTGAGTGTGTGTGTGCATGTTTGTTTGTTCTGTCTGTCTCTGTGTTGCCCTGCGACAGACTGGTGACCTGTCCAGGGTGACCCTGCCTCTCGCCCGAAACGAGAGGCAGGAGCTGGAGATAGGCACCAGCAACCCTCCCGACCCCAGTAAGGGACAAGGGTGTAGGAAAATGGATGGAACAACCATGGACATTATGAACGAAAGTCTACAATCAAATCAGAACTACTGCAACATTCTACCATCAAAAGAAATTCTATAAATTAAAAATATTTTGATTGTTTGTTTGTTTGGGATTGTTGTCTTGTTGATGTCAGAGCTTCTGGCCAACTTCAATTTTCACACAGACATTTGATTCTAGAAAACCTTGACTGAAAGAAAAGTCTAAATGACTGCAGATGAATCCAATGGATGGTTGATGACCAGGCCTCTTCCAAAAGCTGAGGAGTTGATTCAGGCTTTTGATTCAGGCTTTTGATTCAGGCGTGTTAGAGCAGGGAAGCATCCAAAAGTTTCAAGACAGTCACACACAAGGACTGGAGTTACAGTATACAGGTAGACCAGCAGACTGGTCTAATAGGGTTAGGGTCCCCAGAGGGGACTTTATTTATCCCCTCTGTGGATAAATAAAGTCTTTGGAACTGAATTGAATCTGGTCCAGACTGAAGAGATTCTTCTGGTTTCTTTGAAGTTGAGTATGCGAGAGCACACCAACTCTGGTAGGGATCAGCTGTAATAGAAGTGACAAAAGAAAATAAAATGTATTTTTAGTTACATCGCCCTCGAGGTGAGAGTCTCCATTGGCATTGTTTTGAAATTATCATCACATTATCAGAAATTCAAAGCCTTGTAATTGTATGCATGATCAAAAATCTTCAGAGTTGGCAATATTTTCATTATTTTCACATTTACACCCCATAACTTGGCCTTAGCCAGAAAAAAAAGGGTCAAGTAAATTTCTGTGTGATGTTATTATTTTAATTTTATGATGGCAGATTTGAGGGCTGGTTGGTTCACAATGTGCTGAGGGATGAACAAGCTGAAAAAAAACAACATTATTCAGTATTCTTTCTCCTTTTTGTGTGTGTGTGCGTTTTCAGACTAAATCAGACTGTTTGCTGACCACATGCAACGATTATTATGCTCCTTAAAACAAAAATACAAATACTCTTATTACGTTCCAAAGGCCGGTGAGGTTCCCTGCTTTACTGAGCTGAGCTGGCAGAGGCTGGAAACACTGGTTAAGCAAATTGGTATTTAACTGGAAACTTGCTGGCCTCTGAGCTCTGCATTATTCATCACCTAGACAAGAAAGTAGCGCTTCATACATCCCTACAGCAGCAGCAGGAGCAGCAGCTTCCAGAGCTGAGCTGGAAACAGGGGAGAGAGAAGGCGGACAGATATATAGGCCAGATAAATAAAGCAGCTCTGTCCACAAGGAGCCAATCCCCAAACCACTGTGCACGCACCCCTCATATCCACACATGCATCCAGCCTCCTCACACACACCAATTATCGGTTTCTCTGTCAGTTGCATTTGAAAGGAACTGCGGGGAAGACAAGTTTGCTTCTTTTTTTTTATCAAATTGGTCCAGCAGCCCAATTCTCTGCTTTTCATCCAGACTGTTTAGCATTTTCTCCCTGATGTGTTGGTGTTTAGGACCTGAAACAACAAATCGAGAATAAAACCAGCTGAAGACATTTTTTATGAATCTGTACAGTTTTATTTATTGCATTGGTGCCTGTGAAAAGTTTTCAATCAAATCAATTTTTTTATGATGTCATGCATTAATCCAACTTTTTTTTTTACATTTATCTAGTGAGCAGGCAATGAATTAAAGACTCTACATGGCACAGTTTTTCTTGCCAATCAAATTTGTCAAATGAGTGTGCATGACGTGTTTTTCCAGCTCAGAAATTAGTAAGAATGATTCAATAAGTGTTAAATCACAACAACACTGAAAAAATACAAAATCTGACCAAGTATTTTTTGCCTAGTTTCTAGGAAGAATATCTTATTACACTTAAAATATGACCAAACTAAAGTACAAGCAACTTTTCTGTAAGAAATAGGAGATTTGATTCAAGTCAATAATTATTTAATGTTCATGAAAAACCTTCCACTCGCAGATTATTTCACTTATGCACAAAATATCTTGTTACAAGTTAAATAATCTACCAGTGGAACACAAACATCCTAATCAATAGTAAGGAGTTATTAAGTATTTGTGATATTGATGGTCCATATTATGTTCTTGCGGCCTTCAGGCTAAGAAGAGGCCTTAAGCAGTCCCAAAGCGACAGAAAATACCTCATGTGGGCTTTGCTTATTGTATTAGATTAAATGTATATTGTTCAATCTCATGCCATGACAAGCCAATACAAACTAGTGCACAAGTAAGTTGTTGAAGGAAAGAATGGATGCTTTTCAAAAGATTTTTCAAGTAAAAAGTTGAAAAGAGAGCAAATAATTACCCTGTTCCCCCTAAATACAATCACATGGAGCTGATTGCCTTCAGAGACATTAAAGATAAATAGTAAAATTAGTCAGAAACACCAGATTAGTCAGAAAACATGGCCATGAAAACCAAGGAACTCAGGGAATTTGTTGAGGACAAAATTTTTGAGCATAGTTGCACAATACACAATTTTGACACCTTCTAAAAAAACGTGTCAACAAGCAAGTCCAATTTTCGAATTAGCCACAAGACAGACAGAGCACACAGCAAACATAGAAGAGACTCTTCTATGTACAAAACCAAAGTTGAACTACCTGGCCTACAGACATCATTCAGTGAACCAAAAAAAAATCAGAAAATAGATGGACGGAAGAAAACCAGTTAGAATTCACCTTCCAGCAGAACAACAATCCTAAACACAGAGGCATGGCTGAAATGGTTTGGATCAAAACATGTCCATGTGAAGAGAAGCCTAGTCAAAGTTTTACATCTGTCAACAGACTTGATGCTCTCCGTCCAACCCGACTGAGCTTCAACTGTTTGGCAAAGAAGAATGAGCAAAACCTTCAGTTGGGTGGGAAAACCTGAGTAACAGCAGCTGTAATCAAATGGCCAGGGTTGGAATACTTTTGCAAAGCGATGCAGCGGTGGGCGGAAACGCGCTGCATGAATAAAACGAGTAGTGTCGAGCGTTCAGCTGAAATTTGTGTTGTTTTCGTTAATGCTGCAGCTCTAGCGCTCCGTTCTGGCTGTTTTCTGCACAACTCTCATTCCCCGACATCAATAAATTTCATTTCATTAAAATTGTACCGTAACTAAACGCCGAAGTTTAGCCGGTGTCCGTCCGTGGAAACGGGGCTTCATGTTGCAGCAGCTCCTCGTTTCCGGGCATCCTGTCAGTTTTTGAAATGCATTATTGATGAGACATGACTGGAGAAGGCCGAACCAGGCCGCTCTTTGAACATATTTCTTCGTATTAACTTAAAATTCATGTTATATCTTTTTTCTTTCTTTTTTTTTTTCTTAGAGAAAATGCACATTTGGCCTGGCTCTGCTGCATGAAACATGTTTATTGGCGTGATTGCAGCCAGACCTGATCCGTGGAGTTAAAACGGCTTGATCATCTCAGTGAACACGAGGTTAGTGGACCCGGCGCTTCCGCGGCTGCGTGCTGTCCCGTCATGTGTGGGAATATTTCCGCGCTGACTGGCAGCCGCTCAGCGCGCTGATTCCGACCTCCAGGCCCGCGGGCTGTGATTAACTCCCGCTGCCGAATCTTATTTTGGCTATTGATGCGGGGACGGAGAAGCATCTGCACCAGCATCAGCATCAGCATCAGCGCTGCTGTTAAATAATTCCTGCACATGCGGCGGGTGAGAAGGAGAGCAAGAGAGGATATCTAAAGAGAGCAGAGTTTTATTTCAATATAAATGTCACTGTAGGTTCAAGGGGGAAAAAGCTCGCAGTGTTGTATAAACCATTCAACCTGCGGCTCGCAATTTTAAACCGTTTAAACTCCCTTATGTTTTCTTCTCTTGGAGGAACATTTCTGTGTATTTTAAATATACATATTAATTGAATTGTTTTTTTTTACATGTTAGACAGATATTGCAATTCAAAAAATAAAAAATATATTTTAAAAAGTCAAGAATCTTCAAAACCATCTGCTCTCACTACACCAATCAGTGCACGTCAAATTAAGGGTTCCAAAAGTGCTTTTCACTCATGCACACCACTTTCTGGTCTGCAGCTGAAACGCCTGTCTCCAAATTTGTCACCTGCTGCACGTGTGCCTTTCACTGGCAGGCACATTATGGACAAGTAAAACTTATCATTATTGCTGTTATTATTATTATTATTATTATTATTATTATTATTATTATTATTATTATTATTATTATTATTATTATTATGTAACGTTAGTACGAAATAACGTGAAAAGCGTGAGGAGTACTTAAGGAAAAGTTATGTGGTTTACATAATTGGTAGAGGCTGAAATCAAGTGAAAAGTGACGCAAACCAGACTGAATGTGGCCCAAAATCTCACTGAAAACCAGCCTGGCAGCGTTTCTTCTGACTCTAGTTACAGAGTCAGAGGAATAGCTCATACGGAATAGAGTTAAACGAAAAATAAGGCAGGGATTTCCTCAGAATATATTCTAATAGCTGACTACTGTAATATTATTTATTTATTCGATCTGCGCGGCCTGTTTTGATTTTTAAAACACGATTATTTCATATCAGACTATCACAGATTTTTTTCTTCTTCTTCTTCATCTTCGTCTTCAGTGGGCTAATAGAAAAGGGTTTCCCAAGAAGTGGGATTCCTGTTGTGTAAATATTGATAACTCTGCTACGATATTGTTGTGCTTTTCATAATTCATGCCATTGCATTTTTCATCGGGTCTGGAATTTACTCGGCACATAGTTCAGCTGTTTTAACACAGACACAGGGATCTAACGGTGTAGCACAATGATGATGATGATGATAATAATAATAATAATAATAAATAATAATAATAATAATAATAATAATAATAATAATAATTTGACAGTAAGTAATGACTGCCGTTTGGGACCAGCGGTGGGACTGTCACTCTCCTGTCCGCCCATTAAGCCTCATAACTCGGCCGTTTGATCACCGCCTTGCCCGCCCCCGATGCTCATTAGGCCTCATTAGTTATACTATGTTCCTAATTAGGGCCTCCATGTTTTAATTACTGTTTCTTATGCCTAATCTCGTCCCTGAGACGCGCGCGCGCTCATGCACATGTGCACATATTAATAATGATTACTTCATAATGACGTTTCAGGTGGCTTCCAGCATTTTGCTGCTCGCCTTGCGAGGAGGAAATATGGTACAAAGATACAAACATTTTGATGTTATTATAGAAAACTGACAAACTGATCAGCTCTAAACTGTAGCTAGTGGCTTTAAAAAATAAATAAATAAAATTTTACTCAAAGGTGAGCAAACTGAAGCTGACTGTGAATTCATCAGAAGAGTGTGAACAATAGAGGTGGGTGTATCCATCCAAAATATCTAAAACACCAATACGAGCATAATAAGGTCAATACTCTAGTTCAGATTCCCTCTTGAAATGTTACTTTATATTTTTATTGTAGTTTCTCAAATCTACTGTAAAAAATATTTTGCTTTGATTTGGTTTCAGGTGATTTAACTGTTTTTATTTATTTGACAGTGCAGAAAAATGTGTTGGTTATGTGTGATTTTTATCATGTAAGAATCCTTTAAATATTTACATGATAAATATTTACATATCTATCATGTAAATATGTGCATTGTTTTAAAGTATATTGTATACACCTATAAACTGCTCAAATAAATCTAACTTCTGTCCTAACAAAATAATTCAAGGGGAAAAAAACACAAAAGAAAGGTCAGCGGTTTGATGATATGTCATAACTTGATGGTTATAAAATCTAACAGCTGCTGGAAGGAAGGATTTGCTATAACGCTCCTCTGTGTACCAAGGATGCAGCAATCTGTCACCACAGTCGACCTTTCTGATCAGCTGATCTAACCACCTCCTCTCAACTGTCAAAATTAATAAATAAATGAAACAATAGAAGGAACTGACTGAAAGAAAATCCTCTAAAAAGACTCTAAACAATGGGGTGCTTTAGATCAAAGCATATTTATGTGTTAAAACGGCCTAGTCAAAACCCAGATCTAAGTTCAACTTAGAAAGCACACAAACAAAAGAAATATGTTTCAACCCAGATTTTAGCTAAGAAACAAAAATAAAAGAAAATGTGAGTAGGTTGTGCTTGTGGGATCCGAAACCTACTTGTTGTGTTCATGTCTGAGTGTGTGCCCCAAACCCAAAAATAAAGAAGCTTTCAAGTGACAGAAACCAAGGATTAATCTTCTAACGTCACTGATAAATATTGCATCAACAGAATTGAACACTTCCCATGTGTCTGTAGGCTGAAAGCATGCTTGTGGTATGTGTGTGTGTGTGTGTGTAGACGAATCATTCCCATGACAGAACACTAACAGGGGTCAACATATTTAAGTTACAATGAATAAAACCACAAAAAAGAAAACACAAATAAAATGAAGCTCTGCTTTCTACTTAAAAACACCAGCACGCTCAAACCAGCTTCCTAATCCCCGACACACACACTCACCCACCCCCCCACACACACCCGCCCCTCAGTCTGCTCCCTTTCCAGCCATGCTGTCAATATGCAGCTGGCTGCCCCATGCACCACTGCAGCACTGTGTGTGTGTGTAGTGTTTGGGGGTTGTGTTTGAATTGGTGTGTGTTTGTGGGTGTCTGGTAGAAAGAGAGAGAGAGAGAGAGAGAAAGCCATAGTAATGTAACAGAGGGCTGATTCTCCAAGGCCCCAGTGCTGCACTCAAGACTCCGAGTTCATTAAAATTTCATCGCCGCAGCGCTCGGCCAAGGTCTATTTATGAAAATGCGCTTCCTCGCTTCATGGAAATACATGCCAGAGAGGAGTGGATGGAGTAATCTGGAAAAAAAAGAGTGAAATTAACAGCATCTCCTGCTTATTCATATTGATCCTGCTCCCCGCTGAGTGGCACGTTTGCTATCATAAGGCACCACCACTGCTGCTGCTGCTGGGAGCAAAAATCTTACAGACCACTTTCCAGCTGACTTGATGTTTATTTCTTCCCCTGGTGCAGAATGAAACCCGGTTACATGTTTTCAAACCGGAGCGGTTTGTGCAGAAGGTTTGGAGGGTTTGCACTGAGGTGCAGTTGATGTGCTCTTTTGCAGAAGCAGTTACCTGCAAGATCTTTTTTTCCCTTTTCATATATAAAAACGCACCGAGAGAGCGAGCGGGGGAGACCAGGGAAAGCTCATGCTCTCTGTTTGTTCACATAACGCTTTACCAAGTGGTGCAGGCATCAGCGGGGAATTGCTGCGTAACGAGACAAATTCAAACATAAAAGAAGAAGAAACAAGCGCAAACTGCAGATGAAGCACCTCACACTTACCTGTGAAATACGTTGAAGCTGAAAACAAAGTTGCTGCTTTTATAGGGTTTCCTTTTCAATCAGGTCTAGAAAATCTGAAGTGTAATCGATGCAAGCTCTAAAAGTCGTGCATTTGTTTACGTAAAGAAGACTAAAAGAAGAACAGAAGAAACACTTTGGCAGCCTTCATGAAGCCAGATACAGAACTCACCATTAAACAGATGGCTTGGGATAAAATGAAAAAGTCTTCAATCAAACAAAATGAGAAGTTTTAACAGAAAGACATTTGGAGGGGCTGCCCAGTGGCGCAGCTGGTAGAGCTGTTGCCTTGCAGCAAGAAGGTTCTGGGTTCGATTCCCGGCCCGCGTCTTTCTGCATGGAGTTTGCATGTTATCCCTGTGCATGCGTGGGTTCTCTCCGGGTACTCCAGCTTCCTCCCACAGTCAAAAAACACGAGTCAGGTTAATTGGCCTCTCTAAACTCTCCCTAGGCATGGTTGTTTGTCCTGTTTGTCTTTGTGTTGCCCTGCGACAGACTGGCGACCTGTCCAGGGTGACCCCGCCTCTCACCCGAAATGATAGCTGGAGATAGGCACCAGCAACCCTCCTGACCCCAGTAAGGGACAAGGGTGTAGGAAAATAGATGGATGGATGGACATTTGGAGGTGATCACCAATTGGTTAATTTAACTCTATTTTAATAGGATTTGTGTGATAGAGAGATAAAATCGTAGTGCACAATTTTCAAGTGGAAGGGAAATAATCTTACAATTTCTCAGTGATTAGTGAACTTTAGTGAACAAATAGCATCAACTTTAAATCTTAACAAGTATTTTTTATCTACAGGGCAAATATGTCACTACACTTGAAATAAGACTAAATTAACTTAGAAGTATTTTTTAGCAAGACCCACGAGCTTGCTTTAAGTCAAAAATGTCTTTATATTAATGAAAAAGTATGAGTTCCAGTGACAGATTATTTTGTCTATAATATGGGTAAAATGTCTTGATTAGTTAAATAATCTGCAGTTGAAACTAGTACTTTTTAAAATCAGTATTAAGTAAATATTTATGAAAGAGTAAACTCATATCTTGCTAGGAAAAAAAACACCTGTGTATCTTCTGTCTAGTTCAAAGCTAACTTTCACGTGTACAAAGATATCTTCTCTAGAAACTAGATTTAAGGTAAGTTCATATCTAGTTTCTTAAACACACAGGCATAATAATACAGGGCAATTCTGTTTTCTACCAGGTAGAACCGGAATAGTCTGCAAGAACCACACCACACTGTTCATGTTTGTATTTGTAAAACCATGTATCCTTTAACTTCTATTCAACAGAGACAACAATTAGATGTTTGAAGCTCTTTCTTCACTGGTTTGGATGCACTTACAGCCTGACTGCAGTCCTCTTCTTTGGAAGTCTGCTACACTGTAGCAGGGTGGCTGTGCACATTGGAAGCATCATTTTCAGGCCTGTTATGTCTGAACAATTATGATTTTAGACTTTTCATGTGTTATGTCATGCTTTTAGGTGAGAAGTAAAACAGCTTAGTTAGGTTAAAAGTTCAATGCTCTGTGACACTGGAGGAGGTGGAACACAAGTTTAATGCAAAAAAAGTGCAGCTCTAACAAAGAACATGATTTAGATGATGAAATTCATAAAGAAAGTAAAACATGAACTTGAAGATGTTTCAGGTTTTGTATTTGATAGCAATAGGTAAGAAAAGTAAAGAATGTTTAAATAAATATAGCTGATGGTCACATCAGCTACAGGTGCTGGTCATAAAATTAGAATATCATGAAAAAGTAGATTAATTTCAGTAATTCCATTTAAAAAGTGAAACTTGTATATTATATTCATACATTACATACAAACTCATATATTTCAGATGTTTATTTCGTTTAATTTTGATGATTACAAATGACAACAAGTGAAAATCTCAAATTCATCATATCAGAAAATTAGAATATTGTGAAAAGGTTCAAAATTGATGGCCCCTGGTACCACACTCTAATCAGCTAATTAACTCAAACCACCTGCAAAGGCCTTTAAATGGTCTTTCAGTCTAGTTCTATAGGCTACACAATCATGGGGAAGACTGCTGACTTGACAGTTGTCCAAAAGACGACCATCGACACCTTGCACAAGGAGGGCAAGACACAAAAGGTCAACGCTAAAGAGGCTGGCTGTTCACAGAGCTCAGTGTCCAAGCACATTAATAGAGAGGCGAAGGGAAGGAAAAGATGTGGTCGAAAAAAGTGTACAAGCAAGAGAGATAACCGCACCCTGGAGAGGATTGTGAAACAAAACCCATTCAAAAATGTGGGGGAGATTCAAAAAGAGTGGACTGCAGCTGGAGTGAGTGCTTCAAGAACCACCACACACAGACGTATGAAAGACATGGGTTTCTGCTGTCGCATTCCTTGTGTCAAGCCACTCTTGAACCACAGACAGCGTCAGTAGCGTCTTGCCTGGGCTAAAGAGAAACAGGACTGGACTGCTGGTGAGTGGTCCAAAGTCATGTTCTCTGATGAAAGTAAATTTTGCATTTCCTTTGGAAATCAAGGTCCCAGAGTCTGGAGGAAAGAAGAGAGGCACTTCATCCACGTTGCTTGAAGTCCAGTGTAAAGTTTCCACAGTCAGTGATGGTTTGGGGTGCCATGTCATCTGCTGGTGTTGGTCCATTGTGTTTTCTGAGGTCCAGGGTCAACGCAGCCACATACCAGGAAGTTTTAGAGCACTTCATGCTTCCTGCAGCTGACCAACTTTTTGGAGATGCAGATTTCATTTTCCAACAGGACTTGGCACCTGCACACAGTGCCAAAGCTACCAGTACCTAGTTGAAGGACCATGGTATCCCTGTTCTTAATTGGCCAGCAAACTCTCCTGACCTTAACCCCATAGAAAATCTATGGGGTATTGTGAAGAAGAAGATGCAATACACCAGACCCAACAATTCAGAAGAGCTAAAAGCCACTATTAGAGCAACCTGGGCTATCATAACACCTGAGCAGTGCCACAGACTGATCGACTCCATGCCATGCCGCATTGCTGCAGCAATACAGGCCAAAGGAGGCCCAACTAAATACTGAGTGCTGTACATGCTCATACTTTTCATGTTCATACTTTTCAGTTGGCCAACATTTCTATAAATCCTTTGTTTTTATTGGTCTTCAGGAATATTCTAATTTTCTGATATGATAAATTTGAGATTTTGGTTCTGATTGGTTGTTTCCAGTTAGCATTGGGAGAAAGCAGTGGAGCTCGATCTTCTCACAGATTATTGCATATGGAACCACACGGTCACAACATAATGACAGATTTAACAAATATGTTTAAAAATTCATTTTTTAATAAAAGTTACAAACTGCAGCTTTAACTGGTAGCCACTGACTACTCATAACTACCTCCTAGTTCTACCTCACTTAATAAATCCCTTGCACTATTTTGACTGCAGAGCTGGAAGTGGCCCTTTCAAATCCAGCAACAAACATGTTTGGTGACTTTAGTCATACTGATTAGCTCAATAAAAATAGACCAAGCTACTCAGCAGAAAATAGCCTGAAAGGAAAAGCTTGACTGGCTTTCAGCTGATTCCAATTGCTCTTGAACAAGCCGGCCTACATGCATGGCAGGGAAATGCATGTTTAAGTCTGACATCCAGAGCACATTTAGTGCTTTACCTCTAAATGTAAGGCGCTGAGGAAGCTGTATGTGATGCTATTTCCCTCTTCGGTAACAACACATTAGAGACATGTTGACTGACTGAAGTTTAAAGGTTGGGAGGAAAGTGTGTATGTGTGCAACCACATCAGCTCTTCTCCTGCTTCGCTCTGAAGGAAGTCTGCTGTCTGATTCGCTCTTGTTTGAATCTGACATGAGAAAACACAGAGGATGAAAATGAGGTCTCCCAATCCTTAATTATTTAAATCAAACAATTACCCACAGCTATCTGGGGAAAAGCTCTTTTATCCGCTCGCTCTTCCAGAGCATCCAGGGTGGAGTCTGGAGTGGAAGACACATCGCATGGAAAAGAGCAGAAAACACAGAGTCATTTTTCTGTAAGACTTGAATTATTAAAACAGCTATTTTAAACTGCACAGGTGCTCTGTAGATTGCAGGCTTAGATCAGGGGCCTTCTGAAAAGCAACAAAGATTTCCACTAAATAAGAAAACTCCAGCACAGGTTTGTCTGGAGAAATACTATCAAAGAAAACACGAATACCTTGAGGAAGTCAAAAAAGTCTGACTTTGATACAACTATTTCTCTTTAAAAAAACAAACAAAATAAATAAATTCCGAAACATTTTGATATATCTTATTTCTCTGCATCTTATTTCTTTTACACAAGATTAAAAAGACAACAAAGACAAATAATATTTCTATCACCACTTTTGGGGATATTATGAGAACAGTTTGGTCATTTTCCTGCTTCTCTCTTATTGTTGTTCTCTGACTATTTGCATTCTTTCAGTTTGTTTCAGGAAAACTTGATCCACTGCTCACATTGATTACACGCTCAATTATATATAATTTATAGGCCTCAACTGGAGAGCTGCTGCGCCATTAAACTTTGATGAAGCCATGTACTACATTCTTTGTTATAGACCAACATGCCAGCCAGCCACTGTCTGGTAGGCACTGAAAACATAGAGAAAGAAAAAGAAAAAAAATCAATAAAACATATTTATTTTTTTATTGCAAAAATTTTCAAAACAATAAGGATAACGCATCATAAAAAGATTACCCATTGAAAACAATGGGTTCTTGTTATTTTAAATGTTTAATAAATGTGTTTTAATAGAATAAAAGGCAAACGAAGCAGTTAACATACAAAACAAACAGAAACATTATTTCTGATAGGTTTTTTTCATGTCTAAATTTCACAAAACTAACTTTTTATTATTTACTGCTTTTTATTAACTATAAAGATTACAAAAGCTGTAAAACTGAATATTTCAAATTAAGATGACTTCCTATTTGACATATATGGGTAAATGTTTACAAATAAGAAACAACAATAAAAACAAAACTTCTCTAAAACTATCAAATTAATATGGGAGAAATGTATGTTGTTACCATTAAAACACTTTTTATGATAGAAAATAGTAACAGAAGGATTGTTTGGAATATTCATTTCCTTTCGCTGGCCCTCCAGTGGCCCCCAGGTGCTTGTTTGGGGTCCCACTGCTGTGAAGGCCTGTATTGTGTTGCTCCGAAGGGGATCGGGGGCCTGAGCTCCTGTTATACAACACACAACTGCAGCTTCTTAACAAACACCCTCAGAAATCAATAGTATCATAACAGCTTATATTTATTATTCATTAATAATGTGTTTATGGACCCAAACCACCCGCTGCACCAAGTTGGGATAAATATGTGTGTGTTTTTTTTAATGGCCGTTCTCTTTATAAAATGAAGACTGACGTTTTCTTACTGAGAATAAAAATGTGAATCTACATTGAACGACTTTTCCTATGAGTCTTTACTAAACGGTTTGTACTATGGACACATTTATTGTTTAGGTATAGTTCATATATTTAAATATATATATTTTTGTCCTTAGTCAATGTGCTTTGTCAAGTAACAAAGCACATTGTTACTTGACAATGTTGTATATATATACAATATATACAATATATTGGTATATATTGTGTATATATTTCACAATATATACCAATTATATATTGTGAAATATGCTTTGTATATTTCACAATATACCAAGTAGCACTTGGTATATTGTGAAAACAAATTATTATCTTACTATTAAATCTTGTGGATAACATAAACAATAATGATAATAACTTAATTTTAAGGGAAAGAGTCAATACTTATATAAAACTGAATATGCAATAATAAATATATATTATTTGAAGTCTCAGCCGTTTAAACTTTGTGCTTTCCACAAAATTAAAAAAAAATGTTTATCAAATAATACTTTGCGTTAAAAATTATACATATTTTTTTCTCATTGCATTATGCTAAATAATTCTAATCCTTCAAGTCATATTAGTGCAAATGTTTGACTTTTCAAATAGATTTTATTCAGTGTTGAGCATTTCGCCACAAACTTCAGGCTGCGCTCTTTAGTTCATCTGGCCAGATTAAACAATTTAGTTGATTTCATGAAGATTTTCAAATATCTCACCATCAGTCGTTATTTCAAATCAAAGTATGAAAATATGTTAGATGGCCCGTAGCTACAGAAGCACTGGAGTCATTTACACTTTTATCAAATGTAAACGTGAGTTTTAATGTTTAAAAACAACATGGAGACATTTCCATCAGAAAACTGAACTAAACTGTTATTATGCATAAAAATGGCTTGTTTTATGTCGGTATCCATATTCTTTAAATTAATTTATTCATTTTTAAAATGTCCAGTTTAAACCTGGGACATATTCATGCCACATGGATCTAGTTTTAGTTCTCGCTATGTCTTATTTTGGTGATGTCAACCTGTTTTTAGTTCTGATCTCGTCCTTTAAATATAAGCTTTTAAAACGTTCAATAACCGGAACTTTTCATCTGCTCAGCTACGAAACTGAAAACCGCACCAGGCACGATGGGATAGAGCCGTGTAGTCTTCATAGCCTGCAAAGTTGATCAATATGAGAGTCACTCAAGTATCAGATCCTATTCATCACCGCTGGGAAAGCAGCTTTCAGACGGAGCTCCTTCACCTCTGGGGCTTCTCCTGTTTCAGAGCGGCAGCTGCTCAGCCCCGCGCGTCAAACACGCGCAGTGTCTCCAAGAAGCGCAAACACGAGTGCTGCACATCCAAGCTCGTGTTGCACGCACAACACCGTTAAATGTTTATTTTTTAAAAAATCATGATGAAACAGCAGCAGGTAAAACGATGAAGAAAGACGTTCAGAAGTAAAACGTGCACAGTTTATTTCAGCTTCTGCAGCTTTACAGAGACACATTTGAAGCACACTTTCACAAATGAAATGTTTTCTTTTTCAGAATAAATAAAATTCAAATAAATAACAATTCAACATAAAAAAATAAAAGTAATAATAAAGTCTTCTCAGAAGTGTTGAAAAATATGTATAAATAAGGCCGACTACACCTCCCTTCATCAGAATATCTACAAAGTGCGCTCCACAAACGGGTCAGTGATCAGAAGAAGTCGAAATGATTCATTTTCTTGAGGGCGGGGAGAACAACAACACTACTCATAATAATCTGATTGTCGAAGCATCATTGCGGTGAACAGGTTTTACACGTCAGTGAGTCTTCTACAGGCCTAATTCAGCCAGTGGCAGAGAAAACAAACAGAAAGCACGTTCAAGAACCAACCAGAGTGTTCAAAATCACCAGAAATGTGCCATCACTTGCGTAATGAGGTAGACGCACAGCTACGCCGTGTTAATGTGTGTATCCGTGCGTGTTTACATACGTGAGTGTGTGTTTGCGTTTTATTGCAATGCATTCACCTTGGAAATGAAGAAGGGAACATGAGGGCAGGAGGAGGGGGGCAGTGTTGGTCATTTTGGAGCAAAACGCGCAGAAATATCAACCCCTCTCCAACGACGCTGATTGCACAAACTGTGCACCAGATTCTGACTTATTTTATCCTTTTCTACTCTTTTGATCTGATTTGTCCCCCAAAATGGTGAGCAACTCAACAAAAACATCTGGGAGGAAAATTCAATACATTTCAATGAGAGTTTCCACACACGGAAGTGCATATATTCACAAATATGTACACTGATAAATATAAAAAGAACTATCCGGGCCACAGAGGGTAATATGAACTATTATTCCTCATTTCCCGCTGTTAGTATTTTCATTTTTGTACAATAATCATTTTTCAACCACAATGTTCGCCTTTTCTCTTCAGTCAGAGAGCAGCAGTTTATTCTGTGGAGATGCAAACAGCTTTGAGAGTCACTGAGTCTTTTTCTGCCTGCGGTTCCACTGTCAGGACCAAACAAGGTACACGGAATAGAACAGGTACACAGAACACTAACGTTCCTGTTTGCACATGCACATCCCGGGTCATATCTCAGCTAAGTGGCGCACCAAACTGCGTGATTTCTCCTCCAAAAAGCACAATTCTGCGACCTGTGGTTAATACTAGGGAGGATCTCGTGCTGTTCACACTACACTGTAAAAATGAATTTTGCAAGATATTAAACTTAAGTACTTTTTTAGTTGTTGGTTTGAATGCAAAATGTTAAATGATAGTTAAATTTTAACAACATTGTTTTTTATGTAAATAAATAGATAAAACGTCACTAAATAGTTAGGTTAAAATTTTAAGCTGAAGGCCAAACATTTCTGTAAAATTATTTAAAATTGCCTTAAATATAGTTTTTCCCCAGTAAGAACACATACTGATTTCAGTTTTCAAATTTGTTTTGTTATATTGTTGAAAATTCTAATTTAATCAAGATAAAATCCGTCCTCCCAAAAACCAGCTTACAGAATCCATCATGACATCATGACAGGCACAGTGACTGTACTGAGCATATCCTGTTTTCCATGATTTCCCTACAATCCATGCACCTGCAGCACATCCTAAGCTGTCATAACTTGGTTGCAAGACAACCTGCCAAAAATCCTTTTCTTACCATAGCGATTATTGATTCTTGGGATTTAATCACTTAAACAAAGTACTCCATTTAATTCATTTTTATTATAAACTTTGTATTTAATGAAATCCTAACTGGAGATTCATAATTAATTCTTGCCAATTTGCATTTGTTAGAGAACAATATACATGACTGGATAACATCCTAAACTGAAGAGGTTGTAACTTCAGTCAACCAGTTAAGCGACGATGCTAATGCTAAAGTCAAACTTGTTAGCATTCTGAACTTGCTACCCAGAGGCAGCCATTGCTAAGGAATGGATCAACATAGCTATGGTTGTCATTGAAAGGTTTACAGCCAGAGAGCTGACATTAGCTCTAGCACTGTTGCTAAACTAGCTAAATCTTAAAACTTAAATTGCAGTTGAAACTCTGAAACTTTCTTAACCTCAAATCTTATGATTTGTGTTTTTAACACGCATATTAATTCCCACTGAGATCCTTCTACATATATCAGCCTTACTTTTCTCAACTAATGAGAATAACAGTAATGTAATTTATTGAAAAGATTTAGGTAGAATTTTTCATCAGAAGAAAGTAACTAATGTGAGAATTTAACCATTATTAAACTCTACATGTAAATATATATTTTCATTCAAATTAAAATTCAATGGGGAACATTTCATACTCTCCAAAATTAATTCTTAAAGTGTACATTGTTTTTTGTGATTTCAGTGGCATTATATGCCTTTATTGCAAACCAAATATCACGTTTTATTTTTAGCATAACTTTAATAAGTCAGAATTTAACCACTTAGTTTGACACATTTTAAAATGGGCATGCATTTAACATTTTATTTAAGTGTTTCTTAGCAGGTAACTTGCAATAATTTTCTCAAAATTTATTTTAAAATTAAATCCAACAAAATGTAAATATGCAGAAGTTTAATTGCTTCATATTAACCAATTTTAAACATTGATTTAAAGTGATTAAGTTTTGTCAGTGTATCGAATACGAAATTCAGTCAGAATTTTTTTTTTTTCTTCACAAAAGATGCCAGTTTGCTTTCTCTGAAAGTAAAATAAAAACTAACATCAGTTTCCTTTTTATTTAACAATGAAAATGTATAATGATCTTATTAAACTGAGAGAAAAGATGCTGACTTGTTTTGTGGCCGCCTTCACAGTCGATCTGAAACGGTATTTCTTGGCTGGTTTCTTTCCTGGGAAATAAGTAAATTTACTTTATCTAAACTTACATGTTAAAACAACATATTATGTATTTTAATGTGCGAAGTCAGACTGGCGTCATTAAAGACTCAATAAGAGATTGTGAGACTTGTTTTGAGTGCGCATCTTTGCGGCCCTGGCTGTGCGCCACGCAGAGCTTCTCCCCGTACCTTGCTGGTACATTGTTGATTCTGACAGTGCGGCTCCAGCAGACCAGCCTCAGCAGCTTGTCTCTGGTTTGTCTCTGTGGAAACCGGCTCAGAGACCCTCGGGTCTGACGCAGTCTGCTTCAATGCGTCGCAGAAAACTTCATCCGTTTCTGTTTTTGCCTCTGATTGCAAAACCAAACACGGACCACGTTCTTTTTCAGATCCAGTTTCTCGGCGATCGCGGCGATCTTCTCCGACGACGGCCGCGGCTGCACGGCGAAATACGCCTCCAGGGAGCGCTTCTCCGGCGCGGCGATGGACGTGCGTTTCCTCTTCTTATCGCCGCCGTTGAAGATCTCTGGCTTGGACATCTTCTCCCTTTGCGCCCGTTCCGCCTCCTCCAGCCAGGCCTCCAGGATGGGCTTCAGGGCCACCATGTTGTTGTGTGAGAGGGTCAGGGATTCGAACCTGCATATGGTGCTCTGGCTCAGGCAACCGACCCCGGGGATCTTGAGGTTGGCCAGCGCCGCTCCCACGTCAGCCTGAGTGACGCCCAGTTTGATCCGCCTCTGCTTGAAGCGCTCAGCGAACGACTCCAACTCCCGTGGGTCGGGCTCGGAGTCCCCGCCAGCGCTCCCCAGGGAGCCGTGGGACCCCAGCGCGTGCGGATGCATGTTCATGGACTGAGTGTGGTGGTGGTGCTGCATGTGGTTGATGGCCGACATGTGGGCCGCGGCGTGAGCCGTGTGCGAAGCCGTGGAGCAGACGTCCGAGCCGGGCATGCCTCCCAGAGAAATCCCTGGGGTGAGATGATCAAGCAGGTCTCCCTCCAGTCCCTGCGCCGGCTGGTGGTGCGCCGGGTGGTGGTGTGAGGTGAGCACCGATGGGTGGTGCAGGTGCGCGGAGGAGGAGGTCGGGGTGCAGGTCATGCTGGTCATGGTGGTCATGGTGTGGTAGGTGGCGTCTGGCTTGAAAGGGTGGCTCTTCTGGGCCACGATGTCCACGGCGGCGAGAGCCTCGGCTCTCTGCAGCAGCGTCTCATCGAAGCCCGCGAAGATGTTGCCCTGAAGCTGAGAGAGAAGGAGGGATGGAGGCAGACCCGTCAGAGCAAGTCTGGCAGAAAATCAACGCTGCTGCTAATTAAACTCTCTCTGCTTGTTCTAATATTTAAAAACAATTAATTATTTGATAGTTTAACATAAAACACATGTTAAAAAAAAGAATGCATACAATTATAGAAAAATATTTAAATTTGAAACAAAAAATGGACATACTTTTAGAGGAAAAATCACCATAAAGAGGAAGATGTTTAAATTTGCCACCATGATCATTTTGAGCTGTTTGAACATTTTATAAGCCTCTAAAGAAAAACTTTGACTAGATTTCTTTTGACCTCAGTTTTCCAACCTGTCAGCGGCTCCTTCCTGCAGCCACGGCAGCGTGTCCGCGTGGAAGGATATTCATTTAAAATTTATATTTACGATCTCCTGAATAATTCCTGCGGACGATGAAACGAGACCAGTTTGAATATGAATGGGACAATAAGGGGAAAGACGGGGCCACTCCACGCACTGTGCATCCATCTTTAACTTTTCTTTGGCTTACAGATACAGTATGAAAGCGCAGCATCCGTTTTCCTTCTCTAAAGAACATTTTCACGATTTATGTATTTTAGATCATGTAAGAACATTACAAGAAAATCGTATAATTGAGATCTTTATTTTTATTTATGTTGCGTAAAGTACAAACGAAAAATGTCTCCACCTTATAACTTTTTTAAGGCTGTTTTTGTTAAACAGTTTCGTTTATAGACAAAATGTACCGCTGTGATTACGCATTAATCAATTTTTATGATTTTTACTTTACTTTTTTTAAAGCTGCAAAACATATTTAGGCTGAATTAAAAGCTGTTGGTGCGACTTTACGCATTTTATAATCTAAATCAAGTAATTTACAAAAGCCCTTGTACTTTTAAGTCCTCTATGCGAATCGTCCAAAACAATGTCTTCATTTTGCGGTTGGTTTGCGCTTTTTATAACGTGAAGTTTCGCGGACAGGAAGGAGAGACTCACCGACGGCGTGGGCAGGCAGGCTCTGCGGATGGCCTCGGAGCTGGAGTGCAGGGGCGTGTATTTGGGCTCGTGCAGGATGGGGTGCATACTGAAAGGCTGCTTGCTGTTCATCGACATCATGATTGCAGAAGTCAGGGAGGGTCGCTGTCCGTCGTCCTCGTTCGGCTCCGTGTTGGTGATTTTACCTAGAGAGAAACGCCTCGCAGAGGAATAAAAACAACCTGCCGCTCGCAGAGGTGCTTGGGATCAAAAAAAAAAAAAAAAAAAAGAAAAATTACCCGGATCGAACTCAGGAAGTTTCGACCTTTAAGTCAGGGAAGAAAAAAAAGGTAAGGAGCAGTAACTCCTGGACTCCTGTGGACCTTCTGTCTGCTTTTCCACTCTGAATGACTCCTATAATAAAGATGCTGCCTGCCTCCGGCGCCTATATTAGACCACTGCCTCACAGGCTGCTCCTTATTGGAGGACCGGCCCTCCCTCCCGCTGCGTCCCTCCACCAATCACATGGAGAAACCTGGCTTTGGCCACGCCCACAACCAGAAGGGACGCTTTGTGGTAGCACTCTGCTGAAGAAATGTTTCTTTAACATTTGCAGATTAAAACCGGGACAACAAAAGCTATGTCAGAACTGGATTCACCAAGATCTCCATAACCAGGCATCTGTTGCAAGTTGTAAAAATCTGCATTATTAAAACTTAAAGTTAGAAAAATTATAGTTAGTTACAATGCTTTACAAAAGCTGTTGTACTTGTTTATATGTTCCTACCACAAACTTGGAATTTTCTGTGACTGATCAACACAAAGTGGGAGAAAAAGAATGAACTGTGGGTTCTTGATGAGACAAATCTGAAAAGTGTGGCGTGTATCTGTTTGAGCCATTTTTCTCTGTATCCTGTGTTTCTTGGTCCTCCTGATGTTGTTTGGTCACTAAAGTCCTTCGGTCCTCTGAGGCCTTCACAGAATAACTGGATTTATATTGAGATTAAATTAAAACCAGGAGCTTGTTAGTTTCAATGAAAGTTTTATTATGCAAACTGCACTTCTCAGACTGCTATTAGTAGTAAAATATTGACAGGTATGGCTTTCCTTCCACTTCACAGTGACAACTCACAGTGAAACACATCAAAGTTGTAGCAAGACAAAATGTAAAAAATAAGTAAAGTATTTATGAATATTTTTGCAAAGTGTTCTATAAATTTCTCAGTAAGAAGTAACTTTTAGCATATAGATCTATTTTTCATCCTGAGCTCAAGAAGGCATTTCATGCAAATTGTTTTAATTGTAACAAAAGACCATTAAAGTAAGTTTATTTAATGAAAAAAAGAATTTTTTTTCATTAAAAAAATTTCATTTGGGATCTCCAAACTCTTCCAAATGAACCCATTTCCTTTTCTTAACAACTAACACATCAAATAATTGTGGTTCATTCACTTTCTGGCTGCAAGAAGTGATGCCTGCTCTCCATAAACACGCCCACCTCTCTCAATTAAACAATAAACAGGCCTGAATGGCAACAACTAGCAGACAATGAAATATTTACACATGAGGTCACAGCCTGCTAGTAAGGCGGGGATTCTGGGTGATTATGGCCATAAACACCCAAAGCCTCTTTTTATAGTGGGAATATAATATTTGGCAGTGCTTCCTGCCTCCATCTTTGATATGTGTTGTCTATAAAAACAAAACATTATCTACTATAAATATGATAAATAATTGTTACTAGTTCTTTAAAAATAGAAATAAAAAATGCATTTAAAACAAAATTATTTTTTTATAGTTATTTTGTTAAAATTATTATTTTGTTATTCTCCCACTTATTCATTGATTTCATTCAAGCATTTTAATGGAAAGGTGAGTGGAGGGAAAATGTCTCCACAGTTGAGACAGGGATAACCTGCCCCTGAACTGGGTTCAGTGCTTCAAGAAACTTTTCATACAGACATACTCAGGACATAAGTTAAAGCTGCATTATAGTCTGATAATCAATGGTCCAAATCCATATTTTTACATCTTCAAAGTACATTTTAAAATCAATACGTCAGTGTCTGAAGGAAAAGTAAAGCAGCACAGAATGTAAGTGGAATGTTTATACAAGCAGAGATATTTTGGGGACATCCTGAATCAAAAGGCTGACATTTCTGTAATTAAAATCCATTTCTACTGGTTTTATGCAAAAGTCACTCTTTCTGAAAAAATATATATTTTTTATCTGTAACCTTTAGAGCTTTACACAAACTTAACATTCTGTATGCAATGAATCTGAATAACATGCACGTTTCATTTAAAAAACTGCACTCCTCAGAATAATGTGCAATTCGTTGATACCGCTATCTGTATTTATAGAGTTATTGACACTTTGAATATTGGAGAATCAACCAGTCTGAAAAAATAATAAAGTGAAGAAAATGTGCTCCAAATGAGACAAAATCTTTTCATACACCTTTTATATTTACTTATCCATCATGTGGACAGACACATACAGGACAAACAATCATGCACACAGTCACTCTTAAAGACACTTTAGAGATCAATAAACCAAACATGCAATGTCAAATGCAAATGTCAGAGAAACATCAGCTTTATTGAACTTGATGGTCATTTTTGTGTCTTTTTCTGAAGACAGGAATTCAGAAACAAACGTTCAACCTCTCTTCATCACTTTATTTGATGCTACAGTTGTGTTTTTTCCCTTGGGAATCAGCTCTCAGTGTGTCAGAAACCGTATTTTCACAGGTTTTTTTTTCCAACAAACATCCTTCGTCTGTACCATGTAACGGGATCTGGGTCGCTCTTGTTACTCTGCCTCTTGCTCTTCAGTCCGTGGCTGAACTGCCAGCCCTGACTCACCGACAATAAGAGCCGTCCTGTTGGTCACAGAGTCAGGAAACCTGAGTGAGACCTATTGTCCTGCCCTGGCTGCCGCCCTCCAGAGGGTCCCCGGCACCCGTTCATCAAATATACATTACCACTCTCCAGTGGGACGCCGGCAGCCAGGACAATCCTTTGGGAAAGTGACACTGTACAGACATAGAGCAGGGAGTACAGCCTGGATCAGAGAAGGATCTGTTGGCAGGGGAGACAATACTTCGAGCACCCGAAGTTCACCAAGTAGAGCAAGAAAACGTGTTTGAATTAAACATTTACTTCCTTTTCTGGCAAATAAACTGAGTATCAAACTTTCTCCCTTTATATCATTGCACTAATTCTCAGACAAACATGTAATGTGATGTTTCATTCCATGTAAAAAAATTGTCTCCTGTATATGTGTTATCTTTTCGGAAGATCTCATAGGATTTGTGGATCAGTCTCACCAAGAAGTCGTCCAACAAGCATATTTACACCTATGTGCAGATACCAGGAACAATGTGCATCTCCAAAACAAACAAAGTAATTCATTGTTAGAATTTGCTAGAAAGATGCAATTGATAGGTTGTTTTGTGAAAAACACCAATAATGATTTTGTGGGTTAGCCAGGGCAAAGAGGTTGTTATCCCATTGATGGTGTTACTTCGAAGAGGTGGGACAGGTAGAATCTGAATCAGAGTGAAGTGTAAACATTGGACTTGTATAACAAGCACCCATAAACAATGCCATTCTCCACCACATGGTCTATTTGGTACATATTTGGTACAAAGTCACTTTTTGCTAAGCTAAATGACTGGATCATCTAAACTGTTGGAGAATGTTTTGGACAGTCAGCTGGAGAGTACTGCAGTGTCTGTTGGGCAGACTTGTTAAACTCAAACAAGTAGTGAGGATGAACCAAGAATGTCTTAAGTAGATCCAGTTGGAAGATTTTCAACTTTCACAATTGGGGTGAAAGTTTCCCCAGAACTCAGGTTCGGGGGAAAATTAGGGGCAAAGAACCAAATCTCTCTTCTGGGGAAAGGACATCTTGAGATCTCACCATAACGAACTAGAGAATGTTGCTGGGCCAGAGACCCGATGTTGTAGAAGACCACTATGCTATGTTAAATTTCTGCACATTGATTTGAATCTATAAGCTCAATCAGTTTTTCGGATTATAATTCCACAAAAAGCACATAACGGACACCCTTCCATTTTGACTCACTGTACTTTTACATTGTTCAAGTTGATCAAAGCATCCTTTTGAGATGCTAACCTAAAGTTAGGTTGCTTGCAACTTACAGGATGGACATGGGCAATGAGGAGGAGTTCTGTATTGCAATCCTTGTGTTAGGTTTCCAAATCCAATCAGTGCTTTAAATACAAGCAACGTTTGTACTCTAGAACAGTGGTCCCCAACCCTGGTCCTCAGGGACCGCTGTCCTGCATGTTTTTGATAAGTCCACACTCTAGCACAGCTGATTTATATGATTGCATTGCCTCCTTTGCATACCTGCAATTGCTGCAGATGCTGGTTAATCACCTATTCATTTAACCCAGGAGTGCAGCAGCAAGGAAACACCTAAAACATGCAGGGCTGAGGACCACTGCTCTAGAATACTTTGGCATATAAATTAATTTATTTCAAAACAAACCCAAATCATCACCTTTCCATCTCCATCGTTGACAGTTCGTATGAGGTGTGACCTTGTAACTCTTCCCAGGCTAAAATCTCACCGCACAACTAATGTCTTACTTTAAAAATTTTTCAGCTACTAGAGATACTTAGCTTCAGTTTCAGGAGGGTCTTTTGTTTGACGAGGGTACATGTCATCGAGATGCGCCGGTTGGTGTACTTCAGAGTAAGTATTTTTAGCTGTGTGTTTTAACAAAGTAAGAGCATGTGTGTGCTGTGTGCAGCTAAGCATGGGTGCCTTCGTATGTTCAGGGTGTAGCATGGACTCTGAGGGATCTAACATTCCACAAAGCTTTCAGGGAGCAGAACATGGCTGCCACAACGTGTATTTCTGCCACATTTAGCAAATGGACACTGAAGTGCAGCCCTACGCTGGCATCCACCACAGCCTCCTCAACTCATGGCTTTGCCTTCTCCTTTTTTTACCCCCATTCTTTTCTGTGCACTCCTTTTTCCTCTTCTCTCTACTTCCTCTAGCTTTGAATTATTGATGGCGAGTAAAATCTGACGTTGTAAAGTTTGCGACCATTCACCAAAATCGGCCTCCGCTTCTCACCAAGGGGGCATGCCGAAGGGTAGGCGGTGTCTAACCACACACTTTTAATGTAATTGCCTGTAGGGGTCCTGGTAAATATTTAATTGTCTGCCAGTACAAATTAAAGACACAAGGCTGGAAGAAAAGGTTAGTAGGTTCGCTTGGGGAGAGATTCTGTGCACTTTACCTGAGCCTGCTGGTTTTGAAAAGGGCTTTGTTGCTCAAGTAGAGTGAAAGTCGGCGGTAGACTGTTCTTCTGCTTCATTTAGCTTTCAGTGATGAGAACATACGCACAAAGGTCCTCCACGTATTACCAGGATATCCTGATACCAAGATCTACGACCAGGCCGTACTGAGACTAAAACTAGTCATCAGAAAGCTGATCAAAGCAAATACAACATTTGACTTTTCCAGATGACCATGTTGGTATCACAAAATAGTATAGAAAGCATATCGTAAAAACGATTAAAAATGTTCTTGGTTTTAGCCAAAATTTCAAACATCCTGGCATTTTGCATTTGCCAGTATTCACCCTTGACAGAAGTAAAGTGAATCCATTTTCAGCTCTAGGCTGTTCGGTACCAGGACAAATTGAAGTAATTTGGTTTTGACCAGTTTTTAACTTATTAAATGTAAATTCAAGTGAGCAAAATCTGCACCAAACTCCCCCCTTTTATTGTCTATTGAGTGGTACCAAAGTCCAAAATGTAATCACTGTGAAAATCTAAGTTCACTCTCATTTTTCAACTAGTTGTAGAAGAGAGTGCAGTAGGAAGACACATTTCTAAACTGATGATCAGCAGGATTGTCCAGATTTAGCTTTGCAAAGCTGCATCTGCTAAAGCATCCAAATGGAACCAGATCATAGCTTCCCTTAGCAACAGTCAAGCACGGAGGTGGGAGGAAGATGATTTGGGCTCATTTTACAACCACAACAGCTGGCCATGTTCCAGTCATTTAGCCCACCATGAACTTTTCTGTATGCCAAAGTATTCTAGAATGTAAGGAAAGTATCTAGAAAGTATTCTCAAATGTAAGGCAATCTGTCAGAGAACTGCAATGGAAAGTTTTGTGGCTTGCTAAAGTGTTGTTATAGCACAGTTTGGAAAGATCGTGCATTATTTTTGGTTTAGGTGAGATTCTTTTGTGAATTTATCAAAAGCTTATTTAAATGTTATTAAAATGTTTTGATTTAAAGAGGATTAAACCCTCATTACAACCACCAGCATCTCTTTCAGCCCAGAAAGCCTTTTGTTAGGTTTTGGGGTCAAAGGTTGTAAGCTTTGGGATCAATATGTATTTTTGTCTCATTTCTTAAAATTATACCACCAAGATGTGAGCTCGAACTTGCAACTAAAATCATTTATTCATTGAGTTTGTTGACTCTTCGCACCACATGATTCACCGACCCATGGGTTTGTGAGTTTTCTTCATCATCGCACTGATTTTCTTTTCTGCTCTTTGTATTCCAACCAGTGTTCTAGCACTGGGTTATTTCTTATTTACAGTTTCTGCATTTTTCATGCTTGCTGGTTTCATTATCTCCACCTCCTTAATGTCAGTCTTTCTCTCATCTCTTCTTCTAATCTCATGTTGAGTCTCTCCACATGCTGTAATTAGGCTGTTGATGGAAAACGAGCAGATAAAGAAAAAGAAGTGGGAGCGAAAACAAAGCAAAAAGCAAAGAGAGGGACTGACAAGTCCAAAAAAGACAGATAGTAAATGAGAAAGAGAAAGAGAGAAGACATATTTTGGATCAATAGATTAACTGAGTGCTCATGTATTATGCATCGGAGCCCTGCAGCACTTTCACATAAAGAGAATGTTGGGCAGGATTGGCGTGTAAAAGCTTTATAACTGCAGGCCTGTTTACTCAGAATATTCGAGGGGACCGCTGTCGCACTGAACTCAACGTATCAAAGCATAACTGGGCCAAGGCAGCAAACCATCCTGAACCCAGAACCTCACACAGCACCCAGTTCAACTGCAGTCTTGTGTTGAAGTCAGCATTTAAATCTATGTTAAATATTACATTCTTTTATTACTGTTATGGAAATAGAAAACTGAAGTGTTATTTAGTTTTTTTGGAACACAAACTTGATTATAATTTTGCATATAGTGTTATGGTATGAACGAAAATGCATCCGCTGTTTGTTCTGGAGTTACTCATCAGGAGCAAAATCATTTGGTTTTTACACGCTTGTAAAATTATTTACATGTAGCTATTTATTTAAAATTGTGCACACTTGGTACACATGGTTATTCTTTTTTTGAAATGGAAACAAAAATAGAAAAACTGTATGCAAAAAGCAACAAATTAAAGTAGTTTCTCTCTGGCTTGATGAGAGTCTCACATCATGGTGGATGAATTTTTGTTTTCTTCTCTATAGTGTTGCTTCATTCCTACATGATGCAATTTTGGCCAAGCTTGGACACATTAGACTCTGCACGGTGTGTGCAGTTATTAGACAAGTTGTGTTTCTGAGCATTCATTTTACTATTGAATATCTTGTGAACTTTTAGTCAATCCAACTTGTTAATTAAAATCTGATCTGACATTTGACCGTCAAAAAGTGAAAGTGAAGTTTCAACTTCTAACAAGGAGAATAACTAGATGTACACGGTTATTTGGCAAGAATCTCAATGCAGAATAATTATGCAATCAAATGAAAATCAAAAAATCGTTCGGTCTCATTCCTTTGTTTTTATCTTATTATATTATAATATATATGATAAGAGGGATGGTAGCCAACATGTTGCCACCTTAAATCTTTTTTTCATGGAGTCTTTTGAAAAAAGACCTGATTCTGTAAGTCATATGGCGCGGAAGCATTCACGTGTGAATTGCAAACTAGAAAGAATATATATTTTAAAGATTTCTTCCAGGTCTTCCAACTCTGTAAATTCCCATCTGGGTCGTGTATAGAAGAGGGGTTCTAAACGATGTCTGAAATAAAACTAGATGTTATTCACCTTCAGATCAGTGAGACAAAATGAGCTTCTAAAAGCAACATCTGAGGTTGCTCAGACATCACCTGCCGGTTCCTCCCTACGCTTCCCTTTCCTGAAAAGTCAACATCCAGACAATCCACGGAGGGCCGAGCATCAAACAGATAAAGCCCCTGAGCACTTCCCCAGATACAGCCACGCTTATTTCCATGCAAACAAAATCCCTTTCCCTCTCCTGTACTACAAGAATAGAGAGCAGTTGAACAAAGGGAAAACAAGTAAACAAACAAAATGGTGTATGAACATGTCACTGAAACAGGGGGCGGAGGGTGTTTGGTGGGGGGAATTATATTAGAATAGTATATTCATGCAAATTGATATTATCAAATTTTCTCACTGATGTCTCTGGTGTTTGGAACTGGATGGATAAGTAAGAAGAAAAAGATGTTAATACTCAGAAGAGACGTGTCAAAGCTATTTGAAGATCCTGCTGTATGGATGCTTTGTTTAAGATCTTTTAGCAAATGTAGCTTTGATGGCAGAGAGTTCGTACTCACATAGAGATATGAAGATAACTAGAGAAAAGGCTGTCCACAGGAAGCCATTACTGCTTCGCTCCCAAGATACAACAAATATGCTAAATACACTTTCAAAAATCTCTTTCCAAAGGGAGAATCTCTTATTTGAACCTATTTAAGTAGCTGTAATTTTAATTCAGCTCAGTCGATAAACTGAAGTGTTAAGAAAATGGAATAAATTGTCATATTTTTTAAATCTGATGGTTTGCAAAAACAGAGTTAAATCCTTCTCGAAGCATTCTAAAACTCCCATTAAACACAAAAAATCTTGCTGTGCACATAGGTGGTAAAAATGTCAATATCAACACATCCAAAGATAAATGTGTTTATCTTTAGCCTGACAAGAGCACTATCAAGCTAAAGAGTCTTTCAAAACAATAGTAGCAGGCCTTCCTAAATGTGTTTACCACGTGAACGGAAGCAAACACTTATTTTGGTTGTGCATATGTAAAGTTATAGATTTAGGAAAACTCAAGACGGATTTACTAAAAGAAACTCCTTCAGTATATTCCAGTTTCCAGGTCAAAAAGTAATAGCATGTGCACAGTAGGCTAATGCAATATATGTAATCTTAAACAAAACATCCATACAAAGTATCCCAGCCAAAATGTTGCAATTTTGGTCCCCAATTGAACTGAGTCTACCAGACTACCTGGTGTGAGAACACCCATAGAGAGCGAATTCGTGGTGACCTCAAGAATTGCTGGGAGACTTTTCACTATAAAACAGTTGTTGGTATACATGTTTAATGTCACATGGGACAAAAACCTGTGGAGTGGTTGACTGGTCCTAATCTTTAATAAAGAAGATCAGAGATTGCTTTATCCAGACTTTACGCCTTTCAGCTTTCTATCTATGGTGCACAACTAGAAAAGGTGGATTGCTTCCAATGTACCTCGTATGACACATTTGCAAGTTGCAACAGTGCTTTGAACAGACAGCTCATTTCTACAACAGTGATTTATTGGGCTTTGATAAAAACAGCTCCATGTTACAACTGGAAATCTGAGCCAGAAGACTAGAGACTTAGATGTATATCAAACCTGTTTTTTCCTTCAGTACATTTTTATAAACACTGTTATCTGGGTGCTGACGAAAAGGAAAGAAGAAAAACCAATGAGATTAACTCCAGATTCCCAATTTCTCCCATGTCTTCATTTGGATAAAATATTTATCGTTAGTGCCAGAGGCCATTTGGATTTACTCCTGCTGATTTAGAACAACTTGCTGATCAAATTGGTGGTATTCAGTAAAAATGCAGGTTCTGGCTTTGCTCTTCAAGTGGGGTGCACAATTATGAGAGTGGACACCTGAGGTTGAACGCATAACTGGGCAGAAGAGCCCTGAATTTTCTATCAGAGAAAGCAGAAAATACTGTGAAGTTTTAGATATTTTTTGTAACAGGTAAGCATATTCCCCTTCTAACAACATAAACTGCATGATTTAAAACCAAAGAGTTATTGCTAACGCCTTTTTGTTTAAAATCAAGATGTTATTCAACTCTTGCACCAACTTGAGTCAGAGCCTGCTGTTAAAGGATTTCCCAAAGGATCTCTGGTAGATTGACATATGAAAAGGCAAAAACTGGGTAAACAACAAAAGGAGAATGAAGGCACGATGGGTACTTAATGTCATGTGATCAGGACTGAACTTCAGTCAGACCTCTACATGACCAGAGTACAGATGAACCTCAAACTTCTTACTTAGGGTATGTAATTTGGTGGATTTTTTAACTTTTCTTACTAGCAAAGCAGTAAATGTTTGCTTTGGAGGACTGCTTCACATTAATGTGGAGATAATTAATATTGAACAACATCTAGAATTAAAAGGTAAAAACCAGAAGTGACCACTTTAAAAGCACTATTCATGAGCATTAGTTCAAACAATGCTGAAGGACAACATCATGAAAATATTTAGTGAAAGCTAATGCTAACGTGCTAACTTAATTTCAAATCATATCAAAATTATATTGGTGTTCAAGGGTTGTAGTCTTTCAATAAAGACTACAATCCTTGAACACCAATATAATTTTGATTTTCATATATACATATATATATATATATATAAATTATACCAATATAATTTTAATTTTTATAATCTTTAGGTGCTATAATGTCTTTATCTTGTCTTTAGTGTGTGTTTTCTTTATTTTGTTCTGTTTGTGTCTTGCTTGAAATAAAGTTATTGAGGGAAAAACAAGAAAGAGAGAGCAAGAGAGAGAGAGAGAAGTGATGAGAAGAAATGGAACTGCTGCCTCACCCACTTCAAATCCATCCATCTATTTTCAATTCTCCCTTGTCCCTTTGTGGGGTCAGGAGGTGCTGGTGCCTATCCCCAGCTAACATTCCAGGTGAGAAGCCGGGTCACCCTGGACAGGTCGCCAGTCTGTCACAGGGCAACACAGAGACAGACAGGACAAACAACCATGCACACACACACTCACACCTAGGGAACATTTAGAGAGGCCAATTATCCTGATAGTCATGTTTTTGGACTGTGGGAGGAAGCCGGAGTACCCGGAGAGAACTCCAGGGTACCTGCATGCACAGGGAGAACATGCAAACTCCATGCAGTAAGACCCCGGGCCGGGAATCGAACCCAGAACCTTCTTGCTGCAATTCAACAGCTCTACCAACTGCGCCATTGTGCAGCCTTTCTCAAAACTTCCACTTTGTAATTGTTGTGTGGCTGCCCCACACAACAAAAGGGGACAAAGTGATTCTATACATATATAGAAAACTAATTTAAACGTATGACAATGGATAGATTTTGACCACAAATGTAGAAACACACTGCAGCCAGTAGTTACATGTACACAAGAACAACATAGTCATTACTGTCACAATGCCCCAGTTTAATTGATTAACTAATGAGGCTTGTGTTCTGCATTGATGTTTTGTTATTTTTGGGTAAAGCGTCTATGTTTGGGAACCCCTGATTTAGTGCCTGTTGTTTTGTATACCTTTTAGAAAAAGCTGCTCAATGAATGAATGGAAGTATGGTTCATTGGTGTTGTAACAGAGGGCATAAAGGTCTTCCATACACCTCAGAGCTCCAGCTGGTCCAGGCTGGTAGGGGTCTTTGTCCCAACTATCCTCCCCTCGTCTCTTGTCCTCACCCTCACACCCCCAACCCAATTCCTCCGTCTCACTCTAACAGGATTAGAAGGTGGAAGCTACTTGCTCGGCAGACCTATGAGCGTATGTCTGAGCGAGAGACTGACAGCAATAGAGGTGGTCTTGTGTGTGTGTGGGGGGGTGTATGTGTGAGTGTGATGATGGGGCTGTTGCGGTGTTAGACCCCACAACAGCTTTGAGGCGGTCGTCCCAGGGGACACCAAACACCAGGGGGAGTCTGTATGTGTTCCTGTGTTTCACCATGTGTTGAGCTACTCTATATAAGCACACCTTCTTTTACTGTATACAGCATCCTCCACATTTACTGGCAACTCAGCCATTGTGTCAGAAATGTCAAAATAAGTCTAAGAACAAAACAAGACAATAACTGTAGCACATTTTACAGGTGGGGGAAATAAATGTACAGTTTCCTGGTATCCCAATGAGTTTATGACACCATGCACTCTGACCTAAACCCACAGCATTATAGATCCTCTACCAACAGGGGGAAGAAAGTGTTTCCCACAGATTCACACTTTGCTTCACACCAGATCCGCCTGGTGTGAAGGTGGATCTGACAGGTTTTTAGGCAAGTGTTTGTTGCCTAAAAACCTCAATATGATCGCCGTGCAGATTTCCAGTTAAACGTTAGGAAATGCTACATTTAGGTTTGTGATTATAGGACAGCAAAGGTTATTTTTCTTTTTTTTTGGCTTGGTCCCAAAATAACTCAATACAGATTTAGTGTTTATTATGGAGAACTGATTTTTCAAGTAGGGGAAATAAATTTACAATTTCCTGTTTAAAATGTAACTCTTTCGCTGCAGTTCTCTAACTGTTGCTCTATCTAGTTTTGCATCTGATTCACCATGTAACATAATTGTAAAACATTTTTCAAATGGGGGAAATAAATGTACAGTTTCCTGGAAGTCCAATGAGTTCATGACACCATGCACTCTGAACTAAGCCCACAGCATTACAGATCCTCTACCAACAGGGGGAAGAAATCTTACTTTGCAAGATTTAGTTTCTTTGCAGTGCTCCCTGGTTCAACGCACATGGATATGATGGTTTGTTAGCTGCCAGAACATCGACATGCTGAGTTGGTAACTACCACCAGGGAGAGAGCTATAACATGCAGGATGCTTTAATAGAGAATGACATGCGTACCTTTTACATTTTCAGTAGATCTCTGATACTTAGAGGGAAGAACCTGATTGATACCATGATTTGAAATCACACATCTTCATAAACTTTTTTCTGTGTTTTAACAGATAATGAGTCTAACAATTTGGCTAGCTGGCCGGGTTTGATGAGAATCCTCTCAGCAGGTTATTTGAGTATCTTATCATGTGTCACGTCTCTTCATGATCCCATCCTGTAACAGATGTTCCTGTAAAGACTTCCAATAATGACCTGTGTTCTGTGCTGCACTGCTGCAGCGCAGGTCTGCCTCTTGCCTTTGGGCCCTGCTTCTTCAGAGGCCTACCTGCTGTGGCAGGGTGCATCGGGAGGGCCAGAGCTCTCATTACAGCTACAATGAAATAATTATGAATGGTGCGCAGAGACCTCATCACAAGAATATCTATTGTATTATTTATTCAGCCAGTCCCCTGGTTCAGGGGGAGAGAACACATATAAACTTGCAGCCATGCTTCTCTCCTCCTCATTCAAGCTGCTGTTTGCTGCTCAAAGCGGAGGCCCACTCTGGCTTGGACTCTTCCTTTCATTCTGTGCTCTTCTTCGTTCTTTCTCTCTACTTGTTTTTGCTTCAGGAGTCGCACCGGGAGCATCTACAGGGACCCCAAGGCTTCTTTTCTCTACACACCTCATCAGATGGATACAAGCAATATATAAAGAGAAGAACTCTCTGTTTTTACATATATGGTATGGTCAGTAAACAATTTCATTTTAAGATATGTAGTAGTAGTATCACGAAGGCTGATGGTTAATGTTCCTGTGGAAAAAAAACAAAGAGGTCCTTTGAGGGTGTGCAGAAGAAGGATAATGGTGTCTACAACATGAAAGCTTCATCTGCACCAAGAGGAGAAACTTTGTTGCTAGACCCTGGTCGCTCGTGGAGGATGAAACTGCAGCAGCAACATAGCAGGCGCAGAACAATGGGCCTCATTCAGAGGCAGCGCTGCATGCGACGGTGCTGCAAACACTGATGGAGAATAAAGAGAGGGAGAAAGAGAGAGGGCTGCAGTGACAGCTGCATCATGGAGATCAGGAGGGAGGCATCGCCCCGGGCACGACAGGTGAGTGATGCTGCTGCGCGGCTGACTGTCCGGCTGCCTGGCTGGAAGCACTCAGCAGAGGATAATTACAGTGTTACTGCACGGCTGACATGCGGCTTGGATGGATCTCACTCCAACACAAAGACGCTCCTATTAACAGTGATATTTTAGAAAGACGACAATGCTCTCAGTTTTGCTCCAAAACACACTAAACGTGATCAGAAGCTGTTCTTCAATAAAGCACAACTTAGGAACACCTTCTAGCCTCCTTGTTTAGGTTTACATTTTTGATGATAAAATGAAAAATTGACATTCACTACATAAAAATACATGTAACCTATTTTCCTTACTATCTGACATTAAATCATCGTCTTTTATAAGTTATTATCATTTATTGCTGAAGTTTATATAAATTTCCACAATATCTGATAAATTTGCCTTTTTAAACTTTATGAGTCAATAGTTTGCTGTCATTTTGGCCCAGTCCTCCTTACAGAATTGCTTTGACTTGCTCTGTCAACAATTATTCTCTGGGTTTAAGATCAGGATGATCATTCCCAAACACTGGTTTTGTTGTCCAGAAGCTAATTCTTAACTAATTTGATGGCATGCTTATTGTCAATTTGTAAAATCCATGTGAGCCAAAGCTTAAACTTATTGGTTGCTGTCTTGAGATGCTGCCTTAGCATTTCTACATATTGCTTTTTCTTAATGTTCACTAGTCGCTGCCACTTCTGTAGTTCCCAGCTGTGTGGATGTTCTCAGATTTTCTCACTTTTTCCTTCAGTGATTATGGACATTTCAATGTTCATTTCCTCAACCCACTAGAATATCTCTGCAGGAATTAATGTATTTGTAGTGAATCAATAAGGAAAACTCTAATCTGTCTTTTTTATAATGCCATGACGGCTTCTTTTTCACTGAGTGGCCTTTCAGTCCATGTCCTGAGGTTGATAACTCACACTTCATACCAAAATAAATTCATCAAACCAGCCTGTTTTCTGAACAGTACAATGGCTCAACATTCCCATGGTGTTTAAACATACATGTAATTGTGTGAGTTGATGAATATGGCACTCCAGGGATCTGGAAATTTTATCTAAGGATAAACTACATTGTGAAGGTCTACAATTTCCTTCCTGATATCTTTGCTAAGTTGTTTGTATCTTAATTCCCACAATTTCACAAAAGGAAGCAGAAGTTTGACGTGTTGCCCTTAAAATACATCCACAGGTGTGACTCCACTCAACTTGAATATTTTGTGCATGCTTAACAAGGTTTGTTACTTGTTAAGCACCTGTAATGACTCCTTTAACTTTCACCTCCTTCTATGTTAGAAAACAAAGATTAAAATTGACACTTTGATCAGCTGATTCCCTCTCTCTGTATTTGTCTTCTCTCTTCTTCTGTCATGTCAGCGGATGCTTTCTCAGCATTGCTCTGTGGAGACAGTTTGGGTGCTGCTTGGTGGGACACAATGAGAGCACTTCATCAATAATGCAAAATGTTTCAGTGGAAACTGCCTGGCAACCGCGACTGCAACGCCTGTATCAGAGAGAGAGCCTGAGAAACAAGAGAGAGGGAACAGCTGGGTACAGAGCCGAGTTAAAGGATGCAGGAGGGGAGGTAAAAACGACCTGAGATCACAGAGAGAAACAGATGAAGCTGTTTTATGTTCTGCGGTTGATCCTAAACATACAAGTCTGAGAGACTTATCCAGTAGATCAGCAAAATGCACCAGCATTTATGGTGTGTGCTTTTCTCTCTGTGTCATTTTCATCAAATGAATTTGGAAATTTATTTAGAGCGATACAAATTTAATTTAATCATTGTAATTATTAATGTAATTGCAAGTCTGTCAACATCTGCATTTATTGACAGATATAAAAAAGATGTGTAACAAGGCCTTCAAATAAATTTATCAATAGAAGAGATTCAAAAGATTATCAGGTGAGTTCTGGACTGAACACTTTGGGGCAATGGTTTGGAAAAGATGTAGGAACAAAGAAATATAGTGTTAAGATGAAAGATCTCAGGAATCATTGGAAAATGTCCAGTCTTTCAGTTAAAGAGTCTCCTGCAGTGTTTTAAACATTCATCGCTGCCCTCCTCCCCAAATTTGTAGCAGTGAATTATTAAACCTTCACCTATTTTTTAATTATTTAAATAGTAGAGGTGTTTTTTTAAACACTTGGCTCATTGGAAGATTTTACAAGGGAATCCCTTCCTGGTCTGATCAACACTCAGAGGGACTCTGGTGATTTCTAGCATCCACTAATAGCCTTCATAGGCATTGTTATTATTAATGAAAATGTGTCAACACAAGGAGTCGCCATAATTTTTTTCAAAAGCTTGAGCATGATTTTGAAAACATCACTCACAGTTAGCACAACACCTTAGATTATTAGCAAAATGGCAGATTTCAGTCAAAACTCTACAGTTTCTTACACAAACTAAATTTTCTTATAAAAACATCCAACACATTCACCATATGGATTCAGTTAAACGCTGATGTTAATCTTAAAAAGGGGATCTATTCTATAAAATCCCTTTTTTACACATTTTATGCTTCTTTTTGGTTCTCAATTCGTTCTAAAAAGGGCCTGTTTTTTCTGAGTTAATTTTTTTGCTGTCCAGAAAACGAGGCATTTCAAAATCTTCCCGATTGCTAATTGACAATAAATGGGCAGTGCACCATCACCTAGCAACCCAAGTCAAGCTCCAGCATGTTTGGTCTGCTGGCTTTACTTCTACAGTATATGCTGTTGAAAAAAACAACTGTTTTGTTGCTGACTTACCGTCCAGAAACTCTTGCTGCATTCTTGCTGGCTGTGCAGGAGATTCTACTTCTGCTTTGTGCAATCATTTTCATGTGAAAGTGTAAATGTTGAGTTGAGGGAGTGACCAGCAGCAGCAGCTTATTAAACAAAATATGATTTGATTTGGATTGATTTAGATTTAAAGTGACAGAAGCCCTAAAACAGCTCATTCTGAAAGGAGTTCAACATTGGCAGAGCTGAGCACCTCATTATCTAAGAATTATTTTGTGCAAAAAATGTAATGAATATCTTTATTTATAGCTGATGGACCTATCCTAATCCAGCCCATAGCATAATAGGTCATTTATAAAATAGTTGTAGCATTTACACTGACTAAGAGTAAAAATAAATTCAATATTACACAATTTTTTATACCTGAGTAGTTGTGGGACAATTTTCATTTTAGTGTGTCAACATTCGCAAGAAAATGTAATACATTTTTGAGTCATGATAAATAGCCTATAGTTATGTACATTAACCCTCTCTGTAGGGGAGGTGGTGGTTTGGGTGGAGTGTTGTTGACTGGGATTCCTTCCTCCCATCTCTTCCTCTTTAAAATGTGATTAATACTTGATGCTACGGTGATAGCTACCCGTTGTACAGCAGCTTTTGGTGGATGATTGAGACTATTGGGAAACGTCACTCTGTGTGCTTTTGTGTGTGGGGGTGTGCGGGTGTGCGTGTGTGTGTGTGGGGGTATTGCTCAACTTTGTTCGGGTGATTAAGGCCACATGTTATTGATTGGCAGACTGCTTGAAGTCCACCATCGCCATAAATAATTCCAGAATAAACAATTGCCTTTGTTGGCCACGCTGACAGCCGTTCATTGAAGAGGAGATGCATTTTTTATGCTTTTTTTGACCTTTATTTAAGTCGTACAAGAGTGATTTCTTATTTACGAGATGTGCAAACCATTCACACACTGACATGAACAGCGGGCCATTTAACTCTGAAGAAAAATACCTTGAACACATTTGCCAAATTTTCTACAGCAGCACCTTGGTTTATTTCTTGCCCAATTAAATATTTTGCAGAACTGAAATTTTTGCCTATTTTAGTCACAGACAAACTAAGTACACTGTTGTTGCCTTCACATGAATAAAAAGTAAAAGTATCACTGCTCCCAACAAACCATAATTGTTTGCATCCCTTTTTTCCCCTTTTCTTGTAAATAGTTTGTTGTTTCTATGATCAAAAATACTGCAAGAGCACGTTTTGAATTTGTTTTAATTATCCCTTTAATTACACCAACATTTCCCCACTAACAGACAATGATAGTTATTTCTATTATTTTCTCCTCATTGTTCTTAGACAAATTCTACCTTACTGACCCGAATCTGACGGCATGGAGATGCACCTTTGCTTTCTGTTGCATTGTGTTGAACAAAATGTATCTGTTGTTTCTGAATCAATTAACTGAGTGATGATGGGATGAATTACAGTAGATTTGTTTTACTGACCTGGGATAAAAAAAAAACTCATCTTAAGCTGAACTCCATCTTGTAGGTGTTTTGTACAACTCAGAACTAATAATTTAATAAATTCAAACATATATGAAGATGAAAAAAAAATCTGGAATGCAAAAAGTAAAAAAAAAAAAAGACATGCATAAAATAAAAAATGCATCATGGACTTAGCATGGAGCATTTCATCTTTAATAAACTGGTCGTGACTGATACTGTGGTCTTGATTAAGTCATGCTTCTTTTATTCAGAAGCCACACACAATGCCTTCCCCTGAGAGACAATAAATATTTTACTTTAATGCTATTTTCATTTATATTTTATGATCAAATGTTAAGGAATGAGTTTCACTTCCACTTTAATATCTACAGAGTAAAATATATTATGTCTGTTGCAAATCAAAGACAAAAACAGAACATAGGTAATAAATTCAAATGAGCAAAAAATGCTTTTAGGACTAAAGAAATGACATAATCCTACACTTCTGGCACTGGGATTGAATCAGTGCCAGAAATTCACCAGCACAGAAACAGCCAGAGGATTTTTGAAGTGTAAAAGGATAAACACTGTAACAGCAAAAAGCTAAGAAATGTTTTACAGCGAAGAAGTCTACTCAGCTTCTTTTTGGTTCCTGAAAGGAAAACTAAAAGTAAATGAGATTAAGTAACTTTCAGGTTCATCTTACACAAAGTTGAAATCAGATTTTACATAAACTGCATAGAAAGATGCATAACCCGTTAATCAGGCTAATCGTAATCACCCAAATGATTTCTGTTTGCTAGATGCCAAAATTGAGACAGAATTGTTGAGATGAATCTCCTTAGATAGAGTCGTTACCCACAGTAAAACCAGGTCTGTACCAACCTGAGCTGGAAAGTATGACACATCATACTATACATTCAGATAGTGAATGACTGAATTTCTACACATTCAGTCATTATAAACATTCATACTGACTGAATGTGTATTCAGTCAGTATTTAATACAGCTGAGACAAAATAATGTTAAAATTTGTTGAGATGTTTTTAATTTTGGCTGCCCAGTGGTGCAGCTGGTAGAGCTGTTGCCTTGCAGCAAGAAGGTTCTGGGTTCGATTCCCAGCCCGGGGTCTTTCTGAATGGAGTTTGCATGTTCTCCCTGTGCATGCGTGGGTTCTCTCCGGGTACTCCGGCTTCCTCCCACAGTCCAAAAACGTTGACTGTCAGGTTATTTGGCCTCTCTAAATGTTCCCTAGGTGTGAGAGTGTGTGTGTAGGAGGATGGATGGATGTTTTTAATTTAGCATATTATGAAAAAATGAGCACTTCATATTATAGAAAGATGGTAGAAAAAACTCAGGTTTCTAAGAAATTGGAAGCTTATCAATTTGTCCATCGATAAAATAGATCAACTTTAGATCAACTCATTAATCAATAGCTTGCATCCTGAAAAGCAACATAAACTTAAAGGTATGTAAACTCTTGAACTTGAATAAAACAATGAAACACATATTTTGGATAAAAATCTCTCTCACTATTCTGGTGTTTAGCAAACAGATATAATTTAAGCGTCTCTTTGTCTTCAGTATGTAAATGTCTTAACTGTGAAGGGATAAACTGAGCACATATATGGGAGATAAAATGAAACCGACGCTGAGGACTGAAGATTAAAGTAACCAATACAAGTGGCTCTAAGTGTTTTCCTTCATGTGAAGTCGGCCCGTCTGCCTGCTGGGAGGCTGTGGTGGTATTCCAATGCCTCTGAGACAACCTCATCTATATTACATCATCTTTACCATGAGCTCTGATCGCCCTGCAGAGACTTAAAGGAACAACGAGACAAGAGCTGAACTCAAATGTAAGGAGAAGAGAAAACAGAGGAAAACCCTGGAACACAAAGGAATGGAAATAAATCAGAGTGAAACCAAATGTGAGGAACAATGAAGAGGGTGAAGAGGAGAAAACCGGGTCCTCCAGTGCAATCTGGCTGGGTACAAGTCATGAAAAGGAGACTATAAGAAAAGAAAACATAAAGAAAATAAATATTGAAACAAGATGATGGGATGCTCAAAAATAGAAGAAAGTGAGATGCTTTTATGTTAAACGACACACCGAACTCTTGAGTCATCTTTGCACCGTTCCACACTCACACACAGAGAGACACACTCCCATCAGCCGCCTGTCCCTCTGCATTAGGAGCCGCCTCAGGGCATGCGAGGCTCAGACATACTGAGGCAACCGAGCAGAGACAGCAGAGTGGAAGTAGGGGAAGATCAGTCTGTTAAGAGCTGTCGTTTAAATAAAAGTTAGCTCTGGGAGCGGGCGCTAGCACACACTGTAGGGGGCACGGTGGGTCGAGGGTTTACATGAGCTACGTTCCCATTACTAATGTGTGCAAAACCTTGTAGATATTCTAATGAAAAAAAACAGCAATTTCACATTTGTAGGGAAATGTAATATTACATTTCCATTAAATAAGAAACAATAAAATCAGATGAGAATACATTTGTTCAGTGATAAGTCATAAAAAACATACCGCACAATCATTCTCCTACTACTTCCTGTTGTCTTGTTCTTCATGTTTTGCAGCCGTCTCAACATCCGGTTGTTGATCATCTGTCTTTGATGACTCAAGTAAAGTGTTTCAATTACAGCTTTGCAAATGAACCCCTTTTGATATAATAAAAATAAAATCACCTCATCCTAGCACCAAACGTTTTATTTTAAAAATGTAAAATTGTGCAATTATATGATTTTGCGCTGGCAAAAGATATTTGTGTTTTGGGTCAAATCTAAAAATATACAGAGAAGTTTGAACTAAGCAGCCAAAGACAGCTGCAGAGTACAAGTGTAGCTCCCCTTCTCCAAGACACTGCAAAAACACAAAATGTTGCCAAGTTTGCTTAAGCAAGTAAGTTAATCTAAAATATTTGCACTAGAAAGCAGACCAAAAATACCTGGTAAGATTTTGTGTTTTTGATTATTGCGGCATTTGTTTGACAATTTAACAAAAACCATCTGAATGTGTTTTTTGTTAAATGAAAAAGGAATATTCCTTTTATTGCCACTGTAACAACTTAAACTTGTGCAAACAGGCTACAGCTAATAGCTAAAGCCCACAAATACTGGCGAGTCCCTGTAAAAACGTATGATAACTGCCAACTGAGATTTTTCAAACAGCAAATGTATCTTAATTAGCAGACTGTCACAACCCGGCTTATTTGATCATGAAAAATAAGACACACCAATTTTAAAGCAGATTTATTCATGTTTATTCTATGACCTTCAGCTTTAAGCAAGAAAGACCAAGCTAATCTAAAGATTACAAGGTAAAATATGCAGGTATGAACTATTTATTAGCCTTATTATTTACTATTAATTTAGTCTGTATGTCACTAAACCAGGAGTGCACACTCTACATGTTCACTTCTATTTGTGATCATGTTCTATCATCAAAATGGAAAGAAATACCTTGTTGTCAAATTTCTGGAAATAGTTTGTACTGCAACAAAATGCTTCAGGTTTTCATAGATAATCTGCAGGCAGCGTTATCTGCTGCAGATATGACACTAACTACTCATAAATACATTAGAGAACCATGTTTTTAAAAAAAATCATCCTGTCATAATAATGTTTTTTTATGTTTTCTTATGACTTTACGAGTCATCTTTGTCTTTGAAATTGTTTTTCTAGTTTATTGTTATTTTTAATGCACAGCTCTTTGGTTAGAGTCTTTCAAATCAACATGATGAATTACCTTATTAGACATGATTCAATTTATCAAGTAAAAAGTGAAGATGTATGGAATTCAGATTTTTTTATTTGAAAAATTAAATAAAAACAAATACAGCAGAGATCCAAATAGGACATTAGTGAAGCCTTCAACCATAAATGTGCACTGAGACCAGATCTGATCATCTCAACAAAATCACAAAGAAACTTTCAATCCAGAATTTGATCATTAGAACTTTGAAATCACTTGCTAGGTAATTAGTACTGCAGATAAATAAAGTTCTTCAAACTTGTATTGCTAAACATTGACAAACATCTTTCTTGTTTCTTGTTTGAGCTGAATTTGCATAGGCGAGAGAATAAGAGTGATGGAGGGACTGAGGAGGGGTTGTGGGAGGGGTGATGGGTTCTTTAGTGGTTGTGTGATCGCAGCCACCAGTTCCACAGCTGGTGCACCAGCAGGCAGCCCAGCCTGGCCATATGTTGCCTGGGCTGCTCCCATTGCTCCCATTATCCTCGGAGTGTAGCCTCGACCCCCCCGCGGCCCCGCTCCCAACTTCCCAATCCCAAACCACCAGCATTACAATGCTCTTACACTCCCCCTCCACTCCGACCCAGTGCCACTTCCAGCTCCCACCACAGCTATTATGGTTTCAGAAAAGACTTCTACAGTATACAATCTGAGGCCGTTTGGCCACATAGCCATTTTTAAACTGGGATTACTGTGGGTCTTTAGGGAACCTAATGCTACAGATAAATGATACTATGGATCAAAGACAACATTTTGTTGGTTTATTGTTGGTCTGTTTATGAACAGAATCAGAGAGGATGATTATAGACCCACAATAGCTTCACATTTCTATTCATTATGAGATAAACAACAACTAAACTACAACAATTATAATACAGATCGATGAAGAGATAGAAATAGCCTTTATTGTTCCACAAAGGGGAACAATAAACAAATATAAACGTTCACAAAGAAGTTATTAAAGTGTTAAAAACAACATATATATACAAAAAAATAAAATTAAGAATAATAATGTACAAAAATGCTGTACAAAAATACAACAGAAAATCTGTGCAGCTATTAGAAATAGACATATCTGACTCACATCCAACTGAAACTAATAGCATTTTACAAGATAAATAGATCAAGTTCATGATTATAGGTCCAAAATATAAAATCAAATAAAAAAAATTCATATTCAATCAAATCAGGTCAATTTATTTCAGCACAACCATAAAGCCAGATTCAGATACAAAAATAGAATAGAATAGAATAGAATAGAATAGAATAGAAATGTCCTTCAGTTTCCCACACTGGGGAAATTTATGTTAGATGTAACCATAATGATTGTTACATCTAACAGTCATTATTTGTTAGATGTAATAAATAATGACTCTATACATTATTTGTGTTGACCAACATCTCAATGATGCTGTTACATCAAAATTTCTCCAGGGTGGGGAAATGAAGGAAATTTCTATTCTTTCCATTCAGACAGCCTTAGACAAAATCAATCTTTGTGACTGAGTGAGTTTGAATGATCAGTCTGTGGTCTTCAGTGTGGCAGTCTCACTGACGGCTACTTCAGAGTTCTCACAAGCATCTACGCCTACAACAAATATCAGTTTCAGAAAATTTCAGAAAAAAATGTGAAAGTGTGAATATTGATACCTTATAAACATTTAATATCAACACTTGGGAACATTTCAGATCTTTGTTGGATGTTTATGATTTTTTAAGTCTCAATCAACGAGCACTGTGCTATTACCTAGCAACCCCAATGAAGCCCAGCCCTGTTACCTAGCAACCCAACTGCAGCTCCAGCAAATTTGGTCAGCTGGTTTTATGGCTGTGCGCTGTACCATGGTTGCTGGAAAAGACAAGTGTTTTTTGTTGACTTGCTGCATTCTTGTTGGTTGTGCAGGAGGCGACACCCCTGCTTTTCAAAGAAGAAATTACATATCTATTTGCAGCCATTTTTACATGCAAGTGTAAATGTTGAGTAGGGCAGCGTGGCCATCAGCAGCTTAGTTGGATTTAAAGTAACAGAGGCCCGAAACAACTTATTCTGAAAGGAGCTCAGAACCAACCAAACTGAACTCTGATTAGTTCAGTTTGGAATTATTTGTGCAAAAAATGTAATGAGCATGTTTTGCACACACTGTGTTTCAAATTATTATGCAAGTGATATTTTCTCAGATTTTCCTAAATGCAAATGATGGTCAGTATAATTTTCAAGTCATGAACTATTACAGTCAAAATCAAATTTTGCTGAACAAACCTCCCAATGAGAGCAGTATTTATTTAAAAAATTAAAAACTCAAAATGCACTGTTCCAAATTATTATGCACAGCAGATTTTCTAATCATTTTAGATTATAAAGAACTGCAAACAGTCATTCTTTGAATGTGCAGCATTAAGTGGTCACATGTACTAAAATCAAAAGCTATTTGTAAGGTTTTGAGTTGTTCTGTCTGTTTATTTAGGTTTCTGTGTCAGTTGAGTTTCCATGTTGTCCTGTCTACCCTTTTGATCCCAGCTGTGTCTAGTTCCCTTGAATACCCCATGTGTATTTATACCCACCTGTGTTTCTTGTTCGCTGTTCAGTTCCTTGTCTAGACTTTTTGTCTCTTGTCTGCTGTTGTTTTACCAGTTGTTACCAGAGATTAGAACTTGCTCTGTTCACTCTGTGCTGCCTGGATTTTTGTCATTTTTCATCATTAAACCATCGTCATCTTCAACCAACTGGGTCCTACCGCATGTATCCTCATCAGCTTCACCCCTACCTCATGACACTATTTTAATCAAAAACATTTTAACAGACTGAGTTACATGTCAACATAGGACCCCTTCTCTGATATCACCTGCACGATTATTGCATCCATTGAACTTGTGAGTTTGTGGATAGTTTCTGTTTGAATGTCTTTGCAGGATGTCAGAATACCTTCCCAGAGTTGCTGTTTCGATATAAACAACATCACACCCTCTGTTCTTCTGCTTGAGGAAACTCCAAAGGTTCTCAATAGGGTTGAGGTCAGAGGAGATGGTGACCAAACCATGAGTTTCTGCCCTTTTATTCCCATAGCAGCCGATGACACAGAGGTAGTATTAATTGCAGTTGCATTGTCATGCATGAAGATGATTTTGCTACTGAAGGTATGGCTCTTCTTTTTGAACCATGAAAGAAAATGATCAGTCAGAAAGTGCACATACTCTGCCCACACCTTCAGTGCCTCTGAAGAGTCTGACCAGCTTCTCTCCCCATGATTCCGGCCCAAAACATGACTCCACCACCTCCTTGCTGACATCACAGCTGTGTTGGGACATGGTGGCCATTCACCACCAATCCACTGCTGCGTCCATCTGGACCATCCGAGGTTGCACAGTAGTCATCAGTGAACAAGTCGGTTGAAAATTAATCTCCATGTCTGGCTGGGCCCACTGCGACTATTTCTGGTTGTGAATACTGGTTAGGGGCCGAATAGTAGGTTCATGCACAACAAGCCTCTGATGGATCCTCCACCTTGAGGTTCCAGAGGCACCAGCAGCTTCAAATAACTGTTTTTCTGCTTTGTAAGGGTATTTTAGCAGCTGCTTTCTTAATCTGATGAATTTGTCTAACAGAAATCTTCCTCATTTTGCCCTTATCTGCACAAACCCATCTTTGTTATGAATCAGCCACAAATCTCTTCACAGTACGATAATAACGTTTCAGTTTTGGTTAAATATCTAATGTTTTCATATCTTGTCCACTGCACTACACTATCTGATGATTTTCAGCAGCAGAGATCTTTTCTCTTTCCCATATTGTTTGAAACCTGTGGCCTGCTTAACAATGTGGAACATCCTTCTTAAGTAGATTTCCTTTAATTGAGCTCACCTGACAAACTAATCAACCCAGATCTCTGAAATTAATTATAGTGATTCAAAGAGCCCTGAGACACAAAAACATCTATGAATTTAATAGCACAACTAAAAATTAAATCTTTATGACACTTAAATCCAATTTGCATAATAATTTGGAACACAGTGTAAACCATAGACCTATTCTCAAAACCATAATAGGTCACCATTAGAATTAGTATACAGAGTATAAAATTACAATAACGGTTGTTATTCTGTTAAACTGAAACAGTCTGATTAAACATTACATCAAATATTTAGCAGTAAACATGGAAGACAAGCTTCAGTTCTTTCAATTCTTTCCTTTTTGCATTATTCTTTTTTTGGGTGAGCAAGAACAAAAATAACTCCTTCATCATGGTTTCTTCACCACCCGGCCCCTCGTCCTGTGTGGGCCCCTGGCAGAGATTCAGGGTCATCTACAGTTTCACAATTCCTGCTCTCACTGCTGTCACTTAGCCGACCCTCTGCTTACACACACCAAGCCGCATAATCACATCATCAGCGCTGGCTTTTAATCTGCTCCACCACCCCTGCCTGTCTTCCCATTCATCAGTTCTTTATAGCTTATTACATCTTTATAATATGCATTGTGACTTTATATAAATAGAAATACAAACACGATTAGAAATTTTGGGCATGTATGAATTATTTTCTATTTTAGAAGCGACAGCTGATCAGAACATTTGATGGCTTAAAGGGTCAAAGGTGAGCTTCGTTTGAGCAAATCTTATTAATGTTACAGTCAGTGATGCTTCTGTTTAACTGAATTATTTTCCCTCAAGGACAATTATAGTGCAGAATAATACTGCATGTAAGCCAAAATAAAAATTCAGATTTAAACATAACTTTAGGTTTGCTTTTTGCTTTTTTTCATTATTTTCTCATTGCTTCCTCTTTAAAAGAAAAAGAAAAGTCTTGGAAGGAAACACCACAGCCACAGAACTGTTTGAAAAAGATGAATTTATAAGATTAATACCAATCAATTAAAAATTAAAAACAACTAACAATTTTATTGAATAAAAAAATCCAACTGAAGCCTAATATAGAAAAATGTGATAGATGGGTGAGCTGTTTTCGCCTTCCAAAGCCTGCAAACAGCAGAAAAAGTGTAGTAATGGATTCACAGTTAATCCTCATTACATATTGATACAACAGATCACATAGTAAAGTGAGGATTAAGTATTAAGCACTTTAAACCCCCAACTCCTTCTCAAAAAATTTGTGAGCCAAATCTGTGAAGCTTTAATGTTTTATTTACTGTGAGCTGGTGAGCAGCAGTATGATAATTATTTGCCTCTGCTGTGGGGTTTGGAGGATTCCTGAGTCACATTCCTCTCTTTGACAGTTTGATGTTATGGCACTCCCATGCATGCACACACACGCATGCACTGAAAAACAAATTATAAACATGATTTTAGAAACACATAAAATCCGGTGCATATATAAAGTTTTGCATGTGAGTGTGTTTGAGGTATTTGGGGTCAAAATGCAGATATATGGTGGAAGAGACAAAATCCTGCAAAGTGTAAAAAAAAAAAGTGTTTTTCTCTGGCTCAGCCATGAAGAACAAATCTTTAACATTTATCAAAGCACTGAGGAATTTCCAGAATTTCACAGTGAGTGACAAACGTCTTAGTAAATCACTGACTCTTTATCGTTTTGATTTGGCTCAGACTATTAATATAAGGACTTGTGTCGTTTGTGAAAAGGACATGTCCTTTATATCCCACATTAAACTGTTTTTTAGAATATATCTGCCACAATATAGCCAAAATCATAAACATCCTGTCCTAGAAACATACATTTCATGTACAATGCAAAAAAACTTTGGACGTGGTGTTCCCTCGCCCGGACGCGGGCACCGGGGCCCCTCCCTGGAGCCAGGCCTGGAGTGGGTGCACGATGGCGAGCGCCTGGTGGCCGGGCTTTTGCCCATGGAGCAAGGCCGGGCTCAGCCAGAGGGGAAAACATGGGTCCCCCCTCCTATGGGCTCACCAGGGAGGGGCCACTGGGGTCAGGTGCAATGTGGGCCGGGTGGCGGCCGAGGGAGGGGGCCCTGGCGGTCTGATCCTCGGTTGCAGAAGCTGGCTCTCGGGACGTGGAATGTCACCTCTCTGGTAGGGAAGGAGCCGTAGCTAGTGTGTGAGGCTGAGAGGTTCCGATTAGAAATAGTCGGTCTCACCTCGACGCATGGCTCGGGTTCTGGAACCAGTCTCCTTGAGAGGGGCTGGACATACTTCCACTCTGGAGTTGCCTGCGGTGAGAGGCGTCGGGCAGGAGTGGGCATACTTGTTGCCCCCCATCTCGGCACCTGTACGTTGGGGTTTACCCCGGTGAGCGAGAGGGTAGCCTCCCTCCGCTTAAGAGTGGGGGGACGGGTTCTGACTGTTGTTTGCGCTTACGGGCCGAACAACAGTTCGGATTACCCACCCTTTTTGGGGTCCTTGGAGGGGGTACTGGAGAGTGCCCCTCCTGGGGACTCCCTTGTTCTGCTGGGAGACTTCAACGCTCATGTGGGCAATGACAGTGAGACCTGGAGGGGCATGGTTGGGAGGAACGGCCCCCCCGATCTGAAACCTAGTGGTGTTATGTTGTTGGGCTTCTGTTCTCATCATGGATTGTCCATAACGAACACCATGTTCAGGCATAAGAGTGCCCATGTGTGCACTTGGCACCAGGACACAGAGGTGGGTTACATTGAGTGTGAGTGGACCATGTTCCGTGCCTCCATTGTCGAGGCGGCCCATCGGAGCTATGGCCGCAAGGTTGTCTGCGCCTGTCATTGCGGCAACCCTCGAACCCTTGGTGGACACCTTTGGTGAGGGATGCTGTCAGGCTGAAGAAGGAGTCCTACTGGGCCTTTTTGGCCTGTGGGACTCCGGAAGCAGCTGACGGGTACCGGCGGGCGAAGCGGCATGCGGCTCGGGTGGCTGCTGAGGCAAAAACTCGGGCGTGGGAGGAGTTCGGAGAGGCCATGGAGAAAGACTTCCATACGGCTTCGGGGCTATTCTGGTCTGCCATCCGGTGTCTCAGGAGGGGGAAGCAGTGCAGCACCAACACTGTGTATAGTGGGGATGGTGTGCTGCTGACCTCGACTCGGGACGTTGTGGGCCGGTGGGCAGAGTACTTCGAAGACCTCCTCAATCCCACCAACAGGCCTTCCATTGAGGAAGTTGAGCCTGGGGACTCTGGGTCGGGCTCTCCAATCTCTGGGGACAAGGTCCCCGAGGTGGTTAAAAAGCTCCTCGGAGCAGAGCCCCGGGGGGTGGATGAGATCTGGCTGGAGTTCCTTAAGGCTCTGGATGTTGTAGGGTTGTGTTGGCTGACGTGACTCTGCAGCATTGCATGGACATCGGGGGCAGTGGCCCAGGATTGGCAGACTGGGGTGGTGGACCCCCTGTTCAAAAAGGGGGACCAGAGGGTGTGCTCCAATTACAGGGGGGGTCACACTCTTAAGTCTCCCTGGCAAAGTCTATTCAGGGGTCCTGGAGAGGAGGGTCCGTCGGATAGTCGAACCTTGGATTCAGGAAGAGCAATGTGGTATTCGTCCTGGCCATGGAACACTGGACCATCTCTACACCCTCAGCAGGGTCCTGGAGGGTGCGTGGGAGTTCGCCCAACCAGTCTACATGTGATTTGTGTACTTGGAGAAGGCGTTCGACCGCGTCCCTTGGGGAGTCCTCTGGGGGGTTCTCCGGGAGTATGGGGTACCAGGCCCTTTGATACGGGCTGTGAGGTCCCTGTACGACCGGTGCCAGAGTCTGGTCCGCATTGCCGGCAGTAAGTCGGGCTCATTCCCGGTGAGAGTTGGACTCTGCCAGGGCTGCCCTTTGTCACCAATTCTGTTCATTACTTTTATGGACAGAATTTCTAGGCGCAGCCAGGGTGTTGAGGGGATCCGTTTTGGTGGCCTTAGGATTGCATCTCTGCTTTTTGCGGATGATGTGGTCCTGTTGGCTTCATCGGGACGTGATCTGCAGCTCTCGCTGGAGCGGTTCGCAGCCGAGTGTGAAGCGGCCGGGATGAGGATCAGTGCCTCCAAATCCGAGGCCATGGTCTTGAGCCGGAAAAGGGTAGGGTGCCTTCTAGGGTCAGGGGGCTGGGGGGTGTCCTGCCCCAAGTGGAGGAGTTTAATTATCTCGGGATCTTGTTCACGAATGAGTGAAGAGGGGAACGGGAGGTCGACAGGCGGATTGGCAGCGTCTGCAGTGAAGCGGGTGCTGTACCGGTCCGTCGTGGTGAAGAGGGAGCTGAGCCAAAAAGCGAAGCTCTCGATTTACTGGTCGATCTACGTTCCTACCCTCATCTATGGTCATGAGCTTTGGGTCATGACCGAAAGAGCAAGGTCCCGGATACAAGCAGCCGAAATGGGTTTTCTCCGCAGGGTGACTGGGCTCTCCCTTAGAGATAGGGTGAGAAGCTTCGTCATCCGGGAGGGACTCATAGTAGAGCTACTGCTCCTCCGTGTCGAGAGGAGCCAGTTGAGGTGGCTCGGGCATCTGGTTAGGATGCCTCCTGGACGCCTCCCTGCTGAGGTGTTCCGGGCATGTCCCACCGGGAGGAGGCCCCGGGGAAGACCCAGGACACGCTGGAGGGACTATGTTTCTCGGCTGGCCTGGGAACGCCTCGGGATTCCCCCGGAGGAGCTGGCCCAAGTGGCTGGGGAGAGGGAAGTCTGGGCCTTCCTTCTTAAGCTGCTACCCCTGTGACCCGGGGGTAGCAGCTTAAGATAAGTGGCAGAAGATGGATGGATGGATATATATAACGGTGTAGTTGTTTTGATGTGATTCCAGCACTAATTGATTCATCTGTGTTTGCTTCCTAAACAAAGCCAAAGATGGAGCTGCTGCTTCCATTAAATTTGTGTAAACAGTTTATGTTTCCTATAGAATGTGCTCCTGTCCTAATGCAGTTTTTTTATGTCTGCTTTGTCGTCTCAGCTTACAATCGGCTCCTACACCTATTAACTTTAAATGTTTGCATTGATTTTATTATGTACATGTATAACTATATATTAACAGATCAGGCTGGTTTCGTATGGAGCCCTCTAATGGACAGGGGACAGGATTTTTTTTCTTTTTTGTTACCTCGCAAAAGCATTACATTCCCTCAATCTGCAAACATAACCTGCTTTATGTTATATGCAGTCACAAAGATACTAAATACCAATTTAAAATAGCACATTTGTACACTTTTAAAAATCGTGTTTATAACTCTCAACTTAAGTCTTTGATGCAGAAACCTGGTTAAAAAACAAACTAATAACTTTATGTTCATGTTTGGGTCTTTCATTGCACATGAAAATTGCCTTTTATTCACCATTCAGGCCAACAGACACAAAAAAACAATGACTCTAATATGCCATCAAAGCATATAAGCCCATGTTTCAACTATTTAACTTTGTTTATCCCAAAGAAAAGATTTATCACACACGAGATATTAACATTCATGGAAAAACTTTAATTATTCCCAGTATCCAAGACCCTCATGAACAATATATTAAATACATTATTGAGTGCAATACTTTTGTGAGGTAACACAACAGACATAAACAGTTTTGAACAAGACCTTCTACTGACATAAGTTGTGAAATCAAATTAAACAGAGTCAGAAGGTCCTTGTTAACTGGTCAGTAATCTATTGTTTCTCCTTTCCTCCAGCATCTACATCCTCAGAGGAAACGACTGCACTCTAGACATCAAGACTTCTCCCACTGTCTGTGGTTCCATCATCATCTTGACCAGGAACATTCTGCAGGAGTCATACAAAAAAATTGGAATGCCCTGATGTCTTCAAAATAGCTGGAACTCCAACTTATTGGGTGTTCAACAAGATTCTGAAACAAAAATATAGGATTTCTACATATGTGCCAAAGTCCCTTTGTACTAGTAACACCTGATCCTGGATCTGCATGAAGCCAGTATGATTAGTTGATCAGCTGATCAGCTGGTTAATCAACCAATCTATGAATATAAGAGACTTATACTCCTGATTGACTTGAACACCGAGCACCAATTTAACTCTCACATCGTCATCATCAGCAAGTCACCTGTCTTTTTATGGATGTTTTGAAAACAGGGCATACTGTTTATAAAAAAAAAAACATATTTTGGAAGTTTTACACTTCATTTATTTCTACAGCAGTGAAGCAACCCAAACAGATGATACAAGGTGGACACTTTTAAAATAAAAGCCAGAAACTGTGTTTTTTCTGACATGTTTGAACCTGAAGTTGTGCTAAAGATTTAAGAATTGAAACTCACAAAAGGCTGTGACAGACTGGCGACCTGTCCAGGGTGACCCCGCCTCTCACCCAGAACGTTAGCTGGGGATAGGCTCCAGCACCTCCCGACCCCACTAAGGGAAAAGGGAGGTGCTGTATAGAAAATGGATGGATGGAACTCACAAAAGGTGTCAACCAAAACAACTCAAAATAGCCACTGACTCTGTCTTCAGTTATTCACAAATGTCATATAAGTCTACATTTTGTATAACTAGAGAGAATGCTTTAAAGCTTAAGGACCAAATTTCCGCAACATTTATGCTCATATTTATGACAACACTGACACTGCACATATCTTAGATTTTTAATTTCACAAGATCACACACACAAATAGCCGACTGAACACTGTCAACGTGCGGGGGTGTGTGTGCGTGGCTGTACCTGATATTGCAGGCTACGGTTTGTGGGCCCGCTCTCTCTTCTCCTCTCAGCTTGACCCGGGATGCAGCAGTGGTCAACGTTTGTTTGGTTAAAGCTGCAGAACCGCAAGGTCAAATTTCAGCGACGGGAGAAAAAAAAGCTGGACATGGAAGACACAGAAGAAGAAGAAGAAAGCTGAGAAGGGAAGAAGCCCCCATTCGACACCTTTTTTCAGCTTCCCTCAAAACCTGAGATCCAGCTCGCACACACGAAAACACACACACTTTTGTTTACTAAACTTTCCGCCTTTGAAATATTTATTAGCGTTGGGAGTCGGGGTGAACCTGTGTGTGTGTCTGTGTGTGTAAAGCAGTGGGAGGTTGCCCATGAGACAGACATCTATCAGGGGAAGAGGTGATAAGTGTGTGCGAGTGGAGAGAGCAAGATATTGGGTCATACTCATGTGACTGAGAATGTAAATGAGCATCAGTTTACACACGCACACACACCCCCACACCTCCACACACACGCATGCGGTTTTACAAACTGCCCGAACTGGTGAAAGACAAGGCCCCACTGGCCTGATAAGATAATTATCTTGTAATTACCTTATCTTATCTTATTTCACACAGCATAATTACAAGATAAAATTACAATTTTAGTCTATTAAATAAAAAACTTGGTGAGAAAGCTTTTCAACAATATTGTTTATTTTACAAACATTTTCTCAAGGCTCTTTATTTAATGCCCCCAATGTGAGTTTTTGCATTTAAAAAATGTAATTTTTTGTTATATGATGTTGCTGAGTAGTTGGTATCATAGTGGACACTAAAATGGTAAATCTCCCACAGAGAAGCCAAGCTAACAGCTACTGAGAGCCAGGCTAAGTTTTCTAAAATTAACTCAAAGCGACTGCCGGGGTCTTGATGCTGAATTACCATGTTTTGCTAAAATCCAATATTTTTTCGTGGTCATTCATACTAATAATTAAATGCGACTGCAAACTTCTATGCGAAGTGTTTCTGAGTCCAGAGTCAAGTTAACATGCAGCTTGGCCCCCATCCACATGGAAAAGGGTTTTTTTCTACTGAAACAGGTTGTCAGTTTCAAAAACACCCACATACAATCGGGACCATCTCTAGAAATACCTTTTGAAAATAACCTCTACACAAGCATACAGCAATCTTTTTACTGAGCCCACATTTCTGTATTAAAACCGTCTGATGTAATATTCTCATCTTAAATGTCGTGTTTATAGTTGAAAGCAGAAAATCATCATAATTAACGAAATAAAGGCTTGTAAACTCTGTTTGTGTAATTAATCTATGTGACGTTTTTCAATTTGTGAACTGAGTAACTGAAGTCAACGCACTTTTCAAGATTTAATACAGTAGTGATCAACTTAGCCTTCATTGTGTTCATCAGAGGAACGGCTGGGGGGAAGAAACTGTCTCCATGACGACTGATCTCTGCAAAAAATGCTCTGTAGCGCCAACCCCAGGTAAAAGTTTAAACAGGAAGTTCATGTTCTGTAGATATGCGAGCTGCCCTTTCCCTGACCCTACACCTGTCCAGGTCCTGGATGGAGGGAAGGTCAGCCGGCGGTCCTCTCTGTGGACCTGATTGTTTGTTGCAGTTTGGACCTGTCCTGTTCTGGGTTAAGCCAAACCACAGAGTGACAGACAAACTGAAGCCTAGAGATAGAAGATGGCCAGCATCCTGCGACAGGTTGCACTTCCCCAGCTTCTGCATATCTGCCAGGGCTTTTCTGCTTCTTATCTCAGAAACTCAGTGTTACCTCAAATGACTGGAGTGGCTCAGTCAAAGTTAAAGCAAGTTTGGTTTGTTGAGAAACTGAACATACAAAAGGTTCTGACATGAGAACGATTTTAATGGCTCTTAATCCAATTAGATCACAAGTCCAACATGACTAGTGAAAAATGTCATCTCATATTATTATTTGAGTTTTGACAGCCAGTTTGCTACTAGCGAGCAGCATTCATGCTTTCCAGCAGCCTGCTTGCAGCTGCCTGACTCTGAAAAACACTCCCTCCCTCTTTAATCGCATTTTGTTTCATTGTTTTAATTTGCCAGCCCTTCCATTTCCCTTCTCTCTCCTGATTCTCATTGGACAATGAAATCTGTAAAGTGGGACCGATCCTCATAAATCATTAAGCAAGGTTTGTTTTGCCTTGTGAATGTAATTAATACATAATTAATATTTAACGATTGACTCATTTATCAAATTTAATTTCTCCATCACAGCAGATACTGAACTGAAGAAAACAAACAAACAGAAGAAAGTGTTATTTGTGTTGTGTATTTTTTCTGCGGGGGTAAGAATCTGGGATGGGGAAAGCAAAGAAAGGGAAGCAAACAAAAGACTGAGGGAGGGGAAGACAAATGAGGACTAATGAGGCAGCTCCTTAATTAGCAGCCAGGTAGCAGTTCAGTCCCAGAGGTGGGTGGAGTTAACTCAGCATATCTGTAATCATAAATCTGTTTCTTCTTCTCCCCTTCTCTGTTTTTTTATTTATTTAAAATCATCAATGTTACCCCCAGTTGGAAACACAGAAGTAAGTAAATAAAATATCAACTTTTCATATTCTGTTGTCACCTTTTCCAAAACTGTCATGTAGCCATATTGTCAATCATTTGCCAGTAACCCTCATAATTTTAGGTTTTAGTGATCTAAATATGAAACATGGATATTTTATGTGTCCTTGGGGTTACTTTTTAACATAGAATAATAATCTTCAAAAAAATATAAATAAATATTTTGTGCAAAATAAATTCTAATTAATTAACCAGACTTCAGCACTCATTTTAATTTTATACAAAACGAAAACCATAAACTAAAGCAATTTAGGAACAACTGTACATGTCCATTTTTTAATAATTGTCTCATTCATTTCATCTTTAGCTTACTATTACGCAGATAATACAGAGAAAGGGACAAAGTTTTTTCTATATCAATGTTTTAAATAAAAAGGTCTACCTGGTGGCCTCAAAGTGCTGTCAGCTTGACAATGTTGGCACTGCTGTCCTATTTGCTCTCTTCTCCTCTTCTGTTCTGATTTGGCCAAATGTTTCGGTTAAGTTTCCTCTTGAGAGACTCAGTAACACTCTGTTATTCAGAGTTTTACATTTTTTTTACTTTCATTTTTTCAGATTCTCAGATCTCATGGATTCTCTGCCAGGCTGAACTCTGATCATGAGGTGTTTCCCACATATTATGTTATAATTATATTACTACAGGACTGAAGCAGCAGAAAAGCTCAAACATATTCTCTTCCACTGATGTTCACAAGTCATTTCTTCAAGTTTCATGTGTTTCAGAGGCAGGTCCAGGTCTTGTGAATAAAGATTTTCTTCTAATTGTTTCTCATGCAATGCAGTTTGACCTGCTGCATTGTTATTGGTCAGGACTTTAGATCTATAGATGTCTTTTGGTCTAATTTATCACTTTATCATTTAACAAATATCTCTAAATGTTTTCAGCTTTATCAGCAATTAAGTTTTAATTTTTTAATGTAATTTAACATGCAGAACTGTTAAGAGCAAAGCACTGTTTCCCTCTATGTTGGGCTGTAGAGTGCTGTGTTTTATGTAATTGCAGCATATGGATGTGTTCACAGTATTTCAGTTTTTATATCTCTTTTGTTGGCAAAATCTTAGTAATGCAGCAACCTTGAAAGAAATAGCGGGTTAGTAAATTTTAATTTAAATAAAAAAAATATATTCTTTTCAAATGAAGCATTAAATAATCCATCAAAACTCTATGCAGCCTGCTTTGATTTCTCTTTTGTTTGCTGTTTCTCGCTCTTGCTCCGCTCCTCCTCCTGCTCCTCTCCCCGTCTCGTCCTTTTCCCCTGGAGGCTGCCATGAGAGCGGGATGCTCTGCCCGTTAAGTAGGACCACTTTATGCTGTCAATACCTTCAACAGAACGCTATTGACTTCAGCTTTGAGGGCAAGTCGCCCTGTGACAAAGGAGGAAGATTTGAAAACTGCTCACTAATCCAGCAGAAAATGATCATTTTAACTCGTTTCTGTCTTTCAAGGACAGATTCTATATTCTGATAAATATTATGCAGTGGATAATACTATAGCGTGTACTGCTGCGTACAAACTCTGACATGTCCCTGTTTTTTTATTATTCATTTAGCCCTTTAAACCTTTGCATTTTAAATAAGCTTTAAAGACCCCATAACGTTCTGTAATTCTTAGCAGATTTCAATTGTTTGAGGAGTAGTGGACTTTACCTCCAAACACTCAACATCTATAAACATCTACAACATTTTTTTTTGTTCTATCTCAGGTTTAAATAGTCAGGAGACAAAATAAAATAAAAAATTTTACTAAGATACTTTTATATAAATCCTTCCCACATGAAACCATCATACACATATTTTCCATTCATACTTCCATTCATACTTGACATATGTAGTGGTACTGATAGAAATATTAGTATGACAATACATAAAACACAAAATGTGGACAAGTTTAGGGGGATGAATTTTTTTGCAATTTTTTTGCAATATTGTTCAGAAAGACTCTTGTTCTTAAAGCTTCAAAAATATTCCCATTGTGTATGGTGTGAAATGTACATGATTAGACTGATTAACAGTTTAAGACTCTTCTGAAAATACAAAGGATAGAAATGGGTTTGGATTGTATTGGTGCTTTAGTCTAAGAAAAATTAAATTTTGAAACATTTTGTGCTTCTTACACATCTTTGCACATTTAATATTTTTGAGGCAGAATCCTTTTCAGCAATTAAAATATTGAATAAAAAGTAAAAATAAAAATCTGATTGTGTCATAGCTAGAAGGATGTAATTGATTACATTATCAAAGTTATTTTTACTCTGCTGTCAGTAGCAAAACTAACAGGATTTTGTTCCTATTATTATTATTGAGTTCATTAAAATTTTTTGTAAAAATGTATTCTTTGTGGACCAAAAATATTATACACCTGCAGCATGCATTTTTAAAACTATCAGACACAATGAGGCAAAGGAAAACTCAGATCAGACACAAAAAACGTGAGAGAAATAAGACAGGAACAAACATCTGAGTCCAATCATCCTCCCAGGTCCCTGAATAATGACATCTGCATGTGATGATGGGACCGCACGCCTGCCTGAGTGAATGTCAGAAGAGAGAGAGCATTTTACACACACGCACACACACTTCCTGAGTCCGCCATTCTGATGAAAGCAATTCCAAGCTAATGGGTTAATTTCATTCCGCTGCTTTCTGCCATGTTGAGGACAATTAGCTTGGAATGGAGCTGTGAATATTTAATAAGCTCCATTGCAAGGTAAGATGGGGAGTGGAGATGGGGGGGGGGGGGCAAGAAAAGAGAGAGGGAAACCTGGGAGGAAGGAGTGAGAGAAAAAGGACAAAATGAAGGATGAAGGATTTCCCAGAGAAAAGTGTTCTGAACACGATGGTGAGTTTTAAGGGACACACAAAGTTTGAACTGACTGTCTTTATCACAGTCATGATCATTTTTAAATGCTCATGTAACAAACAACGAGGCCTCAAAAATGATGAATCACTGTGCGATGCAGCTGATGGGGATTCTTACTGATGTTTACGCATCAAAACTGTGATCCTTTACAGATTGTTTAATTTCTATTAAAACTCAATCTAGAGTTTTAGAATTTTACTTTATGAAAAGGAATACAATAAATGTACATCATAAGCAAATCCGCATTAGATCTGAGGAAAAGTTTAGAGGCAAGAACAAGAAGGAAGAACCCAAAGAGATGAAAACCTCTGAGGTTCTGCTGCAAGACAAAAACCTTAATCATTGAATGGATGATAATCAGGAAGTAAAACTTTATTCACAGCAACTTTCTCAATATAAAGGCGTAGAAGACCTCGCGTTTGTACACATGCTTTGTTGTTCTATTGTTATTTACAGCTGGGCCATTTGGAGGTCCACTGAATACACAGTAACCAGTAACATAAGCACTGGTTCCATAATTTTTATGTTTAAAACAGTTCAAAAAATGTTTATCCTTCCTGAATTTGTTCAATGTTATTTATTTGATATAAATTAACGTTTCTGTCTGATGACATTATTTTTTAATGTTTAATCAGGTGATCTGATTAGTTACTCCGTACATGACAAGCCATTTTACCAAATAAAAAAATACTTTTTTAAAAATACTTTTTTTGACTAAATAAATTCATTTGTCAAGATAAATTCTAACGCGCTAACTTGGCTGTTTTTAAACATTCAGCTGAATAAAGTTGGACATGTGTGTTGACGTTTTGGTTATCAACGTTGATATCCAGGCTTTTCTGTTGAAGTGGGTGAAGACCATTTACACATTTACATTTTCCTCATGTTCTCTCTCTTTTTCCCCTAAAAACATTAGAACAAGAAATGTAAAAGAACAAAATAAACCTGAATAATAGGGAACACAATATAAAACAATACAAAATCTTTATTATGCAACATGTAAATTATGTCCAAATATTTTGTTTTTTTCCTGGAGTATTGTAGTTTTCAAGGGCAGACAGAATTTTAGCACTTTAATATTAACTCCCACTAAACAGCACATAAGTGTAAGTGCAACTAATGTTTTGAGGTTATCACAACCAAATCTTAGTTAGTTAGCTGTGGCCACCACTAGTTACATTAACCAGGAACTGACAATACACAGGCATGGAGAGCATCAGGTCTTAATCATACAAAGTTTTGTGAAAGCTGCAGTTTCTGATTCTTCTTCTAAATTATTTTTCTTCACTTTAACTCGAATAATCATGAATCCATTCAGAAACTTTCCAACTCCTTTAGTTCTTGGATTAACATCAGTGTGAAAGAGTTTTACGCTGGCTAGGCTGATATTTATTGTAAATTATTTTTGCTCCATTAAAAATTTGAAACTTTTAGCATTATAACTTGAGCTGAATTTTAAATCTTTGTAGCAAAAGAGCAGAAGAGAAAGTAGAAACTGAGTTGTTTACCTGTTGGCCACCACTGGCCTCCATGCTCCTTTTTGTTTTTGTTTTTCTTAACAATTGTAACTTTTGTCACATGAGGATTCAGCTGAAGCAAATTCACAATTACTGTGAATACGAGAGACGATGCTCGCGCAGGCCTCCCATCAGATGGACCGATCTGTTTTTTTGCCCTGAGGTGACAAACCATGATGGCTGCGCTGTGGCCTGTCAGTCAAAATCCCCTCCAGTATCTCAGGTTTCACAAAGAACAACTGCAATCAGTGGAGAAGACCAGCAGTGAGAGTCTGACTGGGAAGAAGATGAACAAGTGACTAGCATGAAGACGTGACGATTCATTCTGGGGTCACTTATGGCGTCTCCCTGTGAAGTTTGACATTAAGGAATCTGCTTTTGCTATTTGTAACTTGTACACTTGTCTTCATATAATTTAAGAAATTGAAAGCTTTCTGATCTACTAAATCCTCTTTTATTGACATGTAACAGGAAACAAATAAACTGTAAAGAAGGGAATTTAATTTGATCCATTCATCCTTTGCCTCTTATCTGATATCAGGTCACTGAGTCCTTTAAAGGAACTCCACTTCGTTTGCCTGGAAACTCTGCTTCATTTTGGGAAGATGTGACTTTGTTATCAAACTCTGATGCTGATCGTTAAAGTGAACTCTGGGTGTGGTCTTCCGTCCGCCTTCTCTTGATGCTGATGTGGTGACGTTACAGGAAAAAGACTCTACATGCTCCAGACAGCAAAGTTTTATTACAATACTGCAGCCTAAGTCAGTGTGACCGAATTGTAAGGAAATCTTGTCCCAATTGTAGTGAAATCCCCCCAGATTTTTGGACAGCACCGCGTTTATAGGGTTCTGGTCAACACACTACTATCACACATGATCACATGCCTGTACTCTTACACATCACCAAAACAAGTCCTCATGTGTGATGAGGCACTACAACATGAACTTCAATGCATAAGAGAACGCCAACTGGACCAGAGACTACTCCAAAAGCAGGAAGCAGACTAAAGCACAGGGCATTCTGGGTAAATATAACCAAAACAAAAGTGTGAATTTAGCATTAGCAGGAGAAATAGCATCAAAAGGACAAAAGAGAAATCCTACAACCTCTTAGTTTACATTTTGCAAAGAAGGAAGTTGCGCTCATGTTTCCTCCACAGTTTGTCATTTCGTTTCCTTAAGTGGTTCTTGGTGCAGCGCCACCATAGGCGAGGGGGGAATATGTTTTTTAAAAGGTTTGGTTTGTTTGACACAGTGCAGTGTGAAAGTGAACCACAGCAGCTGAAAATGTAACAATTGTATCGTGAATAAAATATCTTCAGGAATTATTACCTGCATGTAGCCCAGTGCACAAGTTCCATGCATCAAAATGAACCAGAAGTCAAACTAAAGTAGCACTAGAGAGTCTAGAGACTGTAGGGACGTGAATCAATGTTAGAGACACATTATTTAATCTGTGACATAAACACAATATGATGTAGAATTACAGATTCTTCAAAACGGGACAAGAGAACAATCCTATGATTCAGAAATAGGCCACAAGAAAATGTTTGCTCACCTGAACGTTATTACAGTGCCTCTAAAAAGCATGCAATATCATATGTAGTATTTTGTGCTTCATGCACATACTGTCATGATCCTGAGTTATTCTGTATCTATTTTGTCTTTTTAAGTCTCCGTGTGTCATGTCTTGCCCCATTATTGGTTTCAGCTGTTCCTCCTTGCTGATTGTTCCCTGTGTGTATTTAAGTTCGCCTGTGTGTTTTGTTGGTTGCTGGACTCCTGTTCTCTACCCTGTGGAGCTTCAGTTGTGCTCTGTCTCAGTTGCTGTTTTGATCCCATTAAACTTTTTTTACCTCTCCGCCGTTGTCTTCCTGCTGTCATCCTCATCATCAAACCATCAATTGTGACACATACAATCTGTGGTTTGATGAACAACTACATGTTGTTCAGTATAACAACATGTAGTCAAACTATTGTAGGTGGTGTAAAATTTAGATAAATGATCTAATTAATGATAACCTAAGAGGTGTTACAGTTGACTTAATCCAATATCATCTTCATTTTCCCTGTTTAAAACGTTTTTGGCCATATTTTACTCAGCTCTGATCATCTTGGACGCAGCCTAGAAATAAGGGTCTCCACATAGAGCAGCTTTTCTAGTTAAGCTCAATCTGGAGCTGGGATAGCATATGGCACATGGGCCAAAGGATCAGCTTTGCAGAGCGCTAAATGCTATCCTGTTTCTCTGTGCTGACATACAGTTGGTTGTTGTTCCCCGACAGCTGGAGTTCATGAATGCTGCCCCTTGTGCCACGGCTGGCCTCTGGAGCAGGAGCAACATGTACATTTTAAATACATGTTTTCTTAAAAGTACTAGTTCTTATAACATGTACTTATAGTACTTATAACATGTTATAAGTGAAATAATCTTCTGGAACTAGTACTTTCATCAATATTAAGCAATTATTGGTTTAAAACTTGCTCCTGTGTCTTGCTGAAAAGTTACTCATGAGTTAGTTTTGCCTTATTTCAATTTGCGCTAGAAAATAGAGCTACAGTACTTGATAAGATTTTGTATTTTTGTAGTGTTCTTGAATCAATTTATAGACCTTTTTCACAAGAGTCTGAAATTGTTTTGATCAGTTTTCTAACATGCACTCAAGCAATTTTCTTCACTTATTCCCTCGTGCATCTCGATGAAATTAAGTGCAAGAGCATAATGCACCATATTGATATCTGACATGTCAAAACACAGCAAATTACCATCGCATCTTAGACAACCTGAACTCAGCTAGATAACATCCTCTCATCAGTTCCTGTCAGTCACCTGACCATGGCGGTGTGTTCAGGTGCTCCATTCTCTAGCCTTTCATCTACATTCACTTCTCCTCTTCCCAACAGTCACGAGGTCATCAGGACTAACCTCTGATATTATAAATTAAACCAAGTGTATTGCTTTAAAATAATAGGTTAATATTATGTTATCAATTAATCAATCAATCCATTAATTCATCCGTCCATTCATTGATCAACCTATGATGAATAAGGATAATCAATAATCAATCTATCCATCCATGCATTCATGTCTATTAATCAATCATCCATCAATCAGTTATCCATCCATGTATTCTTTCATTCATTCATATTCATTAAATTAATTAATATTTGATTACGTTATTCTTAGATTTCAGATACAATTTTTACTACAGTCTGTTAGTTTTTTTTCTTAGCTTATAATTTGAACTAATAATAATGTCTAAGATCATTTATAAAACCGTTACATATAACAATTATTTATTTATGAACAATCTTACCCACCAAATACAGAAATTTGAGTTTGGAATTTTCTTTTTTTTTTTTCAGTTGAAGCAAATGAAAAAATAAAAAATGAAAATAAATAAAAAATAAAAATAAATTATTAATAATAATAATAATCATCATCATTTTAAGCCTTTTGGCTTTCAGAAGCCAGTATGTGTGGAGGGTGAAGATTTTGCTAAAGTCAGTAATATTTATTTCCTCCATCATCACTCGGTCCGGTCCTGTTGGCCTTTCTTTTCTCTCCTTTGCCTCTCAACCTGCACTCATTCTGCACAGATATTCCCCGGTGTGTGCGCTGAAATTAACAGCACAGACATAATGCACTGTATTGACATCTGCACATGTCAAAGCACAACAAATTATCTTCCCATTGTCTTGTTGAGAGACTCGCTTAGATTTGATCCATAGATCATCTGCACTCGGCGCTCATCAAGCTGTCTCACTCACGGGGGCATTAATGCATTTTGATGATATCAGCGTTTCAGGAGCCATTAGGAGAAGCAGAGAGCACTGATAGAACAAAAACAGAGAGCACAGAAAGTTACAGACCTACCTGATGGGGAGTCCTTCGTATTTTGATTGATTGTGTTTTCCTTATGGGTTTGTTTATCTCTCATCTTTTCAATAAAAGCCGCACAATAACTTAATGGAACATTTGCTCTGAGAGAAATGGAAATGGAAATGAAGAGAATGCCCGCGCATCTCTTCAGGTTTATTGTTCTAATTCATGGGAATCCTCTGGGCGAAACCTGCCAGCCTCTCTCTTCAGCAGGAAGTTTCATTCTGATGCAACAAGTGATCAGAAACACACGCTGGAACTCAGACAGCTACTGGAGCAATCACACGGAGAATCTGTGGACAACAAGCATGTTTACAGACAGACAAACACAGCAGACAGATTAATAAATGATGCCTGTGATGTATTATGAATGCTTCTTGTTCATTACACATTCCCACGTTCAACAGGCCACTCCGCAGGCCACAGCGCTGTCCTCACGTCCAGGTCTTTATGTGGCAGATCAGAGTTACTCAAACATTGATTAAGACTATTCTGAGCGGTGGAACCACATGACCGCAAACTTTGCTTGATGGGAGCTAAAGGGACGTCACACAGGATCTCCCCCAGTAAACGGTTCCGGATTAACTTTCATTTTTATCAGACGTTTTGCAACAAAAATGATATTACAATGATTAGGAAATATCAACGCAAAGTCTCTTCAGGAGCTTTTTAGTTTTACTACATGGATTCACAACCCAAACACCAAGTCTGACTCAGTATTTCTATTTTAGTTTGTGATACAAATATCCTTTAAATAGGAATTTTCAGTTAATTTTAAGTAACTGCAAGAAACTGGACTTTGTTGTAAGTATTATTTCCCACAGCAGATTATTCCTCTTATAACTGCATTTTTCATCAACAATAATGAATTATTGACCATGTCATGCTGAAAACTTTCTTGTAAGTTAGTTTTTATTATTATTATTATTATTATTATTATTATTATTATTATTATTATTATTATTATTATTATTTCAACCCAAAATACTTAACAAGATTTTGTGTGTTTGCACTTTGCAGCATTGGACACACTTTAATTTACATTTATTAGTAAAAAGAAGATTTGCGAAAGAAAGAAATCCAAAAAGAAAATCGGAAACAAAGAAAGAAGGATAGAATGAATAAAGAAAATGAGCGCTGTATGTAAAACTCCTGTAACATTTTGTTTAGCTGCTAAGTGGTTGGAACTAAAATTTCTTCCAGGTCCCATTAAGGCCAACCCAAATACAACCTGTGGCTCTGATATCACTGTTTGAGAACTTTGACTAATAGTTTTTCCTGTTAACTCATCGTCACCATCCACTCTACTACCATGTTGCATTTCCTTCCTGCTCCCATTGGCTGATTTCCATCTTGCCTCTCCGCAGAAACTCTGACCTAAAAGAGCAGCAGGCTGAGGATTAAACAGCAGCTCAAAGATCACTGAGAGGATTAAAGGGAAGAATGAGGATGAGGCAGTCACAAGACACCCTGAGAAATGTGAGGGGAGGAGCAGAAAAGGGGCAGAAAGGGGCTGATAATCACTGTTTTATAGGCTCTGCTATGAATACAACTGGGTTCTGCCCCTCTGGTTCAGCCTCTCTGGGTTTTCCTTCAGGCACAAACAGATGCATGCAAGTTTGTTGGCACCTATGATAGAGATGTGTAAAAAAAACCTTTGACATAAAGATTTCTTCACCTACAGAAACATAATCAGAAACATTTTCAACCTTTAAAAATGTTTCTCTTACTGTCCCACTGGATGTAGCTCAGTTATTTTTAATTTATACTTGACTTTATTAGGTGGACCAGACTTTCTAGGGACTTTTAATAGGAATGCACTGATCCACTTTTTTCACTTCCAATACCAATGCAGATATCAGAGGTTTGGTATCGGCTCATACTGATACAATCCAGAAAAACAGCTGAATTGACTTAAAACTTTTTGCTTTTCAACACAGACATTAAAGTACTGAATTATAAATTCATTTGATAACTCTGGACCAGTACAGCACAATATCGTCACAAACTTGATCAAAGACATAAAAATGACACAACTTTCATTTTTAACAGTAAATGTAAAATAAAATATGACAGAGAAAATAAAATAAAACTTCTTTTAAATGGTTCAGAAAGTGAAATTTTGGATTCTAAATGTAGTGTACGGTAAATAATAAAGCCTGGTGTCACTCGGATCTCAAACATAGATCTGGACTCAAAAGATCAGCCCACAAACAGCAGATATCTGCAATTTTTTGAGCTTCCCTCTGGAAATGCTTATCACCACTTAGTTCAAATGTACATCCATGTGCATTAAATCACACAACAGAAACCATCTTGGCGCTCCCCCAAAATCTAACTTATCTCTGCTCTTTCAGAAAAATCCCTGCTGTTTGTGTTGTTTTTACTGTCTCCTTTAAGCATTTCATAGCTCCATTCATTTTATAAAATTCATAAAACTCTTATCATCATAACTTACCTTGTCGTGTTTCACAGTCCAGACTCCATGTCCATCAAATTAACCATCATCAGGAGCAAGTCTTTTAAAGGCAGGGGGTTTAATTGGGGTCATTTAGAAAACAAGGTCCCTTTTTTGTTTTAAATGTCACATTGACCTTTGACCTCCACAGCCTGGCCTCTCTGTTGGAGCTGATGGCTGCCAAACAAAAGGACCTGCCGGCCATCGTGTTGCTCGACAAGTGCCGCAGCGCCAGAGGTCGACCGTGTCACCATCCGTCCACGTCTAGACCCGTTAGCGCCGGCTCCACTGCACACACACAACGGCAAAATCATTTCAGGAGCTAATTGGGGGGAATAATTGGATTTTTACTGCATTTGCTGAACCAGTTTTCACTTCACAGCTGTTTAATGATTGCAGTGAAAAGACTCGAAAGGTGATGCAGTTTGTGTTTTTGTGCCGAAGGGAAATGCTGTTCTTTTCAGTCAAACAAGGCAGAAATGAAAGATTGAATGGAAACTTTTTTATTTTCTTCTAATCAAAATCAACTTAAGTTGTGTTCAACAGAAACATCTCAAATGTCTGAATATATTTACACAACCTTTCTAAAAGTTTTCCATGCAGTCATAAACTCACCACTGTTCTGCTTGATTACTAGAAAACACTTTTTTTTAGAAGTTTTCCGTTAACCCCTCATCTCCCATCTGTAACTTTTCTATCAGATTAAATCATCTCAGAATCCAGACAACAGGTTTTGTTTTGCTTTCAAGAGACGTTTTAAACAATCCTTTATTCTTCTCCTTGTCTATTATTGTTTCCAATACAACAGCAGTCACGGTCACTCAAACTGTCACTTATCTCTGATATCCACTCAGTGTGTTGTGAGGTCAGGTGGTTCTCTTTGTTAGACAGCCAGCTTTTTGTTTCTGAGAGTGTGTGTATCGCTTAGGCCTCTGTATTAGGTGACCTGTTGGCGGGATATTCAAGTCTCACAGCTCGTCCACTGTGATTGTGAACTGATAGATTTAACAACAAATAAATTACTTTTCTTTAAAAGATGAAAGGGTTCAAGTGCTCTCATACACCAGCATGTGAAAACGTGATTACTAAGAACTCGTGTGGCAATGCCTAAAAAAGCTACAATAAATCAAAAATACAAACACTACATCAGACCAAAACATAAAATCATCTCCTCGTTGGATTGTCACAGTCATAGCTTCTGAGGGTCTTTCCTGAGGTCTTAATATTTTCACATTGAGTTAAACTTCAGCTTTTTAACAGCGGAGATGGCCACACTGCTGATGATGAGTGATTACACTGCAAAAACACAAATTCTTATCAGTCTTATCAAGTAAATAAGATTAGACTAACTTGCAAAAAACTTTTCAGCAAGATATAGGAGCTTGTTAAGTCAATAATTCCTTAATATTGATTAAGGAGTAATACTTTCTCTGATAGATGACATATAACATGGTAACAATATGTTGTGACAAGTGAAATATTGCAGAAGTTTATTCGTCTTATTTGAAGTGCACTAAGATATTCCTGCTAGAAATTGGACTAAAATACTTGGTAAGATTTTGTGTTTTTGCAGTGTAGTGTATTTTGATTTGCTTTAATAAACACTTGTAATAGCCAGATACTATGTAATTAAGTATCTGGCTTAATGAAGAAAGTTTACTTCTTCATTAAGAAGAAGTACTTAACGAAGTAGTCTCTTCATCTCTCCTACATTTTCTGAGATTTATACATGTCTCAGTGCCTTTCATGTCCTGCATGGTGGACGTTCGGCCCAAGGCCTGTTGGATAATGCAGTGTGAGTCTATAACATCTGTCTCTGACAAACCTCCAGCTGCTGCCGTTATCACCACTGCTCTCTGCTTGGTGTCTGTTGCCGTCTGCAGTCCAGCTGACCAACAGAGGCAAAGCAGCAATGAAACCCACAGGATGTTCTTCCCAACAGCCTGATGCTCATGGGACAAGTATTAGGTACCACTTTAGAAACAAGCTAATTTGTTAAAGAAATATCACTCGGCCACTAAACCAAACTATGACAACTGTCCTACAATCTATTTAAATAAAATTCTCACGCTCTGAATTTGCAGTTTAATTGTAACTAAGTCCAAATGCAAAGTTGGCTGAAAAGAGGACAAGAACACACATTGTTTATCCCCACATTGGTGTTTTGCAGTTGACTGGATTCAAAACTGTAGGGCCATTATTCTTCCAATCTGCTGGACTTTTCAGTGGCTTCAGGACACAATCACTGCAGACATTTTCCTACTGGTCAATCGATAGTGGTCGCAAGTAATCTGCACCCCACATTTTAGCATGCAGATCCCTTATTGGCATCTTCCTCAAAAGCAGCCTTTGATTATGGGTGTTGACATTCAGAGCGATCAGCCTGGAACCTGATAATTAGTAACACTGTGTTGATTCAAATGATCCATCATGGCAGTGTCTCAGAGATAAAGCCGGTGATTTATCATCATGTGGAAACACACATTTAGAGACAGTACCTGCAGATGTTGCTGTGCTTTAATCAATGATTTCTATTTACATCAAATGTAGCACATTTTAGCTATAAAAGTTATGATTTTTTGCCACCAATGTGATCAGTTTTCACTGGAAAACATTTTGGAAAACAAAGGTACATTAATGTCTGTGGGAACATGTCACCAAAGCTCATAGAGGTCACACTTTTTCACTATTTTTGGTGCTATTTCTCCCACCATGTCTCAACAGATACCATCACCACCTACTGCATCTATTCACTTATTGGTAAAGATGTGGAAAAAGCTCTAAGCTAAATCCATCCTCAATCACAGCAGCATGATCTCACTCTGCGCCACAGTTCTCCAGAAAGCTTGTTTTTATCTCTCGTACCATCCTCGTCACCGTGAGCAGTGTTGGGCTAAATTTGACTGTAGAAATGGACAAGTTTAGATGAGTTACTATTTTCTTGAAGGCGTTTAATTATTTAAGAAGTTCAACAATCTTGCCTTACTTAGAGGGCCATGCAAACATGGGGATACAGCTGGTATTTTTCACATTTTGTGATGCACAATTAGGAAGAAATGAAGATGAGGAGAACTGGACAGATGAAGAGTTGAGAGTCGAAAAAGATGGTGTTTGTGCTGCTGCTGCTTGGAAATCTTAAAGCAGAGTGTTTACTGCAAAGAGCTTCAGTTAGAACTGAAGCTCTTTGCATCAGGATGAAAACATTTTCTCTGATATATTAGCGTGGTGTATTACAAAGACCAAAAGATGATTCATTCTCACCTTAAATATCCAGTCATTCATTGCACTAGCTCCTGCTGATGGTGTTAGCTTCTGCTAATTGTGTTAGCTCAAGCTACAATAGTAAACAGCAGATCACAATGATAACACTTTGTTTCAACAAACATGTATAACGGTATGAAAACTTTGAGGCAGTCTTCCTCGATTCAGATTATGAGCTGCTCATGTTAGCCTCCACTCATGCTAGCCTCCACTCATGCTGCCCTCCACTCATGCTAGACTCCACTCATGTTAGCCTCCACTCATGTTAGCCTCCACTCATGCTAGCCTCCATGACTTTGTCTTCTCGTGTTTTGTTTCTAGGCTCAAGTCTTCTAGAACCTGCCGACATGATCGGCGCAGGCGCTAGGTAAAAGAAATGACAACTTCTGTAGTTGAAAAATAAATGGAGTTTTTGAGCAAGTTTTAAATCAATATGAAAATTACAACATATTTATGCCACACTAGTCGTGGATCCCTTCAATGTATTTTGCCATGATTTCATGTGAATAGCAACACCGTCTATGAGTAATCATGAAATTAGCATCTTTTGGTTTTTATGTCATCACCAGTTACGTGACCCCTGCAACAAGTTTTCTGCTTTGGATTTTGCGTAGAAGCATCAGAGTGAAAATGGATGCCACACTTTTCAGATTTGTATTAATAAAATCATCCTTATATATCCATAGATCCTTTTTTTACACTTTGAGTTTGTTTGTTGACTTAAATATAAATGGGGAATACTTTTACCAGGCTCTGTAGCTCTCTTTCTTTTATTATAATGCAAATATTCATTTTTATTAAAATGCAAATATTCATTTTTATTAACCAGAATAAGTGAAATCTATCTCCTCATAGATAGAGAAGCTTACAGCATTCTGGGAATCAGCATTTTTCCATCTGTTTTTGTGTGTGCTCACCATGGGAGGCTTGTCACCAGGTTGTTTGCAGGTTGTAGGCCAGCCTGCAAACACAACACAGAGCGTCGTCCCGTCGATCAATAAACAAGAGACAGGACGAACGAGTTCACGGAGAGAGAGAAGATGGATAGAGAGCAACTGGCCCCTGGTTTGCTCTCGTTCTTTCACTCTGTGCTCTGCATTACCTGGATCACAGAGCACACACTCCCTGTGGGGGAACACGCACACAAGCACACGCACAGAGACAGGGAGGCGTACATGTTTACATATACAGAGGGACAGCCAGGGCAATCAATTTACACCACTTAGCTGCTCGTTTGGAGATCATAACTTGTTTTTGTCATTAGTCTGCATTGATCCAAAACCAGGAGAGACAGAGAGAAACACAAGAAAAGAAAGAATCCAGCAGAGTTCAGATCAGCTTTTCATTACTCCCAGCTCCAGCTTAGTCAGCAGCACAAACATCACTCCTCTCAGTTTGGATTTGAATGAGTTACAAAACGTTTCTGTTCAGCTCTTTAAGTTATTTTTTAACACACGTCTATGATCAAAAGAATATATAACTTATATATATATATATATATATATTGTTTGCACAGCCTTAAATTGATGAATCATCAAATAAATAAAATGAATTAATAATATTTATTTTTGGCATTGTCTAATGAACTGAATATAAATACAGAATAAAAAACGCTAAGCATGAAATCCATCAAACACAATATGAACTTATTGTCCTATAAGCAGAATTCATTTATTTTATGGCACCCTTGCTGAAAAGCTTTTTTTAATTTTAAATTGTAGCCAATTAAAACACCATATGGTAACAGTTTATTGATTTATTCAATGACTTTTGGAGCTTTGAAATGGACTTCTACTAGAAATGCTGTTGCTTCTATTGAAACCAAACTGGAACTTTGACAAAATCAAGGTATGTTTGGCACTAAAATACTCAAAAAGAAAAGAAATCACACCTTTAGTCAAGCGTAGCAGCAGCAGAGTCATGCTCACATTTTTGATTAGTCACGAGGAGTTGATCTTATGAATCATTCAGAACATCAGTCAGTTTTAGCTTCTTCTAACATCTGCTGAAAGGCTGAAGTTGACGATGAACTTTATCATTTTTCAGCTTCACAGTGAGAGCAGACACATCTTTAAATCACCCAAACAAGAGCTTCATCAAGATCAAAAATGGCCTAACTAAAGTCCAGACAATCTGTAAGGTTGTGGGCCAGAAGCAGATCTGGAGAACCTTTGTCAAGTTTGTCAAGGAAAGATATTTTTGTAATTCTCCGGGTGTGTGTATAAATTTATATCACTTCTACAGATCTGTAGAGGTTTAATCAGACTTCTTGCTGCATTCATAAAATGGGCTGCAGTTGCAGCCAGGCAGCTTCCCAGAACCAAAACAGATGAAATCTATGGTGACTCCCACATTCCCAGTAATTTCCAGGTAAGACGTTTATACATGACGGTACTTCGTATTACCCGGCGAGGTGTTTTCAGCGCTATGGGTCATTAGGGATGCGTTCCTGTTTGTTCTTATCTTGGCTGGGTCCAGTCTGTGTGCTTACATTAAAACTGCATCTTGCAGAAAAAACCTGGCACCACCTGAGAGGAGAAAAGAGGAACTGATGGAAAGTTGGCTGGACTGGAACAGCTGCAGAGCTTTTGGGGTAGATGCGCCAGATGACTCACTGAATTTGTTTGCAATGCCAGTAAATAACATGCGCCTGCATCTGTATTTGCTTTTATTTGTCTGTCAAGCACACAGTTTATATATTGTTCTAAATCGTAGCAGTTGGTATGTAAATATAAATTCCCCCAAGTTAAAAGATGACAATCTTTTAACTTTAAGAGGGAGTCTTATCTCCCCATGTATTTGTAAGGTAGCACCAACGTATTTTTGATGGCAGCAGGTTGTTTTCTGTAACAGTTTGTCTGTACAAACCTTAGAGGAAAAGTAATCAGAAACTACGCTGGACTGAAACGACGTGCACATCCAAACATTTTGACGCCCATCGTTTCTTCACTTGAGAACAACTAGTGTTGATTCGTGGCATTTAACAAATTTAGTTCACATCTCAAATGTTGCAGAGCTCTTAATGATTAGCATGTGAAACGCTGTAGAGCAGTTAGAAGAAAAATTCAGCAAGTATCGCTTGTGTTGGAGGGGTGTTTTTACATTTTATTTTTTGCAAAATGTCTTGTAAACAAACCAAAACCTTGACCAAATCAAAGGCATTCGGTGATAATGCCCCAAAAAAACCCATACAGCACAAACTCTTTCTACCAGATGTCAAACATGGAGTTGGAGGTATTATGGTTTGGTGACATCTCTTTGATAATCTCTGTGAATGTATTTGGTGATTTCAGGGATACGAGAACTCCAGAGCAACTTTTATCAAGTTTTCCAAACAATACAGTGAAAACTATGAATGTATTTTGTTGGGAGAATTTGGTGACAGACCACCACATGTGGATGGATCGTTGTGCATCAATTTCAGGTTAAAAATCTGACTTGTATTCAGACTTTGAGAAAATACGTTGTAGAACTTCTTGTAGTCAGAGCTGCAAAGCAGTTGGAGGAATGTCTGTGACATTCCTGGGCCACACTGTCAGTTCATTTTTCAGATGTCTCCCAGCTGCAGTACACCTGAAGAATGCATTACCTCATCAGCGTGTCGTTCAGTAGATGCATCTCCATTGGCCACATAATTGTGCAAACTGAAGTGACAAAAGCAAATCATCTTAGTGCAAAAGAAATGTTTGAAAAAACTCCAATTTTTTGTAGATAAAAAGCTTCTGTGATAGGATGACAGAAACTCCTGACAGGAGTCATCTGTGATGGGATGTTTTCACATCACAAGAGTCACATGATCAACAGCTGGATGCTGCTGCTGGTGAAAACAACAAAGACGACGACAGGAAGTGGTAGGAGGACGATGGTTTGTTTTTGTTTTGTTTTTTTCAACATTTTTTCAACACCTGAATAAGAAGCTGATAGAAGGTGGGTCCTGAATTATGAATATCTCTCCTGCAACAGTTACATGTGACTCTCCTGATATTTTTAATGAATTATTGCATGAACAAGCTTATTCATGTGTATTTTTAATGGCAACACCTCAATGGTAAACTTTGTTGTCTTGACATTAGTAGAATATAGACAGAGATTTGTAATGGAAATGCAGCTGCTGATGTTCTCCTGCAAATATCTGACACCTTCACAGAACAGCTGAGATGAAATTACACTATTTACTAATTAAGCCAATTGATTGCACCAGATTTTATTTAGGGGCGTCAGCATGTCACATTCTTTACAATTATGCCCTACATTGTAATGTTTTGTCACAAAAACTATGCTTTAAACTTGCAGAAGTTTGTAGTTGTGACCAAACAGAAACTTTAGCTTGGTGCTGGACAGTCAAAGGTTCCTGTGGGATTCAGTCACAGTTAGCAGCATCGACCATCAGGGATGTTTTTGGGAGAACATATTGTAAGTTCTGCTGTTCCCTGAGTGAAAACTGTGCTCCTCGCTATGATTTCTACTTGTTTCACATAAAGAAACTTTGAACTGCTGATCAGACATTTTCAAACAATCCCACTTTTAATTCTGTTTTTTGTGTGTTAAAGGTGAATGAATTGGGCGTTGAGCCATCTGTCCATCAGCCTGTTTCTTTCATTCTTCAGCAGCACTGCAGACCTCATCATGTCTGTGTGTATTTCTGCCCTGCACCTCCTGTGTGCGCCAGTGTTTGTAGTCTGTAACAGTACGATGCATCATTCATCAGCATCATCTTTCTTTCATGCCGGAGGGGAGTTTGAGCGGTACGCTTGTGCCTGCTCGTATTTGTTTGTTCACACGTGTGGACAGAACGCAGGTCCAGGGTTGAAACAGCTGGACAGAGGGAGATCCCCAGAAGGCCTCAGCTCGACTTGCTCCCACTTTAATCTGCAGTGAGTGACACCTCTTTTGATTATGACATCTCCCGCCTTGAGAGTGCTGCTGGCCCAAGGTCCGGGGTTCAGTTGGCTGAAACGGCAGCAGCGAATTGCCTCGAGGCTGCAGGCCTGAGGATGGAGATGAGGGAGGACCACGACTCCCTCAGCTCCTCTTCCTCTTTGTTCCCTCCTTCTACTCTCTGACCTACGACCTTAAAGGGCTCGACCTCTCTCATATCGGTCTGCTGCATATTTTCAGGTGGGTCAGAGTGGTACAAGTTTAATATTTAATTCCTTTTTTCCCACTTTGAGTAATCCAGCTGCAATTCTATCTGCTCTGTTGCCCCTAAGCAATGCCTGACAGGTACACAGAGAAAATGTACCAGTGACAGTTCTTGCACCCACTCACATACATACAATACATGCTCAGCAGTGACTTCACATTGCAAAGCGTCTGTCTCCACAAATAATAGAAGAACCAGAGTTGGGTAGTTACATTTACCTGAGTAACAAAAAACTTTGCTGAATAAATTAAGAACAAGCTTGTTTTAACCAAACATTCACCAGACAGAGACAAAGTTAAAGTTTTATATTGAAAGAGATTGATCTGGTAAAATGTTTCTGTTACCTGATTTTGTTATGTTTTGTAATAACAAAATACTCCATGTGTTGGTTTAATGAATTATTTAAAATACCAACATTTCCAAATCTGTCTGATGATGTCATTTTTAACCATTGAAAGATTGAAGTTTTGATCAGTTACTTCAGTAGCCTTCTTACTAAGTACTTTCTTTACTCTTAGTTAAGTCTTTTCTTAGATGGTTATGTTTTACTTGTTGTATTAGTAGTGCTGTTGTTATTTCTGTGTGATTTTGGAAATAATTATGCTAAAGTCCCAAATTTTTTTTCCTAAATGTGTTTTCCATGCCACTCCTTCCACTAACATGCAAGGATTTGAGTGAATTCAGGGTTAATTTCAAAGCTACATTGAGTCTGTTTACAGTAACGTCATTTCAGGCTGGTCATGATATGACACAAAGCAACAGAGCAAAGGTAAAAAAAAAAAGTGTATAAAAGAAAATCCTCCATGTATCACAAAGGATTACAGAGTGGCATGATGTTACCATGTTCTTTCTAGGACAGAAAATTCCCAGTTGGAGTGTTGTTGTGTTTTATTTGTCAAACTCTTAAAAACAGTCTGCAGCTGGTAGACAATGGAATGCTAAATCTTAAAAACCAAGTCATATTTTCCTTCCAGTTCACAGTTCTGTGTTCTAATTTGTGTCCATCTGTCATGATGAAATCTAATGAAGATAGTAGTTGTATCATAACAAAAATGTAGTAATGTTAAGTGGTATGAATACTTCTACAAGGCATTGCCGAAAAAAGAAGTCAGGGTGTTGATATTGTGCATTAGATGCATCTGTATAAGTCTCTGTTATGCCTTGCCTTGAAGTATGTGTGGAAGTGTCTCAGTGGTGTTGTAAAGACAAGGAGTGTTAGTCTGAAAGAAGAAAAAAAGCAGACTAATGGATATTATACTAATGGAAACAGTATTACTATTCAAGCAATTAGAACAGGAAAGCGAGTCAGAAAAGATTGGTGATGATGGAGGTGGAGTGACTCCTTCCACTCAGACCTCTGACAACTAATCATCAGCTGGGCATTAAAAAGTAGATTTCACTCAACCTTAACACAGAAGTTGCAATAAACAGAAAATCTGGAAACAGTTGAAGTACTCATCTGTTGCTGTTTTTGTGTTCCATTGTGGACGGACCTTTGGGGACTTTAGCGCAATTCTGCATAAAGACTCAATTTGTTTCCATGACTTTTGCTGCAGAAAAAATAGCAAAGACAGCAGTTAGACTTTATAGCTGTAATGTTTTTCTTTCAGTTTATCTTTGTATCCAGTGTTTCATTTGCCCTGAAAGTATGAACTTAGAATCAAACTAATTTCAAACTTCAAGGCAGAAAAAATGTATAAAAGTCGTTAAATACAGAAGCACAGAGCCAGGCAGACTTTCTATGGAGAAAAGCACTGTAGAAAAACACAATATTAAAAGTTGTATTCAGTAAAGACACATTATCCCAGGCATACCGTCAATGAAAAGATAAGATGGAGAGAGAGAAAGTAGGCTTGCAGGCAGCAAAACTACAAATATTTCATAAATGTTGACTTGTATCAGAAGTTAGCTAAATGTTTTGGATATTTGTATGGAAATTGACCAACTAAGAGAGCAGATCTCTCACTATTTGAACCACATGCAGCTTCAGAAGTGCAACACTAGCTTAGTTTAGTTAATGGGAGAGGTTTTGACACCCAGACTAACTTTCATTACAGGCACTGAAAGGCTGAATGCAATTTTAATGAAGCCTTTTCATAAATCTTTCTCTTAATAAACCACAGAGTAAGTTAGGTTAACATTGCATATTCACACTGCAGGGGCGAAACACGAACAGACGAAATTTGGGAATGTTGTATTCAGGGCCAGTCAGAGCAGATAGTAGGTGGTAGACTGTGGTATTATTATATTTTGCCAAAACTATTTGAGTGTTTGATGTTTATAGAATGAATAAATCAGAAATCACAGGACAAATAACTTATGTATGGACCAATGAAAAATACCTGTTACCAGGCCTGCCACAATAAGCAATAAATCAATTAATCGCATAGTAAATTCAAATGAGCTGAGTCTTTTTCAGTCTGATAATTAAGACTTTTTGAGGGGCAATTTTGTTCCCTTAATTTTTGGTTTCAGTTGTATGTGTTTTTAATTCTATTTTGGTTTTTTTTGCATTTTGTTTTTGGTTGTTTTATTTTGGATGTCTTCCAGATTCAGTGTTCTTTACAAAATTAAAGGTCATTGGTCTTCAAGAGGTGAATTTGCATATGTTTTGCCATTATCAACATTACTTGAAAATGGTCTCAAACCAGCAATATTATCATTTACAGTGATAATTACTAGGGCTATTTATTGTTCCGCAAAATGTGTTATTGTGACAAGCCTACTTGTTTTTTGTTTGTTTGTTTATTTTGTTTTGTTTTTTCATTTTTGTCACAGTTTCTGTAAGGAATCTTCGTTATTAATTAAGTTGATATAGAAATACTATTTTACATTTTAAAATGTAAAATAGTACAATTAAAGACAATTAAATGTCTTTAATTGTAACGATTGCAATTAAAGACATTGAACTCTATTAAAATTAAGCTTTTAGAAGTTGTGTGCAGGCATTTTTTAAACTCCCACTTTCTACGAGTAGTAAAAAGATCCTCCAGCAGAGGGCAGGTACATGAATTAAGTACAAAGTTTCAAAAATTATACATTTGATCATTTAGGATCAGATATGTACGGAAGAGGATTAGGGCCACCGAAAAAAAAAAAAAGAATTCTCAAAATTCTGACTTAATCTCAGAATTCTGACTTTCAAGTCAGAATTTAAACTTTTAAAGTTAGAATTTAAACTTTTCGGTGGCCTTAATCCTCTTCCATAGATATGCATTTTAGTCCTAAATGTATTTCCTTATGAGCGTTCAGACATATATGAATTTGAGTGACATCAAATTCTTAATCTATATAATTAAATATATCAGTCCATAATCTGTACATATTCAAAAAAGTTTGGAGTGACTTGAATTTTACTTTTTAAATTTGACTTAAGTTGCATGCTCCATAAGACTCTGAGATATTATATGCTAACTCTGAAAGTTGTAATTTTGAACCCACATGTAATTTTTTAATTTTTTATTCAGAAACAAAAGTTTGCAAACTTAATATCTAATATTACTCATTTTCTGTCAGAGCTAAAATATCTGATTGAATCCCTTAAATCGAATAGTAATAAAAAGAGCAACAGGTTTCTTTCTAATTACAAATGTATGTTCCTGAAGCCCAGTTGGTTTAAGGATTTGCATGTTTAAGCTGCCACATTTTGTTTGTTGCTTGTTTTCATTTGTTGTACATCGTGTAAATCTGGAAAATTTCTGAAAATGTGGATCATAATCTGGAGATCAGCAATTGTTGGTCAAGAAAATGAAAGTGTGTAATAATTATAATGAATTTAGAACTACATCTAGTTAGCAAAATAGATGATTTCTTTAATGTGCCAGAGAAGATGTTTATTTTTTAATAAGCTATGCTCATTTTAAGCATTTAAGAGAAGTAATCAAGGGTAAGCAATCACTATCGGTGAGGCAGTGTTAACTAAACCTCCAGGCCTCTGAGTGACAGACCCTGCTGTTAATTTGCTGACGGATGTTTTGATTAGAACAGATTGTTGAGCTCATTAGCGTTTCATGTGTTTTTTGTGTGCTGCTTAAATGCTCCAGTCTTAATTACTGGGAGGTTTCCCTGATACATCATGTCAAGAGATTTGCCTCGTCCTCCCTGGATTCCCGCCGCCCCTCTTCCGTCTGTTTCTGTCTTCATTAAGTGAACATCAGGTGCAAATTATCCCAGAATAACTTGTGCTTAATATAAATGTGGCTCTCTGCCAACAAATAGGAAACTGTTGACAAAAGGATGACCATAAAATCTGATGTCTGTCGCCACCTGCTGGCGGTTTTGAATGCGTTCACCTTCAGAGCGGTATCTGACAGGGAGCAGCCCTCCTCTGCTCTCTGCTGGCAGCTGATCTACATTGAAGCTGATGGTTGCCTCAGGTAACGTTGAGGCTGGTCATATCCGGATTGAAAGAGTGTGAAACACGTCTGAAAGGCCATGTTAGAAACAGTCTGAGGTTTTTGGTTTGCTTTAACATTTTAGGCAAGGTGTACTGCCACAGGGTGAAAAACCAGAGTACAATTGTAATGCCCGTTGTCAGAATCATCTTTCAGGAGTGCACCTTTGTGTTCATGTCTTAAACCCAAACTTCTGCCTTTCATCTGCTCCATCAGAGAGCCGCTGAAGATGTAAAGCTCACTTCAAAGCATCTAACTGGATTTACAAGGTTTGTTTCTTTCATCACAGCTGCAGCTTGTCTTTGCTTTTGACATTTAACAAACAAGAAATAAATCCAGACTTCCATGTCTACATGGGATTTGTCAAAGTTGATAGATCAATCAACTGTTAAATATGAAACCAAATATAAGGTTATCCATCCTATTATTTAATTGTGTGTGTGTGTATGTATGTGTAGCTTCTCAGATCACTTTTTCATCATACGTCACCTTTTTTATATCATTATATAAAGGTATTCGTCACTGGTTTAAACCAGTTGTTTTTAGCCATTTGAAACACTTTTTTAACTCTTTTTTTTTTTATCATTCTCCATAACCACATTAGTAAAAAGTTGCACAAATGTACTTTTTATTCCAAGTTGTGTAATTTCACAATGGAAAATGTTGAAAATTCAGCCTTTATTTTGACAACATTTTTTCACTGAAGCTTTTTATTTTTACAAAAATACACAAAATTAATGTCAGCAACTCTGTCAACAATGCATGAAGAAAAACAGATCCAGTTAATAATAATAAGAGCACTGAACCAGAAATATGACACAGAAGGTCATAAAGAATGCACAAAGTTGGAGTCAGCAATAATCAATGATTATATCTGAGAAAGAGACACAGCAATATTTAAGACACTTACTTTCTATTAAAGAAAGAGGAAAAACTCAGAGTGCATGAACACATTTCATGCACTCTGAAATGCAGTTTCCCTAACCAGTTTCTGGTCAGGAGAACTTTCAATGGGAAGAAACGCAAACTGAAACACTTCTACATCTGTTTCCCTGTACAAACAGTGTCTAGATCCATAAATGTTCATGCCTGAGTTTGTTTTCTAAATTTTAGTGTAACCTTAAGTTATTTTGTCATAATGTGTTTTTTGTAGTTTACATCCTGCTATCTTTTAAAACTAATTGTCTGTTTTACAGAAACAGTCACTATCGAACTTATAGAATGGAAATCAATTGGATTTGTGTGAATTAAGACACACAAACACACACACCCCTGTTCACAAGCCTCCTTTGACTCCGCAGTCCATGTCAGACCAGAACCAAGTGAACCCTGGTGTATGTGTGTGTCAAAGGTTTCGGCAATAATCAGAGCTGCGTAATGACATCTCAAGAGAGACTGCAGCTAATCCTCAGCACCTTTGGGACACACACATGAAGACAAACAGAAACGCACACTCTCCTGCATTGATCTTCTTCAGTCAGATCGCCTCTGTTTACCGGAGGACACCGTTGCTCGAGGAAACAAGACACCTTCTCACCTTGACGTATAAACACAGCAGGCTCTTTGTTTGGAGGTGTGCGTAAAGATTTGTGCGTGGGCTGGCATTGCCATGAATCATCTTTAAAATCACAGAAGAGTATAAAAGAATCATGACGTAACGATGAGGTGGATCCGGTGCAGATCTCTCAGTTAGTGTGTGGGTTGTCGACTGTTGGGTAATACCAAAACTTGATCAGGGGTTGATTTTGATCCCAGATCACATCTATCTTTATTCATTTGATTTTACACCTACAGCATAAAAAGTATACATGAATTGTACTGCAGATTGAATTTTCTTTACGCCAATGCTACTTTAAACTGCTGAATGAGCAGTCTGAAAGTCTCAGACCTGATGGAAGACTTCATCCTTCTGTCCATCATCGACTGCAAGCCATAAAATGACATTTCCTTTGAATCTAGTTTTTCTAAAGTGTCCACCCAGGAGAGGCTGTTATTTTTACATTTTTCTTATTTTTAGAAACATGTCAGGACCTTTGATTAAACTTCCTGCAAGACTTTCAAAAGCATACCCAAATTAAAATTAAAGCCTTTAAACTGTTTGGAGTAAAAGAATGGTTGAGGTCTCCTTGGAAAGAAAACACTGCTTTACCCCATAATAGTCACAATCTGTGTAAGTGCTATCATCACAGAGTAACATGATCTTGAATACAATGAAAAAGTTACATTTTTATAGTTAATTATTTGTTTTATTAAAATATTTGTTTCAAAAGTGACTTTGACATGCCGGTGTAGACCTCAAAACACAATGGGTTTACACTGTACATGTACTTCAGACGTTTAAGTATTTTCCAAGTCATAATGTGTACTGAATAAAAAAATAAAGAGTGTAAAGATAATGTAGATGTAACATCCATCCAGTTTGCTATGTGTCTGTACATCCATTGGTGAATAGATTCAGACATTGATCCATCCATTCATTCACTTGTCAGATTTTATTTGTAAAACAAATATGTTATGGTCTATCTGAAACGATCTCAAAGAGTTAGGGAAAAAGTCACATCTGCTCCAGGATCTATGGGATTTCTTGTGTGTTTTTGGTTTTGACATTTTCTTCACTCAGTTTATTACATAGTTTTGAAATTCCGAGTTCTTCTGTTCTTTGCTTTAAATAATTTAATTGTTTGAGATTCAGATTCGTTTGTAAATACTTCATTTCATCCAGCAGAGGGAGCTGTGACTCATCCTTAAAGAATGACAGGGCTTCTGTTTCCTCCAGGGTAAAATACCGAACATTGCAGTGATATTCCACTCAAAGTAGATTTTGTAATCTGCTCTCTAATCTGTGTTCACTGGTTATATGTATTAGGCATGTCTGAAATAAAAATAAAACATATTTATGACCTGATAGATAGGTAGAGTCAATGATAAAATAGCGAAATATAAATGTTTAAAACACAATGGGTCTTTTTACAATTTTAGGTGTGTTTTGTTGATTCTAAACTGCTAGTTTCTGACCATGTCCTGCAATATGGGATCATGTGTTTTTGCACGTGTACATTTTTAAAAGGCGACTCTATGTCATCATGAATGAATGACATAACATGAATAAATAAAATAAATTGGTCATCTTACTCAACCGATGGGCAGAGAGTTCATGTGTAACCATGTGCTTCATACTGGTTTCTAACATCATGAACTACATCATAGACAAGATCTGGCAGGAACAGTTACGGTCTGCAAAAACAAACTGATGAGGAAAGTTTAAAACCACAAATCCCTTTAATCCAGGTAACCTTTTCATCAGTCTGCTCCCATCAGTTGGCAGTTCCAGAAACTTCAGGAGGAATTACTCTGACTGAGACACTCAAGTCCTTTTATAAAGTCTACTGCTTCCAAATTATGATCTACTTTTGTTCAGACAGGTCTCATTCTGCTTTTTAAAGTTGTCCAATGAATCCAGTATGTGTTATGCAAACCCAGCTCTATATGCTTGTGGTATTAGAGGTGAGGACTTTTCACGCAGGGATGCAGCTCAACAAGTTTTTGACAGAGGATAAACAACCAGCAAATTAAAATAAACGCTCTTCTTACTTAGCCAAAGAGAACAATGTAAAAATAAGAAAGCTGTCAACGCTAAAGAATAAGTTATTAGCATAGTGTGCTAATGAATACACCTAACTAAAAATGATACATTCTAGCCTCCAAATATTAAACTTCTTTCACTAATATTGTGAAGATGTCTTTGTGAACTCATGTATATATGTATGCATATATGTTTCAAGTCATATTCCGTATAATGTTGCTGAACTTTGGCCTGACTAACTGCAGCAACCCCAGATCATAGCGCTGCCACAGCAGGCACTAGGAATGAAGGGTGCATCATCCCATTGGCCTCTCTTCTACTCTGAAGTGCCCATCACTCTGAAAGAGGGTAAATCTGGATTCATCAAATACACGACCTTCTAAATCATCATATTTTTTATGCTCTCTTGTAGATTGAAACCTTCTGGTTAGCTCCCTGGATTTATGATTTTCTTGTTGTTCAGTCCCAATTCCTTGAGTTCCCTTCACATTAATGTTCTTACTTCCACTAATAAACAGCTAAAAGTTCTACTAGGGTTTTTTTTTTTTATTTCACCCAACTTTTCATTCAGAATTTTATTTATTTCACATTTCTTCTTTGAAGATGTGTTTTTTAATCATGTGTTGGACATTTTTAACACAATTTCAACATTTCTGCATCTCCTTAGATGCTTTCTCTATTTGATGGTCAAGATGGATGGATGGATGGATGGATGGATGGATATGGATAGATAGATAGATAGATAGATAGATAGATAGATAGATAGATAGATAGATAGATAGATAGATAGATAGATAGATAGATAGATAGATAGATAGATAGATAGATAGATAAGGTTCACTGCTCCTTCCTCTTGAGTCTTTGTAAGTTAACAAAACCCAGACTGCCTTTTGTTTCCTTTAGTCTTGCTTTATTTAAACTTTGACTTGTGCATCAATGCAGACACATTAAAAAGCTGAGCTACGCCTCATCTTTGACTTGAAGCACGTGGAAATCTCTGACTGTAATTGTAGCTGTTTGGAGAGTCACATGGTTAAAACATCAATCCTGTCAGTTACATGAGATGCCATAATAAACCTGGTCAAAGATCACGACAAATCAAAGGTTTTGTTGCTATGATCTGAGAGAAAACAAACTAAACTTAGCAAAGACAAACCAAACATTCACACACCCATCTCTTTCACCACATTGTTAAAAATACAGGAAAAAGAAAAACACCAAAACATTTCTCACGCTTATTCATCAGTATTTGCTTTATCATGCTCATTAACTGCATTTTTACCCTATTGGAGGAATCTTTGAACAATGGCAGTCCTAAAGCCGTCGGCAGAGGCGTGTCATTTTGTCGATCCGGCTGCAGTTTCGCAATGACAGCTGGGACATAATTAATGTGAGAATCTATTGGTTGAAAATGGAAAGCATAAAAGCAAAAGATGTTTCTGTTAATTAAGATTAAGCATTTGATAAGTGTTTCAAGTTAAAATTCAAAAAGGTTTTGCTCAGAAATTATATTAGTGTTGGAGAAAATCTTTAAAGTTTTAGCAGTAGTAAGAATTTTGCCCAAACAACCAAAGCTGAGGGAGTTCATGCAGTCAGATGGTTGTGTTTGCAGAAAGCTGTCTCTTTGGAGACAGGGTGTGGTAAATCTTAACGTAATTAATTTCATGTTGATTTAGATCTTAATTCCGTCTTAGAAATTACTCTCAGAAGAGGTATGCAGTCTGACACTTCTCTGGCGATTTCATTTGAACATGTGCGTTTGGATTTACACAGCACTGCTCTGCAAACACTGGAGTGAAAGATGTCTGCCCTGCCTTTTCTAATACAAAAGACTACTGAGAAGTGAAACGTGACTGCAGCTGAAGAACTCAGACTAGATGTCTTCTTACACAAATGTCAAATGTTGTGAGTAGGATAAGAGGCTGAGCACACATCCCTGTGGGACTCCAGAACTGAGACTCATGACGGAAGAGAGTTTAATTAATTCTAATTAAGTTGAATCAATTACATTGCATTAGAATAGATTAAAATGAATTAAATTTAATTACTCTTCATTAACTGAACTACATTAATTTACACAAGCCTCTTTATGAGACTCTATATCAGATTATATTGAATTATTAAACATTATGAAGTGGCATGAAATTAAGTTAATTAATTTTCAATCAAAATTAAGTAAATTAAGTTGCATATAAATACTTTCAATTACACAATGTAAGATTGAATCAGCTGAATTAAATTTAAAAAGTACTTTAAATTAAAAGTACTGTACTTTTATAAATGCGAGGTATTTCTCATTTTCTGCAGATGGTTGTTTACATTGATTATCATTTTAAGACGCAGTTCCAGCAAGTTCATTCTGGCCCAGCACTAAACTCCTTGGCCTTTTCTCAAGATCTCTCCTAACTGAGAATACAGTGGCAGCTTTAAAGTTAACTGTGTGTATTACTGTGTGTTTTGCACCTTAATAGTTATCAAAACCTCTCAACAGAAAGGATCATTGTGTTTGTAGAGCTATTCTCCTGTTCCCAGCGCGCTTCAGGCCTCTCAGTTACGACTTAAGTTAATCTGTTGCGATTTTGTTTCGTTGTTCTTCCCAATGCGTGATTACAACTGATTTTTAAGAAGAGCATTGTGTGGAGGCGTGGGTGAGCACAAAGCTGTGCGTGAGTCAGTTCAGTTACAGAAGCCGGCACACGTCAATGATGAGGTCATAAGCAGCAGCCCAATGAACGGACGCAGAAAAGTGCTGACTGAACCTGGACGAGTGTGAGTGGAAAACTCCTCGGGCATCCTGTAGCAGTTACCCTCTGGTTGCACAGCAGCAGGGGATGAAATACAAAAACACCAATCACTTCATCACTCCCGCACAATTAGTGGCTGACAGTCAGTGGTTTCAACTGTTTCAGCTTTGGGAAGTTAGAACAGCTTGAACTTTTCCACTGAGGACCTAGAAATGCCATAAAAACTACACCGGTTTTGTTCTATCACACTTTTAAAGAGAATGTGTTTGTGCTTTGGCAGGAAGACATAGAATGAGATTAGTGACAAATGTTAGGAAACTTGTGGAGGATGCAACAAGCAACTTTAACCAACATAAATGACAGCAGGTGTGAATGTGCAATAAAAATCTGATTGGGACCAGAAAAGCGAACTCTGATCCATCATCACATCAAGTTTTCAGTTCTATTGAAGTGAGCTCTGGTGTAGTTTGAATGCATATGTAAATGCCAAGCGAACCACAGACCACTCCAAAAGCAGGAAGTGGACTACAGAGCAGGGCATTCTGGGTAAATACGACCCCAAAACAAACAATCTAGTGCTAGCGGGAGACATAGCCCATGGTCAGAAAAGAGAAACTCTGAAACAGCTAAATTTGACACCAATCTATTTTTGTTTGCATTTTGTGAAGAAAGAAGTGTGCTCAGTGTCTTTTTCTGAAGTTTTCATGTCATTTCCTTCAATGGTTCTTGGTGCAGTGCCACCCCAGGTGAGGAGGGGAATATGTTTTCAAAGGGTTTGGATCATTTGGATCAACAGTGCAGTGTGAAAGAAAACTGCACCAGCTGAAATTGTAGCAAATTGTAACAATTTTTGTCCCTAATTCAAAGGACTCTGCTGAACTATTCCAAAACAATAGGAAAAAATAACTTATGAGCAAAACCATAACATTCATCTCATAAGATTTTTTTTCTATTATTTATTTGGAGGGTACAGTTGCTGCTTGTTTCAGAAAAGGGAGATTCAAACACAAATTCTTCTGTTGAAATACAGCAGAAACAAAAGTGTAAATGATTCTTATCAATAACTCTGCAAGCAAACAATGCATTAGCATTCTTTGCTTTCATGGGATTTTAAATGAAATATATCCATATTCTTTAAAGCTAACCTTGAATCGTTAAAAAAGGTGGGATTCGGATTGCAGCTACAAGTTAAAGGACAAATTCAGAAGTCAGAGGATATAAGCTTGCAGATATTTGACAGGAATGTTCACCACAAACATGTCGGCAGTCACACACGCGGGCATTTTATAGGACAGCTTTTAGCCTTACTTATGTTTCAATAAGTCTCCGTGATATTCCACCTTATTTCCTTCCAGAGTTATCTTGAATTTTTGCCAAAATCCCATAGAAATAGTGGAAGACACGAACTGTTACACAAATTCTTAATGCATGTCCCAGACAGCAAGGTCTCGAAAAAGATCGTTCAGGTTTCTTGAAGCACTCTGCCACAGCGTTGTCCTTTTGGAAAAGAGGTGGAATATATTTGCTGATGAAATGACCCGGTCATTCATCATCTCCAGAGGACCAGCTGACCTCAGCCTTCAGGCTTTCACAGACTGCTTCTCCATTCATGCATGCACTGCTTGGCTCTACAAACTCGCTTCCTGTCAGTGGATTGTGATGACTCAGTATTTATCTACTTGTGAAACACATGGCGAACTGATTTTGATATCATACTTCCAACCAGAATGTGAAGAGAAAACACAATCCCTCAATTACATGGAAAAGCATTTGCTTAACTGATTTAATGATGAAAAGAAGGTTGTTTTCCACTCCAAGGAATGTTAAATGAACCGCCGAATAAACTATTTGAAACTTCACCTTTTGTCGATTAATTTACTGATCTGCCAATCAGTAAATTTCATATAAATAGGATTTATTTAAATTAAATAATTAAAATAATTGTCAGAAATAATTCAGCCTAAATAATGCAGACAGACCACACTCTGCCTTCCTATTCTGTAATTTATCCTAATTTTCACCATTTATTTCAGTAAATGGTGCATTTATCTGGGGAATCTTCAGTTATGACCTGTGCTAAAAGATAAACTATGAAGTACAGCAGTTAATGCTTCAAAGCACATGAAATAAACGACTATATTCTCCACAGCACATACGTAGGAACCTTTTCCTGAAGTTGTTACGCAATCAACAGAGGTGGTTTCCATCCTCAAATCACTTTCATTCTACTTGCTGAGTTTGAATAAGAACAGGCCGTATTATCTTCTCTGTTATCTCCTTAATGTCATGCCTGAACCCGCCTCAAAGCCTCAGAGGCTCTAGCTTTTTTTTTCTGCCCTCCTTTCTTTCAATCTTCCGATAGGAAGGAAGTTAGCTCCATAAAAGGAAAACCTGATTTGGAGTAACGTATGAATGAACCGTTTCCTGTTCTGAGGATATTATTCAGATTTAGAGAAGAATTAGATTTGAATGAGGACGTCTCCTCATTGGAATCTAGCTGATGTCATTTAACTTTTAACAACGTATTTTGGCAACAGTATAAGAACAGTTTGATTCAGTGAGTGGTTCGGATGCCTGGAATGCTGCTTGTGACGCAATGCAAGCAGCATGTTGCGTGTCAACTATGTGGTATTAGATGAAAGACTCTTCGAGACAAGCTCAAACATGTCACTGTATTGTTATCAGGATAGGACTAATTGTTAGCTTTTGTTGTCTGTTTGAAACAAACAGAAATGAGGCATTAAAGAAGACGCCCAGGCCCCGTTTTTCTGCAGGACTCAACACGACACCTGATGAAAAATTGAGCTACTTCTTCTTTTAATGAATAGAATGAGAACACTATGAATCGAGTTAATAACAAGGTTTAGAATTAGTTAATCGTATTTTATTGAAATCTGTATATTGACAAAATAAGCAAAATGTTCAATTCAAAAACCCTTTTTGCTGCTAAATTATTGAACACAGAGACTTATGAGCTCAACAACAAATATATTTATTGTTCTTATTCTGTTATGTAGGTTATTTAGCACAACTTGAACACAACAGTGTACCATCTAATCATTTTTGGGAGCAGAATTGAACCCCTAGTGGCTGTTGGTTGTGGTTATCGCTTGTGCATCAAATTTAAGCTAACAGAAGCTAACAGAAGCATGTGAATACAAAGATGACAGCTTTTTTGAGATTAATTGTGCTAAAGATTTTTTACATAAAAATATAAACATGTAATTCGTTATTCATAATTAACCCAAAAGTAGCCCAAGTATTACTATGAATGAACTTTTAGCAGCAGTAGCTCTCAGGAGTTATTGTCTCCCATATTGCTGGGATAATTAAAAGACCTTAAAACAATAATACTTAAACTGCTCAGGTTATTCTGTCACAACACAGTGACAGTTTTAATAAATATGTAAAAATTGTGTTGTTTACGGAAGTTAGTACTGCGGCTTTAAAACCAGGCCAGTCTTATTAAGTCCTTACTAATTGTCCTGGTATTAATGTTGAACATTTAACAAGCTAACTGAGCTTTTTGTCTCAGCATTGCTCATTCTGTCCAGACAAACCAGAGCCTTCATTCCTTAGAATATTGTAGCTATATGAAGTATTTGTAACTGGTAAATTCTTGTTAAATGCTCTTACAGCTTTTCTCAGACTGATATTGAGAAATTATTTTTTTGAATTTAGTCACGTAAATGACCCAGAAATGTAAATTCTCTCGCTAAGCGACATGTTACTGTCAAAAATGTACATTTCATGTATGCACTTTGCATCTAGTTTAAAAACTACTAAAAGCTTCTTGTCTTTTAAAATAATTGTCAGAAATAATTCAGCCTAAATAATGTAGACAGACCACACTCTGCCTTCCTACACTCTGTTCAAATGATTGAACAATCTTCAATCATTTGTTTTAGAAAACGTGTGAAAATTTCCAAGGCTCATTGAAAACGAGTGTTTAACATTTTCTGTGTAAATAAGATGTTTGTAATTTTCCCTCGTTTCTTATTGACAGCCCCCCATTTGATCATGCAGATCACAAATTGTTGCTCATTTGTGGAGGCTGAAGTAGAAATGGAAACAAATTCTTGCAATAAAAACCAAATAAAAAAAAACATCCAACAAACTACACAGTTTTATAGTGTAACATCGAGATAAAGAGGCTTAATGTACTACAGCTACTGACATCACAAACTATGTTACTTAAGGACAGTACCAGGAACTCTTGGCACATAATGTAGGTGAACTGAACCTACTCATTAAGTGTAAGAGTTTGACATACCTATGCTGGCAATTGGAAATTCTCAGAATGTTTCTATAGATGACAAGAGCTCCCTGATATGTGACAGAGAAGATCTGCCAAATCAAATTAACGTCAGCAGGTAGTTTGTAACAGAAAAGAGATCTATGCAGCAATTCAGGTGCCATTACAGTGCAAAATGATTACGCTTAACTGATAACACAAGGATGTTATTTTCTCACCGTACCTGGCCTGAAATGACACGCAATGATGGACTAACATCATAATAACACTTGGCAGAACTTTATTTGTGCCTTTTTGGCGACTTGAGGCTGCATTCCTTTAAATGTTGACCTATTTGTTTTAGTTGCCCCACTGATCCATGTCATGCTCTCAGTGTATTAAATTAATTTTTGAAAAATAATGGATTTTTATATGAATGCTTATTTCAGTCCAGCAGATTAAAAATATTTTATTCAAACTGAAAGAACAAGATACCAAAGTTTTAAGTAGAGGCAACTTAATTTAAATTTTATATGGATTAATCTTATTACAAACAGGCTGAATCCCATGAATACAATCAATCTACATCTTCTCAAAAGTAATGCTGCATGATTTCTTACCCAGCTAAACTAGAAGCTATGGTGTTCTTACATAAAGTCATTTTTTGCCAGCATAGAAATTTAGTTTCAATCAGGCTTGAGTGAAATTTGCAATGAGGAAAGACAAATAACCTGTGGAGAGCACTTTCTGCTCTCTGTGGAAGAAAACAGATTTTTTTTCCCACAGCTAAGTATGTTTTAATAAGTGAAGTTGAAGGTTTTAGACTTCAACAGTTAGTAATTGTTGAGTAACTTTAGGTCAATTCTGCTGGTTAATTACAGAAAGGGATTGGAACAGTGAAGGACTACCTGCAAAATGATCATCAGGTTCCATTTGAAACATGTTGCATGTGGTTGAGCTTTGGAAGACGGTGCAGGTTTTATTTATTCAAACTAAATGGAACATTTTAATAACATGCAGAATTAGTTGTGATAAAAGTGCAGCTTTCATGAGGTATGGACTTACTTCAAACCTCAGCATCCTGTGCCATCTGTAAAGCATGGTGGTGGCCAGAGACGGCTAGATTACCTCTAAATTCTCCTCGAGTAGAACCTCTTCAGTATATTTTTACTCAAATAAAAATATAAAAAGTAAAATGTCCACATCCAAAAATTACTTAAGAGTAAAGAATTCTTCTGTAACTGATTAAAACATCTTTCATTCAATATTTAAAAATGACATCATCAGAAGAACCCAAAATATAGTTTTATAATAATAATAATTCGTATAAATAACAATTACAAAAAAAAAAACTAAATAGGGCATTGTTTTTTCCAAATCAGTTTTTTTTTCAACTTAGTAATGTTGTAAGATTCACATTTAGGGATCCAAATAATACTTAAGTGGGATCGAGATGTTATGTTTCTGGGAGTACTTTGTCAAACCCCCAACTACAACCCTCCTGAAGATTTGTGGGCTAAGTGAATTGCATACATTCACATAGTATGTGAATAAAACCAACTGCTTTATACAAATTATGAAATAACTGAGATCAAATGTCCAGAACTGGACAGCAATTTGTTAATGAAAACAAAATATATATTACATATATTATAGGTATTATATGACCTTCTGACCTAATTCTGTCTGTCAGGTGGTTTTGTAGGGGTAGTGTCCTTTCCAACAGCCAACCAGGCGTGACACATTAACTCACCCATTATTAATGAACCTACATTTATCCTGTAACACCCCTGAGGATACTTGGCTTACAGACATTTGTTTCTCTGCCTTAAATTAACTCTGGCATTAAAGAACAATCAAAATTGCAAGTTTTAGATTTTGGGGTTGTGTTTCATAGATAATGAATTCTTTATTTCTATACCACAACCCTGAATAGGTAGCTTTGTGGTCTTTTGTGCTCCTGTTCCTTCATTAATGGTGCTGTGATGAAGTGATGTTACACTGCACTGCACAGTGAGGTCTAAAATTTACCTGTGAAGAGGAACTTTGAGTAAAAAATGTTTCTGATGAACTGAGGGGTCTGCATGATTGACCAGTTTTTTATGCACATCAGTTTGACATGCATCTCATAATTCGGGCAGTTTGTCTTTTTATTTTTGACTTCATTGTGTCTACCGTTCTCTAACACTTGGCGGACTGTGACTCAGTGGGAAGGATTGTTCTTTTGCAATCCAAACACGAGTTTGATTCCTGCTCACTTCCGTCACCAGGAGTTTAATGACACTTTGCTCACCAATCTGAGTGTAAATGTGAGTCTAACTGAGTGAACGTAGTTCTAGTGTGCATCACTTTGTGTGACTGGTATGATTTAAAAAGTGTAACATAAGCTAAGGAGGTTGAGAATGTTTTAGGGTCAAAACATGACTACTTTTCCATTCAGTTGAATGAAATTGTGATCCAGTGAATAATTTTAGACATAATTAGTTTTAGTAATGCTAATGTGATTTTGAGTCTGCATAATAATGCATATTAAGGTATATTTGAACTGTTAAATTAGAAAGTGATGAGCATTTTTAGAGGGGGTCTTTATTTTAGTTACTAGTTATGTCTTAGTACTTTAGTTTAGATAAACCTGCCAGGGACTATAGATGAAAACTGGGCTCTGTGGCTAAATAATGAACTTATGTTAAATAATATACATTGTTCATATTTTTTATTTTGAAAAAAAACTAAAACAAGATAGAACATCATCACCCAAAAAAGATTGAAACCATGGTTTCATGTACTCATAAAATTCAATCCAAATCAATAAAAACATCTTAAAGCACATCTAAACATTTCAATATAAGTAGTAAAAGTAAATCCTGTTAAATGCTGAACTTCCTCCAGAGTTTAGTGCTATGAGCTGGTGAAGTGCAATTCCTCTGAATCACTGCTCAATGGTAATAAAAGAGATCTTGATCGGCGAATCTTATCATAATTGGATTGCTCAAGAAGATCAATGGGTTTTACAAGAAGCAACAACTCAGGGAAGCAAAAGGTGACCTTTGAGAAACTCATTTCAGGACATTTTACACTTTTTACACACCAACAATGAATAGTTAATAATAGCCCAGACCTCCATTTTCTGTCATTTCAACTAGCTGTTGTCTCTGTAACACCCTTCCACCCCACAGTCTACCTATGAAACAGGATGAGAGGTAACCTGATATAGTGAGAATGTTCTTTCCTCATAGGTTAAAATCACCAATCACCCACTTAAAGGGTCAAATACCACAGCATAATATTTTGCAATAAATTCAAAAGTGTCAGTGGGTGTGATAAAGGACTCTTGTATGGATGATATATGATGGGTTTACCAAGCAAATCAGTCACATAATCAGCAGAGTAGAACAAGTACGCTACATCAGGATTGCAGTGACTGGCAGCTTTCCAGCGTCCTGAATCCATCATTAAACGTCCTGCCTGGTGATCACGAACTTACTCACACTCCACTTGAAGGAATTCCAGGACTTCCTGAAAACCAAATATGGTCAAGCATATGAAAGAGAAGCAGAAACATTTCCTGTTGTTACGGGAGAGCAAAGAACAGAAGCCAGAGTTTATATAAATGTATTTAAGGAAAATCAAATCTTTCATTTTGTGGTGGTATAGTCAACTTTTAAAATAGAAAGAAACCTGGTATTATGAACAAGGACAAGCAACCTTTACACTTTTAGCCTGTTGTGTAACTTACAACTGAGAATATGAACACCAACTTCTGGCCATAAACCGCTTGAGTTCCTGTCTGTTTTTATCAAAGAGTGCAACTAGTGTTTCTCTAGTAGCAGGTTTACAATCTGTGTGCTTAGAAATCATAAAAACAATAAACAAGAATATAGAAATATCTCCATTAGCAGCCAAATCTGACATTTTCTGTGTAGAATCCAATACAGAAAACAAAGGGAATCGAATAAGAGATTTCAGTCTCTTTGAAATGTCGCCTTGTTGGCCACGTACATCCTTCCAAAAGTTTTTTTAGAAATGACTAATGTGCAATTGTGCTTTATAGTATTCAGTGAGGAATTTAGCAAGACAGGGTCAAAGCTATAAACAGCATGACTTGCATTAAAACTGTCACGCAAAAGAGAGATAAGGGCTCTAAAATAAATGCTTTCACATCACAGGAAGTGAGGTTGAAGAGGCATTTTATTTTGTTGCTTGCTCTAGTAAAAATTATTACATCAATATTTTAAACAAAATAAATTATTTCTGGCTATTTAGATGAGCAAAAAGTTGTGAACAGCAGTGGTGCTCTGATCCACTCTGGTTACTGGGTAAGAGGTTAAAGAGGGGTTAGAAATGTACCTTTACATTTACAGTTATAAATTAACCTGCGAAATTTGGGAAATGCAGCAAATTATTGTGATGGAGGATAGAAAATAATACATAAATTTCAGCATTTTTCAAATGTTCTTTCAAATAAATATCATAAATGTTTGGACTGTTTTTGTATTTAGACCTCTGAGTCAATAGAACCACACATTTCTGTATCCATCTGCAGATGAATGGGCAGGATAGTTCGGCCCATTCATCTTGACAAAACATCTTTCTCCAAACATCAATTTCCACGGCTTGCCACGAATTCTAAGGCTACAAACACAAAACAGGCAAATGCAGCCCAAACCTGACTTTCTTAACAATAATAACCCATATCTGACTTTTTCACCACAATTTGAATTCCGGTCTTTTCACCTCCCCTCAAAAAATCCTATTTGTGCCTTTTCCATATATGGAACTAAATTGGACATGTATCCAATAGTTGTCAAAGTGCCTGAGGTCTGAAGGTTTATGTCTTATTTTTTCCTAATTTTACCTCAGTGTTGTAAGACATACTTCATAATTGTGCACCAGGCAAAGCTAGACACAGTAATTTAGGCCTAAACAATGGCAGAAAATTCTAACTTTGGAAATTATGAAAGAAGTCTGTCAGTGAAGCCCATCACATCACAATCCACCACTCTTGGTTCCAACTAAACGTCTAAACAAACTTCTCTACAGACGCTGCAGTTAGTGCTCCACAAAAGGTTGTTGCTATGAGTTGTGCTTTCTTTTTATCAGTTTCCTTCATCTTGTTATGATCTTGTGACAATAACTTTGACGTCGATCCGCAGACAGAGGAATTTACTGTTCCTTCCATAAACAGTGTAGTTTTCCTTGTTGTAGTGTGATCGCAGTTGCATTTATTTAGTAGTATGAACAAATAAACAAAAAAAATCAGAATTGAGCATGAAGACCTGCTGGCTGAATGTAGCTTCATTTGGACTAAGTCTGCACTTTGACTAGATCATTCTCACTCATTCCCATATTTTGATCTTTATCACTCCACTGTATCTGACTGCATGTTTATGGTCAAAGATGCTCCAATTTCTTTCAGAGATGATTTCTAAACTAAATCTGAGTTGTGAAATAAAGCTGACTGAGAAACACTCGTAATCACCACCTTTTTGAACATTTGGGTGGATGAACGCAACAGAGTTATTTGAAGGACCCTACCATTGACTAGTTGGATCATTTGGTTCTTGTGTGCAAAGACGCATCCTCTTTGGAATCTGCTTTTTCTTTCCGAACAGTTTTAGAAGTAAAATGGTGAAATATCGTTACGCAAGTGGATTGTATTTCTGCTCAATGAGTTCTGTTGCCATGTGGGTGTGCGGCTCAGTCTTCTACAATGTTTGGGCTGGTGTAAGTGTCAAAGTTAGGTGTCATAAATAAGTCTGAGTTTCTACTTTATCTTCTTTTGCCTCCTTTTGTATGAACCCTCTTCCCGCTGACTTGAATGTGAAAAGGTCTGACCTTTGTACACTGCTCATAACTGACGTAATGAAGCACAGCAGCGCTGAGTTTACTTGGATCAATTCCTGAGCTCTCACCTTAAAGAAAGGCAAACATTCTTCCATTGGAGGCATCCTTCTTCAGAACAATCACTCATTTGTTCCCAGGTTCCTCCTTCAGTCAATAGGAAGCCTCAAACATCCAATCAGATGCTCGGTTTCATCACACCCTTATTCACGGTGAGGGATGAGGTAACTACTTGCCTCACTGCTATCCCCATCAATGTTCGTCATCATTGTCATAACAACGGGTTTGTTGTCGCTCTTTTTTCCCATTTTATGGTTGAGGAAATGTACTGGCTTAATAAAACATTTACTAAACAATAAAAGAATTAATCAGAACCTGTTCAGAAAAAAACAAGTTGGAGTTCATGGTTTGTCATGTTGAAACTTTCAAACCAAATTTTCTGACCAGTCAACATTAATTTTAAAATAATGCAAATGTTTGGCACATACTCTGGATCACATATTTACTCACTCACTAAATCACCTACACTAGAGGACAGGAAATACACCTCTAATCTGAGCCGAAGAAAGAAGTGCTTTTTTTTCAGTTTTTCAAGGAAACAATGTTGTTATTACAGGTCAGAACAAAAATAAATAAACTATATGACACAGACAACAATTTCCCTGTCGCAGGAAATTTCCCCTCTCACAGAGTTTCCTGGTAGTGCACTGCAAGCAAGCTGAGCTTTTATCTTTAAGAGCACAAAACTTATAAATATTGCCCATCACATGATAGAGTATATCTTGAATAATTGGTTCTGGAATTAACCAACTAACAAGAGCACAGACTTCTTAAATACTGAGATGCATGAGTAAAAACAAAAATATACATGTACTTTCAAGCTACAGATATTACAGTTAGCATGCTAATATTCACACTGGAATGATCTTAGCATGCTAACTTAAACCAATTACTGCTTTTTTTTTACCTTGGAAGTACAAACGTGGAGCTGTGAACGACATCACAATCAGCTAAACGGTTTCAGTTAACATCTAAGAAAAGTCGAGATTCCAATATGGCAACACCAAAGCAGCCATTGTTCACAGTACCACTTACAAGCAACTAACCTTAAGCTAGTTGAAGCTAGTTTCCATATTCAAACACAAACAAACAGCATGCTAATATTAGCATGCTGCATGTCATGTTGCATGATATCAGCTTAAGGTTTGAATATTTTTATTCCAGCAGTGAAAATTTGCTTTGACGTGCAATATTTTTATCATACAGCATTTCACGTGTTTCATGCATTACAGTAATACAGTTAATCCGGCATAACATTATGGCCACCTTTATAATAATGTGTTGGCTGTTGTGGCGCACAGGAAGTGTGTTGGCTGTTGTGGCGCACAGGAACCAACTCAATGTAGATTTAACAGAGATTGAAAGTAAATTCATGTTCACCTTTCAGCCTCTGAAAATCCTGAATATTCAGTTTGAACTCCAATCTCACAAGGTGAAAAAACACGATTTTTTAAAGGACACCACATTGTATTTATATAGCATTTTAGCAGGTATGATTACACAGCATGAAGAACTGTAATATTAGGCTCTTTATGTTAATAGTTACCAATTAAGGCATTTCCTTGTTCCAACCCTCAAGCATGGCTTGACTATCCTAACCACTGGTTTTATTTTCATCTTAAAGCCACTTTTACTGACAATCTTTAGACATAGAGTATACCATCCAGGGTTTTCCAACATGATGTATGACTCTCCCCTCATCTCCCCATCTCTGTGGTAATATACTTGGGATGACACTCATGAAGCTTTATGTGTCCACAGCACAATGGATTTGTGACTCAGTTTAAACCCTCTAGAAGGAAATACTCAGCCTATAAAAGCCAAATGTCATAAATTTCAAAAGAGCTCCAATTCAAAAAGTCCCACTTACATCCTTGCTCAAATGTCCAGTAATGCAGCAGGAACTACAAGGGACCTATCAGCAGTGAATGATGAATAGTAAATGTTTCACATTGAGTGTGATGGCAGGAGCACTTAAGAGTCTACGAGAAGAAAACTTGAATTTCGCAACAAAGGAGTCGCCTTTTCCTCAAACAGAAACACCAATCAAACAACAATCGCGTTTGTAGGTTTGACTTTTCTATCTACACACAGTCAAAATGGTAGAATTGCACTACAATAATTGGTATGTTGAAGTAAAATCTTTTGGAAAAAACTTTCCAATTAATGCATATTTTGTTCCCATTTGCTTACAGTCATCCTAAGATATTACTTTACAACATTACTGAAATTTATGTCCATTTTTATTGCAAAGAATTCATCAGTCAGATCGGATGGAAACCATCTTTGAACACCAATTTTCAGATTCTTAACTGAATTTAGATCTGTACTTTGACTAGGACATTAATACACTATACAATATGCTGTGATTTGAACCATTCCCTTTTAGCTCTGGCTATTTGTTTTGGATTGTTTCCCTGTTGGAAGGCAGACCACTTCCCCAGGTCGCATCTTTTGGGACCTCACATGGTTTTCTTCAAGCTTGTTCTGTATTAATCTCTATCCTTACTCCCATCCAGCTGTAACAAGCATCCTTTTCTCACTGTCCCATAGAATGATGCTGCCATCACCAAATGTCATGATGAGGAGTTTGAGTTTTCTGCCATATTGTGCTTTTCATTTTGGCTGAAAATCTTCATGTAGAGCATTTTCTTAACAAGTTTCATTTAGCATTGTCAGAATAATTTGGGCTGAAAAAACATATGCACCACATTTTCATTAGTTTAAAAAAACCTAATGTATTTTAAAGACATGATATTTTAATTTCACTTCATAATTATGAACTATCTTGTGTTCTTCTATCTTTAACAGCACCCCTAAACATGCACACACACACACTTAGAAAAATGTTGTGAATACTAGTGCAAGGTATAGAATTAATGTGTGAATTGCAAACCAAAATCCCAGAAAACCTCTTAAAATTGTCTAAAGGTACACCGTATTTGTCTTATTTTCAACATCTACACTGTCAGAAATCCTGTTTTTTAATATTACGGTACTCCATAGGAAGGACTGGAATAAATCAACAGGATATGAAAAGTGAAGAGTGGATGCCTGAACTGTTGATTAATAAGTAAAGAAAATTGTGGATGATAATCATTGAGTTGTCAATCACAGAGAACCCATATTTAGATAAAGCTTGCAGAGTTCAACTGAAAGTCTTCAAGTAATTAATTAAGAGCACCACACCTTTCTTTCCTTAACCCTGAATGAGGAGGGGGAAAAAAATGACGTTTTGTAAGAATCTTGAGTTGTAGCCAACAGACAGCTGCCCACGCTATAGTTTGCCATATCTATTAAATATTTTTTTTGTTGATTGGAAAGTTACACACTGAGTTTCTTTTTAGCTTCCTCAGATTTCAGCTTCGTCTCTCCTCGGAGACAGAGAGTGACGGGTCAGCAGCTTCTGTTACTTTCTCAAATGTTTGTCAAAGCATCTGATTCCAGCGTGATCTAACAGGAAGAGAAATGCCCGCGTGCATTTTTCTCTCTTTTGGTACGAGGAACGACTTCCGTTCTTGTCAGTTAACATCTGAACAATGCATTGCTGAAATTTACCAAGACTTTACACAAATTCCTATCAGTCCATCTGCTCACTCCCACTTACGCTTGCTGTTATCCTTTGATAGCTTGGCAACAATTTCTTGTCCTCTTTTCTGAAAGATTTTTATTGTAACTCATCCAAAACATAACCAACGGCTATATTTGTTGCAACATCTAAAGAAAATGTTTGAAAATGCGCATGAATCTGTTTGCTCAGACAGAGTTAAAGACGGATATTCATGGATGTTCTAGACAGATAAGGAGATCAACAAGATCTCCACTGGAGATTGAGAGACAAAGACTTTGAACTAAGACATCTAGCATGGAGTTCAACATTTCCCCTGAATTTGGAGAGAAGCTTGCTGTGACTTGAAGTGAACTCATAATTGAACTTAAGTGCTAAATTACAGTCTCCCTTTGAAGGTAAATGGGAGTTAACCAACAAGTGAATGCTGTGTCCTCCGGTGCCCTTAACCTGCTGCTAAAGACTGAAAAGAAGAAACAGGAAGGAATGCAGTGCATCCAGTTTCTTATAATTGAAGGAGGTGTCGTTAGCGATTAGGCTGGTGAAGCACCACATGAATATATTTGGCATTACATCTTTCTTTTTCGTTTTTAGAGATGAATTAATCCTCAACATGAATGGGTTTTCATTTAAAATAACTGAAAGTAAAACATGACAGTTGGATTTCATCTGAACCTCTGTTTAGTTTTTGTTCTGCCTATTATTTTGCAGCTGCATAACTGAATGATTACCCAACCTATCAACCCACTGCTAACATAAATTAAAATACAAAGCAGATCTGAATTTTTTCTTGAATGATTTTAAGTTCCAAGTGCATTTTTTTACTTTAGGCAAGGCTACTTGCTCTGTGTTGTGCAACAGTTTGGTTTGTCAATAAGTTTAATAATTTAGATCAAAACGACCAAAGAATTGACAAGTCGGGGCACCAACTGATTACTAGGAATTAATAGCCAATCAGCTTCCTGCCAATTGCTGTTTTATGTAAACCTGCCTGGTTAGGTGTGGTAATATTGAATAACAAGTTGAACAAAAAGTTCAGTTCTTTTTGTTCCTCCCATTTTATTCTCTTTCTATTGTCTTTACATTCAAAGAGTGATGCAAAAATATCAAATGAATGCATTGAAGGTTTATGTCACAGGATTTGTACTGGCAGCAGAAGGAATTTGGCCGTTTTTCTTTGGACTTTGGCTGCTAAGCTGTGTGGCTATAAGTTATAACACAAACATTACCACCAGCATGCTTTTTCTTAGTCACAAAAGTAATATTTATAGACATTATTTTAGTTAAATCTATGGGGGAAATAGCAAAGACAAGAGCTTGACAGCCTAAGAATCATAATGTAGCTTTTTGTTGTGATAATGAAGAACATTGTCCGGATTCTTCACTCCATTTGCGGACGTGAAGAATCCGACAATTGTGTGAACTTTCTCACAGGTTGCCGTCACCCAGGCGCCTGTAACTTAAGAAACAATAAACTTGCACAATTAGATATTAAAAGCTGTTATGGTATGTTTCGACAATTAACGCAAGAGAACATTCAAATAACATTGCTGTGATGCATCACAACACTGATTAGCTGGCTCATCATTTCTGAGGAAGAACAACTTGTTTTATGTTAATGTGTGACGTGATTCAGCATCAAAGTGTAACACTGAGCTCCTCCTCTGATAAATTCTCTCTTTACCCAATCTTTAAGAATGAAATAATCACGTCTTAGTAGGTTTGCTGTTGTGAAACATGCTTTCTATTTTAGGATGATGGATAAATCAGAGCTCTGTAAAATGTTCTAAGTTTATTCTAAGCTTCTCTGATTTTTTTAAGAGAAGAAGGTGGAGATGTAATCTGACCTCAGCAAATGCCAACAATATTTCCGTACGCTTTACACAATTCAGAAAAGCTAAGGATGATTCTTCCTACCCTTGTTATCTGCTTTGTAGTATTATGTAAACCCAAGAACCTTTTCTCATTTTGTCACCTTACCAAGACCAACTTTAATGTATTTTATAGGGATATTTTAGGTGATCAACTCAAGGTGATGCACAGCAGTGAAAAATAAAGACAGAAAAGAATAATAAGCTCAGTCAGATTGGACAGAGAGCATCTGTGATCTCCAATATTCAAGTTTTGTCACAAACTTTGAATTGGACTTAGGACTAGACTTTGACTAGAACATTACAACAAATAACATAAAAATGTGTTGATATGAATTGTAGTTCAAGCTCCAGTCTCATTTGACCAGAGGACTTTTTTACAAGAATTTTGCAATTTGATTAAGTGATTTTTTTTTCTTACAATAAAAATCACAGATTTTTTTATGCTACTTTTGAAATGTTTGCAAGGAAATTTTCTCAGTAAGAAAAAATATGAGAAAAATGTAACAAGCAGAAAAATTATTTAAAGAGATTAGTTTCAATTACTTGCCTCATCATTACAGATGCAGATTACTATAACTTGACTTCAATGAAGGCTGAGGCAGAAGTGTAAGAAACCCTCCCACCTGCACCAAGACTGCAGGTGGGAGTTAGCATTCTTAAACACAATATTTCTTACTATTTGTATGGAAAAATTATATTAAACTTACAACTATGCTGGAATCTGTTGATTTTGCAAAACTTTCACAATCACATTATCGCAAAACACTTTACAATTATGTATGGCCACTAATTGTAAAGCTACAAAATCACAATTTTCTTTACGACATGTGTGAGCATATGTCTGCTGCTGTGGGATTCTGTCCAACTAGTTAAATATTAGAGTAGCATAAAAATGCAAGTTTGTAACACATGGAATATTTTAGCCAGCAATTATAATTGCTTTTCCTTTCTTTCCTCTCTCTCCCCTCTAGGTCTCAACATTTGAACAAATGTAAGAAGAAAAAGAAAACATTTTGAATATTGTTTGGTTATCACCATAAGATTCCCAGGGACCCATGTATCAAAGTACCAACCACTTCAAAGCTCCCTTCGTATTCATGTGAACGCAGCTTTTCTCAGGGAAAATGTTCACTTTTTTCATCTGAGGACGCTGGACAAGTACTTTGCATTGTTACCTGAAATAATGTGGCTCTTGAAGCTCCTTCATGTAAAAGAATTTTTGATTTGATTTACTTTTCTGTGGCTACAGTATTGATTAAACAAATCATAAAGGCAGAAACACGCCTAACGCTGTTGCATTTATGGTTCCCCTTTTGTTCTGCAGTGACGTCAAACCTCTGATATTCAAGGCAAATCACAAAACTGGATTTTTAGCTTTTTAACTGCAGTTAAAAAAAACATGCATTTCAAGGTGTGAACTTCTGTGAGTCAGAGGGTCAACACCAACAAACTGCGGTTCTAAAGATGTAATTAAATAGTAAAATATCCAGTTTTGTAACCGTGTCAACATGTTAGGCTGAAGTCAATCCAATTTAAAATGGAAAACTCTAAACAGAAAGTCTTCTTTAAAATGTGCATCTTTTGACATCTTGCCAATGAAAATGAATGAGCAAAATCAAAAAAGAAATTGAGTAAACAAAGATGTCTGATATCTCCTATAACATTCTTGCTGACAAAAATGTTATAGGAGGATAAAAAAACCAAATCTTCTGTTGTTTTTTTATGCATTCACACAGACTACAAACTACTAGTTGCTACAACATGTGTTGTGTATGTAAACTGCTAAAAGTCTTAGGGAATTTTAGCCTGTTGTAGTTTTTCGAAAGGACAGAAAATTAGTTGAAACAGTTATCCTCTTGCCTCTCCTTACATCTGATCTAGTGTTAGCACTATCCACTACAAAACACTTTTAACTGTATATACTGTTTATCAAAATTAATGAAATATTTTATGATCAGTTTATTTTCCTGATGAAGTTGAAAATGTTTCCTCAGTAGTTCATGTTGATATCAAAGCCAGTCTGCTGCTGTCGCACAGTTATCCCCTGCAAGATGTTTAATATTTTGCATATGAGAGTTGTGAGAGTTTTTTTTAGTGAGTTAAGATTTTGTTTATGCCTGTAAAGGACAGAAATAAAAATAACAATTAAAAATGCTAAACAGGAACTCCCCGTCCAGTTCCTGTTTACATATAAGGTAGCTCTAACATTCTGCTAGCCACCTCTCTGTATGGTGGCTAGCTTCCTCACTCAGTTTTCCTTCAAAAATTATACAATCATGTTAAATCAGCGGTGTCCAAACTTTTTTTATTCTGGCCAAAATTGTTAAGTCAACAGTTCTTGCAGGACAAGAACATAAAAAATAAAAATTGAGCAAATAAAGATGTTATTGAGTTTGTTGCGGCACATTGTTGATCCAATACATGGAAGGATTTTGCACTTTTCTAATAGAAAGACATCTAGTTTTCAAATTCTTTTGGGCTTAACTGAATAAATGTATATCTGTTTGTAAAAACAGAATTTGGATCATTTTCTTTCTTGCTTTATTCATTGTTAAATACATTTTTAGAAAACTGATTAGGGTGCAGAAAAGTTGGCTTTTCAGAAAAAGACTTTACTCAAAGTAATGATACATTTTACACACTTTAGAGGAAAACCCCTCTATCAACATATTTATTTGGAAACTCTTTTCGAGACAAGTTAAATTCATTTAGGAGACTCTGTCTCTCTCTCTCTTCCTCCTACAGTACATCAGGTGAACCCCACCTTCTTCCGTGAAGCCAGCCCTTCTCTGATTGGCTGAGATTTGTGTCAGTCATGCCCTCCAGGTTTATACTTGAGCTCAGGTAAAGGCTACCTGAGACCTCACAATTATCAAGAGGACTGTGGATTACACCGTCTGTCTTCAGCCTCACGTCAACGCAGTTAAAGCCAGTAACCATAAAGGCCCTGGCGCAGACAAAACCCCAGTTTGTTAATAAGAATAGGTTCCGGTTTTTATGGCAGCGGGAGTAGAATTGGCCATGAATCCGCCGCATATGACAGAGGAAAGGGCGGTTTTCACGCAGCTGAAGCCCGTGAGGATGTCGGGAGCGGACGGCGCTGAGGACACGTCCGTGTTTGAGGACGTCAAACCGCCGGTGAGACTCTCTGCCGACCCGCTGGACTCCAGTCTCGGCCTTTCTGGGGGTTTAACACCTTCTACTTTTATCCTCAGGTCTTATAAACAACCTGTGATTCTGTAAACTGGTTCTAGCTTCGATACCTTTTAACTACCTTTTGTTTAACGGGCTGCACAAAACGCAGCTTACCTGTAAAGGCAGGTTAAAGTCCTAAACTGACACCTGACAGGCTACTAATAAACCTCAGCTATACACAACACGAATTATATATATGACAATTACCGGGTTTTGGAGACGGGTAGAGTTCTGGAAAACCTTATTTGCAAAAATGTCAATTAAAAAAAAGCCATGCAGTTCATCACTTTTAAAACAACTCTCAGGAATCATAAAGCCATTTTATGATAAACAGGGTTTATCGTAACCCTGATGATGTTAAAGCTGTTTCACCTTAAATATCGTGCAAACTATGCACAAAGCTTGGTCAGAGAGAGGCTGTTTGCACACCTTCAGGCCTTATTTCCTCAAGTTCTCCTGACCAGAAGTATCCCATCATCCACGAGGAGGTTTGAGCTCATCCTGGGAGCAGTTTGAATTGAACTGTTGTTTTTTTGCCATCCTCCAAAGTAATCTCATGCTTGCAGTGTGACATGTGTTCCTGAACATTTCAGGAAGTAACTCCTGGCTTATTGCTCACAACCCATCACAATGAGATTCAGAAGCCTGTTTTGGCCTGCGTCGTAAACACGGACAGTCGGTGACAGCACAAACATGCAGCTGCATTAAAGTTACATGGTTTTACAAAGGCCCTGCGTGATCGCAACACAGCGCAAACTGAAACCAAACCCCTTTTGTTGTGCTCCAGAGTTTGGTCACCTGCCATTGGTTTTTTGGTAAACAGGTGGCGAATCCGAACACCTAAGGCTAATAAAAAAAAAATCTTCCCATGTGGGCAGCAGTGCACAACTGCTGGTTGGCGTTCACATTTTGAAAATGTGACATCCAGAGTGCATTATATACCCATGGGGGTGTGTAAGTCCTCAATTTCACGTGATTTATTTGGCTTGCATGCAGCAAGTTCAGGCCTTAAGTATCATTGACAGAATGACCTGGATGTTTTTTTTGTAAACAGGGAACATGAGAAGCTGAACGCTGTAGCTGTTTATAAAAAGCAAGAGAGCATTTCCTGTCTTTTTTTCTGTCACCGATAACCCAACTACACAAACATTCCATCTAAAGCACTGAGTGTCTTCAGGCATGTGGTTGTCTTCTTTAGGACAGATCTCTCTGACTATCTTTTTGCAGATTACTGTGGGACTCTATGGGAGCCATAAACATGAACCACTTTACAGCCCTGACCTGTTTGTGTGCTCATAGGATTCCATGAATCATAATGTTCTACAGATGAATACCTGAACCTTAGTGGGCCAATGCAGTATTTTTCCTATTAATAATTGACTCAATTATCATAAGACATCATTTCAACTTGAAGGGTTCAACAAGTTGTTGGCGCTACATAGCAGGTTGCTGAAAATAGTGTCTTTTTTTACTTTTGCGGTCACTGTGGAGCGTTGCTTGAGGTGAAACAACTTGGATTCGTGTTTGTCTTTTCTTGTTTCATCACTAGAACCTACGACGCTTGGGTTTTATGCAAAAGCATTACGTCAACTACTCAGAAGTCTGGCTAGGTGAAATTGTAACCCCTCAGGCAAATTTTTGCAGGTGGCTGCTTTGAGGAGGTTTACCTTATGTGCTCTTTGTTCACCAGAGGTTCATCCAGTTTGTTTCTCAAATTGGTTGCTTTCTGTAAGAGTAAAAAAAAAAAAAAAGTTCTCCCTCCTTTTGATTTGCCTATTTGACTCAAATGGTATAACAGAAAGTTAATGGAGAGGGGAAAAAACGTCAAATCCCTCCTTTGTCTTGTTTTTCAACTTTCTTTTTTCCACTCTCAGACGGGGCTTTGTGTAATTGTGTCGGTGTTCTTTAAACAGCGCTTAACTTGTGTCGTGACAGCCGTATGTTGCTCAACCTGTCTGTGCAGCGCCCGCATCTCCGCTATCCTCCCTGAGGCCAGAGAGAGCACGAGGCTGGCCAACCTCATGAGAAAGTCACAGTGATGAGACCCTCATAAGTCCAATTCCTGTCACAAACAGCACTTTGATTAGCTGCATTTTTTTGCTCAGTGTAGCTTTATGCCATGGTGAGAAGCCAGGGAAATCATTAGCATGGTCCAAAGGAAACCCAACTCCTTCCTTTGTGTGGCCTCCCTCAATTACTGAAGCAAATATTTAGTTATGGCTAATTAGTGTCCAACATTAGTCACCAGCTTGTCATCAACCTCAACATCAGAATACCCTCAGATTCACATGCAAACACCAGCAGAACCAGCTGGGAGCATTGGAAAATACAAAACTAAAGACTTTAGGTTATTTTTCTGGTTCACCACAACATGCCAAAGCTTGACACAGTTTTGCACCTGACATATATAATTCTTGCTAATCATTGACATCTCTTGTAAAGAAATACGAAAGCTAGCAGAATTCCAGCTATGATTGAAATATGTCAGATTCTGTCATTTGCTTTAGCTTTGTAGAAGCTGGGAGGGAAATAAAAAGTTCCAGCAGTTTTGTCACACCGCTGTGGGCAATTTTGGATTTAGACATAATGGGACTTGAGGGATTCTGTTGGATGCAAACCCATAAGCTGGCAGGTGTATTTGTCAATATCACTATAAACACATATTTTTACAGCTTTACCACTCTCTTAATAGGCTAAACCTGGAAAAAGAGACAATGTCCAATATTTATGGCTTATTCTCCTTTCAATGACTAAAAAAATTGTTATTTTTTAAAAGTTTTTCAAGGTTATACGTGTAACAGCAGCTTTGTCTGTAATTTTGTAGTGTGGCCCGAAATAAAAGAGTAACTTGTAGTACACATAACTCTTTGTACTAGTTTTAATATAAATCTCTTTCTCAATGAGGAAGATATCATCTTTTAAAAATTTGAGTCATTAGAAGAATGCAGAAAGTAAAAGACTAACAACCCACAATGTTCTGTTATTTGCATAGATTCCTTCTTACCCTTGAGGCATTGTAAGTAGTTTTCCCTCTTTGAACGTTTAGAGAAATATTCTACACCGGTTCTGTAAAGGTTTGCTCAGATTGGTAATAAATCCACTGTGTGAAGCTTGAAAACATCAGGGCATATATTCAAGTCAAACTCAAGAAATCAAGTCAAGTTTATTTCGGAAACTTGTTTTAAATATAAAGTAAACGAGACAAAATGATCAAATAAAATAGTTCTAACAGAAAAACAATTGCAATATTAGTTTTTGTAAAAACTAAACAATATTGTACAGCAATTCTGAAACCAAGTCGCCTTTTTTTCCAGTTATTTATGTTTTTTGTACAATTTAGCATTAGTGATGTAAAACTGTTCTTTATCGCTGTGCTTTGTCTGTTTTGTCTGGGTTGTTTTTCTTGTCTTCTCTATATCCTTCCAGCTCTCCTCTATTAACTCCTCCTTTCCCTTTTAACCTTGTGCCCCACCGTTCTCCATTCTTTTTTCTCTTTTTCCCCTTTTTCCCTTTCTTTTCCATCTGTGTTCATTTTATTTGAAATAAACATAAAGCTATCTCTAATACAGCTTTACATTAAGTGGGGCATTATAGCAACAGATTTTCTTACTAGTGAAAGTAAATCTGTTGGGCTTGTCTAAGTACCCGATTTTGATTGGTAGAATGTAAAACTAAAGAAAAACATAAAACTAGTAGTTTCTACAAGAGCTGAAAAAAAGTATCACTTAAAATTTCCAAGAGTTGTTGCTTCAAAAATTAGTGATATTCTTGTATCGCTAACATAGAGAAGGACAGAATATAAAAGATGTACACAGCTAAAATCAAATCTCTGCCTTTTCTGTTACTTCTGTTCATTTACACACCAGCATTAGCTTTGCAGCTATTAATACATTTTTGGATTGTTTGTCCTATAAGTTGAAATCAAATTATTAGTTGCTTCTGCTTTGGATCAAGTAACTGCTAGCGTAGCACAGTTAGCTTAAACAAGAAGTTTAAAAGTAGCAAATTAAAAAGAGTCATAAACCATAGGTTTTAAAAAGTTGTCAGTTTTGTTCTTTGCATATTTAAAGATAATTTCACCATGTGGATAGTTACATTGTTTTCTGTACTCAGAAGTCAGAAACTGGATCTGAGAATGATGTCGTAGCCAGTTTAGCTAGTTGTACGTCTGAAAACTTGAAGTGCACTCCACACTGGAAAAACTGTTCTAACATTTTTTCTATTTAAAGTACCACAAATCCACCATGCACAGATATTTACGCTATATTGGTATTGATGTGAAAAAGCCAATAAAGAGAAGTTGGAAATTTTTTTATGTTTTTGCACAATAATGTATACTGACTGCTTTTATTCGGAAGAAGGCAGTTTTCTGCTTATGTGTGTGTGTGTGTATATATATATATATATATATATATATATATAGATATCTATATATATATATATAAAGCCTGTAAAGATTGCATTCATGATGAGATTTACACGTTGCAGAAAAAAGTCTCAGTTACAAGTCACGTCCAAATTACGCCTACCTAGTTGATTTGATGTTTACAGTCTTCTACATGGGTAATCATTATCCATTTTCTTCAAAGCGTGGAGTTCCTCCCAGATTAGAAGCTCTTTACGATCAGATCAGTCCATTATTCTTACCTGGATTATGGGAAATAAGTGAAGGGAATGAAACTTCTTCCTAGATTCTTGTGTCATTATGTCACCTGTGAGTTTCCTGTAAGACTGACTGCAGACGACAGGATAAGTTACAGAGTAACTTCATGGAGCGCAGATCAAGAACATGTTGCCAGTCACGCCTACTGATTCCTAATGATCAATACTTCAGATAACATCCAGATGTACTCCAAGCTTTTTTTTTTCTTTTTTTTTTATTACCCTGGATTTTTACCGGAAGTTTCTTTTGGTTCTCTGCTCCAAGGCCTGTCCATCTCTGTGTTATCAGACTGAACAGCCCGGTTTTCCACGCAACTTACTGCCAACAGACGTTCTCCGTGCAGCCGAGGTTTGACATGGTTGTGGTTTGACTAATGATTTGACTTTCAGGACAACACATGCAGTTGATTTGAATACAAGTGAAAGCCTCTGCCGTGTGCGTGCTACAACTCGTTGGTATCCTCGCAGCAGTGGGTGAGGTGGAAGCATGTCTGAGAAAACATTTGTATTATTTTTCAATCATCTAGGAAGATTTTATTTTTTCCCTTCCCATTTTGATTTGAATATAAGGTATTTTCTGTAGCTCTTGGTATCGTCATGATCATCTCAACCAAACTGTGCAGAGCTGTTTTAAAAATGTGAACTCTTACTTTTATTTCCAAGAAACGTAAACGTGAGTTCTCGCTAATCCCTTGACACAGCTTGTTCCTTCCACATGTGTGATTCATGGTGTTCAGTAATCTCTGTCCGTCCTGCCCAACCACGTCTCCCTCTGTCTGCAAACAGGCATATTCTTCTGTTTTCTATTGGCTCGTCAAGAAAAACAGTTGCTTTAAGACCTGCAAACAAAAGGTGAAATCATTTTGTGGTGAGTCTTGAAAGTCTGAACTTGTAATTGTATACGGATCCCTTCAGTTTCCTCAAACAGTAACGACCACTGCCGGCCTAAAGGAAGGGGAACTTAATTATTTTTGTTTTCAATTAGAACAAAAACAGAAGAGATGCAATAAAACATAGTTGAAATATTCTTCATTAATAAAAATGAGTAAATATATGCAATGATGGCAAAAAAAGAGGAGCGCTCTCTAGGTACTTGAAAGTAATTCCCCAAATAACACAAGTAAACACATTAAATAAAAATAATTTAATAAATAGAAAACAAAATAAATAAATTATAAACGGAAAAAGGATTAAATGTTACATTAATTATGACGAGAAAACAAATTGTGATGAAACAAAAATATACATGGTGCAACAAAAAGAAAATAAGTTGAGGCAGAAATAATAAAAGATGAAAATAAATCTATAAGAAAAGAGAAAATAAGTATGGTTCAAAACATAATATAATAAAACTATAACACAAAATAATATGTTAAAAGCACAGGATAAATAAATTGTAGTGAATCTTTGTTAGCAGAGTTGGATGCTTCTACATAGCAGGTGTAGAAGTTACATTTAGTTAGTTCCCAAATTTAACATCTTCTTGTGTCCAGTTATTCCATTCAGAGTGTGAATAGTTTTGTAGTGGAAATCTTTAACAGTTTTAATAATCATTAAGCAGCACAATATATGCTGCACTCAGCATATAAATCTTAAGATTGTAGGTTAAGACAGCACTATGATAATAAAATGTAGCAGATGGTTCCGGGTCGGATGGACGGGTTTGAGCGATCATCAAACGTTTCATGAATCATGAGGGTTTATTGTTGCTCTGGTGTGTCATAGTGGTGGTAGAGCGCTATGCTAACACGGAGCTATCATGATAGCACGTGGCTGTTTAGAGAGGAAACAGGAGATGGAAGGATCGTCACGGGAACGGGTTGGTCACACAGAGCTTCAGAGAGATTGTGAAAAGAACATACATTTTCTTCCATCTCTGTTAACTCTGTTCAGACTTGTGTTTTTATGTAGTAAAATCATTTTTACTTTCTTTGAAAGCTAAACAGATTCATCCTCATTTTCTTTCATATCACAAACCATAAAACCAGGACAGTCTTAAAGGTTTGATTTTTAGCTCTAATGACCCCAACACAGTTTCTCCTCTGAGCAGACACGCTGCCCCAGTGCAAATATATAGAGATATTTTTTCTTTTTCTGTTTTTATGACGATTAAAGGCGAATAACTTAAGTTTGCAGTTTAGCTGGGGGGCGTTTTTGGTAAATGGACAGAAAGTTGATTTTGGAATTTTCAAACAATATCAGTTGCATCCAATCCAGTAAGAAATCCACATCTAAATCAAGACCAAAAAAGTATTTTCTGCGGTTGGCTTTTCAGCGGAAAGCCTTAATGGAAACAGATGTTCTGTCTGCAACAGAGCAAATCTAAAACTTATGGAATGATCTTTCTGTTGCACTTGGAGCTAAATTCTGCAAAACCTCTTTAAGGATGGAGGTAAAGGTGGGTGGAAGTGGGAAACTCCCACTCCGTCCCATAAAGCAGCTGATAAGAGACTGTTGTTATCAGGCTGAAAGATTCATAGCGTGGCTGTTATACATTTCTCTAATTATTAACTGACTCACCGCCCAAAAATATTCTCCATGTTTAACACATGAAACAATAGAGAGACATTCTGAACTGAAGCCCATTGACTAGTCCTGCTGCAGGCGTTCCTTTAGCTTAATGAATTGAAGACTTAAACCAAACAGCAGCAGAGAAATCTGGAGAAGTTCATTAGCTTTGGGAAAAGTTATAGCAATCACCAACTAACCAAGACCAAGGTCACCTTAGGGTTACTCCTGCCAGCATCCACTGTAACAGAACCTGGTTCTGTCCAGTTCTGAGAAGGACACAAGCCCTCTCTCTTTTTGGAAAGAAACAAAGCGACTGTTTTTGTTTTCCACTTTTTTTCCACTCAGAAAATACAGAAGTCTTTTCTTCTCAGCGGCTTTCTCAGATTGCACTGATCACACAGCGGAGGGAGTTCACCTGTGACTAATGATGGACATCTGACCTGGCCCTGCAGGGAAAAGGCTGCAGGATTCATGCATAGATGCATGTAAAAGCAAGAAAACATGCAAACAGCAACATGTAGAAAGGGGTTCAGGATGGGATTTCATTTGGGAAAGCCAAGATATTTCCATGATTCAGTAGCTTTTAGGGTAAATCTGACATTGTTGTGAAGGGATGCATCAGTTTGTTGAGGTTTCCAGAGTTTAATTTCTGCCTTTCAGTTGGGTTAAGCTCTGGACTTTGACTGGGTCATTGTAATAACTTATGCTTTCTTTTCCAGCCATTTTTATGGCTGCTGTAGCACTGAGACTAATTGTTCTGTTGATAAACTAGTTTAGGCCTAGAGTCAGCTCAGAAAGGGTGTTTTGACAATTGACCCTGGAATACTTGGTAAATAGTTTGGAACCAAGATGTCCAGCTCCTCTGACTGCAGAACAACACATCATGACTTCTCCACCACTGTGCTTAACTGTTGTGCTTCATTTCATCTGTCCTCTCTGCTGCATTCAGACAACTTTGCAAAGCATTGCCAAAAATGACAAATAACCCAGACGTTATCTGTTACTGTCAAATTCTCCTGTCCTGTCGTATCAGTGACTTACTAATACCTTTGCCGCATCTCTTCCCCCTCTCTCATTTCCCTCATTCCTGTCCACTAACTATTAAATAAAGGCCACTAGAGCCAATAAAACCTTGAAAAAAATATAGGTGAAAATTTCCGCTGATTGTCATGTGTAGTGCAGATATTTTCCTTGACCTCCATCAGCGTCTCAGTACCGTCATTTGCCCCAGACGGCTCTTGTGCAAATGAAAGACAAGTTCATCAAGCCCATTTTCCCACTGATGATTCAATGTTCTGCTTTGCAGAACTCAAATATGTGAAGTAATTAAATATCCAAGAGCAACAGTTAGTATGGGGTTTAAAGCTCTAATCTTCATATTTCTGATCAGCAGGTTTCTGTCATCACTTTCAGTTTATGCTGATGTCCCTGCTAGGTTGGTTGTACTCCTTTGTGCATCACACATCACACATTTCTCTTGTCTATTTTAGCTCTCTGATGCTGTCCATTTTGTGTCTCACTAACATGTTTTTGCATGCTGATCCCTGTCGTCCTCCCCCCCGCGTGTCCGTCGTCTTTTGTAAGGATGGGATTTGTCTGGCAGGTTTATTTTTACCTCTTAATGTTTAGGTTTTGCACCGTCTTTCTCATGCGTTCAGCCTTTGTTTTGGTTTGTCTGAAATCTTTTTTTTTTCACTGATTGTCTCCTTCATGCATCAACCCCCCCCCGGCCACGCCCAGCGAGGGATCTCACTGAGGGATCTCACTCGTCTGGGTGTGCAGGTGTAACATGTGTGAACAGTCTGGACCTCTTAGAATCTGTGCATATTTTTAAACTTTATGTGCGTGTGTGTGTGTGTGTGTGTGGTCTGTGCTGCAAAGACTCTTTACTCAACAGCTCGTGCACTGCCTGATTCATGGACTCTGAATGACACACACCAGTTACTCAGGGATGAAGATCAGATAATGGCTCCCAGTCAAACACAGAAAAATACCTGTCGTTTATTTTACTCGGCGCTGAGCATGTCCAGTCCTGCTGCGCAGAAAAATGCCTCTGTGTTTGCCACAGATCCTCCAGCTTTAAGGCTGAAGGAAGAGTTACCAGAAATAGACAAAAGCAACATTTTGCAAAAGTCATATGAAAAGCATAAACGAGGTGGGAAATTCTTCTGCTTATGCATTGCACTAATAGTAGAGCTGGTTTTTCATTTAGCGCTTTAGAAATTTTGCTTACTTTTAGATGGATGACTTTTTTAGATAAATTCTAAAGCTCTAATTTACTTGAATGTTTTGTAAACATCTCCTTGAAATAATGTTTGATATCTGTGTTAAAGTTTTACTTGTTGACTGTTAAGGATTCAAGTAGTTATACGTTCATATTCATGCTCTTATTTTAAAGTTCAGTTCTCTCTTTTTCCCCAATGACTTTATTTCAAAAAAGAAACATAGGAACAAAATAAAACACAGATAGTGGAGAACTTGATATAAACATAAAAATAATATGAGTTGCAGTCATTCAAGGGTAGATATTGGAATTGAAGCTAGTGCTTGAGCATTAGCTTTTCTAAATACAGTGTTTGTGTAGCTCTTTAGCATTTTACCACTATGATGTAGCACTTTAGCAAAACTAACATCTATGATTAGATGTTATGATTAGTGCTTGAGGGTTAGCACAGTTAACTTTTTAGCTTACAGTGCCCATCACTGTTAAGCTAACACAATGCTATGTATGATTGTGAAGATTAAATGTCTGAATAAAAGTACTAATAAAATCCTTAGCAACCATTTACCATTAGAAGAACCTTAGTTAGCAACAACCTGAACACAAAGCAGGTTGTCAGACAGGTCAGGGAAGATGTTGTGGAGAGGTGAAAAGCAAAGTTAAGTTATAAAAGAAAATGCCATGTGTTAGGATGGTCTAGTCAATGTCCAGACATAAATCCAATTAAAAGTCTTGACAAAACCTGAAATTTGCTGCTCACAGATGCTCTCTGTCCAATGTCACCGACCTCATTTAATTTTACCTTTATTTCTCACAATGTAACCTAATCACAGCATACGGCTTCACCTAATATCCCATTGAAATACTGAAGTTTGTGTTGGTAAAGTGACAAAACCTGGAAAGAGTCTTGGGTTTAGGTAACAGTAATTTTCCTTATTTTTTTAGAAGCAGAAGTGTATGATGATCTTTTTGGCACTTGACTGATTCCATATTTGTTTTCTTATGTTTAAAGAAACTGAAATTAAACATGTCACCTCCTGCTTTCCTGTATTTATTTCTTCCGTGTTCCAAGGAAGCACAGTGAACATTTGCAAGGAAATACTTGCTGATGCTCAAAATGTTGCATTTAACGTGTAACAGAACATTTCCTGTTACAAAGTAATGATTTAAAAAGCTCAAAGTCGCTCCCTAAAGCTTAACTTCTGCTCTTCTCATTTCAGATTCAGCTGGAACTGGATAAGTACCTTCCCCAGGTCAACAGCCCCCTGCTGACCACCTCTACAGACGTCGAAAAGAAGTACAGACGAGAGAGCGCGTCCGTGGTCGACGAGTACTTCTCAGAGGACAAAACTCCCACCCCGTACAGCCTCAACATCAACCTCATCCTCCCCAGCACCACCCACCTCCGCACTGGCCTCTACAGGCCCAGTAACCCCAAAACGCTGACGCCACAGCAGATCAAGACAGAACCGGGCTTGGAGGTTCCCTGCTCCCTCCCTGCCACCACCCAGGCGCTGCCAGACTTCACCTCGGTCTTCAGCGTGCCGCCGGTGGTCAACAACGTTTTCATCAAGCCGGATATGAGCGCCACCGGTGGGGTGACTGTGTCCACTGCAGCTCAGCAACAGCAGCAGCCGCATTTAGACACGGAGCTGCAGATTGGGCCGCCCCCACCGCAGCCACAGGTCTACCACATGCCCATTGCCAGCTCAGACCTCACCTTGCCACACAACGGCGCGGCGGCGCAGGGCTCTGGTGGCGGCAGAACCATGCTCAACCTCGGCGCCGCCACTTTGCCCACAAACAACGCTGGCTACATGATGCACGCTGAGCATCATCTGCAGCAGCAACAGCAGCATCACGGCTACTACCAGGCATCAACCCAGCCCACGGCTCCCCACAGCCTCCCGCCGTCACCACCGAACTCACAGCCAGGCAGTCCAGACGGCCAGCCGGAGCTGCTCACCCTGGGGACGCCGCCTCCGTACCAGCAGCGCCTTGGGGGGCTGAAGGTGACAGGACTCTCTGCCCACGCACTTCTAATGACACACGGGCAGGGCGTTCTGACGGGGCCCAAATACAACCGACGGAACAATCCAGAACTGGAGAAGAGGAGAATCCACTTCTGTGACTATCAAGGTGTGTGTGTGGGCTTAACATAGAAACAGCTGCATGATTGTTAAGTAGAATATCATCCAGGTGTGTTCATTTGAAAACACCTGCTGTATTTAGCCAAGTTTTAATGCAACAATTAAAAACAGATTTGGATGCATTGAGGTGTAAATTAGAGTATAAGTCAATGAGTAGATGTGATTCTATTTATCATGGAAAGCGAAAAGCTTACAAAAGATGATGCCTTTGTGTTGCACTAACAGATTTTAACTTAAATGTCTTAGTTATTTTCTAATTCATGTAATTTCTGTTTGAATTCTGGTCACAAAGCTGCTTGCAGTGGAATTCTCCAGTCAGCATCCTGCATGCAACCAGATTTAACAGCTTGATAAACAAATTGTTAGTAACAGCAGGTTTCAGCACAACCACTCCAACAAGTTTGTCCAATTTGCAACCAGTCCCTGTTGCCTAAACAAACTGAAATCCAAAAGCAAAACCGCACAAACACGGCAGATCGTTCAGGAAGGATTTTCCCATCGCCAGCATGCTATTAATAACACAACAGAAAAAGGAAGCATGCACGCCAGCAGATTAGGGTTGATTTTAACTCGATAAGAAAAGTTTATAGTCAGATTTTAAGACTTGGTTGTCTGCACAGTTTATAAGCTCCTTGTTTACTAGAGAGTATATGGAACAATAAGTTTTGTAGTTTAAAATATACGGCAGCTTGTTTAACCTCCTGAACAGGTTTTTATCTTTTTGATTTTTGCCTCTCCAGAGACTGAGAAAAATGTATTTTACTGCAAGATTTTAGTTTTCCTGGATATGGATCTCATGTGGTTTGATATAAGCGGATGTTGTATCTATTCAGAAGTACTTGTTGTTGTGTGACATTTGTTGAGGACGTCTCTACTTCCTGCCTTGCTCATCAGCTTCTTCATTGTTTCTTCACAGGTTGTACCAAAGTTTACACGAAGAGTTCCCATCTGAAGGCGCACCAAAGGACACACACAGGTGAGAAAACTCTTCCCAACTGGCAGAGTTCGACTCTGACATGGCAGGAAGTAGATGTATTTGTTTGCCATCACTTCCTCCTTTCCTGTCTGGTCACCATCAGTTTATAGAGGAGCATTTGATTTGCTTATTTATTAATCTGGAGCTCTCACACAATCTGGAAAATGTTCTTTCCATCTTTACTTCCTTCCCTTCTCCCTTTGTTTAATTTTATCCTTTCCTCTCTTCTTCGTTCCTGCCTTCCTTCCTTCCTCTCTTCCTTTGTCCCTTCTCACTTTCCTTCTTTCTTTTTATCCCTCCTAGCTCTTGTCTCCCCGTTCTATGTTTCTTCTTCATCACTCTGTCTGCTCGCTATGCTCCTTCCTGCTTTCTGTGTTTCCTATTCAAACTTTTTTTCTCTTTTTTCATCAGTCTGTTGTTCATGGTTAAAATACCTTTGATGATAATAATAATATTTTGTAATTACTCTTAAATACCAAAAACTGATGGAAAATCAAAAAAGAATGAATGTATTTTGGTGACGAGAAATGTTTGGAACACTGAAAGTCACTTTAAAAATGTTATAAGAATGATTTTAATACTTTCTCTGTAATGCAATATTTGTTTGCGTCTTACTTACTTAATCTCATCAGTGTAAATCCATGACTACACTGATGGCTGCCAGTCGATATAGTTGACAGTTGCTATCCATCGCCGTCTTCTTTCCTCATCAAAAGGTTTAGAATAAAATAAGTTTGGTTTGCATCCTTCTCTTTGTGCACCCTCTGAGCATCTTTACAAGGAACTCGCCTAAATAAAAGTGGAGCTAGCAGCTGTCTGATTTTTGACCAGCTTTACAGGAGCTAACGCTCATTTAGGTTTTCTTGGCGTCCATCATGGCGGATGGGCCGCTTTCTAAAGACACGTCTCATGTTGAGCGTCAGTTATGAAAGGGAGGTCTCAGGAGATGATGGGAAAACCTGCTGTGGGTTACGATTTGGAGATAGCAGCACTGACATTAAGACCACTTTAAAAAGTCCAAGAATCTGTGTAAAACCATGAAGCCCGGTTCAGGAGTGATTTATGGGCTCAGCGGTTGCAGGTCACTGGATTTTCTGGTTTTATCAGTCACAAGATGCGTCTCAAAGCTGCAAAACAACTTGGAGATACGCTCCATGATAACGTTTTAGGACTCAACAATCTTGTTTTTACATTATGCGTCAACTTTAAGCATGCAATGTCAGCTTTTTGTAGACATGTTTGTTCTTCTGTCCCAACTTTTTCATGCCTAATTGCAAAACGGCAAACACCCACTCAGTCATACTGGACCTATTATCCTTTTGATGGAGCCACTTTAAGCTTATTTATTCAAATGCTGCATGTTTGTCACTTAGCCAGTTTCGATACGCCCTCAAACAATAATAGAGGTGAAGAACAAGAGCATAATTAAAATGAAAATGACATTCAGACAATTTTAGTGTTTGTTTTTTTATTTTCTTTTTCTTTTTTTGTCTTCAGCACATTTGTTCATGCTCATACTTGTCTGCTAAATTTCCCAAGAGAGTGAGAACAAAGAAGGGAGGGAGGAGATCAAAATGAAGAAAAGAGAATAAAAAAAGAGGGCGATTAAATGAAGACGGAACCAGTTGCTCCTGCTTTTCAGTTCCTTTTCAGCGTAAAGCAGAAGTAGGAAGGTAAAAGGGGCTTTGCCTGCAGAATGGGGGCAGGTTGGTTTCGACGTTTCCTTTTGGTAAGGTGAAACCTGCCGATTCCCAGCGGACTCGGCTCAACCTGTGTTTTAGAGATTTACTCATGCGATTAAAAGCTGTGCGGCTCCTTCAGCGCAGAGGTTTGAACCCACAACGAATGCGACAAGCAAACAGAAATGGACCATAAACAGATAAGACAAGACTTTATGGATGTGAGCGGGGAAGTTTGGCTGTTAAAGCAGCAGGACACAGCAGCACAATGCAAACAGACTAAATGTAATATAGTAATATCTAATGAGAATAGTAAACAAATAACATAGACAATCAGGGGTCTGTAGCCTTTACATCTAAATGAGACCTCAAATGTTTGGACCTTTTGAAATAAAAAAACAAGATTTACAATTGAAATTGGGATGTTGACATTTATAAAAAATATATATTTCCAACTTTATGGCAAACATTATCACTGGTATTTTTAGTGTCATGCTCATGGAACATTAATGTATTAAATAAAAAAAAATGTTTCACCCCCATTTGTTAATAGATTTATAATTCAAACAGTTGTTGATTCTTTATTGTTTAATGTCACAGTTATTACTAACCTTTGTTTAAGGTCTAAAGAAGCCGTGTGCTGCAGAACCGCAGCATAGATGATAACAGAAATTCTAGCTCTTTTTTTGGTAAGAAAAACATGAAACTTTACTGAAAATGCCCTCTTTCTAGCATCAGTATTCCCATTGTTCTGACTTTTATCAAATCCTATAAAGTGATCTTAATCCACACTTATCCAGGGGTTTTGGTTTCACGCAGAAAAAAGCTCCACTACTAAAATGAATAAATAAAAACATAAATCATGTGTTTATGGATATTGCTGTTTTGTTTGTTTGTTTCTACCCCTAATGGTAATAAGAGCCACACAATGATATGTTGAATTAATCTTTATGTACAGCAGAGCCCCGGTATTTAAGCCCATGAATCTTCTCATTACGTTTACATCTCATGTATGTCAGCTTCTTCCCCCCCATTGTTGTTGTTTCTACTTTTTATCTCCAGATGTTTTAACAAGCTTTTTCTGCTCTTAGATTTCCATACCTGTTTATGTTTCATGGTCAAATATCGATGGACTTCCTGATGAGATCAGTTCTAGACTAAATGAGTTACCAGGAATGTAAAACTTGTGACGTTTACGGCAATACTTCACAATTTTTCTTGCTAATTATTTGCGGAGATCAGCAACTTTCACATCTGACCCGTTTTCTAATCAGATTAGAAGATAATCTGATTGTTTTTATTGTTGCAGTGACCCATTGCAGCTTTTTCAGGTCTGTTTCAGATTCCTGGAGATAGAAAGTTTATTCTTTCTTCTAGAATTGATTTTGTGAAGTTGTGTGTATGTGTGTTTATATGCCCACAATATTTTGATTTTCTATCTCAAGTGCAATCCATTGTTTTCATGCTTGCATAAGATTCTACAAACAAACCAGGCTGCATCATCTACAGGTTACCAGCCTGTGGAGGACAAGAGTAGATTATCTTTGTTCTAGATATTTATCTTGTTTTAGTCTTGGTCCAGGAGATGAAGACTCGTTGCTAAGGTTCACACCTGATGCAAGACTACAGAGTGAAACTTCTAGGCTTGTGTTTGATGCTGAAAATCAGTTTTGTACGTTGCTTAGAAACTTAAGTGTATTATCTAAGACTGTTAATCAGGTGTGGAAATTAGCATCCACCACTGGCCAAATGCGGGTAAAAGTATGAAGTGGCATGTAAATTTGAAGTTCACTCAGTTTGAACTTCTGTCCAGAGGAGGACTGACCGACTGAACTACACAGTCTGATGATTTACTGTCAATGCCCTACGGTGTCATAATTTAACAAATTTTTATTGACCGCGACAGCCCATTGGTTGATTTTATTAACGGACATTGGGCTTATCCAATGAAATATCTCGGTTCTCCTTGGCCCGCCCCTCCCCTCTAACGTTATAAATAGAGCCATTTAAGCTAACGATTAACTGCTAACCGGACTCAGAAATGTGAGAGGATACGAGACGAGGCGGGTCAGAAAAACTACGACAAAAGCTAAAAGGCGCATAAGCCCATTCAGAAAAATGTGTCAAACTAACCGATATGTTTACCACACAAACTTTGACCTCTGGAGCAGATTCAGTAGCGGAGGAGGAGGAAGAAATAGCGATTCAGGGGCTTTATTATCGTCGGAGGAGGATGATTATGAGAGAGACCAGGGACAGATTGAGGAAGAGTTTAGATTAGCTGCTGCTGCCCGGTAAAAAGGAGTGAAAATGTTCATAGAAAAACGGTTTCATGCAGACCTGAGGTCAGGTGCTGGGTGTGTGTGTGGGGGGGTGTGTGTGAGTGAGTGAGTCCGGGAAGAAAAACTGACAGGTAGTCAGAAAAACTGTAATAAAACAGGAATAATGACGGCCCGTGGAATTAATAATGAACACGTTCTGAGCTATTTTAGTAATAATAATTGTGAATTTCAGTAGAAAACGTAATAGGTAAGGAGAAACAAATAAAACAATTAAAAACAGCTATTGATGCCATTTAAAGATATTTTAAAAATGACTAGATACATCTTAATAAACACTATCAGAGGGAGTTTTAGCCAAAATGTGGAAATGTTCAACATATGACTATAAGAATGTTAGGGTTGTGTAGATAAAGTTTGCCATTAGTAATTACATCAAAAGAGCTTATTGCACTTAAGAATAACTCGTATATTTTATATAATTTGCTTGTACTTGTGGGGTTTGTAATCGAAAGAAACAAACAGTGGATGGTGAAATGTCTGAGTGGCTGGTAAAAAAAAAAAAAATTTCCACCCCTGTTAGAGGTTAATAACAGCATTCAGCATTGAAAGTCGCCCCGCATTCAGTTGCTGTATTGATGATAGTAAGGCGACCTGCATTAAAGATCCAAAAATCTGTCATTTTTTTACATTTCTTTACCTTTAAAATTGAATATGCAGTCACATTATATCATGTTACAAAGATAGCAACTGCTGACCAATCACAGGGAAGAAGCAGAATTCATGGTGGTGAATGCATGAAATGGTGATCTTATCATTATGCATGAAAGAACATTTCATAGAACATCATAGGTTTCTTTTCTGCTAGAAATAACAAGGAAAGAAGTCAGTTGAGGAGATTCAGAGATCAGATCGGGATTCCTGCTGGACGTCTCCCTCAGGAGATTTTTCAGGTTTTTTTACCCAGCATGCAACTACCATGAAATATTTTTGTCTCTCTCCACTCCTTAAGTAATGCAATAGTCCAGGTTTAAAAACACTTTGTTTTTCGAACTTTCGTTTTGACAGAATCATAGTTAATAATTACACCTGCAGCCATTTCACTCATGAGTAAGAGTTAGAATGCTAATAATGTCTGCCGCCAAGCATCGGATTCAACAGTAAAAGTCTGTTTCTGTGGAAGTGAATCACATCTACACCTTTCCGGAGAAATCGGCCCCTCCCAGGAGCTCCAAGAAGGGAGGGGGCTTTAAGGGCAACCTTGGCCATGGCTGCCTCAGCTCTTCACTTTGACTTTAAGCTGTGTGTCGGTACCTAAAGAATGCAATCAGCCCGATTAGGTAACCCTCCAGCCCTCTTCACAAACACTAACCAAGCTGATAAAACTTGAGTTTATGGGCGTCCTGAAGAGCCTGAAAGTGTTTGCTCTTTGACTCCGTAAAAAAAAAAAAAAAACAGACAGAGACGTTGTAAAAATAAATGATTATACTTCATTCGTATTACGCCAGACAGTGTGTAGTCGTGCACGGTTTGAACCACAAAGGCCAAAAACTGAAAGCCTATCATCTTAAATTCAGCTACGAACGAACTGAAAAGCTGACGAAGTGCAAGGAATAGTAAAAATTCCCAACAGAAACACTGAAAATAATTATTTCTAAATCTAAATGCAATTTAGGCTTAAAATGTTGAAATGCTTACAAAAACTCAAAGTTATAGAATTTTTCAAAATTACTAAAGTAATTTCGGTATGAGAAAAAAGTGTGACATTTGTGTGGAAATGTTTCAGATTTTTAGCTGCTAGTTCTTTTGCCCTGGTAATCCATGGGGTCTAAGCTGGCCAGTTTAAAAACTGTTTTCGTTTCCCCTACCAACAATTTTCAACCAATCACAGAGATTTTGCACAAGACATTGAGGATCACAAGCAGGTTTTATTTTGCTGAGTTTAAAAATGTGGGAAATAGTTTAATAACTGATTAATTATGGACATTATTCAGTAAACATGTTTTGTTTACCATTTAGTAATAATTAATAAAACTATAGGAAATGTATTTAATTTTTTTTCTTTAAAAACAAAAGAGCATTGTTTCTAATCCAAGTTGGTTCAAAAAGATTAGAGAAAGGAGAGAGAAACAGGATCTTACTGATGGGTATTTCACCTGACAAATTCCCATCAAGGAAGAAGCTGAGGTATTTGTTCCCTTTTAAGATGTGAGACTTGAGGTTTCTCAGAGAGTAAATATGTATCTTCCATATAAAGTCCCCGTCAGGCTGAATAAAAGCCTCTTTGTTGGGATTGATTGATGCACTCTCGCCGCTCGCAGTGTGTTTTGTTGTGATTGCTTGGGTGAGACTGTGCATTCATCCGTCATGGCTTATGATGTGGTCAGAGTTCGTGAACCCATTAACACACGCGTAAGCAATACTGTAGTTTGACCGTTTCTGTAATCGGCCACCTGACCAAACAGCTGCTGGCTTCCATTTACCAACGTCTGCAAAGGCTTTTTAGAGCTGATTCCCTTCATCTTTATCAGCCTTTTTTTTTTCATCTTAATGTGGTTTTCAGCTTTGAAATATTGTATAAATTATGTTGCAAATCTGCAGGATTTTTCTTGAGATTGAAGACGAATGCAGGCAGGTATAGATCTCACCTGCCCTCTTGGCAGCTTGTTGAGGAACATATAACAGTCAAGTATGTTTGTTCTGCGCTCCTATGTGTCGTATTTCACTGGCTCTCAGGGATAATAGTCTTAGAGAGCCGACTGTGCTTCTTTTGACCTCAGCAGTGCAACGAAAGAGCAAAACCAAACACACCTGTGGCATTGAGGGGCCTGAGCTTTTCATATTTGCACTTAAAACTCCTCTTCCATACACCAGGAGTCACGATGTTCTCCATATAAGGAGATCCTAGTGCCATTCAAGAGTTTCCGTGATATTTTTTAGGGGATTTTTGGGAAAGACAAACATTATTGGTAAAACATGATTATACCAAAATTCTTTAAAACCTTCCTCTGTTTTCTTTGCCGCCCACTGTTTGCTCTTTGGACTCATAATGGCTGTCACCAAGTGATTGATGGAGGCTATCTAATCAGAGCTAACAGAGTCCATGCTAATAATGAGAACATAACGACCCACCAGACAAAACAGAGTCAACTCTTCACATTTTCTGATAGAATAGGAAAAGCCTGTTTCCCAGAAACATTTAAATGTTTTGCCTTCAGTAGACTTTTGGGGTTTGGTCATTTTGACTCTGTCCCTTCGGATTTATTTCCAGACATTATTTTGCACCCGGCTATGAACTATTGCATTTTTTCCTCTCTGTCATGTACATACCAGTTTTTTTTTTCTTCTTGTCTTTGTTGATGATTAGCTCAGGTGTTTGGCTATGGCACGTCGCGGCACAGCAGAGAAATGTCAGCCTTTGGGTGGGGTGGGATAACTGTCAAGTTAGATTTACTCGGCTTGTTTTTCCGCTCTGCTTTGAACCCATTTTTAACAGGTTCTTTGTCATTATACTTCCTTACGCTTATTGGCCCTTTTATTGTAAAACCAGTGGAACATGTCTTGTTTCATAGAATCAACATTACAGGTACAAAAAGATTTTGCAACAGTCAGATAAATATTGTTTCAAATGATCTCTGTGCTGCACACTACACGTGATTTTTTTATTTTTTTTTCTTAAACAATAAGAAGCTGTTTGCGGGATATTTGACCATCTCTAGTGAAATTGCAGAGTTTGTAAATTTTAAACAGGCTGAGGTTAATGTTAGCCTGCTTTATTTTCTTTAAACCCAGTTTAAATTTCAGGAAATAAAAACGGTTTGTTTTTTTTTATGAATAAAACATTTTAAAATTGTGGATTTGTTTCCCAAAACCCCCAAACTCAGATGGCAACTCTTTCAAATCAAACTACTTGGATATCTAAATTTAGATGGGGTTTTTTTTGGTAAACAACACTAAAATCAAATTGTTGTATTTAAAACAAAACATGCAGTAATTTATATGTAGCAGCATCTTAGAAACAATCAGATATTTCTCCTCAGGTTTCCGGTTGTCCGACTGAAACACCCAGCCAGACAAACAATAACTTACACACAGTTTTTCCAGCATTAAACAGCCTGTTTTACTCTGGTAATTGCATTAAAACTATGGTTTTGTTTTTCTAGGTTGTTCTTTGAAATATAAATATTATTTCACTTATTCAGGTAAGTGAAATAATAATTCGCTTACCTGATATAATAATATTACAGAAAGAACAAGTGCTTTCTGTAATATCAAATATGTAACTGTAAATAAAGGAGTGTCTACAACTACCCTTTAAAAACAAAAGTAAACCACACTTGACCAAAAACACACATTCATTTTCAAGAAGAGTAAACTTAAACTTAAAGGCAACATTTATTTGATTCATGTTTGTGTTATTTTTTTATAGAGAAAGTAAACTTTCAGAAACTGAAGTTCCGTTTCTGAAAACTGAACTTCACCAGCATCGTAATGTGATCTTCTGATATTTGATCTTCAAACATCTCAGATTTTGAATATGTTGCTGTATTCTAAAGGCTCGTTGCATGTAATTGCTTACATCCTGAAATTTTGTGCACACAAACAATGTTGGAGGGGAAAAAGGCTTTTTTTACTTGCCATCCTCAGCCTTGCTGTGGAGAACAATTCCATTAACCAAATGAAGCCTGGTGATGTTGGTGACTCAATTAGTGCAGTGTGCAACAGCAAAGGGATATTGGTGCAGTAAAACCATTAAATAACACTCAAAACCACTTGGATTTTTTTTCTCACTCTCTTGTCGGCTTAATGCAACACACAGGCCCGTTACCATAGCAACTGACTGTCAATTTCACTAGTATATCAGGATTCAGCTCAAAAAACATGCAAAAATTTCCCACACAAAGAACAAGGATATTCAGTCTTGTACATCAATATGTTTTCAGGATTGATGTTTACTTTGATTTTATTAATAAGTGATCATTTGAACACAAAGTTGGTTGATTAGCTATTGAAACACTTGCTCTACTGATGACCTAGTGAGTTGGTTTGTAAGTCGCCTCTTTTTTTATTTAACTGAACTGAAACTGAATTCTGCAGTCCATCAACATGTTAACGTTGTCAGTAAAGCTGGCATAATTGACCTATTTCCCTCTTCATTGCTATTTTTTCTTTTTAATTAAACCATTTTCCTAACCTTGTTTTCATAGTGTTGACAATTAACAGCAAAGCACTGTGTCCCTTTTTCTTTTACATATCACGCATATATCTAAGTTTTAAATTTTGACAGCTAAAACCAATAGTAGTCAACATCGGTGAGCAGTTTTTGCCTTCCTCCAGGTCATGTTGCAAAATGTCTGAGTAAGAAATTGGAATAGTCCAACATGGACATGGTTTGGTGCACAAACTAACTAGTGGTTGGTATTTACATTTGTTATTTTGCAACAAGCTGGCACATCTGCATCTGGTGCTGGAAGTTCTTGGTAGTGACATGAAGACTGAGCCATTGTCATTTTTTGTCTGACTATTGGATACTTCAATAGGTGCTTATGTAAATGCATGAATAGTGGTGTATTTGCAGGTCTGTCACTGGTCTGTACAAGGTATAATGATGACGAAGCATTATGCAGTGTGCTAATGACAATGCGTTCTCCTTTTTTCACGCCCAGGCGAGAAACCGTACCGCTGCACGTGGGAGAACTGCGACTGGCGCTTTGCTCGATCGGACGAGCTCACCCGGCACTACCGGAAGCACACCGGCGCCAAACCCTTCAAGTGTGTGGCCTGCAGCCGCTGCTTCTCCCGCTCGGACCACCTGGCTCTGCACATGAAACGCCACCAGAACTAGAACCTCACTGCCTCTGGATCCAAACCAAAACAGTCACATAGAGAGAGCATTATCCACACATCAGAGCCACCTGTCTGGACTCTGGTGCCTCTCAACTCAACACTCCAAAGAAAACCTAGGGGTGCACTAAAGGACCTGATTATAACAGACAGGTTGTAGATAGGTCTTTACTGAAGATCGCTTCCAGGTTTCAAGAATGGACTCCATAACTCCCAATTATCTTGGGAAACCTTTTTTTTTTTCTCCCTACAAAATGACTGTTTTCATATTCCAGCTCTCCGAGGTATGAACTTTCAACGAGACATGTCCTGCCTGTGTACATACTTGTGCATATGTCTGCGTGTGTTTGTGTCTGTGTGTGTGTTTTTGAGAATACAGCGAATGTATTGAGCGTTATACTTGATGACTTTTCTTTTTCACTGAACACAATCCTGAGTAATATTCTGTGTTTTGTGACTTCCTTGTGATAAAAAAAAAACCCTCCAGCTGAGGGCCTGAATGGGCAAAAGAGGCAAAAAAAGAGCCAGCAGATGAGATCAGGAAGCCCTCCATGGAGGAGTTAATCATAAGCTCGTTAGGCCTGTTCCAGCTCAGGTAATACCTATCGAACCCAGTGTTTGTATCCTTCATTCTTGTTGCCATGGTGACCACAATATCACCAGATTTTTTTTTTCCAATGCCTTTTGTTTTGCGCTGCAGCCTATTTATTTTTGTTTGTTTTTGCTTCATCCTCCCCATATTTGTTTAAAGCTTTACCTCTGAAAAGACAGACCGGGTGGGCAGAGCTTTTATGTAATCAGGTTTGTCTTCCTGATTGTTTTAATGCACCATGTGGCAGGAAAATGACTCTCTGGCAGCTTAGCATTCACTGCATTGTGTAAGTGGCTGACTGGTGAGGCCTGTGCGGAGTTAGGGCTACACTTCTTACGTGGCAGATTTGACTTCAGAGTTCCTACGCTGTCTGGAGAAATATAGGAAAACCTGATTAAAGCGAAAATTACTTAAAAGAAAAGAATTTATACTATTCATTTCAAATTCAGTTGAAAAATACTTTATTTATCCCAAATGGAAATTTGATGTTGCAGCTTATGTCTTCAACTATCTCCAAAAACTTGTTTTGGATTGTGAAGGATCTCTGGTAGCAGTCAGTCTTACAACGAATCTGAAGGTGCCTCTGACTGAAGACTGGTGCTGTATGATGGTCTCATGACTGTCATAGCTCAATATCCAGGCAGCAGAGACACTTTTCCACCGTAAGACGTCCTTGATGACATTTTGGCAAGCGCTGCTAATCCACTTAATTTGCTTTTGCCACACCTCTTTAATCTCCGTCTGCTTGTTTGGTTAGAATTCGACTTGAGAGACGTTGGACTTAATCCTTGCCCGTTACACTGCAAAACCACAAAATCTTAAGTATTTTTGGCCTAGTTTTTAATGCAAATATCTTAGAATCTTAAAAAAAAAAATTAATTTTCAAGATATAGGAACTTGTTTTAAGTCCTTAGTTTCTTAACATTGAAAGTACTTGTTCCATTGGTAGATTATTACACTTATTAACATTTTTCACTTGTTTTAAGTGAAATAATCTGACTGGAAAACCAGTACTTTTGATCAATGTTAAGGAATTATTGACTCGAAACCAGAATTATATTTTGCTGAAAGTTGCTTGTACGTCTTGTCTTATTTCAAGTGTAGTTAAATATTTAAGATAAAAATACCTTCCAATAGTTTGTGCATGTAGTGTATGATTGATGAAAGAGATCATTGTAACTTCCTCCTTCTCTCTCTACTTTACTTTCTACACCTAAAAGACAAAACCTGCCGCTTGGCTTCTGATCGTGACCCAAATTGAACTAGTGGCTCGAACCCGAGTAGCTCTGGAAAATAGAGAAAGAAGTTTGTGATTGCCCTGACTGACCCCAGAAAGCGATTTCACTCCATGGAGGCTGGCCGTCTGATTAGTTGATTTAAGTGAAAACCTTCCTGTTATTTCAACTTTATGACTGTTCTACTTTTACTTTTTTTTCTTATTTTGTCACCAAGGAAGAAAGTTCTCCTGTCTCTCTCCAAGAGGGAGCGCTGACCAACCCACTGTGTACATAACTGCAGTCTTGACCTAAGTCACTGTAAATATTCGTTTTATTTACTATTATAATATTAATATTTTTTTTTCCTTTTTTAACTAATGGGATTTTAGATTGGTTGTTTGTGAGAGTTTAATTTTGTTTTGATACCTAATGTGTGTAAGAGAATTATCAAATTGTCGATGTACAAATGAAAAAGAACAATGGTTTGTTTTATGTGTTGTTCTGTTTGTGCAGCAGTGATGCTGCAATGGAATAATAAAAGATATTTGAAACTATTTTAAATTCTTCGTTTTGCTTATTTTGAACTGTGTTCAGAGGTTGTTTGGTAAAGTAAGATGGAAAAAGAAAAACTAACTAAAATGTCCTTTGTGCTTCGAGCTCACACTCGTACCTAAGGGCATGTTTTGAATCATTAGCAATCCATTGATGCCCCCTTTATTTTTTTAAATAATTATGTTTTTGTTTTACTTTCCGCATCGTGCCAACCATATTTTATTCACAGGAAGATGGAAGCTCGATTCTGAGTTAATTATTATTCCTTTGTTTCTCCTCCTCCGCTCCATTCCGGCTCTTCAAGATGCAGAGACTTTGTTTTTACAACTTGCATGATATGAAAGTTGATGCCGCTAACAAAGCGACGCTGTAAGACACAAAAGTGCATGATGTTCTGACAGAACAATTAAATACAAAGAGTAATTCAGTGCATGAAGATCCAAATGTACTCTGGCATTAGGTTTGTGCCAGGATGATTTCAGTTTGGAGCCTCAGAGACTGAAGTTAAATCAGAACAAACTTGTCTTGTTTGAACTTTGTTAGAATTGCTTAAATTATTTCTATTTGATAAATTCCAAAAATGTGACAAGAACATTTTTTGTAACTTTCCTTGAAATCAAAATGTTTTAGGTTTGGTTATATTCTGCACTTTTAAACCACTTCATTTCATCATGAGGTTTCCTCAATCCTGCCTGCATTTGAGTCTCTCTCAAACACCAAACATGACACTTTTCAATTCTTACTGTGGAAGGTAATTCCACAAAGGATTAACTCAGGGGGTGGCTGAATATAAATACACATCACACTTTTCAGATTATTAGTGAAACATGAAAAAAAAAACATGTTTCATCCTTTTAAACTCTGTAGACTTCCCTGACTTTGTGTTGGTTCATGGTTTGCTTCTCCACCTGCATCCAAAGTGCACAAGGGCGTGTGGTCAGAGATCCTTCCTCTTATAAACTGTCAGACTCCAAGAAACTCCTAAGTGTTTTCATCACTGCTTGTATTTGCACACTTTACTCTTTTTAAATCATTTTTATTGCTAATATTTGCACATCTCGGTTTGTACAGTTTTATTGTAATTTATTGTCAATAGTCTGTTGTGTTTAATGCACAAATATGCATGCACATTTTGTACATTTTTTTATTTATTCTACTCAGTTGCACATTTCCTTGGATTAGCTGTTTTTAATAAGTGCAGTGTTTTATGTTGTAATTTTACTCTTGATGTACACTAGTATGCTATGCTTCATTCTATTTTAGATACAAATAAAATATTTATAATATATAAATATTCTAAATATATCTGTGGGACTGTACCTGCTTTGATTGTTTTCCATTTTGTGGCTGTTGAAGTGGAACTGCTTCTTTGTGGGACACTGAAAAGTATTTCTCTTCTCTTTTCTTCAAATATTTTTACATTAAAGTCTAAATCCTGTTTTTTTCATGACTTTGATCATATTTGTTTAAATGTTTTGATTTTATCACAAAGTGAAATTATAATTAAATTAATTTGATTTTCTGTTTTATAAATAAATATTGGTATAAACTTTGTTTATCTCAGTTTTATCTAAATACTAAAAACTTGATACATTTATTTGATTCTATTCTAATGTGGGAGTTTTGTCTTTTGACTAAACGCTCTCCTCAGTCAGACACAATGCAGCGACCTGACATCGGAATGCATATCTATAAGCCATCAAGCAGCAAAGATTTATCTTTTTATTGCATTTATGTGGCTCATAAACGTCTCACTCTCCTTCTGCAAGAATCCAGTGATTGCCGGTGTGTGTGTGGGGGTGGGTGTGCAGGTGTGTGTGTGTTAATGATTGACCCAATCAGGACTGATTGGAGCCAATAAACCGGTTTGGGTTAAAATGTAAAACGAGGAGCCTCTTCATATCTGTCAGACAACTTTCTGTTGTTGTTAAGATCCAGTTTGTCATTCTGTGAGTTCTATTTATTAGATCAGTGTGGTGGATGTTGTTTGTCCTGCTGCAAATGTTAGTTTTCAGTTCTTTAAGTAAAGATCAGAATGTTTTTGAAAACACATTATTTTTTGTTTTACATTGATAACGAATCACAACAAAGAAGGATTTGAAGACAGACAGGTGTTTGGTTCCACGCTTATGTTTGTACCTGGCGCCCTCTTGTGGACGCAGTCTCAACGTCTGATTATTTTTGTGTCTTGTAACTAATGATCTTCAGTCTCACATACTAACATGGTAGGAATAACTGTTCTGCTTTACTCTATCAATTAGAAAAAAACAATATACTGTTCAACCGCCAAATTTAAAATAAAATAAAATATAACAATTTCTGGGACTATGTATGAATTTACATAACCTCAAGTCCTGATACTTTTATTTATTAGACATTTTATATGTTGTCACATACAGTATATATACATATAGTGTATTTTACATGTCACCTGGATATATTTTTTTTGTATCCAGGTGACATCCAGGTGAAATCTGAAAAATTTTGTATTTTTATGATAAATTTGTAATAATGCGAGGATAAAGTCACAATAATACAAGAATAACATTCAGATAAAGTGAGAATAAAGTTGTGATATTAGATTAATCAATTAGTAAAATAATAACTCCTAAGTAAAACATTATTTGGACATCTTGTCAAGTAATAATTTAGCATTGGTTTTTACAAATCAGAAAATATTTAATCCTTTATAACACATTTATATCAAATTATGATGAGCAGGCAGACATTGAAGCAACTGTGCAAACGATTGTGTTCATTTCAAAAAAAGAATTGCATAGTTAGTAACAGTTCAAGGACCAGAACAACCTGAAGCATCACTGACTGGTGTTTTCCTCTCAGCTGCTGGTTTTGATAAAAAATCAACATACTGTTCAAATGCCAAATTTGAACAGTAATTTTGAGTAACATAGTATTTGTATTTTTTTTTGTTTGTTTGTTTTTCACTGAGAATTTGTAACATGAGAAACAACACAGAGACAGCAGGCATGAAATCGCACCAAAAAACATTTTTTATTCTATAAAAGAAGAATAAAGGGAAGAACGGGGGTCAAAATAATCACAACTGTACAGGGAGAATGCGACTTTTAAACACCATGAGTCACAGTATCAAAAAGCTCACGTTTTCCGCACTGATCTTTACACTTTTGTTCTGTACAAATAAAAAAAAAAAGAAATCAAGAAAAAGGAAATATTATTGACAATTGTATTATTATGATAACTGCATTGCACTGAGTAAATACACTACTGGCCCATAAGTTACTGCATTCAAATGGAAAATACCTTAAAGTTCTGGGTTTTGTGGGAGAAATGATTCACGGTGGGTCGAGGCACGCGCACACAGACGGACACAGGCGGTGACGTCTCAGCAGGGGTCAAACTCTTAAAATATGTTTCACAGATGAACATTCCCGTTTGTGTACATAAAAAAAATGACAAAAAAACTTCTGAAGGAATACTGAACAACAAAAGATTTGATAAACAAAGAAAAAACAACCAGAACAGGAAAGTATATAGAAACATGAAAAAGTATTTGTTCTCTTACAAAGAACAAAGGCTTGATATCATTAAATTCATTTTAATATCCTGAAAGAAGTTGTTCCATACTTTTTATAACAAGATTATCAGTAGTTTTTGGAAAGGTCAATTTTAATTTGATGTGATCAAATCCTACCCAGAGAATCAAGGAATTACTTAAAAAGAACCTGTGAGACAACATGAAGTAGGCTAAAAGTGATCAAAAAGCAAAATATGATGCCCTGAATTATGCTTAGAAATCTTCCACAGTCTCATAAAAGGTCAAGCATTGCAAACACTTGAACACAATTTGATTAAGGGAGCAATTGCTTTTCCATACAGCGCCTATCTTAAATTAAGTCATCTAAAAACAGCATTTTATATTTTCTGTGGTCATTTTTGTCTGATAATTAAACAAAAACCAACAAAATTTGTAAGGGAGCAAATAGTTTTCCACATTGTTTCACACTGGACATTTTCCCTCCAAACCCCACATTAAAACACTTTGTCTGAGTCGTCATGAACAGGTGTTTAAATCCCAGCTGACTCTCCGTTGTGTCACTCTATAAGTGTTTTTGCTCACAAAAGCTTCTGTGATTTCTTGTGCTTGTTAACTATTTTCCCAAAACTTGCTCCTAAAGTGCTACCCTGTAAAATGAAGGGACTTAAGATCTGGGGTGAAGGATAAAAACAATTTAAATGTACAGCTTGCTTGTTTTCTAATAGATTTCAGTTCTAGTTTGCCATAAAGTTTTGCTTTATCTGACTGTGTTGTGTTTTCCTTAGCCTAAACGTATTTGAAACATGGTTTAAAATGTTTCTACAAACATTTAATCTGGATGCGATACTGCTGAAATAATAATCATAATAGTTTCAAGTATCCATTTTGGGTGGCCTTATTAAGTAATAAACCAAATTTTGGAGGGTCACAGCAGTATAAAGTACACAAAGTATAAAGTCTACATTCTATGAAATGTTAAAATTATCCAAATTCTTAAAGAGAAATACAGTCTCAGGAAACCCTGGGGAAAACGCAAAACTTTTATTATTTCCTGGAGCTTAAAGACAAGTTTACGTTTTTTTCTCAGAAGCTGGGAGTCAGAGCTAGAAATGACATTTCATGCTTGTTGGATGCATTCAGTTTGCAAGATAATTCACCTCACAGGTTAGGACTAGTTCACTCAGGAGCACAAGCAAATAAACAGTCAAATGTTCTGCCTTGAAAACACGGCAGCAGAACGTACTCTGATTCATTTAAGCGCTGCTTATTCAACCAGCTACAAAATAACACCATTCAGCTATGAGCAGTCTGGAGCAATCAGGCTGCTTTACGGGGTTTGGCCGTGTGATGGTTCACCTCATTTTCCAAGTTGGGGTTCCAACTTTCAGATTATTTTACAGCTCTGCAGAAATGTTCAACAGAAAACAAGAAAAGTTTCAACTTCTTGGCTCAAGCATAAATCACTAACTAAGCTGGTTTCACCTGTTCAGTCCAAGAAAATCTGTAGCTTCAGTAAATCCATGTCCCAAAAGACATTGCATCGTCAATTTGAGTTTTTTACATCTACTCCTGAAATGGAGTTTGAAAATAGGAGTTTGAATGGGTTTGAAAATACTTTAAGAGAAAGAAAACTTTTAAATTGGCATAATTCATCTTCTTGCTAGTTTGCTAATGTTATGTAGCATCTAATAGCTTTCAAAGAAGTTGTTAACCTCAGGAAATCCACATCTCTCAAAAAATATTGACTGTTTTGTTTGACCTTTTGGTTTGTGTGGCAAATGTCTATAAACTTTCTTTTGCTCCGAGTTTTTGCAAGTGAAAAACATTAAGCTATCTAGCTTTTAAATAAGTATTTTCTGTTTCTTTTATATGATGAAATATTAAGCTTTTTCAGCATCAATTCTGCCTGTTAAAATATTTTTTCAACATCATCCTCAATGTTCATTAAAAAGATTTAAAAGCAAGTATAACAATTAAATATCAAGAAGTAACTACCTGAAAATTAAGTTGTTTAGATATAGCGGTCAGTGCTAGTGATGTCTTCACATTTTCTGTAAATAATGCCCAAATTTAGAGGATTTTTCACTTTAACTTAAAAGGAAAACCCTCAAAAATGTAAATTCATAAGCTGAAATATTAAAGCACCTCACATTTGTTCCATACAAACTAGCATTGATAGCATTGCTCCATTAGCTTCTAGAAATCTTTAGCTGTGCTTTCTCATTACTTCTTTGAGTTTTAGGTCATAATACTGCCTGACATCAATATATACAACAGAAATTGGTGGACAAATCTCCTATTAAAACAAGAAAAAAAGCACTTGTTATCCTAATCCACCTACTAATGCAAGTAGCAAGTAAGCCTGTATATTTCGTACCACTTAAGGAATTAGCTCCGTCCTAAGTTTGCTGGTCAGGGTTGGTATTATTCCTTTAAGTTTCTCTAACAGATTTTCAGTTTATTTGAAAGAAAATAACATTTGAATTTACAATCTGAAATGTTAAAGCGCCAAAAGTTTGTCCGGTACAAGCTAGTTTTGTGACAACAGCTTATGAGAATCTTTAGTAAATTTTGTTCTCAGGGACATTGCTTCTTACTTAGAGTCTCTCACATTTAGATTGTGGCATTTGTATCTCCAGCAGAAAAACTTTCAATAATAGAGAAAATCAACATTTGCTTTCTTAATCCACCATAAATGCTAATATCTAGTACAATACAGTTAGATAGCATCTGTGTAAACTAGCTTGCAGGTAGATTTACTGGTCAGGGATTGTAATAGTCCTCAGACTTAAAACGTAATTTATAATTTTAGAAGATTTGAATAGTTTAGCTTTAAAAAAATTACAGAAATTTTAATTTCATTCATGAATTGTTAAAGTACAGGAAATGTCAGCTTTTGTGCCTTCGTAAATCTGTTTCTTCAAGTCTTAGCTTCTTTAGTTTGACTTTTCATTCTTTATGCATTTCAGCATTGGGATCAACAGCTACATGAAGTTTGAAATCAGCTATTCAGCAAAAAAATTAGAAGTTTTTTTCTGGTCCACTAACCAACCAACTAGTGTTGTACTTGTGTGAATTAACCACCCATTCAGATTTAGTAGAGTAAGACTAGTAATCTCTTCAAACATCTCTAGATAAAACTATATGTTTAATTGTATTTTTAAACTAAAAGAAAAATAAAATGTAAAAATTTGACATTAAAAGCTGAAATGTTAAAAGCATCACAAGCTAGCAAGCTAGCTCCATTTGCCTCAACAAAATATTTAGCCATAATATAATTGATATTTCTCATAAACAGTTTGTCTTTTGTTTGAGTTTGATGGAGACGTTAATATCTAAAACCAGGCTGAAAAAACATGCTTTAAAGTAAAATATTTCACAATTGTTACTATAACCCTCCTTAATCGCTAGTGAGCTAAATTTATGTAGCATCTATGCTAATGATCGTTTTGCTTGTATGGCTGAAATCTATTTGTGATAATGTATTTTGTTTGTATAAAATAGAATGTATTATTATGTTAGAATCTTTTATGTACTATTTGGGAACTTTTCAAACTTTCTACAGTAGTAAAAAATGTGAAACTAGCTTCTGATTTACCAGTAAGTCTTCTTTTGACCACACCTGAATCTTAGCTGACCTTACCAACAACATCTGAGTACTTTTTGTGTGACAGAATTCAAATCAGGTCCAGTGATAAAATATTAAGCTCTCTTACTATTTAAAAATAAAAACCCTGTTTGTCTTTTTTAATAAAAATCCTCACCCCGCCCAAACGGCCTCACACGCACTTACATGCTCACCAACGTCACTATAAGAAAAACAAAGCTATTCTCCATGCAACACAAGTGTTCACAACACAAGTGGGACCACTTTTTAAGAAACTACGAAACAAATGTATTAGATTTTGGGGGGACAACACACATGATGAAACACATTTTCATCAAACCAACAGAGGAAGAAAAAGAAAAACATTTTTTTTTTTCACATTATCTAGTCAGTGTTAAAAATAGAAATTCACCCGTTACATTTACTCTGCACTTTCTGATTATATACAGTTATATACATGGATTTATTTTAATTATTTGTCCTTAATGTCTTATCAACAGTTTACAAAAGAAACAAAAAATTGCAATCAAATGCATAAACTCTTCTAAAAAGATGTGCTTAGTAACTTTTTCTTTTTTTTTTTTTTACTTGAAGCAAGGGGGGATAATAAGAAAACTGGGACAATTGTGTTGGTCTGCTCAAGTAAGAAGAACAATGTCCCTCCAAACAAGTGACTGAGCTGAGATAGGATTTTAAACATTTGTTTTTATGTGAAGAGTTATCAATTTTTCATATTTCTTTTAACTAGCTTCCACTGATTTACTGCAAAACATGTTAAAATCCTGAATCAGGTCCAGTGACTGTATTTGGATTGATCTTCTTTTGCAGTTTGCAGAACAAGCAACAATCAGCATGCACTCAGCTCACAGGAAACCTGCATGTCCATTTCATTCACTAACATTGCGTTCTCACATTCTAATTTTTTAAATGATGACAAAAATCTGTATGGTCTATAAACAGAATATCTTTTGTTTTGCACATGAACAGACCAGAACTATAAAAGAGGATCTTTCAACCGCCAACGAAGCCTCCGTGAAAACCTAAAATCTGTTGGCTTTGCTGAACAACACGGGCTTGTATTCTGACGTTGCCTCATTTTTAAGGTTCTTGTGAGTTCAAACTACCAAGCTAGTGCTCTACTTACTGAGTTGAACAGAACAGCGCATGGAGCGAGGTCTGCGTTTTGTTGCATAATCAAGTTCAGCCCAGGTCAGGGTTGGAAACCAGCCTGTTTAAGACACAGGATCAGTTCTGCTCCGAAACACCAACGGTTTGATTTATGTGCTGAACAGCACTAAAAAACAAACAAAAAAAACATTAAATCCAGATTTACTCAGGATTTTGTGGAACATACTGTATATTTACTGAGAGGATTGACCCCCTTTGGGGTAGAAATGCTAGTGAGGAGAGCACTTTAGTTTCCCCGTGGCCTGAACCCAAAGGCGTGATGGACCCTGACAGCCCGGCACAGTGCCTGTAATTTCATTCAGGACCTCTGACAGACGACCTACAGCCAAAATCTGACGTATGCCAACAAAGATGAACATGAGTCGCAAAATTGAGCAATTTCTGGTGCTACAAATTCACATTTTTAATTTTTAAACGAATCTAGTGGAGATCCTCACTTTTTCTCCCGTCTTTAAGGTCTTGTACACATGTAGCCGGGTCTTTATAAAAGAAAAAAATCATATCGCTTGAAAAAATATCATCATGTCCACGGGATCGGTTTATCAACACAAACGCGTTGAATTGCACCATTCACTGAAGTTTTCAACATGCCAAACCCATAGGGGGCAGTGTAGGGCAAAGCTGAAATCTATGTCAGCCAATTACATCCTTCAAAAAAACCACGACTTCCTGTAAGGAATAAAACATGGCACAAGGATTTGTGTGGACAGAGGTTGAGCTACTTGAAGAATTAATATATGAAAATAAATTTAACTTTATCTCATAAGCAGATCCCTTTTTTAAGGGGATCTTAAAAAAAGATCCTTTATTTTCACTCTTTATTTTCATTGTAACAGAACCTTTATTATATGTATTTGATTTTTTTTCCACATTTAAGAAAATAGTATTTGTAAAGACTAGGTGTACATTATTTTATTTTACTCATTTATGTATATATTTATTGAACTTTTTTTTGCTTAATTTATTTTATATTGTAGATTTCAAGATATTGCCAATGATTGTGGTTAATTTATATTATTTATTTGTGATTATTCCTCTATTATTTTTTCTAGTGTTTAATCTGATATTATTTATTTTGTTGAACATCTTTCTATGTAATGTTATTTGTTTGGAATAAAGAATATTTTTTGGAGAGAAAAAAAGAAAAAGGCTGAGCTACTTTAGTAACTGTGCTAGAACATAGGGTCAATGAAACACAAATCAATTTTAATGATATTAAACTGAGTTTACTTGTGGATGAAGAGCCAGATTGTCTATAAATCTAGTTGATTTACCAGACATCCGGCTACGTGTGGACTAGGCCCAAGAAAACTTCCAAAAGCTGCTCGATTTATGATTTATTAGATTTGTTACGTCACGGTTTGGACTGCGAACTTCGTCTCAGTGGTTCTGGTTTCGCCCTTACAGATTGACTTCAGTTATTAAGGCTCAACGGGCGAGAGGTAAAAGAACTTTGACAAATGCCCGCAATAAACACTCGTAAAAATGTTTATTTCTGATTATTTCTAATTTTTTTATCTCAAAACTCACCCACAATCACAAACGCAGGCAACCAACACACAATCTGAAAAGTCCCTCCTATTATATTTCCCTGCATGAAGAGTTTGTCTTATTAAACAACTTGTGTTGCTCCGTCTTTTTCACAGCCTCAGAAAATCAACAAAATGGATCTGACTTATTTATTTTTTTGTTGTCGTTACTGTTCAGATCGGCAAACCTGGAGGAAGAAGAAAACAAACTGTTCACCGAAGGCCTAGCTTTCTCTCTCTCTTTTTTTTTTTTGTTTTTGTTGTAAAACACCAATAACAACGCATACAAAGCAAATACTGTTGCCGAAGAAGGTTTGGAAAGATGTGTGTGCACATCGGAAGGAGAGGTGGAGGAACATAAACAACGTGACTGATACACTGGAAAAAATAAAATAAAATCAGTCTTTAAAAAGTTCACAGTCTTGCAGCTCCATGTACCGAGGAGAGGCGGGAAGGCGGATGGGTTTGAGGACCGGGACGCCGGAGACGTCACTTCAGCTGCTGCAGGGGAGTTTGCAACGTGGAGTCGGTGAAAAACTTTACACATAAATATTGGAGGCTGCGTTTGCAAGGAACCCCCGGAGGTCAGTTAAATTTCCTCCTTTCACTACAAATCTTGAGTAAATGTTTACTATGATGTGACTTAAAAGATGAGAGAAACCAGATCCAACCATGAAGGCGAGCTAAAGCCCATTTATAAACCACCTTGTAGTGGCAGGCTGATCGCCTCCATGCCACGCTGCATGGACGCAAAACGACTTCAGGGCAACAACTTTAAAATGCGTACTTTTCAATACATCCATGTTTCTTTATTTAAATCATTTGTATTGGTCTGATGTAATAGTCGTAATACCCTCATCAAAATAAATGCTAGAATTATGTTAATCTAAGTGAAATTTTCAATGCAGTACAGGAGTTTTCCTTTTCAAATTACAACTAAACAATTGTAATTTTTTCTTGGTGCAATGTATTGAGATGCACCAGCAATCTGCAGCTGTCAAAAAAATCACTCATATCCCTCATTTTCCAGCATTTATGTTGCTTATTTGTACTGAACAGCAGGGATTCACCTCAAACCCTGCTTGCTCTGCATCATGTCAGTATTACATTTACTACGATGTTGAAAGGCATTCTTCGTTGTGGATTGTTGTTTGATCACACAGCTAAAGCTCATGTGATAGCATAGGGCTTAAACACAAAGTCAACATTCCTGAAAAGGTTCCTGGACTCCTTGAGGAGCGACTGAACAACTCTTCACCAACTCCAGACTTAAACTGAATTCAGAATGAAAAAAGAAAGAAGGAAAAGAGCAACTGAAGTGACATCCAAGTTACATTAGGTTTTTAAAAACACTGAACAGCCTCTTTGAATCCCCTATTCTTCCTCCTCTCCCTTGGATGGACTGAATGATGGATGGATGGATGGACTGACAGATGGATGAATGAGTGTGTTTCAGTCCCATCTTCTTTTTCCATTGCTATTCAAAAACTGAGTTCAGGATTGTAGAGATAGGACTGAACTGGGGCGCACAATGAAGATAATTAATAAATCCACCATGCATAAACACATTTACACAGACACACTCCCAGTTGTCCTGTCATTTCAACATGGAGAGAAGGAGGAAGTGTTCTTGTTCCCCCTCTGCAGATTGTGTTTAGAAATCCTGGACGCAAAACATGGAACATCATGGAGGCTCTTGTCTACGTGGGTGGACTCTGGGAACCCAAGAGGGTCAGAGGTCGGTTCGACGGGCTGGTTTTGGAGGGGAGTTCACATCATCACGTGGCGGCGGCGGTGAAGGGACAAATGGTCAGACCGGGAGAAAGAGCGGTCGCATTCCGTGCAGCGGAAAGGTTTGATTCCTGTGTGCTTGCGGAAGTGTCGGGTGAGCTCGTCGGAGCGGGCGAATCGCCAGGTGCAGCCCTCCCAAGTACAGTGGTACGGCTTCTCCCCTAGAAAGAAACACAAAAATCATTGTTACATAAGCAGGAGCTTCAGGATTCTAAACTATATATAGTTCATACATGGACATCACACCCAAGGAGAATGTGGATGTCTTAACGCCTTCACTTTCCCTCCAGTTTCGCTCTAAAACTGACGCCTGGTGTGCAGTGACACCGATGTGAGCACATATATTCATATAAGCAAACAATAATTAGAGGCGTGTGCATTTAAATCTCACAAACTCAACACATATTCTGTCACAACTCTGATAAACCCTGGATCCTTGCTCCTTAAGGAAATCCAGGAGGCCCAAAAGACATGCAACGTTTTTAGTCTTTCACATGTAAAGTATGTTTTTAACGTGCACACAACTCTGTCCTCAACTTAAAGGTAATGACAGACGGTTGCTTTTTGTCTAATTAGTGTATTTGTTGGATGAAAATCACAACCATCAAATAAAAATAAAAAAACGCAGCAAGAGGCAGAAATCAAAACACAACATGTTAAGGTTTAAGAAAAACAAAAGTTTAATATAATTCAATTTTGTGGAATATGTGCAGTCTTATGGAACTGATAACGGAGTCTCAGTGAATAGACTCCGTTTTCTTCTCTGTCCAACCGAAACTCCTTTGAACCGAGTTTGATTTAGGGACAGAGGTACCAATTAACCAGAGACGGGAGAAACTGAGAGAAACTCCCTACAGGAGAGAGACGGGTGGAAGGCACCGGGCACCTGACTGAAGAGAAGAATTGAATGTTTTAAGTTTCACTTCTCTCTCGCTTTCCTTTACTGATACTTACTCTGATTTTCTAAATAAAATATCTAAAGACAAATGCGCATTTCTCTGATTGATTCAGTGCATCGCTCACTCCTTAACAGATTTTTCCTAAACAGCATTCAAATATGTTTATTTTTTTGCATTTCCGGTAGTATTTCATCGTTTCCTGAGTCACTATGTAACGTATGAAAATATTTAATAGTTTTACATTAGATTTTTTCAGATAAATCCAGTCAAAGCAGCTCGGACCCTTTTTCAGCCACTCACTTGCTTTAAACCATTCACACAGAAGTCTGATTGTGGTCTCATTTAATTATTACTGAGAACGAACAAAACAAAAAAAAGAAAAAATGAATTCAGATTTCAGCCAACAAAATGAAAATTATTGTTAAATGTAAAAATGTTGTTTTTGTTTAAAAGGATGGATGTTTTTGGTGAGATGTGAGCTGGTTGCTTTCCTTTTACCTGTGTGTATCCTCCTGTGGGCTTTGAGGTGAGAGCTCTTGGTATAAACTTTTTTACAGCCTTCATAGTCACACATGTGGATCCGTCGCCTCTTTAGGTCTAGTGTATCGGGATCGACAGGTTCCAAGTCTATAACTGACCTGGGACAGAAAGAGGCGAGGAGGAGTTAGTGATGCTGGACACTGAGAACACAATATCACTTAGTATTTCACTTTTTTTCTTTAATTTCATGCCAGTTTGTGTAACCTCTTTTTAAAATAAAAATTCATATCAACGTATTACAGCAGTCCTGAGTTTATGGAAGTCAAAACATCCCATAAACACAGTCTTCTACCAATACCACCAATACTAATACCACCAATTACTGATTCTATTCAAGTAAAAAAGAAAGTCAATCCAAACTGCCTGTGACTGTTTGGTTGAGTACGGCCCTTTGACTATCAGTGGATTTTACTTCGACTTCATTCAGTTTTTCAGCCATCATCTACCATGTTGGCCTGCTGATCAGGCTCAGGCTTAGACTTCTTTAACAATTTTGGCTTTAGCTCAAGCTGCAATAGTTCAGTATATTTCCACATCTCAGTGAAGGTTCTTCTTTGAATATTTATGGTAATTTAGTTTTCTAACAAGTTCTTCCTTCAGTCGAGCTCATCAGTTTGACTTAGAGAATTCCCTTTGAGTTTTCTCCAAAAATGCAGCTTTTTCTAGTGAAGAGGAAAGTCCTGAAAAGATTTTTGTTGTTGTTTTCCTAAAACACAAGCAGACATCAGTTCTGTGAATATGAATAAACTGGAGGTTCCAATGTTCTAGTTTCATCTCTGCCCAGCAGGTGGCGTCACACATTCACTCTCCAACAGCTTCTCAAAACAACCTGCTGTATTTTACCACTAACCTTTCTCTCTTTGTCATGTATTCAAATCATTCTGTTTATTTTTTATGTCTTCCTCAAATGAACAAGGCCAGTGCTGAAACAGAAACCATCTCTGATCTACTTTTCTCTTTTCTACTGAATTATCTAATTTACAAGCTTTTAGTCATGTCAGAAGATTTTTTGTGGGGTTAATAAATGGTGTAGAGGAACAAAAAAAATTCACTGATCTCCAAGTCCATTCTACAAAGAGGTGTGACGGCAAACTGCATTACGTAACCCTTGTTTACACCCCGGTTCTGGGACAGCCCTGCCCAGCAACACACAGTCGCACAAGCAATCCCTTTTTTTCCCTCTCACACAGACACACAAACGCACAACTGTCCAAATAATCTTCCTTATAAATATAAAATGCCCCACAAATGTGCTGAGTTTTTACAAGGCAGTCTCTCCGTCATGCACACACATGTAGATTACAGAACTGAACAAACCATCAGCGTCCACACCCTGGAAATACTGTTAAGTAACAGCGCCGCGCCCATGCGGGTGTGGCAGAAACTCTGTGCTGATCTTCTAATGAACCCACTGGACACTAACACACACACACACATACACACACAGAAGTGTTTCTGCAACATCTCAGACTTTTTTATGAAGCATGCAGACTGCACCTACAGTCTCTCTGCACACTTTGTCTTCCTGTGTTGCAGCCTGGGCGTCTCCAGTGTGTTCAGCTGTACGGTGGGTTATATAAGGTTATATAAGCACCCAGTCATGGCTTCACTGCAGTAATGTAATGTAATTAGTCAGGAGCCTGGAGGCGAAGGAGGTGACCCACGCAAAGACCAAATTTCTCATAAACCCTGCTGCACATTGGACTCTGTTTCTGACCCTGTTGACTTGTAGTCTGGCTTCTAGAGTCAGCTGACATCACATTAATGGCATATCAACAGCTTCACAGTGACTCACAAAGAAACACTGCACCTTGCACAGTTAATCATGTTTTAATGGTTGTATTCCATGCTGATAGTTGAATTGAAATCATTAGTTGGTCAAGGTGTGCAGAAAAGCTTACATTTGACCATTTGGTGGTTATTTCAGCAGAGAGAATCAATCAGAAGTTATATTGACAATCAAGACGAAAGCAAAAATAAAATGGGCTTAAAGATCATTTTGAAAATGACTTGGAAAAAGACAATATTGTGAAAGCTTCCACTTTAATATTGCGAGAAGGCATTGTGAATGCAATAAGTGCAAAGCTAACCAGCAGGGGGCGACTCCAATGGCTGCAAACATGCTAATTGATAGACCTGGATTTGTGTTTTTATTTTGGTCTAAATCCTCGTTAAACACAGCATTCAAGTGGGATGATCTAACACTTTACTCAGTATATGATGGTCAACAGAAGAGCTGATAGAAGGCCCATAGCATGATCCCTCCACCACCATGCTTGCTACAGTAACACTTTTCTGTTGATGTGCTTTGTGTGAGTTTCTTCAAACAAGGAGCTGTACATTGTGATCAAACATTTCTGTTACGGTCTGATGTAGCAGAAATGGAACAGGACACTCTTCCATAAGTCTAATGTTTCACTTAAATGCAACTTTGCAAATCTTTTCAAACAACATAAAAACAAAGTTGTACCGTCTTCTATTAACTGTAATGAACTTTAACATTGAACAGGGTAAGTGGGATGGATGGATGGATGGATGGATGGATGGATGGATGGATGGATGGATGGATGGATGGATGGATGGATGGATGGATGGATGGATGGATGCGCTCACCCTGCGTCGATGCTCTGGGCGCTGAGGGAGGCCGATCCGGACTCTGTACCGCTCTCTGCGTCGCTGTCACTCTGATACTCCACTGGAGACGTCGAACCCGGCTTTATGCGAACTGCAGGAGAGGAGTGGATGATAGAAAACGTAAATCAGTTGTTCAAACAGACGAGGCGGTGGAGACGGTGGAAGGTGGAAAAGCGGTGGGGATGGGTGGAAAGCAGAGAGTAGAACAGCAGGGGGTTAAGTGGAGAATTACAATGTCAGGATTTAGGCAAGTTGGCAAGACAAAGACTGTCTGAGTCTGAGTGAGTATCGGAGGGTGTGGTCTGCTAAGCTGCAGCATTAATGGATCAATTAATGCAAAACATCATATTAGAATTCCCTTTATGTAGCTTTATCCCTATATTTATTATCATTTTACAGTTTATTTTCAAGTGCAGTAGAGTTAAGGGGAGCTCTTCCTGAAGATTCCTCTTTACTCCCAGAAGCTAATTAGTAATTGAGTGAAAGATAAATCTCTGTGTTGGGTTTCCTGGAGGCTTGGCAAACTGCTAAACTCCTCACAGATGCCTGTTTATCGTGAAGTCGGGAGGCTGTTTGTTTTTCAGCTGTGATCTCCTGATAGTGCAGAGGCATGGCGAGACTTGTTCAGTCTCTCTGCATTCATAGAGATGAAAATTACGTCAGAATCGGTTCTTCTGTGTGAAAATAACAGCCTCTCGTTTCTTAAATTTTTAAAGTCTGAGGTGATTTTTAAGAAAATAAGAAAGTAATAAGAAGCTCCAACTGGTGAAGAACCGACAGAACAGAGCTGCAAAGGTTTATAGATCTGAGCCACATCTATAAACTGACTATATGATCTATAATCAGCTTGTTTCAGCTAAAGCTCTGTAAAACATCAGTGTGCTGCTTGTTCAGAACCAAACAACATAAATGAGCAAATTATTTCATATTTAAATGTTTAATTTATATCTTGATCTTTACTGTCTATGTTTTATTTTTTTCCTGTATGTTTCTCGTTTTGAGAAAAAAAAGAGCGAGAACGCTTTGCAAACAGTCTTCACCCTCTTCAAAATAAGAGCATGAATATAAACATTAACTAGTTGAAGAAATCTTAACAGTTGAAAAACGCAGATGTTGAACTTTATTCAGCTGAACGTTCACAAACAGCCAAGTAAATCATCGCATTAGAACATATCTGGGAAATCTAATTCAGGGGAAGCGAGTTGTGCATTTTCAACATTAGCAAAAGGGCTAAACAAAAAATAGCTTGGTAATTAGCCACTAGAAATATTCTTTTGTGGCTTATTGACCTTGAAACAAATTTCTGTGATTGTCTGCTGGAAAACTTTCAAGCCTGCATCCTTCATCATGGCTGCATAGGCCACAATTACTGTTTAAAAAGGCTTTTATTAGTGTTTTTGTAATATTAGTATTTTCTAGTTTCCAACTTTCACTTTTGAACACTGATACTGAAAATAAATACTTTATCATATTTGATATGTATATATATGATAATATTGCCATTTACTGAGACATTTTTGTTTGTGGGTCAGGCCTTTTGCATGAGAATCCATTCGAGGATCTAAAAACACCCAATCAGAAACACTTGGACGCATTGTTTATAGGTTTCTGTCCAGTCCCAATCAGTTCAAATTAAATAAAACATCTAGTACCCATTTAGGTCCCATTTACTGCCCAGATTTGTCCTGAAATAATTATTTTTGCAATTACGCAACACAGAGACAATCCTATCTGGCGCCCATATGAAAATGTTGGCTGGTTTCTTATCCATCACACAATGCCTCTGTGTAGCTGTCTTATATGACCATTTAGGAACGTGTTGCTGTTGTTTACTTTTATGGACCTTGTTGTGCAGAATTATCTGATGTATTTAACAGTTTTAAGAGCTGCACTCTCCGTTCCTTTGCTTTGAGTTATTTGCTTTATTCAGTCTTGATACTTTTGAAAAGATCAAGCAGCAATACCAGAATGAAGAAAGTAAAAACTTTTTTACACAAGATTGTCATTTTCTATCTGGTAATACAGTGAATGGAGACAGAAGTGACCTCCCCCTCGTCTGCAATCTGCAGGAATGTGGAACCCAACAGTTCAAAGTCTACCCGCCTGAAGAGAGCGGTCAGGGGTGGGGAGGTCTGAGGGGTGATGCAAGGAATTTGGGTGGAGTATATGCATATGCATACGTGGGGAGGGTGACACACAAAAAAAAAGACTTGCTTTTTGTCTCTTGAGACCATCAGGCTCCCCTAGTCTACTGGTTGCTGCAGCTTTTCTTTTCCAAAGGCAGAGAAAGAAACGACCCATCTTGTCTCCCGTCCAGACCCCTGAGCCACTCCCCTCTCCTTCACATCCTTCCTGCTGGACCCTCCCAACTCACAGAGTCACGGAGCTCACTTTCTCTCTGCGCCTTTCCAGCCTTTATCTGTTTGCCTCCCACACACCACCGCGGCACACGAAGCGTCATCTGCCTCCAGCCTGTTCGCTCTGCAGCCACACAAGGCTGAGCTAAACGTCAAAAAGTTTTATCTGTGCGCTGCACATTTTACTTCCAGTGCTGCCAAAAAATGTGGACAGAAATCAAAATATGCAACACAAGGTCTTCAGAATCCACCTGGCCCGATGAACCACACTGACACTGGAAGAAAAAAAATAAGCGGGCGCCTTTCATCTAAATGTAGACATTCAATGGTGTGGAGAATCAGGGGAAATCATCAACAATTTAAACTTGTGTTTAAAGTTTAAACACAAGTTTTGTGATGAACACAAAAGGTATATATTGATATATTGGTATATATTTTAGCAGATTAATTGATTAATCGTCAGAATTATAGCAATTGATTACTATAATAATAATTAGTTACAGCCCTACTTTTGTATGAATGGTTTTGTACTAACAAGGTAGCCTTCCCATATAAACAGTAAAGCTTCAAACAGAAGCTCTACTTTTCTCTCAAGTCAAAAACAGTTTTAACCACCTGAGAAATCCTGACCTGACATTTTTAAAAGGCGCTGCTGGGAACTGAGGGGAAGTAAGAGGGCTAGTTTGAGACATGGATGTAAAAAAAAAAAGATGAAGGAAAAAAACATGATAAATCAGAAAGCTGCAGCTCCTGGCATGTACTGAACGTCACAGGCGGCTGAGGACAAACAGTCCGAGAGCATCTTCAGACCGGTCAGAGCGCCGCAGAGTCTTGTGGATATTTTCCAGAATTATTGCCTCCGTCGTTTACATTCCTGAGTTGAAGCCATGCTGGTTTGAATTAGAAACTAAGGTGAAGCAAACAGGGACTTTACAAAGTTAGTCAAAGAGGTGAAGGCAGGTCTACACCCAGAGATTACTCAAGGATGGGCGACACTTCATTCGACCTCATCCTCACTTCAGTTGGTTGTGACAGAGTGTGCACACATGACGTCATGACAGCCTGACTCCTTTGAAAGTGGTTATATCTTGAATTTCAGGCAATGACAGATTGGCAAAAAAAAAACAAAAATTCAAGATGTTTTCCTAAAACTATCAGTCATCTGTTACCAACGAAGATCTTAACACCAGGTTTCAGGACAGATAAGGGAGGGTGAAGAAAAGTCTCTATATGCTTCATACAGCCAAAGAGGTATTTAGTCGTTCATGCAACTTCCTCTGGTATCTTATTAAAACAACTTCAAAGCTTTGGAAAGGTATTGGCACAGCATTTTCAGCCCATAGCCGGTTAGCATTACTTCAGCTTTGCATCAGTAGTCCAGTCTTTTGGTACCAGAAGCAGGCACCTGTCTTCAGAGGTTTTTGTGTCGTTTCCTACAGTGGTTTATGGTGCAGTGCCACCACAGGCGAGGGTGGGGGGGGGCGTTTTCAAAGGCTTTAGTTTGCAATTTTGGACCCCAATCAAATTGTCAATAAGTTATGAAAGACCAAGGTTAATTAAAACCTTGGGGTTCAGGAGGAGTCTCTAAAAGCACAACAACCCGCTCACCTGATCCTTCTGAGCGCCCATCGCTGCCTATCAGTGGCACTGTGATGGCTGCCGTTGCGACGCCGTCTGTGGGCATGGTGGTGTAAACTACAGGAAGCGACTGCACCACCACAGGGATGGTCTGCAGTTGGCCCACCTTGCTCGGCATGCTGACCGACGGGATTGTATGGATGACGTGGAGAATCTGCTGTCCTCCAGCTCCTTGTGTTGCTAGGATAGAACCTGGAGAGAGGACCTGGCAGGAGAAGATGACGGAGTCAGAAACCTTGCCGTGTGTCTTGTTATGAATAATCGGAGGAGGCAGGAGTTTGTGGTTACCATGGAGCCTATGGATTGTACCGTGGAGGGAACGGGCGTGGCTGAGAGGCCAGGCTGGGACGCGGCGCTGCTGGGCACCGGGTTGACCGTGGAGTTCGTTGTGGAAGCAGAGCGGGGCTTGTTGAGCGACAGGTCGACGGGTTCGGTCTGGTCCTCAGCAGGACTCGAGTGAGGCGAAGACGGCTCCGCCTTGAACTCTGACTTCATCTTCAGGTCTGTGGGCTGGGAGCAGTCATCACCTACATCCGCCTGCTGGGGAAGAAAAGAGGGGAAGAGCTACATTAAAACAAGACGTAGTTTACACATTACACATATCTTATGACATACAGCATTAAATAATAGATCATATTACTAATGTGAATCATGACAAATCAGTACAATAAAGAAGACAGAAGTTTTCAAACAATCTTTTGTAGCTTTTTTCCCAAGAAAATGTGGCCTTTCTCTTACTGTAACAGGCTTATGTTTTTCTTTGTTTTAAAATCAGAAATGCTGAGAAATTAAAGCCTAGTTCTTAACTGAAATAATCAAGTTTTATACGGTAGGCATTTACAAAACTTAAATTTGTTACTCATTGTCAAGTTCTGTCTTGATAAAAAGGCCTTTTAAGTCAAGTTTCAAGGTGCTTATGTGATAAAAACATTGAACAAACAAACCAAACGAACAGTTTAATGGCAAAATAAGACAACTACATCTATAGTTCAGAACTCACTGTTTCTGCAGTTTTACAGTTTTCTGAAAGTTTGTTCCAGATTTGTGAAGCATAGCAACTGAATGCTGCTTTTCAAAGTCTGGGTCTGATTCTGGGGATGCAGAACAGACCGGAAGCAGAAGCCCTGGTGCTGGAAGGTTAAGACAACAGCAGACTAGTTCCTCTGGCAGGTTACTTCACTTATAGCAAGACATTTCGCCCTGTTAGAAGTAAACAATCTGCCAGGAGAACTTGTACTTTTTTTAATCAATATCCAATCATTATTTTGATGAAAAGTTTCTTGTTTTGTGTTACTTCATTGTATAGATAGTTACACTAGAGCCTAGGCAAACATTCTTGGTAAGACTTAGTGTTTTTGCAGTGAAATAGAATAAGATTCAAAATAAAGGGAATTGTATTAAGGCAGACTGTTTAAACTGGAAAACGGTGCAGAAACGATGCCATCAGACGAGCAATGAGCCATCGTAAATATGCATCGTTTAATATTCAGTCTTTTCTCTCAGCAGTAGAAGTGGGAATGCTGGCGATGGGGATCCAATAAGCCTCGTTCTCTGAGCCTCCTTAGAGGAATGGAGCGTTGTTTCTCCTCTCCAACCACCCAGGGCTCAGCTGCCATGCAGCCCCAAAGTACAGCGAACAATGGCTGCTGTGTGGAACGCTGGGAAGAGGGGGAGGTGGATGAGAAAGTGAGACGGACAGAGACAGAAGGCTGCATGGGTATGGAGAGAGACTGGTACAGGCTGAAAGAGAGAGAGAGAGGAGAAGTGGAAGAGGGAACAGCAGTGAGCCTCCAGTCCAGGAATTGGCCTCCATCCAGTTGAGCTGAGCATAGTTTGGCTCTGGGTGAGGAGGAGAGGGTGGAGGCTCTGCTACACCCTTTTATCAGGTCACGCATTCAGCTGGAAGCTGGGTTTATAAAGGTGAACGGATTAACAGACATGTAAACATCAGCTATCCACCTGGACGTCTATGCAAATAACTACAGTCTAACAAGGAAACTATTTGTTCTGCATGTTTGGTTAAATTTGTTACAGATTAACTTCTTTTAAAGGGGTGAGTCTGTCTTCTCTTCCAGCTCCAAAACTAAAATTGTGAATGGAGATTTAAAAGTGCTAATGACCCCCTCTTTGTGTTGGATATATTATCTGTGTTCTCTACGGACGAACTGAGCAGGAAAGAACAAAAAGGAACAGAGGAGGAAAGAAAGAGGAGCTCACAAGACAAGAGGAAAAGAGAAATAGAAGTAAGACAAAGCAAAGGAAAGGAAAGGTTGACAGGTATATCTGAAGTGAATTCAAAATCTAAAATTGTTCAAACTTGGCAAAATCTCCGGAACAGAAGAGAGAAAAAGACCAAAATAAGACAAAGATTATCATAAGCCAAAAAAAAAAAAAAAAGGAAAGCCGTAACGCGATTATAGTGAGACGGTCAAAGGGAAGGAAGAACGGAAACAAAATCCTGAAAAGAAAATCAAGTGTGAAAGAAGTGAGAGAGGCAGGGAAGAAAGAACGAAACAAGAGAAAGAAAGACAGAAAGGAAGGAAGGAAGACAGAGTGGGTGGGAAAGGCCCTGCCGTTTCCATGGAAACTGAGAGCCATCAGCTGACTCCATGTTTTCCGCTCGTTCCACCCACCACCAACTCCCTTCCCTTTCCCTCCCAGCCCGTTCACCTTTCCATCCTTCATCCCTCCATCTCATCCCCCCTTCTTCTCTCTCTCTATTCCAGGACCACACCTCTGACACCTTTCTCTCCCACACCTCTGCCTCTCCCTCCTCAGCATCCCTCGCTCTTTACACCAACCACACCCTCAGTGCCTCACCCTCTCATCCCCATGGCAGCTTTCCTTTCTACCTTCTTGCTCACGTACTTTTTTTTCCTGATTTTCCCCTCTCCTCACGGCTGCTCAGACGATTCTGAGCAGAAATCCACAAACAAAGACTCCGAAAGGATCCATTTCTAACAAAGAGCTGAGGATCTTTTCTGGACTCAAGATGAGATAAAAATTAGAAAAAGAAAAAGAATTTGTAGCTTTTACATGGATTAGTTCACGGGAATCACATGTGGAGATATTAACTGAGTTTGTGTAATTCAAATAATTTCATCGCCTTGAGAAAATATTTAAACAACTTTTTCTACATTTTGTTATTCAATTCAGTTCAAAAATCCTTTTTATATTATAGTAAATATTATAACTAATATCATCCAAGCATCCTCAAAAAGTCATGGATGGTGATGCTGTGGGCAGGAGGAATGTCCTGCAGCAGTCAGTCTTGCAACAATTCTGAAGAAGCCTCTGACTGAAGACGGTTTCTATGACAATATAGTTTAATATTCCACAGTCAGCATGATGCTGCTCCCACCTGTGTTTTTGCTGGCAAAAGCTGGAGAGTATTACTGACAGAGGTTCTTCTTTGTTTGCATTTCAATATTTGCCTAAATCTCATAATCGCTGAGCTCTTGTCTGTGTGTTCTTATGAACAGTCTATCTACAAGCCATTAGGCCTGTCGCAATAAGCAATAAATCAATTCATCAAATGACACATTACTACCAAGAACTGGATAACAAAAGTCTTCTTTCCATTTTGTGCACAGATATTTCATCATTCATTTTATTTATTGTTTTGTTTATTTATTTTAGAAATTTAAAATGTCTTCCAGTGTTAAATGTTCATTAGAATTTAAAGTTTATTGATCTTTGAGAATGGGTTCTTGCATTATTGTGCCATTACCATTAGATTACTTGAAAATGGTCTCAAAAACAACAATGTTATTGTTTATTGCAATAACTTCTGGGACAATTTATCGTTCAGCAAAATTTGTCATCCCGAGAGGCCGATAAGTCACAAGTAAGTGGAATTCCACCAGACAGCCTTTGGGCTTTTAACTGCAATTAGATAAACTAATTGAACTTCTGCTAAGAACTTTCCAGTCAAAGAGACTCACATCAAACTGTCTTTGTTTAAGTCGCAATAAAGTCCCCACACTGGGATGCTCTGAGCTGAAAGCCTTGACTGAGTGTGATGTGTTGTTCCTCTTCATCCGCCTGCATTCCTCAGTTCAAGAGCTCCGCCGTAAAATGGGTCACCCGGTCCTCATCTTGCAATTAATTCATGCAATCCCTAACTCTGTCTGATGTGGCCGGCAGCTGTGACTGCGGCAGCGGAGGAACACACTTGCTCGCCGTCCGCAGGACTTTAATCATCTTGTACTTGCGGCCACACGTTTGGTACCGGTAATGAGTGATTTACGGATGGGCAATAAAGCTCAGCTGTCAGTTGGCCCACAGAGGACGGCTGACACATGTAAGACGTATGACTGCGTTTAATTCATGTGAACAAGGCTGAGGTATTCAGAGCTGGCAGTGGCTTTAAATGACGTTTTAACCGTGTGTGGGTGTGTGTGTGTGTGTGTGTGTGGTTTTAGTGATGGGACTGTAAGCATTTAACAGAGAAACTGGTCAGGTTAGAAGAGGATCAACTAACAGATGCTGAACAGTTTATGTAGCTTACTGGTATATATGTGGAGATTTTTAAGTGTCATTTTATATGCTAACCAATAAATACATGATTATGTCATTTTGAAGCTCTTGGGTAAATAGAAATAATTATTGAACCGACTGACCACAGAATGAGTCCCACAAATCAGATAAAGGCAGCTTGATTATTTTTATATGACTAAACTTCTGTTCACTTTGTTAGATGACATGGAATCAAGATGATGGTCCAGCAGAGACCATCATAAATACATCCATCCATCCAAACAACTGGCGGGCCATGCGTCCGTCCATCCATCCATCCATCCATCCATCCATCCATCCATCCCATCCATCGTCCATCCATCCATCCATCCATCCATCCGTCCATCCATCTGTCCATCCATCCATCCATCCATCCTGAGATTGTGTCTCGCAGATAAGCAAAGCCTTCCTCCTCACCAGTGAGATTCCAGCATCCTCCTGTCCCAGTGAGACAGGGCAGAAAAACCTCCAAACGGAGACATGTAGGAGGAACCTGTAAGACAGATTCCTCCTTACTGCCTCCATTCGAAGGTACACTGGTTTTTCTGGTGGGTTTACTTTCGATCATGAGGGCAGAGATAGTCAGCACAATACAGACATAAAGAGGAAGAGCAAAGAAACGACAGCTGACAACATTCACACAGATGTGGCTCCTGCCACTCCAAAACCAACGAGCGACAAACAGTTTTCAGTTGAGAGCATTGTGCTCTCATTTCCTGCCTTGCTGGATCCACCTGTTTCAGACTGATCCCAGCCAGCGAACCACCAGGCCAGACTTTTTCCTGTTGTTCACTACACACCAAAACACACCAAACCTGGAGGTTCGCTTCGGTCTACAGTGATTTGACAGGAAAGCTGTAAGGCAGTGGGTAGGAAAAGCTCGCTGTCAACAAATGGATTTATAGACAGTTAGTCTGTAAACTCTGTTTGACTGGGAACCAACATTGCAACATTTGTAATATTTTCAGCTGCTGCGGTTCGCTGCACTGACTCAAACAAACCAAACCCTCTGCTCCCCTCCTCACCTTTAGTGGTGCTGCACCAAGAACTACTGAAGAAACCGACACAAAAATCTCTGAAGGAGACACTGAGTGCAAATTTCTACTTCAGGAAATGGAAACAAAAATGCAGTGGGAGTGGTCTACATCACAATCCCACCATGCATTCACACCTGCCCAAATGAATCGGACTTTCTAGGCAAACTAACTAGTTTGATGAAAGTGGAGTAAACAGGGCAGTGTGAGAATGTTTCAATAGCACAGTCTCCACAAAAGGCAGCAAAATTCAGAACTGTTGCTGTTCAGTGAGTCATTTGTTAAGTTTTTAAAATGTGCATAACTATATATAATTAACATTGTTTGAACAGGCTTGCCACACTATGATGGTGAAGAGGTCAACAGTGAGGCCTCACTCATCACTCGTCACTCCACTCCTTGTTTCACACCTCAGTGACAGTTAAAGTGTCACCAGAGGGTTTTTCAAGTTAGAACTCACAGCATACCAGCTTTTAAAACTGCTAAAATATTCCCGCTCTCTCTCTTCCTTGTTCTGAGGTAACGTCTTGCAGGAAAGACGAGTTCTAGAAAACACATTACATTTGCATACAGCTACAGACAGCAGAGCAGTTCCAGAGCCACAACAATGAGAGTCCAAACAGCAAACATAGAGAAGCAGGAACTCATCTTTTCACTCTGATAAATCCAAAAACAACACTGCAACAAGCGTTTTCACCCGTCTCCTGCTTCGTATTCATCCCTTTCATGATTAAAATATCTTGATTCAATCATCGTGCGCGGTAAATCTTTCAGCACTTCATTAGAGGAAGAGCTGGCACAGACCAGTCCTCCGTTTAACCAGAGGAAACAGACTGTTTCTATTGGATCACCACTGCTAGGTATTGTTCTCCTTCAGTTTATAGAAACAATAAAACTAGAATTCGGGCATTCTGGATGATCTTTGATGAACAGCATCAGAGCAGCTTGTGTGCATCAAAGAACATCCCACTGTAGATAGATCTAAAATAATACAACGAATAACCACCTTATTAAAATATTAAACCAAAAAGTGGGCCATGGTTGTTTGTTCTGTTTGAGCTTAAATAACATTTTTTGTTCCATGTTTCAAGAAACATTTTTTGCCTTCAAACTGTAGCTCTGTTTGACTATTTAGCAAATTAGTTTAATTTGGTAAATATAGGAAAACATATATGGGTTTTATTATATCATATAATAAACCTTTCAGTACAGATATCTACATTTTCTTCACAATTTAGGTAATAATTTCACCTTTTTTCTTATATTCTGGATTTTATAAGCAATAAAAATGAGAAAACACAAAAACATGTAGCCTGAGTGGTTTGGTGCAAAACGCCCCACATTTGTTGCTAGAGATATAAACCATTTTTGCCCCAAATTGCGTGAATTTCCTCAGCAGATGACAGTTGAAACCGGCAGCTCAGTTCCCCACAGCTGTCTGCCGGGGCAATTAAAGCAGCAGGGTGTGCGTTTGTCGCTGCTGCCAAGGATCAAAGGCGAGCTGAGCATTTCTCAACCTCTCCAGTTGTTCCGCACCAAACTCTCACATTTCAGAAAAAAAACAACACGTACAGTACGCAAACTGCTTCCTGTCTCAATCAGGACTGCTGCTTCTACTTCCTGGAAGCTTCGCGGCGTAGGAAAAGCGAGCTGCCAACAATGACATCATCATCACCATCATCATCCTCATCATCCTGCAGCAGCAGCAGGAGAAACGCTGCATCCATCCAGTATCTGCACTGCAAAGCCCCAACTCCCCTGAAACGTTGCTGCTCTTTCAGAGTCTGGATGTGAAATCCTCTGAATGGGGTGAAAGCTTGGAAACAAACACACACTAACTAACTCACACGTGGTAAACGCTCAGCAAATAGACCCCGAAGCTCTCACACATGCAAACACACGCACGCACGCACACGCACACAGGCAGGCCTTTGCTGTTTGCTTGTGTGTATTTGTGCATATGAGAAGCACAGATTAGATCCATTCACTGTGTTTGGCTGGCAGGTATTCACTGTGACTGTGTGTGTTGGAAACAGAGAGAGAAAAGGTGGAGGAGGAAGAGGAGGAGCGATGGGGTGGGTTTGGGGGTGGGGATGTTGGTGGGTTAATGGGGGGGGGGGGTTTGAGGGGGTCAGGCTATACAGTCTTTTGGCAACTCCCGCCAGAGCTGTGGTTGCCATGGTGACTGGGCGAGCGGAAGCAGAGCCTCCCCCGACATATCCTATTAGGGTGAGGTAGCGAGGCCAACCAAGAGAGAGAGAGGAGGAAAAAAAGGGGGAAAGAGAAGAAGAGGAGGACTTATGCGAGAAAGTTTGTGAGAGAAAGTAGAAGAAGAAGAAGAAGAAGGATGATGGAGGGAAAGGTGAAGGTGAGATAAAGGTGTGTCCAGAGAATTTTCTCCCAAACTTTTCTTTGCTGCTGCAGTGCCACAGCTGATGAGCTGAATGACCTTTGACCCTGTTCCTTCGCACTGACGAACACTGATTAACCTGCGTGAAGCAAACATGTTTAATCATCAACGCTTTCTCTGCTGCTGGCCAACGTCACTAGCATATGAACTGGAAACACCTGTGATCAATGTATCATCTCTCCATCCATCCATTTGTGAATCCATCATCCATCCATCCCTCCCTCTATAAATCATCAACAAATCCACCCGTCTCCTTCCTCTAAATATATTTTTCTAAAATTCTAAAGCGCTAATTTACTTGGCTGTATGTAAACTTGCAGTTGAATAAAGTTTGACATTTTTGTAGAAGTTTGGATTATTGAATTTTTCAATTACTTACAAGCTTATATTCATGCTCTTATTTTGAAGTGGGTGAAGGCTGTTCACGCAGCAGTTCCATTTCCTCTCTGTTTCTTTTCTCTCCCCAATAACTTTATTTCAAACAAGGAACTGAAATAAAACAAGGACAGCAGGGAACCAGATTTAAACGTCTAGTAGTCTTTCAAGGGCAGATAGAACTTTAATTAAAGTTAGTGTTTTAGCATTAGCCTCTGCTAAATACCATGTTGGTGTAGTGTGTTAGCATTAGCGGAACATATGTTTATAATTAGTGCTTTACAGTTAGCACAATTAGCTTTTTTCTTAACGGTGTCTAAGAAAAAAGATTAGGCCTGAACACAGGCCTGATGTTGTCCTGTGTTCAGATCTACTTGTTGGCCTATTAGCTAACAATGCTAATAGGTCAATCATATGCCAAGTTTAGTGACATATTTCACTTCATTTCCTGATAAATGTTAAATAATAGTTTGAAATTACTTGATTACTGCATTTCCTTTATATATGTGAGAAACTTCTGTTGTATAAAACTGACAATGTGTGAAAGCAGTCATTAAAACAGTTCAAAGTTCACCACAGCTGAGATGTTTTAGCTCTAATTTAGCTGCAAAATAAATATAACCAGATAACAGCAGGTCCACTGGATGCAGATAATGCATGGATGGCATTATCTGGAGGCATTGTCTTTGAGTTAATGAATGTTGCTTTTAATAACTTTATTGCATTTTATAAATAAAATAATTAACCCAATATTTATTGTATAGTTGAATAGAGCTAATCATTAATCCCTTTACAGCTTTTTGCCATTTCTCTGGTGAGATCAGGACCCAGAGAGGAGCTCTCAACGGCTCCTGCTGAGAAGCAAAGTGGGACACTTATTGTTTGCATGCCTCTAACATGTGGGAAGCCACTGGTGCATGTAGCAGCTGTATGGTGGTGTTATTCATTTTCAAGCAGTTACCCAAGGGCACAGACTTTCAGAGTAAACATATAAAAGCGATACTAATGATGGCTCTGATGGTTTTGAAGCATTAAGTAGGATGTTTTAGGTTCTGAACTGCAGGAGGGTCCACTTCCTGGAGACTTTATCTGCGGACAGGAAAGTCCACTCCTCTGTGCTAGAGACAGCCGCAGAGGTGTGGTCAACACACACACACACACACACACACGCACACGCCCTCTGCTTAATGATCCCTTACGCAATACTACTCCACCCAGCCCCCACCCATCACTAACCCAAACCACACCACAACACAAGGGGCTCCACCAGAACCCTCCCCCATTCCCCAACACGTTCAGCCTCATGTGAACAGAAATCGCTCAAAGTTTTTCCAATCAGAAATTTGCTTTCGATCCATCGGACCTTCTGTCGTTTCTGGATGTTATCTTTGTTGTTCTCTGTGCCAAAAGAAAACAGTCCAATAAATGAATAGAGATGGCCAGTAGAACTAAGACAACATTATTTCTCATCTCTGCTCGGCTTTATTAAAAGTACTTTAACCTGAAGGAAGTCAGATTGTGCAGGAAAGTCAGATTGTGCATCTTTTCTATGAGCTTCTATTCGACAAGTTATGACTTTGACCTAAAAATAAATAATATGACCTTGATAATAAGGATGGGACTTAAAATGATATCACAATATTTTGAGATTTTTATTGTGATTTCAATAAAAGTGATGATAAAAAGTATTTCCATGTTCTTTGGGGAAACTTTACTGCATTGCTGTAAAACAGGTTTGTTTAGGACACCAGTTACATAAAGTGGTGTGATTTTTATCATTACACTGCATGGAATAACTGGATTTATTAGCAATTTTGAATTTTTTGATAATGGCGTGGAGAAAATATTAAAAGTAAAAATCATGACAAAAACTCAATTTTGAGGGACTTCACATGTCATTAATTCAAATTCTTATTATAATTACAGGTTTTTCACAAGAAAAAACGAGACAATAAAAGTACAGAATGGGCTAGATCTCAGTCCCAGCTTGTTTCGCATGAACATTACTAGGAAACATGGCAGCCTCAAGCAGAAGCAGATTTATGATCTTCGTTTCCTCGTCTATGATTAAAGGAAAACTGTCATAAATGCTGAGAACCCTGAACTTCGGTGCAGCTGTTCCAGGTGTGACGTTGCTTTATGTCAGTTTCATCAAAATTACAGGAGTCAATGACTGATAATGCAGATGAAAGCAACACTAGTGGAATTAAAAAAATGCATATGTCTTTCAGACTAATACACACAAACTATCCAGAAATATTTAAATGCAAATTTAATCCCCCTTTATTGCACTTTTTTTAAGATCCAGTGGCTGCTAAAACAAATCCTTTAAAAACCCTAGATTTATATCAAATGGAACTTGCTGAAGGCATTTAAATACATGCAATTTTCTGCATTTAGCAAATGTGCAGCACAAGGTCTCTATGTGTCAGCCTAAGTCTGGTCAGTTAATACATTCATAATTTTCCAGCTCAGGCTAAACGAAGGCAAGCCATGACATTTACAGAAGCAGTGTAACCAAACAGCAAATGATGCATCACTGAAACTTTTTGTAATTTATTTTATGATGGTAGAGTCAGTTCAAGCTCGTTCACCTTCATATTTACGATTTTTTGCGCAAAGCTGCTAGATTTCTACAAATAATTTCAAGCTCAAAACAGGCTTTGGAGTCTGCATAGATCATCCTGGAGGCCATCACAACGGCAAGACAGAAAGACAACAACCCTAGAGATGTAATTGTTGCCTCACATCAGCCTGGAAAGGTCCACAGTCATCTCCAAACTATTTGACATCCAAGAACATTTAAACATCGATCCCAACAAATACACAGATCGTGCAACGCAAAAAGTTCCAAGCCCAACTGGGCATGAAAGGTTCACGGTTACATCAACCTAATTAGACGAAGACACGATAGTGGTAAGCTGATGGTTTGGGCTTCATTGCGGCAGCATGAGCCTCTCCAAACACCAATGTACTCTAGAGACAAACTATCATCCCAAACAAAGCAGCACCACCGCAACAGAACTACTGAGGAAGAAAAGAGAACCATCTTTCCATAATGCTGCAGCAAAAAACTGGCAGAAACTTCTAAAACATTAAAGCTGAGCAACTTTTTATCAACAGGACCCTTTAAAGACGCTGTCTGAAACTTGCACGTTTCAACTAAGATGTATAATGTCATTTTTGTCCTGTGTCGTTGCCTCAGTATTGTTTATGCTGTCTTATGACCTCAACTATGTTGCTAATGTTTGTTGTGTACTGGAAACATGTGCTGCTTTATTTTCCAACATGTTCTTCCCTCCCTGACAGGTCATTAGTGTAAACAAGAATGTGTTCTTAATCACTCACCTGGTTAAAAAAAAAAGTTAAATAAAAGAAAAAAATGACTGGTGTAGTCAAAGTCCAGACTTTCTTAAACTACTCAGTTATTGACATACACTACACTCCCTCAACATTCAGACTTTATCTTGATTAACAAAAGAAACAAAACCGCCAGGTCACTATAACCTCGGTTTTCCAAAAATGATTGCAATATTTATAGTGCAATAATAGTGACATATCAATGCAAGTATACAAACTCAAAGATTGATTAAAAAATATTTATCATTTAGCTTAGAGAGAAAAGGCAAAAGTGAAAGGTAGTGTGAACCAAACATGTCTGTAGCATTTTTCAATGATATTCTAGGAAAGCATCTCTTTAATTATTACTGTCCAATGGGAAATTATCAAGCTCATTTTAATTTATCATGCAGTAAAATGATTTATGATAGGATACGCTATGGGTTGTACAACAGTAAGCATCTCTGGTTGTACTCTTTTAAAAACAAAGCACCTTTGTTTTTAAAGATGCTTTGTCTTTCAAATTTTGCAACATGATATGAAAGACAAATAAATCATGTCTTTAAAATCTTGCAACATGGAGGACAAAATGGACAGCAGTCTGCTCTTATCTGACTGTCCACACCCTTCCCCTCCCCTATCTCCTCCCTCCATCTGAAACCTATCCCCGTCTGTCTCCTATTGCTCTATTCCACTTCCTCCAACATATTCTGCGCCCATCCAGGCCGAGGTAATGGCTGCTGTTGCGTGCCTGCGACTGACAAACATCGCCTTATCAATAATCCTCACGCCCTGCATCATATATGCTCTGATAATAACAGGTTATGGTCCTGAAGCCTATCAGCTTCAATATGCAGTTAGAAACGTTAATGTGCAGTAACTTGCCTGTGCCAGCTAAAAAGTGTTCTCCTGCAGGGTGATGTACAGACAGGATTTATGATTATGTTTAATTAGCACACATCAATAATGAGGGTGCAAGATGTTAAATGTGAGCAGATAGAATGATAACAGGTAGGGGGAATTTTCAGATGGTGTATGAAATAAGGTGTTTATGAGCTATCCACTTTGATTCCTTTAAGAATCAAAGTGGATTTCTTTGATTCTCAAATTTCTTCTATTATGCTTCCTTGAACAGGGAGGCTTAGTCTAGGGCTACACAAAACATTGTTGGTTACAGTTTCAATCTTAACTGATGAGATTTTAATCTGATCGAGCTGTTTTAGGCCTCTTGTCACTTTAAATCCAAATAAGTTGCAGCTGGCCACGCCCCTCAACTCAATGTTTACACTCCCATGTGAAAATGGATGTAAACAGGTGCGTAACTATACAATCGTACAAGTTTGAAAAGGAGAAGTAGAGCCTCCTGCACAACCAAGAAGAATGCAAAAAGCAGTTTCTGTATAGTAAGTCAACAACTAAACCCTTGTCTTTTTCAGCAGCCATTGTACAGCGCATACAGCGGTAAAACTAGCTGATTAAACACGATTGAGTTCAGTGTGTTTGCTAAGTAGTGGGTTGGGCTTTACTGCTAATTTGTGAAGCTCTTTACATTAAGTTTTTGAAATAGTTCCTTTTCAAGACACCAAAAAATGTTTAAGTGTTTTTTTTTAAGAAGTTCTGTTGTTTTTAGAAGCAGTAAAAGCCAAAATAGAAGTACAAATGAAAATGCAAAATCAAATAGTTTGTTTTATGTTTTCAATATTCTGATAGAGGCTGAATGTTCCAAGTGGTTAAAACCCAAGTTAAAGGGGGAAAAACGGGTTACCAGGGTGTTTTTAAATCTGCTGTGACCTTAACAAGCTACTGGAAGTATTTGGGTCAATTTCTTTAGAGGTTTTGTCGAGTTTTAAGTGGAACTTTACAGAACATCTTTACCTTGTTTGCTTCTCTGAGGGCAGAAAGCAGTTTGAGGCTTAGCATAGTCTGTAGAGCTCTCACCACAGTTTACAGTGGTAAACTCTATCAAGTGTCTACTTAAAGTAAAAAAAACTAAACTGACTCAAATTTTAAACTTTGCTAAGTTTAAAAGGTTAGGGTGTGTTTCTTTCACAATTGGCTCCTGGTCAGAGCCAAAATGTTCTTAAGCTACAACGATCTTGTAAAGGCTGTCCACATTTTTATAACTTTAAGACTGGACTAAACACAATACCCTTTATTTTGGCTTAAACTAATCTCTACTAAGTCACCTCCAAACTGTACAGAAAGCTGCTGACAAACTCTGAGGAGCGCTACCAGTTTGGATTGATTTGAAACTTTAGATTCTAGGATAAATTTCCGTTAGAAATAAGACTGACCTCTGACCTGGGACGCTTCAAGACTCTGACATTTTTTATTATTTAACTGTCACTTCTGATTTATGTTTTATTTTATTGTACTCATCATAAAGCACTGTGGTTAATGTAGTGGTTATTGTACAGAGCAATACAAATAAATGCATTATTATTATTATTATTATTGTTGTTGTGGTTGTTGGTGTTATTGTTATGCCTTTCTATGAAATGTTAACATGTCTGACAGCCTTAGTTGCGGTTCAGTATTTGCAGATATTTCTATGGAAAGTAACTCCAGAAAATTTGTGAAAAATTTGCCTGTTCACAGATTTTCTTTCCATTGAGCATATCTAAAATATTCAAAAGGAAAAAAATTCCTTCACTGCTGTGAATACCAAGCGACTACTGTATTGATTTTTTGGCTTCATTTTTACTTTCTCAAATTGTTTTAAATCAATAGTAAAAATTAAGGAATAGTAACCCACATAATATCAGGTAATTAGTGGGTCCAGGGCTGTAATGTGGTCATGTTGATTAATTAATTACACAGATTGTATCGCGTTAAATTTTTATTTAACCACAATTTGCTTGTTTTTCTTTTTTTACATGCAAACGTCCTTAGCAGAACCTTTTATTATGTTTCTGGAGTGCCAATAAATCTGACGTGTGAGAGACAACAAAGCTGCTTCTCTTGGCCCACTGGGGGTTCATTTTGCTTCCAAAAATGATTTAAAGGATGCTGGAAAAACTACTATTGTGTTGAAGTTGTGCTCAAAGGAGTTAGCCTATCAGCAACATTATTCTACACGCTGATCTCTAGTCGGGTCAGGAGAGGTCAGGAGTGGTGTCGACCGCTCTCGGTCAAAGGGCGAGCGGCGGCAAACAGCCTGGACAGGTTGACAGTTCAGCAAAGTTATTCAAGCCTAAACTAGCATTTCAATGTTAAACATAATGCTCCGACACAGACGTCCACAGTGCTAACATGATCAGGGGTTCCTGAAACACGGGGAAGCTGAGTGGGCATAGTAGGACTTTGCACCAATCTAATAGAGAAATAACCCAAATAATAGATTAAAAACAATAAATATCTTTGTTGTTGAGCTTATTTGTCTACTTACTTAATAATTTAGCAGCAAAATAGGTTTTTAAATTGAAATTCTGTCAAAAAATGTATTACAGACTCAGCAATTAACTCCATTTAGAGTCTTAATGCCATCCCACCACTAATAATTATACACCAAACGTATGCCCTGCCATCCTCTTGACAAAAACACCCTTCAGTGCAGAAGTATGTAGTGAAGCAGGAAGACTCAAAAGAAGCAGAAGTAAGAGTCTAAAAGTCTAAAAGCTTCAACAGAACAGAACAAAGGAGAATCTGGTCCATGATGAGGTCTCACTATCTATGTGTCACTATCACTATCTCAAAGTCGTTAATCAACTGAGAAAAAATGGTTTACTGTGTCTGTGAACCTTCTGGTTTCGTATAAAAGCCATTCATGGAATAAACTTTCTGAATGTTTTGCTAATTTAAATTCAAACAAAAAGCAAACCTAACTGCTTTCACTCAGAGCTTCGAAGATCTGATGGATCTTTACACCTTCAGTTTGGATTTTTGACTGATTTCTAAAGTTAGGAACTTTCAAAGATATAAAAAAATTTTTTAAAATCACAAAATATTGCTAAAGTGAGAGCAATAAACCAGGATCTTATCTTAAACCCTGTGAGGGCTCAACTGGTTCTAACTCGTCAGAACCTGCAACCACACCTGCTGACGCCTAGCTACGCCCAACTCATTCTCCTCCATCACTTCTTCAATCCACCAATCATCTCCACCCAAAACCCCACCTCTCCTTCCTCCCTCCTCCACCTCTTCCTCACCGTGCACTCCATCTCCTCTGGCTCTGGTTTGATCTGTATTGAGGGCATGTCTCTCCGGCCTTGTGCCTCCTTCTCCTCTTCCGTTTCCTCCTGCTTCACCCTGACGGTGAGCGTCCCCACCTCCTTCAGCTTCTCCTCTTCCTCGTGCGGCGGCCGAGGCCCAGTCGCCAGCTCCTCCTCCTCCTCCTGCTCTCGTCGGGCGGCGGGGGGCGGAGGTGAGGACGGCGGCTGCCGGGTCACGGCGCTCTGCTTGGCCGGGCTCTTCTGCTTCTTTCGGGCACCAGCGGCACTCTTCTTCTGCTTTGGAGTCGACTGGCACTGAGGAAGAGGAGGAGAGGCAGACGATTAGTTAGGCAGAGGAAGGTACAAATTGTGCAGAAGATGCAGAGGACAGGAAGGTGGTGATAGGGGAGGAGGTGATTAAGGGGAGAGGGAGGGGGAGGGGTCAGAGGAAGGTAAAGAAAAAAGTTTGAAGCCAGAGAAAGGGGGTGAAAAATGGGAGAAAACTAAGAAAAAAGGAAAAAGTAGAAAGGAACCTGTAAGCTGGAGTTTAAAGGCAAAAGAGCTGATAACAAGCTTTACCTCCTCTCTAGAAATCAGCCAGAAGAGGGCTCACACACACTCACAGTTTCAAAAAAAAAGAGGGGAAATGTAAAGCTAAAGTACAAGAAGAGAGGAGAGAAGAAGAGGCAGAGAAACAAAGGCCTAAATCCTGAGGCTGACACTGAGGGAATGAGAACGAAAGAGAAATAACAGACAGAGCAGGGAGGAGTAGCCATGAACTGACCCCTCCCTCCCTTTCAGTGGCAGGCAGGCAGACACACCCTTTTCTGGAAGTCTAGCTGCAATACACACACACACACACACACGCACACCGCTATACGCACACACACGCATTCAGAGAGCACTGGGGAGTGCCAAGGCAGAGGGACGCAAGCACACACACACACACACACCCCTTCAGGAGGAGAAGCAACACACCCCAGCTCCTCTGGCTTAATCTGCTGTCCATTTCCTCTTCCTTCAAAAGTTAAACTATCAGACAATCATCAGCTTTCCCACAAAATATCAGGGAGCAGAAACTTTTGACGAGTAAATCCCAAAAAGATCAACTTCAAGGGTTTTGAGGTGAATATGTCTACAGGTTTAGGGGATAGTTTAGTTTAAATTGTTTGCTTTTACTTCAACTTCAATAAAGCAACGTTTTCTCTTTTATTCTGTTAAAGTTTCTCATGAACAGGCTGGAAAAAACGCTGTACACAAAGGGGAAAAGGAAAGAACAAAAAAACAAGAACATTTTAACGGCAGAAGACAATTTTTGCCAAAAAAAAACTGTGTCCTGAAAGAGTATTCAGACCCTTCAAACTTTTTCTAATACATCTAAAATCTTGTTGAAAGAAAGTCATAGGAAGCCCTGTTTGCCACAAGCTACATAGGAGAAACAGCAAACATGTTAAAGGAGGAGTTTTAATCAGATAAGAACAGAATTAATCCTTTTTGGGAATCAAAACAAAACGCTGGGAAATTAGCACTTCAACTGCTTTAGTCTGACTCCTGTTCATTTTCCTAGGAAGTCCGATTCGTTTGGGGAGGTGTGAATTCGTAGTTGAACTCTGATGCGGACCAAAAAAAGTGAACTAAAGTCTTGATTCAGTTAACGTGAACTCCAGTGCGGTTTGAATCAAAATGCAAACTCCAAGTGGACAGGAGAGCGCTCCAAAAGGAAGTGGACTAAAGCACAGGGCATTCTGGGTAAATAACACCAAAACAAACACACACATTTGGCACTAGCGGAAGAAATGGCTCATGGTCTTATACCAAAAACAAAAAAGAAATATTGCAACAAATAAATTCTGATGCTACTCCATTTTTCTATACATTTCATGAAGTAGGAAGTTTTTATGTTGTTCTTGGTGCAGCGCTTGGTACAGAGTGGAACAAGTTTTTCAAAGGGTTTGGTTTGTTTGACACAGTGTAGTGCAAAAGAAAACAGCAGCAGCCGAAAATATAACTAATGTTGCAATTTTGGTCCCCAATCGAACACTGGACATCATCACAGAGAGACACTAAGCTGGCAGCATCATGCTGTGGATGCTTTAGAAGGGCTGCAAAAGACATGAAACCCTAAACACACAGCTGGAGATCTAAAGTGACGTCTCTGCACGTAAAGGCAATTCTATAAATTATTGACTCAGGTGAGCGAAATATAAAAGCACACCACACTTTTCAGAATTGTAATCATTTAAAAAAGAGAAACCATGTCAATCTTCTCCTTCCAGTTCACAAATAAATACAATTTGTGATGATTGATCAAATAAAAAGTCAAAGCAGTGTGAATACTAAAAGTACTGTAACAACATCCCAGAATTGTTCACAGCTTTAATCAGTGTAGTAAAAACATTGCGCCGTTTTAGTTGGTGCCGCAGGTCATGACCCCTGCTTGGACTTTTAAAACATGCTGACTTGTCTACTTTCTGTTTTGCTTCTCTATATTTTCAGCTGATGCTAGTGTGAATGCAACTACAGGCCTGGTTCCTGAGTATGAGATTAATAATCTAATGTTGTGAGGTCAGCACATTCACACACATACGTCTTATACAAAAAACACTGCGTTGGTGCAATCAGACCATCAGTACAAAGCATCTTATGTTCAAGTTCAAGCAAGGCTAAACAGGTAGAGGTTAAAGCAAAACTGCTTGATCTAAGTGATTAGTATAAACCTACTAATTGTAAATATAGGTGCTTATTTGGAAACTAACTTTTCTGTTTTTTTGCTGTGTTTTTTCTTGTTCCTGTGAGCCTGAACCATGGTGCTGAGTTTTATGTTGGTATGTTACCCAGCCGCAGCAGATTCCACAGTGAGGTGGGGCCTTAGTTAATCAGGCCGGGTGTGGCTGTAAGCACCGCCCCTCTCACACTCCCGTGCAGAGGACACACACACACAAGTCCCCCTCCCCAGGTCTATTGTGGCCAGACAGAGCCCCCTCTGTGTCTCTAAACAAAGGTAAATGCAGCTTGATGCATTACCTTCCCCCCAAACCAACAACACAAGCCAAAAACGGAAAATGTCCGATATTTCACTGGACTCCCATAGATGAAAGTATATTTTTGGTGTGAACAACAAATGACTTCTTAGGAATAAAGTCTCTTGTGTTGGCATTTTGTCCTAGAATTAAACATGACACAGAAAAGTTATTTCTAAGAAAGCAGCAACACAATCAGGATGTACATATCACTGCACCACAATGGCATGACTTCATCTATAGTGGTATGTGTTTCAGTTCTGCTTCCAGTAAGCTTGAACATGAAGGCAAAAAAGGCTTCAACTATTTGTGATCAGATTTTTTTTTTTACCCTTTGCAATTTGTTTGGAGAGTTTGAACCAATATTTTCTCCAAAAAAAACAAGATTTCCATTGTAATTTTTTAGTGACTGGTAACATCTCATCCACCATTCATCGTGCCCCAGTACATTCAGTCCCACCAATGGCAGATGACAAGATAAAGCTCAAGCTAGATAATCAAACTAGACTCTGTGAGATAAGGTCATTTGCAGGTTGAAAAGTAAACTGCTGCATTAAAACTACAGTATGTGAATTTTAGGCTAAATTGGATTTTTTAAGCAGAAAATACATTTTGAAAAACTCTCCAATAAACTTTTAGCAAAGCAACACCAGTTACCTGTAAAGGCTCAGTATTTAGGTAAATATGACTTTTTTTTATAGAAAGGATAAAACTTGTATCAGCAATTTTAAGCCATCTAATTCAAAGTGTTAAAATCTCATTATATTACCCTCATTTTATCCTGGTGAACCTATGGACTGTAGAACCCAGCAGGATTGTTTCCTCAGATGTAACTCCATATACTGAAGGTATTTGTCTCATGATAATGCCTCCTGTCTAACTAATGGTAAACTGCTAATGCTATATGTCTAATTAAAGCTGACGTCTTTTACTGACCACTGCCAACATGTGTCAGACAAATACTAATGTGATCTGCTGTTTTTCCATCTCTAGCTAAGTTGTCTATCCAGCTAAAGCTAATGCCGTCTGTGGAACTAAATTTAATATACATTATGTCTAGCTAAAGGTAATAGTCTATATCTTACATTAATCCTATATGTTTACCTAATCTAATGGTATCCAACTTGCTAAAGCTAATGCTATTTTTTCAACTAATGCTAAGTGAATCTAATGTGATCTCGCTAACTAAAGATAACATGTGTGAAATTAACTAATGCTAATGCTGTGTTTTTAATGCTATCCCTTAAAATAATGCAAAAACTATCTGCCTTACATCAAAATCTGAAGAAAATATTGTAACCTGAGTTTCTTTTTGGATTAAATAAGTTCGATTAGACATACTGAAGTCATTACTGGTTACATCATTTGCTGTGGAAGCTCTGTTGGTGAATATTAATCTACAAGAGGTCATTGCTATATTTGGTGCTATTGTTGTAAATTTTATTTCCATTTGATTAAAAACATAATCTATAAATAATTAAATAATGAAGTAGCTAATTTTCCAAAACATAAAAAAACACATGAAGAAATAGAGCAGAAATGTGTCTACTTTGATTTTCATCACACAGTCAGTCTGCTTTGTTAACAAGCAAATCTTTTCATTTTTGTTCCCCCTCCGTTCCCTCCACCCTCACATACACACAACTAGGCCTGCTTAACCAAATAACATTTAAAGACAGTCTGGAGACTAGGACTGAGGTTTATCTGCAGTCATTTACAAGACACTGAGGGCGACATACAAGTGTCACTACTCATGTGTAATGAAAACAGTTTGGAGCTGATCAGGGCAACCCATGCTCAATAAAAAGGAACAATTGAAAAGAAGCAAGAGCACCTCTGAATGTTAGTCCCTTCAAAAATGTTTTGGATTTAAAATATGCATGGTGTAAACATAACAGGATCAAATCGGATTTGCAAATAATTCTTGAGTGTTTAACTTAAGTCTGTCTGGCTTTCTAGATGGATGGGGTTAAGTGTTAATGTGAACATTAAAAGAAGAGACTTCAAGTCAGCTGGATGGCGTTTCAGCTTGCAGATCACACACATGTTCTCACTGCAAACAGATCGAAGCAAACACTGAGAATCTTCAGCAAATCCAACTTGATCCACATCTGCCGTCCAACAAGGCAGTAGAGGGGAAGGAGCGCACCGAGGGGGGCCAAGAGCTTGATCTGTGTGTGTGTGCATGAATGTGAAGACCAGCACTAACGAGTAGCGTAGTGATAGTGAGAGACTGTGGTAAGCCTATGCGCATGTTGTGTGCATAAATGAGGACTGACAAGATGCTTGTGTGTGAATCCCCCACCCAGGAGGAGGGGGTCCCACTGTGGAGTTCCAGGAATAAAAAAGGGTGGGGTGGGTGTGACCCTGTCAGCCTCTGATCCCACCACAGGAAGTTGGGATGGGGGTAGCTGGGATGAGGAAGATTGCAAGAGGAAAAAAGAGAAGGCCACAGATATTCTTCACTTCTTTATCTGTCACTTCTTGGCTAAAAAGGATTTTGCCTACTTACAAATATCTTCTGTTTTTGTTTTTTAAAGTGGCAGTATTATGTATTTTCCATGCACATTGTGCTATTTTATAGCACAGTCACGTAAATGTTATCTTCATTTATTATAAAAATGCTATATCTATCAAATATGACAAAGTCAAAAACGAATTTGACTTTGCAACCTGTCTTGAAATTGGGTCTGTCTCTTTAAAACCTCCTGCTTTTTCTGAAACTTCATCCCAACATGTGTTCTCTATTAACCCTTTAACAACATTTTTACCAGTGTTGCACAGCATTGTATAACAAGTTCAGGATCTGCAGTTCCACCCCGGTGTTTGCTAACTGTTTCTGGCTAGTCTGAAGGAGCTAGTTAACATTTGCCAAAAAGAAAAGAAATTGTCTTGACAATACCCAAGAACTTTGAGAAAATTATTTTTGGATTAACAAAGCAGATTTTTTTTTTGGTGCATTCTGTCACATCTGACATACAACTGACACTGCATTTCAGAAAAGGGTTAACACAAACATGGTGGAGGTTGTATGATGGTCCAGCTGCTTTGCTTCATAAATGTCTGACCACCTGTTTGTAGCAAGAAGTTGGATTATACGGCAGAACAATGATCCAAATCACACCAGCAGATTCTCTTGTGAATATTCAAAATTAGAAATAAGAAAATAAGGTTTTGAAATGGCCTACTCAAAGCCTGGATTTCCAGTCTGATCCAGTTAATAAACTGGTCATTTCTGCTTTCACAAACATTTTATGGCAGTCGTTTCGACAAAATATGGCACAGCCAGTAGGGGGGCAATTACTTTTTCACAGGTTGGTGTGGATAATCTTATCTGTTCATAACCAAAACCGTCCTTTAAAAAATGTTTTTTGTTTTATTTATGTCATGTTATTTTTGTCTGATGATCTGAAACATTTAAGAGTGACAGAAAAGCAAACACGGAACACTGCAAAAACACAAAACCTTAGCAAGTTTTAGTCCAGTTTCTTAAGCAATTATCTTAGGACAATTGAAATAAAACAGAGCTTATCATCAAGCAACTTTTAAGCAAGATATTGGAGCTTGATTTAAGTCAACAATTCCTTAATACTGATCAAAAAAACACCAACTCCACTGACAGATTATTTCACTTAAAAAATACATTTCCCATGCTATGGATAATAAGGAACTGTCAAAAATATGCTCATTAATCTTGCTGGAAAGTTATTTGTAAGTTAGTTTTGTCTTACTTCAAACATATTAAGATATTTGCACTAGAAACTAGACCAAACATTTTGTAAAACTTTGCATTTCTGCAGGGAAGAAATTCATTAAAGAGCACGTAAAGATTTAAATGAATTAATAATTTAGTTCACAACATTCTCACTCAACAAATACATGGTATCCCACCTATTGTGACAAAAACAATCCAGGTGCATTTTGCTCGTAGTAAAACTGTTTCTAAATTGTTGAATATGGCCCCTGAGTTTTAGATTACAGTATCTCACAGGGCAAAAACAAGTCAAAGATGGCTAAAAACAAAAACATGTTCATTCAGCATCAACAATTTGCAAATGTCAACCGGATCCTGCATCTCAGATATGTCAAGAAACAAGCCTAATCCAGAGAGGCTCCTCACACCGGACGTAAAGAGTCCTGACAACGTCCTGGTGCCAGACACCACAGGACTTCCCCCGAGGTCCCAACTCCATGCCCCAATGGATCAGGGCTGATTTGGCAGCACAACGGGGGCACATATGTTAAAGACAATGCATGTTGACTCTGATCTTTGCAGGCTCAAGCAAAAGCTGCCTTCTCCTTCAGTTTTATAAATGGAGACTGACAAAAGAAAGGCATAAACAAAATCACCACTCAAAAAAAAAAGAATTTTGTCCATAAAGAGGGGACTATAAACAGTTTAAAACCCTCCTGGTTTGATAATAAAACAGACAGGTTGTTATTAACCAGTAACAGACCAGAGTCCACCCTTCAAGGAAAGAAAATGCTCTATCAGAGCTGTGGTCTGTGGCTCAATGACTGTAAATACTTGCTCAACGGTAGCATTAAGTAAGAACAGACAAAACCAGCAGCCAGCCATTTTTTTTCATTTACTGTCAAGAAACATTAGAGAATCCATATGTAATGAGACCCAAGTCTCAGACCTCAAGTCTTTAGAGTGTAAGGTAACTACCAGGTCTTTGTGATTGAAGTGTCTCAAGTCTCAAGTCTACAACTTATGGCACATTGGCAAAGCAGAAAAATGCATGTTTGTGTCACATTCAGGCACTTTTTGCCTGTTTGTGACCCATTTTTCACATCAATCTGTACGGCCAACTTCTAAACTTTTCACTCACCCATAAATCTGATTTCCCATATGTGGTGCTAAACCAAATACATATCCAATAGTTTGTAAAGGTCATGTCACACCCAACTTTTTTGTTATCGCCATGAGACATCTGAATTAAGCCTCAAGACTTGTTGTGAATGTAGCCTTAGACATTAAACCTTTAAATCCTAAACAGAGCGCTGGCGATCCAGCCAAATTAGCAGTACCGTAATTCCACCACACTTTGCGCTATCTGAACATTTCCAAACGTTTTTTGAAAGGGAAGACGTTGCGCTTCCCACCCATTATTACAGTAATTTCACCCCCGAAATTAGCACACCTAAATTAATCTGAGGGCGCCCTTTTAATAGATGGTAAATTGCGAAAATAACTTGCTAGATATTGAAAGTTTCAGTTGTTATGCATAAATGGGCAAATGTATTTACTCACAGGTCATTTAAAGAACTGCATACAATCAAAATAAGCAGAAATATTAAATTTAGGACATTGAAGGTTTAATTAGCATGTTTAAAATTAATGAAACTGCAGAAAACATTTTTTTTAGAAATAGCTCCTCCTGGTGGGAACCAAAATCACTACAACTTTTAAATTTTTAAATCAGCTCACATATTTATTTGAAGGTATTCATCTGTTTTTTTTATATATTAGCAAAAACAAACTTAATAGGAATGAAGTCCTACTGACCCAACAGCTGCAATAGTACAACCAAAACTAGCAGCTGTAAAATAAACTGCATGCAATAATCATAGCAAACAATGAAGTGATTATAATAAACTACTCCTTAGTGATTAATTTTAGCTGTCACAAATCAAGGTAAGTCAAAAATAACACGGAGCACTGGCTGTGTCTGGGCTTCATAACAGGCCAATCTCCACATTTTTTAAAACCTATTTTTATCCTCTGAAGGCTGGCTGAGCGTGAACTGAACGCTCTGCTTCATCCTCATACGAACCCACACATTCACACCCGCTCAGAACAACCAGTCTGCTGCTGCAAAGCTGCAAAGATCTGATGAGAACTCAGAGTCATGCTGTATGTAAGTTTGTGACAGAAGTTTTTTCCATTTCCGTTCTGTGCCCAGTAGTCTGGGTTTCAACCCTTGTTCAACTCTGTTCTCGTGAATAATTTTGAGCGTCATGCAGAGCAGTTGGTAATGAAATTAACTGCATGTTTAAGCCTTATTTGATGAATTTTGCAGATGAAGAAGGAGGATACTGTGCAAAAACACACTTATTTTTTTTGCAGTGCGCGAGCCAGAGAGGGTGGGACTGGGAGACTATCTGGGTCAGCGCTCCCTTCTGTCGCTGCTGCCTCTCTACAAACCCCCTCCGGCTTTGTGTGTGTGTGAGTGCGCGCACGTGTGGGTTGGGAGGGGGGAGGGTGGGACTACCCCAGGCAGCCGCTGCGTTCATGCCCTCACTTCGTTCCCATGCATGCTCGCATATGTGCACAGCTTTCACTTGTGGTCAAGGGTTTCTTGAAAAAGTTCTCAAAAGAAACACATTCACAGGCACCTGGACACAAAATCTGCACAGAAAATAATTGGGTTTCCATTTTTCTTTCTGTATTCAACTGCTGCTGGGGATTCCTGTCATTTTACGATACTAAAAGAGAGAAATAAAAAACCAAACAAGGCGAACGGATTTTCCCTCCTAATAACGGCTTTTTTTCATTCCACTGGGGGTTCAATCTAAGTTCACAGCACTGCCAAACATTCTGCAATGCAATTCACAGATGGAACAATGTCACAGTTTATCATCAAACTAAATGTTTACGCAGTGAAACCTGGTAGTCAGTTAGATTTTATCATTGTCGGGATTGCTTACCAACAAATCAAAAGAGCCAGAAGTGAACAGGTGCAACTAGAGTGACTAATAATCATACTAGTCAATGATTATTCATTGACTAATCATCCTAGTCAATGATTATTCATTGACTAGTAATGGTGAGTGTTGGCGTGGAAAATGCTTCACTTTCACACATACCCTTTGCTGGTTGGTTGCTTATATTTTTGTTCACGGTGCTCCAAGATAGCGCAACTTTAATTTGAATGAAAAGCTTCAAAGCCTCAGCACCTCTCGGTTTGAGAACAAAAATCAACTGGAGATGTTGAAGCTGGTAATGTTGCAAGAGATGTTGGATTTCTTCAAGCTAATGGAGGTAAGTTTGCTAGAAAATAATAAGTAGGTCAGGTCTGGGGTATGACGAGCGGTAAAATCGTGCAAAAATGTAACAAAAAACTATAGTGTGCTTGAATCATCCAGCTATTGACTATCCAATCTGCCATTGTGTGGGGTTTGTTAAACTTTTATTCTCTGAAAACTGTCCTGTGGTGCAACAGGGCTTTGTATCTGTAACTCTAACATTCACATAAACATCATTACTGCAACTACATTCTTGGACTCTGAGCCAATTGACACAGTTCAGTTAAAATTGAATCATTTTATGCTAATTGTTATATTTTCCCCACACTTGTTAAAAAATGCTCAAGCAGTTATTTTCCCAGCACTACTGGGAGAATAACTATTATGCTGTTAAATATTGTTAGAAAATAATTTTTGCATACATGAATGTTAGCATCCTAGAGCTAACTTCAGTTTTATTAATGCTAAACTTAGCATGCTAATAGCAACAGAATTTTGTTGTTGCTAACACTGAAAGGATAATTTTTATGTGTAATTCATACAGTCCAAACTTCCATAAAAAATATAATCAGCCATGTCTCATATCAGTCACTACTCAAAAACAGCTTTAGGTGGTGATAACTGTATTCTAGATGGTGCACATGTCAAACTGAACCAGATTGGTTCAGAAACAACATGGCCCTCCAGATATTTGGGACTAGATACTGATATGTTTTTTTTTAACCTTATTTAAATCCAATAAAAGGTTCACATTTAAAGGATTGTTTTATTCGTTTATTCTTTAAAGTCACTATATAATTGTTGAGTTGCAACAACAAGGTTCAGTTTTCTGAACGGGTCGTACTTTGGATAGAAGAGGACATGCACCAGATTAGTCTGCTGGAGAACAGGGAGGTCAGTTTCCATTGGTTTCCAGCTGAGGGTCCAAACATTGCACAACTCCTGTAACTGGAGTCCCTAGCACACACACACACAGGGCCACACAGGGAGGGGCCTGAGCCCCTCCCTGTGTGGCCTCAGCCCTGAGAGGCAAAGGACAAACTTCTTCGTACAAGATCAAGGGTGTGAAGAAAATTCTAGCGAAACTCACAGTTGTGCTAGCTATCATGGCCACAAGGTTTTGGTTTGAGAGTCCTTCATCTCAAAAACTTAATATAAATTTACAGAAGGCCACTACTTTAGCTCAGCAAATCCTTCACCTCCCCGTCTCAATTTTCTTCCTTCTCTTGCCCTCCTGCGCTTTGTGCTGTGTGTTTGCTTGCAAGGGTGGGGTTTGATTAATAAGTGACATAGATGAGATGGGCAGATGGGCGGTGGCTGGTTGGCTGCAAGTCTACAAAAAATACTTCACTAAAACACCAAAACCTCAATGTAGTCCCAAATATTTAATCTTTTTGGAAGTTAAGTCTCTTGGAATTTCCAAAAGGTCCTGAAGACTTCATCTAGATTTATGTTGTTCAGTTGGGCATTCAGAGAAAAATTATAAGCATTTAGGCCTTTAAGTCTCAGACTGAAGGTTGTTCACTACATGTGAGACAACTACATACAGCAATCAAAGTAAATGAGGAATATAACCTGCAGGTAAATATGCTCGGGAATGATATGCTTAAGGGATGTGCAAGGACTTAAAAATTATTTTTGGAGCATTAACATTAACATTAACCAGTTCTCCCCCAGCCAGATTTGTCTGCATGTGCAGTTTTACCTCTGCAAGCCACACCTGTCTAGCTACTGCGCACAAGAGGTTTGATTCACAACAGACTGCATTTGATGATTAGTCCATGACTGTATGAGCGAAGGCAATATTTTTAAGTCCTTAAAAAAACATCTCAGCCACCATTTTCAACCCAGTTGAGGACATAATACTTGAAGAGATGCAAATAGATTAATCCCCCAGTCAACTCTTAAGCTCCAAACTTTTGTCAATTGTGGCAGATGAGAGCATGCAGCATCAACTGGTTGGAGCAGCCCGCATCCAACAAGAGAAACTGGGTACACGCAAAATGACATCATCGGAGAACCAACCACAGTTCCTGCACGCTCATGGTCCACCCAAGTTCCCACATTCCCACCAACATAGTGAGGAACTCACTGCCAACAGAGACACACCCTACTCAACTACAACCAAACCAGACATTAACTGGCTAGAGTGAGACGTGACAATGGAGAAGGGGCCTTTAAAAGTATGTGTATGCTGACCTCACAAGAGGGTTGAAATCAGAACTACAGGCAGATTGGGCATGGAATTGCAATAGGTACTGTAGAAAACCTTTAAAAAAAACTATAGGCATTTCGTTCTATCCTGTCCTCTCAAACTCTGGAGGTAGTCTCTTTTGAACCCTGCTTGGTGACAGTGAGTGAGCATTGTCATCTCGGACGATAGAGATTGGTCCCTAAGAGGGGAGGGACAGGATTTCCACTGGTTATTGAGGCTCATCTCGATAATAGTCTTGTTTTTCCAGTTGTGTTTGTGTCTGCCTCCATCAAAAGTTGCTCAGCATTGGTAGAGAGGATGAGGTGAATTTTTCATGCTGCTACTCAACACAAAAATACATTTTCCTTGTGAATGCCCACTAATTCATCCCCTATGTTGCATATAATTGCAGGGCTGCAGTGGGGGCTGGTCCCCATCTCCAGCGATCATTGGGCCAAACACGAGGTACACCCTGGACATATTGCCAGGGTTTCTTTGTGTTGCAACAGGACAACACAAAGACACAAACAGGACAAACAACCACAAACACTCTCATATATAAGGTACATTTAAAGACTAGTTAACTTAACAGTCATGTTTTTGAGCCAGAATACCTGGAGAGAATCAAAGCGCGTACATGGAGAACAAACAACCTAAATGCCGTGCAAATTTGACATTATTTAAAGTTTTTAAGTAAATACTAATGCCACACCCGAGAAAGCTGGTTGAAGAATGGGATGAAGAGTGTGTGACCAGACAAGGAGAGAAGAAGCCAGGCTGTTAATGCTGTGTACAGTTCTCCAACTTTTGAGGACCCTGTTTGTTGAATGAATTAACTATTGAATCACCAACATGTGTTGTTTCTCCAACATTAACCATCTAATCCAATAAACAAGATCAAACAAGAGTCAATAGTGAAATAAGTTGTGATAAATGCACATTGCAGCTGAAAAATGCATCATTCTGGTCTTTCACATTGGTTGCATTTTGATGCTGTAGTAGTCAAAACATCAACATACGGGCGAGGCCATACGCCAGTTGGCTTTCACTTTCAGAGTTTCAGTAATGTGGAGCAGCAAGAATGTCTACAGAAAATGCAACCAGTTTTGGTTTTCTTTTCAAGTGAAGTTTGCTTTCAGACACACATTCAATAGTCCACAGATGAACAGGAAGGAAGAGGTTCCTTAATGATGCTGTATATCTACTCAAACCAAACTACTGTTTTATATTTTGATGCTCTTAATCTAATGCATATTCCACATTTCTGTTGTAAAAATCTCTTATTGACAAGTTCTGAACAACGTTGCTTATATGTATATTTTTTAGTAAAGTTTCTATTTTCATGTGCATCTGTATAAACATCAGATCTTTCTGTGTTCTTAAACAGAACACAGAAAGAAAATAAATATGCCTAAGTAAATATTGTCCTGTTTATTAAACATTTATTTTTAGATTTTACTTATTATGTATTTCTACTCGCACTTCGCTTTGCTTCTTATACTCAGGAATTTCACTCCAAAGGGACAAATAAATGAATGTTATATTTAATTCCGATCTGAAAATATCATGATTAACCTTTTTTCCATAAGATTCTTGAAATTATGAAGTATTTAATGAGCTGCTGGAGAAAGTTCCAACGTGATCAAGGTTTTATCTGCCTGTATGTGGTGCAACCAATCAAGCATTCTTAGCTCGATTGTTGTGTGACAAGCTTGTGGTGTGATAAGGTTGTGGTGCTAGATGTATTTATTTATTTATATCACCCAAGGATTTAAAATTTTTTAAAATAGAGTTCTGAGATGTTGTTTTCTTAACTGAGCGCTCTTAATTTAAATCAACATTGGTGTGAGCCTAACAAATTCTGTAAATCTTTTGAAATTGATCTGCTGTAAATGGGCTAGTTGTTATGTATGATGAATGTAAATTGATTTACATTCCATTTCTTCAGTAGCACACATGATTTTTATTTGCGGACACGTGTTACTGAAACTTTAGCAATGTCTCTACTGCTGGAGTATTAATGAAAAAACCTCTATGCAACTTTTTTGATTATGATATTTTCTGTATAACTTCATAACTTCATCATTCAGATGAGAAACAATTTCTAGCATCCGCTCCTGCAATACGCAACAGAAAAAAGGTGAGCAGACACTCATTCCAGTTGCATCACATCGCTGATAAAGTCCCAAATAGCACAGGAACTACAACAGGCTACTTCTGCTTCACATCGAGCCACACAGAACAAACTTATCTCAGTCCTCCAGCCACTCCCTGACAGTTTCACTCCCTCCACCCCTGCATCAGCTGAGAACAGCGCAACAACGCCCCTTAAAGGGCCACGGCCCCTTCGGAGGGGGCTTTCGTCCCAGGAAGCGGAAAGTTCGAGGTGAACCGATGCTCTGTGAGGAAACAAGATACTTCTATGTAGCACTATGTAACCATGAGCATAAGGTGTTGAAACATCAAATGTGTTAAGACTTCAGCAAAATTTGCTTCATAGATTCACACAAAACTGTTAATAAGTTAGATTTGCATGGTGTATAATTAAAAAGATGTCAGAAAGCATGTGTGTTTATTTTTTTGCCTTGGAAATCTTCAGATGTTCTTGTAATTCTTTGAATCATCTTAGTCAAAAATTCTCCAAGCTTTTTGAACGTTTTTCAGCGTTTTTCCCTTGGACTTCAGCTGTGGTTTGTTCTGCTACCAAACTCTGACAAAAAACTATTTGTCACACAGAAAATGGTATTTTAGCAACAACAAAATGTCAGACCTTTTGAGGAACTTTCTTAATCCCAGTTTCCTAAAATGGCTTTAAAGTACTCTCTGTCAGCATACGGGTGTTTGTTTTCCATAAGAGAAGTTTCTTCTTTTGTTTGACATATGTCCTGATTTCTCTTTTCTAACCAAAGCCTAGTGTGGGAATATTCTATCATGGTCAGGAACAAAGACTCACAATAAAACGAGTAAACTTTGATAGATAAATGACTGCCTTGAAGGAGAATATCTATAAGTAAGGAGTAGCTTACAACTGACACGGTCAGGTAAATGTTTACAACCAAAAACACAAACTTTAAACCAACAGAACAAAAATTAAGACAACTAGTTAAATATTTGTAGTTAGCTCGCTGAATATTGCTAACTAGCTGACTACTAGCTGACTAGTAGTCAAATCAAATCACCAGCTGTCAGGCATTCACAGATCTATCCGCTGATTACATGATACCTCTGATTAACATGCGTTTGACATTCCTCGACAAGAACCGTCATGCATGTTCCTCGACGTCCTAGAACAAAGAAAACATGCTTCAAGGGAAATTTCTCAGCAGTTGGGAATCTGACGAAAACAAGGTCAGAGTCACCGAGGAATCTTGCAGCGCTGCTTCACATGCAGACGTGTAGGAACTGACAGCGACATGTAACCGGAAAGGACGCAGCGATAACATCACTAAATGCAAACAAGAGGCACGGGGGGGGGTCATTTATTTCATGTGTTTTTTGAATTAGTGGCCAGAGGCTGTCTCAAATAGAGTATTTGTCTTCCTGTAATGTGCAACCCGAGTTTTATTGAAGGTTAATTGAAACAACTTAAAGATTTTTGTCTGTTTATTGGTGGGAGTTATAGCTGGAATCTCTTTTTTATATACATAAACACAGCAGGAATGTGTATTAAAAGGTGAGTTCAGAGTTTCTACAGTGTGGAAACGTGTGGAAGAACTTAAATTAAGAAGGTCATAGCCTGGATAAAACAGGAAAAAGGCAAAGATTTGCATCAATCTTTCCTTCCATTAACCTATCAGTCAATTTGTCTGTCCATTTCCTTCTGTCCATACATCCAACTATCATCTTCTATTAATCTGTCCATCCATCCATTTCCTTCTGCCCATCTATGTATCTATCCATTCCAATCTTGACATCAGTACCATCCATCCAACCATTACTTACTTTCCATCTGTCCACAGATCCAAAGTTCTATTTCTTCATTCATCTATCATTCATCTATAGATCTGTCCATCCACCCAACCATCAACTTTTCCATCAGTTTGTCTGTCCATCCATCAAGACATCAAAGGTAATATAAAGACATTCTAAAATATCGTGCTCACAGCTGTAGTCGTACAGATCATGTGTTATCTTGTTTGATCTGATTTTCTAAAAGACTAAATAAAACACCAGATTACAGCTTGTAAATTATCTAAGGGACAAAGACCTTTTTATGGAATTTTACAGCCTGTTATTCGTTCAATATCAGAAGCAAGGAAGGAAAAACTCCAGCCTATGGTTTACAACTTGTAAAACCACCGTCAGCAGTTGTTGTCTGCATGACTATCTGTCTGCCACATCACTCTTGAAAGCTTTTGGCCCTCTCTTTTTCTTCAACATCGCTTCAGTTAATTGAGATTTTGCAATGCCTTGGAGTACTGCAGGGTTTCGCCTCAAGATGAACCTGCGGAGACATCGACACCTGGGAAGAATTCTCTGTAAATTTACAGACTTGCAACACTTCTCTGTTTGACATGCAGCAACTGTTGCATCCATAGGATCATTTCCTAATGACTTCTCTACTTGGAGGTGATCAGTTCATCAATACACTTGATCAGCACCTGCTGCTACTTACCCTCTTAATTCTCCTCAATCAGTAAGGATGTGTTTTGTTTTTCACACACAGTGCTGTTGACTTTGCTGTGTGATTTTCTCCCTGAGGCATACACCCGTTCTACATTTGATACTAGGCTTAAAGTGGCTGTGGCTTAGCTGCAGTCACTTCAAACCTAATAACCACATATTACCACTTTACCATTTTTACCATAATGTCAATGTATGTATTATTTGCAATCACTGCAGGGACAAAATAAATAGTGAGTCTGAGTCTGCTGAGGTTTCTATTGTTTAAGGTGAGCAGTTCCTCTCCACTCTCACCCAATACTTGCTCAGAACGAGGGATTGCTTCAAAGTCAATGACTCAATGGAGTCATCTTGGCTTCCCTACAAAAAAAAAAAAGAGTTTTTCATATTTGGCAATAAAGTGTCGACTGAATTTCCCCAATTTCATTTAAACTTTAGATTAATTTGGTCCAGAATCTGTCTGATGATTGGACTGTATTGCTAAAAATTACAAGTAAAAATTTTATTGATTTCAATTGAATTTAATTCCTGGATATGGATCCAATGATCATTAAGACATTTTTCCTATTATAGCTCAGATTATTTGGTCTCATGGATTTTTTACTTCACTAATTGCTTTTTTTATGACCAACAGATGCTGTAAACTGGAATTGAGCCAAACACGGCCCGTCTCCAGGGACCTCTCATCTTTTAAGTTTGTTTCTACAATTCAGCCTCCAGAAAAACAAAAGCTGTGCCATACAGTAACATATTCTTGCCTTGTGGTCGCCTGAATGTTGGGTCAGTAATAATCATTTAAAAAAACAACCGAACCACAAACACAGACGGTGAATGCGAGGAGCTAAACTGGGTGTGTCTCCATCTGGCAGGCAAAGAGCTCTCAGGGAGAGAGAGAAGCTGTCTGTTATCACACCACACCCTAATGACGCAAAGCCGGCCACCAGTTCCCTGCACACCCTCTTCCCTCTACACACATAAGCACACACACTTATATATTCAATAAAAAGTTTTTCCTGTCCCAACGTGAAGGCTGTGTGGTCAAAGTATCAATAATTATGGATGTCGATAACACTTATATCGTGATACATCTTTCAGCCATATTGTCCAGTTTTTTCGGTCACTATACCCAGATCTCTTGACCACAGATGAGAGTAGAAACGGTAGCTTAACCAGCCTTTTGACTCAGCTCTCTCTTCACTACATCAGATCTGTACAGCGGCCTCATCACTGCGGACGCACCACCAGTCTACCTATCAATCTCCCGCTTCATCCTTCCCTCCTTTGTGAAGAAGAGTCCGAGTTGCTTAATCTCCTCCACTCTGGCAGGAGAAACTACTTCTTTCTGGATCAGGTCCATGGTGTCAGATTTAGAGGCATTTAAAGGAAAAAAACACAAGAATGGATTTGGCTTTCTATAGCCTGAGAGCCAAATTGGAGTCATCTTAATATCTTACTAAAAACGTTGTCATCAAGTAAATATTGAATCCTCCCCATGTGGTATTCTGATTCTCTGTTGAGGAGTGGTGTGCATTACATATAACCATACATTGGGATATCTGATCTTTTTGTTCATCTTACATAAACTCTTATGCAAATAGGAGTTTTTTATTCCATTTCAACATGATTTATACGGCTAAGGCCGCACAGTTAAAAACATATTTTAGTCCAGGTGTTTTTGTTCTCTGACGTAGACTTAAAGAGAAGCTTTAAACATCTTCATCTAGCAATGGTCTCCAAGATGCCCAAATGTTGGTGCCAAGGTTTAGCACAGAAACCAATATGTTGGGAAACCCCCACTAATACTTATGAAGTATCCCAAAAACAATTAGCATCTCATGAGCTTGTACATAAACAAAGACAATGTCAACATTTACAGTTTAAAATTAGTTATCTCACCTGCAACAGACTGGAAAACCACATGTCAACACTAAACAGTACATGTTTAGTGTTGACATGCTAAACATTGTAATAAGGCTACGCTGCAGTAGAAATGAGAAAAGAGGAGAGCTTGTTGCATGTAAGGTATGTGTCTCTGCTCGTAAATAACTTGTATGCCCTTTGGTAATTTAGATTAGTTCTGGAGGCCATGTTTCACATCCCCATTACTTCATCCATCGTATCTATCATTGGCATCTCAGTGATGTTAAAAAGGGAAAGGTGCCATTTTTTGAGACCAGCCCAGCAGGAGACACAACTTCCTCTTTTTTTTATTCACTAACCTACTTCTCAGCGTCGCAGTATGTGCCACCTTTCAAAGAGAAACATTTCAGTTTCCCCCCAGCAGGTACACAATGTGGTAAATTAAATCATCATGGTTCAGTTTCACATTTGAAGTGCTCCATTAGGCTGAGGCAAGCCTCTCTTTCCTGATACTTTGTTTGTAGGTGGTGACACACGTTGAGAGCTCTACAACTGTTCTTTGACAGTCACTTTAGAAAAAAAGAGTCAATAAAGTCAAATTAATTTTCACACAAACAGCTCCTTTGCCTACTCCCAGGGCTCCCACAGCAACTAGAAACAATCTGAGCTAGGAGGCAGGGCTTAGTGCTGTCAATCACCCTTCATGTGGAACTGCTCATCCCTCCCTCCCCTTTTCTCTGCTACACTGAAGCATAGCCTGTTGTGAATGCTAGGCTAGTTAGCATTGCCACCAATGATGGCGGATCAATGGTTTTCTTGTAAGAGTGAGTTGTTTCTCTGCACACTAAGCACAGAAACTAGTTTTGTTGTGGTTGAAGTGTTCTGAGGAAATTCAGCATCTGATGAGCTTCTACTTGAACAAAAACAATGTCAAAAAGCCAATATTTAACATTTGAAACTAGTTATCTCACTTGCAACAGACTAGAAAACTACAACCCTGGGTGCGAACATGAAGATGATTGACAGCGCTAAGACCCTCGTCCTGCCTCTGATTGGTTGTTTTTGGTCAGATTCAGTGCATTTCTTCAGACGACAATAGTAGCTCTGTGAGAAGGTGGAGGATCTTTGCACCAATTTCCTGTCTCAAATTACACAGTCATAACATAGTAACAGTTTAACAAATATGTAAAAAAAAAAAGACAACTTTTTTTACACGCGATAATGCAAATTTAAAGTATTCCTTTTTCTTCACACGTCTTTTCCAAGAAGCAAGATTCTCTTGCAATATTTTGAAGTAATCTTGATAAATAGTCATCAAGGCTTTCCAAAGGTATTTCTATAGACTTTCGATGCTCTTTTAATCATAGGGATCAAAACCGCGTGAAAAGATTACAAGAAAGTGTCTGCTTGGAATGAAGAAATGCTTCATCTTAAAACTCTCACCGTTCTCAGTTCAAATCAAAGCTGTTGTCAGACAGGGAGAGAGAGTGTGCTCCTGTTATATGAATCTTTTATTTACAGGAACCCAACAGAGAAACAGACTTCAGAGTTTTATCAAGTCAAGTGGAGTAACAGTTTCAGACAACCACCAGCTGGGACTCCAGTTCAAAAGCCCGACCTCACAACGATAAAGTCACAGGGAGAAAGGTGAGGGAAAACCATGAAGACCAGATGACCTCAGTCTTATTTGGTTTCATTTCTATTTTCAGCTGAATCCCTTATCATCATGTTTATGAGAAACCCTGCAAGTGTGTAGCCTTTACCCTGGAAAAAAAAAGAAACAGATTATCTTCCTCCTCTCTCGGAACTGACACACCCACCACCCTCTTTCCTCTTCCTCTCACCCTTTTCTTTTCACTTTTTCTTTGTGGCCGCCTTGGCAGCGCCGCCGTGGTTGCCACAGAGACAGGATTCTTCACCCCCTTGGAGAATGACTGTGCCGCGGTTGGTGGGCACGGGGGGAGGTCGCTCTGCTCCACCACCAACATCATCACCATCACCAGCCCTGCATCCAGGCTTAATCTAAGGTGACACTGCCACTGTCCTCTCGCAAACACACGAGGCACAGCACACACACACACGCAAGCGTGTCAACACCGGCATGCAGCAAACACTCGCTGGGAGAGGAATGTGTGTCCTGTACCCTTAGCAAACCCCTTCTGTCTGCCACTACCGTGCGCGCATTCACATAATCTACATCGCACGTTTACACTGGAAGCGCACATTTGGACCTACTCAGGCTTCCGTACAGAACACATTTACACACTTCCTTCCCTCTGAATCCAGTGCAAACATGTCTCCACGCCCTTTTCAAATGCAAACTTAAAAGTCAAAGCTATCAATCCTTATTCGCTTCAACTTTAAATCAGAAGTGAATGATAATATGCTCATCATTTCATTAACTAAAGAAGACAGTTAGGTGATTGGAAGACAAAACAATGTAAAGTTAAAGAGATTAGGTGTAGAAGCTAAATTGTTTGGAACCAAGACCTTATAGTGTGAAACATGTAATCTAACTATTTCACACAATTTAATCAGAACTTATTGTCATCATTTCATTCAGTTGAGGATTAGCTGCTGTGTGTTGGATCACTACTCTGCTGTGAATCAGTTCAAGTTTCATGTATCAGATTTGACAGAGGAGTCCGTGGTCAATTAACAGCTGCCATCAATGTTTTCTACGTGTATTTTGAAGTATCACATTAGAAAAGTTTGATGGAAGGCAAAACTTTTGAAATAAATTCTTCAATTTTGTAAGAAGGCTTTGGCTCCCGCTTGAGGTGGTTCTGGACTTGTTCAATCACTTTCTGTTCTGGTCATGACCTTAAAACGTCTCCATGAATCCTGAAAGCTGTAGAGTCTGAGCTGGAGCTCTCTTTTTGTTTTAAGGTAAACTTCCTGGGAAGTCCACTTTAGAGAATATTGACAGTTTTTTCAAATGTATTTCACCTGCCAAAATTTTTTATTGCTGATTTCTTATGAGATTATGACTCTTCCCTGATTGATGGGGAACAGTTGCCTCCATCAGGTCATTGCTTAGGTATTTCTGTCCAAGTACTGTGTTAGCCCTCTCCTGTGTGCTCCAGACCAAGGCAGCTATCTAAACTCTTTTTTTAGAGCAGATCACTTAGTACATATGGTTTGCAGAACTAACTGATTATTTCCTTACTTCAGTTTTTGCTTTGTTTTTCTTCAATACATAATTATGTTATGAAATCTTTAGTGGTTCATTTAGGATTTCATGGGAAAGTTAAGTGTTGTAGTGGAGCCAAAATCTAGATATCTACATTTAGAACAGCTTCATTACAAACAAGCAAATTAAAAGTCAAATCTTCTTTTATGACATTTTCAACATAACACTGCATGGTTGGATTTTTTGGCCACACCATTTGAGACAGTCTCATTCCCATAGAATGATTTCCAGCCCATCTTTACTCTGATATCATCTCCAGAGTCAGGATGTGAACGTATGTGTGTTTACACACAAGTAACTGCTTCCGAGGCCTCTGGAAGTACAACATGCTGGTAGAACCCTCCAGCTTACAAGCTTTCACTTGCACTAAGTGGCATTCATGATGAAAATATCCTGTGTTTAGAGTTTATGACTGCAACTGAAAGGCAAAACAGAACAAGATGCATTCAAAGAAGAAAATGATGTGCTGCACAAAAGGATATAAGTCACTAAAATACTTGAATGATAGCTTATTAATTTGAGCCCCAGTGAGACAGTGAACAAATAAAAAGATGGATACAAAACTCACAAAAAGAGGCAAGAGCGGAAAATAAAAAGTAGAGCAATTCAAACATGAATAGGTGTGTTAGTGCAGCCACAGCCCTGACAAAGCTGCGCTTTCAGGAGCAGCAGCCCACATGAAAAATCCTCCTGACCTTTCATGAACTTCACATGAACTTCAACTCTGCTTCCTGCGATTTGTTGACATCAGAAGAGACTGGGCGTGTTTTCCAAATGGCCACCACCACGCCTGCGTACACGGACAACACTGACAGATGCCTCCATCAGGCACATGGGAAAAGTTTTCCAAGAGGTGCTGTGTAAATTCAGATCTGCTCTTCTCTCTAAATAGACCTGGTATAAAAACATCCTTACACAAAGCCTGTAGCTAGCCAAGTAGAAAGCTATTGTCGTCCTTCTTCACGTGCTCGACATGCGCTAGCATTTTTATTAGTGGTTATTAGATAAATTCATGTTACAGCATAGTTTTTACAACAAGAGTACTGAAGACTATTAAACACACCAACTAGAGCAGTTATCTCTCTAAATGATCGGTAAATGGCAAAAAATGTCCATGTTTGAAGAAACACGTCATGGCAGTTTAAGCTTGTGCATTTCAAACTTCCTGTGCTGCAGTGTAAACACTGGCTTAGACATGAACAGGAGAGATTTAGCTTCATCTGTTATTGTTGTTATTCCTTCTTTATAACAAAAAAACTCAAATGGATCCAAAAAGATCACAAAACTAAAAAAAAAAAAAGAAAAAAAAAAAAAAGAGGAGAAAAAAGACCAGCTTCCACGAGTTTTGACCTGTGCGCTGTAGTCCTAACGTTATAGCTTGGTCATAAACAGGAAGCAGATTTAGCTTCTTTAAAATTAGTGTCTTCTTTATTACTGAAAACAACACATGGATCTTTAAGTAATGTTTGGGAAATGACTCATTAGAGCTTTAAACTGATGCTGTTGTAACTTTGTGTAGCAAAGCTAATGTGAAGCTAAGCTGACATTAGCTTTGAAATAAAACAAGAGATTTAGTTTCAAACGAGATTGTTGTTGTTATTTGGGGCTTTCATTAATAGCAAAAAATCTACAAATGAACAATTATCTAGCTTTTTAAATAATGCCTTAGCAAAGCTTTGTGCAGCAGCTAGCTGCGCTGCACTGCTAACGTTGACTTGTTCAAAAAGAAATTTGGTTATAGTTTGAATATTTTGGACGTCTGTGATTCTCCATTACGGCACTCCAAAAGCTCAGGCTTTTGTTCACAAGATACCAATTACTATACCAATAATCAATGTTAAGTTAGTGAGCTAATTACAAAAAAAGACCTACAATTTCTACATTTTGTAAAGAGGAACTTCACGAAAGTTAAAACTCTGCCTTCTTCTATCGTTGTCAGAGCTTAAAGGGAAAATACATTTTCACCTTTTTTAAATGTCAGAAAGTCTAGTAATCTTCACTTAAGCTCTTAACGTAGCCAAAACAGAAGACAGAGTTTAATCAAATCCTGTAAAAGATTTTTTTTTTCAAACCACAACAAACGATTTTATAAAATAAGGATTTAAATGACAGTTAAAGGAAAGCTTGAAGTCTCATTTTATCCACACCATCCCATGAGACAATGAACAATAACCTAGATAGACTTTCTGTCATCTTGTCGTCTGGTTAATACTTCTGTCACAACCACAATTGCTTTGTTTTTTTTATTGCTACTAGAATGGACGTCAGTAACTTTAATTAAATATTATTGTCTGCCTCTATTTTGTCTAAAAGAGCTTTTACAAAATAAAACATAACAGCTGTTTGTAGTTTAACAGTCTGTGTCAAACCAATGTAAACATTAGCAATATGCAGTATATGAAATAATATTTATCAAAGCCAGTCTAGTGTTATTTTAGAAATATTATTTGATATCCAAAAGACAGAGGGTCAGAGGTCAGTGTTATAAAAGCCATGCTTTTAAATTTTGATAAGGAAAAGGAAAAATTTGAATTTGTTTCTTTTTTTTGTTTTCATGTTCAAGACTAACTCCTTTAAAAGTCTTATTTCCTGCACAACATAAAACTATAATAAAAGTGAATATTTTAAACTAATGTAATTTTTAGAATATAACGAGCTGAAAACAGGACCGGACTGACGGTTTCCATTGTGGCTCTTGTTGGCACTGTAAACCACGTCCCTCTAAAATCTTTTAATGACCTTTTTTGGCTATTTAAAATTATTATATCAAAACATTATAGCATAAATTTACAGATGACACTGTTGACATTTTGTATTTACATGCACACTCATATTGATTTTTTAAAACCTCAGAAACATAACTTTTATTTCTATGTTTAACATGCTCAGGACTGATGGAATGGCATAAAGTTCAGATTGTTTCGTAATATTTGCCCACAGAATATAAAGCTACTTCAGGGTAACCAATTCCAGGGAATACATTGTCTCAGTAGTTTCTGCAGAAGCCTATTAAAAGCCTGTAAAAGTTTAAACTAAGTGCTGGCTTTACTGCACACAGCTAAAAAAAAAAAACACTATATTCATGATGAGACAAATTATTTTATGCAATATGATTTATAGTGTGAGCCTTAAGACCTTGTTTGTGTTTTTTTGTTCCTGCTGGATGAACAGAGTGGTGTTGTGGATAATCCATTCCCACCAGAAACCCAGAAACGGAGGGAATCACTACGGCTGTAAAGATCCCCAAACTAAGCTCCTCATTTGTTGTATTCCCTTTTTAGCACTTATTGCATTTACTTAGTTTTATTTTGTATAATATATAACAGACTTCCTATTTTTGATTTAATGTTTTTATTTTGGTAAGAGAGCGTCCGTTGTTCATATTGTAGAATGACAGCTTAATGACAAAAGGAATGGAAAACAAGTTGCAACAAGGCTGTAAAATGTATCTTGTTATTAGCGCCCCCTTAATAGAGGCACACGGTATGTTTATTCTGTAAATAAGGATATTTCTTTTATTGATTGGTTGAAATTGTGAATTTGCTTTATTGTGTAAGAATACTGGTATAGAATCAAAGTTGACATTTTTAGCAGTGAATGTTATTTTTTAGTTCAAACGTTACGGTTGTAAGAGCGTCGTTTATAGCTTACACTGTTTTGTTTGTCTTTGTTTGTTCACACAGCTCTTCTGGTGAAACTCAGGGTTTACTCCCAATAAACCTCACTGTTCATCAGTAAAGCCAAAATCCTTCATTTGAGGAGGGAGGAGGGTCTGCTACTACGGCAACCACTAATGCAGCATCTTTACGTCTGTAACTTGTACGAACCTCATTAGGAACTTGTTTTAACACTAAACTGTTATCAGGTAAGTTTAAAAGGGTGAACAGAAGGAATGTCCAAAATGTTTTCCAAATAACACTTTAAAAATGTGACACCAACTATTATTTTTTAATGCATTTCTTACACATTACAAGACTATCAGGCAGCCCCACTGGGAAGTTTGCATCTTTTCTTTGGAATCAACAGACTGTAAATGTTATGATGCCAAAATCATAAAATATACAAGGACGATTAGCACATCAAGGCAGACTGAGTTAAACTGTCACTTAAACATACAGTCAACACAGATGGCCACTGGGCAGGCCAAGCTGTTACCGGGAAAATTGGTTAGGTGTGTGTTAGTGTGTGTATGGATCCTTACACACACACTTCAGGTTTTTTTTAAAATGTTTCCTCATTTTTATTCCTCCAATTCTCTAGATTTCTACCATCTACTATTTCCTGAGTTGTTTATTGTGGACAGAGCAGTTAAAGATGGAGAAAAGACAGGAAAGTTTTTGACTTAACATCTGTGAAAATGCATCACCAAGATAGAACAGATAGAACTTATTATAGAGATGAAATCAGAGAAAATTAATTAATGCTCTGAATATGTTGGGGGTTTTTCAGCTAACGGCCTTTTTTAGAGTTTGTAGCAATCAGTCGATTACTAAATTAGCTGATGAGTATCACAATTAATCATTTCAACCCTCGTCACAAACATCTCTACAATTTCTACAAACTGAAATTAGACAGGTGGCTGAAATTTACTCACACTTTGGCTTAATTATGTATGGATCATAGGAGATTTTATATAATCTTTTAATCAAACTATTTTGTCTTGTAAAGTACTTTGGAAGTGAATGAGGGGAAGTCATTTTTTGCCATTATTTGCCAAGGTCACTTTCACAATTACGTAACATATCTATTCCCAAGTCAGAGTGATACAAAAGTTAACCATTGAGTGTTAAATCAGCCATTCTGCAACAACTTTGTAAATCAATTCTCCTCCAACACCTAAAATTGGTTGGGTTTTTTTCTGCAGGATATTTTGGCTAACACTGTATTCTTTTTTACCCTGATTAATTAGTCAACCAATGAAAGCAAGCTTGCATTCAGTGGAAATTCAATTCATCTCAGTGTCACCTCCAGATGGTGTGAACATTCACACTCTATTGTGAATGTAGAATGTAGTGGTGGAAAACATGGAGGAGAAGGTGAAGGAGAAAGAGGAGCAGGAGGAATGACAGAGCTGCAGTAAGCACCTCATCCTTGTACTGCAGCAGCCTGAGCCTCCTGTAAAAGAGTCAGATCACGACATAAAGGGGAGTCCCTGATCCATTCATAACTGGTTACAAATTCAACCAGTGTGAAATCAGTTTCTCTCCCAGATTCTAACTTTAAATCTACCTTTAAGTCTCCTTTCCACTCTCCATCCCAGGCTTGAATCTACTGTAAGTTGGTAAAGAGTTTGGGAATCTCTGCAGATCAGCAGCTGTGTGTGAATCGTGGATCTAGAGCAGCTCTGCTGGCGTTTCAAACATTCCAACTCTGAGCCTGGATCTGGTGAGCGAGCTTCACTTTTTGGTATCATGACAAGAGAATTGGCCTCCTCTGCTCTGCTCTGCCTTCGTCATATAAACAGAGATGCGTCTCTATAAATAGAGCTAAAGCCCCGAAGCAGTCCGGTCTGAGCAAGACAACCCAGTGAACAGAGGGGAAAAAAGCAATAGAGAGAAACCAACAACTCTACTTCCCTTTATGGACCGATTTAAAAAAAAATGGCAAAAAAAGGTGCAGTTTCTAGGTAGAAATTCAGAGCGTTTTGTAATTTTTTTTTCTTCGTCATACAGAGAAGTCCCTTTCAGGAACCCACACAAGTAACCACAATCACACCGGTCTGGTTTCAAAATAATACTTCACAGCTGGCTGAATGGAGACAGAATCAGAGGTAACAGATTCAACAGCAAGTTTTTCATAGTATTTCAAACCCAAACACACTGAAAACTTTAATTTATCTATAGACTTTTAAACAGAGCTGAAATTTGGACCCGCAGATGCTCCAACTGCATCACACGTCAGTCATTTATTGAGGCAGCAGCATTTTTAACATCCATCAAGGTACTTGAGATGGGCTTGTAAAACCAATTCATGTCCAATTTCTGCAGCATTTTCAGAAAGCTCTGTTGCAAATGCAAAGGAACACAAAAATATTTTTTGAATTAGGAGAGAACATTTTGAATAAAACCAGAACTCTGCATAATTTCTGCTTGTATCAGCCTTGTTTTGTTGCTTAAATAAAAATAGCAAACTTTTTAGAATAACCTCATGTTAGCCTTCACTTTTTTTTTTATTAGGTTTTATTGGCTCTAGTGGCCTTTATTTAACAGTTAATGGACAGGAATGAGGGAAACGAGAGAGGGGGAAGACATGCGGCACAGGTCGCCAGGCCGGAATTCGAACCTGGGACAGCCGCGTCGAGGACTAAGGCCTCCGTATGTGGGTGTGCTAAACCCCTGCGCCACCACAGCACCCGTTAGCCTTCACTTTTTAAATGCATCCTTGCTCCAACACCCCTGAATTACTTGTTCAGCGTGTCATCAAACTCTGCAGAGGCTGGTAATGAGCCATTCATTTGATTCAGGTGTGTTGGAGAAGGGACGCATCCAACTCCACTTTCAGACAACTGATCTTGATGCTCAATTACAATTTTTTGCTGGAATCCAACTGTTTTGGATTCCAGCAAACAATTGGAATCCAATTATTAAATGGCTGCAACTGTCTTCTTGACCCTAAAATGTCCCACATGTGCAGAACGTAGACGTCACACAGCAGCCCAATTTTAACGTCAGTAATAATAGACGCCGCCATCTATGGACTGATTTTAAAGGTATTCAGCAAAGGGAGCCGACAGTATCGAACCAAGATGGAGGAAATTAATAAAAAGAAGGCATAACTAATAGCGACAGGCTTTGGTGGAGCTTTGGCTGCAGCTTCTGTAGAGAAGTTTGTTTAATGTGTGCTGGGATTGTGATGTGATGCAATTCACTGGCTCAGATTTCTTTCATCAGTTCAGAATGTTTATGATTATAATTTTTAGCCATTGCTTATGGCTGGATTTCTATCGTCTGGCTTGTTTAGTTGCAGAATTATGACACGTCTCACATCAATGACATGACAGCTTGTTAAAATGCGACATCACCATTCAGACTGCAGATGCTTTGAAGACCACTGGGTACGTGCCAGATTTAGAATCACATGTTGTCACCTTCCTAAAATAATGTCCTTTGTCATTTTTTGCCAAAAGATGATTTAGGAAAAAATAAAATAAAAGAAGAAAAAAAATCATATGTTTGGCAAAAAATAACTTATGCTATTGCTGTAGGAAGGTGACCATATGAAGGTGGGAAAAAAAAAAATCACATTTTTTATGGGGTGAATAGATCAGAATTGATCCGTTCAAACTAGCGTGAAAAAGTTGGATCAAAGTTGCATTTGGCAAAAAAAAAAGTATAAAAAAATCTGATTTTGGTCACATTGGCAGCTGTGTGACTGGAACGTAAATGCTGCGAGGTAGCTCTGGAGGACTGGAGTTGGAGAGCCCTGCTTCAACCTTCCTTAACACAGAAAACAATAAATCAATCTCAGTTCAGTGTTTTCAAGTATTAATTGATTTCAAACCCTATGTCACTATGGGCCAGTCGTCTTTGATATAAAGTAGTGACATGTTGGGTGACGAGGGATTTTAATGCATCTCCATCCAGTTTCGTTTATCCTGCCTGACATTTCCCATATTTCCTCCTCAGACCTGCTCTGCATCATTTCTGTGATTCAGCCACTTAATGGCACAACCAAAACAACAACATCTACCTAAGCGATTGCTCAGATGCAAACACTCTGCTTCCCACATCATTTTTCTCTTCAACTCACTCTCATTTCCCTGACTCCCAAACACAACCAGCCAGCTGGCCAACAGACCAGTCATCCACTCACTCAGCTGGGTTGGTTTCACCATCAGATGTGATTCAAACAAGGAAACAAGTCTGCGCACAAGAAACAAGTCAGAACACCAAGCAGGAAGTAGAGAGAACTTGAAGCACATTCCTGCAAATTTCTGCTGATGCTGGTGATCGAGGAACTGAAGCTTGAAATAAAAAAATCCAACAAGCCCAAATATTTCCTCACCACCAAAAAATGATGAATAAAACCAGAACTCTGCATAATTTCTGCTTGTATCAGCCTTGTTTTGTTGCTTAAATAAAAATAGCAAACTTTTTAGAATAACCTCGTGTTATTCCCAACTCCACCCATCAATAGCTTCTAGCCTTCACTTTTTAAATGCATCCTTGCTCCAACACCCCTGAATTACCTGTTCAGCGTGTCATCAAACTCTGCAGAGGCTGGTAATGAGCCATTCATTTGATTCAGGTAGAAGGAGAAGGGACGCATCCAACTCCACTTTCAGACAACTAGTCTTGATGCTCAATTACAATTTTTTGCTGGAATCCAATTTTTTGGGGGACCATTTAAGTCAGACTTGCTGCATTCATTCAGATTAAAATGTGAATCATCAACCATCACTTCAAGTAACGCCACATTTAAAAGTATTTAAAAATTCACTAACCAAACCAGTTAAGCATCCATACATCCAGACCTGGCATGCCTAGAGTAGCTGGAGCAGATGACAGGCAGTCAAAACAGACAGAAAAAAGTATCACCAGTTTAATAAGCACCATCAGCAATAGTGTTTAAAAGCTGAAAATAGCAACTTTGAACACAGCCATGAGCTACATTTACCACATAATGAGCAGAAACAACAAAACCTCAGTAAAAATAACAAAAAGGTTAGTGATAACCTTTATATGAATTAAAAACTAGTTTGAGGAAGCATTTTCTCGTTTATTAAGGAGAATAAAAGCAAAATCATGCGAGGTTTTCCTCCCAGTTTGGAAAAAGTAATTCTTTCCTGTCCTCAGCAAAGAGGTGGCACCAAAATGAACATTTTATTTTGAAGCGTGACCTTTCGTTTTCAAGCAGAAATGGCAGAGCTCCTATCTGACTCCAAATGGAGGCTTTCATTGAAGACATCGCAAAAATGCTTGAAAACAGCAGACAAGTTAACGGATTAAAAGTTAAAACTCGCTCAAACGGTGTAGGAGGGACAAACGTTTTGATATGTCAGAGATCAATTTTTGCTCAGCAGGTTAGCGAATCATTACCTGCTGTGCAGCATCGCTTCCCTCCCAGTCACACATGGCTGGACTTTGCACCACTGCAACCTTTGCTGTGGATGTCCTGTCCCCCGTTTGCGTGTCAACATCTCAGCTGATCCACTGAATGTAAAGCACAGACCATGCTCAGATAGGCCTTACTGGTAAATGGACTGAACTCATATACTTAAATAGCGCTTTTCCAATCATTTAGACCAATCAAAGCACTTTACACTAGAGTTGCATTTTTACCCTAGAGGAGCACATCAACATATGACAGGAGGAAACTGAAATTGAACCTACAACCTTCTGATTGCACGACCTGCTAATAGCAAAGCTAATGTTTTTTGATTAGCGCTTTTGCTAACTTTCAAAGCACTTAGCATACTTAGCATTCCTTAAATGAATTGCTATGGATAAATTCTAAATTTCTAATTTACTTAGCTATTTTGTAATCAGATATTCAATAAAGTTTGACATCCATGTAGAAGTTTTGGTTATCGACTTTTAAGAATTCTTCAATAACAAATTTGACCCTGTTGAAGAAATGCTGGATATTATCATGGTTGTATTTAGCCCTTTAGCATTAACTAAAGCTTTAATGTTTTGCAATAGGGCTTTAGCATTAGCTCCTGCTGCTCATGGTTAGCACAGCTAGCGTTTTAGTTAATAATGCCCGTCCAAAGTTATCTGCACCAAAAGTGTCAAAAACTGTCGTCAAGCTGGAGGTGGAAATGTGAGGAGGTGATAAAGAGTGAAGTTAGAGTTCAGGTCCACATTATTATTTTTTTGAAGAGAAATACAATAATTTGGAAGACAATATTTCATCAGAAAGAAATATTCTGATGAAATATTAGAACCAACTGAATTTTGGTTTGTAAGACAAACTATTTTCACTGACTGGCTGTGACAGACCATCATATATTCACAGTAAAGAATATATGAGGCCTACTTTTATCCAAAAGCTACTGATATTTATGATTGTTACTTAGGCAACACTGATGCCAAAATGTAAAAGCTTTGTGTGAAAAACTTAAGACACACTTGCTGCTTCCCTGGGCAGGTGCTGCTGATCAGATGCACTTGATTAATTGATCATCAATGTGACCACCTCCATGAAAGCAAGAGTTTTCATAGTCTGATGCTCTGCAGCACACACGCCAAGACAGAAAGACATCAGCCGTAATCGATGTGGTAGACAAGCTACAGTTCCTGCACATCAATCTGGAAAAAGCAAACATTCTGAAGAGAATGATCAAATCAGACAGAAATGACTCCTAAAAGTTATTGCATGTTCGAGAAACAATGAGTGATGTGATGCATTTCTGCAAAGTTAACTTAGAAAATTTGGCAAAAAACTGATCATTTTTCATATAAAAATGATTTCATATAAAACCAGGGCACAAGAATCAAAAGTTGATGCAATTTCACTTGCATATTTCAACCAACAACTATGTAAACAAGTGGATGTGTTGCTGCCAAGTGGCAGGTGTCTTCCAGTGCAACTACAGTTCATAACAGCCTGAACCGCAGCAGCTGTACTTCTGCAGCGCTCAATAAGAGGAAACCGTCTGCCACGCAGGATGTGGGGCGTTATTTATTTCTGCGGTTTGCTCAGAAAAAAAATGACAAGCCTACAATAAGCATTCTGTCAGACCAAGAAGACCTTTGTGTTACAAAGCAACAAAAGTGGTAACGTCATAGGGCACATGAGAAAAAAGCTGCAGTTACGCTGCATTTTTGCTCTCATTGCACAATTTCAAGATGCACAAAAAAAGCTGCTGATTCTGTTCAACAGCCTCTTGTAAATAAAGTAGATTTACAATATTTGCATGCATGTCCAGGCAGAGTTTAGGCGTAAGTAATAAAAGTGGTGTTAATTTCTATAAAGCAGAGTTAACTTTGGTTTTCGCAGGTTCAGAGTTTCAGCCTTGTGATCTTCCATCACCGGGCTGCAGGCAGATCTATTGGTTTCCACTTTGTGTTACAAAACTTTCATTCACCGAAGCAGTCTCATGTTTACCCCAGAGTCCAGAGTTTCTTTGACGATTCACACAGATTTTGCATAAAAGAAACTTGAGCCACATTTAATCTGACACAGAGAAGCTCTGTTTTTAAAACGTTCAGAAGGAGTTGTTGCTTAAAAAAAAAGTTGATAATTTATAATTGGAACATGTTGCTATTTAAAACAATGTGGCAGATACTGAAACTTCCTTTCCCCTCCACTTACGTTTTCAGCCAACAGAGAGCAACACTGCTGGGAATATTTCAGCTCTGTCTCGCAGAAATGTTTGTAAAACTACACTTCCCCCTAGCTGCCTCATCCCTCTCAGCCCAGCAGCTTTTTTACAAGCTGCAGCCCGGCAGATGAAAGGTCTGAAAGATCACAATATCAGTGAGATCAATGACATTCTGACCAATATACCAGTCATTGGCTGGTACTTAAACTCTGCTGAGGAAGTTAAATGGGAATTTAATATGAAGTAGCAGCGATTCTACTTGATGTGCAGGTTTGATTTTAAAATAATTATTAAGTGAAAAAAAAATTACAACTATGCTCCATAATACATGGCTTAAAATCATTTTGCAAAGAGAATTTGTCAGAGGTGTCACACATGCATGTTGCCCTGATAACCTGAAATTACATCCAGTACAACTGTGTGTATTCATGAACCCACCTGTGGGTAATTTCACCTCATCATGAATGCAGCTGTTCCATAAAAGCATCAGAGGTTCATTAGAGAGCAACAATGAACAAACGGTAACATGGTGACCACAGCAGAGAGGTCAGGGAGAAAAATGAGGAGAAGTTTATCAAACTATGTGCCAGGCTCTGAACGCTCACAGAGCCATCCATCATCTGACAGGGGAAAGACGTTGAAGCTCAGGCTGTAAATCACTCCAGGAGTGATGTGCCCAAACCCTCTGATGAACCGGATATGGATTAAAACTGTAAATGATTATTTTAGTAATCGGTTATAAGAGTAGAAGAGTAATCAATTTGAATACAAAAATTGGGGTGTTCTGTTCAGCTTACTTTATCAAATATTCACAATATGTAAAAAATGCAAAAAGAATATTTTAGCTTCCTTTTTCTAAATAAATTAAAAAAAACTTTCACTGTCTAATAGCCAATAACAGAATTATTTTAGAGTATGCTTGATCATTGGTAGCAAAGGCTGCGTCTGAAAAAAACACTAAATAAATGCTTAAATAAGCTCTTTCTCCACTTAACATCAATACAGTGCAGGGCTAATCTGTTGACTCCATTTTTAATTAATAACTGGACAGAAAAAGTGCTTAATGGAGTTTTTTTTACAGAATTCTAAGCAGGTGATGCTAAAGCTGTGACAAACAAATTCACAGACAATTGTTTTTTTTTGTTTTTTTATCTTAACGTATATATTTTGGTATAGTTTTCGTTTAGTAACTGCTCTGAATGGGTTGTTTTTCTGAAAGTTGTAATTATTAATCAGTCACTAAATTAGTTGGTGGTTATTTCAATAATCATCGTAATTGATCCGATTAAATGTTTCAACCCTAGTCTAAGTAAAAAATAAATTAATTAAAAAAAACAAAAGCCCCTTATGGAAACTCAAAGATCCCCAATCAGGTGGAGAGAATCTGGCGTGAGGACATTAGTTTGTCATGTACTACACAAATCTGGCTTTTACTAAAAAAAACAACAAAAAGTAGTAAGAAGACTATTATTTTAAAACAAAAAGTCTTAAAGAGACATGTTTTTAGCTTCTCACAAGCCACACTGAGAACATTGGAAGCATGTAGAGAAGGTCCAAGCAAAAACATCACCAAAGAAACAGCATCTCTAAAGTGAAAAGCAGTGGCAGCATCATGCAGTGGGGTGGTTTTCTACAGCGGGGTATCTAAAAGCAATTTAGAGAGACCAACTAACCCAACACTCATGACAGCAGCGCTGCTTCATCATGCAGCCTTCTCGCTGGTCTAATGCATGTAAATCACACAGACAACTCATGAGCAGGATACTAATTCAACTGTCTGAATCAGCAGTGCTGTAGGAAAAAAATCATCTGTAAATACAAGTGTCTACCCTTCGAGGTACACTGTCCTGAAATGTTAGGTGTTTTGTAAAGTCTGGACATCAGTTGTCCACCGCTGGTTGAAATCAAAGCATATTTACTTTGTAGAATGCCCCAGTCAAAGTGCAGGTCCAAATCCAGTTGGGGTGAGACCTGGGAGCTGATGTTACCCATCCAGTCTGACTCAGATAGAGTTATGTTGCAAAGAAGGACAGACAAAAAAGTGCAGTTATGCACTAATTTCTCACATAAAACCCTGGCAGGGATTGTATCAGTTAACAGAAGTTTTAGCTATTGATAGCTTTTTTTTTTTTTTGGAAAATCTGGATTTATTTTTTTTCATCAATATGTTGTGCTTTCACAGAGTCATGTCAACGCCCCAGTGCGGCCATCTTGTTTGGTAAGCGAGTTTTGCAGCTCTATTTATCTGGACTTCAAATGTTAAGACTAGGTTACAATTTTTTTAATTGCAAGAATAAGAATAAAGCTGTAATCTTAGGAGAATAAATTAGTAATCTTATGAGAACTCCAACATGAAAAATAACAAGTAATTTTGAAGTTGTACTTTGGTATCAGTTTTACATATAAGGAAATGCTTCATATTTTAAAACATCAGCATCAAATTATGATCGGTAGCAGGACTTTGAAACGATTGAGTTAAGAATTAAGTCTATTTCACATCAGTCCTAGCAGCTTTTCTTCTTCTTCTCTTATGTTCTTTAGTATTTTATTATGACTATATTGTTGTCATAAAACAAAACATGAAGAACATAGCCTGCTTATAGTAATCCGTTGAACAGCTCACAGAATGGATGACTAGAATGAAATCCACTTTTTGAAAACATTTTCTGTCATTTGTAATTTATTTTTCAGAATAAAAAAAAAAATTAAAACCGTATATGGTACGAAAAAAATCAAAGATTTTATTTTTAAGCAATGTCACCCAGCCCTACTTTTTAGCAAGGTGCGATAAAACTGATGGTACACAGAGTACCTGGAGGCAGTGCACCTGGCTGCTTCCCATGGACGTTTGCAAAAGAGGCTGCTGGCCCTTTAAAAGCTAAGATGGTGTCCTGCAAGCTGCAGAAGCTGCCTTCCGTTTCCTCTCTGCTTCCCTGGTATCTCTGAGCATTTAAAATTGAACCTGAGCTACCATCACACACGTACTGCAGAGAGAGACACGCACAGAGAGAGAGAGGGGAGCAGACGCTTTCGTGTTTTAGCGTGGAAATGACAGCACTCTCCTGTATGATGCACTTGCAAATGCAATGAGGTTACAAAACTCCTCCGCTGATTGCAGAATAAAAAGGATGCGCGTGGCTGCAGCAGACACAGCTTACTGACATTTAAATGATCAGACACATGTTAGGCTGACATGTCAACTCTGCTTGTGTACAGGCAGATCATCCACAAAGGCAGATGTCACTGTTTGTTCCTCTGACCAGGAATAAGGTGCACTTACTTTCTTGTTACGGGTCTCCGTGTGCATCTCGGTTGCCGGAGCGGTGCAGCGGCGGAGGGGTGGAGCAGCAGGAGCAGGAGGGGGTCGATCGGGGCTTTGGGTGTAGCACTATCTGAACAAGAACTGTCAGAGGGGAGACAGGAGGTTCGCTCTTTTTTTGGGGCGGTGCTATTTTTTTTCCACCTTTACTGTGAATTTTCGGGATATATAGGAACACCGATCCCCGCCTCTTCCAGTGTCTCTTTTCAGTTCATGTCCGCAGCAGCGTCGACGGCTCCCTGAGCTTCATCCCCCCAAAACAAATCAGAAATACGGCCGGGGCTTTCAGCGTCTCTCCCTCTCTCTGAGTCGGCTTGTTGTTGCCGTGTATTCAAGGGCTGGGCTCTCTCTCTCTGCCTTTTCCTCCTCCGCCTCTCCCTGCTTGTGACCCCACCCTGCGTCCCCACCCCTCATCTCTGTCAGTCAGCAGAGCTGCAGCCCTGCAGAGGAGAGGAACCGAGCCCGACCGAGCGGGACCGGGCGGACCTGGGCCCGCTGAACAATCCTCTTCAAATGCGAAGAGAGAAGGGGGATAATGCATGCAACGTGCAGCTCATGCAGCCCCTTAATAGCATGCAGCGCCCATGTCACCTTACTGACGTCATGCCGAGAGCTAATTGAGGCCGCTCGTGGGTGGGGAGGGTGTGGACACATCCGACAAAGCTTCACCTTTGACAGATAAAATACTCATGCAGACGAAAGAATAATCGCAAGAGCTAAATATGAGATGAATATTTACATAAATAAAATGATAAAATTGAAAAAACACTTAAGTCACATCTATATTTATGTATCTTTTTAAAATGTTGATTGACGATTATTTTGCATATTTTGTGTTTTTTTTTGTGTGTTTTATGTGTAAATGTATATAGGATAACAAATTCATCTCATTATTGTTAAAAGTTACATATATTACATTTAGGAAAAAAATAGAAAACATTTTTTTCGAAGAAAAAAAATAATTAGAACATCCAAATTAGTGTATGTATATATATACATACACAAATTAGTGTATGTATATATATATATATATATATATACATACACTAATTTGTGTATTTATAGACACTAATATATATATATATATATTTTTTTTTCTTTTTCTTTTTTTTAGTTCTTTATGCACATATTTGAACAGTACAATTAAGTAATAATAGTATTCTTTAATTAATAGTTAATTAATTGGTAGTTTGTTAAAAGCTATAAACTAATATATTAATAAATTTAGTGTACACACGTGTATATATATATAAAACAGGACATTCTTTAAAATAGCTAAATGGATGGTTAAAAAAGTATAAAGAAAATAAGTAATTATATAAATTTGAATTATTTTTAAACTGTCTTCTGTCAAATAATTGAGCTGTACTATAGTTGAATGATGCCTGTATTATCAAGATGTCTCTGTGTATTTGCTAAGCCAAACAGTTTAAATAGTTTAATGATAAGAGTGTAGGACACGAAATTTTAAATAATTAGCTAAAAACTATATGGTATTATTAAAAATCTAAATAATATTTTGAGCATTTAATATCTGGTTACATTTTTGTCACATTTTGTATTTATTGTTTTTGAAACTGTGATGCTTAAAGTGTTATAAAGAAAAATATCTGTTTAACATATTAATTAGTTGTTATTGTAAGCTTTTTGGTCCTCGAAAGAAAGCAGTCATTACTAATGAAAGACAGGTTTATAGGCACACCCGTAGTAAAACAAGGCGTGGCGAATGGATTTTATCGTCTTTATTTCTTTGTACATATTTTATCATAACAGAAAAGAAAATATGCAGGCTTGTCAGGACTTATTTTGATTTCTTCATAGGCGAAACGTTATTGGAAACAATAGCGCTTTTTAAGAAATTCAATTAAACTTTTGTCATTTATTATTTCATCAAGAAAACACCCTGTTTCTTTTTGTCTTCTAAATCCCTCTCACCTAAGTTATCTATAGATTAATTTTTCCACTATTGTAAAAATAAAACCAACCTTATGCGTTGACATTCAACTGCATTTCCCATAATTCCTTGTTTCCGGATTCGGAAATGTGAAACAGGAAACATGCAAAGGTAAACACTTTCTGTATGAGATTTGTTGTTTTTTAAAACATTTCCTTTAACTTGACTAAAAACATTTTATTTTAGTCTCACATTAATTTCGAAATTGTGTGAAAATGCAGAACTAGAGCTGTTGTTTTAGCTGTTCGTCATTTTCCTCTTGTCATGGAGATAGCGCCACCGTTCCAAGCTAGCAGATATGTGTTTAACTGTTTATAGCGGTTTTATTTGAACAAAAGTTAAGTTTACCCGTGTACTGTTGTGTTAGTGCTCACACAGACTTTCTGCTGCAGAGCTTGTTTCTATCCAGGCTGGTTTACTTCGCATAAAATGGGAAACGTAACAGAAAATGAAGCCGAAGTCACCATCTGTCCACTACTGCGCTTCACTGTTAGGAGGTTTTATGCATCCACATTTTGGCCTAAATATCTTCAAAGGTCATTGTTTCAGAAGCCTTTTGGGTACGTTTCAGTCTCCTAGGAACTGAAACTCCCATGTGAATAAGCTTTCTAACTGTACAATGAATAAAAATAATGTTGCATTGGTAATTGCCTTAAAACTCTTCTCAGATTTATAGGCATTGACATTTGCTTTTCAGTGGCAGTTGGTGGTCTCTTTTTGCCCTGGAATTTCAACACAATTGCTCCAGACTAGCAAACTAAGTCCCTGTTTTTGTAGAGACAGTCAAACTTCTTGTTGATCATTTAATCAATGGCATTTCATTAGCATCACCTGACTGCTCCTTTCCCTTTTAATTGACAGTGGTTGCTTCCCCATGGTCATCTATGTTGTATTTTCTTCTTTCCCCTGTTAAATACTAACAGTGGTTCCCTCTCAGTTTTCCCAAAGCTGCGCTTACATTGAAACTGACATATTTGGAGCAGCTTTGTTTCTTTAGTTCTGATTTGTAAGATTTTGTTCATAATTTTATTTGTTTTAATTATTGCTATTTTCCTTCTGACAAATTTTCCTTCTGGTTCTGGATCCTATTCAGCTGAGGAGACTTTTTCTTCTTACTAGGAGGTTTGTTATGTTGCATAACAGTGATGAAGGTGTTTTGTTTACAATTTTTTACATTGAAGAAGGCAATTCAAAAGAATATTTGCTTCCTGGATTTTTAACTGTAACGATTATCATGTCATATACTCAGAACACATTTCTGGGCAGTAGGTGTTGGTGATATGAACTTTAACAAAACTGTATCTTAATAGTTTGTGGTATTTGTCTTAACAAAGATATTAGGGACAGTGCAATATTCAGCACAAATTTTATAACTTTAAGTCAGATATAAAACACAAATATGATAAACTTACCCATTTTATTAACAAGTTTAATTGATGTTAACCATTTAAGAAATAAGAAAACTTTTCAAAAAACATTTAGAATCATTTCAAAGTCCTCCATGTTACTCAAGTGTCTGATTGAAGGAAGAAATGCATACAAATGCTGCTACAAATGGTTCCAGATGTAAATATATTATATTTTATCACTGTGATCATGATGCAGATAAACATATAAACAAACACATCAATAAGTGTTGACTTTTTGAGGTGTCATCAAACACGGGTCATCCAGTGTTGTGCTGTTTTACCTTTATTCATGTGAATGCTGTAGGCATTTTATACTATTCAGCTTGCTCTCCTAATGCCAACTATATCTTTTGGTATTCATAACCTTTATACTTTTTATAATATTCAGCTATTTATGATTTTTTTCACCCCATAAAAATGTGGGCAACAGCTACATCCTGTGGCAGTATTGAGAATAAGAATATAAAATGTCCGCTGTGTTTCACTGTGGATGTTTCAGGTCCTGCCTATTAATGGCAGTGATCAACCATTTCAGGCTGTCCTGGAGGAAACATGACCATTTTCATTTTCACTTGGCCATTTTCAGGTTGGGCAGTTTAACAGCTTTTATGCTGTTTAACACCTGGGAATAATTTTTTTCGTACTGCATATGTCCATGTTTTCTGTAGTCACTGTGCTAAACGATGCCTCCAAACAACTGTTGATATCTCAGGAACCCTAAAAGGTATGGATTTCATTCACCCACCGTTTTCATCAGTTTGAACAATTTACGCTTCGCTGAGGAAGTTTTGCTTCTTGCTCATAAAAAATTCCTTTCTATAATATATAAAACACCTATAACCAAAACAAAGTCCACTCTTAATTCTCTTCTTCTAAGTCTTGTGTTGTTGTACAATTTTCAAACGTGTGACGTGAGAGACGTTTGCAGCACCATTGCGTTATGATTCAGTGCCAGTGTCATCCGAACCCTGAGTATTGACGTGTCTCCTCAGAGTGAGCCGGAGAGCCTGCGAGGAGGGCCCCCTGCTGGAGGAGCAGGAGACAGAGGGCCAGAGGCAGCTGCACAGTCTGCTGCTGCAGCAGCTCCACACCGGCGTCGACGTTGACCGGTCAGAAACCGCCTGTTTGTGTTTGTTTATTAAAAAATGTGGATCATACAAGGCTGTAGGCTCACTGAGGCTCTCCCTTCACTCTACATTTATTACTAAGTCATATTTTTCCCCTAGTTTAAATATTTTTAATTCATATTTAATTTGTACAAAGAACAAGATTGATTTATTGTAATGAGGTTAATTGTTATGACAAATTTGTTATCTTAATATTACAAATAAATATTAGATAAATATGATCTTAGGCAATAAACATTGAGATCTCATTACCTTGAGATAAAGAGATAATAAAGCTGTTTTCTAAAGAAAACAATGGTCATAGCTTATTATTTTAAGATAACTACATAAATGGAGCTGTTATTGTGAAAAGAACAAGTTTGATTTCATCTCTATGTTAAGATTCATCCATCCATCCATTTTCCTACACCCTTGTCCCTTACTGGGGTCGGGAGGGTTGCTGGTGCCTATCACCAGCTATCATTTCGGGTGAGAGGTGGGGTCACCCTGGACAGGTCACCAGTCTGTCGCCTCTTTGTTAAGATGATAAATACAACTATTTTCATGGCAAATATTAGGTTAACTTATTCTTAACTGATCTTGCTGAGTTATTTACATGACATATTGTTTTATTAATTTACATCATAACAGTCCTTAAAAGGTCCCAAAAAGTCCATAATTGATCTTCCTCTAACTGATAGACTGTCGGATTTTTTGACTTTTTGTACTTACCAGGTCATCAATTCAGTCTATTTTGTTGGAAGTTTTTACAATTTTGAGTTAAATTTAGTCTCTCTCTTTCTTCCTTATAAAGAGTTGATGTGCTACAGAGTGAATTTAGACACACATTTGGATAAACACTCCAATCAAACGCTCTGCTATGTGTCTCACAGAGCAACATGGAGAACCTAATTACTCTCAGCCCTCAGGGCTACATGGTCTTACTGAGTTATCTCTCCTTGTAAAACATCTGAGGCACACATTCAGATCGTTCAGCCAAAGCCAAATGTCTTTGAGTTTCCATGCAGCTGCAGGTAACGAGTGTTTGCGTCACTTTGAAACCAGCTCCATCTTACAGATGTGTAGCAAAGAGGCAGTGCTTCGCCCCGGCGTCGCTCTACCGGCCGTTTGGGGAGCAGGCAGCAGGAGTGAGGAGCCTCTCCCAGTTCCAGGCTCTGCAGGATGGGGAGAAGGAACTGGTCGGCCTGCAGGAACTGGGACTCACTGATGCTGAGATCCAGTTGTGGCAGAACAGAGACGCACCAGACATCTCAGGAGACAAGGTTGCCGCTCAGAAATTCAAAAACTTTCAGGTAACTTCCAGAGACCAAATCAGCTGAACCTGGTCATGTCTGACAGTCCAGCGGTGTGTGTGCGGCTCCGGACGCAAGGCAGCAGCGTCTGCAAGCCATCAGGGACAAGATTGAAGCCAGGGAGGAGCTGCTGTCCCGCCCGCAGCGCTTCTCCACCAGCCGACTGCTCTCACGCCGGGAGATGGAGATTGAACAAGCGCTGTTCCAGGGGAACGACCGGCTGGGTTTCCTCACAGCTCTCTACCACCGAGGTATTGTTCAGCAATATAAATCAAATAAATCAATTCATCGCAAGATAAATTGAAATAAGTGCCACCATTTTTTATTTCAAAGAGATGCTCCCCTTTAATATAGTTGGAAACCGCCATTTTGAGAAACGCTGCAAATATTTGACACCAGGTATGCAGTAGTTAGTTTGCACTATCTGCCACTTTTGCCTGTTTTCCCTGTCTAAGCTGAATGATTATTATTTTTTGATCTGCAGTTTTGGTCAGAGAGACTTCATTAATCCATTTTTATTATAGTTGTTTTGGTTGATTGTTGGTAGGCCTGTCACAATAAGCAATAAATCAGTTAATCACATTATAAATTAAAACTAGCTTAATAATTTCTTTTGGCATGATTTATCATTGTTCTTGTGTCTCTGGCTTTCTACCAGTAACTGAATGACAAAACTCTTCTGTCTGGTGCTTTTGGTCTCAACCAGCCCTGTTTTTGCAGTTTTGTTTCCAGAAACTTCATCTTCCATTTTATTTGTTGTTTCTGTTGTTTTCTTTATTTTAAATATTTAAGATGTACGTATTCTTTAGAAATTAAAGTTTTGTTCTTTGTTTTGAAATGTGTCATTGTGACAGGCCTAAGCAAATGTCAACCAAGCTGTCAGAGAAGAGACGTGAAATTACTATAGATTCCACAGAAGAACTTTTGTCCCAAACCAAGCTCAAACAATAACGTTGAATTCTTGATTTTCTGCCTTAAAATGACATTTCTGAATAGGTGGAATTATGTTTTCTCCCTTCCAGGCTTTAAATTACACCCTTGACACATCTTCAGTGCATTTATAGAAGTCACATGTAGAGATTTTCTTTGTCTAACTTCCTGCTGGGAACTGCTCTTTGTTTCCCTGTCAGTTCCCTTCATTCTTCAGCTTTTTCAGTTATTCTGCACATTTGGTTATTTTAAAATAGACTCTATAATTTTTTTAGATACAAGTTAAGAAAAAGAAGAAAACTAGATGATATGTTCTCTTTTACAATAAGACCTTTACCATTAAAACATCGGGGTATTGTATTAGGATGTTAAGTGATAGGCCAATGAAAAGTAATGGGAGGGAGTATAAATGGCCTTAATTATTATTTTTGTAAAACTCAAACAACGAGGTGTGCATTTGTATTTGGTCTCTTTGAGTAAACACAGTTGAAATACCAGTTAAATGCCACAATAACGAGAAAATTTTAAGGAAATATGCCAGATTTATTTATTAATTTCATTAAAAATCAGAAGTTTACATAGAGAATTGATTCATGTCTCTTTAAGAAATTAGGTACAGCTCTGATGATGCTGTCGTTTCTTTGGAAGCCTATAATTTGCTGGTTCTGATTGGAGGAATGGGCCAGAACTCCAGAAAACTATGGTGAGAAGAATGAAAGAAACCCAGAACACTTGACCCAATTGTACAGCTCAAACACAACGCTGCCAAATGCTGAGGAAACGTATGTACACTTCTGATTTTGAAGATGTTAATAAATAAATCTCTAACATATTATTTTGCTCATTATTGTGGCATTTAGTAACGAGGACGTTGGTATTAAATTTACTAGAAAAGATGGATTCAATTGACTAGATTCCTTGAGAACAATTAGTGTAGTATGAACCAGAGACTTCTGAAAATGTTGTCTCATACTTGTAACTTTTTCTACCTTTATAATGGAATGTGAATATCCACACATATTTCCATTGTTCTGCTTGATAAATGTGAAGCAGTCAATACAGTCTGAATAAAAAAAAAAAAACAAGTCATCTTGGTAATTCTAACCTAAAGCAAGAGAAGTTTGGCCTGATTTAACTTCAGACAGAGAGGAAAATGAATCCATCTTCCAATCCACTCTGAGCCCAGTTCCTCAGAGGGAAATGTCTTAATAGCATAATGCTGCCACCACCGTGCTTTTCCACAGGGACGGTGTGTTCAGGGTAATGCCCATTGTTAGCTTCCCTCAGCCAAAACATTCTATTTTGAAGAATATTTTAGCTTCTTCTGAAGGGTTTTGGTTGCACAGGAGTTTATTATCCAGTAGTTCGTAGTTGTAAAGTGGCCGAATTGTCTTTGATGTGATTTGGATCCAACCCAGACGGCGACACAGAGGAGAGCCAGCCAGGGGCGTCATCCTCTGACCCAATGGACTCGCTCTACAGAGATGTTCTGACGTGTCAGAAACACATTTCACCAGAAGACTGTGAGGGACAGCAAGCAGTGGGATCAACATCAGGTGGTTCATCTGACCAATCACAAAGCTCTCAGAGCCATTCCCCTCACCGTGGGTCAGATCTGCAGAGTGAAGACATCTCAGAGCATCAGCAGGACAGAGCTGAAACAAACCCACCAGCTCCTCCTGAACAGATAGATCTCAACCAGCCAATTGGCAGACTCGGCGGAGCATCGGGAGCCAAGTCGGGAAAACCGCTAACTGTCAGCGGGGAGATCAAGATGCTTCCAGAAGAAGAAATCCTGAACAACCGTGAATCTGATGAGGGGATCCGGAGCATGGCACGGTTCCAAAACTATCACCCAGGAAAACCTTCCAAGGCACTTTAACCCTCTTCTTATATGAAATGTTTAGAGAAACCTCCTGAATAACATGCTCAACAGCTCCTGTTACCTTGCATGTTTTGTCTCGCTGTAGGTTCTGTGTGTGAAGAACATTAGTGCGCAGGCATCCATCGCACAGCTGGTGGCGCTGTTCTCCAGATTTGAGCAGAAAGACGGGCCTCCAGTTGTTTACCGGCTGCTGACAGGAAGGATGAAGGGTCAGGCCTTCATCACACTGCCAGGTGAGAACCAGCTTTACTTCCACAGAGGTGGGATCGATAGAGTGATCACTGAAGTGCCAAAGTCCACAGAAATCCTGAAAAACTAGAGTTTGTGACCGAATCTTAAATGATATCATAATCTAACTGAGCCAAAAGAGGAAATGTTTAGTCAGATGAGAGAACAAAAATCTTTAATCTTTTTTCAGAGTACATTTAGCAGAATATAAACCGTAGAACTCATCATGTAATAGAACAGGGTCCTGCAGATGACAGTAAGGGGAGCTGACTGGAAGTCAATAGAATGTGGTCCAGGGGTGTGCAGCTCTATGCAGTCAGGTGACTGATTTTATTTTTTGCATTTTCCAAAGAAATTTGTTAGTCTAAGTCAGTGCTTCTCAATTATTTTCTGTTACGCCCCCCCTAGCAAGAAGAAAACTATTCGCGCCCCCCACTCCCCACCGTGACCATCCATCTCTGCATAACATTTTATCCTTATTAACATTAAAGAAAAGAATAAAAGAAAGACATATGGTCAAACTTACAAAGAATAACTTTATTAAATTGTGTTTTACGTCTGTTTTAAGACGTGTTTTAAACATGTTTAAACTGTAAACATGTTTGACCAACTAATTGCACCATTGCAAAATTAAATCAAATCAATAAATAATATTTAATAATTATAATAACAAAAAAAAAAAAAAAAGCAGCCTGTTCCCCAGGGTCACACGCGCCCCCCCAGGTATCGCGGGGGCGCGCCCCACTATTTGAGAACCACTGGTCTAAGTAGATAAACACAGTTTAAGGTAAAAAAAAAAATGCCTCTTACTTTTGGTAAAATACCAGCAGCTGTAATTCAGGAAACCACAGAATTTTACAGTGTAAATATGAATTCTACCATATTTTTATAGTAAAATTCTGCCAAGCACAGCTGACTTTTTTTTTTTACAGTGGCTTTAGAAGTTAAAAAAGTGGGACCAAGAACCAAGAAAAAAGTGGGTTCTGTGGAACCCCACAGAATGAGAAATCTGATGGTGCATTTAAAAATCTTTTAACAACTAAAGACTTGTTTTTATTTTGATGTTGCTGGATTATCAACTCTGTTTCCTCCTGGAGTTATTATTGGACATTTTCTCAATGGATGTTTTCCTTTGACACCAGAAATTTAGCAATAGTTTCTTTGAAATGATTGATTTTGATGTTGTTTGTATCATTGTGGATTGATTTCTGTGCCAGACGCTGAAACAGCCCAAAATGCCCTGCGGTTGGTCCATGGATACCGGTTGCTCGGGAAACCTTTGGTGGTTGAGTTTGGCCGCGAGCGACAGGAAGAGGAGAAACAGATGGAGCAGGAAGAGGAGAAGGAGATGAAAATAAAAGAGCAAAGAAACACAACAGAAATCCATCAGGCCTGTGAATAGCAGCCTGTGAAACTGCACAACATGATATTTACGTCTCCCTGGAAAAAACAAACAGCTGTATGTTGCATTAATAAATCTTTGTTTTGTAACCCATTGCCTCTTTTTATTTTTAGAACATTTTCTTTGCTATAATATTTATAGAATTATTTCATTGTCTTATGTAAATGTGACTAATACAAATAAGCTGAAATCATTAACTAGTGCAGAAAAATTGGTTAATTTCTGATTTTTTCCATATAAATTTGATTCAAACTATTGTAGAAGGTATTTTGTTTCCCAGTGTCTCTTTTATTTTATTTATTCCATTTTCAGTGTTTTTTAGTAACTTTGTTTTCAGACATCAAATATTTTTAAACCCAAGAGAGTTTTTAAGACCTTCTTGACCTCTGGGTCTCATAAAGAGAAACTTTTGTTGCAGTTAACTTAAAAAATATTACAATAGTTTATTGTTGTTGATGCGCTTGTTATAAGTGGTGTAGAAATGCATAATTTCTTCGACTTATAATTGTCATTTGCAGCTGTGCAGGCATGTGACAAGTGTATGCTCACAAGTCTGAAGTGTTTTCAGGTCGAGTTTATCTTTCCCACAGTTGCATGTGAACATAGTCCACTGATGTTCTCTGTGTTAGTTTCTGCTGAATGGGAGGGGTTGGTGGACAGGCTGCATTCAGGGCTCAGAATCAGGCTTGTTCATTCCTCACATCGATCAAATTGTCTATTGAGAATAAATTGAATCCTTGTGTAATGAAAGGTTTGCAGGCTGGAGTTTCAGAAAAGTCTTTACAAATTTTCCTTGTAAAGAAATTAAGCTACTTAATCAGTTTTCTCTAAATTGAGTAGAGTCTGCAGCACAAATTATCACTTAAAGTGTCAGAAAACAAGTTGTAATTTTTAAGAACAGCCTTTAAAGCAACGTTTTTGAGGCATTGTGGCCAAATTGAATTCATGACCTGTTTGGTGAACTCAAACTGCTCATTGATTGGAGTGAAGCGCGTCCTTTGTTTGTTTAGGTCTGTTTGTGTCTGTGTGCCGTTTGCCTTCAGTTCAGGGCTGTGATCTTTTTCTCATTCCACTCAAAAGAAAAGCTCAGTCGAAACTCACCTACTGCATCGCAAACACAGAAACACGCCAACAAAAACTCCATGTTTAAACAAGATCTTCACACCAAACGCTCAAGAAGCAATTATCAGATACATTTCTTCTTTTTTTTCTATAAAAAAAAATACAATATTTAATTGAATGATCTTCCTTCTGAATGAACTAAAATCCCAGCTGATCTGAATATGAATCACTGAACTGAGATTTTTTTGTACATCTTGTACAATTAAAACTTTATTGATTTCCCTGTGGCCCAGTTTGGTACTCTTAATATTTGCTTTTTTAAAACATTTTTTTAGATATTGTATGTTTGAATCAAGTAATTTAATCTCGTTTTCGTGGATTTCACTTTGGAAAACCATTCAAACAGTCAGTTTTAATGATCAGTTTGCACTTACAAATAAGGTTGTCGGTGCTCTGTAGGGATTTCTTTGTTGTTTTGGGGAGTTTTGCGTGTTTAGTATGGTATACAACCGTTTCCATAAAACACCTAAAAATAAATGCATTTTTCATTGCTGCACCGTAATGCAGCTTGCCCCAGAATTTTCTATATTTTGGTTTTCAGTTGTGCCTCAGCTTTAATGTTTTAAAACTTTCTCCAGTTGAACAGAAACAAAACTGAAGTTATTATTTTTGGACTTAAAGAGGAGTGATCAGGAGTCAGTACGGAGCTTCAGCTATTACTGCAGGGAACTAACGATTGAACTCACGCCTGAACCTTCAGAAACACATAAAGATAATTACAAAGTTGGCCTTTTACTTTGTAAAGCATTTTGAACCGACTTGTTGTTGAAATGTGATGTAGAAATAAACTTGACATGGTATTTTGCCTGGATATGAGAAGGTTGGCAATTCCTCTAACTGGCATCCACTTTTCCACTTTCATCTGCACATAGGCTGCAAGAACCTTCCTTTTGAAAGCCTCAGCTCTGTGTTAGGTGTTGCTGTCAAAAAGATGGAGTTCATTATTTTACACCTTTGTCATTTCTTTATGTTAGTTATAATACCTGCAGCTGTGGCTGTATGTGCAAAGCAAAATATGAGAGAAGAAATAAAGCAAAAACGGAAGAAGGATGTTGAATGCAACATACCTTTATTTGTGAATAAAAAAAGACATGAATATTTTTGTCATGTGTGAAAATTTGGCAAACAAAGTGAATATAGTGAAAAGAGAAAAATGTAATTTACAATGCACATATTCCCAAAAGCGTTATACTGATGCTTAAAAAACAAACACTTTTACACAATTTCTTTTCTGTTAAGTTCCACTAATATTTTGGCAATTTCTCTGATTTCATATCAAAATGACTCCAAACTGTGACAGAGGACTGAAGGGGAGAGATTAGTCAAGGTACCGAAAACCCATAAAAATTATAATTACAGCAAACATAAAATACTCATCAGCGCACATTTGGTTGTTTGGAGGCAGCATTCACAAACTGGACCCAAACAAAGTGATTCAAACTCTTTGCTTATAACTTGTTCCTGTGAGGAATTTATATGGGATATATTTTATTTTTGGCTCACTTTACGTCTTAAACTGCACTAACTAGAATTTTTTGAAAAGCAAGCCAAGATAAGACTTTACTTTAATCTATTACCAAGAAATGTACAGACAATGTTCAAGCTTAAATTTAAAAGTATTACCAGCACCAACAACAGTGTGACAGTTTAAAACTGTTAAAATTATACTTGGGTAAATGATTTTTGTTTAATAAAGGAATTAATATAGGAATATAGGAATACAAGAACCGAATGTTAAGTAGAATTATTGTATTACCATATATTTTTATTCATTTGTGATGTCATTCATTAGTTGTTTATTGTTATTGTTGAGGAAAGATGTTTAAGGAAAAAGTGTGTGGGATTATAAAAGTATTTACTACTATCTACAACTTTTCTGACAAGAAACTGATGATTTATCATATCATTTATCATTTGATATATTGTGAAAAAATTCTTACAAGAATTTTTGATTGATCATTGTCTCAATACATTTCAGTTAACGAGAAAGAAGGAACAAAACTAACACTATTAATGGAAATTTACTATTTTCTCCATAGCTTGATCCACGAGGGCATCTATGTCAGTAAATTTAGCTACTGTGTGCAGTTATATGATATGAATCACAATTCCCATATTTCAAATGGGAATGTTTTTTAAGATCAGAATTTGTGTTCCTATGAATTTTGTGCCAAGCAATTACCTAAAAAAGGTAGTAAGTTTGAATTTTATAGCAAACATTTTAATGTTATCACAATAATACTAGGAATTACTGAGATCAAATTCCCCTCTGAATCACAGGCAGAGGGGAAGCCTTGAACATTTAGTAATCTGCTATTTGTTTTTGCTGACTCGTCTTTGTTGTTTTTCCATCTGATTGCTTTATTCTTGTAAAATGTCTTAAATAAACCTAAAAGAAAACACCTTGCAGATTTTGACAGTATGAAATATTCACAATCATCCAGGAAATCCAACTTAAAGCCAACCGATTTGGAAACAGAAGTTTTGTTCTACGGTGGTCCTGAAGTGCAAACCACTTCAACAAATCTACAAATTTAAAAACACAACATTAACTAAACACAATAATAAAAATAATAATAAAAAAAAACAGCATTAACTCAGCACAATTACAAATTAGAAAACACAAAACAGAAGCGGTAGGTCTGAGTGATTTGTTGAGGTTTGAACTTCAGGGCCACTGTACTTTTCCTTTAAAGAAAACACTTTTATCACAATGAAAACAACTTCATGTATACAATAAAAATAGCCTGAAAAGTCCACTATAAGTTTGCCTCCATATTCAATATGCAGTACCTTTACATAATCTGAAGTTGTTTTTGGCGTTTAGTTCACGGAGTGCTGGAACCATATCACACATATCCTGTGATGTCATATCCTGCTGCAGTGGGCTTCTTTGCTCCTGGGGCTCCCTGAGCGCTGGACTCTGAGGTGCTAGTACTTCGGATCATTGTCTGCCCCCTGCTGGCTGTGTTGACGGCCCCCATTTGCAGGGTGGGGTGGCGGTAGGTCTGTGAAGTTGTCCGAGCTCCTGTGCCAGACATCCCGACTCCTACTGGGTATGGATATCCTCCTCCATGCCGCCTCCCCCGGCCGCCCTCCTCCTCCACACAGCAGGAGACGCTCAGCAGTCCCCCACCCAGCATGGAGATGAGCGCAGAGGCCAGGCCGAGGTACAAGCACTCACCAAGCTCATACTTCATGCCGGCCGGTATGTTTGGGCTGTAGAAGCTCTGGACGACCTCATGTGTCGTCCATGACACGGGTACCAGAGACAGGAAACCTGCAGCGAGAAACAAAACCCCACCAGCTCCAGCCACACGACTCTTAATCGTCCCCGCATTCTCCAAGCAAAGAGTGCACTGCATCCCTAGAGACGCCACGCCAATCGCAAGGACGGACAACACGACGGAGATGACCATGAGGGCGCGGGAAGCCTGGAGGTCCGCCGGCAGCGCCAGCATGGAGTTGTAGGTCTCACACTGGAAGGCCCCTGTGCTCTGATAGACGCACTCCATCCACAGGCCCCTCATGTTTGCCACAACCGTGACGATGTTAGAGCCAATGTGCGCAGAAATTTGCCAGTATGGCAGCACCGTGGCGACCAGGGTTCCCAGCATGCCCAGGAGGCCCAAAAAGAAGCCCATCAGCTCCAGAGCTAGTGACGCCATGCCAACAGCAGCAAAGACGGAGATCTGACAGGAAGCACATAGAAGAAGTTCAAGTAAATTAAACCAAACCAAAATATGTCTCACTAATACGAGTTCTTCACTGGAACAGTTGTAAGTAACCAGTTTGTGGATGCTGATACCCAAAAACCACCAACATGAAAGGTACTTTATATTTATTATTAAATTATTGTGACTTTTGGCAAAACTTTCAGTCAAGTTTATTTGTTAAGCACAAATCATCAATACACCATCAAATATAATGATCAATAGTAATCAAAAGCAGCTCTAAACGGGGGGCGGTGAGGGGGGGTGCTTTGGCTGTTTTGCAGATTACTGGAAGTTTGTCCAGATTTGTGGATTGTGTAGAAACTTCTAGGAAAAAACATGAACATGTTTTCTTTATTTCAGTATACAATTAACCAGGACCCAAGTGCATTTATGGCTTTGTTTTTGTTTTTATTTCATTGAATTATTGTCTTATTGTGCATGGATTTGTGGTAAATAAATGCAAATAGCTTGTGAAATGTCGCTTCTGATGGCAATGAAATTGATATGCTGTTTACACTACGTACACAGTTAAGCTGAAAATCATTTAAACCACATTTAGATTTAAAATAGTTTTATTCAGTTGAGAAGAAATAAAATATTTCAGTTTTATTTACACTTTAATAAAAAAAGACATATCAAAAATTATTTATAACCTTCATAAAAATAAGAATAAAATTATTGCCATAATGTAATTAATTATGTAATAATTATAGATAAATATTCATATTTATATTCTGACTAACATCAGAATGGAAATTAACACATTTTTTGAAGAAGTAATTGTATGCGTCAATAATTATTTCCATCCATTCACCCATGTTTGTCCCACCCACTAACTTAAATCCTTAAGGCAAATGTAAAGGGAAATGAATTAATTACATCTTGCAGCACACAATTTATGACACATTACATTTGTATTAAATAATTCAATAAGAAGTATTCTAATACTGTGGCACTGTTAGACCTCCATATGTTTAAATCTGTGACCGTTACTTTCTTTAGGGCAGATTATGTTTGTAGAAGTCTAAACCTTTTGCCAAATCATCTTTTTTTTCCGTCTGAGCAGCATGCAGCTACAAAGACTCATGAATGCCGATATGCTGACGTTCAAATCTTATTTCATGTCAACGCTTTCAGAGTTCAAAGTCCTGTCACATACGTGTAGATTGTTTCGTTCTGAGTTAAAACACTGTTTCGCCTGAAAATACACCAATATGTTCCACACACATCCATTTTTCATGCATTACCTGAGATGTCTGCAGGTTAGGGGAGAGCCAGACTCTGAATTTGTTGAAGATTTGATTATGCTCCTTTGCTGGAGGTGGTGAAGTTGCAGCTGCAGACGATGAGGAAGCAGAAGGAAAAGATGTAGCCAGCAGCAAGTCCAGATTGTGCCCACCACTGGTATTTCTGTGTAACCTGCTACTACCGCTACTCCAGTTGTGAAATATATTTTCTGCTTGCTGGATCAGACTCTGACTGCTTCCTCAGTCCTTAACATAGTGGCAGCTGTCGTGTTGCAGATGAATGGCACAGCCTGGATCAGACTAACGGAGTCAGAAAAACGCTTTTAGTACCAACTCTGTGGAAGAATTCATCCAAATCTCTGCATTTCATAAATGATTCTCTTAAGAAAACAAAAAGCCGGGACAAGAAATCTTCCACATTGTTCTGTTGCTGTCTCTCATCTCTCTGATGGTCAGATGTTCTGGTCTTTTTATTTAAAATTTGGGTCAGTGTCCCTCATTTAGACCTTCACCTAATGTCATGTACACACACACTGAAACTGTTGAATCTGATAGTGACTTGGATTCCTGCTGGCAGCTGGTTTAATCATTTTCTCATTTGTCATCTGTCCAAAAACAAACCTTTGTTACAACATCAGCAGTATTTTTGAACGAAAGCAAAAACCTCAGCAACTTCCTGGGGGGAAAAAAAGACAATTATATTTCATTAGTGATATTGATAATGACACTTCATATTTTAATTTTACCAGAAAAAAATATACATATTTTTATTATGTATTATGTATTATTTTATTATGTATTATGTAAAAGCATCTGGGTAAATTTGAAATATATTAACAATATCGGCTAAATATTACGAGAAATGTTTTTTTGCTAGATTATGCTCACTCGCAGTATGGCCAAACCTAAACATGAAGCAGCTACCATGCCAGTTATATGTTTGAGTAAATTATCGAAACAAGTGCTGTGATAAAAACACGCATGCTAACAATAACTGAATACGCTATAGAATAAAAACAAATCTACTTTATTTGTACTTATTTTACTTCAACAAATTTTGAGAGCTTGCTAGTTAAAATGTTATTTTAATAGTAATTTATTGTTTTCCCCAGTGCAGCTTTATGTCTAGCAATACAGCTGATGCTTTGTTAGTTTTAAAGGTGATAACTAACATTCTTTGACTTTATTGGAGGCTGAAAACAAAACAGAAATGTTTTAAATTCCTGCTTTAAATATGACTATATTTAAGATATGACTTTAAATAGTCATATTTTAAGTCATATCCTAAATGTTTTAGCTAAATTTAGGAAAATTAATTAGGTTACTGAACAACTGGCTGGCTTCATCTATTTTTACCAGAATATTGAAAAAAGTTAATAAATATTAAATATTAATACATAATTTTATCTCTTTCTCTTTCTTATTTTTTCACTTATTAGTGTAATTACTTTTTTTAATGAAGATATATGTATACGTATAACTATCAGAGTTAAGCTGAAATTATTTATTGTAATGATGCATGTTGACCTTAAATATGTTTATTATTGTCAACATACTAAAGCAATTTAGTCTCTTTAGTTGTTTTTGTTTATTTAGTAATAACATTGTAAATGAGAGAAATAAATTAAATCTGAAGTAAACATTCTGCAGTTCAGTATTATCTACTAAAAATTCAAAAACAATCTTAAAAAACAAAAAAGTAAGTCATATTAAATAATACATTTCTCTAGAAATACATAGCATGCATGTAAAATAATTCTTCTTTTGTATATTTTGTAAAAGTTTCATTTTTCAGCTGAAATTTAACTGCTGATTTCTCTTTTTTGGCACCTTCGACATTCCATACCCAAACTGCTCGCAAGCTGCAATAATAAGATGTGAATTTACAACTCAGGCTGACGACAGACTTGGCAACCTCCTGCATCTAATCAATTAAAATATGTCTGTTGGCTTGTTGGTTTCTAGAGGATAATAAAGGTGGAGAGAAATTCCATAAATGAACATTACATACCATGCTGGTGTGTCCCAAGGTGAGAGCAAGTGAAACTTCTCAGTTTTTTGTTGTTTTTTTTTATCATGAAAGCTTTTCCAATTCACAAAATCATTATTAGTCACTGGGTTTGCTTCTCATTAAGTTCCCAAACTTGAGTCTTCAGTTTCTGATCCTTCCATCCAGGCCTCACATGGCCACATCATCATAATGGGATTAGGTTGTAATCCAGCCACTTCCCCTACAAAGCAGACTGAGAGGCCAACGTCCACACTCTCTGAAACACTAAGCCATTATTATAAACCACAGAGAGGCATTATATAGACACACTGCATATCAATGAGCCTGCTCAGGTCAGCTTGTGACCCTTTGTTATTATGTTGAAGCTGGCTGCTGGTCAGTTGCTGTAAATCAGGCAAACAAACATGCAGTTTGGATTTGTTTGGTCTGGTACAAATAGTCTGCAAGATCATCGGCAAGAAGCTTGATGGCATGAAGCTTGGTTCAACTATAATGTTTATATACTGTGTAGTTATGATAATTTAATTGAGTGAGGTTAGTAATTAATTATTATTCTTTTAGAGACTAGATCAAATAGTCATTTGATTTTCCGCTAACTTTCAATATAAATTTTTTGATTCTAACGTTAAATGTATTTTATAATACATTCTTTCCATTCTTTTCTGTGACATATGCGATTATTGTTTACTAAAATAATATAGAAGTTCTGAAATAATTTTCAGAACTGATTTTTGTTAGATTTGAAACTGGTTAGAAAATGGTATATTGTATTTTATATGAGTTATAAGATTTTTCATACATAACCTTTAGCAGCTTATGAACTGTGATAGTAAGCACCTGGTGGACACTGGCTGTCACTGTAGTATTTACACCACAGATTTTGTGCACCCAAAATATACATATTCCAAAGTATCTGGAGTCCTGCTATCTAAAGCCATTCTAAAAGCATTAGCTCCAATAAAGTTCAGTATCTGTTGAATGTATTTTTAGTCTTTAACTGGTCTTTAGTTCCCTCTGGTGGCCATCATAGAAGTTACAGCGTAAAATTTATTGAGAGAAAAACCTTCATTTTCACTTTGCACATTTTTAAAATTAGCTTGTTTTGAAGGAAAGTATCTGATTAGTAGCATTTGCCTTGAACCTTCTGTCAATAAAGTGTACTACTGACACTTTCCTGTGTCAGTAGTACCACAGTAAAGTTAGATTTCAAAATGAATTAACAAGTGCATGTCTGCTGTTTTATGTGCATGTCTATACGTTTTAGACAATATTTCATTTGGAAACAAACTGATGAACTGTTACTTTAAAATTCTCAATTATTTTTCTCACTCCAGTTTGCCTCTTATGTGTTTTTTCACAATTGTTTGTGAAAGTTTCTCTTTAATTTCATGCTACATTTTCAATTTAAAAAATGGCCAAGAACCAAATACAATTATCATGAATATTTTATTTTTCTTTCCAATATTATGTTACGAAAGAGTCAACGTGATCTGACTTAGTTTACTGAACATTTACACCAATTTCTAACTTGCAATAAGCAATTAAGTTAAACTTTAATTATATCCCATCGTCATGGAAAATAGAAATGACAAAACAGAACAAACAGTTACATTGCTTAGGCTAAAATCGTTTAAAACAGACCTGACTTCTTCAATAGTTTTTGTGCGGGTAAACAGAAATGCCTATCACAATATGGCTGCCGCGTTAGCATACTGTCCTAATGCGCATGCGCCTTATTGGTATGTGATTTTTTTCTGGGGCTCTGTCCAGCAGTAAATCTGTGGAGCAGTGGAGGTCTTCGCGGTAAGGACTGTCAAACTGGCCACGCCTTTGAGAAACAAAAATGCCCAATCAGGGACCTCTTAAAATGATTATAGATCCACCGACCAATCGCAGCATGAAGAGAAAAGTGTCCCCTCCCCCCACTATAAATTATGTTGAAAATCCAAAATTTCCATGCTCTAGCTGTGTCAAATGAGTTGAAATGTGTGAAAATATACAGAAATAATTGATTGAGGTTATAAACACATAAAATATGATTGAGATACTTTTTGTGTTATTTTAATTGATTTATATTTATATTGATTGAATATTTTTGAAACATAGAAAATGAGAAGAACAAGCAGATTTTCATGTCTATGTTTGAAAAACGTCCCTTTCTCGGATTTGTTAAATCCGATTTAAAAAGTAGTACCAATGAGAGATAAAGAGGATACGAATATAAATTTATTTCGGTTTGTAACTCCATACTTTTAAGTTGAAAACAACAGGAAAATGAGCCAGACTGTGTGTAGTCTAGTCTCATTTTTTCTCCCTCTCAGGAGGCTCTTCTTCCAGCCCCTTTGTTCGATCCAGTCGGTGGGTTGAGTAGGGAACGGGAGGCTGAGCTGGACCCAATAAACCACCGGCACCGGCGAAACCAGAGCGGAGGAGATACCGAATCGGATAAACAGGAATACAAAATAAACGGGGAAAAAACTTGGACTGAAAGTATTTCTGAAACGGTTCGACTTCTTTAAGAGACGTTTTTCTTCGACATCCTTTCCTAGCCGTTTTAGCTATCACCCTGGAGCGTGAACCGGCAGGCTGACGGCTGCTAACCCCACACGGGTCTGTCTCCATCTCCCACGCCGATCCATGCTGATTCTCCCCTTTCAGTTTTTTTCTTGGCTCAGCATCCATATTTGCATCCCAGGGAGTGGCAGGCACTAATCCGCCCTGTCTCTCCCCCTCCTGCGCCCGTGAGGACCTAGAAGTTAGCCGCTTCTCGGACACCCGTCGGACTCTGCATTTCCACACAGGAAGGTGAGGATTTTCTTGCATGTTTTGAGTCATTTCAGACATTTTTTAAAATTCTGTCTGTTTTTCCGTTTTCGGGTGGAAGTGAAGGGCAGAGTGAACCACGCTGCCTGCCGCAGTAGCTACAACAATAGATCAAACTGCTGGCGTTGTGTTACATTATCATCCCGGCGCTTCCATCCTGTCCCTAAAGGAATAATATATGAAGGCCTTATTGCTTATTCCATATATAAAGCATAGCTTTAAACCACCAGCATCGCAATTGTGGCCAGTTTGATTTGATTGACCTGATTTAAATCGTAAAAAGCCAGTTTTTCTGAATAGAAATTAGTGTAAATAAGATGTAAAATCCACGAAAATCGCTTAATTTAATCTTAAACTCCAAACAAAATGAACATTCCTCATTTGAAGCTATAGCAGCTTTATTTCTTCCTGATAGGCTCTGGGCCATGATTTGTAGGACATGCTCCTCTTGGGCACCGGCCTACATTGGACATAAATCAGCCTGCTGAGACTATTACTTCACAATAAAAAATATATGAAGAAAATTACTGTTATTCTTATCATTGCTTTTCAGAAATGGATTTAATGATAGGGTATTACCTCCCTTATTGATCAAAGTGAACTAATGGTGCGGTTGTCACAGATTAAATGTGTGTAATAACTTAGAATATATTTTAGCTTTTTAAGCAGCAAACTTAGTTAGATTGACTTTTTTTCTTTGATTCAGCCTCATTTGAGGGTGTGTCAAGCATGAACGGTCTGCTTAACGTCCGCCACAAGTCCTGACTTGGACTAGGCGGCTTCATAACTTTCATCTTGTTTTGTTTAAGCCATTAAGTTGTAAACTTGCAGGTGTGATTGTTGAGATCCAAATTAACAGTTGCCTCAATTACAACAAGTTGTCTTGAGCTCCAGTGTTTTCACCTAAAAGCTCGCTTTCTCATGGTTTGAATTGTGAACTTTGACCTTGACTGAGGTAAGTGAAGCCTATAGTGCTTTAGATGTTGCTCTGGCTTCTTCTGCAGTGAGTCTTTGATGCGTTCTTGTATTAATTCTGGTAGGTAGTCCAATAATGGATACATTCAGAACTATGTTCTGTTTTATCCATTATTTATCAAAGCCACTACAGGTTGGTGCATGGTTTTAATAGTGTGCTTTTTATGCTCAATGTCAGTCAGATTGTATGGAAGGTGGAGTGAATTTTTCAGTCTTACATTCTGGTGCTCCAACTCCATTCCTCCACCACTTCTGTCTGAAACCTTAGATGCATCGCTGCTCCATTTTGCCACCATCATGTTTCCCAGTGAGCTCAGGGTGAAGTTCAAAGTTCTGTCACACAAATTGAAAACAACAGAATTTTAGGTCTTCTACATGTGTAGCTGTATTTTTATAAAAACAAATATCTCTGCCACAGCGGAAATATTTAAACATTTTATACGTAAAAAATAATATTGTACACACGGGATTGGTTTCTGAAATGTTTTCATGAACATAAACTCACTCAAACACAACCATGGCGTTATTTTAAACATTCAAAACCCATAGGGGGCAGTGTAGCGCAAAGCTAAAACCTGTCAGCCAATCAGATTGCTTCCTGTTATGAATTAAACATGCAGCCTGGCAGTTCATTTTTGTGAATAGATACACAAAAATGTGTTCAAATATTGAACTACTTTTAATTAGTTTAATAGAATATAAAGTTATTAAAACACAAGCTATTGTTTAATTACAGAAAATTTTCCAGAAACCTTTCACAGAGGTTTTTAATAATTTATTTAGTTTTATTGTTTTTTTGTGAATGCTTTCTCTTCTTTCTTTTCTTTATTATTAATTTATATTCCCTTCACTTAAAATATGTATTTATGTGTTAGTTTAAGTTTATCCTTTGAATTGTCTCACAATGTGTTCTTTATGCATTATATTTTGTCTTTTTTTATGTTCTATTCTTTAAACCTGTTTATTTTTGTATGTTTTTGTTCCATAAAGGAGCCACAGAACAGCTGGATTTAAGCACGCAATTGGTTGCAAGCTTTAATTTAAGTGTATGAAAATAAAGGGGGCTTGGATAGCACCATACTTTTTAGCTTTTTCTTAATGAAAAAGGATCCACTCCCCGTTATGTAATGCTTAGACATAAAAAAATACAATAATGTTTGTAATGTTGGGTGTAACATAGTTTTAAAAAGTTCAAGAAGCTATAATAGAGCATCCTCCTGCAGCTGTTTTCTGTTTGGTCTTATCTGAGACGACAAAGTCAGGGTTTGTCTGGAATTTGGTTTGTTTCGTCTTGTTTGGAGCCCACAGATTAAACAGCCAGGCTACCGTACAAACTTTACCATCAATCTGAGTCTGTTTGTTCTTCAAATGGATCGGAAATATAACATTTGTCCAAGTTGTGGAAAAATATCTTTGTGTCTGTAGTGAAGGTCTGCATTTCTTGCTTGGTTTGAAACAATTAAAATACAGATTCCCTCCTTTTTTTCACCTGGTATTTTGTACTGCTTGTGAACTAACATCTTTTCCCTTGTGTTTCATTCTTTCAGCTAAACATGGAGAACGATAGCCTCCGCTCTTTGATCTAATACCGGAAACGTACGCCTCCAGAAGATCGCTCCAGATCCCTGCCGCGTCCTGCTGCTGTAAAATGAACATGCTGAAATCCAGCGGACTAAAGATTCCCGGCCGTGGGGCCAAGCATTCCAGCCCGGTGGGACGGAGCTCCGGTGGAGGAACATCCAGCCCCATCGCCACTAAAGACAGTAAGTCACTTCCTTCTCCACACTCCCTGAATATTTCTTCTCATCAGCAGGAAGTGGCTTGGAGCATTTATTTGTGTTTCTGACGCAGTCAGCCTAACACAGCTGTTGTAGGAAACACACGCGAGGACTTCACTGTCTCTGTCTGGTCCCATGGTATTTCTCTGTTTCCCCTCTGGATTGACTTTTGACCTTTTTCTTTTTTCTATAGTGCAAAAACATAAAATCTTACCAAGTATTTTTGGTCTAGTTTCTAGTGCAGGGGTGGGCAACTCCAGGCCTCGAGAGCCGGTGTCCTGCAACTTTTAGATGCCTCCCTGTTCCAACACACCTGAATCAAATAATGAGGCCTTTAGCAGGACTCTGGAGAACCTCACTGCACTTAAGAGGTGATTCAGCTGTTTGATCGAAGTGTGTTGGACCAGGAGACATCTAAGAGTTGCAGGACACCGGCTCTCGAGGCCTGGAGTTGCCCACCCCTGTTCTAGTGCAAATATCTCAGTACATGTGAAATAAGACAAAACTAACTTACAAGTAACTTTTCAGCAAAATACTGGAGCTTGTTTTTAAACAGTTATTCCTTAATATGGATTTGAAAATGTACTGGTTTTATTGGCAGATTATTTCACTTATAACAAGAGAAATAATTATGTTACATGTGAAATAATCTGCTAGTTAAACTAGTCAACCTATCAGAAGCTTCCAAAGCTATGACATCATCATCTGGGTTTTCCCTCCATTGTTTAAAGAGACAGTAACTATTCTTCTTATTTTGAAGACATTAATAAATAAATAATCTCTGACATATTCTTATCTCATTCTTTAGAAAAATAAAACAAATTAGTTTGGTCTGATTTAACTTCAGACAGTAGTTGCATTTCCATTACAAATGTTTATGAAACTTTGTTGAAAAACACAATTTCTCAATTTTATTAAATATGAAACACAATTAAAACCACATGTTTGAACACACTTATCGAGTGTAAGTGACTGAAAACATCCCACGGTGTCATCCTCCTACCACTTCCTGTTGTCTTACTCATCGTTTCCACCAGTCGCTACATCCGGTGCTTAATCTTGTGACTCGAATGATGCAAAACTGATGTTTGCATTGCAGATTCTTGCAAAATACATTAATTTTGATACAGCGGGAAAAACCACTTTATCCTAGATAAAAGCTTTTTAATAAAAAACTTATGTTTTTTCGAAAATGGAGTGTTTGCATTAAGCAGATTAATTTTGTAATTCTAATTTGCACAGTTATTTGGTGAATTGAAGAGCAACTATACAGGAAATAATAGATTAAAAAAATGATTTTTAATATTCATAGATAAAATGATTACATTAAGCAGAAAGTGGACAGTGAAGCTGCTGAGTAAATCTTTCACTGTCGCTCAGTTACACCAAATTAGCGCCCTGTCTAAAGTAATCCCAGCTGTTCTGAGCCACACTGTTTACACCGTTCAGTTGTAGCTCACATGAGAGACTGGTTCTCACCAGCTCCACATGCATGTCTGTGCTAAATTGCAGCCTGACAATGAGAACAGGAGAACAACCGCCCTTTCTCTACATCCACCACAGCTACAAGTGTCCGGGTTTCACGCTGATTGCGGGTTTTCATTAAAGCGCTCTTCAAACCCCGACTGAACACCGTCAGGCGATATTCTGCAGATATCTTCTCAGATACATTGGGTTTAAGTTGCTTTCTTCCCGTTTCAGTTCTGGGGTGTAAAATAAGATAGTTTGGCTTCAGGCTGCATGACCTTTAAATATGTGAGCAATCAGAGCGCAGAAAGCGCATTCTTTCCCTGGTTCATTAGAGCCACTTGAAAGCATTTGAAAGCAGAAAAAAACACACACATTCCTCTCAGTTATCTGTCCAAGTCTTTAATTTGACCTGGTGGTGATTTTTCTGGGGACTCCAGCAGCTGACTGTTTGGCTAAAATCTCCACTCTGGTTCTGTCAAACTCAAACTTCATTCTCTTCTGCCCATAGATTCTCAGTGTTTTAGGTTTTTTATGAATGAACTTTCAATCTGACGTCTGATTAGAGTTTTTAATTAACCAGCATTACATAGGCAGGGCCAATAAACCACCTGGTGTTCTGAACAAAACCGAAGTTAATGAATGGAGCCACAAACAGCGTTTATAACTACGGCTGGGAATCGGCTTGTGAACACATTCTGACTTGAAGTTGTTAGGGGTCACAACCCACAAATGCAGTTCTGTGCTAAAGTGGTGCAGTTAGTTAACAGGTTCATTCAGTGGTATAAGAGTTATTGCTAATTTTTGGTGCTAAGGTTAGATTAGACATGGGTAAAGATTACGTTTATTTAGTTATAATTTCCTTTTTATATTATTTTAAATGTTTATTGTATATATATATATATATATACATATGGAAAGGTATTTTATTTTCTATCCTATCCTTACCCTAACCCATAAAAAACATTTTTAAATAGAAATCAGCTCTTACTTCCTACACGTCTGTACTAGAGCCTGATCAAGTGGCAAAACTAAGACTTCCCTACATCCCTTCGTTACTTCAAACTACATATTGAATATGAAGCTGATTCACTTTTGGTTGCTGAGAAAAGAGATGGAAACACATTATCGTCTGCAGCATGTGATTCTGACCTTTTGTCTGGGAGCTGACACAGCAAATATTTGGGTGTATCAAAGATAGAAATTTGCTTGTATTGCAGCTTTGGATAGTTCTGAGAAAAATTGCAGAATGTGGTGGAAAAGGGTTGAAGGTTAAATCATCAAGTAGGTCTGAATTAGTCCTGTAAACAAATCACAGCTCAGTTTGTAAGGAGCGGTGTATCTTTAGTAGTTTAATGAGCAATGAGACGAGACATTGTAGCTTTTATTCTATCCTTTCTACCTGAATGTGGCTAAAAACACACAGAGGGATGTGTTTTCTGGAGCAGATGATCTTCACAGTGACCCGGCCTCGTGCTCTGAATGCCAACCCTCAGTTTGTTAGTTTTAGCTGTGCGACCTTCACAGAGGGGAGCCACTGTGTCGGAAGATTTGGCTCGGCCTCCACAGGAAGCTTTAAGCTTTCCTTCAGCTGCTTTGGAGGTGCCACCTCTCCTGGTTCTGCTTCTCCTGAAACTCTGGAAACTCGACTTGCAGCAGCAAGGACCTTAGCTGTAGATGTGCTTCCTTGGCAAATACATGTGTAAAAACTTCTAAAATGAATTTCTCTTCTCCTGCACAGCGTGATGTCACTCTGAAAATATTAGACAAATACGCCCTTTTAATTTGAGAATGTCTATTCAGTGGAGTGAAAGAAAAAATACCATATTGGTGTAGTGGTTTAGGGTTAGTTAAAGATCATAATATTATAGCGCTTTAGCATGAACTCCCACTAACTAACAGATGGGTTTAGCGCTTTAGCTTTAGTGGAGCTAACTACCATGTTGGTATAGCACCTTAGCATTAGCAGACTTAAACACCATGTTTGTGTAGTGCTTTAGTGGTAGCTAAATTAGTGTTTATGATTAGTGATGTAGAGTTAGTGCAGTTAGTGTTGCCCACCACTGCTGGAAACTGATCATGCAAAGCTGGCCTTTGAAATGTTTTGTACAAGGACTCCTGTTCAGTAAGAAACCATGTGAGCTCATGTGATGCAACAGTTAAAAGCATCACAGCCTGTAGCATTGGGCAGAATAAACCAAATACCGGCATCTAACAGGAGCAATGCTTCCCCTGATCCTAACAATATTACACATTAACCCCCCAGTTATTTCCTCACACATCAAAATGATCCACAGCAAGATAAACATGACATTTTAAAATCAATTAAAGCCTATTTGTATTTACAGAAAAGACCTTGATTATCCAACTATGTCCTTTAAATGTTGGTCATGACTCTCACTATTGTGCTAAATGAAACTGGACCACGACGTGAGGCATTTAAAAGCAACAAATTGATCAAAAGTCAAAAACGTTTAGGCTCAGCCACCCAACACACCCTCCATCTGTCGCCCACAGCTGTCACAACCTCTGCTGAAGGCAACAACACAATGTCAGGCCTTCCCAACAGATAAATCCGACCAAACATTAAGCAACTGAGGGCGGTGGTTATTGTTGAAAATGATCATAAAAAGTGGATTTAAAGAGAGAGGAGGTTGTGTGTGTGTGTGTGTGTTTGTGAGAAAGAGAGACCAAAGCAGTGAGAGATAGGGGGATAATTAGAGGGAGGAGGAGAGGGTCCGGGAGGAAGCTGTGGAGGTTTCATTGTGCACAGTTGATGAATAGTGGGATTCAGATGGTGGTGGGAGGTGGCCAAACACAATGGTGAAAGTACAGGCTGTGTTTCCAGTCTTCCCTCTGCCAAGGACCCTTTTGCCCCTGCCTCCGTGTTGCCTAAGAGACCCGGATCATGGTGGCAGCTCAGGTTTTAAACGCCACACTGGGTCCTTTGACCTACAAACGTTGTGCTGCTGGTTAAAAATAATTTTGCAAGCATTTTCAAAGTAGCATATCCAAAATGTACTAGTGATTTGAGTCTAAAAGCAGCCCTGTTATCCAGAGCATACCTCCACCTGTTTAGACTCTCCTCCACCCGCTCCACAATCTCACTACGAAGCACAGGGTCGTCTGTTCGCTGCGTGACCTCCTCTGTCAACCTGTCCATCAACACTGCAAACACGAAGGTGCCCAAAGCTCATCCCTGATGTAGTCCTGCCCCTCTTATTGAACTGATTTGTCCCTTCTGGCGTACACTTCACAGCTTCTTCACACATCTATGCCACACCTGTCTGCCAGTGTTTCACAGTTTGTCCTTCAGGTCAGCTGATGGCGACCACAGAGAAGAAATGTGAACTAACAGGACAAATGTTTGTTCGGTTCAAGTTAGAGCATTACATTTGCAAAAATAAAAAAATAAATCAAATCAAAACTAAAAATCTTGATTTGTAGAAATAAATAAAAACACAGAAGTGCCTGGCATTGTCTATTCTAGTTATTGTGTAACATATTGTATCAGTCCCACAGGTAAAATAGGTTGTTATTAATAACCAATATCTATTTCCATCTGATTGTCATTTATAATGTGGTATTTGTCATGAGACAATGTTCGCGATGCAGTTGAACATGTAGGGAGATATACTGTACACCGAGGCTCTCTGACCTTTAGGCTACAATCACTGATTTGTGCCACTTCTATATAGGTTTCTAAATCAGATGCAACGGTTGTGAACAGTCATGTGGCATTTTATTTGACTTTTACATCACCGACATGAGGTATGTATTATAATGCTGCACCAAAAGACACCAGACTCCGCAAATCTGGATGCAAACAGTGGCTGAAAAAGCCACGATTATGACATTATAAAAGAAACCTGCATCGCATCTCAATCCCACCACTCTTGGTTCTGACAGACGTCATTATGGAAGCTGCAGTTAATGCTTCACAAAACTCTGTCGCTATTAGTTGTGTTTTCTTTTTATTAGCTAATAAGCTAATAAAAAGTCACGAGACATAAATGGCTGGTGAGGGTCATTAATTAACAGAGAGCAAAAAAAATCTTTTGATAGCCCAGCTGCATAATAGCACAACCACAGAGTGACCCACTTTGAAAGGCATCTGCCTAATGAGGAGCCTCTGTGACCCCGTGTTTTCTCCAGATTCTGGCACCATTTCGAAGCTGTTCCAACCACATCATCACATTTCTTCTTTAATAGTTGTTTCCATCTCACTTACATCTCTCAGAACTCCATCTGTAAGCAACTGAGGCATAAGCTACATAAAGCACAACAATTTTAGGCCCAAAAAGCCTCAGGCTTCTTGGTGCTATAGAAAGTAGACTGGCACCAACCACTAGTGCTGCACACACACTAGACAGGCAATGCTGCGCACCAGACCGCATGCTAATGGTAGCCTTACAGACTGCTGAGATGCAGCTCGTCTATGTGTCAAACAGGCAACATCCCAGGCACCATGGCAGTGTTAATCACAGGCATGTCACTGACACTGCGTCTCTGACCCACTTTTCACAAAGAATTAGAGTATCATCTAATCTGCGTTCTGAATTTTGCCGCATAGGCATTTTTTCCCCTGCAGGAATGACATGGCTAAGTGGGAGGAGGTAATTTAGTAGAACAATGCAAGGAAATGCCAAAATTCACAGATGAAATATGATGTCTGTGTTTTTTAGGCACTCCACCGAAGGCTGTCACTCCAGCTAAAATCTCAGAGGAAGGCGATGATGTTGTAGGAGACTACACTGTTGGCGAACAGGTGTGGGTCAACGGCGTCAAACCCGGAGTCATCTCCTACCTGGGGGAGACCCAGTTTGCCCCCGGACAGTGGGCCGGCGTCATACTGAACGACCTAGTTGGCAAGAACGACGGGTCGGTGGGCGGCGTGCGCTACTTTGAGTGCCAGCCCCTCCAGGGCATCTTCACGCGGCCCTCCAAGCTCACCCGACAGCCGGTCGGAGAGGGGAGCGACAGCCACTCCACTGACTCGGCCCAGAATCAGACTCACCAAGGCGGCAGTGGTGCCCCTGCTGGCCAGAGGGTGGTGGTGCCGCTCAGAGAAGGGCTCCTCAACAGCGCAGTGAAAACGGGAAATGAGTCGGGCTCCAACATGTCAGACAGCGGCTCGGTTAAGAAAGCTGGAGATAAAGACCTGAGAGTTGGAGATCGAGTTCTGGTGAGTAATTTGGAGGATGGGCCTTTCAGTTCCTGGCAGTGTAAGGCTTCGTGGTTTTTGTGTTATTCTTAAACATCCGAATAAGATACTTTTTAACTGGAGGTAACATTTTATAAAGCTTGGAAAATAATAATTTGCTTTACCATCCAATTGGACAATAATCCCAAACCAATATCCAAACTAGATTGCAAAAGGCAGACAAATATTCAAACTCTGAATGGGGAGAGAGGGTCATATTTGTGGTCTTGTTGACCAACTTAAATTCAATTTGGTAAACCAGAAGGCAGAAAAGTATCAAAACTACAAGGACTTCTTTTCTTTCTGCTGAACATTAAACAAGACACAATAAGATTTTAATTTATCATTAATAAATTTTTCCTAATTAAAAATATAAAGTCTGCATCTGCATCAGCCACCTGTGATGGCAGGCCAGATTTGTATCATAGAGGTGCCAAACAAAATCACTACTTTGAAAACCCCCAAACAATCTATTGATTGATACTTTCATTTGTCTGTCCATCCATCCATCAAAACTTGAGTCTGGAAAAGTAGAGAGTTTTGACATGAAAATGTGTAGAAACTTTTAGGGCGACTCTGGCTTTAGGTTCAGCTCCTTCAGTCACGTCAATGTGCCCCTGGGCAAGGCACTTAATGGCAGTTTGCCTACTGATCTGTGAATCAGGGTATAAATGTGCACATTTATGGGTGAAACTGGGTGAACATGCCTCCAGTGTAAAACACTTTCAAATAACCATTGAAAATAAAGGTTATTTTCAAGCCATTATTTCAGTATGGCTTGAAAATAACTCAGTAAAAGTAAAAACCAGTAAAAGCCGAGTTCCAAACACTTTAAATTAACTTAAGCAATAGAGGGGTTGAATATCCACCAGACTTATACCAGAAGCTTCTTGATGCCAACAGAAATGAACGTTTGTAGTGCAACTTGCTAAAGAACATTGAACCAAACATTACAGGATCGATGTATATATTTCAACCTGTACGTCAAATTTTCACCCTATTTCAGTTGCAGAATAAAAAACAGGCATATGTTAGAAGACCCCTTAACGTCGACTCCTAACTCTCCCCAACAGTCAGGAGTGACATTGGATGGCTACTTGTGTACCCAGCGTTCCCCCTCTGATAAATCTGACCCCGGCTCCCTTTGCTTTCCATCTACTGATGGGCGAGGGGGATGACCAGCACCTCACGCCACTCAATATTATAAATCACTCTGGATTACTTTCAGCACTTAAGGAGAGGAGCGGCCGCTGCTGACACATTGATCAGTGAATCCATCTATTTCCTAAGCCTCTCCCAGTGAAATCCATCTGGCTGCGGTGGCGCGGATGCGCTGCTATCCAGTCGTCTTGGCTGCTGATATTTTGAGAAATTAGCACAAACTCAGATTACACGCTGTGGACACAAAGCTGGTGGTTGTTTCTCTTTATTTGGTGTCAAATTCTAAAATGGTGGCAGTAGAGGGGACCCTGAGGAGGAGTTTATCAGCGCTGACTGGGAACCTTTCTGATAATTATGTCAAATTCAGGCTTTTTGGGTAAAAGGATAATTATGCATGTTGGGGATTAAGAGTTGTGAAAGGCAGGAGCAGCTTCATCTGTGCAGACAGCGCCCTGGTGACGTTTTAACCCTGATTCGCTGAGGCGTCTGCCTGCCACGCTGACAGACGTCTCTGCCTAACATCTTGTGACATCGCACGACTCAGTGGATCCACAGAAGGACAACGGTGCCTGATAACATCCCCTACTTCACTGCTTTCTCTTTTTATATATGTCAGCTTTATTTGCTACTAATTAATCTCAACATTTTCTCCTAAATTAATAACATTTAACAGTTTATTAGGAATATATATTTTCTGCCCGATTACCGATGTTTAAAAAGCACGACCTGCTGATTCCAATATAGCCCATACCGATGTTTTGATAATTTTTGTTACAGCTGACACTGTCAGGTTTTATAAGGTCACAGCACACAGGGCACGAGACATAAATAAAATACTTGGTAAGATTTAGTGTTTTTACAGTGTATGCTGCCTCTCAGTGAGTGATATGTGTGCAAATAGCAACACATATTGACAATGGATGGGCATCCTGCCTCACCTCAGCAAATGACGTCTCCTAGCAACCAAGACGTCGCTAACATCAGCTGCCAAAAATGGAGATCAAAATCTTGCAAAGTTTTTGTATTGGGTATTTAATCATTTTTAGCTAATTAATTCATGAAGGAAATACATTTTATGTATTATAACGCCATATATTTTTGTAAAGATTTGATTAAAAACTATTAAAAGAACACAAAGCTTTTAATTTTTGTCCCGCCAAATTTTATTGTACTCATATCTCAGACTGTACTCCTCTCACACTTTTGTTAGAAAAACAAAATTCTCCCATTTGGCCAGGAATAAATCGTTTTAAATACCATAGGGAGATATTACAACTGACAAATATGGGAACACACAAGTTTAATCTTCAAATATTACTTTAACTTTTGAAATGTAGTGACGTAGCAAGATGTTTCCAGAAAAAACCATTCATTTAGGTGGAAGACTCCGCTTTCATGAAGTCACTTCCTGAGGAACGGGGATGTCAGGAGTGTTTTCATGTGTGTCATGCATGTGCTCGCCATGCGTGAAAGACATTCAGCAGCTGCAGTGTGTGCAGCTTAGACTGTCCTCCCAACAGGAAACCATTATTTTCACCCAGTGATGTGACGTTCCTGGATGAATTAGGAGTGACTGGTGATTTTTCCCCATATATTTCTGTGAGCTGCAGCTGCCTTGTTGGAACGCTGGTTCCCTGAATAAATACGCTCAAGGAGATGAAACAGATGAGTGACACTATAAGGGCTAACACTTTAAATTTTTATATTGTTATTATTTTCTTCTCTAAGCTTCGTCTTTTCACTTCAGTAGTTTTACCCAGCTTGCTCCAAAGCAGCATGTGAGTTAGCAGGAGAAAGCATCAGTTTGTGAATGGGTCCATTGTTAGCAGTGCAAAACACTCCTTTTGTGACCGCTCTGCATCACTTTATTGGCCACATCTGAAACCGGTTGTTCAATAAAAGAATACCTCTGCTGCAGTTTTTTTCTACAAACCTGCATGAATCATGCTTCTCTTTTCTGCAAACTGATGTGGAATGCGACGTTATCAGGACCTACTTACACATTAATGGGAATGGCCTTACCAATGGATGCAACTGTGTTTCATTTGTCATGCTTCGGGTAATACACTGAGACATTTGGATGCACTGTAACCTTAAACATTCTTTACCTTTTGTGTATGTTTAGTTCTTCAGATATTGAAGCTCACAGTGTGGAGGGGACAATGTATAATGTTAAACAAAGAAAAGAGTCAGAAAAACAAGGATCTTTTCTAGTAGGCATTGCAATTTTTAGTAATAGAATCACAAACACCAGCAGTGGACAAACTTCCACTAGTCTGCTAATGTGAAGCGAAGCCCATTTTTAGCTTTAGCTAAGATTGCTTATGCAGAAGTTCCAGTTCCATCCTCACATTCCCTCTCTCTTATTCCCCTAATAACTCTATCTATTAAACATACAGGAACAAAGTGAAACACAAAGAAGAAACATAAATACAGTATCTAAGGGCATTATGGAGCATGTAAATTATAATGTAAAAATGAAATTGGTGCGAGAGCGCTGTATTCTCTCAAGGTCAGATGTAATTGGTTTTGAAGCTAGGACTTTAGCATTAGCTTCTTGCGTAGTGTGTTAGCGTTAGAAGAACTTATCTATGATTAGTGCTTTTGGGTTAGCACAACTAACTTCTGCCTGAAATCCTGCAGCCCTAATGAAAACTGAAGAAGACAGCAGGCAGGCAATGGAGAAAGTTTTGGAGACGTTTAAAGCAGGTCTAGGTTCTAAAACAATATCAAAAACTATGAGCATTTAAGTCAAATCTGTTCTATCTACTGTCTGAAAATGAAAAGAAGCTGCCAAGACATGGCCGTCCAGTTAAAACAACTCAAAACCAGAGAAAGCCATATTACATCCTCTTCAGATTTCCTTCGAGTGCTTCAGCTTTTTCCGAATGAAAAGACTCCATGTTGATTTTATCAGTCTGACAGCCATCTTTGTTTTCAGGTGGGAGGCTCTAAGATGGGAGTGATACGTTACATGGGGGAGACGGACTTCGCCAAGGGTGAATGGTGCGGGGTGGAACTGGATGAGCCCCTGGGGAAGAACGACGGTGCAGTCGCTGGTACAAGGTGTGCGCTCACATTTACACACACACTGTAAATTCCCAGCTCCTGAAATTCCTCTGCTGTGTTTCCCCTAAAAGGAAATCAGGGGGAAGGATGTGGATCCATGTGTTCAGCTGCATGGCTTCCACCAAATAGTCCTTGAAAATGGCTGTGACTGACCCTACATCATCATGGAAGAGATAATTTGCTCCATTTATCAGGCTTATGTTTTTAAAAATGTTATTGACGTATTTATGCAATTATAAAGACAATTATTTATTAAATGCCAGTCATACATCTTATAAACCATCTAATAATTAGTTTACATGTTTATTAAATCATGACACTTTTGCCACTTTAACAAAAAGAAACCTACAGCAGAACCAGAAGTTCAGTGTGAGCGGCCATCTTCCATAAACGACACACAGACAGAAAAACACACGAGTGCTGGTCCAGGAGTACTTCCTATGGAAGAGATAATGGCAGAAGTAATTGGAAGGCGTCACTTTTAAACAGAAACTTAGAGACAGATGATAGACCATTTGGGTTGGATTTTACTGAACCTGCCTGTAGGGCAAAACGCATTTCTTCTTGTGCTGCATGTTTGAATGGTGAAATGCACTACAAGCACTCCAAAACACAAACACACAGAAAGAAACAAATACAACAGTAAAACAATGCAGATGCAATTATAGACAATAGAAGCAAAAAGAAAGCATGCTGCAAACAGCAAAAACAACTGCAAATGTAAAACATTGCAAACTCATAAGTGCATCAGGCCACTATGGGGAGTTTGGGGAGGACATATTACCAACTTCTGTTCTTCTGTTTGAAAAACTCATATAACTCAGTATAACTTCTGGAAATCCTGTCTTTACTGAGCATCCGGTCCATATGATTTGTTGGTCAACTCTCCCTAGTGGCCTGGAGGATTTCCATTTTGTGGAGGAGTTTGCAGTGTTGCATACTTGCTGTTTGCATCATTTCCCTTTTGCTCCAGTTTTCTGCAGTTGCAGCATTTTTCTGTTGCATTTGTTATTCATGCATTTGGAGTGCAGGTTGCCATATGCAGTGTGTTTGCACCTGTCATCCACCATAGAGAAGTCATGCTTAAAAGTGCTAGTTTGTACACTAAATAAGCCAGGAAGCTGCTGCATCAAGTTGTTTCATAGTTAAACAGGAAAGACAGTCAACAGAAAATGTGTCACAATGGACTGTAGCTTCTTTCTAGATCAACATCTTTGAGGAGAGCTTTCTTCCAATCTCCATGAAATCAGCCCATTCATGACACAAAGCAAAATGCATTTCTTCTTGTGCTGTTTTGGAGAAAAGTTGCACTAATAAGAAATGTGTTTACAACCAATCCAAAAAAAAAAATGTGAAGAAAAGTGGTTCAAAAAAATACCTCGTTTAAGAGGTTGAATTCTTAAATTCCTTAAATTCAAGCGTTCCATTTCAATATGAAGCACAAACTTGAATAATATTTTAATTTTTCCTAGTAGTCTCCATGGTAATCAAAGTACCAAGCATCCCATTCTCCTCCCTTTTTTTCAGATACTTCCAGTGCCTTCCGAAGTTTGGCCTGTTTGCTCCCATCCACAAGGTGATCCGCATTGGCTTCCCCTCCACCAGTCCGGCCAAGGCCAAGAAGAGCAAGCGGGTGGCTATGGGGGTCTCCTCTCTGGCCCACAGCCCCAGCAGCTCCTCCATCAGTTCAGTCAGCTCGGTGGCCTCCTCTGTGGGTGGACGCCCGAGCCGAGCTGGACTGGTAAGACGGCTGCAGAGCGCTCCAGGCTCACGCTGATAGCAGACGGGCTGTTTCAGCATGAGTGTGACGAGCAGTGTAAAGGATCTGGTTGGCAGTCAGTGGTGTGTGTGTTTATTTGCTCTCTTGTGGAGGGTTGGATGAGCAGATCTCATCTCTCATGTCTTGGTCAGTCATGAGCGACCATGACTCATAAAAGCCAAGCAAGTCTTCCCCCTACAGATCTTTTAGCATGACCTAAACTTCTGAAATCCCTTAAGCCTAGCTATGTTTGGAGGTCAGAAGCAGCAACAGGTGAACAGGTCACACTGGCTACGTTCAACCAGCAGGAAAATGCAACTTCTTCATCACAGTCTGCATGACTCAGTTCTGATTGTTGCAGAATAATCAGAATTGTCATGAAATTGGATTTAAACTGTGCCCTATGCATAGTTTCATCTCGTCTTAGTGTAGGTTCGTCTCCCACCTCTGCAGAATTTGCAGGGTTTTTTTTTTGTGAAATCACTAGAGTGGAAAAATCCAAACTGGAATTAATTCCCATTATATGTCAACTTTCAATCTGCTGTATATCTCCAAGCACTGTAAAAATACCCATTAATATAAACATGTAGCTTCCTGAAGGTTCTGTCAGGATTTAATTACTTCTTTCCCTCTTTGCTTATAGTTTCCTGGAATTTCCTGTTTATATGAGGCTTAAATGCTTATTTGTGTTGAAAAGAGTGATGACATATCTCTTCCTCCCTGTTACCCAGAAAAGGCAGAAATCTCCATAGCAACCAGTGACTCAGCAACATCAATATTTTTGGTGTATTATTGAGCATTTCATGTAAAGTGTCATATATATTTTTTCAGACATGACTTGTTGGGGTCTTCTCATCTAACTGCAGAGGCAGCAAGTATACATAGTTGACCAGGCTGATTTAAACATTCTGCAAATTGAAAGAAGAAGTTAAGGAACTGGTTTAGCCGCAGCCTAACGGAGAACTCCATCCCATCTCAGACGTGTTGTCTCTTTAAGTCTAAAACTCAGAGTGGTCCCTGGCAGACTGAAGTAGATGGGGCATCAGAGCATTGATTTTTAGCTTCTGGTAACAAGCCAGCGCTTGGACCGAGAGCACTCCCCTCCACTTTCCTTAATTGTTGGCAGCGGCGTCAGACAGCACTGAAAGCAAGCTTTGTGAATTATTTGGCGTATCACCCTGACTGAGCACCAGATATTCAAAAGTATTCGCCCCGTCACGTTCCTTTAGCAGAGCGCTGAAGAGCAGGGGATTTTCTAGTATCTGTGGCTAATGTGTTGGTAGAAATTTACATTAAATGCATGTTGTGTTTTTGCAAGAAAGGGAGCATTTCCAAAAATATTTTTATTTTTATTCTCCATTTGGCTGTTGAAGTAAAATCTTAATTTCTCTGGTTAATTCAAACCACATTACCAAAAAAAAACCTCCTGGAAATCTTTGAAAAGAGGTCCCTCTAGTGGACAAACAACATGTTGCATTGTGAAATATTTTTAAGCAGGAAATACATGGTTTAGATGCTATTTTGCAGCTTTTTTATGTAGTGTGCTCAAGAATAATGAAAATAAAAATAATACGTTTGCTATTATTGAACGGTTTTAATTGAAGAGAGATGCTGTCTGTAAACTTATAGATGACAACAAAATGTTAATGTCGTGGTCACTGAGACCCTTTGTTGTCACATTTGCCTTGAGATGTCAGACTGAAATAATTCCTAGATTGTTTTAAGAAGAAGAAGATGAGGATGTTTTGATCTGACTCTTTATTCATAGGGGTATTTTTGGACAGAAGTGGGAGCTTTTTTTAGTACTAGTTCCACTGGCAGATTATTTCACTTCCAGTGGAACTAGCACCTTCTATTCAATATTCCAGAATTATAAAAAGCTCCTATATCTTGCAAAAAAGTTGCTTGTAAATTAAATTTGTCTTATTTCAAGTGTACTCTACAATAGACAGACAGGAAAAAAAGAGCCAATTTTTGAGAAAAAAACCTCAGAAATGTTCCAAATGTTCGATTTTTCCAACTCAGAATTTCTGAGGTTTTTTCTCGCAAATTTACTCCTCTTTAAATGTTTTTAGCTACAATATCCCTAATACACTGTTGTATGGTACACTTCAAATAATTCAAGTTTAAGAATTAAGTTATTTGCACTCGAAACCCGACCAAAAATACTTGGTAATATTTTGTGTTTTTGCAGTGTTTAATTTTTGTCCTAAGTTTCTATCACAATATTGTGATGTTCAGGACAACATGGTATGCAGCAAGTTGGCAACAGACGTCCAGGCAGCTGATTCAACACTCGTCTCTTAATGCTTCATCTTCCTTCTCGCTTTAAGCTGACGGAGACGTCGTCACGCTACGCCCGGAAGATCTCGGGCACCACGGCGCTCCAGGAGGCCCTGAAGGAGAAGCAGCAGCACATCGAGCAGCTGCTGGCCGAGAGGGACCTAGAGCGTGCCGAGGTTGCCAAGGCAACCAGCCACATCTGCGAGGTGGAGAAGGAGCTGAGTGTCCTCAAGGCTCAGCATGTACAGGTGCAGAGAGACTCTGGGCATCCGGTGCGCTTTAACGCAACATACCAGAATCAGTCATCTTCTTTTGTGTTCTCAGTATGTGACGGAGAACGAGAGCGCCCTCCAGCAGGTCCAGACCATGTTGGCCAGCACACAGAAAGACAAGCTGGAACTGGCCAATCAGCTCGAAGAGGAGAAGAGGTGATATCATGCACTCGCCTCTCTGTGACCACAGCTGTAAACAAAACGTGCAATATGTAGTTGAATATTGTCTGTAAATCATTTTAGATCAAAACATACAGTGCCTGTAAACAGTATTAAGCCCTTAGGATGCTTTACCCTTTTTTTTGCTTGCAGAAATCAATTATGATCCAGAAAATCTGGCTTTTTTTTGGCAAAACAGTTGCAAATAAACCTTTAAAAGGGATCATGTTATGTAAAAAAAATTTTTTTTGTGCATTTGTTTTGGATCTCAGCGGCCCAAGCACTTAAAAGAATCACCCAAGTGTTTCATTGGAAATAAGTTCATGTTTTTTGGTGTTTGAAAAACCTTCGGAGTGTAATGTAACAAATTAACTGGCACTGTCCCTCACTTAGCAACTCCAGAGAAGCCCAGCCTGTTACCTAGCAACTCCATCACGTTTAGTCAGCTGGTTTTACTGCTGTATGCGCTGTACAATGGCTCCTGAAAAAGACAAGGGTTTTGTTGTTGACTTACCATCCAGAAACCACTTGCTGCATTCTTGTTGATTGCACATGAGGCTTCACTTCTGCTTTTCAAAGATGTACGGGTGTAATCTGTTTGCAGCCATTTTTACATGTAACTTTAAACGTTGAGTGGGCGTGGCCAGCAGCAAGGTCTTCGGATTTAAAGCTCATTCCTAAAGGAGCTCAAAATAATCAGAACTGAGCAGACTGAGATCTGATTATCTAAGGAGGATTTTCTGCAAAAAATGAAATGAAGGTGTTTTGTATAGGCCATAGACATATCCTAACCTGTCCAAAGAAGCATTATAGGTCACCTTTAATAGTCCTTTGCGTTTAGAATCAAAACAATGATCATAAACTGCTTTTTTTTATTATTAGGTCAAATTGTGCTTTTTGTCTTAAGCCAGAGAAATTACAAAAATAAATTCCCAGTGACGGGGTAAATTGGTTTTCTGTCATTTGACTAAACTTTGTCCTTGGCTTCCCTCGTAATAATCAACATGTTTAAATATTTCCAGGAAAGTGGAGGACCTCCAGTTCAGAGTGGAAGAAGAGTCCATCACTAAAGGAGACCTGGAGGTAATTATCAGCATAAAATACCTTATGCTGGTTTCATGAGGGTCAGTCTAGTTCAGTTATGAGTCTTAGAGAGAAAAATGGCCTAGATCAGATTTCTGCAAACTTTGGAATCCAAAGAGCGATTTTTTTCCTTCAGTCAAATTAAATAAAGCTCACTTATAGACACTGATATTACATAAGCTTTTGACATTTTTTTATATCAGATATCCACTAAAATAAATGTTATTATTAGAGTGAACATTTTTTAAGGTTTTCTAAAAAGAAAAAACATGAAACTTTTGTGAAAAAGAGGGAAAATATTTTTTTTCTTTGCTGGGTGTTGATATTTATAAAAACTTCGAGCAAATTTCTGAACTAAAGATAAAAATATATATGTTACTAATATATGTTACTGGTAGTTTCAGTGTCTATGTTGTGGATGTTCAATGCAATTATTCCAAGAAAAACTGTTAAAACTTGAATTTGTTTTTATTGCAACTTTTTAAAAAATAAACGTTAGCTGAGCCCAAAAGCACAAACTCCAGGAAGCCACTGGATTTACAACTGGTATCTTTAAGTCAGTTCAGTTTTAAATTCAGTTCATTTATAAAGCTCCAATTCCCAATTCGTTTCGGGGTGCTTTACAATTCAACCATACAGACATTCTAATTGATCCTTTAAAATGCAGCTTTTGTTTGTCTCAGAGTTTGTTTTTTTGCATGGAGGCAGGTGATTAATTAATGATCACTGATGACTGACTCTTTTATTTTTTGAATGATTGTTAAGACGTTCAGAAGAAACCAACAGGACGTCATTCATGTTAGCATGTTGGTGTAGATCCAGTACAACCAGGACATGGCAACCCAAAACATTTGTCACTTTTCCTTCTCGAGAAGGTTTTCTCACAGTTTTTTTCATAGCTCAGTTCAGTACTGACATCTAAAAATGCATTTCATAGATTCTCAAATACTGTCAAATATTAATGGCAAAGTTCTCACATCACTGAAGGCTTCAATTCATATTTTATTGTACTTTGTCAATGGAATCTTCAAACATTGAATCGTTAAAGGACTGGCTTGTCTTTTGTATTAATCGGCTGTAAAACAGAATGGGATCTGCAAAATGCTGACTTGATGAAATCCGACCTCGAACGACCTTCAGCTTCACTCTGATCATCTGTTGGCGCTTCGTTGAGTTATTCCTCTCTGATCTGCATTCGTCCTTTTTCCCTTTCAGCCTTTCCTTTTCTCTTTCCTTTTTCTGTCTGTGTCTTTGTGTTTTTCTGTAGACTCAGACGAAATTGGAACATGCCCACATTCGTCAGCTTGAGCAGAGTCTGCTGCTCGAAAAATCGAGAGCAGAGGCGCTCCAGAGAGAATTAGAGAGGCGAAGGGTAAAAAGCATGAGCCCGCTGCCTGTGCTTACTGTCCTGTGGTGTTCTGCCTCTTTGTCAACAGCATTTAAAATGAGCTGCACTGGTTGAAGTCATGTCCTGTCTGCCTTTGGTTTCCACATTTTAATTTAATCCTGAGGAATGCTGCTTATAAACTTGCAGAATATTAATTTAGATTGAATTTCCTCTGTAATTTAAATATAATTAAAACATAATTTGCATTTTGTTTTGTCAACTCTACCTGTGTTGATCTTTGAACTTTGTCTGTTTTTCCAGTTACTGAAAAACATCTTAATGCTGGTAACTGATCACTTCTACAGTTGATATAGACTGACCACTCATAATTGATGTGACTGTAGGAGGAAGCTGGAGTAGCATGAGAAAACCTATTCATGCTTAAGGAGAGCATGTAAATGACCAACAATGTGCTTCCAGCTATCTACCACTGTGTAGCCTAATAAAGTATTAACTTAGCTTTGCTTATTCTATCTAATTTAAGTTTAGTTGTTGCCTTATCTAATTTCATTTTACATTAGATTACTTTAGCTTATCTTACTTTATTTTTGCCTTAGCTAATTTTAGCTTAGCTTAGTTTAGTTTTGCCTTTTATGATACTTTAGTTTATCTTAGTTCATGTTAGGTTAGGATATTAGCATAATTTAATTTATCTCAGTGTAATTTTTATCAGCTTATTATTTTAAGATACGTTAGCTCAGCTTACTTTAACTTACCTTAGTTTAGTTGTTGCTTTATTTATGTCAGTTTGTTGGAAGAATCAGATCCCAGATTTGATTTTTTTCCTTTGTACTTTTGTAATATAATGCAGGAATCAAATAACTACTGATGCTATAAAACAAAGTGACACATAACAAACAGACTGACAGCTTCATTGTTTGCTGTTTGCACAGTCTCCAGGATGGATATTCTTTAGCTCCATATCCATTTTTTGTGGTTATGTAATTTTCAAACCTTGAAATGTTTGTGAATGATTGTGGGATAAATCATAGAGATAACTCCCATGATGTCCTGTGGAGGGCCTTCATATGCTGCGCTGCACCTCTGAGTGAGAGTCTCATCAATAATAAACAGGGTGCCACTCTTTTTTTTTTTTTTTGTTCTTCAAGATTTTGAAGATAACTAATCATTTTGAAACACTTGATTACTGCTTCTGTCAACAGGGAAGACGCGGTCATGTTGCAGAATCCTTGAGGTTGGGCAACAGAACCAAGGTGAAAACAAAGACGCCATTTTGTTTTGGCTTTGATCCGCTGCTGAGCTGTCTCAACTCTCGACTTCAAATTGACTTCAGATGCTCTGGGCGACATTAACCTTGCATAGACTCTTCCGTTTTCTGGTTTCTCTCCTATGTTTCTGCATCTGGATGCAGTTCAGGAGATTGTGTTTAAAATCTCTGCAGCCGATTGTTTTTCCACACGGTTGTACCGTGTGTCGTGCAGGAGGTCTTTCTCCTCGATCTTCTCTTTGAATACGGATGCGTGTGTGTGGGTGTGTGTGTGTGTGGAATGTCTACAGAACTGACACTTTTTAAGGTTTGTTGTTGGCTTCCTCACATTCGCTTGGCTGCTTTTAGATGATCAAACAGAAAATGGCCTTCTCTCATCTTCTGCTTCTTTGGACAGTGACACATTGATCATTTGGCTCATTTAAACATTTTGGAAACGATGCATTGACTTTAATTTTAATATCTTTCAGCTTTTATTATCCTGCTGGTACCATTACTTTGATGCTGGCCTCCTGAAATAAAGACAAAGTTCACTAATAACAACCAGGATAGAGACTGTTGGACACATCAGCAAGATTTGGCTCTAATAATAAAAAAGACTTAAATTCCACTTAATCATTGCTTTTACATTAATAGAGAGGAAAACTAGCTGCATAAATTGTTGCTTAGGGTTATAAACCTGCAGAAGATTATCACCTGGTCTGCTTTTAAGTGCCTCCTTATTCATTGTTTTGGATCCCAGCCTGTAAATGGAGTCTTAATTAACCTTGCAAAGAACAGAACAACGTTACACAGCAGGGCGGCAAAGTCAGCAACAACCTTCTGCAGGAGAACAATAAACAAATCAACAGGGTTAAATGCTAGTTGAATGCTGGCCTTTCACTTCGTTGTAATTGCTTGGTCAGCTCGCAGATTTGTACCTTTGTGTTTCATCTAACCTACTTCAATTTTATGGCTGTAAACAAACAGCGTCGTAACAATCAACTTAACTGTTTTATGTATGTTTCTATGTCACTTGGTAGATGGGTATTTGATTCATTTTGGAGTAAAATGTCTCAAGTCTTGAAATATCAAGAAATGCTTCATGACAGTTCGTTCTTTTTCATATCCAGTTTTTGGGTGTAATACGGAGCTCTAGGGAGTTAGTGTCAACTTAATCCTAAGTGGCCAAAGTGGCGCCAACAACAGCCTCTGAGACTAAGGAGCTGTTGGTCTGACTCTGAGTCTATGAAAGACTTGGCATCAACTGGACCATCAAATACTGAAGAGGGATTGGTCTTACCTGGACTGAAAACATGGTGTCTGGAGCCTTAGAGACTCAAGAGGTGACTTCACGAACCTTGAAGACTAAAGACATGATGACTGGAACCTTGGAGACTGAAAAATTAATGTCTGAAGCCTTGGAAACTGAAGACTTAACTTTGGAGACTGTGTCTTAAGTCTTGAAGACTAAAGAGGTGATGTCTGTCGCTTTGGAGACTGAAGATGTGATATCTGAACCCTTTGAGACTGAATTGGTGTCAGCATTCTGACCCTCAGAGGTTTAACAAGTGTTTGCATGAGCAACTGAAGACGCGCTGCTGTCACTCAGATATCCAGAGACTGAAGAGACAGTTGGCTGAACCTTCAGAGCCTGAAAGATTGTTGACTGGACCCGCTGAAGAAGCAACTGCTCCCTGGTCCCGAGAGACTGAAGAGGTGTCAGCTAGATCCTAGGAGACTGAAGAGCCATCTCCATTCACTTGGACCACCAATAGGGTTGTGGTGGTGGCTCTGGTTGCTATGTGGAGGATAAATCAGGGAGCTGAACATACAGAGGGCAGAGTTGGCTTGAAAGAGGGATTGCTCTTCTATGTATTTAGTTTGAGAAAAACTTCAAAGCACTTAAGACCTACCATCCTATAACTTTTAGTTGCATCTCTTCTCCAACTCCAGCATGCCTGAATCGATTGATATGTTGTATCAAAAAAAACCTAAACAGTGTTTTTAATTATTGGATGTGTTTGAATATGAGAGGGAGCCAAACGTTGACCAATCTGTTGCTGTCCACATATTTTATTTGTATCCACTGCAATGCACTTTACTGCCTCAAGTCTTCAGCAGTTTCTCTTTTGATTTCCGTTGTCCTGAAGACTGATCTCTGCTAGTTTCCTGGCTTAGATTTTCTTTGTTCTGCGCGTCGCAGTTTTCAGTTCTTCATCTTTAACCTCTTAAAGGAAACGTCTCAGAATTGGTGATGGAAGTTGTTTTCTGTCTTATCAGCAAACAACCGTTGAAGAGCAGAGTCGCATCATGCAGCTGGAGGAGGAGCTCGGCCTCCGCAGGGCAGAGATCAAAGACCTCCAGGGTCAGCTCAGATGGGTCGACGCGAGCTCCCAGCAGGAGGCCCCGGGGACCAACGCCCAACCGGAGACCGTCCTGCTGCGTGAGCAGCTGCTGACGGTGGGCCGCGAGCACCACAAGGAGAGCAGTGAGCTCAAAGAGAAATACGAGACAGCGTTGGCCACAAGCCAACAGGAGGTCGAGTCGCTGAGGGCGGTTGTGGAGAAACAGAGCGCTGAGATCGGCGAGATGAAGCAGAAAGTCCAACAAGCCACCAAGGAGAATGTGGAAATGATGGACTCCTGGAAGGTACCCTCTTACTGCTTAGTCTTCAGATTGTAGAGCTTAAGGTAGAACAACGGCGACACTTCATTCATTACTTGTTATTTTAAAGACACTTTCTTGATTTCAGCCTAAATGTGACTTGTTTTGTTTTTTGCTCAGGCTAAGTTTGACATGTTGGTGACTGACCATCAGCGGTCCTTGGAGGAGCTGAAGTCATCGTTGAGCAGAGGTCACTCTGCTCCAGAAGGCCAGGAGCAGGACCCCCAGGAGCTGAGGACCACTCTGGAGGGCCTAAAGATGGAGCACCAGCTGGAGGTGGAGAACCTGAAGGCCAAACACAAGATCGAAGCTGCTATTCTGATCAAGGAGCGCGAGGATATCTGCTATCGCCTTCAGGAAGCCAGAGACCAGCTGAAAGAAGGCAGGTCTGACATGGAGGCTCAGAGCCGCAAGGCGGCGCTGAGTGAGGCCTCCCAGAAGCTGCAGAGGGCAGAGGCCAGGCTGGCAGAGATGGAAGTGCTTCAGGTAGAGCGGGACAAAACAACGACAGAGCTTCGAGACAGACTGGAGCTGTCAGAAAGAAGATGACGGATTACCAGGCCCTGCAGAAGGCCCAGGCAGAGAGCCAGGAGGAGATCCAGAAACTGGAGGAGAAGCTGAGGGTGACGGCAAACCAGCTCCAGGCTGTGCAGGCAGACCACTTTAAACCTCACGATGCAAACGTGAGCAGCTGAGGAGATATGAGCGCACCATTACTCTGCTTTAACCTCAAGTCCAGTGTTTTTACAGCTCTTTGTTCTCTTTCAGATGATAGAAGATAATGAAATTTCAGATGAGAAGAAGAAACTGAAACAGAATATTGAAGGTATTTATATCTGTTTAGTGGTGGGCTATCTTTTGCAACACAACAAGCATTTGCTTGATAGCACTTGTTAGATTGGGAATGATCTTTTAAAGTATTGCATGTGTAAAAACAGATGCAATCCTGATAGCACAGACAACTGATTTACATTGCAGGCGCAATTAATTTTGCATGTCTGCCTTCATGAATATGCAGAGCACATGCTGATCTGATCATCAGTAGGTCCAAAATACTGGGAGGAATGTATAGAGACCTAATGTCTTACCAGCTGCAATGTGATTTATTAAACCTGAACCAGATTGCAGGAGCTGTTGTTGCAAAAGCAGGCGCAAACTGACACGCAACAATGTCTGCAGTCACTGTGGATGTGATGATAGAGGATGTTTTTGTCAAAAATATTTGGAACATTTAAAAATTAGAAAATAAAAACATTTTTAAAATGTGTCAATTTTGAGTTGGCTCAGAAAAAAAAGCTGCAGTTTATATTTGTCTGCTGCACTTTCATCAAATTCTGAGGCAAAAGATGATTGCTCAAGACATATTAATGCAGGTGGACTACTAACAGGATTTATACAATTAAAGTTTTTAATTTTTCTTCAGAAACGATGGAGAAGTTGATGAAAAGGGAAAAAGAAGTCATCACACTCTCTTCCCAGGTCGAAGCTCTAAAAGCACAGATTGGAGGTAAATGCTGCTGAGCTCTGATGGTCTTCATTCTTACACACATCATTCACAGCACAACTGCTGTATTTGAATTAAAATAAGAACTTTGACATATTTTGCAAAAATTGTATTTCTTTTCTTTCTTGTTTAGATATTTAATTAAATGGTATTTGATGTTACTCCATCCATTTACAAATAAAAAATGGAATATCATGAAAAATGTTTTTGTCAACAATTCCAGGAAGTAAAACTCATATATTACGTAGATCTACTACACAAAGAGTGAAATATTTCAAGCCTTTACATGCAACAATTGGAAATTCAAATTAAAACATTACATCATATGAAAAATGATATTTTGAGCAGAAATGTTGAGCTTAGGTTAGTTAGTTCATATTCAAGCCTTCCTCTCAGCTTCCTATAAGCATGGCTGAATGCAGAACTCTGAAGCAGCTTCGTTAGCAGTGTTTGCTTCCCCTCGTTATGGAGGATGTTGATAACTGTCCAGTCAGCGGTTTTCTCCACGATTGAAGAAAGCTCTGCAGGTGTTTTGAGTTAGCTGAGGATTAAATATTTAATTTAATTCTCATTTAACTCTTACCCACAGATAATCATCAAAGTTGCAAGAAATAAAGGCTTGGAATATTTGACTCTGTGTAATGATGAATCTACATAAGATGAGCTTCATCTCCTGAAAATGTTTGAGAATAATATTTGACTCTTTCGAGATATTCTACTTTCTCATGCATGTGTTTTTAACAGCGACAGAGTTCATGCTGCGGTTCTTTGCGGTTTCTTTCTTTTGATCCTTTCAGAATAATATTTTGAACAGCTCCAGAACATCAAACAGACTGAAAATGTGCTCGGATAATCAAACTGACGCCCTGTGAAGAATGGGTCATAAATCATTTACAGAGGAAAAAGTTTAAAGTGCTGTCTCTTAAAGCATGAAATTCATTTTTATTGTTTTAATATTTATTTTAGAGTCTTAAGTTCACGGTGGGACAAACAGGAGGAAATTTTATTACTTCTGACTTCGGGTTAGAAGTCAGAAATAACGGTGAAAAATAGATTTTTGATTGAGGTTCTGACATACTTAGCAGATGGATTTAAAGATCAAGAGATAAAGGTGAAGGGATCCTAAGGAAAAAAAAATATATTTGACTTAGCCTGTTCTATTTTATTGGCTGACTGTTAAACATTATTGCATCAAGTTCTCTGTAAGTATAACTTTATTGTCCTTCTGCATTAGCTCTAGAAAGTAAAGTTCGCTCTGGGGAAAAGAAAAGCGACGCTTTAGCCAAGGACAAGATGCGTGTGGAGGCGGAGCTAGAGGCCATGACCAAGAAGTCCCATGATGCATCAGGGCAGCTGGTCAGCATCAGCCAGGAGCTGCTGAAGAAAGAAAGGTAGTTGCTGGATTGATTTTTCAATCTCCTCCAAGACTCACTGGATAACTGTGAGAAAAATCAGCACAATGGGTTTGAGGAGGAATAAAAGCTTCGTCATCAGTTTGATGAAGACAACTCACTTGGAAACAACAGATAATTTGTTGATTTTATTGTGTTTATTGTGACCCAGTGGCAGGTCTTCTGATTTAAAGCAACATTTTCTCATAAAGGAAATTAACTGTGTAGACAGCAAAACTCACAAAAAGGGTTTTAAAAGAATGATGGGCAGTAATAATCTTTAAAGCAACTGAAAGAAGTGGCTTGGTTTTTTTTAACCATATTTTTTATATGCTTTTTAGCTGCAGCATAGAAACATATACTTTAATTACATATTATTTTGGTTAATAATATTTCAGCAATCAATTAACTCCACATGGTTTGAATTTTGAATTTTCAAACCTTTATTTCTGTTAATTATGGCGATTTTCTTACAGCTAATGAAAATGGGACAATTAAAATCAGAATATTACATCAGACCTAGAAATTAAAAAAATACAGAAATCTGGACTTACCTGCTGAACGGATGTTATTTTCAATTCTTACTTTTAATCGGACAAACGAGCCTAATGGAAATGTGAGGTTTGTTTGAAATATGAGGATGTGTTGCCTGAATATAAGGACTTTTATCATCCTTGGCGTTAAAAAGTTGTTTGAAATCTTATTAATAACGATGGTGTTGTAATACAGTTGCTGTTTTGTGAAGTGTGAAGTTTTTCTCTTTGCTCCAGGAGTCTGAATGAACTGCGGGTATTACTCCTGGAGTCCCACCGCCACTCTCGGGACATGGAGAAAGACCTGAGCCGAGAGGTGCACAAAGCAGAGTGGAAGGTCAAGGAGCAGAAACTTCAGGACGACATAAAAACCCTAAGAGAAAAACTGCTTCTGCTGGTGAGAACAAACAACGGCTTTAATTTAATATCGCACTAATATAGTTTACGGAAAAGCTACTTGTAAGTTAGTTTTGTCTTATTTCAAGTGTGCTAAGATGTTAGCACTGACTGCTAGCCTAAAAAACATTTTTGTGTTTTTTCTGTGAATCTCTTCTGTTTGCCCTAAAATGACCACAGGGACATTTAATACTAATCTTTCAGACTTTTATTATTTATTAACAGCTATATTTCAGTCAATTGTTATTTATTGTGGATTCTTAGAGCTGAGCTTGATGTCAACGTGTTTGTTTTGGTTGTTGAAGACTCAAGCACTCATAAAACATATACTTGTCAGTTTACACTTGTTTTGTTTGAGGCTTCTCAGTGTTTCTGTTTGATGAAATATTGGTCCTGTGAGCTTACCCTGTTTCCTGCTCCACGAAAATGCCGGGAAAACCGTAGCAACCACAAACTCAGTTTTTATATTACTCACATGCTTCTCCATTTTTCATTAGATTCCTAAATCATCTATAAGAGCAACAAATGGTTGTTTTTACCACAGTAATAACTGCGTCTCCTACCACATTATAGTTGGAATTTAAAAAGATTCTATAAAATATCTAAATTAGTAACTATAAAACAGAAATGATTGGTTATTCTTGGATTTTGGGTCCCAGTAAACTCTCACACTCTCTATTCAAGAGTTTTACTGCTGTTGACTTATATTTATAATTCGTCTCTGCGTTTGTTTTTCAGGGAAGGGAGCGGTCCTCTCCTGACCACCGGCGGTACTCCATGCTTGACCCGTCAGTTCTGGACTCGGAGGTTAGCCGCCTGCGCCAGCGGCTGCTCAACACCGAGGATGCCCTGAGGAACGCCTTGGAGCACAACCAGCAAGTCGATAAGCTTGTCCAGGCCATGCGAAGACATCCAGATAAGAGTCAGGTGAAAGTGGTTAAGAAAGGAGTATGCGTGTCCTTTGAAGAAGCTTCGTCGGTATTAAAAGCTGGAGAGTGGATTGCTTGTTGTCAGTTGGGGAAATTTGAATGGGAAGCAAAACCTAGTTATGAGATCTGCAAAAATTATCCACATTCTGACTGTTTTTTATAGCTCTTTATTATTTAAAGCAATAGGAAAGTAGACCAGAACATGTGCATTAACATCTTGAGGAAGAAAAGTCAGTCTAAACACAACATGTTCATTATAGAACATGGTGGTGGCAGAGTCATGCCGATCTTTTCTCTAGCAGGGAAAAGAAGAGCTAAATACACAATAGAGCAGTCATGGGCGAACTTTCTACCTTATCAGCCAAAACAGTCAAGTTCCAAGTAATTGAGGGCCACAGAATATTGATTTTTTTATTTGTATTTTAAGAATTGTAAAAAAGAAAAAAAAAGTTTCATCTTCATCAAAATGTACATTTTGCACATTTTTATATTTACATTTGGGTCTAAAAAAACACTCAGCCGTTCTTTGGGAATAAATTAATGTTTTTTGGTGTCTGGAAAACGAGTCGTTCTGAAAAACTCTCGAAACCCAAGTCACAATCAATGGGAACTGCGCCTTTACCTAGCAACCCTAGCCGAGCCCAGCCTTGTTACTTAGCAACACAAGCTGACCTCCAACATGTTTGGTCAGCTGGTTTTATTGCTGTACGCGCTGTGCAATGGCTGTTTGAAAAGACAAGTGTTTTGTTGTTGACGTGCCATTCAGAAACCACTTGCTGCATTCTTGTTGGTTGTGCAGGAAGCTCCACTAATGCTTTTCAAAGACGTATAGTTGTATGACTGCACAATTGTTTGCAGCCATTTTCATGTATGATTGTAAACGTTGGGGGGGCGTGGCCAGCAGTAGCAGTATGATGGGCTGTTTTTATACTTCAAACACCAAATGTACCTTAATATGTACAGTTGGAAATGTTCCAGATGTTCCATAGAAACTAACATCCACACTTGTCCTTATTTTGGCTCTTTGGGGTTATAACCAATACCTACCAATGAAAGTGAGTGGTGCTCCTAGTTTGATTTGCTTTGTAAACACCAGACAGTATCATGTTATGTAGCATTACTTCCAAAGGTGTATTTTCAATCAAATATTTTATATATATTCTATGGAAAAAATCTGAATAAGTCTGAGTTAAATTCCACTGACCTGCGAATTGGCAGGGGTCCTCATTAATGTCTTTTCCAGGCAGATTAATTCAAATTTACTCAAATGTATCTGATGAAGTCAAGTTTATAGGGTGCTAGATGTTTAAATGTTCTGGTCAGACATTTGTCTACATGTATCTTTTTGTTTTTGTTTTTTCAGGTTCTCGGTGCAAATTCAGCGAATGGAATTCATCACCAGGAATCAGACAGCACTCAAGAGGTTGTTGTTGTTTTCTACTGAAATGTTGTTAATTTAAAAAATGAATAAAACTCCATCTTTCCCACCCTGGATAACAGATAAATTAAATAAAAATCAAAAGGAAACAAAAGGGAAACATGAGGGAAGTCATTGACAAATCCATAAATATTTTGTCTGTTACTCAATGCCATCCCACATCGACATATCAGAAAGTAGAAGTGTTTTTCTCTCTTGCCGAAACCAAATGCTTTCACCCTTCTTTTCTAGGAACAGCACTGATGGAGGCAGCAGCAATGATGGGGCAGGCGACTCCAACGTGAACCCAGACTGATGTTGGGACCTTCAGACAGGAGCAGAGCGTCTCCCGATGATGCGTCAAATGCCTGAAAAACATTTCCGTTTACAGTCAATGAATACCAAAACAGTGAATTTATATGTTGTTGCAGAATGCACCTAATAGCCAATCACGAAGATCACTTAAAGTACTATAAAGTATGGGACATGAAGAGATATTATCAGTGAAATAACTGCTGAGAACTCAAGAGTATGGCAGCTTTGGATGCTTTACCGTAGTTAGGAAGCTTCGTTCGACAAGTTAGCAGGAACTCCTATTTTGAAGGAAGAGTTCGTGAAGAACTATTGGACTGACTCTTGGTCGCTTTCTTTGTTTTATTTATTGCTGTTATTTTTGACATTTTGCGTTCTAATAATCCTCTGTATCCCTCGAAGAAACACCCGAATTCTGACGTTGCTGTTAGATTCTGACTCGATCTGATGTCACCGAAATGTAAAGGTCAAAACTCCCACAGGCAACAGAAATGTGTTCTCTTTTTAATCCCTTCATGATTGTAGTCAGGTTGTATGCATTGTATGGATTTTAGATTTGCCTTTTATAACATCCCTATGAATGAACCAAGTTTGGCCCAAATAGAACAGAACAGAATTTGCAGCGGATCCTTTTTAAAATCAGTCGCAACAGAAGTGCAGAAACCAACCAACAAGTCACTCTAACCTAAATAAACAGAGTTACCAGGAGCAACCACGTGTCTTAATATAAACGTTATTTGCCTTTTCAATCCTTTCAGTGCATTATTATGAAACAACAAAACAGCAGTGGAAAGCATCAGAATACTAGCAATTTGCTGATATAAACCCACTGGCAACTGTAGTGGAGTGATCTGATGTGGACATGATTTAATGCACATGTAGACCAGCGGTGGGAGAGCCAGTAGAACCAGCACCAGATGACCGATGTTTTCATCTGGACTGAAGGAGTTGTGTAAAATCAGGCAGTTGCAAAGACACTGTGACTACATTCACACATAAACAAGCCATATCCGACTTCTTCACTGCAGTCTGAACAACCCGATTCCAATCTTTTCCCACCCAAAAAATCTGATTTGTGCCGCTACCATGTGTGGTACTAAATCGGAAATGTGTCTGATTGTCGTCAAAGTGTCTGCAATCTGAACGGTCATGTTGCATTTCATCCAACTTTTACGTCATTGACGCCCGTTGTAATTCTGCACCAGATTATGATGAAGGCACCTGGCTTTTATTTTAATAGTCCACTCCCATCTATCAGCAAATGCATTTGGATATTTGCTAAATATTTTTGCTCTGTACTAAATGTTTAATTTGAAGCTACATGTTTAGCTCACTAACTAAATATTTAGCTTGAAACAACATCTTTAGCTTGATAACTAAATATTTAGCTCACAAAGTAAATATTTAGGTTCAAGCTAAATATTTGCTCAATAGTGATTATTGGGCTTATTGTTAATGAGCTTAATATTTAGCTCATTAACCAAATAACTTTCACTTGCTAAATAAATATTTAGCTCACTAACTAGATATTTAGTGTTGAGCTAAATATTTAGTTTGCTTACTACATTTTGAAGTTAACATTTATACATGAACAAATAACTTGGTGAAAAAGTGGCTTTGAAAAATGAGCCCAGATTTTTTTTTCCCTTTGTGCCAGGGTAAATGACCTAAATTATTGCTGTTTATTTTTGACTATGAATTTCCAAATGGCACTCCATAGGAGTCCACTGGCCCATGAAGAGGTTTCCAATAAAACCACAGCAGAAGCAGCTCACTCACCCTAAACCTGGATCGCTGGACTGGTCACCATGTGGCCGTCGTATCTTCAGAGATAAATGTTGTGTATTTCCATTGAATGGCACTCAGTACTGCCAATCTACTAATATTGTGAAGAGAGACATTGACATTATTCTTTGTATTATGGGAAGCCACAAGGAGCCAGGCTCTTCCATCTTTCTTCTCAGCTTCAGATCCAGTGAGGATTTTCTGGATCTTAAGGGTCCAGCTACCTGAGCTGCAGTGGTAGCAGTGACGGTGTGACTCTGATTTGTATCAAATTATTTCTTACATTTTCCCCACTCACATCCATGAGCTCGTGCTGCCAACTCGGTTGTCCATGTGATCAGATTTTGTAATCATTGCATTATTGTCACATGAGCTTTCCACTGGTTAATTTCCCTCCACTCTTTGTGGTTACCTAGCTCTTTTTGTCAGTGGCTGTACACAGTTAGAGAAACTACAACTTGACTGAAATGCATTTAGGATTGTGAAAAAGTATTGTGGCTTTGCTTCTTTTGTCACATTTGAATGTTTCAGACCATCAGATTCATTTTAATATCTGACAGAGATGACATCAGGTGTACTATGCCTTTAGCAGACAAAGCTGACAGAGGTGGAATTTTTGAAGGTGTGTGCTGTCTTACATCTTACTACTGTATTTCAGAAAAAGAAGATTGTGCTAACTCTGTGTTGGAAGTAGTTTGATGGTATGGAACTACGTTAAGATCTACACAGCCTATTGTAATTGATTAACTGCATAAGTTTTGCTCCCCCCAAAAAATGTACAGCCATTGGTTACCCATATAAGGATCCAAAGTACAACAGGAAGCAGCTCACAGGAACAGGAAGTCCACCTCTGAGGGTCTAAAAAAGCCTTTTGGAGTGGGATAGTCAAAGTCTCCAATTTAACTCCAATTTAGGAGATGTGCCAAGAGCTTAAGCAAGTCGTCAATGCTCTAAAATAGTCCATTGTTTCTAAATTTAAACAATAAAGGGCTGACAGTGTGGCAGTTGTATCAACCAAGGGTGGTACAATCAGTTATTAGGCACCAGTCTTATATTATCTACGGTCTCCCGTTTTTATTTTCTTTGGAAATCTGTGATATATCTTCACGTTTAGGAAGGAGTTTCACTCTCAGCATGTATTTGAACTTCTCTCTTTTATTTACTTCAGTGCAACTCACAGTTTGTACCAAATTCTGTAGCTTTCTGTGTACTTCTAAATCTGCTTAGTTTGGTTAACAATCATTTTTGCAATTATTATTATAAATTAGTTCTAATAGATGTTCTTTGCCAGAGGAATCACTTTGAGGTCTTGTTTAGGCCATTTAATTAGCTCTAAGGGAATGAAAAGTTAATAAAAAAATAATGAAGACTTTGTGGACTTTTGTGATTTAGTAATGTAATTATATTAGTTGTGATACCACACCCATGCCACTAGAGGCAGTAGGAGGCCCGAAAAGATGCGACGGAGCAAATTTAGAAGTATACAGAAAGCTACATAATTTGGTAAAAACTGTGAGTTGCGCTGAAGTAAATAAAAGAGAGAAGTTCAAATACATGCCGAGAATGAAACTCTTTCCTAAACGTGAAGATATATCACAGATTTCAAAAGAAAATAAAAACTGGAGACAGTGGATAATATAAGATATAGCGCCCCCTTCACTTCCGGAGTGCAATGGTCCAATTTCCAAATAAGGTATGAAACTGCCAGTGGTCAGTCCCCGCCCCTTTCTGTTTGCTGCAGCGAGGTCTTTCTCCTCGAACGGTGTCTAGTGTGAGATTCAAAGATTATGCGGTTCTTATTTGATACAAGACAAAACTCGTGTTTTTAAGAAAGTGCCCGATTATTATGTAATCGTTAGTTGATCGATAAGAACAATTAACTTTAGATTAACTCCCTAACTTGCATCCCTAGCTTGGACAGGAGGTTGGTGATTATTATCCTGGAAAGCCTACAGAAGAAGGCAGTCCTTCAAAAAAACACCAATTAGTGCAGTTATATTTCATTACTGTGGACTCTTATCAACACAGATCCCATCCATTTGGGAATTCATGATGTTTTGTTAAAATGGCAGCCAACATGAGCCCATTCTTTTGCTGTATTACTAGAAGTATACCTGCAGCTGTCACACAAGCTGAAACCCAAACAAACAGATGTGGGATGCTGAAACTCACCCGGCCTCTGATTAACAACACGCGGCTCTTGTTTTGTGCTTATGCTGTAAAGTCTTCCAGAAATTGATTTATCCATGTCTCATCTGAAGCAGGAGTTTGTCTTGTAGGTTTGCTGGAGACATGAATGCATCATGTAAAGCAACATAAAGTTTCCTCTGGATGTATTTATATTTGGCCTCATCCGCTTGGACCCTTTGGTTTATTGCTGCAACGGTTTTGGAGATTCAGTCATTAAATATTAACAATGTGGCTGAGAGTCTGTCAGTTTTGTGTGCTTGTTTTGAGCTCTGGGTTATTACTTGCACAGCTCAATCTGGTTTTTGCTGATTTTGAGCAACTGAAACAATATTCACAAAAATCACAGTCATTTATTCCTTCCACTGCTATATCAAAACACTTTCTATGAAACTAATCTTGTGCTGCAGATCTTTTATCCAAATCTCAGTTTAATATTATCCCCAAATGTGTTTTTCTGGTGGTAAAGTTAAAGCTCCCAGTAAGAGGATGTTTATTTTTCATTTCATTTTCTGGATGCATTTAAAGCCTCCTGATTTCACTTTTATTTGTTGGCCTTGACAAAATGTCAGCTCTTATCTATGTGTCCTAGTTTTTAAAATTTGAGAGCAAATTAGCAACATTTAAACAGCTTATGTTTTGGCCAAAAAACAAGCAGCAGGCAAGGGAAGCATCCCAAAACAATATCTAAAGAATAAAATAAGCAAAGTTTGCACTTAATGGGTAAAACCACAGTAATAAATTTTCTTGTGAACCCACAATTTATATTTCTTTCCAATAACTTTATTGTACATTAAAAGCCAGATTGTGTTCATCCCAACCACTTAGAACATATGCTAATCCTAAAAACAATTTTAAAAACTTCACAACTATCGCATTATGCAATCTATGCAGAGGTGTATTTAGTCATACTGGGCCCCTCTTTTCATTTTTGTCACTCTTGTCTAAGACTTGCATGTTGTGTATTATTATTAGTAAGTACTTTCAATCTGCAATGGGATTTAGACATCCAATCTTCAAAAAGGATGTTTCTAACTTTTTAGAAGAAGAAAACATTTAAGAAAAATATGTTTTGGAATCACTCTACAATTAGGGGTTTGAATTTGAAGTCATTAGAAATTAGAGGACAGAGGGACAGATAACAGTGATAAAATAATTAATAACTGGAGAAAAGTGTGAAACAACAAAACTGAAAATCAAAATTTATGGAATAGTTAAATTCTAAATTGATGGGAGGCACTGATCTCGACAAGTTGTCAGAATTTTCAGAATTCATCTTTATAGTACTGCGACAGACTGGCGACCTGTCCGGGGTGACCCCGCCTCTCGCCCGAAACGATAGCTGGAGATAGGCACCAGCAACCCTCCCGACCCCAGTAAGGGAAAAAGGGTGTAAGAAAATGGATGGATGGATGGATCTTTATAGTAAAAGTGCGGCACACATTTCTCAAAAACTACTGCAGACTAGAAGGGAATGTGCTGCTACTGTAAACTGCAATAGTAGCAGGTAGAGAGCAGAAAAGATGAGCTCTACTGAGGGAGTAATGTCTCACATTTCTACTGCAACTAATGCAACATGGACCTTTGAGTAAACAAAGACAAACATGTGCTTTTTGGTCTGTTGTGAAGAACAAAAATCATAAAACACCACCAAGCAGAAAATAACCATAACCCTACTTATACATTACAGAAAAGATAGCCTTGATTACCTATTTTTTTATTTTCTATGTAATGCAAACATATCACTAAATATGTTGGTGATATGACATAAATATGACGTATATTGTGTAAAGTTGCACAATGCATGAAAAGAATTACTTTTAAAGTTTTAAAGTGCTATATATGTTAATCTTTACTTTTATAGTGGGGAACATATAATAAAAACCTAATCATAAACTCCTGTTAGGTGGATTATAGAAAAAAAAAAATCCAGGTAATTATAGGTCCAAGGCATTTAATTTGAAAAAAAAATCAAATCTAAGTGTCTACTTATTTGTTTTTTCCCCTACATAAAAATAATTCTTAATTTAATATTTTTTATATCTATAAATAAATAAACAAACAAATAAATGCTCTTTTGTTGTTTGTAATCTTTAATTAGATCAGAAAAAAACCTGCAGAAACAGGCCCAAGATAATTCTGACGAAAAGCCTCCCAAGAATTAGAATTTTTTTAATTTTACTAAAAACTCTCATTTAAGATTTAACTTTTGTTGCATCCTCAAAAAAACACTTGAAATTGTAGCACAAATGAAAATCCACATTGTGAGTTATCTTTTGGGGGCCCGAGCTGGAGCCGCCCCTGCTGGATCAGGGATTTCCTGAAGCAGAACAGTTTATGAACTGGATGACATGATTTTAAAATAAATACATCTGAATATTTGTTCCCTATGCTCCCTTGCTTGTGTCCAGAGGCTGACCCGTTAATCCTGTATGTAAATCGCAGCCAATGGATGCTGCTGTTGAGCTGGGCTGGGATTAGCAGGAGACGAATGAGTTTCAATTTTACTGGATTACAGAACAAAGAAAAAGGGGAAAGGGACACCCTGCTCTGTTAAGGGGCATAAACAAGAAACAAACTCAGAAAATAAGACAGAAAAACCCTCGGCTGCAAGAGTCGAAGCCGTTGTCTGGAGAGTGATGCGGATTACGGTGTTTTAGCGGACATTGTTGGATGGGAATTGCGGCTGTTTCTGATGGATTAAAACGGGGGAATAAACCGGGATTGACAGCAGCAACAAGGCTATTTAATCGCTAATTAAGGTGAGATTTTACTACTCTCTTTTAATAATTCTAAACATGTTGGTTGATTAATTTAGTATAGCGTGGTTTTTGTAGTGACAGCGCGGTGAAAATGTACGGATTATAACCTAATTTCTGGACTGGGGGAGGAGATGAAAGGCTAGCGTTAGCAAGCAGGCTAACGACTTGGAGCTAGCTGGTTAGTTAGCTTAGCGTTTGTTTTTGACCGTTAAACGGCTCAAAACGGTCACTGAGACTAAGTTTGAAGAGTTTGTAATGAGTTTTCAGATATTTCATTTTCAGTAAATTGCTAGACTCTGTTTTTAAAACGCGCAAGCAGCCGCTGTCTGCCTGTGAATTATTCTGGCTATCACTGACACGAAGGTTACCCAGCTAACAACAAAGCCAGCTGGCTGGACGGGAGGTTGCGCATTTAAACCGAAAGCGACGCGGTTCAAGTGCTAGTAACACCTTAATAATGACCGTGTTGCACCGTTAGCAGCACTTTACTGTGTAATATGGAGCTGTCATCGGTTCCAGCTTGTTGAAAAAGTCCTAAAAACTTAAAACTTGTGTATTGTTTTCCAGCCCAAGACAGACTTCTGACAGGTTTTGAAATGTCAGACTTTTTTCTACTTTACTTCCACTAAGCTCATCTTTATATATTGATTTATTTAAATATAACCCCAAAACGCCAGAAAATGCGGTATTGTATGAGTGTCAGATAAGTATATTAGTATTGCAGCATATGCATGAGTGAGGCAGCAGTGAGGTGTGCTGCAGGTGTTCAAGGAGGAGGTGGGGCTGCCTCATGGACCCACTCTAAGCTCCTTCTTGTTTGCTTTGGTCCTGCACATGCTAACAGATGAGGTCAAATAGGAGTCTCCATAGACTATGTTATTTCCAGTTGACATTTTGACCTGCAGTGTGAGCAGGGTGCAGGTAGCGCTGAAGCTACAGCAAACATCTGTAAACAAAATTCATAAATTTTTTTACATTTCACTTTTCCAGGCTCACATTTTCAGATTAAAACATTCTATTCATGTTTTTCCATTATAAAAAGACAATATTCCAGATTCACAATTTTGTGATCATTTTATCACAATAATCTCAGGGGCTTGTCACAACAATCCATTAATCACTTTACATAAAAGCTTGATAACTTCCATTCTAATGATTTATATTTGAAGGGAAATTTTGTGTACAGAGACATCCGTTTTATTTCAAATTTTATTTGTGCATGGTTTTTATTTTTGTTTTATATTGATTTTGGTTGTCGTGTTGTATGTTGGATAGAACATCTTCCAATTCCAGTGTTAAGCGTTCTTTACAAAATTAAAAATAAATACAATTTGTTTTTTTTTAAAGGTTTTATTGGCTCTAGTGGCCTTTATTTAATAGTAAGTGGACAGGAATGAGGGAAATGAGAGAGGGGGAAGACATGCGGCAAAGGTCGCCAGGCCAGGATTCGAACCTGGGACAGCCGCGTCAAGGACTAAGGGTGTGCTAAGCCACTGCGCCACCAAAGCACCCCATACAATTTGTTTTTACAGATACCAATATGTAGATGAAAATATATTGTTCATTCCCAGTTTTAAAATATTTGAGAAGTAGTAAGTGTGAACTAGTGAAAACTAACTTTTAGACAGGAACTTAGTCCAGTATCCCAAAACATATTTGGAATGAAAACATTAATAGCCAATTTCCTTACTTTTTTATACCTATGAACCTTGTCAGGAAGCTGGACTTTAACACTTCATTTAGTTTTCTTTTCAGTTGTCCATATGAATGTCAAGGTTGTAACAACAGCTTACAGGATTGGAGACTTTTTTTCTCTCTTTAACTGTAAGAAATCAAGTAAAAAAAACCTTCAATGTTATTTATTGAATCTATTTCTAAAGTTCTGGGGTTAAGGGTTTTGTTTTTTTCTTTTCAAAACATTTTTGTCCATCATCATTTTTCCAGCCCATAACTCCTCCAGAGACCCTGCTGGGTAGATGATAGACATAAGTCTTACTGCCAGCCGCATATTACTCAGATCACAATTTATTTCCTTGAGTTCCTGCTGCTTCTGTCAAATAAGCTCTAGTGCTTCACTTCATGGAGTACTTTTGCTGCTGAAGTGGAACAACTGCTGTCACAAAAAATAGTGTAGTTATTGTTTCAGATTGCCTTATTGAGCATTCTGAACATGACTAAAATCAGACCCTTCTTACACAAATGAAGCAATCCAATCAAATTTATTGACCTCATGTATGTTTCTATTGCAGAGAGGAGTTAACCAGCAATGGTTAACAATGCTGGTGCTTTAGATAGATAGAAGAGAACCGCATGCTTGACCTTGAGATAGCTCTACTGATAGCGGTTTCAGACCAAGTCACATTCCCATTCCTGGTTATGGGAATGTGACTTGGTCTGAAACCGCTATCAGTAGAGCTATCTCAAGGTCAAGCATGCGGTTCTCTTCTATCTTTGGTGTTGATGGACCAAGCAGAGAGGACTAACTCTGTGATAGATTACCTGTCCTGGCAGCAGCTGCCCCCTGTGGAGTGGAGGTTGCACTCTCAGGATGTGCAGATTATTAGCAATCACTTTCTGAGAACCAAGAGAGATCTTTTTACCGTACAGACCACAGCTCATCATGCTCTCTGTTTTTCTCCATTTGGAGGTTAATGCTGTCCCGTTACAAGGTGACAGTTTCTCCACGGTGCCATTAGGCTGCATTCCTGCAAAATGCAGCCAAGAAACCATCCACTGTGATAGTCACATTCAAACTTCAAACACAGGGTCTTACAAAAGTGTTCATACGACAAATGTTGATTGGGATATATAATCTCTCTCTCTCTCTCTCTCTACATATATATATATATATATATATATATGTAGAGAGAGAGAGAGAGATATGTGTGTGTGTGTGTGTCTCCTCTGACTAAGTATGACACTGCCACCACTATGTTTCACAGGACGGATGTCTGTTGTTGGTTTTCTACCACACAGCGTTTTGTAAAGGACTCAAAAGAAAGCTATTATCAACTGTCCTCTGTATGAAAGAGCTGCTAAGAAGCAAAAAAATGGATCTGACCACTCACCTTTAGCCACCCTGATGACAGGCCGCTCTCTGCTGCATGCATTTTCATATGATCTTTAACATCACCATTTTGTAATGAAGTGTTTTGGATAGTTAGTTTTTAATTTTCACTTTCAGCTTTCCATTTTTAAGATGCACCATCTTATGTTGTGGGATAAATCAATTTTGAAGGTTGTCTGTTCTTGTGACAACAGCTTCTGTTTTTTAGGTCGTACTGCTTGGATTTGCAGAGATTAAACATAATATGACACAAGACAAAAGGCGGATGCCAGACTTGGGGCACAAACATAGGGATTATCCTGCTTGTTATGAAAAGAAAGATATTAGCTGTCCAACCACACCCTGTCTGAAAGGTAGTAGAAATAAATTCAAATATAGTTCTGCTTTTGTTTCCTTACTTCGTAAACGAAATACAACCATTTGGCCCATTTTCAGGTGTTTTCTTCCTGAATGTCTCGGAGGATTGTGTTGGCCCATTCAAGCTGCACTTGATTTGGAGATGATGACAGATTTACCTCAGCATGCGCGGTGTATTCTCACCGGACCAATTTAGCTTAGCTGAACACGGCTTCAGAGTAAATGTGTTTATGTCAGATTCAGTGGATGGGATTGTGTGGAATGTAAATATACTAAAACCCTCTGTGAAATGAGAAGCAGCAAAACAAAAAGCTTCCACTTGAAGAATGGAGATATTGATTTATGGTTTTCTTCACTCCATCTCTCTCCATTGGCTGTGATCAATTCTGGGAAAGTCTTTTTAGGGCACATTTACACCAACCACGTTTAGTCGCTTTAACCAAACTCTAGTTTTTCTAGAAAGCCCGGTTCGTTTGGGGAGGTGTGAATGTGTAATCAGACCAGAGAAGTGAACCCTGGTCCGCCAACAAACCTCGGTCTCAGTTTGATTGAAGTGAACACTGGTACAGTTCATCTGCACATGTGAACACCAACAAGACCAGAGATCAGTCCAATAGCAAGAAGCAGATTATAGCGCAGGGCATTTTGGGTAATTACAACCAATACAAACACATGTGTCCAGCTTTAGCGGGAGAAATAGCTTGTCATTTTCTGCCAAAGATAAAACAGAAATCCTCCAACCGCTAAAATCTGACGGCACTCCATTTTTGATCAGATTTTGCAAGGAAGGAAGTTGCGCTCAGTGTCTTCTTCAGAGGTCTCCTCCTCCTTGTCTCCTTCAGTGGTTCTTGGTGCAGCTTCACAGGTGAGGCATTGAACAGGTTTTTCAAAGTGTTTGGTTTGTTTGACACAGTGTGAAAACACCTTTACTTTTTGCAGACAGATACAAATCTCACGTATTTGTTAATCCATGTAGAAAAACTATGTCTAAAACAAATTCTGTACAGATGCATATTTTTGATATGCTGGATGAACAACATAAAACATAAAATAAAAGAAAAATTTAATACAATTTGTGGTGGTAAATTGCACTATTCAGACATTTTACGGACATTTGGATGTAGCATGTCAGTCCAAGCAGTTTTGGTGTACAAAATTGCTTGGTGTATAAAACACAGGGGCTTTACTCACAGGATCAAGTGGGTGATGGATTGACTCTGGCTGCAGTAATGTGGACCTCACTCTGGGCTGACATGTGAAGAAAGAGCTGAGTCAATTGAGCGATGCTCTCAATTTACTGTTCTGTTTACCTTCTGACCCCCCACTTATGATCCTGAGATATGGACTGTGTCTTAAAGAATGAGATCCTGAGTGCAGCTGGCTGAAATGGGAATGACGTCAGCAAAGTTTCCCCCAGAAAACTTAAGCGGTTGGAGCGATAGTCCCGGGGGGAGGTTCCACATCAGGAACGATTGAGACATAAAAGTTAGTTATTATTTGGTTGAGATAAAAACTAAACTTTTTCTCTGGATGAAGTATTAGTGACTAATATTTGCATGGCAACCACCAACAGAGCGGCGGTGATCAAAGACTCGACTGAGAACCTTCATCTGGGTTCCTTAGGAACATGACCGTCCTCCCAGACTGATTATCTCAAGCCTCTGCTTGCTTATCTCCACCGTCCTCCTCCTCGCCTTCCACCCTTCTAAATATGAGAGGAAAGCAGGCCATCTATTTTGAGGCCATAATAATTTTGGAAGGGAAGGAGGGGGTCTAATGTTTGCTGTGTGGCCTGAGGGGAGGCAGATTTAGATGGACTTGGCACGCTCAGACTGGTGTGCAGATGAATCCCACCACGCCCACCCTCCTCTCTCTGCCTCTCTGTCCTCGCCTCTATTGAGTCAGTGGTTTGGGTTTGCCAGAGGCTAGGATAATGGTTCCCAGTGTCTGGAGAGATTAAAGGCCAGAGCTGCATTGTTCAAATGCCCCGAGATTAGTTTCCACGGAGACAGGCTTCAGCGCCGAGCATTTTTTATCTTTTTCTTTTTTTCTTTTCGTTTCCATGACTGTTTGCCCCTTTATGCATGATTCAACTTGGATGTTTTTAATAAAACGATCTTTTAGCTGCATCTTAACTGCGGTTGAACTTTAGATAGAAACTAAAGAGTCGTGTTGTCCACCTTAAGTTAATACTCTTCCTGCACCATCTGTCAAGGAGAGAAAATCCGGTGCAAAGGGTATCATATGACATCCTCTGAGCGCTCTAATCATCTTTAACTGACAACGGCAGCTTTTTGATGGATTTGCCTTTTAGATATTCCAGAAATATGACTCTAGGGAAACAAGCGTCTGTCAAATGGATGGATGGATGGATTAGTCTGATCTTTTTTTATTTTTTTATTTTTACCATTATGTTCCCTGGAGGATCAGCTAAGACAAGAGCAATGTGGTGAAGTCATAAAGATGAAATGTGAGAAGATAGATCTAACATGGTTTACAGAAGAGCATTAGAAAGAAGATGCAGAAACATGTGGAAGAGGTGTTCTGGTCAGAAGATAACAAAGTTTAACTTTTTGGCCTAGATGCAAAATACTGTGGACAGTATTATCAGTTGTAAATCAATTTTACTGATTATAAATGACTTTTTATAAATCGTTTTGTTTTTGACGATTACATTTTTGGAAAATCAATGCTTTTTTTTGTCTTTTTTAAGTGCGTTTTGCAGCTTCTATTTACTTGGACTTTAAATTCAGGTCAAGTCTATGATGGAATATTAGGCTAAGATTTTATTTTTTTATTGAGAAGAAAGTCATAATATTACAAGAATTCATTTGTAATATTAGGAGAGTAGAGTAGTAACTACATGAGGACTACACTGCAAAAACACAAAATATTACCAAGTATTTTTGGTCGAGTTTCAAGTGCAAATATCTTAGTACATTTGAAATAACACAAAAACTACTTTTTCAGTAATATTAAGGAATTATTGAGCCCTTATGTTTTGCTGAAACATTAGTTTTGTTTATTTCAAGTGTACTGAGTCATTTGCATTGTAAACTAGACCAAAAATGTTTGGAAAAATTTTGTTTTAAAATATTTTTTCTGGAAAATTTGGATCTATTTTGTGCTCGTATTATGACCATATTCTCACAATGAAATAAATGTTCTCATAACCTGACCCTAATACTGCACTGTGAACTCACAGAAGGAATGACTGAAATAAAAGCCACGTGTTGAAAATATTTTCTGTCATTTGAAATTTCCAAATGTTTTCCAAATGTTTTTTTTTTTTTTTAGAAAAGAAAGGTTAAAAAACCAACAAATGATTAAAATTGGCTCTCCCCACAGTGAAACATGGTGAAGGCAGCATCATGCTGCAGAGATGCCTCACTTTTCAGATTTTATTTATTTAAAAAATTTGAAAACCGTGTATTGCACTTATTGTTTGCAAGTGAACATTACTCTGTATTTTGCAGAGGTATGGCTCACATGAGGAAGCTGGCGTGTGACGGCCTGAGGGCGAGCTCCTGCGGCGAGCCGCAGGTCCAGCTGCTGTCCGCCAGGCAGGAGATACTCACCAGCCTGGTGTCGGCCCTCGATTCAGTGGTACGTTCTGCATCTGCTGCCGTTCTGCATCTGCTCATGAAACTATCAAGGGGAGATCTACCCAAAAACGGTCCGGATTTGTAAAGCTACTTTAGAGTCTTGATAATTCGGGGTTTGTACAGTTGCTTGAAGTCCTTGAAGGTGCTTGAATTCTGTTTTCCCAGTTTGGAAAGCGCTTGATTGTATGAAGTCCTTGAAAGTGCTTGATTTTCAAACTGCACCATTTTGTAATAAAGTGCAATCTAATGTTTGATTGAAAACCTACATTTGGTTCCCAATGTGTGAACTAAAATAATTAATTCACCATGTCACACAAAGTAAACTATTCTTATTATTTTTTGCCCTCCATCTCCCACCTTTTTAAAAATTTTCTGTCTCTTTTAAATTATTTCTTGCTTATGCGTGTATGGTGTTTTATATGTTTTATCAAAAAATAGTCAGTTATGTTTGCAAAACGCATATAATCTGAACGACGTTGTTTAATCTCTTGACAAACAAAGAAAAATATAATTATAAAATATATTTGGAAAAACAAAGATATTTTCATACTCCTAATAAAAAGAGACAGATTAATTTTTCCCTCACTCCTTGAAATGAAATCATGCTAAACTTCTCTGGTTTTATGCCAGTTAGAATTACCAAAATAATTTCTATTTGCTAAACACCAGAAAACTTGGTAATAATTTTTAAATAAATTTTATTCTAACTTTCTTTATGTATTGTGGTTAAACATGACTGTATCATTATTTATTTGGATTGTTTCCTTTTAATGAATATGTATATGTATTATTCCCAACAGGTCAGTGACTTATTGATCTGTGTGATTAAAACAAAGTTGGATTAAAATAATTTATTGGAATTTTAGGATTTTATTTTGTTAGTGTTTTGTTTCCAGACCAGTTCAGTGTACAGGCTGTATTGTTTAGTTGTATTTTACCAAGTCCATGCTGTAGAGTGTAGAATGCCACCACAAGACATTATTAACAGTAATAAATAATATCACATTTCAAAGTGTGATGCTGGGAAAGTTTGGAAGCTTACCTTGAAAATGCTTTAAATGTGTTTGAATTTTACTGTGGGAAACGTGAGTGAACCATGTAATTGGATTATGACGTATAAATGAAGATTTCTGTGCTTCTGCTTCCTGCCTCTCGCCGTGTTGCAGTGCATGGCGATGTCTAAACTCAACGCAGAGGTGGCGTGCGTCACCGTGCACGAAGACAGCGTGATCGCCGTGGGGACGGAAAAGGGCAGAATGTTCCTCAACTCCAGGCGGGAAATCCAAACGGACTTCTACAAGTTTTGCCGTGAGAAACGCCGCTTTCCCGCTCTTCATTAGAGGTTTACTTATTCCATTTGCTTCCACAGCTGCGAGGCAGTTGCGCAGTCGGGTCTCTGTTGGGTTTTAACATTCTGATTGAGCCAGAAGCTTAGGAAACCGCAGCTGTTTGTGTTTTAGCTCGGTGTCGGATTACCCCAGTGTGAAGTGATCAAATCAACAGAAGCGTAACAGAATCATGTTTTCTCTTGATCTCTTTAAAACTGAACAGTATCTGCAATTTGAGGCATTATGCGGTTTGTAGTTAAAGATCAAGTGTGAGAGGCATGCAAAAATTGCCAAAACAATATGGATTAAACTTGGTTCCCTCAATAAAAAATAAATAAAAATCACTACAACATGCTTCATCTGTTATCCGGTTGCTTTTCCGCCTTTGTGTCATGAAGGATAAAAATAAACCTGTGTTAGGCTTTTAAGTGTGGAAAGGTATTATAATTTCACACTGTGTTCCTAAACTGATCAGTCATAAAAGAAAATCAGTTTGAAGGATAAACTCCTGACCTTTTCCGTTGCTGTTATACAATTAAAGTATCAGAAGAGTTCTTCACACTTCTCAAAGTCTTAATTTATTCATACATCGATACTGTCGTCTCCTTGCAGCATCGAGGTCCTGGGTTTGAATCCCGGCCTCTCGTCTCTATCCATGGAGTTTACATGTTTTCCCTCTACCTGTGTTCCAGCTCTGTCTTAGCGGTTTCATCTTTTCAGAAAAGCCAAAAAACCATCTCAAACAAGCCAGTTTAAAGTTGGTTTTTTTTTGTCAAAATTGAGGAAGTTATTTACAATTTTGCCATTTCCATGAACCTTTTCTAATGCGATACTTAAAAATGCGCATAAAAGAAAACACATTGATGGAAACACGGTGGGTAGCACAACCAAAAAGGACTTGACTTTCTTGGACACTATTTGGTGTTCCAACAATGAATGGTGACAACCAACCAAAAAATGAACTCCTGCGTCTTTTCTTCTAATATTATGATGTTCTCATAATTCAACAACAATTACATTCAGAAGGGATGATTGAAATAAAAACAACTTGGAAATATTTTCTGTCATTTCAAATGTCATTTTTTGGAAAAGTAAGTTAAAAAAACTTAAGCCAAATTGCCGAGTCCTAGCTTGAATTACAGCTGCGTACTTCGCTTTTCATCCTGGCTTCAGGAGCGCCGTGTTTGCAGAGTCTGACCGTCGTAAACACCCAAACCAAAGACCAGGAAGGCGATCCCATCAAGCTGAGTAAAGACGGAGAACACGTGAAGCAGCGAGCGCCGTCAGACCCCCAGTCCAACGTCTTCGTTCTGAGGAAGATGGTGGAGGAAGTCTTCACCGTCCTCTACAGTAAGACTGTTCTGCGCTTTATTTGAAGGGGGGGCTTTGAATGCTATCCACCTGAACTGCGTCTCGTGACCCGCAGGCGAGGCTCTGGGTAAAAGCAGCCTGGTCCCTGTGCCTTATGAGCGGATCCAGAAGGACCCTGGTTGTGTGGTGGCTCACGGTTTGCCTGAGGGAGTGGTCCTGAAGAAGCCCTCGGAGTACGACACCAAGACGTTGATGAAGATCCTGGAGCACAGCCACCGCATCCACTTCACAGCGAAGAGGTGAGTCCGTGGGGGAAGCAGCCGCTTGTTGTTTAAAAGCTTGTATCACACAAGGAACGCAGCTGTTTCACATTACATTACTCATTCCAGCCTCTAATGGTTTGCAGAAATTAATACTTGTGTGTCGCTGGGAGCAGACTGCAGCTTCAGCAGGGTACTCATCCTGACTGGACAGGATTTAGAGTCAGTTTGGAAAAAAACCTCCCACTCATATTCCATTTTTAGTGTCTCTAAGACACATTCGGCAATATTTATTGGTGTTTAAACATGCAGATTGAAGAGAAGTGGTAATATATTTCTTTTCACTCTACAAGAATGCTTCTAGGGAACAGAAATCATCCCTTAAGAGTCAAACAGCCATTACGGTGACACAAGTTTGAAAAACACACCCATGAAATTAAAGGATTATCAGCTGCAGCACAGTTGTTACACTGAGGTTGAGGATTTTACAAACCCTGGTCCAGGATGTGTCATAGGAACAGAAACTCTTTATTTGGTTGTTTGGGCCCAATGAGGTCATAATTTTTTGTTGTCAGGAAACAATGCCTTATTTTTGTACAACTTATTTTTCTTTTTCTTTTGTCAAAATACAACCAGAAAGTTTGATTTAAGGAGATGGATCAGCACAATGAGTTTCATGTGCATCACAGCTGCTCCAGCTCGGTCAGATGGGACGGACATCACCAGCTGTCCAGTTAACAAAAAACTTTCATTTAACCGCTTGCGTTTACTTTATACAACATAAAAAATATGCTAAAACATTCATATAAACAAATAATTCAATTCTGTTTTAAAGAAGAAAACAAACATTTTACTGCCTGAAATGCAATAACAACTTTTCTTTAATGTACGCTTGAGCTGCAGATTCTTTTAGCTGAACCTGCAGCTAAAAGAATCACTTCTAACATGAAGCTCAGGCACTTCTGCTCAGCTTATCAATACATCTTAGGGTCGATCTGTTGATTATTTTTTCAAATGAACCGATTAATAATTAAATAACAAAAGGTGTTTAGTAAGAAATGCTTTTAGATCATTTGAACCAGGTGAGGGTAAGTCTGTGCTATTTAAAGAGTTCCAGGCAAAAAATGTTTGCAGATGAATGCAACATGGAAATATCTTTTGAACAGTTCTGACTTAATTACTGCTCTGAGTCTGTTGTTCTTTTAGCAATTGGTCTTTTTAGTCTGTGTACTTTAGCTATTGATTAATCAGTTACTATTACTAAATGAGTTGACGGTTATTTCAGTAATCGATTTATCGCCACTGATGTAGTTAATCGTTTCAGTCATTTTTAATTTAACTTGATCTAAATGTGGACAGATATTTCATGCTGATTTTCAAGCATTAAATATGCTGTGAATTTGGTTAAAATGTTGATTTGACACCAGACCTCCTCACTTCTCCAGTCTGGACGTGTAGATGGACGTCCATGTCTTGGTAGATTGAAGAGCAAATTAAACGGAGTTCTGCTACATGTTTATTTTAGCTTTAGGCTCTAATGTTTGAAAAACGTCCAGTAAAAAATGTCATTTTTATTTTTCTTGTTGTTTTCACCTTTATCATTTATGTTTTTAGAAAAACACACGTTTAATTAGTAATTTGGTCTTTTAAGCAAACATTCCATCTAGAAGGAATTTGCTGCTGGACATTCAGCTTTCCATGCTATATTTGTGATTCATGCAAGTCCTAAACTTCCACTCTGACAGTCTGAAGGCCTCAGCTTGCTGCTGCTTTGGTCAAAGAAGTGTGTGGTTGAGGCAGAGAGCGTGCAGACAGACGTTCAAACGAGGCGTTTCATAGGCCTGATGATAAAAACAGAAACGTCCAGACATGGAGTACGGAAACGGAAGATTCCGGCTGGGAATACATGAAACCAGTGAGCTTTTATGCTGGGGAAGAAGTGTAGAGTGGCATTGGATGCAGGTGAGGAAAACAGCTGTGGAAAATGCAATAACAGCATTTTTACAGCTTTCTATTTTATTTGCACAGTTTTGCAATAAAGCTGTAATAAACCTTTTGGAGAAAAGGTCAAGTGATCACTTAGATTGTGCTTAAGCATTTAATTTGAGCAGGAAAGTCATTTCCCTGAACACAAAGCAATTTGTTCAATGTAATGCATATTTATGATTCCTAATGGCTCAGTTATTGATCTGTGTAATTGAAAAAAGGTTCTTATGTTTTACACATTACTTATTGAAATTGGGGGATTTATTTTTTTGTTAAATTAGTGTTTTGTTCTCAGAACAATCAGGTTTACAATGTGTGTGAGGGACGTTTTGTTATATTTTAGTTTATTTTATCCCTGCTGTGTGGAATGCTAACATAAAACATTGTTAATAACAGTGATAAATTATGATAAATGCACATCAAATTGAAGTCTGATGCTTGAAAAGTTTAAAAACTAACCTTGAAAGGTTCTTGAAGGAAAAATGTCTGAACCCTGCAAATATTGATTAAAGAGAAGTAAACTTACATATTCAAGAAACAGAATATTCTTTCCTAAACATAAAGGAATAAAGCAATATGGCAACACATAAACAACAATAATAAACACAGAAATTAAATGAACAGATGTTTCCAAAACAAATGAACACAAACTTAAGGAACATTCCAAATTTGCTGGTCCTTCAGATAGAATGCCATTGAGCTGAGAAAAGAGCCGCCACATGTTCAGCTCACCACAAATGAGAGATTTTCTGTTTCTATCTTTGTTCAAAGAAGTGAAATATCTGGTCTGTAAATACATGCTGAGGGACTTCATTGCTGCACAGAGCCAGATGCAGGCGGCTAAATACAGGTTAGCTTGAAAATGTTCTAATTCCCTTCACTTCCACTGTGTTGTTTGATTTTTTGAAGGCAAGCTGAGGATTTGTCCAGAGAAGCCAGGCCGAGCACAGAAGTGAACAGCAACTCCTCCGTCGTCGTGACGCCTAGCAGCCACGGCGCGGCAAAGGCAGTCACCTCGCCGAGTCCCGCCACCGCCAACAACTCGGTTCTGTCAAACTTCCTGTACGGGATGCCCATGTCCTCCAAACCCCACCCTGACAGCAAGCTGGACTTCAAACCCGCAACCCTCCTCAACCTGGGCAAGGACAGACTGGCCAACTGGACAGAGAAGGGCTCCACTGGGAAGGACGGTGGAAACACTGGTTAGACTGGAATTTAGAAACTTCTTAAGAATTGCAACAGACCCTATTTGGTATCCATGGAAACCAAATAGGTTTACTTGTTTTGGCTAATTCCAAAAATAGTAAATGCAATTATGTACTATTTTGGGGTAATGTAAAATGTGCTTAAATGTTTTTTTTTACATTAAATTCCTTAAAACTACACTTTAATTGTAGTCGAATATAACAATTTGTTACTGGTCTATTATAATTGGATGAATACAACAGATTGGTGTTTTAGGGCCATTGTAGAAACAGGGAGTGCATTTCCACTGAAAAAAATCTAGAAAAAGTCAATAATTTGTTTAAAAAAACTAATCTCAGAATTTTTAGGGTTTTTTTTAGCTTTTTTGCCAGATCTTCACTCCTCTTTTTTTTTTTACCAATAATGGCCCTAATACACTGTTCTAGATAAAAAATGAAAACATCCTCAACAGAAGCAGTTCTAGACAAGGTTAAGTTTAGCAAGTAAAAACACAGGTTGGAAGGATTTTGGCCCAAACAAGAATTTTGACTTAAATTTTAAGCCCTCACAGCCTACAGACACCAGGAATAAACGATAATTGGATGAATCCAGTTATAATTTATTCATCTAATTTTTCTCTACAGGCTTTTGAGGGAATGATGGAATTTTTACAGCATCTTCCACCCACTTTATTGTGAAAATTTAGCATCTTTCTTTGTTGTAACACCTAAAAATAGAAACAAAATGATGGTTTTTTAAGCATTCCATTGTAGACCTTCATCAAAAATTATAAACGATCTTGTTTTCAAAAGATTAAGTCAAATTTGCGGCACTAAACAAGTTTTATTTAGCTGGATTGATGATAATTATCGAACGTTGCAGACCTTTATTATAGACGAACCACAACCTAAATGATGGCTTCACTGTTGCATCTCTTTTCATTGGATCTATTTGACTTGAAGCCCAAAGAGGTTTTAAATCTCAGCTTGACAGCTGAACAGCCAATAAAACAACTTTAATTCTTTCTATTAGAGTAGTGCACTTTTACAGTCATTATGAAGGTAATTAAGGAAATGAGAACTGGAATGCTGAGTATGAGGGTGCTAAATTAACATTACATCCTTAAATGAATCGAGCCAAATGTATTTAATTTGCCTTGTTCTTTTAGATGAGCCATCAAGGCTACCTGCTGAGCAGGGTCAGAGTCCGCCTGGAATCCACATCTCAAAGAGGCTGCTCTTCTCCATCGTGCATGAAAAATCAGGTTGGTCCGAATTAATTAAAGAGCAATTACTTTGTATAAAAGTAAATTCATCACGCATATGTTTCTGGGAAAGGCACACAGATTTATGGCATGCATTATTATATTGTTAAATCCTAAATAATGTGTTCACAGAGAAATCAATCTGACATATTTGATTGGATGTGCAGACAGTTTCCATTTGTTGTTCATGTGTTCACTTACTGGTCTGTCAGCTGCAATCTTTTAAGAAGATTCCTCTGGTTTACCAAGTTGGCATTGAATGTGAGGGAAAAACATTATTTCTTGATATTTGACTTTCTGAAGGTTTTTACCGCAGACATCAAATGACCAGGATGTTGAGAGGTTCTCTTCTGTTGCAGAAAAATGGGACTCGTTTATTCGGGAAACTGAAGACATCAACACTTTGAGAGAGTGCGTTCAGATCCTGTTCAACAGCCGATATGGTGAGAAACTGTTGGTCGTTAATGTCCCAGCTGTTTTATAACCAGTCAGTGCAACTTTAGTTTTGTTTGGAGGTTGGCACTTTATTTGATCATCTGTTCCTTCCCTGTTGTTTCAGTAAAACAAAGGTTCCTTTTCTTTTTACTTTTACCTGGACTTTTATTTTCTCATAAATCTAAGTTTATGAGAAATTTGGGAGTTTAGTTTTTTTTTGTATTTGAAACTGGTGTCTTTTAATTTTTGCTTCCCAAACCTCTTTAGTCGTGGCCCATTTCATTAACAGTTATACTTTGAGATTCTGGCAGACGTTCACTCATTAAACAGTTTAAAAAATGTCCATTCCTTTGCTTATTTTAGCCTGGATCAGGTTTTTCAAAACAAAGTTTTTACAGATTGCAAACTAACCTCTAAAGAATACGCATTTGTGTCCTGATTTGGGTTCTGTTTTGGGTTTTTTTTTTCCCTCTTTCTGCAGGTAGAGAAGCAGACTTCTATGATGTTGTTTTGTATTTTCTCTAGCCTTCTTTCTATCCTCTACACTTATCTTCTGGAGGAAAAGTGTTAAATAGCCCTTTAATTTGAACCCAACTTCAGCATAGTGCTAATTATGATTTGTGGAAAATAAACATTTCAAATGCCAACATCAATGTTTCCCCCCTAAACTTCTCGACATTTTACAAGATTGTACAAAAGAAAAGAATTGGACTCTTTAACATGTTAGAAATTGAAAATAATTGAAAATTTGCAATGGTTGATTTAATCCAGTCACCACGTCCAGTTGAAGGCGGTCCATTGGTATCCACTGCCTGTAAAATGATGATGCTGCTTGTGTATTCATAGGGAAACATTTCATGAGAGTTAAAGCACTAAACCTTTTTTTTTGTTCTTTCTTCAGCGGAGGCTCTTGGTCTCGATCACATGGTGCCTGTCCCCTACCGCAAAATCGCCTGCGACCCGGGAGCCGTGGAGATCATCGGCATCCCAGATCAAATCCCCTTCAAGAGGCCGTGCACGTACGGCGTGCCCAAGCTCAAACGCATCCTGGACGAGCGCCACGGAATACGATTCATCATTAAACGGTGGGGAACGCATCCATTTGTGACCTGATGGCGGCGGCAGCGGCCCAGAACCAAACGCAGATCACAGCCACTTATGTGTCATTTTAAACTTACATTCAGTAAAAATGATCTCCCAGCCATCTGCTTCCTTCAGCGACCGACTGCTGAGTCATTTCTGTCCCGAGCGAATCTCCGACTCACCAGCACGCTGCACTAATGGCTGCTCTTCCTCCCATTTGTTCAAGCTAATTTAAATGAGCCAGCATGCCTTGTTTGAGATAACGCATCTTTTTACCCATCCTGCAGGCAGCTCATTAGTGTTAATATAATTAGCAAAGATTGAAAATGTGATTAATTCACTATTATGTTACATTCCCATTGTCTCCCTCTGTGAGATGCTTCAGATGCAAACCCTGAGGTGGATTTATGCCAAAACAAATGGACTGTGAGCTCAAAGCAAGGGTTCTGCTAACTGAAAGCAAAGTTTTCTTCTTATTTAAGCCACAGATCTACATGATACCACATGGATTACTCACTTGGTTGAAGTTGAATGTAAGGAAAAGGTTAGTTTTAGTCTTTGATCAAGTTTAAGCTTGTCTGGCTTGTAATAATTAAACCACATCAAGACTTTTACCACACATGGTCACCACAGCTGCCTGCTGAAGTCCACGAATGGACTTCATGCTCCCAGGAAGGCTCTAATAGCCTAAACCTTTGCAGCATTGTTACTGTCATAATCTGTACAATTATTAGAAAATTTAGAGGTTCAAAGAATGTTGGAAAATTTTTAATAGACATTCTATCTATTAATTGTCTCTTTGGATGGATGGATTGTTATATGAACTTGTATAGCACCATTCCACTCATTTTGGACCAGTCAAAACACTTTACACAAGAGTCATTCACCCATTTGCACACTTTTATACACCGCTATGCAGATCGGTAAGCAATTTGGGGTTAAGTGCCTTGCACATTGACATGTGACAAAAGAAAGCTGGAATCGAACCTACAACCTTCCGATCGCAAGACGACTACTCTACTCACACAGCCACAGATCATTGGTTAGTTGGATGTATAGACAGATGAATGGATGGAGCTCAGAGCTTCAGTGCTGAAGCCTCTTCCAGCTCTGATAATCAAGAACTGATGCTGATCACCAGCCAGTGAATTGTTTCAACTTGTGGCTTTTTACCACTTTACTGAAAAAAACAGCTTTTTAGATGCCATTGTACCTCAGAGGAAAACCTTTTATTAGCTTCTCTGTCATTGTCTTTCTGCCACAAAGTTCAGCAGACCTCCATGTGTGTCACTCCGCTTTTATATGACAGGTGGCAAATAATTATAGATGGATGAAAAACACAGCTTCATTAAATCTGCTCTGAAAGGTTCACAAACAGGTGTAAACAAACACGAGTCACAGAAATCTACCCTGAAGTTAATTATAATCACAGTGAGAGGGGAGAAAAGCGGCATGTGGCAGAGAGGATTAGGTTATATTTCGCATCCAGACGACTGTAATCATCAGGTTGTTTCAGCTTTAATAAAAGAACCTGACTGTTTTTGTGAGACCGATTGTTCAAACAGCAGTTAATGTGCTTAAAGAGTCAGTAATGACGTCCTCCATTTGTTTCAGAATATTTTTTATGTCCTGAAAGCTGAAACAGCCTCTGAATTCTCTGACTAACAGCCTGTTTTTTTGTTGTTCTGTTGCAGGATGTTTGATGAGAGGATTTTTACTGGTAAGGCTATAATTAATCCTGTTTTTCTTCTAATGCCATTATCGCTAAAATGTACAAGCTGTTATTTGGGTCTTCATTACTGAAACGCTGCTGTGACGTCTTAAATTACTGTTGGTGACTGTGGCTGAAAATGTAGGGAAATTATTTCCAGGATGACAAAGTATCTCCAGAACAATGACTAAAACCTTTTTAGCTTTTGGATTCATTTCTTTTTGTTTTGCTTGACTGCAAAATGAGAAAAAAAATCTAATCAGTGGCTGCATTCCCATTATAAATGTGCACAAAACCTTTTCAAATTATGCAAACGTAAAAAAACAAAAAAAACAATTTAACATTTGCGATATTTCCATTAAAAATCTCGCATGAATACGTTTGTTCACGCAATATGTCATTAGCGCCATCATGCTACTACTACTACTTCCTGTTGTCTTCTTTGTTTTATTTGCCAGTAGTGACATCCGGTTGTTGATCATTTGAGTCGCGTGATGCAAAAATAGTATTTCCATTCCAGTTTTGCGAAATACGCTGATTTTGGTAAAGCTGAAAATCCACCACATCCTGCCACAAAAACCTTCTAATTTGCACGTTTCCATCAGACAAATTGATTTTCTTAATTCCAATTTGTGCAATCTTATGGTCAATGGAAATGCAGCAAGTGTTATCTTGCTTTACTAACCTGTTGATGTAAATGCTTTAAAATGATAATATATACAAAACGATATATATACATATTTTTATGGAAGGTTTGCATCTTCCATAAGCCTTTATGGAAGGTATAAATAACATATACTTTGCTAACTACCAAGGGTGAGGGTAGCTAGGTATCTAGCTAGGCTAGCTAACACTAGTTGTTAATATGGTAAATAGCAGCTACTCACCTGCTAGCTAGGAACGGTGTATTGGTGCTAACATTTTTTTGTGTTCAAGTGGGTAAGGCAAACTTGTCGCCAGTTGGCTGGACAGAGTTTGTACATTTCTGTGGAGGTTTAGGTCTTAAATGTCATTCATAATGGTCTTAGAAAGGTATATCGTGATACGTTTTTCAGCCATGTCGTCCAATCCTGCTTTGATAAAATTAAACTAGATTAAATTTTGTAAACCTGTCAGCGTCTTTGTGATTAATAATAGGAAGTAACAAGCAAGACAGGCTGTCAAATTTTTATTTACCAATATACATTTACTCTCCCAAAAACACCCTCTGCTAATGTGGTGCTTTGTTTATTTATCCTCTGTGTCTTGTTTGTTGAAGCTGCAGGCAAGATTGCCCGAGAGGAGGGCAAGCTTGACCCAGGCTGCGCGCCTGAAGATGGTTTCTCCGACTGCCTGGGCTTCCCTCCCACCGCAGCTGAGCTGCTCAGCAACGCTCACAGCAGCAGGTTGGCTCTCAGCCCACAGACACACTGTCCAAGATAATGTCATAGCCTTAATGTGCTAACTGAACAAGGACACAACGTAACGCTGTCATCATTTGCTTGACGAGAAGTAAACACAAGCAGCTAATTAAAGCACTCTAATTCATCAGCAGCAGGTGTGACGTTCTCTGCCAAAGCAGGAGTTTTGGCTCTTTTGTTGCTTTTGAACGTACAGGTCTTTATTAACACAATGCCAGGGTGGAAAAACATCATCAGGGACTTCGAAGGAGCAATTATTGCTGACAATGAATATAGGAAAAGATAGAACAGTGTTATTTCAATGCGACTGCAATCAGACTGCAGTGTGAATGCTTACGCCCACAATACTGTTTATGGAAGCAATACTGGATGGATTTCAGAATAGAATAGAATTCAGCTTAGTTGTCATTGCACATGTCACAAGTACAAAGCAAATAATAAATTTATATATATATATATATATGTATGTGTGTGTTCAGATTTACCACATCTGGGTTCTACTGGTGGAGAATTCTGATGCATGTTTCACGTCAATGACATTAAAACATAAAATATGACTTGACAGTTCAGACAGCAGACTCTTTGAAAACTATCAGCTACATATCCGATTTAGTTCCACATATTGAAGTGCCACAAATTGGATTTTTAGGGGGTGAAAAGCTTTGAAACGGCCGTTCAGAATGCTGTAGAAATGTTTGTTTTTTCTTTCTCTGTATGTGATATAATATTTATGGGATCGCTGTGCGGTGCATAGAGAGCCCCTGCTTTACACCACCAGACTGAACAACTGTGGCTTATTTTGAACCTTTTCCCTTCACACAAGCAGAAATGAGGTGACATATTATATAATCTGCCAGTGCAAAGAGCCAAGAGGTTTGATGATGTGGGCTTGTTTTACAAGAAGAAGATCTGGGCACCATGCAGTCATTGACTGGACCATGAGGTCCTCACTACACGTATTTTAGTGTGAAAATGAGGAAAATGATCCAAAACACAGCAGAAAAAGGAATCAAGCCGTCTGCAAACCTTCATAAACTGCAGCGGCTTTGTGCGGAGCGAGTCATAACTCCATGTGAGAGAATAATAAATTCAGACAGAAACCCTAACACAGAGAGCAAAGGTTTCTGGACTCGTTTGGTTTTTGTAGAATAAATACAAACACATTTTCTTTTCTACTTTCTCACAGATCAACAAGTGCATGTGTGAGCCCCCAGGCTGACTCTGATGCAGGTACCAGCCTAAAAAAAACTTTTTTTTTTAATCATTCAAAGTTTAGTAAATGTGGTGGTTAAAGGGAAATCTTTTGTGAATGCACTGATTATGTCTGACTATTGATGGAGCGGTTAACTCTGGCAGGTCCTTCAGGAGACGTAGCTCCTCTGAGGCGGATTAAAACGGAGCCTCCAGATGGAGACATCATTCAGGTTACAGTGCCTGGTAAGTGAGCCGAGATCATTGCACTTCCACTGGTTACTCTGTTACTGCGGTTTACTGACTTCCACAAAGGGCTTTTTACTTTTTTTTTTCTTGCTTTCTCTTCTAAAGCAAAAATTTCAAATAACAAAATATTTTCAAAAATTGGCTTTAGCTTAATTTCAATCTTCCGTTCTGTAGGTTATGAGAATTTTTGTTTAATTACGAGAACATATTCATTATATCGCCAGAATAAAGATGCAAATTTACCAGAATGTCTTAAAATTACAAGGAAACAATCTGATTTTTTTACCAAAATATTTTTGCTGAGATTTTTCTCTTTGAAAATACAAGCATGTACCAGTCGGAACAAGCTTCTTGGGAAAGCCTACATCCTTAATAAAGTTAATAAAAGGACCCATAATCTTCTCAAAAATGAAGTATTTGTAATTTCCTAATATATGCTGTTCTTTTCGGTGACAAATTAGACGGCATCTGCTTTAACCACTGGGTGGCGCTGTCTGTTGACCCATTACACCGTTATTGCTATAAGAGTGGGTATTTCATGTTTTAAAAATTATGCTTTTCGGGTTATAAAGCTGAAAAAAGTCAATTTCAATGATAAGAAAGCTTTCTGCTATATTTTTATGAAAATTAAAATGACTCCTTCTCCTAATATCATGAGTGTATTATGGCAATATCAGATATTTCTCGTTCTATTTCAACTGTATTCTTGTAACATCAAATGTAAATCATAAAAATCCAAATAAATAGAAGCTGTACAAAAAAAATCTTAATTTTTCCAAAAATTAAGTCTTCCAAAATTGACAATTTGATCATTGAATAAAATCAATTAATTCTACATAATTAATACTCTAGTTTACTCTCTTCACCAGAAGCCATGGCTTTCCTTTCCTTTCCTGACTGCTTGCTAGTTGGAATTTAAAATGTCAACCATGTATCTGTTAAACTAGATTTTCACGGTTTGACTTTTATTTTTGTTGAATCAACAACACCTTTAAGACACCAGTCATACTTTCCTTCTCTTCTGGAGAAGGTTTATGATCTAAACTAGATGTCAATCGAATCAGCCACTAAAGGTTTTGACGGTTTTTATGTTTTGCAACAAAAGAAAAAGTAATTTTAAGTCTAAGGAATAGTTTACTTGTACTGAAGAATAATCCCAACATCTGGAAGCAGCTGAGCTGTTAAAAGCCAAAATACATCATTTTTTGCATGTTTTGCATTTGTAATATATTCTTCTTCGAGGGATTTGTCACATTTTCTTCCATCATGCTGGAACTTGAACCAACAGAAACATAAAAACACATCAATAAAAATATTTATGTAAATTTAAACACAATATGTAACGATGAAAAAAGATCTCAGTTCTTTAAGTACAGTTTTAAATAACTTTTAAACTCTTTTACAGAAGGCTCACCTTTTACCAAGTGCAAATATTCTTTCCTTTGGAAAGCTTTAGGTCAGTACCTAAAGCTGACCTAAAGCTTGGTCAGCTAATAACCAAGCTTTATAAAATTATTTTATAAATAAAATAATTAATAACAAATTATTTGTTATAAATAGTAAAAATGTGTAAATTCTTAAACAGAGGAGCAGAAGAACAATAATAATCTGATTGAGTTACAAATGCAAAAAATAATTTTATATAATTTGGGGAAATACTTTTCCTATAACTTGATGTCAAATTTTAGGCTTTCAAAAAACTTTGTTAGAATTACATACAACAAAACAAATTTAAATACCAATGATCGAACCTGTTGTGAATTTTGCTGTTAACCTTGTTAGAGCAATTTGTGATAAATATGCTGAACCGTTGGACCTGTGCATTCCAAGGCGTAGAGAAGGTCAACCTGGGGATGTTTCATTTGTTTTTGTTGCAGATGCCGGGACGAGTGGGGAGGACCCTGTTGAGTGTTTGGGCGAGGCGGTTTCAGCCGCTCCGTGTCCGACCACGGCCTCGCCCAGCGCTCCCCCTGCGGCCCCCGCCCCACCGGTTCCTCCAGCTCCCCACCACCCAAAGGAAAACCACTCAGGTACACTCATCCTCCTCAGATCAGTCCTCCATGTAATCTACCTCTTCACGCTGCAGCTCCTCCCAGCTACACCCTCTGACCTTCTTTAGCTCGCAAAACGAAGCACGTATGGAACCCCATTTTTGTCAATATTTTTGCTCCTTTTTTTCACTTCCTCTATCACTAGTGCCCTCAACCCCAACCTTATAAATGCCCCTTTCCTTGATTTAATCTCCTGTAGCGCCGCCCTTTCTTTGAAGATTAGCTCTCATCTGTGAAAAGCACCATGCATCATCTGCAAGTCTTAATGCCTGTAGAGGGATTATTTGTTTGTAAGCAGAAACAGTCAGTCTGCCATTACTGTTGCTGATTGCCATGGTTACCTGCCATTGTCTTGCTGCTTTAACATTAGCTAGCATGTTGTCACTGTACTACAACTAAAATAAGTTGTATTACCACATTAACATTAATGAATGAGATTCGTCTTGTTGACCCAAAAAAGTTACAAAATTCCCCAAACTTGCATTGTTGGATATCACTTACTAGGAATGTTAAAGCAGTTTCGCACACAGTAATTAGCTCTCAATGAGATACGTCAAGTCCCTCACCATGGAAACAACCATATCCATGGTGATTTCTTTGACAAAAACACTAAATGTCAAAGGACAGATTTAATAGACAGATGGACACTGGGAGATTATTTCACTTCTAGTTAGTCCTTTTTCATCAATATTAAGGAGTTATTGACTTAAAACAAGCTCCTATATTTACTTGTAAATCAGTTTTGTAGAATTTCAGTTGTTTCTAGATATTTGCACTAGAAACTGGACCAAAAATACTTAGTCAGATTTTGTGTTTTTGCAGTGCTATCAGCAGTCATTTTGACTGCAGGGAACTTCCTGCTATTCTAGTTCCGTTTCTCTGGCCCAGGCTGAATGGAAATAGATACCAGTTTCCAAAGAGGTTTCCGGCGTTTGGTCACCCTTAAAGAAAAATGGCCTGTAAGCGATGTTTCACATGAAGCCATCAGAAATTAAAAGTGCAGCAAACTGAACGGGAGACACTGCACTAAAAATAAAACCTCTGGCATCTGCAGATGCCACAAAGCTACAGGCAGGATTTGCGCCAGGCTGAGAGGTGATCTTGTGAATAATTTTATCAGCCTGATTGTAAATAGTTTAAATAGCTAGAATAGCATATTCTTCCTTCCTGTCTGAAGGCGATGTGCGTGGTACAGCTGGTGCTGACGCAGCGTGATCTGCGACTGATAATCCCTCTATAGTTTCTAATCATGAGTTGAACCGAAACAACTGGACATGTCAGGAATTAGAAACGGTGCATTGTGCATTTTGCAGGTTCTGAGTGTTAAATGTTTAAGAAAATCCCCAGTCCCTTATCTTCAACTTACAACTGGTTTCTCCCGGACATTTTAGGTAGAGTAACAATACCAAGAACATTTGAGTAGACTCGATCGACTTCTTCACTCTTCCTTTTAGATCAGGAGTCTCCAACTTCAGTCCTCCTGAGCCATTTCAGTCTAAATGAATCTGGCTCAGAGGCCCTGGTAGGATTCTATTATTTTTAGCTCCATGTTTTGTGGAGAGATTTGAAGAAAAGAACCGAAAGATCAGGAGAAGTATTGGAACTTTACAAGATTTCTGTTACAGTCCAAATTTCTGAATGTAAATTTGGCTTTTCTACACGGGGGATTTTTCTACCTCATTTGCTACTAGTAGAGTCTACTCACAGTGATCTTGGTTATAACCTTTATTGGTTCATAGAGGTGATTATTTTTTGGGTTTATTTGATTGTTCTTTCTTTAAGTTTTCTTTTCTTTCACAATTTACCAGTAAAGGAAGAAAAATGAAGGTAAGTGCTGGCATTGAATGTAGATTTTCATTTCTGTGTTTCTGTGTAGGGAAGCCCAGTTTTTCAGTTGTTTATCTGATTTTAATTGAATCCTAATTCTCTTTTGTTGTGTACAATTGAGACCAGAAGTTTACAAACAACAAATAAAAAGACAAACATTTCTGTTCTCACTGTCTAAAGTCAAATCAGATGAAACTTCTTGTCAGATCAGTTAGAATTACCTAAATTATTTGTATTTGCTAAATGAACTTTGCAAGAATTTGTAATTTTTTTTAGAAATGTTATCTTTCAGTATAGTTTAGTGTAAGGGATGACTATATTTTAAACTGTGTGACTTCAGTCAAACAGTAGAAAAAATGTAGGTGATTCTATCTGACCTAAAACAAGAGTAGTTTGGTTTGAGTTCATGTCGGACGGTGAGAAAAAATGTGTCTTTTTATTATGTGTATGTAAATGTCTGGTTTCAACTGTTGTCTGTATCTAGGCAGATTTTGCTCAGTTTGGTTTTCTTGGATAGGTTTTCTAAATTCATTCAACTTTAACTTGTTTTTTTTATTTTATTATCCGAGCAAACCAGTGCAATAAGATTAAAAACTAACCTCAAATATTTATTTGTTAGTTTTAATATTCCATATAAACACATGCAAAGGATTTTACACCTCAGTATGTGATTACTGTTAATTATAAGAAAGCACAGGTTGATAAACAAATATTTCTTATTTAATTTAATTTAAAATATTGTGAAGTTTGGTCATTTTGTGGATCCCTGTTTTCACTTAAAGCTGGTGTTTTGGAATCATTAGCATTCTGAGCCATCGGTTCAGGTTTTAGTTGAAATTATGGTTCATATGGATCCATCGCTTAGACATTTTAATATGTCTAACCGTTTAACCAAAGTGCTGCACAATTCAATATGACAAGAATAAGAACGAGAAAAATGTACTTAAAAAAAGGCTAAAATAAAATACAAATATATTCCATACTCATACTTTCTGCATTGAATCCTATATTATTTAATTCATTTTCTTCTTAATCAATAAGCATGAGGAACAGAGTCAGAGTTGGTGTATTTACTTGCATAAGTACAAAATATAATTTTGCATGTGTCAAAATTGGAATCTGCAGGTTAGATCTCAAAGAAATAAACCTGATTGGTGCATCACTATATAAAATCTGCACAAACACATATTCTTGACATTGAATACTTGTAATTCCATTCTGCAGTACTTGCACAAATCAAAAGTTAAAAAGCGTCGCTGCTGAGTCTGTGAATTAAATCTCTTCTCTTCTCTGAAGAAGCTGTAGAAGTCGCTCGTTTCTCATGTTTTTCTCTTTGCACCTTGCAGCTGAAGCTTTGTCTCCCAGTGGAGCGCCTCAAAGCATCAGGAGACCCGCTGAAGGTAGGCTGCACTCCTCCACAGTGAAACCTTGTCGAGTCCCTCGTCCGTTTATGATGTTCTGCCATATTTAGCGTTAGTTACTCAGTGGGTTTCCTGGTAGCACAGCTCAACTCTGCAGACTTTCATGTCCTCCTCTCACTGTGATTCGTTCAGCGGGGAGTTTGGTGGAGGACATCGGTGAAATGATCCTTCAGCTCCGGAGGCAAGTGGAAAGCCTCTTCAGCATCAAGTATGGTAAGCAAAATAGAAAAAAAAATTCTGATAATCTTGATAATCATGGTGTAGTTTTTGAAAACCAGAAATTCAGTTCCACCAACAATTGGATGAAACGGCACAATAAGACCAATAATTGCTCAAGAAGTTGGCTGATCAGAGAGAGCTTAACGAAAATTTAGTGGCAGGAAAAAGTGTGGTTCACGAGCAATGTGTCTTGAAAGGATTGAGAAGCAAAGCTTATCCCGCCAAAAATAAACAATTACTGGAAAACATTTAACGATTGTTTCACAAGCAAATGTATAAGTTGTGGGGGAATCAGTTTAAAATTCAGAACAACTAGAAAAACGGTGCATGAATCAGTAAGTGGATCCGTAACTGTGGAAAATTATATATAAGTGCAAATGCAAAAAAATGATCTCTGCTAAAAGCGGATTAGCGGAGCTGTTCCTTGATGTTTTAACCACTTAGGGTTAAGATTTTTTTCTACTCTCCTGCATCCATTTAATTAAACTCTTTGTTTCTGTTACAATATTTCAGCAGTGAGTTTTATTTATTTAGAATTTTGTTTTCATGACTTGAATTAAAAAAATATTAATATATGAGACCCAAGTCTGAGCTGGATGTCTGTCCCTGAGTTATTTCCTTCTCGTGTCTCCAGCCGAAGCCTTGGGTCTTCCAGAACCAGCCAAGGTGCCGTACTCCAAGTTCCAGATGTACCCGGAGGATCTGTACGTCACCGGCCTGCCAGAGGGAATCTCCCTCCGAAGGCCCAACTGTTTCGGAGCGGCCAAGCTACGCAAGATCCTGGCTGTTAGCGGTCAGATCCAGTTTTTTATCAAAAGGTACAGAACATCTAGAGAAACTGCCACTGTCCACTTCACTTTATATAATGCTTTACATTTTAATGTTGAAATTTACTAACTGTTTCACGTTCCTTTTTCAGGCCTGAACTTTTAGCTGAGCAAGTTAAACAAGAGATGCCTTCGATGCCTGTTTGTGAAGCAGGTCGGTCTTTCTCTAGCATCTGATTTTCACTTCAATAACCTTATTTTATACAATATTAGGAATACATGGATGGAAATAAACAAATAATTCAATTCATTTTAAAATAAAATCATTTTCTTGTCTGAAATGCAATAACATATCATTCTTTTAGTGTTCGCTTCATCATTTGTAGCAACTGTAACTGAAAAATACTTCAAATAAAACGTCAGCCTGTTGAGCTCCACGCTCTCTGTTTGGACGTCAGTAACGTGTCGGGCTGATCTGGTGATCATTTCATGGATTAACTGATTAATAATTGGATAGTGAAGATGCTTAGGAGGACATTTTGCTTACAGAGTTTGAACCAGGTGAAGCTACGCCACAAAAGGAGTTCTGGGCAAAATCAAGTTGTTTTTCATTTTAAGTGCACAGTTTTGCCTTCTTTACTGCCCTCACTGTGTTGTTCTTTCAGAAAATAGCATTTTTTGATTGTTTATACGGCAATTCTGCATTGGAGTATGAACTGATCAGTTAGTTGCTGATTAATCATTTAACTTGAACTACATGTGGGCGTTTTCAGGAATGTTGTTGTGAATTTGATTCAAAGTTTGACTTGAACTGCAGATCCCATCAGGTAGTTTGATTTATATCACTTCTGGGAAACCAGTCTGTCTGTTGCATCGATGAGAATACATGTCACACCAGTTTTTGACTTTCTAAACTTTGCTTTCAGCTGCAGGTTGCTGCTCTGCTCCTTATCCTGTGGTATTTATAGCTGTGAATACATTGTGTTTATTCTCAATGTGTTCAGAGAAGAAGCTTTTACAAGTATGATTATGCCTGTCCTCTATGATCAGGAGGATCGGGTCACTTTCAATTCAGGCTGCATTTTAAACGGATTTTCTTTTTTTGAGACAAAACAGAAAACCCTGCAGCAGCTTCTGCTTTAATCTCTAATGAAGCTCTGCTGCTGAGGCTACAGGCTGCTGCCCATGGTTTCTGCTCAGTAAGTCTAAAATGTTTTGTTTTTCCACAGAGCCAGACGCCAAGGACAGCGCACCAGCAGAGGACACAGCGGCTTTATCCAAGAGACCCGGATTCTCAGGTCCGTTCATGTTCCATATTTGATTCGCAGCCACAGAACCGAGGCTCAGACCTGGAGCTGCCGTCAGCTTAAACATTAATTAGCAGAGTATTAGAGCCTGCCCACGAGATTTTTTGCTTTAAAGTTTGAGACTTTATTATATAACAGCAGAATGTTGTATAATTAGTCTTAATGAAAGCAAAGCGTGAATAGTTCTGCAGATCGGACGTGACCGGCTGGTTCTGTCTCCCAAACAGACTCAGTCGTTTATCCTGATGCTGATGTGTTAAAGATTATCTATGTCCTGTTTGTAAAATCAACACCAAAATATTATTTCACAAGATGCTCAAGTCCCTCATCAATTGTTTTCATTTTTTTGTGCAGGAGTTATAAAATAACTTCTTCAGTCTGCTAATAACTTTACTATATTCTGGTGATATTCTGAGCTTATGCTTGTATGATTTTGACTTGTCATAAGACCTTTTTTTCTCACATTATTATAACTTTATTCTCATAATATTGGGACATTTTGTGTTGTAAATTTTCTGGAAACCATTATAACTTTATTATCATGTCGTTCTGATTTTTTCTTCTATTATTACAACTTTAGTAATTTTGGTAACTTTTTTGTATATTTGCTTTTTTTTTTTCATATTGTCGGATTGTTACGACATTATTCTCATTTTCTTCTGACTCTCTGTCATGCGACTTTATTCCTAGAATTGAATTTATTTTTTCTTAGCCAGGCTATAATTTTACCATCGCACCTTTGCAACTAAAGCAGTGTGAAATAAAGACTTTGAAAGTGTCCTGCCTGTGTCTCGTGTCCCCAGAGTGCATGGAGTCCAAGCTGTCCAGGATCGACTTGGCCAACACGCTGCGGGAGCAGGTCCAGGATCTGTTCAACAGGAAGTACGGGGAGGCATTGGGTATCAAGTACCCCGTCCAAGTGCCTTACAAGAGGATCAAGAACAACCCGGACTCGGTCATCATCGAAGGCCTCCCCCCCGGCATCCCCTTCAGGAAGCCCTGCACCTTCGGCTCCCAGAACCTGGAGCGCATCCTGGCGGTCGCCGACAAAATCAGCTTCACCATCACCAGGTGGGGCACAGAGACGGCGACTTTCAGTCCTCCTTCCAGCAGAACCTCAGCAGTGATCTTATTATTGTTTTCTGTGTTTTCAGACCATTTCAAGGACTTATTCCCAAACCAGGTATTCTAAGAATTTCACTTCAGAACCAGTTTATGCATCAGAACATGGAGAACAAAGTTAAAACGTTTCATGTTCTCCTACCAGCACCTCGGCGAGTCACTTTACTAAAGAAGGCCTACGCCTCAATAAGCGGTGAGGAGAAAGTCTCTCTCTCTTTTTTTTTTTTCTTCTACTCCATCAAATGCTGCATCTTCACACTCGGTGTTGTCGCTTTCTGCTGACAGACGATGACGACATCAACCGCATGGGCGAGAAAGTGGTCCTCCGAGAGCAAGTCAAGGAACTTTTCAACAAGAAATACGGTAACAACAATCCATTCAATCAATTCAAACTGGAATCTGATGATGTTTGATGAAGGGCCAAATCAGAAAAATACTAACATGCGAAAAAGTGTGAATACAAAGAGGGAGAAGAGTTAAACAACAGAAGCAGGAATGCAAAAACTATTGATTTTACCAGATGATTAAATCAGCCTGATTCAGAAGCCAATCAGTTTATTTTAACACATTAATTCAAAACAAACGTCTTCCCAACGTACTTTATAAGTAAAGCAGATCTAAGAATCAGTGAATCTATGAATCAACTTCATAACTTAGTTACATAAACAGACTAGATTTACCACACCGAGCTAGTCTTGTGTTAAATGTAAGACATGACTGAAATATTTTATAGGTGCTTCTCTTGTATATTTGTGCAGCAATTCCTCCTTCCTAGCTACCAGCAGTAACAATTGACAGTTGGTTGCATTGAAAGCTTGACTTTTTAGGAATCAATTACAGAGTAAAAATGTGGCAACAGCAGACAAATAATTGATTAAAGTCACTGATTTAGCAGCAATCCCTCCTCTGGAGCTGCAAAGTGTCAACAGTGGACAGTAGACTTCATCAAAATGTTTAGTCAACAGTCAGTTTTGGGGGCATTTGATTGATGATGGCAGAAATCCCTCATATTAAACATGTAATTAGTAACAGTGGACATCTAATTGTATCAAGTCTTTGACTTTGCCGAGTACGAGGAATTGCTGCAAACATGTAGTGACTGTGGACATATAGCTATATTTCCACTAAAGCAAAGCTGAACTTCTTGAGAAGCTGTAGCGATAGAGGTTTGTGTTGTCAGCATGTGGACAGATGCATAAATCTAAACAGAATTTCCTTCATTATTAATATAAATGGAGGAAAAAGTGGGACCAAGTATTGACCCCTGTGGGTTGCCGTTGGTAACTGGGAGAGAACAAAGAAGAAATGATGTCATTTAGGATTAAAGGCAGGGGTTTTCAAACATTTTATCATATGGGCCAAAATTATTCAAAACTACACGTCAACAGAAAATACGTAAAATCAACCAATTAAAGTAGCTCAATTTTTTGTTGTTTTTGTTTTTTATGGAAAAGTGATGTTAATCATTGTAGAGCTAAAACTTCAATATGACTTTGCACATTTTCTGTGTTAAAAGAACGGCATTTAGTCTTCAAATTATTTTTGGCTTGGATAAAAAAAATGCATTCTGTTATAAAAACAGGATTTGGGTCATTTTATTTCAAAACACTGGCTATTACTTAGCTAATTGTAATAAAAGGCGAACTGGGTGCTACAAGGTTGGATTTATTTGGAAAAGTCTCTTGACCTTCCCTCTGGTTCTACTTATTGGGAAGGTTTGGTTATAAAACCAAATAATAGGCCAATAATAATTTTAAAAATGTTTAATAGACAAATTAGTATCATTCTTGAACTGCAGTTCGGAGCTGCAAATGGCCCAGACAGACGCTCGTGCTCTGAATATTTCATATGATTGAGTGAAGCTGCTTTTACTCACAGCTCAGTTTAATTTCACCACTTCCTCTTGTTGCTTGTGCGGTGCAGGCGAGGCGCTGGGCTTGGACCGCTCCGTCGTTGTGCCGTACAAACTGATCCGCGGCAGTCCGGAGTCCGTGGAGGTCGGCGGTCTTCCAGACGACGTCCCCTTCCGAAACCCCAACACTTACGACATCGTGTGCCTGGAGAAAATCCTTCAAGTCGCGGATAAAGTAGCGTTCAACATCAAGAGCCAGCTCCAGTGAGTGCAGAGCCGCCTGGAAGCTGTCAGCGCCTCGGTTCAGGGGAATTTAGGCTTTCATTGTGTCGCATTAAAGCTCCTGACGGTTTAAACCCACCCTTTGATATGTCACCCACTGCATCCTATTCAACAAATATATTTATATATATATATATATATATATAATAAAACAAAGCAGAGTCTGCTTTGACATCAAAGCGGCTCGTTTAAGATGAAAGGAAATGAAAAACCGTTTCAATAATCCAGATTTCAGTCGGTTTCTGGTAACTTTTTGGTGTCAGAAAGTTCAGTAACCTGCAGGCTAATGGAAACCTTTTACCTCTCTCAGGCCTTTTGCAGAGATTTGCAGCCAGGCTTGTAACACAGGTATGAGCAACTCAGACTGGATTTGTTGAATTAAAATGAAAAATCTTCATCTGTGAGTTGAAACCATCTGCTTGGGTCTCCAGCAGGAACAGACGCCTCCACTAATCGACGGAAACGCAAGAGAGTCCAGGAGAGCAGCCGCGTACCCGCCTCCTCCGACCTGGGGATATCAGCCAATCAGATTCCAGTTATGGTACTTTAACCCCGCCTCTTTTTTTGTCCTAATTCCGTCTATGATTCTACATAATAGACACCCATCCTTTAAACCAGTGGTCCCTAATGATTTTCTATGTCCCCCTATGGATTACAATAAAATCCCTCCACTGCTTTAAGCTAACAGTTTTATGTAGGACCTTGTGAACTCAGTCCTTCTGAGTTCACACTTACATAATTGCTGCTCATCAATCTGCTGGACATTTATCCATTTGCTCACTTCAGCTAAAAAACACAGATTGCAGGGAGGGTAGAACGGATCAAAATGAACAAAGGTATCAGTCAGAAGAAGGATGCATAAAAAGAAAACAGTGCTGAGCTGTTTGTAAGCTACCGTTTATTTTATTGATTAACCTGATGATTATTCTGATTCAATAAAATTTTACTCCAGTAAAATTAGTTGATTATTTCAGTTATCCATTCATGCCGATTAATTGTTTCAGCTTTACTTTGGATCAAGATGAATTTTCCCTATTGTAAATATGTATTTATTAAAAAACCTATAAATCTGTAGCCAGAAGCTAAAGTCAAACAGATTTATATCTAAAATGCTCATTTTCTGATTTCTGCCTGTAATTACCCAGAACTCAAGTCAGGGCTTCGGCTTCACTTACTACAAATTCTGTTCAATAAAATGAAGGAAATCAAGAAACAAGAATCCTGTTAAACAACTTTTGCTGTACAATAAAAAAAACCAGATCAGAAAGCGCTGAGCTTTTCACATTTTTTTTTTTTAGGTGGACACGCATCCTTTGCTGCTATTGCATTTTAGGCAATAAAATGTTTGTTTCATTATTTAAAAAAGGAATTGAATTGTTTGTTTGTATTGTTTTAATGTATTTGTAGTATTATACAACAAGGCTTAAATAAAAAGTCAGTAGACTCAATCCGTTGCTACATGAATCGTTAGTCACAGCGTTCTGGTGACGTAAAGCTGCGGTCAGAGCTGTTGCTGTCTGCAGCATTTTGTCCCCTGCTGACCTGTCCTCTCTCTGTGTCCCTGCAGCAGTGGCCCATGTACATGGTGGACTACAGCGGCGTGAACGTCCAGGTTCCCGGGAAAGTCAATTACTGAAGGACAAACTCAGACTGCAGCAAGGAGGAGCTTGTTTCTCTTCCAGAGGGACACTAGGACTTTTCCCCAGAGGAATAAGACGTGCCGATCTCTGCAGAACGCTTTTCTAAAAGCTGCAGGTTCGACTATTGAACGGCAGAATGTATGTGCGTCAGAAAGCTTGGCTTGTTTTGCTTTTAAAACACAAGTTATTTCACTTTTTTTAAAAGCTGGAAACATCACTAACATGTCGTTATTTCACTTTGTTTTTCCAGTTACAAACTGTCCATTCACTGAGTCGTGATTTTAAATCGAGATGATCTGGTTCCACATTATTCAGATCTTTGTACCTTTTATTTATTCTATTTATTAAAATATAACATTATGTGCAGGGATGTAAAATATATTATTCTGTTATACTTTGAGGAACTCACGACACTAACTCAGATAACTATAGGTGGCTGCTAAACACGAGACTGAAGCAGCAGATTTTAAGTGTCTTAATTTGTTGTTTTTTTAAACATGAGACTAAAAAACGGACTCAGTTTGGTTACAGGACGTTCTGCGCCTCTTTATGTTAACACCGCATTAACATGTAAAATATGTCATTTAAAGTCAGCCTGAATGTATCATGTAAAGAAAAGAATGGTATGTTACTCTGCGATGACTGTCTCTGGACTAATTATATTTAATATGCTGTACCTTAACGCCAGTTAGGCCTTTGAAATAAAATGTGTTGCCTTGCACTTTGAATTTGTGGAGTTTGTTTTTAATTGGTTTTGAACAGAGTTCAGTCGATTACAGGGTTTTTTTCTTGTAAAAATGCATAAATATTTTTAACTAATTCTTTGATTTCTTTGTTGTTAGAAGTGAATAAAAAACAAATCAGTTTCAATCATCAACATTTTTAAGTTCAGTGAAACAATCCGTCAGCTTCCACTAGGGGGCAGTATTTATTGCAATCGTTCTAATCAAGTTAATTGCAAGGTCTAATTAATCGCTTTATAATCAAAATATACCAACAAAATAAGCAACAGTTTCAATTCAAAATCTTGTTTTGCTGCTGAAACATATGAGCTCAAAAGAAAATGCATGTTTCTGGTTTTTAATCTGTTTTATTCTAACCTTCCTTCCTCCACAGAAAATACTGAGCATGAAGAGGGATCCTCTGATATGACACAAAATCAAATCGCAAATCAGTAAAATGCCAAATTGATCTGTTTATTCTTGTTAAAAAAGGGACATTTCATAAAGAGAAAATCAAACCAAGTCACTTCTGATGCCTGTGGATTTTGAAGTACTATTAGGTCAGCAGGCTCTGTTCTTTAAAAGACAAAAAAACAACAACTTGAACATTTTGGGTTCAATTTTAGGTTGTTCACCAAGAACATCATAACTGAAAAAACATTAAAAAGTACTGCGAGGTTAGAAGTACGGCTGAAGTTGCAGTCTGCAGGAAGAGCAAATTTAGATTAAAAAAATTAAATTGAACCTGTGCTAAGATAGCTTACTCTACTATGTTTACTTTGTATTTATTTGACTAAAAACGTCATGCTTTTTTAAAAGTCCCTCCTTACAAAAGTAGTTGTTTATGAGAACATTTCTTTACAATTTTGGATATATCTGTATCCTGGAACAGAATCAATGTAAAGTTATCTTTGGCAGTACGCTGGTATAGTTAGCTTTTCGTTTTCAATATATCATTTTGATATTGACAAGTCTTTCAGACCTGTGGGAAAAAAATCAAGTCACACGAAGTCGTGGTTTTATTTTGCATTGCTTCTTTATTGCAGATCCATTTTTCCCCCTTTTTTAAGTTGTACACACGTGAAGGCTGAGCTGATCAGCTGTAACTGCAGCACTGTGAGCAGGATAATGTGAATACAGGAGGTTGCACCTCGTGGGAACATGGACATGTTCGCTGCAGCTTTGCTAGTCTTGTTTTAATCAAGACAAAGTTGAAGACTGATTGTCACAATGTCAAATCTTAACTAGAGATTTTTTCTTTTTTTTGTCTCAGAGGTGAGATAATAACCGAGGTCAGGGGGCTGTTGTTCTCTCTCGCACAGCAACTGCAACATTAAATGACGAAAAACAGCCGCAGAATGCCCCCAGTTTGAAGGCTTAAATAGAAGATGGCTAAACAATAATAACAAAAAATAAGTCACAACTTTGATGGCATTTCTTTTTTTCATATTTTTGATGCATTTATATTTTTTATTTACAACGGAAGTATTGCCTCTTCTCATCAAATCTGTTCGTTACGCTGACGCTGCTACTTGAAGTTTAGTGATCGGACTGCACGTGTTCCCAGCTTTTACTAACAGGAAATAAAACAACTAAATAAAGTAACTGCACTGAATGCACTGTAAGAGCTAAAGTGCTTCATGAGATTCTCATTCCCAGAGTGAACTCCGCTTCCCGCTGCAGCTGAAAGATGAGGATGCTGACGCGGCTGGGATGGGGGGGGATAAAAATCACGAGTTTTCCAGTGTGTTGGAGGTTTGAAGGAGCAGGCGAACACTGAGACGAGGCCTGCGCGGTTTTTTATTTTTTCCCCTCCCATCGTTTCTGTTGTGTGACGTGCAGAAATGCAGCAGCATATGAACCAGGCAGCTTCTCTGCAGAGATTATGGTTGTGTTTGTTTTTTGAGGTGGAGGTTTGCAGCGGAGTGGAGATGTGTGAAGCTGCGATCTAACTGCTGCCGCTGCCCGGAGGTTTGAGGCAGTCCTCTGTCACGCCCTGCGAGGCCAGCTCTGACAGAACGTTGTCCAGGTAGTTTGGGTCGGGGTAGCCGTGGCCCGACAGGTTGGACATCATCTCGGTTTTGTGGTGGATGCCGTTCCACACCACCGTGTCGTGCTCCCCGGTGGTGCTGGACGTTCCCACGGTGAAGATCAGACGTCGCATCCACGCCACCTTCAGCAGCTCCAGGACCTGACAATGAGCAGAGAGACGACTGAGCCAATTAAAGGAGACGTATTGTATGTCCTTGAATGGGTTAGCATACATGCAAACTTGTTCATTACATTTTTTGCACCAAATCATTCTTAGGTGATGAGATTTTAGTCTGCTCTTTTGAGCCGTTTCAGGGGCTCTGTCATTTTAAGTACAGAGTACCCCAAATGTTTTAACATGTGAAAATGGCTGCAAACTGATGCACTGTTGTACAACTTTGTTGTACATCTTTGAAAAGCAGAAGTGGAGACTCCTGCACAACCAACAAAAATGCAGCAAGTGGTTTCTGAATTTGAAGTCAACACTGTTTTCCAGCAGCCATTGTACAGCGCACACAGAGGTGCTAGAGCTCGGCTTAGGTTGCTCGGTAAGGGCACAGTACCAGTTACCTAGCAACAAAGGCTTCCAAACCTTCCAACCTTAACAATTGGACGGTTTTTGAAACGGCTCATTTTCCAAACACCAAAAGCAACTTTCATTTATTGCCATTAAAAACGGCTTGGTGTTTTAAGCACTTGGGCTGTTTTCAGAAGCAGCAAAAACCCAAAGTACAAAACTACAAAATGTACGTTTTGCATACCGGGTCCCATTTATAGGGTCTGGGGGACGCAGCTTAAAATGTAACCCTCTGATGTGTAAGTGGGTCTTTCTTGACCCAGTGATGTCATTGTTTTGCAATATCTTTGTAATTAAAAGTTTTAATTTTTTTGAATTTTAAATTCATGTTACGAACATCATGCAATTAAAATGAGACTAAAGACTTTTGGGATGCTTTTTTTGTAGAAAGAGAGAAAAGAGGAGAAATGATCCATTGATTAAATGGACATTTTTGGGCTCATTTTAATTGATCATATGATTAATTGATTTATTGCTCATTGATCACAGTCTATTAAACAGCTGAGGATTCCACCAAATTTTGACATGGATTTCACATTTCACAAAATAAAAAAGGAACTCAGATTAACTACATCCTGAACCACAGATTATCCACAGCAGCCATGTTGTTACCAACAGACACGCTGCGTCGAGGTCACAAGGTCCTGACCTGTGTAATGATGCGATTGATCATCTGGACAGAGAGAAGTGAATGTAGAAGTGGACGTTATGACTGTATTAACCCCGCAGGGAGCAGCAGCAGCCCGTAACGGTTACGATCAGCTCAGATTGAAGCCCAGGTGAAGCAGACGTCTTCTCTGTTTTTACCTTCCTGCCCTTGTCGTTGTCGGGGAGGAAGCAGAAGCGAGGAAACCCCCTGCAGCTGTACGGCTGTCCTGGGTTGGGATGCTCCGGGCCCTGGAGGGGGACAGACGAAAAACTGAGAACTCTTGTACAGTCCTATAGTTGATTAATCCCGATTAATCGTTCAGCACCTGTATAGTGAGGTGAGGCTGGCGTACCTGTATCCCCGGTGGGATGCTGTAGATGATCTGAATGGTGCCGCAGTCGGGGTGACCAGGCAGCGACTGGGCGACGCTGTAGATCTCCATCTTGCCTTTGGGCTGCGTGCCGGTCTTCTCTCCGTAGATGGTCTTGCAGGACGGACACTGCAGGCTGCCGTCCTGCAGGGGGAGGCGGAGCCTTTCAGACTCAACTCAGCGTTCAAAACTACAACCTGATCAGGGCTTCGTCCACTTTCACAGCAAGATTCAAGCATTTTCAAGGCTAGTGTTCAAACATTCCACACTGTGGAGTTAAAAACACCAGAAATGAACTAAACTGAACTATTTATGACAGTTACTAATGATCTTTTTGTGATAGTATTTTACAGCATGTAAACTAAAATAAAACAATTTGAAACGTCTCACTCACTGACTAATTTAACAAAAATCAATACCATTATAGCATGATGAAGTCACTGAGCTGTTAGGAATAATACACATTAATGACACAGAAACAATTCAAACAAATCCTGTCGAGGTAAATGGCCGTCAAATTAAATGCTTGAAATGTTTTCAAAATGTTTTTGAAAAAAAGTTTTCTGGCATTTAGCAAATAGAAATCATTTAGGTAATTCTGAATAACATAAAACAATAAGTTTAATCTGATTTAACTTCAAACAGTGAGAAAATAAAATGTAAATGAAATGAAAATATTTACTGTTGAAATCAGGTATTTTTTATATATCTAAAAAATACCTGATTTCAACAGTAAATATTTTCCACATTTCGGATTTTATCCAAACATTTGAGTGCACTTTACTACCAAACTGTGCAGTTTGCATATCAAGCACTTTCAAGGATTATATACAGAAATCAAGCACTTTCCAAACCTTGAAAACACCTAAGTGGAATTCAAGGATTTCAAGCCCCTGCTGGAATGCTGCAACCATGATGCTTTCTATATGTATTCATGCTGTGATCTGTTGCTACCTTTGTTCCGTTGTTGTACATGGCCAGCATGCAGAGCATGTGCAGGGTGTGTCCACATTTGATGAATTTCCCCACAGCCTCCGGCCCGATGCTCTGGCCTCCCTCCTCTGACGGCGGCGTCTCGTAGCTGGACGGATTGGACAGCTGCTCCATGCAGATGATGCAGTCCTGAACGGGACGGAGAGCGACGCGGTTAGAAAACTGAATCCAATTCACTCTATGTTGGGACTGCAGGCCTGGAGGAAAGTCTTAGCATTCATATTTCTTCAGATCATTGAAAAAAAAAAAGTAGCTTTAGAAAAAAAACTCTACCTATTTTCACTGTTTAGTTTTTGCCACAACTGATAAACTCCCATTCAGTAAAGTTCAGGTAAATGTGTGGAACTGCTTTAGTCTGCTTGCTTTAACAAAAACACTTTGTCGTTGTCTAATTTAGTACTACAGACTCCAAAAGTTCAATTGCTGAAAGAACATGTTACGAGCATCAAGTAAGCCAAAAATGTACAAAAAGTGCAAACGTTTTATTAAGATCACATTTTTAAAAGTCTGTAAATATGTTTTAGCAAAAACTCTTCAAGTGGCAGTTTTAGCTTCATCTTGTTCAAATTCTTTTTAAAAGAAGTCATATCAAACACCTTTTGCGGGCTAATTGTTTATTGATCCAAAAATAATCACCTGATCAGCTCTGCACTGATGTGGTGAGACCTGAAAGGACTGAGCTTTTCATATGTTGATGTTTGAAGTATAACTTTTGTTTCAGATGCATCATTGGCTACAAATGATCAGGCTAAAGAAATGCTGTTGAAGCATTTAAGGAAATAAAATGCTTTGGTTAAAAAAGAACTGAATTGTTTATTTGCATCTTCAATGTATTCCTAATATCGTGTAGAAAGGCTTAAGTGGTTAAATGAAAAATCTACAGACTCTGAAAAATGTTTCTGATTAATCATCAAAACAACGGCTAACTGGTTAAAAACAGGACCGGACATGGAGACGAGAACGGCTCCCGCTCAGTCAGGATTTGGTCCAGAAGTCATGAAGGAGAATCAACACTGGAAATATTGAGTTGTTGCATAAATGTAATTCTCTGCCAACACGTTGCATTTAGAAGGAATCATTTTAAAGAATCGAGTTGCAGACTAATTTAAACTGTTGTTGGTTCATGAATTAATGATACAAACGCAGGGCAGTAGCTTTCTGTTTAGTCAGCAGGTCATGTCTGTCGAATGCTTTGACTGCTGCTAACAGGACACTGATGAAACCTTCACCTCCTCTGGAGCGTCAGCCACGACCTCCATGTAGCGCTGGATCACGTCCTCAGACCTCTGGGCTGGCGCTGGCAGCGGAACCAAACAGAGAAAGAAACACCCGGTTATTTTCCTCAACAAGAAAACGAGATGAATTCACGTTTCCATGCAAACTGGTGAGGCGGGACGATGTGAGGACAGGGAGGGACGATGTGAGGACAGGGCGGGAAGATGTGAGGACAGGGCGGGACGATGTGAGGACAGGGCGGGAGGATGTGAGGACAGGGCGGGACGATGTGAGGACAGGGCGGGACGATGTGAGGACAGGGCGGGACGATGTGAGGACAGGGCGGGAAGATGTGAGGACAGGGCGGGAAGATGTGAGGACAGGGCGGGACGATGTGAGGACAGGGAGGGAAGATGTGAGGACAGGGCGGGAAGATGTGAGGACAGGGCGGGAAGATGTGAGGACAGGGGCGATGTGAGAAGGAAATGTGAGGACAGGGGTGAGACGGATGGGACAGGCGGGAGATGTAGGACAGGAATTGACAGGAAGATGTTTGAATGTGGGGACATGTGAGACTAGTGTAGACAGGGACTACATCAATGTCAAACTGATTAATTGGGGGCTTTTATTAATTAATTTTCTCATATTATTACGATTTTATTCTTGTAATGTGACTGTGTCACGTCTCCCCCCATCAAGCTAAATTATTAAGCTTTTTATTAAGCTAAATTCTTGTACAAATTTCTATTAGATTTTCTTGTTCTGGCCCTGAGACGTCTTCATAGCAGACAGATCATCTGTCAGGTTTTCCATATTCCTCAATCCTCTACATGCTGAACCATCAGACCGGATGGTTCCCTCATCCAGCTGCTCTGATCCAGGTGGAAGCAGCCAGAGCTGGAAACGTCACGACTCAACAGAAACAATACAAGAAGCTTAAAATAGTGACATGGATTGATCACAACATCACTGTCACTGCATTAGACAAGTATCAGGAAAATATATATACTGTATATTACCAATCCAGCAAAAATATTCCAACACATTTTTCTTTTATATTATAAATTATGCAGCATATTCCGTCTTGTTCTTGAACAGAGTTTAAATCAGTTTGCACAAGTTTGTCAGCTTTGGTGAAGCACAATTTGAGTTTATCCCCAGGTTACCGGGGGCGAGGCGCGGTTAGTAGTCCGAACAAATTTAAATCGGTTCAAGCTGTAATGCTCAGAAAAGTATGGACTGGATTGTCAGAGATTAAGAACTAGAAACTTTAAAATATATATTTTATAAATCAATAAAAACAGGGGAAAAAATTTACAATTTCAAAGCTTCCATTTGGTGCATAAAACCCATGAAGAGTCCCAAAGTACGGGACCAAAAATGAAGGCCGTTTGCTACGTTTATATCAACATAAGAGCTTCTTGTTCAATAGACACAAATTAATAACAAGCAACATCTGGTAAATTGTTCTTTCATCCAGGCTATTTTCATTTTTCCAGACCAAAATTCCAACTTTTTCAAAACCATGAGGGATGAGGCTGAATCTACTGGAGCGTTGCTGCAGGGATAAAGATGATTTCATGTCTTTTTTTTTTTTGGATGCTTGTCATCAGCTCATGTCGCGTCGCCTCCAACCCCACCTGCGGCCCTGGTGAGAGCTGTGATCTCTTCCTACAGGCGCAGAGTTCCTCTGCTTCCTCATTTGAAAGCAAACTTTTTAAGTTCAGGGATGAAAAAAAGAAAAAAAAAGAAATCTGGTTTCAAAAATCAGATGTGAAACAAAATAACTTTCCATCCTACAGCCTCCAGCTGCTTGACACAAAAACTATTCCTTAATATTAGCTAAACAAATGCACACAGAGATTATTCAATGTGCAGCATCTCTGCACTGTTTGAATGTTTGCAGCTTAGTGCAAGCACTCGCCTCTGCAGCTCGTCCTTCCTTTAAACTTTAACTGACCTCTGCAGGAAGACGAGGCTGCATCACTAACTCTTGACTTTCACAGCAGATCTGCTGTTTTAAGAGTTGCTGCATCAACATAACAGTGTTACAGTAAGAATCCTGACAAGCTCAGCCTGACTGCCAGCAGTTCTGAAAAGCTTCTTTTCTTCCCTTGTTTATTTTATTTAATTCTGTTGTGGAGAATTAATAACTTATTATACGCTTCTCTATTTTTGCTTCAAAATTTTCAATCTTGAATCATTTCTTCTCTTTACTGGACAACTCCATGTAAAGGTTCTTGCATCCCTTAAAGCAGTTCACATTTTTTGTTCAATGGATTTTATGTGACAAATACAAATTTGTGTAAAATTGTGAATTAAGTCTTTTTTTTTTTAACTTCACTAAACAAATACAAATCTGAGAAGTGTGGCATGCATCTCTAATATGACCCCAACTCCATTAGTGCTACGTCTCATGTAGAGGTTCAAATTTTTGCCTGTTCTTTACAGAATAGATCAAGATAAGTTCAATTTGATGGAGAACATCTGTGAACTTTAAAGTCTTGCCACTGATCATTTACAAGATTAACATTCTGCCTTTGACTGGGCCGTTCCAATGCATGAACATAGTTTGATCCGAAGCCTTTCTCCCTGTCAGGTGTTCTAGAGCTACTGGTTTCCTTGCAGGAAAACTGGTTTCACATCACAACTGTCCAGACTGCAAACATTCTTCCATCTACACAGCATCCAAAATCAGATAGAAAAAATGTCCAAAAAACCAAATACTCAATGCAAAAATAAATTAAATCAAAAATCTACAGAGGAACACCATGAAGCTATTGCTCAGGGGACGTATTAAACCGACCATCAATCAATTCATTACTGCCTACTAATGGTTTCTAATTTGCATTAGTAGAAGATTTTTTCTGCTGGGCTCAGATTCTTGTACATCCAGCCCTGCTGATGCATTTGTAGACGTTTCCAATCCAATGTGTTGATCTATCAACAAGTTCTTGATATAACAACAATGAAGCTTTGGGTTGCAAAGTGAACAAATTCAAGCAGCTTGAATACTTTTAAAAGGTTAAAGGTAAAGGAAAGCAGGACTTCAGCAACCTGATTGGTTCTGGAGTAAAACAGCAACAATTATTTTAGTAATCAATAATTTGGAATATTAAGCGATTAATCGGATGAAAACAATAGTCACATTCAGCATCCTCATAAGCCTTTTTTTATATTAGAATTCAATTCCTTTTTTAAACAAAATAACTGTTTTGCTAAATGCAGTCTTATTGTATTATCTGCAGCGAAGAATGAATCTGTAGCTAAACAAAATACTTCAATCGACATGTGAGAATGAATACAACGCAGGGCTAATCGGACTTTTCTGGATTAAAAGTGCTTAATGTAAATTTGTTTTGGTTTCTTTTATGAAATTTGAACCTGATGAAGCTAAGCTATGCCACTTAAGGAGTTCTGGTTACAGAAGTTTTTTTTTTGTTGTTTTTTTTATCTTAAATGCAAAATGTAAATATTTTATACAGTTTTTGCTAAATTATTGCAAAACATCATTTTCTGAGTCTGTAAACTCCAGTTACTGATTAAATTAGTTGACAATTATTTCAATAACCGATTAATCAAGATTAATTTAATTAATCAATTGTGGCTTCATTATTGTCCTGACCATGTTTTTCTTCAGCAAGTAACTATTTTAAGAGCCAACAATCGATTGTTAGATTAGTTGACAATTATTCCAGTAATCAATTAATGGTTTCACCCCTAGTTGCTGTTTAGTTCCTGATATTGAGAGAACACGTTTACCAAAGCTGACATTTTCCACGCATCACATCAAGACATCCACAGGTGAAAGCAAAAGTTTTAAAGCAGCGACAGGGATGTGAACGTCACGATGAGGTGACAAACAAAACAGAGCGGGATTAGAGCGAGACACGTGAAAACAGAAATCAGCGCTATGTGGAGGATGAAATGCTCCTCAAGCCGGTGGAGGATGACGATGGAGATGAAGAGATGAATTTTAGCTCGTAGCGAGGTAGCTACCTCTCCTGTGCTGCCTCTTTGCTCTCCTAACTGAACTGCTGCTGCTGCTGCTGTGGGGCCTGCTGGCTGTGGGGAGGAGAAGAGGAGGAGGAGGAGGAGGAAGAGCAAAAGGAGCAGGTTGTTGCCGCTGATGCTGCTGCTGCTGCTGCTGAGGGAGGGGGGCGGAGGTGAAGTGCACGCCGAGTCCCACCGCTGACATCAAAATGGAGGCCATGCCTGGAGCGAGGGTGAGGTGGGGGTGGGGTGGGAATGGGTCGGGATGAGCCGGGAGCGAGTGAGGGGTGCAGGAGCAGAAAGGAACAAATCCAAAGAATGAGTAATGCAGCGGCGGCGGCGGCGTCCACCGCGACTCTCACTCACGCACAAAAAGTCACAAAGTCTGAACAGGAGACGCAGGTTTCAACGGCTGAGCGCTAAGGGATAACAAGACGGCGTTCTGGACGCGTCGCCAAGGAGATGGACGAAAACTTTACATCGTTCCCGGAGGAGAGCGAAGAAATATAATGTGGTTTGTTGATGCAAGTCAACAAGTAAGGAGTCCCGAAGGTGATAAAACCCACTGCAGCGAACGCATCGCACCTTAAAATGCAGTCAAACTGATTCCTGGTTGTAAAAATGCGGCTCCAGAATCTAAATAGGAACTATCAAATTTAATGTTCATTTTTAAAAGAAAAAAAAAAACGAGGCTGCAGGAAGGGGAGATGAAGAGAATCTGCATCTGAGCCTGAACTGTAACTTAAACTAACAGGGATTCTGTTGCATTTACAGCAGGTCACGGTTCTGTAACTAGATTGGCTGGAAAGTCGACATGTTCTACGACCTGCTCTGCTGGGAGCAGCAGAAACAGGTCAAAGGTCAGCGGAGGGGAAAGGTCAATAAGGCCTCACCTCTTGAAGACAAAGCACCTGAGCCACAAACAGTGAGATTACAACCACAACATATTTCTCAACGTGAATCAACAAGAAGCCCTAAGGAAGAAGATTTGGGTCACTGAAAAAAAGTTAGATATATTTTGATTTGAAAAAAGTCACGTTTCTTTTTTGCCAAATCCTTTCCTTTAAAACACCATCTAGTGGCTGTCAGCATGTGCTTTCTTCTGGTCCAGTACGTTGTTACGAACCTGAGGATCTGAGCGCTTTCAGCTCTAAACCCTGTAGCCACGTTTTAGACACTTCCTGGTGTCACCTCTGTCTCTATTCCTCTGGATGTTTTCCATGCTGTATAACAACCTTAAAATATGTTTTAAAAATGCTTATGACCAGTCAAGCTGCACAACTGCAGGAAAACATTGTTGCAGTAGTTTTTCTGAACCCTTTTAGAATCCATTTGAGAAAAAAAAAGTCTCAGTTTTCCAAGAAGTCAAAAAAATCCAGTTCCTGAAAATAAATTGAAATTCTGTCCAAATTCATAATTGCAAAAGAAAATACTTATATTGTTGCATTTCAAGCAAAATATACGAAGTCGCACAAATTAAAACAATTTATCGCTTTGTCCGACTTTCACAGGTGTTTATCCCATGCCTGACCAAAATGTTGAGTCATTAATGGAATCATTTTCCATTACAGAGTATTTCGGTTATGGAAAAGAAAAATATATATAGTTGAAAATGTAGACAAATCACATTATTTGGCAATAATTTTGCAGGAGTTTCCAGTATGGTGCAAGCCGACAGACTTCTTTTTGCCACATTTTAAAAACTAATCAAGCTCAGGTTTCTGCTACATACAGCAGTAAACATTTCAAAAGGACACTGATGAATCTTTCTGCATGTGAACTGAACTCCTGTTTATATTGTAACAGAAGATGCCCGCTGAGTTGTCTGCAAAACACAAAAAGACTAACTTAAAAAGGTTTACTTAAAAGTAAACTAATTCCTCCAGATATGTTAATGTCTAAACAGGTTTTTAGTGTTGTGATTTTTAATGACCCAGAGGTTCCAACCAAACATTCCTGATGTGGTTCGTTTTTACTGCCGTTTCCATCCCACATGTATTTAAACTCCAATTTAACGACTTGCTGTCAGGAGTTTTAACTGAACCCTCAGTTGGTGCAGATGTAGTTTTCCTGTGTGCTAAGCAGCTCTTAGTGTTGAGATGTAATGACAACGATTCAAACGAGCTCCAGGAATGAATCAAATTAGAAAACGGCATGTTTACAAAATGAAATGACATCAAGCAAGCAATTTTCTAAAACACAGAGCTGCTTGTGCTGAAGTTATACTTGGCTTTCTAGCTTGGTTTGTCAGAAATTTGGATAGAGATGTTTTCTTATTATTTATTGAATCTTTCTAAGGGGTTCAATTCTCAGGATCTTATTTCCTCTTGTTAATTTCAAGCAAATAAAGAGCTGCTGTTTCCCTACATGTGTTCAGCAGGGCTCAGCGATAAATCAATTTATTGAACTTCTAGCATTTAAAGATTCAGAACAAAACAAAAAATATAAAAATCAAAATGAGAAATACTGAGCTTTTTGTGATGTTATACTTTGTACAGATAAGGAAATACTTCATCTCCTATCAAATCAACATTAAATTATCGTTACTGAAACAAGTGAGCAGTGACGGCGTCCATTTAGAAGAAATTGGTCACATCAAATCTTAACTCAAGCAATGTTTTACTCCTTAAAACGGCTTTTTTCCTCGTTTCAGTCTGTACTTTCCCAATATTTATTATTCTCGTAATTAACCAAAAATTCTTGTAGACTGACTAACATTTTACTGTACAACTAACAGAAAGGATGACTGAAATAAAAGCCACTTTTTGAAAAGTATTTTTTCATTTTTTTTCTTGTTGAGAAATGAAAGCAAAAAGAAAAAGTCAATGAAAATATGATCTGGTATGATAAAAATCTGAGATATTGTTTATACACCATATTGCCTGTTCCTGACTGACAGGAAATGTGAAACAGCCACAGATGAAATGACACATTGATGTAGTGAAATACTAAAGAAAATAATAAATAAATAAGAAACCTACAGGGGGAGCTATTAAACAAAACTTACAATTTGGACATATTTCTTCTCTACTGCTTCAATAAGTGCTGGTTTTTGTTATTTTGGCCAATGATTTTTTCTGTTGATGTTTTTTGGTGTCTGAAAAACCTCCAGAATGTAACGCCACAAATCAACATGCACCATCCCTCACTGAAAAACCTAGAGTTACCTAGCAACCCAAGCTGAGTTTCAGCATGTTTTGTCAGCACATACAGCATGCAGCCATCGAACAGTGTGCTGTTGACTTTCAATCCAGACAACACTTGCTGCATTACTTTCGGGTGTGCAGGAGGCTCTACTAATGCTTGTCAAAGATGCACGGTTGTATAATTGTGCATCTTTTTGGAGCCATTTTCATGTGCTGCAGCTTATTTGGATTTAAAGTGACAAGACATCCTAAAACAGCCTGGTTTGGAATTAGGCAGAACAGAACGGACTAAAATCCCACAATCTAAGAATGATTTTGTGCAAAAAATTAAATTAAGATGTTTGCACCTATTTTAACATGTTCAAAGAAGCATAACATGTCATCTTTAAGAACTAAGAAAATTCATGTCCCCCCAACCAACACAACCTACTTTGGTTCAAGCTAGCAGATGCTATCCGTTACAGAAACTTCTCAGGGTTACCTCATCCATGCATATCTGCATCCGACACAAAAATAAATCTCCAAAACTAATAGGATTTCTGCAGCTGCAGACGTTGAAACATGCATGTGACTTTTAATATTTATGTTTCAGAGTGACTAGTATTTGTTGTGCGTGCGCTGAATGCAGTTTGGTTATTATTATGGCTTATGAGCAGCAGTAAAACTGCATTAGGAGAAGATGCTGCGCAGGTGACCTTCCATTTGAAATCATTTACTCAAAGTCTCAGTTGGGTGCTCCCGCCTAATGAGGTTCTGGTCCAGCAGCCTCTGATTGGACTGATCCAGTCAGCTCGGCACCTGGCTTTTAAATTAAAAAGGTGCGCAGCAGGAGAAAACAAAGTGACAGAAAATACTTTATCTAACATTTAATGACAGCCCTATCTAACGTTACCATGTTTAATTATGCAGAACTGGGTTTTTTTGTCTCTCCTGAATGCATCAGTTCATTTCAATTAAATTCCTAAATTTTTACTCAAACATCGCTGATTAAAAAAGTTTCAAAGTGAGGTTTGAAGCTGGGTCTCAGAGCCACATAGCCGGACTGAATGTAAGATTTTGACCAAACCATTTCTTATTTAAACACGATGACTTGATATGATTTTGAATTGTGCTGACGCTGGGGAGCCGAGCAGCATGAATATGCATTAAATTATGAATATTTTCTGCTCAAGCTGAGCCTCAGTGAGCCTGTAGATACTCTGTTCTTATTAAGAATTGAAATATCTTATATACTTTATGAAAATTGAGTGTTTGGAAGAAAAGCAGCAGGGAGAACATCCCAAAATTCAACTTTGAGCAGATTAGTTAGGTTTGTCCAGCAGAGCAGATTTCAATAACAGACTAGCTCTGAACATGCATAAAACAACTGGGCCCAACATGGAGACACTTCAGTTCAATAGCAAAAATCTCCCTGATTTATTCTGTTTTATTTAAAGCGGAACTGAAATCAAATCTCTAAATATTGCATGAATATCACTTAGTGAAACACGTCCACAAAACATGTTAGGGAATCATTTCTCTGAGCAAAAACGTCACTTGTTCCACATGTCTTTGTTCATAAATGCTGAAGAGTGGGGGCCCTGGGGGGAGAGTTACCGTCCCTTGTTGATGATGTCACTGCTCTAAAATGACTCGGTTATTTATTACTGGAAATGGAAGAAGACTGTTTTATATGAAGAGATGCTGAAAGACTTTATGGGAGTAAATGATGTACAGCCATGACAGGATAATAATAATAATAGTAACACACAATACCATATCTCCAGACTATAAGGCACACTTAAGAGCCTTTAATTTGATCAAAAAACAACTTAGAATCTGGAGCGCCTTGTATACTGTTCTGGAGTAAAACAGCCTGAAAGATAACAGTTTAGCCGCCCGGCAAAGATGTTTGATGGCAACTTTAGATTTTTAATTAGGACAAAACTATTACAAAGTAATTAATTCTTACAACAGAAATGTGTCTTCAAACATCCACTTTGTGCATTCTCTTGTAAGAACCAGTGACTTTTACTCTAAAACAAACTTTGCTGCACCCCAATCTGCTTTTAATTAATTTAATAAACTTGGCTAAATTTAAAAAGCATTTTCAAAGAGAGTGACAAAAATCCTGATATTGTTCAGAATCGACTAAATTCTGGTTGTTATTTTTTTTTTCTTCAAATGCTTTCCAAAGTTACTTTTAAAGGCAAACTTTAGAACCTTTTTAACTTTTGGATTCAGAATAATTTACAGCATTCAATCGTACTACTTAATTTGTTTAAATAAAGTATTATATACTTAGCTTATTATTGAGTAAGCAAAATAACCTTTTTTTGGGTAAGGCAGATCGAAAGTGGAGATTCAAACATGACTTTCACAACGTTTTGGTTGGCATTTGGTTTCGACGTGCTGGGAAAACTATTCTGAAATAAAACTGGAGCAACAGAGGAACTGGTTCTTTGGAAACCGGCTCATCTACATGCTAAAGGATGGTTGGCAGAGATTATGAAAGTAGGACCTTTTAATGTGGTTAAAAAGAAGTAACACATGCAAACCCTCCTGCTCTGGTTTCTCCATTTGAAAAAAAAAAGAAAAAGAGATTTTAAATAAATGAGCTTGATTAGGAGGACAGAATATGTTATATAGATTTTCACACATGAGGAAATGTTTCCATGCACTCTCTTTCTTAGCATTTTTTATCTTAAAATTCTTAAACGTTGGACTCTGCACTTCCTGTTCCTTTTCAGATTTTGGTCCCAAACAGACAAAGACAAATGCAGTGCGGCGGCATCGGAGTCGGCAACGACCTGCGGCGTGAAACCTGCATCCAGCCGGAAAATGTGGTGCGGAGGAAACTGTGAGGATGGATGATTAGTGACCCGGTTACCTGCCAGGGCAGAGCTCACGCTGGTGGAGCCGTTCAGCTGCACAGAGATGGAAGGAACACTGCAGGCCGGGAGACACACACAGAGACACTCAATCAGTAAAAACACACACCAGGAAACTCAGAGGAAGTGCAAAACAAAGACTGGCAACTATTTTAGTTTTTGACACACGTCACAGACTCATTATTGGCAGAAAATGCTGCTGTGACATCAAAACAGAAACCCTGTGATGGTCCTACACCTTTACTGCTGGGCCTGATTACTACAGGTTTGGCTGAATGACTCCACAGTCGATGTGTTGATGGACATGCAGGAAAAAACCCGATTACAGCCTAATTCAGATTTAAAGGTAAAAAAAGGAATAGAATGGAGCTTCAGTGCAAAGTCAACATGTAAGTGTGATCAAATGTTTTTGAGGTTCTCATGGATCTACGGAGGACTGATCCTGCCAAAATTGGCAGTAAATATGAATATAAATAAATGGCTTGATAAAGTAATTAATGTGCCAAATATTGCATAAAAAAACTTTCCCAAGTTATTTGATTATACACTGAGACAAGTTGATATTTTAACTGTAACTGTAAGCTGTATTTTAACTGTATTTCTTTACTTTTTCTCATTTTGAATATAAACAATACAGATTATGAAAAAATGACAACTAAGGCTAAATCTAACATTAAACTGAAAATTTACATTAGAAAACGAAAAAAACCCTAAAAGAACAATTAAGTAATATTGATCATGTGCAGTTATAGAAATTAATTCATGCAGCTGTCTAATTTTTTTTGGATGTGATATTTTGCACAAGAATTACTTTATCAAGGCATTTATTTATACATACAATTATTGCCAATTTTGTAACTGAATGCCTGCCACACCGATGGGATTTGTAATTTTGAAAACCATGTATTGTTTTCATTCCATTTTAAATTTATGCACCAATTTGTGTTGATTATTACCCAAAATATGACATCTGCAGCTGCAAAGTGACAACATGTCAAAAACGGTTTAAGGGGTTTGAATATTAGTTTATAAATCACCATAAAAGTCAACTATGCACATCTGTTTATACGGGAACAGCTGCAGAAATTAACTGGTGGATTAGCTTCACGGTTTTTTACGGCACAGTTATTAATAATCTGTGGTTGAGAAGAGACTAAATTAAACTCTGTGTTGAAGAAAATTAGACTCCAAATGAACTGCCAGGGAACTGCGTATTCATTACAGTCATTAGGTTAGCCGTTTGTCTTTTGGAAGCTGCTTTCTTCAACTTTAGGAACAAAAGGAACTGAGCCAGAACAAACATCGCTGAAACATTCCTGTCTGACGGGACGAGACGGGACGAGACAGGACGGGTCAGCGAAGAGACAGACGGGAAGGAACAGGACTGGATTAGTGGACGTCGTCAACGCCTTTCCTTACAGCTCCATGTGTCAAACTCAAGGCCCGAGGGCCAAATCCAGCCCGCCACAGCTTCTTATGTGGCCCTCGAGTTTCCAGAGAGACACACGAATACAAGAAGTTTGCCACATATTATTTTATCAAACAAATCCAAGCAGCTTTTATCCGTTTGCTGCCTTTTTCAGCTCCTCCAGTTTTTCTTTCTGTGATCTCGCAAATTCAGGCAAAAATCAACAAATCTGTGCACTTTTTTTACGCTACTGTATAACTGTGAGCTTATTGCAAATTTTCTCACTACGCTGCTGCCTCGGCTGTAGTTAACATCAAATTATAGCTTGTGATTAATACAGCGGGTAACAAAAAGTTGCACTTGTTGCCATACAAGTGTAAAGTTTCTTGCAAATATTTCTAAATTAACTCCAAGAAGTCAACGGTTTTGACTGCGAAAAACCCCCCAACAAAAAACAGTCATAAAACCCAGGAAGGACTGATGAGGGTGAGAAGATGTTTAGTATCATTTCATTTTGGGGAGTAATTTGTAACGACAGAGTGTCATAGCCAGGATAAGAAGAAATAAAGTAAAAATTACAAGAATAAAGTCACAAAATCATGAGAGTGAAGTCACAGTATTACAAAAGTAATACGAGAATTACGTCAAAAAAATTTTAGAATAAAGAAGCATTGCAAGAATAAAGTCAGAAAATAACTTTATTCTTCTAACAGTATGACTTCTATCCAGTAATGTATTTTCTTAGCATGGCCCTAATATTCTGTCACTTAGCGAATGTAGATACAGCTAGTCAGGAATACTTTAGCAGTTTAATGGGTTTTATCAATGCATTCAGACACAACTGGCCCTTTAAGTACATTCCTGACCTTGATGTGACCCAAAATGAAAATGACTCTAAACCCCTCACCCTGCTGCAAGTGAGTCACCCCCATAGCAAACGGCAGACACCAACCTTAACCCATTGGCACTTGGAGAGCCGCTCAGATTAGGCGCAGACATCTGACCAGCAGAGGGCAGCGGTGGCCAGGGGCTGCCCCAAGACATCCCCCCCACAGAGAGGGGTCTCCTGGGGTAGGGCGAGTACACGGAAGCGGGGTGAGCAGCAGCGATCCTCCCCGTCCCCTGGAGGACGGGCCGGTTCAGGCTACTGGAGGAGAAGGAATGTCGCGAGCGGCTGGGCATTGGTCCTGTGCTGCTGTGGCTCAGACACTGCTGGCAGGAACAAGTGGGGGGCGGGGGTCCGGAGGAGGCCAGTGGGTAGGGCAGGTTGCACTGCCGCCGCACCTGCCGCCTGAAACCCGTTGATTTATTGACCTGGGCCAGAGACGTGAGGTCCACGATGTAGTTGTATCCGTGGGGGCCGAGGTCGGCCGTGCCCTGGCGCGCCTGATAGCTGTGCTCCAAAAGGATGGAAGTCCGGGTCTCATACGGAGTCCAGCTGCCTTCGTCGTTGGCCCATTCCCAGTAGACGCCGCTGCCGAGGCCGGAGGACTGGGCGAACAGGGACCGGCGCACGGAGCGCGTCTTTCCTGAAATTACACAGGAAGGATTTCAGCAAAACACCAAAAATATTCAGCATCTAAAACTCCTGTTCATACTAAATATCTACTTAGGTGGTTTTTTATTTTTCTTCCATGTGAAAAGTTTTTAAATCTATTTTTTGCATTAATTCCTGTATTATTTCATCCTAAATCATCCTCAAAGCACTAATTAAAACATAACGTAACTGTGTATGTGTGTACACCCACACACACATATAATATGTGTGTGTGGGGAACACATATTCAGTTCATTTAGGTTGAAGAGTGGCATACTATTAACTTGACCTGGCTCACATTTAGTTAAAAAAATCGATTTGTCATCCACTTATTAATCAATTAATAGTCAATAAATCAATAAGCTTGCTGTTGATAGATTAAGCAGAAATGGCTGAGCTTTTCACATGTTGACATTAAAATCTTATTTAGCTGCAGATGCATCCTTTGCTACAACTGATCAAGCATTCAACTCAATATTATGTAATGATCATTTTGTGATTTAAAGGGAAGTGAATCGTTTGTTTATTTTCATTTCACACATATTTCTAACATTGTATAAAATAAGCCTAAGTAGTTAAATAACAAATATGCAGATTGTGCCCTTTTTCTATGCGAATACTGGCCAGAATAGTAGATTACTAAAGTAATTAGTTAATTTTATTACCTAAAATGTTAGTATGAAGTCATTAGGAACGTCCTAAGGAGCCTTCATTTGCTTATGTGATAAGATAAGATATATCTGAGTCACATAAGATATGTCTTATGTGACTCAGATATAAACTCCTCCCATGTTCAAGGTGTGTTTCAATCATGTGAAACACAAAAGCTTTCAGAAAGCCTGAGAACAAATTTTATCACACCTGAGGAACCTCAGGTAGAAGTTAGAACTAATTTAAAACTCATGAACCAGCTGGAGATCCAGTTCATTTATTCTGCTGCTCCTTTCAGATCTCAGCCGTTGGACGAAGCATCTGAAAGGAAACACTCAGTCTGCTCACTGTGGTCTGTAACGTCCTTCATTTCATGGAGCATATTGATTTGAATAAACATTTACATATGTTAAGAGTTACATTTTACATTTGAATTACAAAGCTAGGTGAATATCTCTTTTGTTTGACATGAACTTGGTTCATCATCACTTTTTATCTAGATCACGAGAGACCATTTAAAAAAAATCTCATTTATACTGTATGTTTTCCATACTCTTCAAACATTAAAATTAAATCCCACCTTTTCTCATTGCATTTTTTTTTTTATTAAATATGAATTCTGATGTTCCTACGTGTGTTATATTGTATTTTAATTTCTTCTGCAGCACTGTTCATCTTTTCACCAAATGTTAACATTAAAGGTTTTAGTATACATTTAGTCACCCCTGCAACAATCATAACATGCAGATTAACAAAAACTCAGCATTGCAATTGTTTGTAATTATTAGATCAATTATTAAATGATAGTATAAATGGTGAGCCTCTAAAACATTGATGCTATCAGACAAAGAAGGCTGATTCTGTTCTGGGGAAAACACTTGAACATCTGGAGATATTACTACTTTCAAGAAAACAAATGTATGCTACAAAAAGGTCTTTATCCTCCATTTTTATTGATGTTTGTCAACATTTCTTTGCATTGCTTCAGACCTTAGGATTAGCTGTGCATGTTCTGCAGTACAGCATTATAACAAGCACTGAGATTATGATAGCTCAATGTAACCCGAGATATTCAGCCATCTGTTGCTATAGAGACACTTTTTGCCTCCTTCAGTATCTGAAGTACTTGCAGAGCTATATTGTTTAAATATCTTGTTACACTCCTATAAAATTAAGCTAATTACGCACAACCCTGGAGATCCTCTTTATGTGATGATTATAAAATAACGTGTCTTCAGTCAGTTGCTTCTTCAAAATTGCTGTAATACAGACTGCTACAGGAGATCCTTCCTGTCTACAGTAATCAGGACCTACAACAACTCTTTGAAAACATTTGGATAATATTATTTAAAACCATTATTTAAAAGTATTTTAAACTCCCTTTGGGATGGAAAAAAACTTATTTTTAACTGAATTAAGCCAAGACTGTGAATTTTTTTAGGAAGCTCGTTTAAAGAAGCTAAACCATCCAGGCCTGTTAGATATGTGTGAGACACCGTTATAAATACAACATATTAACGGCCTACAGAGGTCCAAACGCGTTGAATTAGTTCACCTGTGTCCTGTCGGAACTGCTTCAGGCTCGGTATGTCAATGAGGTAGGGCGACAGGCTGGGGTCCGACTGTCCGAGGCAGATGCTTGTAACGCCGGTTCCTCCGCCTCCCCGGTGGCCGCGCGGTGACAGACACCGCTCGATGTAGGCGCTAACCTGGCCGCTGTAAGGCCGCCAGTAGCCCAGGTCGTCCTGCCACTCCCAGACCGCTATCATGGGCTGAGACTGCCCCACGGAGCCAGAGGCTGTCGTGGCCGACACCGAAGGCCCGTTTCTGGAGCCGTTCAGCCTGGCACAGGAGCCAGACACAATCGCCATATTCGCTAACACAACGACTGGTTAGCCGATTGTGGCTACGACGAAAACAATGTCCGCAGCGAGGCTAACTGGGCTCGTTGAAAGACTCCATTAGGAATGTGTTAGCACGCCTGCGAGGAAGTTACGAGGTGGGGATCAATCTGGAAACGGCCTGAATAAACATTCAAGACCATGTTGACGAAGCTGAAGCATTCAGATCGCTTTACATGAGCAGAGACGTTAACAGGAACCCTTCCTCTGAGCGGCTGCCTTCACGGACTGTCGGAAATAGCAATGGTCCGTTCCATTTATGCTTCAAAGTAGGAAATTTATACTTCCGAGTCAGAATGATGACATTCACTTTATCTAAGCAATAGAAGATAACAGTCTATTTACAACAGAATAGAATAAATGAGAAATAACCTTTTGTTATATCAGTGGGAAAATTCAGCGACAAACAGGCAAGTCCAAGCATGCAGATTTAAACAATAAAGGTAAAAAAAAAAGAAGAAGTAAGATTAATGTACTGTACAGCAGGGGTTCCCAAAGCGGGAGTCACAAAATGATTTGCAGAATCGTTTTTTATACCTGTGTACAACGGCGTTCCAGGGAAATAATAGATCAAAAAGAGTGAATTTCCGTCATAAAACTCAGAAATTATGAGATAAATCTCTAACGAAATAAGTCTCAGAAATTGTCTAGAAAAAATAAGAAAATGTATGAGCTCAAAATGTGGACAATTCGACAGAAAAAACTGTCAAAATCTCAAAACTAGACACAACTTGACATTTTTGAGTTTCAAAAGTCGAATTATTTTTACTTTTCAGAGTGTATTTGGAGAACATTTCTGAGATTCAGCTAAAAAAAATAGCAAATTTTTAACTTTTCAAGCTTGGAAATATCCTTGTTTTGTGGGGGGTTCTTAGAAAAACTATTACTCTAATGCCCTGTTTTCTGGGTCAAAAAGGACAAAATCAAATACAGAAATATACCATCAAATGTTCAGTCTTCTAAATTTAACTTATCTCTATAAAACAAATTAATTTTAAAATATTTTGCGTTAAATATGTGCATTTTTAGGTGATCTCCAGGTAGCCAATAAGGAGTTGCCATGCACTCTCTGGCATTATTACTTTGGGATCACAGGCTGAAATTTTTGGACATCCGTGCTGCACAGTAAGGGAAAATCTACAGCAAAAGAAAATACTGTGCAGAAAATAATACTGTGCACATTTCTTTGAACCTCATTTTCAAAGAAATGTGAAGCTTGTGTAGGATAGTTGAAACAAATCTATAAAATCTGCATGAATAATAAACTATTACAAGAAGTGAGGACAAGATGCAAATGACAGCATTTATTTCATTTTTTTTCCCAACAACTTATTGACTCTGTTGGAAGCCTGGATTGGGTCATCCTTAAAGGTAAACCACGATACCTTGAGGCATCTCTATTAAAATATTTAATAGACAAACAGAAAGGAAGAAAAAAAACAATGCCAGGATGTTTTGTGAGGTCTAACCACACGTATCTTTTTATCTTTACATCAAAATGAAGGCTGAACCTTCTTGTTGCACACCATTATTGTCTTTCCTCTCTCATCTGACTATGAACAATTTCTGCCCTCAGCTGGAGATAAACATGCATGACATGAGCAGCAGTGCATGTGAGTTTTCCACAACCTCAGTGTGCTTGAGTTCCTAATGGATGAATCATGACAGTTCACAAAAAAAAACACTACACTTTAGAAAGACGGCTGTTGTTGCAGTATGTGTTGGTGAATGAAACATGAATAAAATCTGTGCTGAACAGCTTATAGTAAGTGTGATCTATTTCAAGCTTTAAACCAAGGGTGCAAGACAAACTTGGGCCTTATTAATTAAAACTATGTTAATAATGAACGAAAGCTTTTCTAGAAATTGACTCATTAGACCTCTGCTTTGGACTTGGTTTGCTTACTTTGGAAGAATTTCAATGAATTTTAATTTTACATGACGTCAATACTTTTGTGTGCTTTTTTTATACGACATCCTGATTTAGTCTGTAAAGAAATCCCCCAAAATAGAATTGAGTACAGTTAGACAAAAGTAGCCGAGAAGTTTTAGAAGTATGGAAAATCTTTCAATTTTGCTGAGCAGAAACTTTTGGTTTGATGCACTCAGGTTGTAAATTATGTACGTGGAGGATTCCTGGCTTCTCTCCGATCCATTGGAGGCAAATAAAAGTTTGAGGTTCTGCTGCAGCAGTGAATGATATCAGGAACAGACTCCCTGCTGGAAGAACATAGAAGTTTTACTTGCTGAAAAAGCAGTTTTAGGTAGAAAGAACTCTTCTACTGCACTTATGTTGGAGAAGATCAACATTTTACATCAATCATAGATGGAAATGATGAACACTGACCAAACAGTGTGAAGCGCAGGCTGCACTCGACTCATAAAGGTGTGCTTTGTTATGTTAGCTGCAGATCCCCGTCTACCTTCTAATTTAAAGTTTAGAATGCCAAGGCAACAACAAATGTTCAGGCCTATATTTAAGAAAACATGAAAAAAAAAAGTTTTATCCACAATTCCTAATTTATAAACCGATGTTATTTTTAGTGTGCTATGGATTCTCTCCTCTGTTTGTGTTTTCAGAACAGAAAATAATTAGTTGATGTAAAAACAATAACCCCTGCTACTGAAAGTAAGTTGAGAAAACACTTATTAGTTTTCAATTTTAACAATGCACACTAAGTCTGGATCAGGTGTTGAAGGTTCTTTGTTCATTGTTTTATTTTTTCCAAAAAACATTTGTCGTTGCTTTTGTCATGCAAGCATTTATGTACTTTTATCTACTAGAATATTTATGCAAGAGCTGACATTTTATTTTTATTACCATCATTAAATTGTGTGACGGATGTCTTTGATAAAAATGAGGAGCTGTCTGATGGAAGAAAGCAAAGATCTCTCTTTGTCATCATTGTGACGAAGATGCCTCATTGATGATAATTTAGCTTCAGAAAATAATACTGTTTATTTGATCACAGCTCTGTCTTTTCAGCTTACTATTGTAGTCAGCTGAACATTAAAAGTTCGCAACACATTAAACCCCTTCCAAAAGTACTTTATTGTAAAGTGTATGAAATCATTTTCCCCCACTCTCAGGGAAAACAGAAGAATGCTGCTTTGCTCAGTCTTTTATGGTTATGTATGATGGCTAAATGTGACTTTTTTTCTGAATAATGTTGGTGTTTTCTGTACATTAAGTGAACTCTGAGTTATAGTTGTTCTCTCTGGCTCCAGATGTGCTGTGGATCCCTGTTTGTACCTCCCTGCTCTAAAGGAATTTCCTGGCAAAAGCTCAAAAATTTGAAACAGATTTCTGCTGAATGAAGGCTTATGGATGGTGATATGAGTATCTGGAGAAATTCCTTTTTTAATTTCAAGATACTGCAGTTGCATGTTAACCTTGAGAACATCTTTGTTTTCATACAGTCACAAGATTACTATGGGAAAAAAAATTGAGTTCCATGAGAATCCCTGTTGTAAAACCAACAGATGATCTATGATAGGAAGTAAAGTCATGAATATGGCACAAAGGAGTCACAAAATATAGCTGGTCACCATAGTCAGTATTTGTGCTGATTTGCAGCACTTTGTGGACTTTCCCCTTTGTTTTTGGCATCTGTTTATGTCTTTCCATCTTGAAAAGAACCCGTCTTTCAATTTATGTGCAGCGGTGCAAATGTCTGGCAGCAGTTGCTTCCTTTTACTACCTTTTTGTTTATTTCATGCATTGAGCCAACTCACTTGTGTACAAGATCAGGAAGCAGCCAAACTTTTGCTTTTATAGAAATTTTAAGGCTTTTCAGTGATCAGTTTTTGAGGCATATTTGAACATCTCATTCCAACTAACTTAATTACTGAAAGTAGCAACAATGCTTTTAGCATTATTAATTATTTTCTCAAGAGTGATGTTTCCATTAACCATGAATTTTAATTTAATTTCTTATTTAATGGAAAAACTGCAATTGCAAAATTGTGTTTTTTTGACATCACCAGAATATGGACAAATATTTACACACACTTCTAATGGAAACACAGCTACGTATGTGTTTAGACAACATTACAAAATTTGAAATAACTTAATCAGTTTTGCAAACAAGTATTTATGCTTGATTAAGGTGCTTTTGCGTTTTCCAATAGTTAATACACTAACTAGGAGATGGAAATACAGTTGGCTGAATAAGTTCTGATGTAACCACTGATGGGTGTGTGTGCCTTACCAGAGGCACGGAACTTGGAAAAGTTTCAAAGGATTCCTTTATTCTACGATGTGTGGCCGATGTTCGTTTGAAACCTCTACTGCCTCCTTATTTCAGCCTTCTGTATCATTAACATCTGACTTAATTGTGCAGCCTGGTTCATTTGCTCCTAAGCAGTTGATAAAAACATGACAAATTTGCATTTTCTTTTTTTCTTTTTTACCACATTTTAAAAGTTTGCTCAAAATTGGCACAATTGGAATTAAACATAGTTATTGTTAAATCAAAAAGGTGTTCATCAGCTGACTATAAAGGCTCACGTGTCCACACTAGACCTTCCATCAACTGTTGAACAATCCATGTAACATTGATGTCCATAACAAATTCCATAGAAAGGGCAGAAGATGATCTCTTTTTCTCAGTCACATCATGCATGTTAAAAAATGTACAAAAATGCCTCGAGGGAAGAGTTAATGAAGACAAATTAGCCGATGTGAGTCATGTCTCGTAGATGACTGGATCACTTTGATGAGAAAAGACTCATTCTTGTACAACATTTCCGAAAGAAAATGAACATTTCCGTCAGTGCGAAGTGACAAAAAAAGTAATTTTTCACACCACTGTTCTAAAATCCGCCTGTCGCCGTCTCCCTGGTCAGGGCCTGTGCACTCTGAATGGTGTCAATTACATGAATGAGACCCGATGCATTCAAATTATGCCTCTCATATGCCAGACTTACAAGACGAGGTGTTCCAGTTGGGGATGAAATAATGGAATACATCCTCTCAGGAAGCCAGGTCCCAGGATGGAAAGAGCTGTGGCTGGCGTCAGGGGAGCAGAACAATTTCCATTATCCAATGGCTTCTTGCCCACATTGTGGCCATCAGTATCAATGAAAGATCTTCTCCTTCACTCCTTTTAAGACCATTCTGGAGAATGGGTCGTTAAATCAGGGAAATATAGGAAAGGCACTGAACATCCTTCTTAAAGACAAACGGGGTGTTTAAATGCTAATGGGTATTTCTAACTCAAAAACCAAACCGTACAGTGATTAGCTAAATTCAAGTGGTTCAGTACTTGTCTAAGGTATCCCAGAAGTGGCCACAGAAAACTTATAGTACGTGATAGATAACAAATAGAACTGTCAGACGCACAGCTTTATATTTGAAGGAATATTATCAGTAATTTAGTTTTCTACATTTAGGAAACTTCTTAACTAGATCACATAAGATATTTTCCAGTAAATGTTGAATCTTCTGTTGCGTTCTGAATTTTTTACATGATCATGTATGATCGTGCAGGGAGAGAGTTTAAATACTCATATCGCTTTTATCTCATGTTTTCTGCAAATGTTCCTGCAACATTTAAACAACAGCCTGTGGATGTGAAGGCTGCTTATCCAAAACAGCATTTCCAATCTCAGTACTGCTGTGAAAAGGAGTTACACACATCAGAGAATCAGAAGTTTTGTGATGGTGCCCATCCCTAGCTAACGTTCCGGGTGAGAGGCGGGGTCACCCTGGACAGGTCACCCTGGACAAGACAGGTCACCCTGGACAGGTCCAGTCTGTCTGTCGCAGGCGATTAACCATGCATATGGAAATTATTTAGCTCATTTCAATTTATCATGCAATTAATTAATAGATTTGTTGCTTATTGTGACAGGCTTATAGTTCTCACATTGTCGGGTTCTTTGCTCTGACCAAACTAACAGATAGGCTTTATAATGGCAAAAAAATCAATGTTGTGGAAATTCAATGATAAATAAATAATAATGTTAAAACTTGTATTTGTTATTATTACAGTTGTGTTTAAAAACATTAGCTGAGCCACTGTGGAAGTTGCAAAGAGCCACTTGGGGCCCCAGAGCCACAGGTTGCAGAGCTCTGGTCTAAATAAAGCGCTACATAAGTACAGGCCATTTACCATTTAAAATACCTCCAGAAAACCTGAGGAACTTCATAAGACTGCTAAAATCTGACTATTATGACGCAAAACATGAAGACATAACTTGACAGTTTTGCGCAGTACTGTGAACACTCACTGAAGAAGATGAGTCATGGAGTTGTGCTTCTGAATTCCCCTTAAATAAGAAGCAAAAAAAGAAAAAAGGATTAAAATAGGGTTTACATAAGAGTTCTTTAGTGAATGTAATCCTTCTGCGTTCAACCAAAGCCTATCATAGATTTCTTTAAGACTGGAAAATTTTGTCAGCGTGTGAAACACAAGCGTAATATATCTCCTTTCGGTTGTTAGTCAGACATTCATAGATCTGCATTCAGCAGGATGTTCTGCTGCCAGGGTTCATCAGCTCAACCGACGCAGTCTTACACAATGATTTCCAGGTTTTCTACAACCTCTTGAGAGAGAGTGCAGCTTTTAGAGGGGAACAAAGACAAACAGTTGGGCTAGAAGACAATGCACAGTGACGTACAATCTCATCAGCAGTGCACAGTCATAGAAAGTCTGACAATTTAATGGGGTTGTTAAGTTAAACTATGAAATCAGAAAGTGTATTTTTGGCAAGCCATACGAAAGGTAGGCTTTTACTAATGAGCAGTGACTCAAAGATGGCTAACACCTTGTTTACAATTCAGTCTATCTGTCAGATGTCACGTTGTGTCAGAGCAGACATGCCAGCACGCGGCTTGAATTATGCAGAAAAGTTTAGTTCCGGCTGCGTAGGTTTCCAGTGACACAGATTCTGCTTTAAACTGCACTTCTTTTCTTCCCTGCAGAACATTGTAAAACACCCCTCAGAAAAAAAGATTAAATTATTTGGATGGTGTTTAGTGAAAACCCAGCAACCTGAGCAGTTTTGGGAATAGATTTGTAACATTAAAGTGGTCTGAAAATGCTTCACACGCCCCTAAAGCGAAGATCGTTTTCACACTCGTTAAATACTCTAAAAAACACACAAGTTGCAGAAAAATTAAGATGCTGTTACAAAAAGAAAGATGATGCAAGATGTTGGGACTTCTAGAAGTAGGTTTTGTAACAACAACACATCATGTTCTGATGTTTTAAAAAAGATTGTACATGTGTTGTTTGCATGCACAGATAACACTTTGCACAGACTAAAAATTAAACCACGTTAGGGAGATGGATAAACTTTAAGTAAATAAAGTAATTTGAAAATTAGCCTGCAGGTTTTTGTCATTAAACTCAGGCAGAACACACAGATTTGCTTAAAAAGAGGAAGATTTAAAATTAAAAAAAGATTCATAAATTCATTGCCCTGAGACATGATTACGCAATACAAAATGCAACCCACATGCTGCTCTGAAATCATAACGTTGCTTCTTTTTCATCTTTACAGAAGATATTGTGGGGTGTTGAGATTTAAACATGTGAAGTAGGAACTCTTAAAGGAAAATAAGGACACATTATCATGACAACACAAACGTATAGCAGTGAAAAGCTGCTGCTGGATGATAATGCGAATATTAAAATTACAAAATAATGGATCAGCTGTACTTTATTTTATATGGAAATATTTCTGGTTGATTATTCAGAGAATTCAGAGATATATTTAAATACAGAAGCATTAATCTGTGGAAAATAATACAACAAATGTAATACATGACCCCACTGGCAGGTAAAGACAATTTAGAAGATTGCAAAGCAAAAATTAATCCCAGATTTATTCTAAGTTTTTTTTTGTGCAGATAAATGTTGTTAATGATGCCTTCTGGCTGCTCAAGCTGTCAGGATTTTTAAAACCTCAATCAGACAAAAAAAACCCAAAACATTTTCAAATTCAATTTAGAAAAGCATCACAGCTGGAAATCCAAACTGAGCAAGTCGAGGATTTTTGGTTCCCAGGGCAACACTGAAACATGTTGTTTGTTCTCAGTCATATTCATAAAAACCACAGAACAATTAGTGTCGCAACTAGAAACTAAACTATATTACTGACTGCTTAAATATATACCTAGTACTTTTTAAGCTATTGGAACATCTGGGCTAGAGCACAGAATTTCTGAATGAATAATCTTTTGATACGTAATAAAGCAGCAAAGTTACTGATTCGTGAAATCAGAAGGTGGATTTTTATGTTAATGAGACTGAAGGGATTCATAAAAAGCATCAAGAGAGATTTAGATTGTCCAGATCTGTCAATAAATCTGAAGCAGTATCTGTTATCAATGCAAATGTGTGATGATGAAATATACATCTTTTAAGATCACCTGCATCTTAACAAACATCCAAAGTTATTGAAATAATTTTGATTGATTATTGCTGAGACATTCTGAGCGAAAAGCTTCACAAACATTTTATTTATTCGTTCAGCTGTTAGCAAAACATTTCCAACTTTAGTTTCTTTATTACTTAAATTTTGCTTTGATGTAAGTAGAAAACCTATAACCTCCTGCCCAAGCAACAACACTGTCAAACACATAAGACAACAGCAGGAAGCCAGTTGTTTGCCTGAGATGTTTGGACTCCATTCCCCCTGACGCTAACATGCTAATGTGTTCACCGAAGAGATCGGACAACTAAATTAATAAAGTACTCGGTGCAGATTTTAAAATGTAATTTTACTTCAGGCTGGACAAAAAACAAAACATGCATTACGTTATGGAATTAATAGCAAAGTTTTTCACAGGACAGGTGGCACTAAAATGATTTGTTGTTGGTTTTTGGGGATTTAACATTAAGCCTTCTGGGTGTTCCCATTCCAACCAGGTCACAACTCTTGAACTCTTAAACTTTTGAACTCGAAAACATCAGATTAAGATGCCCTTTGCAAAAATTAAATAAAAAAATGAAGTGGGGGTATTGAAAAAATACCAGCACATGACGGGGACAGTTTTATCCAATAATACCAGGATATTTCAGTATCTCTTACAGGACTAAATCCTGATTACCTTAGCATTCATTTCCTCAATGAATAATTGTTGTTTTTGTTTTTTTACCTAGGCTTGAATATTAATCTTTTTTAATCATAGTCTGCAAGCCAAAAAAAAACAAAAAAAACAGTATTAAACCTACTCTTTAAATTAGTAATACCTCTTACAACACAGAAAATCTCCAGTCTAACACACTGTCCAGAAGGTCCGGCTTTACTTTCAATGGATAAAAAGATAAGCCTATCTTAACTGTCTTATATCCGGATTGGTGAAGGCATAACTGCGGTGAATATAAAAGGAGTAGGATTTACATACTTAAACATTAACATTTAGCAATCATTATGTAAAATAAATGTGAATTAACAGCATTCATGCAATTTTAAGGCCTGAAGATTCACATCCTTGGAACGATAAATAGGAAGTTTCAACACAGCTTGAAAAGCTTGTTTGATATAAACATTGTGGCATGAACAGACGTAGTGGTTAAGTTGAGTGTGATTAAAGGATTTGATGTGTAAAATAAGGTCACTGCCATCAGGGAGCCAAAGTCTTGATCCTCATGTTCTCAGCAAACCGTTTCAAGGTTAAGGATATTATTGTTATCCCTGGAGGGCAATTAGTTTTACGGCTAGTAATCCCAAATTCTTAAATAGACGCCAATTGGATTTGCCTTCTTGGTTCTTCTTTCAAGACTTTTCACTTCTCACTCAGGGCTTCTTGACTGCTGGAGAGCCCCAGGTTAGTGTGTCACTGGGTTCTTTGTTACTTGTGTAATCTGGCCAGATGAGATTATTTGGTGACATTTTTAAAGTGTATTGAGGTTTTGAAACCACTGTTTGAGCAGAGTCCAAATGTTGTAGTAAAACTGTTCAGAGAGCTTTCTTTTAGTTGCAATTGTAAATTCACGCATCTGAAATTAAGGCCTTAAAATGTGTTGCAGTCATTTAAAAAAAATCATAAGTTAGCCTTAAATATGTTAGTTGCAGGGTCTTAAATTTGATCTTGACAAGCCTATTTAGTGGTATTTTCTTTATTTTTTTATTCTGGGACTTTTCAAATGTTTGAACCATATTCAGACATTTACATTGTGTGACTCTAGACGGATGAGGCTGCTGGTAGTTCACTGCTAACATACCCTTGCTAGTTAGCTAACTTACTAGCATTTTTTTTACATCTGTCATGGATAAGTGCAAATTTATAGACAGTTAGCTGGACCATGTCTGCACATTTCTGTAAGGATGCAGGTTTTACTGCCATAGTTTTAGTTTTCATGTTTTATTTTGTATTATGTAGGTTCTTGTTTATTACTACTTTTATTTTGAAATACCCAGGAAGGAAGTGAATCCAGCATGTTTGCTGTGACAAAAAGGAAGATGCACTGCACGTGCTCAGGCATTATGTTAGCTTGAGAAAGTTATTTAATTTATAGTTATTTAAGTTAACCTCATTTCTGCCTTGAAAGGAAGGACAGCCAGCGAGGTATGTTTGTTTTCATTTAATTTATGTCATTATTGTATTTGTGACACCAACTCATTTAAGTTTATGTTGTATTTTAGTTCGACGGTGGTGTTGAGATCAATAAGAGCTAAACTTGTGACAAGAGCAAGAATTCATTAAAGTTGACTCAAACCAGCAGTCCAACGAACTCTTGATTGCCTTAAAGAAGAGGTGGAAGTGATAGTCGAACTCGGAGCTGCATGTTTTCCCCGCCCGCATCGCGTCATTGCGCCGAAGACCAAGTTGCTGCAAAATGTTAACGGACACAAGTTCATCTGCTGCTTCTTCATAAAGACGTCCAGAAGCCAGACATTTAAGTTTATGTTCGGAAAGTGGACAAGGAAGGAGTAACAACAAGGAACCGTGTGAAGCCTGACAACTACGGCACAACAAGGTAACAAGGAGGGAAGTAATGCGACAAAGCTCGTAATTAAAGTCAAGTTAAAAGGAGATTTTCATCAAGTACGAAGTTCGTAACATTTCAAGTTAAACAAAATGTCAGAAACAAATGACACAGAAATAGTTGCCAGTGCAGAGCAAGCTGCAGAAGCAGAGCAAGTAGATGAAGGCGTTTTAGTGCAAACTGGGCAAGAAGAGCTGCGGAGAAGTGAAAGACCTCGCATGCTAACAGGAAAAGGACGAGAATTCCATAAAGAAAAGCTACAGGGGCTGCAACGTCACTTTGAAAGCACATATGACAGATGGAAAGCATTAATTAAAGTTGCTAAAAAATCTGTTATTAAAGGACATCCAGTTGACATTGTTGAAGGTCACATGGACATTGTGCAAAGAGAACTGGCTGCTCTTAACGATGTTTATGATCAGTACAGAGCAATGGATGGACCACCGCATGAGATGCGTTCTAAGTTAGACAAATGTATATCAGTGACTAAAGTAGTTTTGGAAAACATCCAATGCCATGTTGAGGGAACAAGTAAGGAGAAGATTGTTTGGCCTGATGCTAGTTCTGTATTTACATCTTCTAGCTCAGCTAGTGTCTCAGTTCACAGTCAGTTTGAAGCCAGTACAGGTAACTCTAATGGCTCCTCCACCAAAAGACAAGAGGCTGCAGCAGAGTATGAAGCCACAAAGGCTGTGCTGAAGATAATGGCTGAACAAGAGAAATTTAGAGAACAAATGCAAACCATAGAAGAAGAAGACAAACGCATAACCGCAGAACAAGAAGCTGCTGCGATGTCACAACGCCATCTAGAGGAAAGAGAGGAAACTGAACGCAAGTTAAAAAGAGAAAAGGAGAAGGCGGCTGTGATAAAGAGCTGCAAGGAGAAAGTCACTTGAGGACTTAAAAAGGGAAATTGAAAGACTTGAAAATCTGAAAGGACTCAATGCAGCAAAGGCAAAATTACAAGTTTATGAAGAAGACTACATTTCAGTAAAGCAAGAAAGCATCACTCTGAATCCTGCAACCATACAGGTAACTGAGTTTAAGAACACTGCTAATCAACCCGCACAACCACCACAACAGTTAAATGTCATTCATGAGAGCCCGGGTGAGCTTGTGAAGGTTTTGGCAGAAGCTATGTCAGCTAATAGGCTACCGATTCCAGAACCCTCAGTATTTAGTGGGGATCCACTTAAGTTTAAACATTGGAAAGCATCTTTTCAGACTCTAATAGAGAGAAAGAACATTCCCATTGCAGAAAAGATATTTTTCCTACAGAAGTATGTAGGTGGATGTGTTAAAGAAGCTTTAGATGGCTATTTTCTCATTGGCTCTGAAGACTCCTATATGGCAGCATGGAATATGCTCAATGAACGTTATGGAGAACCTTTTGTCATTGCTAAGGCCTTTAGGGACAAGTTGCACACCTGGCCAAAGCTCCAAGGCAAAGACAGTGCAGAGTTAAGAAAGTTTGTGGATTTCTTACAAAGCTGCCAATCTGCAATGACTACCAACTATAATCTGAACGTCCTCAATGATGGAATTGAGAATCAAAGACTTGCTGCTAAATTACCAGACTGGTTAAGCAACAGATGGAACCGGAAGGCTACAGAGTACCAGCTAGAGCACAGACAGTTCCCACGTTTCAGTTACTTTGTAACATTCCTGTCAATGGAGGCAAGTATCGCATGTAATCCCATTACATCGTATCAAGCTTTTAAGACAAAGTGACTTTGACAAACCAAAGACAAAAGCTCAACTTACACCCATTCATAAGAAGCAAGATACAGCGAAAATATTCACAACAAACTCTATGGAAAGAACCATGATCTCTTGTGTGTTTTGTAAAGAGCAGGACACAGCTTACACAAATGTCGTAAGTTCAGTGAGAAACCAGTTACTGAGAGAGTCAAGTTCATTCAAAATGAAAAACTATGTTTTGGCTGTTTACAAAGTGGTCATTTCTCCAAGAACTGCAGCAATCGGATGACATGCAACACATGCTCAAAACGACATCCCACATGTCTGCATGAAGAAAGACAAAGACAAGAGACAAAGAAAGAACAGCCTAAAGAACAAGAAGTAGCTGAACAGAAGGAAACCCAGCAACAGGTAACACAGTCACAAGACACAGTCAACGAAAGTATGTCTAACAGAGTGACTCATGAAAGTAGAAACACACAGACATCTGCAATAATACCTGTCTATGTATCAACACAAAATGAGCCAAGCAAAGAAATACTTACCTACGCTCTACTGGACACACAGAGTGATTCGTCCTTTATTCTCAATGAAGTAGCAAACAATCTGGACACAGCTAAAACCCAGGTTAAACTCAAATTATCTACGATGTCATCGAAGAAGACAACTGTTCCATGTACAAAACTTGAAGCTCTGCAAATAAGAGGATTGTGTTCCAAAAAGAAACTCACTGTGCCAGTTGCTTACACACGTGATTTTATACCTGCCAATCGTAGTCATATTCCTACTCCAGACACGGCAAGGTCATGGCCACATTTGGAGCATCTCGCTGCACACATTGCTCCACCATTGGATTGTGAGATAGGACTCCTGTTAGGGTACAACTGCACACAAGCCTTAATGCCCAGAGAAGTCATATGTGGTGAAGAAAACCAGCCTTATGCCCAGAAAACAGATTTGGGCTGGAGCATCATAAGTTACTGTGATTCATGTGATGCAAGCAGCGATTTAATTGGAGTAAGTCATCGCATCACTGTAAAGCAAGTAATACCAGAGATTGAGCCAACCACAAAGCTAAAGAATAAGGTTCATTACATCTGCAAGACACAAATAAAAGAAGTAACTGGTCCAGATGTAATCAAAGCACTTGAATCAGATTTCACAGAGAGAGCAGTGGAAGAGACGAGCATTTCACAAGAAGATGTCTGCTTCATAAGAAAACTACAAGAAGGAATCAAACAAAAGCAAGATGGACATTATGAAATGCCCCTGCCTTTCAAAAATGACAGACCAAATCTTCCCAACAACATGTCAAGTGCAATACAACGTCTAAGCAGTCTCAAATGCAGATTCATAAGGGATCAGAAGTACTATTTTGATTATGCAAAGTTCATGGAGGACATTATTGCACGTGGTGATGCAGAGAAGGTACCAGAGAAGGAACTCTGTAATTCCCCTGCCTGGTATATTCCCCACCATGGGGTATACCACCCTCAAAAGCCCGGCAAGATCCGTGTAGTCTTTGACTGCTCTGCACAATATCAAGACACTTCACTGAATGAACACCTGCTTACAGGGCCTGACCTCACAAACACTTTGGTGGGAGTACTCTGTAGGTTCAGGAAGGGCTCAGTGGCTGTAATGTGCGACGTGGAGCGCATGTTTCACCAGTTCCATGTAACACCTCAAGACCAGGATTACTTACGCTTCCTATGGTGGGAGCACGGTGATCTAAATGTTCCCCCTTCAGTCTTTCGCATGAAGGTTCACCTGTTTGGTGCAGCTTCTTCACCTGGTTGTGCCAATTTTGGTTTAAAACATCTAGCCACACAAGGTGAGGGAAAGTTCTCTGCAAACACAGTGAAGTTCATTCAAAGAAACTTTTATGTAGATGATGGACTCATAAGTGTTACATCAGAAGCAGAAGCAATAAAACTAGTCAAAGAAGCAAGAGAGCTGTGTAGCACAGGTAAACTAAGATTACACAAGTTTGTATCAAACAGTGACAATGTGTTAAAGTCGCTACCCAGAGAGGAGTGTGCTGACAGTATTAAAGATTTGGATCTAGCACTTGGAGAGCCACTGATGGAAAGAGCACTTGGTGTTCAGTGGTGCATTTCTTCTGATGAGTTTCAATTCAGAATAACAGTCAAAGAGCACCCAATGACAAGAAGAGGAATCCTGTGCACAGTAGCATCAGTGTATGATCCACTGGGATTTGTGGCACCCTTCATCCTAAAAGGAAAACAAATCCTGCAACAGTTATGTCAAGAGAAAGTCAGATGGGACGAGCCTCTTTCGGACCAGGTCTACAGAGAGTGGGAATCCTGGCTTCTTGATCTTCAAAATTTGACAAAGGTGAGAGTTCAAAGATGCATGCTACCTGAAAACACAGAAATCACACAGTGTGATTTACACCATTTTTCAGACGCTAGTCTGACAGGCTATGGACAATGTAGCTATTTAAGAACAATCACATCCAAAGGGGATGTTCATTGTGCACTAGTCATGGGAAAGGCACGCGTTGCCCCAACCAAAGTCACTACTGTCCCTAGGCTTGAGTTAACAGCTGCAGTAGTTTCAGCAAGAACAAGTGTAATGCTAAAAGGTGAACTGGAGATCAGCAATCTTCAAGAACATTTCTGGACAGATTCCAAAGTGGTGTTAGGATATGTGAATAACGATGCCAAAAGATTTCATGTGTTTGTGGCAAATAGGATTCAAAGAATAAAGTCACTCACAGACCCACAGCAGTGGCATCATGTACCATCTGAGAATAATCCTGCAGACCACGCATCAAGAGGACTAAGTGTCCAACAGCTACTCAAATCTACCTGGTTTAAAGGACCAGAGTTTTTGTGGCAAAGAGAGCTACCCATTGAACCTGACAAGGTTATGGAAGTTATTCCTAATGATCCAGAGTTGAAAACAGTACATGTGCTCAAAACAGAAGTACAAGAAAGGAGAACAATACTTGATCGTCTCAACAAATTTTCAGACTGGAGAAGAGCTGTTAAAGCTATTGCTCGTCTAAGGAAATTTGTGAAAGATTTTAAAGGAGACACACAAACAACAGGTGAAAACACAAGTGTTGAAGACAGACGACAAGCACAACTATTCATAATAAAACTTGAACAAGAAAACACCTTCAGCAAGGAAATCAAGAACTTAACCCAAGGAAAGGACATTCAACTCAAGGATAAGACACACAGGCTGTATAGCTTAAACCCATTTGTTGATGAGCAAGGAGTACTCAGGGTGGGAGGACGTTTAACAAGAGCAAGTCTATACCCGTACATCAAACATCCTGCCATTATCCCCAAATCAAGTCATGTTTCATCTTTACTGATTAAACATTTCCATGAGAAGGTGCAGCATCAAGGAAGAGGAATTACTGTCAACGAGCTGCGCTCCAATGGACTGTGGATCACAGGATGCAGCAGTGCAGTTGCTTCACACATCTACAAGTGCACAACCTGCAGAAAGTACAGGAGGCATACCCAAGACCAACAGATGTCAGATCTACCAGAGGACAGAATGGAAACAGCGCCCCCATTCTCGTACTGTGGTGTTGACTGTTTTGGACCTTTTTATGTAAAGGAAGGTAGAAAAGAACTTAAAAGGTATGGTCTTTTGTTTACATGTATGTGTTCCAGGGCAATACATATTGAAATGCTAGATGACCTTACTACTGATGCTTTTATTAATGCATTGCGTTGTTTTATTTCCATTCGTGGACATGTAAGACAAATCAGGTGTGACCAAGGGACTAATTTTGTTGGTGCTAAGGGAGAGTTTTTGAATGCACTGAAGGACTGTGACAAAGAACAGTTGAAACAATATGGATGTGAGTTTGTTCTGAACACCCCCTCCTCAAGCCACATGGGAGGTGTTTGGGAGAGGCAGATTAGGACCATTAGAAGCGTTTTAACTGCTATTCTGGATAAAACTTCTAAGAGACTTGATAGTTCTTCCCTCAGAACGTTTCTGTATGAGGTGATGGCTATTGTGAATAGCAGGCCGTTAACAGTAGAAAACCTAAGTGATCCAAGTTTAGAGCCTCTTACACCGAATCATATTCTCATGAAGTCCAGTGTTATTCTTCCCCCTCCTGGTGAATTTGTGAGCCAGGACTTGTACCTGAGAAAGAGGTGGCGCCAAGTTCAGTTTTTAGCCAATGAATTCTGGACAAGGTGGAAGAAAGAATATCTTCTTAATCTTCAACAGAGACAAATCTGGCAAAGAAACAAAAGGAACGCAAAGCTGAACGACGTTGTTATTCTTCAAGAGGACAATTCTCCAAGGAACAAGTGGAAACTGGCAAGAGTAACAGAAGTTTATCCAAGCGCAGATGGAAGGATCAGGAAGGTGAAGCTGTTGCTAAGTGACTCGACCTTGGATAAGGATGGAAAAAGGACTGTCAAGCCAGTGTATCTTGATAGACCAGTTCATAAAACTGTGTTGTTACTGGAAGCAGAGTAGATGTTAAAATGTAAATATACTCTTATTGCAATGTTATATGTTTGAAGTGAAATCACCATAGGTTAGTGATTTGGTGGGAGTTTTACTGCCATAGTTTTAGTTTTCATGTTTTATTTTGTATTATGTAGGTTCTTGTTTATTACTACTTTTATTTTGAAATACCCAGGAAGGAAGTGAATCCAGCATGTTTGCTGTGACAAAAAGGAAGATGCACTGCACGTGCTCAGGCATTATGTTAGCTTGAGAAAGTTATTTAATTTATAGTTATTTAAGTTAACCTCATTTCTGCCTTGAAAGGAAGGACAGCCAGCGAGGTATGTTTGTTTTCATTTAATTTATGTCATTATTGTATTTGTGACACCAACTCATTTAAGTTTATGTTGTATTTTAGTTCGACGGTGGTGTTGAGATCAATAAGAGCTAAACTTGTGACAAGAGCAAGAATTCATTAAAGTTGACTCAAACCAGCAGTCCAACGAACTCTTGATTGCCTTAAAGAAGAGGTGGAAGTGATAGCAGGTCTTAAATGTAATTCATAAAGGTCTTAAAGTGTTAAGTCTTAAATTTGAGCTGGTGAAACCTGCAGAAACCCTGTCCTCATCTTCAAAATTTAAGAACAATTCAAGACAGTGTACAAACAAGAAACAGAAAACACAAACCAGACATGATAGCATGCTGCATATGGATAATTTACACACCTATTTTCTGAGAAATTATATGAATTGATGTTCTTCCGTGCATTAAATAGACTTAAATAATATCTTCAGAAATCTAGGCGTTCTGATGGGACTCAAGCCTTTTCTTTAAGCTGCTAAAGTTGCTTTCAGTCCCTCTGCTGAATACTTGGTTCTAATTTCCCAGAATCACTTAATAGTCCAGCTTCTTAGTAATAAATAAGGTAAATTAAGGATGGGATCAATATTCTCTATTATGTTAAAGACGTCTAGTATCAGATTCTACAAAAATCATTCTGGCACAGAATGTTTTTTACATAGCTGAGGTACTTTTTACCTCTGAAAACATTTGTGGATTGTAAAACTTTTAAGTTTAATCAGGAATAATATAAATGTGCTAACCTCTACAAAAACCCTGCTAAACCCTACATTTCTGAGTTTGATCTCCCAAACTCAGAAATGTTCTTGTTTTTTCTAGAAAATTTCAGACATTAAACACATTTGAGTTTTTTCTTGTAAATTTTGGACTTTTTGTCGTGATTTGAGTTTTTCTGTGTATTTAGTTTAGGTTTTCGGTGTCTGAGTCTCTGTGTTGTCCTGATTAATCCCAGCTGTGTCCTGTTCCCTGATTGCCCTCCCTGTGTATTTAAGTCCACCTGTTGTCTTTGTCTAGTGTCGGATCCTTGTTGTCGTCGTTGTCGTCGTTGTCGTCATTGTGTTACCCCGTCATCATCATCGTGTTACCCTGTCATCTCGTCCTGTTCCCTGGTCTCATCGTGTTTTTCCTCATTAAATCCATCTTTTTCACTGCTCGTCCTGGTCCCGCCTGCAATTTCTCACCACACCAAAACCCACCTCATGACAGAAGGATCCGACCAACAAGGTGAGAAGCATGGCGTTTTTTGACCAGGAGCGATGGATCCAGCAGCAGTTGGAGTTGGCGCAAAGGGATCTCTACAGAGATGTGGAGATCCTGCCTTCTCCGCTGCTGCTGGAGGAACTGGGCCTTGAATCCGACTATGACTTGGCCGTGAGGAAGAGCCGCCGCCATCGCCGTCGGCAAGACCACCTTGAGCCGCCGGAGGTCCCGGCCCCTGGGCGGAAGCCCCGCCGTCGGCGCCGCCCTGAGCCGCCGGAGGTCCCGGCCCCTGGGTGGAAGCCCCGCCATCGGCGCTGTCCTGAGCCGCTGGAGATCCCGGCCCCTGGGCAGCAGAACCCGTGGTGGGGAACGCGGCCGGTCCCCGCACCTCGGCAGCGGATCCCGGAGCTGCCGCCGGTCCCCGCACCTCGGCAGCGGATCCCGGAGCTGCCGCCGGTCCCCGCACCTCGGCAGCGGATCCCGGAGCTGCCGCCGGTCCCCGCACCCAGACGACGAGTCTCTGGGACGCCGCCAGCCCCCCTTCCAGTGTTTCCCAGTGCCCCTTCCGAGTCCCCTCCAGAGTTTCCCGCCCCCCTCTGTGTCCTGCCTGAGGCTCCGCTTCCCTGTGCTCCTCCCCTGGAGTTTGCGGACATGGCGCCAGAGCGTCCTTCAGCCGGCCCTCCAGAGCGTCCTTCAGCCGGCCCTCCAGAGCGTCCTTCAGCCGGCCCTCCAGAGCGTCCTTCAGCCGGCCCCCAGAGCGTCCTTCAGCCGGCCCCCCAGGCTCCCCAGAGGTCCGCCTCCAGCCGGGCCCGCCGGACTCCCCAGAGGTCCGCCTCCAGCCGCCCAGCGCGAACGCCCGCGGACCTCCCAGAGGATCCGCCTCCAGCGCCGGAACGCCCGCCGGACCTCCCCAGAGGGATCCGCCTCCAGCGCCGGAAACGCCCGCCGGACCTCCCGGACCCCCTCAGAGAGGGTCCATTTCCAACCCACCCCGTTGGGTTGTTTTTTTTTTTTTTTTTTTTTGGACTCTAGCCCGCCTTAGCGCCCCTCCGCCCACCCTGTTGGGTTGTTTTTTGTTAGTTTGGACTCTGGCCCTCCGTCCGGCTCCCCTCCACCCTCCCTTGTGTGGTCTTTGTGTTTTGGGCGTCTAGTAGCCGCTCTTAAGGGGGGGGGGGTACTGTCGTGATTTGAGTTTTTCTGTGTATTTAGTTTAGGTTTTCGGTGTCTGAGTCTCTGTGTTGTCCTGATTAATCCCAGCTGTGTCCTGTTCCCTGATTGCCCTCCCTGTGTATTTAAGTCCACCTGTTGTCTTTGTCTAGTGTCGGATCCTTGTTGTCGTCATTGTGTTACCCCGTCATTGTGTTACCCCGTCATTGTGTTACCCCGTCATTGTGTTACCCCGTCATTGTGTTACCCCGTCATTGTGTTACCCCGTCATTGTGTTACCCCGTCATTGTGTTACCCCGTCATTGTGTTACCCCGTCATTGTGTTACCCCGTCATCTCGTCTGTTCCCTGTTCTCATCGTGTTTTCCTCATTAAATCCATCTTTATCACTGCTCGTCCTGGTCCCGCCTGCAATTTCTCACCACACCAAAACCCACCTCATGACACTTTTCAGACTCAGAAATGTCCATGATTTTTTATTTCTGAAATTGATCTAAACATTTCAGAGTATTTTCTAGCAAATTTTCAAATCTTCAAACTCAGAAATTAGCTTGTTTTTTGAGACTATTTCTGAGATTGATCTAAACATTTTGGACATTTTTCTTAGTTTTTTGCAGAAATATACTCTTCTTTCTTTCTATCTACAGTGGCCCTAATACACCATCGCACATTGGGCTGTTTTAAATTAATTGCAAGAATCAGTGACACTTTTAGCTTTAGCACAGCTAGCATGTGGTTTCTTTCAGCATTGTTTTACAGTAAAACAATGTTCAGTAAAACATTGTTTTACTTGGGACAAAGTAGCTGTTGCTGGGGTCAACAGCTACACCTGATAGGATATCCAAAACACAAAATGGACTATTTTTAAACTAACTTATTTACAAATAACACAAATAACAAAACATACAAAAAGAAAAAGTACAAGACAAACAGCATAATAATAAGTCCAGAATTCCTGGATGTCTAAAGTGACATTTCATTTGGCCATGATATAAACACATTATTTGAGAATCAATGGTATTCTTCTTTCTTTGCCTTTTAAAGCAATCATCCCTTTTCTATCATTTTGCACCATTCGATTCTTTTCTCTTAAATTCCCTATCCTGTGAAAATCGATTTCAGCTCGTGGTTTTGAAGAATGTCTCAATTCTTAAAAGGCATCTCAAGGAGAAGGGCGGAAAGAGAGGGAGGACCTCTCAAAAGTTGTGGAAATTAATCAACAAACTGACGCATTATTTCATCAGCGTTTTGAAATGAAAAAGGGAGAACGGCTGCCGTGTCGAAGGCCGACTGCTTCCTTCCACCTCGCTGCTGAAACTCCTCTGAACCATAACTGCACTTACATCAGGGCACTGGCATGATTTGTTGTCTGCAGAAGAATTGCTTTAGAGGGGTGGGGGTGGGAGAAAGATGTGTTATGGAGCTACCATCTTTGTTTTGGATGGTTTGTTTTTCCCAATGGCTGAGAGGCTGCAAACGGTGGACTTTTTATGTGAAGTATTTACAGATTGGTTATAGTGCAAATCTTTTGGTGCATCTCTCCAAACATAATGTTGAAATAAGATGAAACTAACTTACAAGTGTTTTTTTCAGCAAGACAATGGAGCTTTTTTAAGTAAATAATTCCTTAATATTGGTTTAAAAAGTATTAGTTCCACAGGCAGATTATTTCACTTATAACGTGACATTTTCAGTGTGAGAAAGTGTTATAAGTGAAATAATCCGCCAGAGACAAAGATTTAGTTTTTGCAGTGATTCAGTGTGCATATGGGCGGGTATGTATCGTATCGTTTATCGTTTATCATTTATCGTGCTGTGACAAAAGAAATTGGAACTTCTACTTCAAAAAATGGGGTCAATTTGTAACATGTATTCAAATGAAGTTTGTTAAATCTATTCATGTTTCAACATGACAACTTATTAAACTTAAGTTTACTTGGATGAACTTGAGGTACTTTTAACAAATTTACTCAACCTTTTCCAAGTTGGATCACCTGCTTGCTTTTTTCAATTATAAAAATTTCTTATAAAAAAATTTATGTTTTTTCTATAAACTCTAATTTGACCTTTGAAAGACCCAACTATATTTATTGAATCCGAATCGTTTCCTGCTGCTTTTCATCGGCTTTGTCAGTGTCCTCCTCAGCTTCTTCATGGCCAGAGTTTTCATGCGCATGAAGCTGCCAGGATACCTCATGGGCTAAGAACATGGACAACAGAAATTTACCAAACAGAATCATAGAATCAGTTATAAATAAAGGTGACACTTATCCAAATCTTAACCTTTTTTGCAGTATCATTACATACCAATAAATTTGAAGATATGATTAAATGCAGTTACTGTGATCATTTTGATAATACACATCACACGTCTTTATGTGACTGGTGTTCTAAAGAAGCGTATTTTCACTGAAACAGTTCTTTATTAATTCTTGCAAGAATGGAAAGAGATGGGAGAGAGGCTCAGCATGGGTTGAGTCCGATCTTTACTAACTGCTCTGAGCAGCAACAACTACACAGCTTTATTAAACACCACTTATCAACGGGTAAATCCAATTACTGGAACATATAAAGTTCCTTTTTTTCTCCAGAGAGAACACACAAAACCCTGCAGCTCAGTAACACCATCCCAAACTTCCCGAAGATGTGCTGAAATTGTACATTTCTGGAAAGAAGAAACAGAAACAGCATCATGTAATTTGTATTCATTCGACTTGTACATAATGAAGGAAGGAACATAAGGCTGAAGTAGGTCAGAGAGATATGGAGTGCAGGCCAATTTGGGCATTTATAAGTCAACAAGAGCATTTTTAAATCTATTCAGTGACACACAGGGAGACAGTTAATAGAGGATAAAAATCTGTGAATTTTTCTAACACGAGTATTTGAATAAAAAAGCTCATAATAGTATATTTATAGCGCTTTATTCTAATTTTATGAGCCATTTGACAATGAAAATAAAACTGCGGTGGCAACAGAGACGAGAAATGATGACAGCAGGCGGAAAAAGAAATAATGCAGCGCCTGCATGGCCTTTGGGTTCACTGTGAATACAATAGGTTATATACTTTTCATGTCTTCTGGTAAAATAAAATACCAGAAATTTGCTGAAAAAAAAAATGTTCGGTTGTGTACTGGTTTGAAATGGGATCTGCTGATGAAGCTGAAAATTAACCAACGTTTACAGTTTAATAAAGTTTTGAATGTTGCTAAGTTGTTGTCTAAAAATGCACATTGTGGTGAATCATTTGCAATTTTTCACTGAGAATCACACACACTGAACAGTTTTGATAAAACGTTACAAATTGAATTTGGAAATTGTTTTAAGACTTGAAACAATAAGTTTTAAAACAGTTTCTACAACATAACTTCAGATTTATGTTGTAGAAAATTATTTTACTAATTTCTTAATAATCAGGCGATTTTATGGAAAACGGGAAAAAATAACCTTTTCCAGTAGCAGTTATGTTTATGTGTTACACTGTATTTAGATAAGAACGAAATGCCACTCCTTTTCCAAGGTCATTTGTCAACATCCTGAAACTGAGCCAGAATCGTTGCTTCCCACAAGATACTTCTTTACTTTGAAAGTTATAATATGTCAGACTTTCCTAAGAGCAGTTAGATTAAGAAACATCCTTTCTAACAGTCTGAGCTGCAGTATTAAATTGACAGTAATTCCTTACATGAAACTTCTGGGGCGGCTTCCTGTTTTGTCATAAGGAGTCGTTAAAACTATCTTTCCACTGATCCTTAAAAGCAATTGTTGACATTATGCTTTTCAGAAAGATTGCCAAAAAATTGGGTCCATTGCTGAAATGAGAAATAATGCCTTTCCAGGAATTAAGACAGTTTTAACAAAAGGCTGAAACTGTGCAGGCACCATAGGAGTAAGTCCTTTAGAAATGCTTACTAAGGCTGTGTAACAAGTTTCTCCTCTCTGGAAATAAAGAGAAAATTAACCCACTTAGAAGTTATAATATAAACATTCTCAGCCCCCTCACTGTGTTTCTCTAATGATACATGCGGCTCTGGGGTTGAAACTACGTGTTTCACTCAGGTTTCCCACTGTGTTACAAGTCTGTCAATTGCTGTACTTAGTCCTACAGCTGAATCCATGCTGCGCTTGAGCTCTGCACTTTGAAACATTTGTATTTTCTGTGTTTACAGCCTCCGACAGCTTTGTCTTTTAGCTGCCCAGCGTTACTACCCTTCTTGCTTTCATGAGAACTTCTTGACATCAATTGTGCTGCTTCTCTAGATCTCAGGCTGTGGGAAAAAGCTGTTTTTTCTGACCTTTTGAAAAATCCCGTACAAGGTAGATTCAATCACAGAACTCCTTACCAGGCTTCTCTGGCACTTTTGTTACTCAATAATAGTTTACTAGTTAAGAGTGGATGGTATTTATGTTTTGTATCTTTATGTTTAGGAGAAACATTTATTTTCTTTTGACTTTAATTTAGTCAAATATTTGTTCTCAAAAACTGAATGTCTAAGCATCCTTAAAAAGTCTTAATTTTAAGTATCTAAAATTAAGGTTTTATAATGTTTAATCTTTGTCTAAAAAGTCTTCAATAGCTTAAACATGTTAATCACAGGTCATACATTTTGCCTTGTTAGTACTAAGTGCAAATTTATCAGCAGCTGGATGGATGAGGTTTGTGCTCATCAGCTCTTAAGTTATGTTCAAAATAGCTTTGAAAAGGTCTTAAATTTGAGTTGGTGAAACCTGCAGAAACCTCGACACAGACCAACTTTTCATGTTGACTTTACTTTGTTGGGAACGAAATATGCTTGAAAGGTGGAGTTTCAGAGCAGGAGTTTTTAAAGAGACAGAGGCCCAATTTAAAGGCATTAAATTATGAGGTCAAATTTCTTTTGTCATGTTTGAGATGTATAGTATTTTCATAACAACTGAAGGTAACAAAGTTACTTGATTGTGCTCTTAAATTGAACCTTGCATCAGGAAAATACATAATACTGTCCCTTAAAGAGATAAAGTCAAACAAGAAAGATTTTTTTCACATAGTTTAAGGGAAAGCAGGTTGTAAATGTTACTGGATAATGTACTTACTTTTCCCACCCCCAAGTTCACGGTTTTGTCTTCATCATCTGTATTTAAAAATTAATACAGTGTGAAATATCTCGTGTGTACACTTGAGGATAGATTAAAATAACATCAGAATGTGATAAAGATTGAAGAATTTTTGTTATGTTCTGATATCTAAAACCTTGGAACAAAGTGACGTTTTACTTAAGTTTTTTTTTCAAACGAATGTTTGTCTGTGACACCAAATTGCCACACCACTTCTTTTTGAAATGCTGTTTCTGCTACACTGAACCCAAACATCTGTCACGTTTTGTGGTATGAGGTGGTGAAGGAGATGCTGTAGACCAGGCAGGAGTGATGAAAGTAATATTTTAATGAATAATTTGGCAGAATCTAGTCCATAATCCAGGCAACACAGAGAGAGCAAAAGGCTAGGTTCACTACTGGTAGCAACTGGAGAAAACATGGAAGATACAGGCAGCCAAACAAGAGCAACACCATGACTAGACAGCTTTGACAAAGACACAGGAACACAGGTGACATTAAATACACAGGGGGTAATCAAGGGAATGAGACACACCTGGGAACAATCAGGGGGTAGACAGGACAGAGACTCCACAGAACATAGAAAACTAAAATACACACACAGAAAAACCAAATCCTGAGAACATCAGATCAAAACTCAGTAATAAATATGACTGGGAGTGGCAGTATCAAGCATACAAGTCTCCTTTGACATACCAAGCAGTCTAAAAGAGGCTTCCTTCCTGATGATGGGCTGCACTGATGTTTCAACAGCGATTTCACTTTCATTTGACTTGCAAAGTGATTGCATTTCTTCATCTATGCTGCGATTCTCGCTGTTGTTTACATCTCAACTGATTGCAGTCTATCTCTAAAACCTATGTTTTGGTTTCTGTTTTTCTGTCAATTGTCCAGAAAGCCACGCAGAAGCTTGCGATGCATTTGTCCTCCGTACTCTGGAGTACGGAAGACAACTCTTACAGCAAAAACAGCAAGGCAATCAAAAAACATTGGAATAAAAAATGCATTGTACATTCTTTAATTTGTAATTTGTTTTGTTGAAAACCATGTAAGTGTTTGTTTCTGATCCCCATCTGGAAATGATTTCATCAAGCTGTTGCAGCTGTGAGCATGGCTTATTACCCATATTTATAATTTAGGGTGAAAACTGATGAGTGAGGCTCTCAGATGAAAATCCTCAAAAGTCCAGGTTTCTGAAAGTGTCTTTCGGTCTGTTCACATCTTTGTTCAGCCACCCAAACTATTGCCAACAGACATCAGTTGGCAATCGTCTCAGTGCTGCCAAGTTGCACAGCTCTGTGCCCACAGGGAGACAAATCTGCTGAGAAAGTTAGAATAAAGTCCTAATCCAACCAAGCTTCCAGGGGCTTCAGTTCTGCTTTAATTGTCTGTAGAAATTCCTTCTGAGAGTTTACACTCTTAAATTTGTTCCTCTGATCCAGTTGTGTTTATCTGGTGTTGCAGCAGCTCAAGCATGAAGCTGCACGATCATGACTCAAGTAACAGTAATACACAGAGGTACTGAAGCATTAGAACGTAAAGTAAACGAGAACACAGTGTTTTGGTGGGAAGCTGAACTGGGGAAAGATAAGCTTGGACTGATTTTGTTTAAAAATATTGACTGAATTGAGACCAACTTTAGGCTGGAGTAACATAGGTTTCTATTCTTTGGAGATAAAATTGTTAGATAAACTTAAAGCTGCAGTATGTACAGTATTTGTATTTTCTACAAAAACATGGTTTTTCGTATTTATTAATACTGTCACCATGTCGTGACATGTCTGGTATGAGACGGATAATCTGTGAAAAAAGTTAACCTCCTCTAACTCTTACTGTGCTACTATTACGATCTGGTCAAAAACAACCAATCTGAGCCAGGAGGAGGGTCTTAGCACTGCCAATCAATCTCCTGAATGCTGCTCAATATGCTAATGGTGGAGAAATAACTTACCTTTACAGAAACACTCTTTAACCGTTGTCATCGAAAGCTATGCTACCTAACATTAGCGTTTGTGGTAGGCTATGTTGTGGTGAACCGGCTGTAGCTTAGTGAAGAGCAAATGGGAGTGGATTGATGGACAGCGTTAAGACCCTCCTACTGATTCTGACTGATTGATTCTGACTATGTAGTTCTGCAGTTGGTACTGAGACCACTGGGAGAAGGCAGAGGAGCTTGATTTTTTTTTCATAGATTATCTGTCCTATAGTACCTATAACTACATAATGAACAAAATATATAAAAATCATATTTTCTTCATTAAATAAAAGTTACATACTACAACGTTTTATTCAAAACGTCAACAATGGTAAAAATAGACTGAGAGGGAAGGACTTTTACTTATGTCTGTAGGGCTGCACAGTGGCATTTGTAGAAGACAGCTGATGGACTGGATCTAACTGAGATTCTTTAATCATTTATCTTTTAAATTTATGTATTTACAAAACTATCACAAGCTCAGTTTTCAAGAAAAGAAAAAATAGCCCCATTTTACTAAAAGAAAAAAACATTTTAATTTCAGGTCCTTGTTATGTTTTCCTTTTTATGTGTGACAAATCTCTCTCTGAGACTGGCTTATTTGGTCTAAATGATAAAATGCATATATTTTAGAAAAGTTTAACATCGCCTCTGTGATAAATTGACTTTTTCTAACAGTTCCTTATCTTTTCTCATAAATCTGCTGAGGATTAATGTCAACATGAGTATTCCAAGAGAATACATTAAACAACCAAATAATCTGCTTTTTTAGACACTAACTGAAGAACATCGACAGACATGTTGTCACAGCAATCTGAAAACCATTTACCAAACGTGCCTCCATGTAAACCCCTGCAAGGATCCATCAGTATGCGTTCAGATCAGAGTTACGGAAAATGGAGGAAATCTTCTTCTCATCAATCTCACGCTGACCAAGCAGATCGTGTATTGGCAATTGTAAAATCCCACTGGCAGAGAAGAAAAGAAATATGAGAAGAAAAATGTGTCCTCTCTGTTCTGCCTTTGTGCCTAATGAAAGTTCAAACACTGACTGGAGGGCACTCGGCTCTATAGAAAATTAATAGACCTGGAGATTAGATCATTTTAAGCATGGGCAGTGTGGACATTGGGTCATTGGTCACAAAATGTTGTGAGTGTAATTTAGGCAACTGTGGATTTTATCAGTTTGCAGAGATGACACAAGCTAATTTATAGTCCTGACCCGCCCATACTGGGTCACATTTCTCCAATCGGTTCCAAAGTGTTTTAACTAATGGATACTCCATAATAGTCATAAGGAAGGCAATGAGTGCATGTGTCTCCAATAACTCAGAACTAGACAGCCGAGATACAAATCTGTCAAGTTTCCTTGTATAAGTTAAGGCCATTCAACATGCTTTACACCACAAAAACATACAGCAAGCAATTTATGAAACAAGCAATGAACATTAATTTTGTTCAAAATTATCAAGCAAGTATACATAAAATATGTTGGTCAGTGTCCCATTATTATGAATCAAATGCAACTCTAAACAAGCAGGGTTTTAGCCTTGATTTAACTCAGTGTTTTTGTTGTTTTGCTATTTTCTGGAAGTTTGTTCCAGATTTGTAGAGCATGGAAACTCAAAGCTGCTTCTCTGCATTTAGTTCTGGTTCTGATGATGCAGAGCAGACTACAGCCTGTGAAGACACTGCTGCAGTAATCAATGCAATTCAGTATTTATTCAGATAAAGACATGAATGAGTTTCTCTAGAGCTGGGACATTAGTCCTCTAATCCTGGAAGTGTTCTTCAGGTGATAGAAGGCCGACTTTGTAAGTGTCTGTATGTGGCTCGGAAGGTTCAGGTTTGAGTCCATCACCACACCCATCACCACACACATATAATAATCCTGACAACTAAGAAAAATTTGGACATTCTAAATCAGGGGTGTCCAAAGTCGGTCCTCGAGGGCCAGCATTCTGCATGTTTTAGTTCTCTCCCTGGTGGTAGCAACAACCTCCTCAGCATGTCAGTGCTCTGCTTAGGCCTTGCATTTGAGCCATTACTTGATGCAGGAGTGTTAAACCAGAGAGATAACTAAAACATGCAGGATGCGGGCCCTCGAGGGCCCACTTTGGGCACCCCTGCTCTAAATGGAAGATGGCTAAAACTATTGCTAAAAATTAAGTAAATATTGTAACCCATCACTTTTGCTTTTAAGTCATGGAAAGAGGGGAGCAATTTTGAGTTAGTCATACCACTTAAGCTTTTTAGACCTCTGGCATCCAGTTGCCATGGAAGTACATTTGGCCTTGCTGTGTTGCTCAGGATTTCTTAGCTGTGTTATTGTGTTTCAGCTCAATAGACATGTGTTGCTGTGTTCTTAAGTATTAGTTTATATTTTGTCACGTCTGTATATGATAACAAACTGAGGCTGACAGAGAAGAGGCTGAAGGATGTAAGACAAGGCAGGAAGTTAAACACATGAGTTTAGAACTGACTGAAGCAGGAACAAAACCTGTAGAGGCAAAGAAAAAATACAGAAAAATGAAACGGCAAGAATCTGGCAGATGTTCAAGAAAATAAGGAGTTGCGTATTTATCAATGGGGTTAATGAGTGACTAAAACCATGTATTTATTTGGAAAAGGAGTCAAGCAGAACAGAGGCAACCGAAAGCATGCCACAAATCTGTCAGGGATAAATTACACTTTGCAGTCTGAACATTCAATGCATCCACCATTCAGACTGTTGTGATTTTAAGAGCAGAGCGGAAACTAAGCAGCTTTATTTAGATTAAAAGAACACCATTTGAAGTTCAGATTGCTTTATGTACGGTTGAGGCTGTTTGCTGCACTGATGCTAGAAAACAGAGACATAAACCGTCACCTCTTCATTTTTGCTGCCTTGGTGAAAAAACTGAAACAAGCTGGAGACCAATGAGTTTGAGAAACTGGAAACAAGTTAAGCAGAGAAAGAAACCAGGCATTTCCAAATGAGTCAGCAAAATACTGAAATACTTTGTATTTGCATTAGCTGTGATACTTACTATACCAGTATTTTACTGCTATTCAATGAAACTGATAATGATTTCGTCCCTTTTAACTTAATTTATGAATCTGAAGATAGAGGAAAAAAAACTGAGCCGATGTGTTTTGAAGGGAAGGTGTTGTGCGGAATATGTATACATATATATATGTATAATGCAGGTTAGTGCTGTTATGGCTGCTATGGTTCTAGAGCCAGACCATAATAATACTTTCAAAATAAACTCAGTAGAAGGTTTATTGAAACTCAAATCAATACAGAAAAATGGACCTGAATTCTTCTGTAGCATTGGCTATTTTACTAAACCTAACACATAAATCATTAAACAGCGAACATAGGCATCAGACAATGATGCAACAAAGTGAAAACCCAACAAAAAACTCTGCGCTTTTGACGTATTTATGTCAGATAAATGACAAGGACAATGGAGAGACATTCAGGAAAAATTATTACATTCAAAAAATGCATTTGAGGTTCAATATGAAGGGAAAGAGACAGGCACAGACAAAAGGACTCTTCTGCACAGCGTACTTTGTTTTATGATCCAGAGCATCAAACGGCAGCCATGTTACGTTGTTGACAACACAAAGACAAAGATGTGTCAGAAAGCAGCACAAGAGGGAAAAAATGTTTCTAAAATGAAAGTGTGATAACACACCAGAGTCAGCACCATGTCAGAGGTTTCAGGAACTAGTTCTCATGATGACAAGCTTTGAAAAATAATAATAATAACCTCTGAGCTTCAGTATTGGCAAAACACTGATTGAACCTTGTAACAATTAATTTTAAAAAAATTAGAAGAAATCATGAAAAGGCTGTGAAAGATCTAATTTGCTACTTTAACACCTAGAGAAAATAATTCAGCCCCAATTTTTGCTGACAAAAGTTTCTCTATTTGGCAATTAGTAGTTTTTTATGTCACTGGGTGAAATGACACATTGCAGAAAAATAAGCCATTAAGAGCATGTTGTTCATGCAAAAACCCTCTTTGCCTTCTGCTTAGTCACCTAGCTGCCTCGTGCTCCGGTGAAGCTCAGGTGTTCTAACTGGAAAATTGCGAGTGACTTGATTTGTATAAGTGGATGTGATAAATTAGATGTGTTAAGCCTTTTGGCGCAGCGGGATTACTGCCTGTTGGTCTTCCCTTCCAAGCTGTTATTAAGAAAGACACTCAGCTCTGCACTTTTCTGCATTACAAACAAGGAGGAAATTAAATACCACCACCTGATGGGTTGTCCACTGATTATCTTTTTTTGTTGTTGTTGTTTGGGCTTGCCAGATCATTAACTAGCAAATTCTATAACCAGCATTTAAAACCTCAGAGTCCTGAAGCAGAAACCTGTGCGCCTGCTCATTTAAGCAGATATCCAATAAGCCAATTATGTTCTGGTGGTTTATTGGTTTAATGTATGCAGAAACAGCTCAGGAGACTTAATTCACAGTTACACTAAAACAGCAGAAAAGTCTGCAAGAAAAAGTACACAAATGATGGAGCTTCAGTGGATATATCTGCAAGTTTGAATTCCTGTTTTTACATTTAGTTTGTAGATTTATTTTGCAGCGTGTTCATAATAATGAACAGACCTGCAATTTGTCTCTAAACAATATGTACAGTCATTACTTTCTCAGGAGCAGGCAGGTTAAGGTTAGGGCTACGTGAGCTTCATGAGTTGACATTTCAACTCCTGTGACATGAGTTAAAATGTCACATGAACCCATCAAGACTGTTCATGTTAACTTGTTTTATAGCTGCATTCATATGCATGGTGTACTGGTTTTGGTATGCCACTTAACTTTGTACATTAGCAACCTCGTCTCATCCTTTTTGTGAAACAAACCATTGGCATACCATCTGCTGGCCTACATGTGACAAATTATGTCTAAAAAAACCATTTCCTGCTTGCTAATTCATGCTGTTAATGCATATAAGTAGTTAACAATATGCATTAAGCTGAAAAACATTATTTATGGTGCAGTATCTTTAGGCACTCTTCTCTTTCAGCTATATATCTTTGATTTGTGGAAAATTGCACGCTGTCAGAAAGCATTGTCAGCTCATATGCAGACAATGGGGAGACTCATACATTAGACATGTCATATTGCCATTTTTATACTTAATGTTGCATGCTCTTTTCTTTTGAAGTCTATCCACTGCTCAGTTTGTGTATTTAGGGTTGAGTCATAACAAAAGTCGTCTCAGGGCCGCAGAGGCAACTGTGACAATATACACCCTAACAATCCTTTTTAGCTTTTCAAAGCCTTCTTCTACCTGTCGGGTGTAGGTGGCTGGATTTGTCTGTTATAAGCAGTCAATGTCAAGTTTTAGTAACAATCAACAAAGATAACTTACAGGAATAGCATGGCAAGAGCAGGTTGTAGAACAAGGGGGTGTTATGTTGGGTGCGGAAGTGGCTGAATCAAAACATAGGAAAAACGTAAGTGATTGTCATTTAAGACAATATGAAGATGAGGGAGAAAACTTTAAAATGGACAAAACAGAGTAACAGGATGACATGTAATCAAAATAAAGTGTGACGGAGGGAGCCAATATAGAATAATGTGACCAGAGAGCTTAGACTGTGGAAGTGTTAAGCACTGATGCTTAAAATTAGCAGCAATGCTACAGTGAGTTAAAATGTAGTCAGTAGCATGTGGGATATCACAAGCATGCAGACATATATTGACTTATTCAATTCAGTATTTTAAATGTGGCTAATATATCAAAAGTTAGCTTAAATCCTTATTTTAACTGTAGGGCTAATGTTAGCATGAGGGCTATCACTAACATGTAGAGCGACTGACATGTAGAGCGACTGGCATGTAGAGCGACTGGCATGTAGAGCGACTGGCATGTAGAGCGACTGGCATGTAGAGCGACTGGCATGTAGAGCGACTGAACGACTGGCATGTAGAGCAACTGGTATGTAGAGTGACTGGCATGCTACCAGTAGGATGCGAGTTTCACCAGCATGTTGACTAACTCTCACTAGATTCTCTGAGTATACAAACATTAGTGTATAAACTAAAGTTAGATCAAAACATAAAATAGCTTAAACTAAAAGTTCAAACCCCTATGAAACAATGACCCTTGACCCCGCCTACAGGCAGGCCACACCCCCTCCAATGACAAACATCACAGATTAGTTGAAGAATTAAAATATGCTCCAATCAATGAGCACATTCCCAGCGAGCAGCCTCCTGTATAGCCACAACAGGAGGCGTCTAAAAGACAAAACAGCGAGGAACAATACTGGGTAGAAAGTGATACTGGAAACAGCCTAAGCTGAGGGAATGTGTAACAGCTGTGGAAGAGTGAAAGCAGAGATACTAATAAACATGAAAAACACAAAAGGAGCTGAATTAGACACGAAAGGACGACCGACCTTATTATGACATGCTCTCTGCTCCACCTGCCATAACATGAGAGCTGCACAAAATATCCTGAATATATTGTTATTGCCACGTCAGTGTGTTCAACATTCACATTGCAAAGAGTTTGGAGTGCATTAATTTTTAGCTAACATATTCCAAGCGTTACGAACTTGCATTTTTCATGTTAATGTAATATTTAGCCAGACTTTTGGCAGCAGATGTTCACAACAAACACTAATTACATAACCCAAAGGATCAAAGGTCACAGAGTGACAGATAAAAATGATATTGCAGCCTATTTATTTCATCATTCAAATATTTACCAATATTATCGTCATTGCAATATTTTCCAATATCATGAGGCTCTATACAAACTGCTCAACAGTTGGGCAAATTTCACATCAGTCGATATTAATAATTATTGATTTTTTTATAAACATCTGAAACATTGCCAAAATGGTGAAATGATCTTTCCTGTTTTATCCACTTTTTTCTCAAGCTCTTGTACTCATTTTCTCCACACCATTGTTTTTTATTTTTTTTAAGCAATTGTGAAGCAACTGAAATATGAAACTACTGCAAATTGCTCCAAATGTTGTTGTCATATTTTGCCAAACATATTTTCAGGATATTTTTAATGATTCATTGCTCAGCGTTAGAGCCTACTCAACACAAGTGGGTCTAAATTGCTCTCTGGCTCCAGCAGCAAAAAAAAAAGTAGACCAAAACTTATTCAACGTGCAACTGAGAAGTAATTATATATAAAAAAATAAAGATAATTTCCTCCTCATTTTGCCCTGGGCAACTACTCGAGTTGCTCTTTTCAAAAATTAGCTGGATACTCACAAATTTCCCCCAATATCCCATGTGTGTTTCCATTTGTAGAAAATGGCTCTCACTGTGGTTCACTGGAGTCCCGTAATCCTTTCCAGACTGATGGATGTCAATGACTGTTCTGTTTTTCTTCTGTTAATGATCATCTGTGCCTGATGTTTTGCTTTCCTCCTGTTTAATGATGTTAGGTTCTATTTAAGGGATTTCTTGACTCTACCAGTTGGGCAGCAATCAGACTTCGCTGTGACTATTGAAACTTTCAACTAAATGTGCTAAATCAATGCTTCAATAGTTTCCCTTAAATTAAAATCCTAAATGGAAAACTATATTTTATGCTTAATTGGTTTAAATTATGTATATGTATGCATGTGTGTGTGTTTGACAGGAAACATTTATTCTGGCAATGTAGAGAAAACACAAGAAGTCCATAAGAGGCCCCAGTAAATTTAAAATGTTAGGCATTTTCTTTTTTTTTTTTTGCAGATAACACAAATTTCATGTGCAAAAAAAATTTATCAATGTCTTTATTTGGACAGTTAACAGACCCAATACACCATGGTCCAAATTATTATGCAAGTGATATTTTCTCACATTTTCCTAAATGGTCATGCAAATGATGGTCAGTATAATTTTCAAGTTATGAACTATTACAGTGCAAATCAAATTTTACTGAACAAACCTCCCAGTGAGAGGAGTATTTTTCCAAAAATAAAAAACTCAAAATGCACTGTTCCAAATTATTATGCACAGCAGATTTTCTAAACATTGTATGTCACAACATTTACATGTCAACATAGGACCGCTTCTCTGATATCACCTGCACAATTCTTGCATCTTGTGAGTTTGTGGATAGTTTCTGTTTGAATGTCTTTGCAGGTTGTCAGAATATCTTCCCAGAGCTGCTGTTTTGATATAAACAACATCCTGCACATACTCTGCCCACACCTTCAGTGCCTCTGAAGAGTCCGACCAGCTTCTCTCCCCATGATTCCGGCCCAAAACATGACTCCACCACCTCCTTGCTGACATCACAGCTGTGTTGGGACGTGGTGGCCATTCACCACCAATCCACTGCTGCGTCCATCTGGACCATCCAAGGTTGCACAGTAGTCATCAGTGAACAAGTCTGTTTGAAAATGAATCTCCATGTCTGGCTGGGCCCACTGCGACTATTTCTGGTTGTGAATACTGGTTAGGGGCCGAATAGTAGGTTCATGCACAACAAGCCTCTGATGGATCCTCCACCTTGAGGTTCCAGAGGCACCAGCAGCTTCAAATAACTGTTTTCTGCTTTGTAAGGGTATTTTAGCAGCTGCTTTCTTAATCTGATTAATTTGTCTAACAGAAATCTTCCTCATTTTGCCATTATCTGCACAAACCCATCTTTGTTATGAATCAGCCACAAATCTCTTCACAGTACGATAATAACGTTTCAGTTTTGGTTAAATATCTAATGTTATCATAGCTTGTCCACTGCACTACACTATCTGATGATTTTCAGCAGCAGAGATCTTTTCTCTTTCCCATATTGTTTGAAACCTGTGGCCTGTTTAACAATGTGGAACATCCTTCTTAAGTAGATTTCCTTTAATTGAGCTCACCTGACAAACTAATCAACCCAGATCTCTGAAATTAATTATAGTGATTCAAAGAGCCCTGAGACACAAAAACATCTATGAATTTAATAGCACAACTAAAAATTAAATCTTTATGACACTTAAATCCAATTTGCATAATCATTTGGAACACAGTGTGATCATTGATCAGTTGTTTACATGTAATTTATCATAGCCCTAAGCTTTATTAGATAGTTCCTCGATTATTCTTTTTCCTCCTTAAAGGTCATCTCAGGACTGTTTTTTTATTTTAAACAAAACAAACCAGTTCAGTTGAAATCCAATTACATGCAATCCTATTTTAAACAGACTCAATCCAATTCATTACACTCAAACTCAGATTCTAATCCAATTACAAGCAGATCAATGAAACCAATATAATTCAAGTTAAGTAATTTAAAAATAAAAGCCACAAAGTGGGAAAAGGAGCCAGTGGAAGGACTTTGGAAATGGGACGATGTGCTCTACCTTCCTGGTTTTAGTAAGAACTTGAGCAGCAGTGATCTGGATCAGCTGCAATTGTCTGAGTTTTTTAGGGAGTCCTTGGAAGACACTTTTGCCGTTATCAATGTGACTAAAGATAAACATGTAGCTGACTTTTTCTAGATCTTGCTGGGACATTAGTCCTGTCATGCAAGAAATTTTCTTCAGGCGATAGATGGCCAATTGTGTAACTGTTTTATGTGTCTTTAAAGGTCCATGTCTGAGTCCATCACTACACCCATTTTTCAGGCCTTTAATGCTTTAATTTACTTATTTATTCATTCTAGTTTGAGTTTTGCATACAGCTGCTCCCCATAAAGGCAGCCATGGACACCCCTAACTTCAGGCACAATATCAAACTTTTCTGGTGCCCCTCAAAAGTTTTGAATTAATTAGATTATAATTAGAACGTTATTAATGTAGTAACTGAATTGAAAAGGGAAATTCTCATGTTCCCTCAATACATAAAGTGTATTTCTCAACATTTATCTGTTATTTTTGATGATTATGTTTCACAGCTAATAAAATCAAAGGAGATTATTGTAGATTTCAAGAAAAACGGGGTTAGGTAAAGCACTGTTTTCATCATGGGAGAAGAAATGGAGGTGAGGGAGTATAAATATTCTTTTTTTCAACTGGACAACAGACTGAACTGGTGATGCAACAGTGAATCTGTCTACAGGACGCAACAGATGTGACTTCTTGAGGAAGCTTCGATCCTTCAGTGTTTGCAGCAGACTATTGTCCATAGAAGGGGTTTTCATAAAATGAACAACATTACGGACAACGCTGAGCTTCCTCTTCAAGATCAAGGTCAACATAAACTTTATTGTCCCCAAGGAGCAATTTGTTTTCTAGCTAGCAAAGAACAAATGGAAAGAAAAGTTCAAATATAATTGACAGAGCATTCATGATACAACCAGGACACAAACGAAGGTTATAGTCTCTATTTGGGCCTATCAGGTCAAATTATTAATGAGGTTGACACTAACAGTGATAAATGAACATTTGTACCATTGTTGGGTCAGCAAGGACAGCTTTAGCCTTCCATGTGATTCTTGTTCTATAGAGCTGGAGGAGCTCTGCCTAACTTATCCCTTTAGTTTAGCAGCACATCTTCACAAAGTTGATTACTTTTTGCTTGTTTTTCAGGGCAAGGGGATTTTTAAGATGCTTTTCATCATGTCAACTGTTAAACCTCTGAATATCTGATAACAATATATAAGCTGGCAAGCCATAGCACTGACTGAATCTGTTAGCCTGGAAAGGTCGAGCAGCTGTCAACAGTTTTACCAAGTCTTTGGAATGTTGTACAACTTTAATAGAAATTGGACATTGTGGAGGCATCTTTTTTTAAATGAATGAGTATTTCTTGCTATATTAATCTTCAGAAATGAGTGTTCAAACAAGCCAATAAAATCCCTCACCATCCAGCCATTATCAGATCAAAGTTTATGATGTCTATACTCTCATTTCAACTTTGGCACTCATTAGTGTATAAAATTAACAAAACTGGTGGAAAGGACTCAGCCATGAAGAAAGTTGATGGAAGATGAAAGTACATCAAATAAAATGCAATTGACACTTACCCTCTGCAGTCTCTTAAAAAAAATCTAATTGTCAGACAACAATGTGTCTGCAGTCAGAGGTTTCTTCAAATGTGCTGTAATACAGTCTGCTGCAGGAGATCTTCCTGCCCTTCAACCACCAGCATCTACAACAAAAATTTGAAGAAAAAAGCATATCAGTTGTAAAATCCTTACATTTCAATTTGGAATGAATAAAGTATTTGTGAATTTAATTATAATATTACATGAGAGAAATTAGAAAAGGGAAGATGCCATCAAAACTAATTTAGCAATCATTGAACCATTATGTCTTATGAACCTCCTCTAGACTTCTCTGAACTTTGTTTCATAATCTCTTCTAATAAACAATCCCTTGGGAATGTGTACTATTCTCTGTGTCAGTTTTATTCCAATGAACTTTCCAGCTAATATGCTTGAATACATATTAGCTACTCTGTAGACATCCAGATTATTTTGTGGCAACTTGTTGAGGTTTACCCTCCATGTAGAGTAAATCAGACCATCTACCGGACAACAGCATCAGCAGTTTTCTTGATTGTATCAGGTAATACAATCAAAAAGCTGATACAATCATCACATTTAAACAACAGTTTGCTCATCAAATATATATATGTATATATATATTTTAAATTAATCTCATTTGATATTATTTTTTTTAAAAACTAGACTTTGATCTTTCATTACATTTCAGCTTTAATCAATAAAATTCAACAAAGACTTAACTTTTGTTAGATATAGAACAAATGGACCATTGGATGTAGGCACCAGGAACCCTCATGACTCCAGCAAGGATAAGATGGATGGATGGAACAAATGTTTGTAACATAATGTGCTTAACTTTTTAAACTAAATTTCTATATAAATTAACTTTTTCTTCTTCTTGGTTTCTATAAAAGTATGCTGGCGTTCTATCATACTGAGATGCACCTGTATAGCTCAGCGAATATAAGTGGAGCAAATGGCCAAATTAATTTCTTGCTTTACTCTTAATAAATTTAAGCTTAATGTCATAAATAGCCTAATCAGGTTAACCGATAATGATGATGCAGTGAAAGGAAAATTATTTTTGCTCCAGGCAAGAGCACATGATTAATTCCAGTCCGTAATGTCAGGTTTGAAGTACGTAAAGTTCACCATACCTAATAAGGGTATTCCCGGAAATTGACATCGTGGATTCGAAAATAAAAGCCAAACCCACGAGCGGTTTTGCTATACCTATTAAAAAGATAAAGCTTTCATACAGCGAGTGCGTTTTGTGTCATTGATTAAATTTGATTTAATAAAAAACACTGCAGCTAGTTAAGAATCATTTTTCAAGAAAGCATTTTTATTTAGAATGCACATCTTTGATTAGAATCATCAATGTTCGAAATTTGCGTTATAAAATAACTATGTAGTATTAGATATCTTGCTACTTTATTTTTTATGCAATGGTAATTATATATATATAGATTCATTTTCACTGCCTTTAATGTCTGTACCTGATGAGAATGATATTAATTACAGTTCTAGACTAAGGGATATACAAGTGAAACTGAAAAGTAAGGTAATAATTTATCATTTCTACTTAGATCAATATAATCTTCAATATCCAAATTTTCCAATTTTTTTATTTTTTTCATTTTTTTGCCTTGTATTTTACATTCATGATGTATGTAATAATGATACTGGGGAACTAATAATCTAATGTATTTTTATTTTATTATTGAAATGCTCCTAATATTCCCCTAAATTAGGAGCAGATTTAGTTAAAACTCTTAAACCTCGAGTGGTTTCTAGAAATGTGCGGTTTATTTTGAACATTTCCACCGGATGTTCGCCATCTGTTGCGTTCACCTTGATGAACTGAGCTGCGGCTCTGGACATTTCGAGGTGAGCACGTTTACTTGTTTTGGGAGCGGAGTTACACACCTGGCGGCGCGAGCTTGTGCGTGACAATCAGCGTGCGCGTGGGCTCCGTGTCGCGCAGAAACGTGCCAACTGAGAAGTGCTTTTACAGCACAAAGATTGGGATTAAAACACACGCAAAGAGACCCAGAGAGGGGGGTAAAAAAACGCGGAGTTCTGCGGACTTGGCTGTGTTTCAAGCAGCACCGAACGGGACCCGAGGTCTCTTTTCCTCGGATTATTTAAACCTGCAGCTTTGACTCTTTCTGCTCTGACTGTGTTCCGGCTTCTGGTCTCCGCTGTGGCTTGTTAATGCAAACCCAGAGAAGTCAGTGCCAGCCGAACCCGAGCAGTGCGGATCCATACGATGCCCCCCTGCTTTCCTTCCCCTTCTCCCCGCTCCTCTTCACCATCTCCATAATTTGTGCTAGAAAATGATTTCCATTTAATTTCTGCCAAGTGGAGACACAGGAGTTGCAGAACGAAAACATATTCCTGTTGGTGTTCATTGTGATTCTGGTCTGGATCTGTTTGGAGAAGGCGTGCGGGAGTCCTGCGTTGAAGCCGCTGCGCGCGTCATTTTCCCCACTCGTGTCCTCAGATTGCTGGTTTTCTGTGGGTGAATTGATCGGGTCTCCTTGCAGAGCGCGTGGAGCAGCTCACCAAGTTTCTTACATGAAATCAGTAAAACAACTTTATTCTCCATTTGTGGAAAGAAACCGGACGTTGACCGGACTCTGGCAGCACTGAAACTGGACTCTAATGAATTTCTAGCGATTTATTTATTTATTTTATTTCTATTTCATTTTGCAAAGACCTCGACAGCGCATTGTCACGCGCCCAGATACACATCTGCCCATTGCGCATCATCCAAGTTGGAGAACCCCGCACCAGCTCACATCCGCAGGCGAAGCTTTGTTTCTCCACTACAGATCCGAAACTACTGGGACGACTGGGATTTTTAAGGTCCGTCCGTTGGGATTTCTTCTACCATGTCAGGTGTGCGGGATTTCAGATGGACTCCCATCATCTGCGCCGCGGTGCTTTCATGTGGTGAGTAAGGAGACGCTCATTTGGTCATTTTTTTTTCTTTTCTCAGTGTCACGGTTGTTTTGCACTAAACGTGATTGTGCAAATTTTCTGTAGCATGCAACTGCAGAGGCAGCTGGTGTTGTGATTGGTCATTGTGGCTTATGACCCCAACAGCCCCCTTCCTCAGATCTCACTCTCTCAGACACAAATCCAGCTTTCATAATCTTGTTTTTGTATTTTTAGAAGGGCCAGCAGGTTTGTTTGCATTTCTTTCAACTTAAGCACACAGAATCAGAGACTATTTTTACTAGTTTAAGTTGATGAGGAAACCATTTGGATAATTATCTCTGCTGGAGTCCACTGGACTGGACTTCTGATCTAAACACCAAGCCACTCCTGGGAGCCAGACTCGGAACATATTAAGCACCTTCTGATTTCCTCCTCTGTCTACGTTGCTACTCCAAGGGCTCTCATGACACTGATAAATAAATATACATGACAATATGTCCTACATGGGCTGAAATATGCTGCACAAAAAGATGTGAGAGGCAACAGAAAACATCCCTCTGCTCTGGAAGTGTCTGGGGACCAGTCTCCTTCCCGCTTCCCTTCAGTGTCCCACTCCTTATTTTTATTGATGCAGCAAAGCAATCCTGTTTCCAGCACTGGGCTGGGTATTGAGTAGTGACACCCCACAGGGTAGTCTGCTCATTTGTGGATCCACAATCAAAATTAGCTGCATGGAGACACAATGCAATTTCCCCTTCCATATATGCACATTTGCTACATAACCAACCCTTGGGAACATTTTTATTTTATGCTTTCCATTTTTACTAAGTCTTGCCTCAATTTCACTATTGTCACACAAAAGACAAGCTTACATGTGCTGAAAGGCATGTTCTGTCCTTGATGGCTGTGTTGAGACTGTTGCTCACTGCAGTGCTGTGTCTGCCCGAATCCCACCCCAACCTGTGGTCAGATTCTGATTAGGTCAATGCAGGAGGACCCACAACAAATGTGCTACTTTTAAAACGTTTAATGCCGACACGGTTCGGTCTGTGGCTGGCTGGGTGGCTTGCAGAAGGTCTTCAGGGAATCCTGGTCCCCAGAAACGTGGGTTTTCTACTCTTGAAACCACATTGCAAGATTAACTTCAGCAGCTGAAACTCCCACCTCCCATTCTATGTAAAGAAACCACAAGAAGTTGTGATTGGTATTTCTAAGGGTGTTTTCACCTGATAGTCTGGGAGACTCTGTTGTATTGGGGACCAAAATTGTAACATCTATGTTCTTTTCAGCTGCTGCGGTTCACTTTCACATTTCTCTGTGTTAAACAAACCAAGGCTTTTGAGCAACTGGTCTCCACTGCCACACTTCCTGTGGTGGCGCTGCAGCAAGAACCACTGAAGGAAACAACATAAAAATCTCTGAAGAAGACACTAAGTGCTACTTCCTTCGTCACAAAAGTGGTGTAGCAACAGATTTTGTTGCTACTTTTGTTGTAGGATTTCTCTCTTGTATTTGGGGGAAAAAAACACAAATAATTTCTCCTGCTAGTTTGTTTGTGTTTTGGTTATTTTGCCCTCTTGTGTCTTCCTTTTCTGGTAATTGGTTCCAGCTGTTTGCCATTTCCTTCATTGACCCTGTGTGTATATAATCTCACCTGTGTCATTGATTCCCCGCTGGATTTTATCATTGTGTAATGCACCACATGGCATCCAAACGGGCACCCAAAGCACGTTGATGCAAGTCTCTCAAATGTACCTGAAAAGTCAGTATTTCTTCCTACACTTGGTGTCAACCTTTCACATTCATAGAGGACAGTTGAGCTTTTCCATTCAATAGGTTCCATTGTTCAAACTCAAATGGTGTGACTATTTCTATTAAAATGTGGTTAAAAAAAGAGAATTTTGCAGTTAGATAGCCACCATTGAACCATAACATCACATCAATAAAAGCATATTTTCCAGTAGGTGTTTGATTCATCTGTGCTTGTATGATACGATTGTAGAGGATCTCATCTGCACAAATCTGATTTATAGATGGCAACAGACATTAATTTCTGTAATAAACATTCAGGGTTGGTGAACGCTGAACGCCCTCTCTAAAAATGTGCTTAAAAATCAATCAAGTCAATCAATCAAGTTCATTTGTATAGCACATTTCAGCATCAAGGCAGTTCAAAGTGTTTTACAACATAAAAACGCAAAAACACTAAGTCATAGAACAGTCAACAATTGAAACATAGCATTTTCTTAAATGTCCTAGTTAAACATGAGACTGTTGATTGTTTCATTTATGATGTTTCAAAAGCAACTCTGAACAGGTAGGTTTTAGTCTAGATTTAAAGGAACTCTGTTTTGGTTGTTTTGCGGTTTTCTGGAAGTTTGTTCCAGATTTATGGTTCATTAAAGCTGAATACTTCTTCTCCATGTTTGGTTCTGGATGCTGAGCAGACCAGAACCAGGGGAGCTGAGAGGTCTGGAAGGTTGGTTCAACAAAAGCATATCTTTGACGTGGTGCTAAAGCGTTCAATGATTTATAAACTAACAGGATTTTAAAGTCTGTGGTGGTATGTGCCATATTCCTGGTTTTAGTGAGAACATGATCAGCAGCGTTCTGTATCAGTCTAATTGATATTTTTACACAGACTTGTAAAGGCACTGTTGCAGTTATCAGTGCAACTAAAGATAAATGAGTTTCTCTAGATCTCACTGGGACATTAATCCTGCAAATGTTCTTCAGGTGAAAGAAGGCTGACTTTGTAACTGTCTTTATGTGGCTCTGTATGTTCAGGTTATCACTACACCCCGATTTCAGGCCTGATCAGCTGTAATAACTGAAGGTGTGCCTTGACCCTAGATTGCTTCTCTTTAGGTCCAAAGACAATCACTTCAGTTTTGTTTCTGTTCAGCAGAAGAAGGTTGTGGCACATCCACATATTCATCTGTTCTGGATGGCATTTTGGTGTTGTTCCACAGAGAATTCAATGAATAGTTGAGGTCCTCTGTACTTTATCTTTCTTGTACTTTAATTCAGCATGTTTGGTTTGCTTTATGCATTGGTTGCAGATTTTTTGCCACATTGTGTCTTTATTCCAAAACAATTACATCCAAACTTGAATCACATTTGACTCAGAACTTGCACACCATGCATTCACGCTCACTTAGTTGAATGTCAAGTTCAGTTTGCACATTGATTCCCAGAATATTTTTCTTATTGGTAATTTATGTATTGATATAAGATAGTTTAGATTTCTTGGCTGCCTGACTTCCTTTTATGATGGTTAATTAGCTGAGTATTTCACTTGTCAGTAATTAGGTTTATAGACACTCACAGACATGAAAGACAGGACTTTTTTTTTCTTGGAGCCCAGCAGAGATTTGTGGGCAAGATTTTATTGTGATTTGTTGCTTTGTAGGTGGAATGTCGGTTGTTTACTTTTTGCCATTCCTGTTCATGTAAAGGTCTGGAGGTCAGAGGCAGCGCAGCGTTCATGGAGCCGATATGAATGAAGATCTGAATGAAGAAGAAGAAATGAATAACCTTCTGGGCCATCTCTAGCTGTAAAATTTATGCATGTGTATGAAATAAGACATAAACCTTTGGACGCTAAAGCAGAGGGGATGTTAATGGGTTTGCACCTCATAATTATTTCCATAATTCTGCTGATCATTTTGCCAATAGACTAATGGATTAATGAAATGTTAAACACCAACCTAGTTTTTTTATTTTTTATTTTTAATCTACAAAAGATTGCTAAAAAGATAAATCTTCCCTCTTTCAGAGAGGGGAGGAAAGCAGTAGCAGCATTGAAATCTTTGGAAATGCTTGAATTAGATTTGGAAAGTTCTGGATTTTCACATAAAGTTCATGAAAGTGCTTGATATTCAAAGTCCAGAGGCTGATGATAAAGTCCATTCTGTTTCATTAAAAGGCTAAAATTGGAAAGCATTATTTATAGTTGAAACCAGACAAGACACCTACAAATTTTTTCTCACTGTTTGAAGTTAAATCAGACTTAATTTTTCTTATTTTAGGTTAGTTAGAATCAGCAAAAGTATTTCTGTTAATTGCCTGAACACTTTGCAAAAACATTTTTTAGATTTTTTTTGTTGTAAATTTCACAGACCAGTTAGGTGTATAGACTGTGTGCAAGAGAGACATTTCCAAACATAAAATGTCGCTATAGTTTCATTTTACTTTGGCTCTGCTGCAGAAAGTGGAATACTAAGATATTCAATTTCTTTTTTAAATTTCATATACTCAATAACAAATCTGAATCTTTTCAGGAGTGAAAAGGAGAAGAAAGAAGTATAAACTCTTATCTGCACACAAAAGAAGAAAATTAGCTGTTCAGCTCAGAAGACTATTGCATATATCAAAACCCCCCAAAATAAACAAAAATAGACAACAAAACCTTATTCCATGCCATATTGCTTCATCGTGTTGATTTTTCAAATCATCTTTCCATTATTTCTGTTCTAAACCATTTTTTATTCAGTTCCTGTGAAGTTGCATTTGCTTTCTCTTTTCACACATCTGTTTTGAATGTTAATGAAGATGTCATATAATATGGAATTGAAACTGTCTTCTTTAGTTCATTTGTATTGTTTTTATTAGTGTGGCACTGGAAAAGTTAGAAAACACCTGAAAATACTTTCATTTTACTGTGAGGAGCAGGGTACACAGCCTGACCAGCAGCTGCACATGCATAAATCAACAGGTTAATCTCCAGATGAGTGAAGCAGAGGCAGCATTCATACATTTAAGAGGCGCGTGAGTCCTTATCTAATATGTAAATTGATCCAGTTTGGTTCATCGCCAGAAGCAAAACGACGAGGCCTGAAACGGCAGAACAAAGAGCTGGACGCGCTCCAGGAAGACGACATTGCGGCTGACCTGGGGTAAATGGATTGAACGGATTACGTCTAACCGTTACATCGGTGGATGTAGTGATGTAAGCGGGCGTGTCTGCCTCTTCGCTCGTGCCGTTTGTCCAGTCATGGATTGAATGTAGCTGGCAACCTTCCCAGCACCAGCGCCGCTCACAGCAGAGACAAAAGCGGCAGTGTGACACACTTCTCCTGATGTACATGAGGAGAAATTAAACCTCTCCTCTGTTTCTGTCTGCTGCAACTTTAAGTTTTTAAGCACAAATGTTCTGTATTTCGCGGCTGGCTTTGGTGCTTTAACACTTTCTGACTGCTAATGAGTTAAAGCTGCTGTTTAGTTATTCTGTCTCGAGGCTGACCACGTCAAGAAGCCGGATTGCTAGCGGTGCACCTGTCACTTTTGTTTGTGTTTGCATTAATGAAGCATATTGTTTTTATATTTAGCTGGCTCTTCACAGTCGGCACATGAAGCGGGACTTTTTTTGCTGTTTGCTTCAGGCTTCAGAAAATAGTAATAAAGAACAAGATGGAGTGCAGAGAAGTGGATACATATATAATCTTCTCCCCGTGCTCAGAGCTAAAGCATATGCGCACATCTCTGTATTTTTAGCTTTGCTATGCTAACGTTTTCAGGTGAGGCTGGATGTTGTTACAACTATGGATGAAAGTTATAAATTAGTGAGTTAATCTGAAGTTGATCTTACCAACCAACTAACAATTAATTGACAAATGGCCACTTTCTTTCTGTATCAAGAGGGCAGGCCTACTTTCCATAACATGAAAGGGCTGCATTTTATATGAATGTAAAAAAAGAAGAGCATTATACACTGAACAAAAATATAAATGTCTCATGTCAAATATAAGGGTTTGATGAACATTTGGGTTATGCAATATATAGAGAAACTCAAAATATATTTTCAGCAATTACTGACCTTCATATTGGCATTGATAACATGGTGGTATGGCCAATTTTAGTGGATTGACAGTCCTTTGAACATGATAGGGGTCAGGTTGAGGAATTTGCCAAACATGCAAATTGACTTCTTTGTGATGGTCTGTTGTTCAGACCAACAGTCTCATCAGCTGTGTGAGTCGCTGGTCTTAGCTTAGTCCCGCAGATGGACGAGCTGGATGTGGTGATCTTGTGCTGGAGTGGACACACATGGCCTCGCCTTCATATCACCACAGTCATTTTTGGTTGAGTTGATGGTTAAATCAACGCTATTCAAGGTGATAACATAAGGAGCTTACTGAATGTTGTACATTTCAAAACAGAACCGCATACAGTGCTCCTTACATTCCACAACGGGCTCCATTTGGTCTGTTTCTTGGCTTTAAGATGATCAGTGGCGCCCTCAACTGTGTGGCAGCCAAACTGCTACACTAAAAGGTTATCAGTTAATCGATTAGATCTAATTAAGTCCATGTAATTATTTGCATAGATCCAACTATTATAGATTTATCTGCTTTTTAATAGTAAAATCGAGCTTCAACTGACCTTTTAAATGCAAAAGTTGGCTTCACTTGAGTTTTATTACTCAAAGCTCTCTCTTCTGTTATATTGTTCTTTATCAGTGATGAAAGGAACCTTTTGTAAAGCACCAGTCACACAGAATGTAGCCTGATGGGCAAGATCTTGAGCTGGAGGACTTTTTTTTTGTTCAGTTGCATGAATTAGTACATTAATTGCTTTGCAGAGCATTATCCATTTTCCCAGCTGAACGTTGTCTGTGGTTTTATGCTTAAAATGTTTAATACCTCGAGGCATTCATGCATTTTGCCTCAAATGCGCAAGGGTCAATGTGCTGAAAAGTACTGCTTTTTGCTTTTCAGCTTGAAAACCCTACATCTTGTAAATATAACAGAATATAGGCTTACCGGATAATACAGGCTTTCTCAACAACCCCCTTTTGGCTCGTTTGGCTTTTTTCCCCCCCACATCTAAGTGAGGCAATTCACAAATAGTGATGTAAAAGATTTCTTTTCGTCTCCTCTAAAAGGACTTTCTCATGTTTTTGTCCGTTTTTTTTCCTTCCCTGAAATCAAAGTTGAACCTGTTCTTTCACAGTAAAACATTGACTGTTGCAGAACATCCTTTTAACTTTAACCCTTATCCTAACCCTATTGTCAAATTTGCCAAAATTGTCACAATACAAGAAAAGGTTGAGTGTTCATCACATAGAACATTAGAAAATTGACGTTTTTTTTTTTTTCAAAAAATCACATTTACAATCAATTATGTTGATCTGTACATAATTGAGTGTACAGTTCACTCAATTGATGTGTACAATTGAGTGATCAATTAAACCCTTAAAGGTATGTTTAATTGAGTTTGAATCACCAAATAACGTAGTGAAACAAACCCTGCTGGATTACTGTGAGAGGGTCTCTTCAGCTGTGAGGAAATGTTTCTTTCCTGAAAGGGAGAGCAATGTTCAGAGTGCTGTTAAATTTTAGGTGTAACTTTTTCCTCCATCTTGTAAGGAAGGAGGAAGTGGAAGTGCACAATCTCAGGGTAACAATCAGTCACTGAGTTACATGGTGGCTGGTTCACAGACAGAAGAAGGGCTCTACCATCCCAGTGTTTGTTGACTCAAAACGGCAGGCACAGTTTTTCCTCAGATGTGTTGCCCTAGTAACCGGATAAATCCACAAATGGCTCCGTGTGAAACCCGTGGGCCGTGATTTCAAAATGAAATGCAGAATTTATTTTGATCTGAAAAACTCTGTCCAATTCCTTTTCTCCTTAGCTCCATGTACAACACCTTTGATGTCGCTGGCTCAGGGTGTGGTTCTCCCTGTTGCTGGTACTACACTTCTTCCTTCCACTCAACTTTTTGTTAATATGTTTGGACACAGAACTTTGCAACAGAAGGCTTCTTTAGTAGTCAACTTTTGTGTCTTCCCCCCTTTATAAAGGGAGTCCTTAACTCTATTCTGTCTAACCAGCAGTCGTCCCCATGTGTGTGCAGCTGATTGACCCGGAGTTGAGACAGTTTAAAACCTCAGGAATTTTTTGCAGGTGTTTTGAGCTAATGATCTGATTAGGGTGTAACTTTTCTGACCTTTTCTGCAGTATTCACTCAATTTTGTTTTTTATGATTTGTAATTAGTAATTATTCTAAATAATGAGTTTCACTTTCAGAGATGACTGGCAAAAAATCTAGCACTTTTATGCAATATTCACTTTAAAAAAAAAGTAGTACTATGTTGCTTTGAAACTTTAGATTTCACTTGCCAGTAAAATCTGTCTCTCTAATAACCTTAATTTTTTAAAATCTTTTTTTCTGTCAACTCGCCTCCAAGTGGATCCAAGCAGTACGGTTCCTGATGTTTGTCATAGATGTGGCCCTTATCCAAGTCATTTTCTCTTTGGCATTCTCCTACAACAACAAAAACAATTATTCAATATTTTCCAACCACAATTCTTCCTCTAAGGTGGTGACTCTCAACTTTTTTCCAGTTTTAATTCTACATTTTGGATATTTTCTCTGTTGATTCCAAACTGACCTTCAGTCTTGCATCTGTTCCACTGGATGCATCTTTCCACATGGTTGTTGCACAAAAGAGAAGCTACTCATTGCATCAATTTGGGCAAAATAACTTTTGCCAGCTGAAAGACGACCATTCTTGGAGTAAGTATCCAGGAGCAGGTTCAGTTTGCTTTGTTAAATTCAGGTGATGACTTCTTTTTCTGTCCAGGGAGTGAATAAAAAAAGAAAACAGACACTTAGACACACAGCTCATGAATCAAAGTTAACAAACACTGGCATAGTTTTGGGTCGTTCACGACCTGATCTGAAACTTTGAGGGTCCAACAAAGTTTCTTGCTTGGGAATAGATTTGCATGGATAACTGCGGAGTATGAATAAGATGTGATTTAATAATCTTGTCTACATCTAAACGCAGAACTTCAGCTAAGCCCTCTTCATCTAGTATGAAAGAAACACTTATTGCTGCTGCAGTATGGAGGTCTCTGTTCACTTGTCACAGTTTTCATGATGTTTTGCTTATAACTGATGTCACATGTTTGAACCTGTGAATATCTTTAATTATGCAGTGGATTATGTGCTCTTCATTTTCATCTTTCACCCCAGTGCACACAGCTTGAACAAAGTGTTGGAACAAGTTGCTTGGTATCTTTTCATTCAATGTGACAACTTCATTTTCACCCGAATGCAATTGATCCAGATCGCCATGGCCAATCTAAATCCTTTTCTTTTTCTCTGTTTTCCATCAGTTCATGTTGGGTAGTTTAGCTCAAAATAAACCAAACGGCTACTTTTATTTAATCTGCTGTTTAAATCGAGACATTTTCTCCATCTATGATGCATGCTATCTTCATTTCTTTCTAAACCATTGTGCTGGAGATGTTCCATTTGTTGCTCACGCCTTCCTTTTTGGAAATACTTGAAAGTAATTTGTCAGAAATAATGCACCACCTGCATGGCTTTCATTGCCTTGAGTGCTGTGTTGTACAAGATAATTAGACTTCACAGGCTAATTATTCATTTGAAGTGGCAGGTGATCGCTTTGCTATTGCATCATGCACATGCAGCAAAATGGATTATCAAGTGTACATAATCTTGTCTTCAATTTGCGACTTAGCATTTACAGAGTTCATGTTTTTTTTAAGCCAAGTAAATAGAAAGTCAAGTTAATTTAATTTCTGTCTACATTAAATTGAAAAAGTGAAGCTTGTTTATCATAGACTCATGTAGTATATTTGGGATTTTTAATTTGTTGTTTTTGATTGCAGCTAGTAAAAACTCGTTACGTTTCTCAGAAAATTAAAATTGAAAACAATTTCAGCTACAGAACTTGAGGCCCTTTTAAAAATGGTTTCAACTGCCTGCTTTAACAGCTAAAACACCAAACGTCCTTCATTTGGAGTTATTTTTCACTCAAGTTTCGATCCAAAAACACTCAAGCACAAATTGGCTGGGATCAACTGGGTCAGTATTCATGAATTCAACTTGCTTTGCAACTTTGTTTTATATGGACTGTAACTCCAAACACAGCAAGTTTGCCTTCTCACATGGCATTTCTGCTATTAGGAGCTGAAATATGTTGGAGCAATGCTACTGTACATTTTACTGCCTAGCATTTGCCAAAGAGCCAATCTAGAAGCATTGCTTATTTTCCTGGTCACTGATTGGCTGAACCCCCCAAGAGTGTAGTACTGACTGTAGATGTTAGTGGTACTGTTCAGATGGTTTCTACGGTATGTATTACTGAATAACAAGGTACATTTGGTGGAACTGTGCATCTGCTGAGAGCAATGCTGGTAAAAGCATTGTTAAAGGGTTAATAGAGGAGCGATATAGTGATGACTTTCTTATGGCGGCAAATAGAGGCCTGATTTCAAGGCATTTTATTGAGAAATAAAATTTCCTTTTTAAGTCATATTCAGTGGCGGCTGGTGGTAATATTTGAAGGGTGGGCTAAAATAAGGGTAAGCCTATATATATATATATATATATATATATATTAAAAAAGTGCAATAAGAGACACATCCTATTTGAAAAATAAGAAGAAATCCATAAAAAAACAGCCATGGAAACAAACCAAAGACCAAGCTTGCTTGGAGCCTCTGCAGTTGTCCAAATGAATTCCCCAATACTCCTGAATACAATCACACTGATAAAATGTGTTTGAATGTGGCCTACCTTATTTAAAGAGACGCTCACTCTGACGACTTTTCTGTGACGCAAAAAGGTTAAATAATTCAGCTCGTTTATGCCATCATAGCTACTCGGCTAAACCAGGCCCATACACACTCGAGCATCCTGATTGGATGAATCCTGTGGCAGTGGGCTAGCCCTGACCAGAATTAGCCCCAATGAGCCGCAAACCGAGGGGGCGTGGCTAGACGCTTGTCAGTCATTTTGAGCTTTGACAGACAGTTACTGAACGGGGCTGACAGAAGATAGCCATTCAGAAAGACCCCAGAATTTTCCCCAGGGGTCACCAGGTTTGTTGAAAATTTAACAAAATGTGACGCATTATTTCTAAAACGTAGTTATTTTTAAGTTGCTTATTTTAACAATGTTATTGTAAATGCCAGAGAGGGCTTAGCCCTATTAGCCCACTTATACTAGCCGCCCCTGGTCATATTTGATAGGTGACATAGTTACTTTATTGTGCTATAAAATGCCACTATATACCTGGACAATACACAGTACTGCCCCTTTAATTAAACAATTCCTTAATATTGATGAAAAGTAAGGCTGCCCAGTGGCGCAGCTGGTAGAGCTGTTGCAACCTTTGATTGCAAAGGTTGCAATCAGCTGGTAGAGCTGTTGCCTTGCAATCGAAGGTTCTGGGTTCGATTCCCGGCCCCGGTCTTTCTGCATGGAGTTTGCATGTTCTACCTGTGCATGCGTGGGTTCTCTCCGGGTACTCCGGCTTCCTCCCACAGTCCAAAAACATGACTGTCAGGTTAGTTGGCCTCTCTAAATTGTCCCTAGGTGTGTGTGTGTGTGTGCATGTTTGTTTGTCTTGAGTGTCTCTGTGTTGCCCTGCGACAGACTGGCGACCTGTCCAGGGTGACCCCGCCTCTCGCCTGAAATGATAGCTGGAGATAGGCTCCAGCAACCATCCCGGCCCCAGTAAGGGACAAGGGTGTAGGAAAATGGATGGATGGATGATGAAAAGTACAAGTTACAAGTGAAATAATCTGGAAAACTGTTGGAAAATGTCTTGATCCACTGGCAGATTAATTCACTTCTAACTAATATGTTCATCAATATTAAGAAATGATCACCTTTAAAACAAGGTATTTAATTAGTTCACTTGAAATAAAACAAAACTAACATATTTGCACTAGAAACTCGATCTAAAATACTTAGTCAGATTTAGTGTTTTTGCAGAGTAGCTCTACCAAAGGGGGCCATTGGGGCATTGCCCTCCTGTAGGGCCATCAGTCTTCAGAAGGTTAGTGAATATACCAGAAAAGATCCTAAATAGAATAACTAAACAAACACATGCGCACACACACACCCACCATATGGACATTGGTACACAGAAAGTGAACTACCTTAGTGAGAAATTTCATCTGGGTCTGACTCTTATCCAGCTTTATTGTCTTGATATCGTGACACCTACTGAGGCCTGCTCCTCTCAATCTATGGCCCTACAAGGGTATAATCATTTCCCTCTAATTCCGGTCATCTCAACCAGGCTATATAGCTCACATTTAATAAGTTGTCTCCCTTGACATTCTGAAGGAGAATGAGCTTTCTGGATGAAGAGCAGCTTGCACTGAAACTGCCCCCGTTAATTTCTCTACGAGGGATACAGTTGGAACAGGAATAGCCATTATGTCCACATATGTAACGCCGACATGAGGGACGGAGGACATTTGCTGGTGCACATGTTTGCTGCCTTTTACACAAGATCGAATGTCTTTAATGGACTGCAACTCACTCTTGAGGTTAAATAAATGTTTAGTTTTCTTTTCCTCTATGTCACAACGACTTTGTTTTTCCTCTGAGGTTATGCTTCTTGTACAACTTTACCAGTGTGTATTTAGCTGCTACACAAAGAAAAACATCAGGAGGAAGAGGCAGCCATGAAATCTGAAAATGGTGAAGCTAACAGATATACTGTGGTAGACCCGGATGTCCAAAGTGAGTCCTGATGTTTTTGTCCTGCACGTTTTACATGTCCTCCCTATAATTGGCTAATTAGTCGATTTCTGAAGAATTTGTAAAAGCTGCTCTGCAGCAGGATCTCTTCTAAAACACAGAGGACACTGACCCTTGAGGAGTGGAGCTGGTTACCACAGATGTAAACCGTTCCGTTGCAGCTCTGGCTGTGCGTTATGAATAGTTTTTAATGCACCATATCTGTTATAATTCCTTCACTGTTGTTTCTTGAAGGCCATACTACAACTGAGCTCTGGGATTTCCTTCTAAATCTCAGAACTTCCTTCTCCATACCATAAAGCATGAAAACTAATCATCTGTGGATGTTTAGGATCACACATAAATCCAGTAGGTTTCATTTGTCAGGCTGGAAAATCTTGAGATATCCACAAAGTCAGAACAGATAAGCCATGTCTGCTAAGGAAGCTTTTCCTCTTCTGCTTTACATATCAGCTGTATTTCCCCAGTGGTGTCTGTGTGAAGGATTTCCCTGAAATCACTGCAGTGGAAACTGAAGAAATATGACCAGATTTTTATCCTCCAGCATGTCTTGCAGTTTGTCTTCCCACTCTGATTTTCCCAGAGCTACAAATCTGCTAAAAGACTCTGGGAATGAACCCTTTCCAGTCTGGCAGCCACTCCTCGGCTTCATCCTCGACTCTCCGACAAACCTCTAATTCTTCTCCTGAACATTGTTGCTCTCAGCTGTGGGATTGCTTTTCCTGCTGCTAGATTTCCACTCCTGCTTCTCGGCGTCAGGCAGACAACATGGACAGCGGCGACGGGGGGAGAGCAAGCTCGACGTTTCTGTGGTTTATCCTAGAAAAGTCAGATGTCTGACTTTTCCAGTCATCTCTGGAGATGATTTGTGACATTTTTCTAATGTTGTTAGATCATGTCACACACGTCTGACTGTAAACACAAACTACGAACTGACCCGTCCTCCCCTGGTGATAACAACACACAAGATTGGTGACTTGGCAGTGCCCTACGTGAAGCAGGGGTCATCCGCGTGTCAACACTGTCTGCAAACACAGCAGTGAATCCACCGACCGTCATTTAAATTCTCAGACGGTGACGTAATCTGGGCTGGAGGGTTTTTTTCATATCAATTAAAGCAGAAATAAGTGAATTATGATAAAATATTGAGCTGCAACTAACGATTATTTTTGTAATGTATAAGAACATTGGCACATTCTGCAGCTTATTCATTGAGACCTTTTTATTCAATGTTAGACATACATTCAAAGATGCAAATTATGAAATCAATTCTTCAATAAATCAATAAAATAACATTTTATTGCCAACATTGCAATAGCAGTATTTCTTTAGTCAACGCTTGATCATTTTTAGCAAAGATGCACCTGCAGCTAAAAAAAATACTTCTAACATAAACATGTGAAAGCTCAGCTCTTTATGCTCAGAGTAGGACTGATCCATTGATTATTTTTTGGATTAACTGATAAATAATTGAACAAAAGCTGTTTTAATATAAGAATTTTGCAGAATTTGAACCAGGTGAAGTTGAAACTGTGAGTGTAATTGTATCACACATATAATTAGCTGGTAGGTCGTTATGCTGACTCATCACATTCTTTATACTCGCATGAAAAGCCATGTAAAGACGGTATGTTAATCAGCTGTGAGCTTATACCATCTGAAACGGCTCAGATTCACTTTATAAATAAACTGAATTCAAACACAAAGTTTATTTTATAACGTCCAAAAAATGCTATTTAAAGATGGTTTCTTCATGACTTCAACAAGTATATTTAGCAAAAAAAGCCCCAAAAAATCCATATTTTGCTGCTTCTTTTCCTGTATTTTGGCCTAGGCTTTACATTTGATTCGAACAGTCCCATATGATGGTCGCTGGTAAAATGCTTCAGTGTAATTTAAACAATTGAAAGGCTCTGTATTAGCACTGTTGGCCAGAGGCAAGCATCTGCTGGGCGGCTGCTGTCTGGAGAAGAGGCTGCTGCCCTCAGAGCAGTGGACTACAGTAAGTGCTGTGAAGTAGCTGAAAATGTGCAGCTTTTGTCGCCCCTTGGCCTTAAAAAAAAACCTCCCTCTGTTCTCTGTGGGAACATGATGGGAATAAAGGGCAAATTATTGTGTTGTAAATGTAAGCGGCTCTCACCTTTCCGTCGTTCAGTCGGAAACGACATTGTTTTAAAATCGAGGGGAGTTTTCCAGTTTGGATACAGGAACTGCGTGAGCCTTTTCCCAGCTGCTGCCATGTTATCATCTCTGCTGGTTAATGTGCTTCAATCTGAGAAAAGGAGAAAAGGTTGAGTGGCAGCTGGTAGAGCAACATTCAAACCGATCTCCATGTTTTCCTCTCCATCCAGTTCATTCAGGCATTGATCCCTGATTAATCCCTTAGTGGGATTAATCAATAATGTATCTGCAGCTGGGTTAATGACTGATTTGATTTTTATTTATTTTTTTCATAATCTTGTATTTGTCACTCAAACAAGTGAAAATGACCAAATAAAAAAAACAAACAAAACTAAACACAACATATACAAAAAACTGAGAGAAAAGAAAAGTTCTTCAAAAAGTCTGAGTGATTTTGATTTTGGCGGGGGTTTTTTTGCTAGAAGGTCACAATGGATCTTCAAAGTTCCAATCTTATTATTAAAAACATTGAACAATATCTGTGAAACAATAAAACTCTGTTTTAACTGCGTGAGGTGGAGTTCTCAAATATAAGTTTAGCATTGCTGTACTCTAAATTAATTAAAATTAAAAAGCTGTTTTTAGTCTGTAATTGTTCACATTTTAAAAACAAACAAAACTTGCTCAACTGGTTAGACTCATGACCTGTTTTGAGTCTTTTAAAAAACACAGTGCACAGTATTATTTTGCTTTTGCAAATACCTAAAGCATGACGTCCAATAAAGAGTCCTGAGTTGTAGGTTTCTTTGTGAAGAAATAAAATGCCCTAATGGCTTTTTAAATGTAAATAAGATCGATGGAGAAAATGAGCTCCACATATAAGCATCGACAAATTTTTAGTAAAATCAAAAGCTCCAATGCTTGTGATGAAAGAGATTAGCTGTTTTGAGCTTGACTTGAGATTGTCGCTTCATGGCGTTCTGAGTCGCCCTGTTGCTGAAATGTGCCATTCAATATAATGGCACATTATATTATATTTACTGAGGGCTTTACTGAGGCCCTCAGTAAAGCCTCCAGAAAGTGGACACAGATTCTCCCATCAATCAAACCTGAAGCCCAACAGGTCTCGGCCCAGGCCAGTTGATGTGAAGCTTCACCTGAACAGATATGTGCCAATTCTGCCTCCAACCAGTCTCCTTTGACGTTTTGTTTGACTGAAGCAGAGATTGCTCCTTCTTTTTTTTGGTTGTGTTTATTTAAGACCATCTCATCACATTGTAGCTACAGTGCTTGTAACACTCTTTGGGACCCCTGGGAAAAATGTGTATAAAGCCTTAAAACAAATTAATCTTTCATTGCAGTGGCATAATATCCCACTCAGAAATGTAGGAAGATCCAGCCTGTATCCTTTTTTTTATTATCATTATTCAGCAAGGGGAAAAAATAAGCCACATTAAGAAAGAGGAGCAGTCAGGCTTCTCATAAAGCATCAGGCAAGGTTAGAGCAGATGGAGACGGGGATCTTGGACTTTTCATTTTGAGTAGTCTTAGATTCAAAAAGGATCAGTCTCTGTAGAAGATGGTTTCAGTTGATGTTCTGTTTACATTTCTGATTGTAAGTCATCTCAAACAGCCAGCGGGCATGGAGATTGCTTGCTTTGGTTGTTAAGGAGACTTGATGACCCCATGATGCTGCGGAAAGTAGCTCATAGCACTCATCAATGGCCAGTGGAGTAAAGACATAGACCTCTGTGTCGTGCAGCATTTTCTCTATAGAAACAGAAAGTCAAGAATCATTAATGAAGCATTCTCAGAGAAGTCGATAAATATAGTGACACAATTGTTAAGTTGCCAACAACTTGACCCTTGTTCAGTCACACTTGTCCACGCCTTCGGTGTCCAATAATTGTGCCGGCGGGAATCTTAATGAACGTCTTCAAATTAAAAGTTGGATTTTCCAATAAGCTTTTGTTGAAGTGATTGTACCTCTGCAGTAAAAAATTAGTTTAGTTTTTTTTTACCCCCCTCAATCTCACCAGGACTGTCAATCTCACCAACTGTTAACCCGGCCAGCTTTGGATTGGCAGTCCAAAGCTGGCCGTTGTTGTTATGGCGCTTTATTTATAGATCCTCTTGACTATTTGTTGTGCAATAATTCACATTCCATATTTTAAACCCTCAATTTAAATCTTTGATTACTGAAAAATGGCTCAAAAAGTAGTGAAACTACTCACCAGATGCTTGACACACATCTGAACACTGCATGAGGCTGAAGGTAGTATTGTGATTGTAGATGCATGTGTTACCTGCCTCAGGATGCTGGGTGGAGCTGTCAGTTCCCATTATTCATCTGTCCAACATGACAAGACATCAACATTTTCCCATCTCATCCCTTTTGTTTTTCCTGTTGCAGTTTGCCCCATGTGAGGAAAACATTCCCACTTTGATCGCCGCTGATTTCTTCTCTCGGCGTTTTTCCAACATTCCTGCAAGCTTCACTGTTCAAAGAGGCTTGAGGAGCCTTAAGTTGTTCAAGCCTCTTTAACTGCGACTTGCTAGAAACTCAGAATGTATTTATTTTTCCTTCTGGAGTTTTCTTCTGCTGATGTGACATGAAACAAAGAAATATGCAAAATGGTTTCTGTGTGTCTTTGTGTCCTTGGAACGTGCCAGATTTTAGCTCTGAAGCCAAAATCGATGGGTTTTTGAAGTGCATACGCCACCGTTTACTGCGTTCAGTCAATAACATAGTCTGGGATTTTTGAGGGTAGGTTGTGCTGATCTGCTGAAAATATAGTTCAAATCTTAGTCATATTGATTTAAACACGGGAAAACAATTGCTTTACAAACGAGGCCACACCACAGCATCGACAGCAGTGGATTTGCCCGACTTCAGTGATCATGTTGTGTGCAAAACCCCAGACTAAAAAAAAGGCGGGAGGGATCTGTTGCTGCTGTTTTCATGTATAATTCAAACACTTACTGCTAGTGACAGAGGGATACTCTCTAAACATTGAAATCCGGAAACAAACAGAGCAAAGCGGCAGAAATAAACACACTTGCATTGTTTGCTTTAGCATTTTTATGATGTTTCTGTTTCTTTGCCAGCAAGCTATTGATTCAGGATATGATCCAGACTGCCTTGGAACATTATCTTTGTTTCATAAAATCAATACTAATTGCATTTGCAGTTAAAAGTATTCAAACTGTTTTTTAAAGTTGGGTCTTGCACATTATTCTTGAAGCTAAGATCCCATTTTAGCCCTTAACGCTCAGTCTAAAAACAGAAGAGCCTCCAGTCTCTTGCTGTTGGAACAATAAATGATTACCTTTTCTATCAAACTCATCTCTAGTGTGCTCCCAACTGGAGTGCAGCTTAATTTTGTTCTACAGAAGCAGCTTTAAAGGCCAGCTCTGAGTACCACAGGCGGATACTGCAAAAAATATTATGGATACACTTATTCCTGCGTAATGGAATAAAAGGTTTTGTCCTGACTTGTCTATTTTTTTTATTTTTTTATTTTTTTACTGCATGCACTTTGGGCCCTGGAGCTTTTACCAAATTGATGAAAGTCCAGTCTGATCAATTCATATATTAGGTTACAAAAGACTTGTGGAGAAAAGAAATCCCTGCTTGTTATTGTAGCCTCTGCTTTGCTATATTAGGACCATGAAACATTTCAATAATTTCACTGAAAGCCCATGAAAAACGATCTAAGGAACACAAAACGGCATCAGGTTATTCATGCGTAGAAGAGCCTGATAGATGTTCTTAAACTTTCTCACATTTTCCACATTACAACTACAAATATTAGCAATTACAAGTCACAGTCACAAGTATTTGAAATTATACTTTCGGATAAACAATGTGTCATTTACAGTTGAAGAGTGCTGAACTGCTTCAAACAAGTATATAAAAATAGTGAATAGATTACAAATGAATAGGATAAATAATTGTCATGACAAACAGTAAATGAGTCAGAGTTCTATCAGCCAAGCAGACTTGTTCTTCTTTTAGTCCGACTACTGAAAAACCCTTTGCATTTGTCAGTTTTGGCTAAATGTGTTCTGTAAATTTCAGTCAATCTTTGTATTAATCAATAAGAGCCATCCAGCCGGTCCTGTTTGTTAGAGGTTGGCTTTTCTCGTATCGTTTATCAATTATTGTGAAAAATTACCTAAGAATTTTGACTTATTGTTGTCTTCATAAATTCTAATTAATGGTGTTCAAATAAAACAAAAACTGACAGCATTGTCGGAAATTTTATTTTTTCTTGTTTCTCCAGTGTTAAAGCATCAATAAATATTACATTTAGAAAATATGGTTAAATACTGTTACTGTGTGTGGTTTAGTGATGCACATCACACCTTTTTTAAGTAACTCTAATCCTGAAACCTGAAGTTGTCTTTAGCTTTTTCTTTAAAAAAGAAGCCATCTTAGCAGTGCTAAGGTGGTTTCCACTGTACATTTTAATTCATACTAACATGCATTTTATGTGTGAACTATTAAAATGGGCAGATTTGCAGTTTTCTGAATTGCTCACTACTTTTTGTTGCTCCATTGCATAAAATTTCAGTAGAATAATTTAAATCTTGCAAGATACTGTAGCTCCAGGCCATGTTGTGATTCTGCAAACATTTCAAAGTCTACAATAAATGCTTCAAAGACTCACACAATGTTCATGAAAAATACATGATTCCCCTTATAGCAAGACATTAACGTAAATGAGTAGCACATGTTCAGAAGCAGCTGAGCAGTTTTGCTCCTATCATCCTGTGGATGTACAGTGAGACCTTTCTCAATTAAGCTACTTAAATTTGTTTGAGATATTGGGGAGATCTCGGGGGCGCACTTTGCAGAAATGGAAACTGGATTGATTTAGCTTCCATTTAACTAACCAGAAAATATACCAATTAGCGAATATGAGAAATATGCTAATCTGAGCTGTAGTGGAAGCAGCTCTGTGTCGTAACTGTTTGTAGCTGGTAGAAAGAAGTGGCACCCTTTGAACTGAAATGTAAAGATCCATATAGTCTTTGCAGAGTTCAAATGTATGTCAAAAGTATTTGTTGGATTCTGTGAATAAGTGTGAAACAGTCATGAACCAGGAAATGTTTAATTCAGAACCATGAAGCTGCAGCACTGAAGATCTTAACAGCTTTTATGGTTTCTTTCATTTGTTTTCATTTGAATTCTTTTCTTATTCAGAAATAAACAACACAGATGCAAAACATGATAATGAATAGCATAGTAATGAGTTCTAAATTTGATTCTCACCTTCAATTAGTTGACCTTGTTAAATGTTTGTTTGAGGGTTTGAAGAAATAGACTAAAGGTTGGAGACAAAGTTAAAGTAAAATTCCTTTCTTCTTGTTTTTCATTTAGTTCCCTTTGCGCTCCTTTTTCCTTCCTTCTTTCCTGTTTTTCATTTAGTTTCCTGCTTATTTCCTTCCTTCCTTACTTGTTTGATTTTCCTGTTTTAAGTTCCATTTTTTTGCAGATTCCATATTTAGCAATCTTTGCCATGAACTCAGCTTTCATATTTTAACTCAGGAAAAGTTAGATGAGATAAAATAATTAAAAATATCAAAATAATATGTGTGCTAAATGGGAAATAAGTAGATGGATTAATAGATTTTTGTATCATTGGTTTTGAGAAAAAAACCTTTCCAGTCTCACACATATATCACAATATCACAACATAATATTTGTTTAAGAGAAACTTAAAGAGAGAAGTTTGAATATTGTTAATGTAGGCTAGTAAGTGTCTGCTTGCCATTTAGTGTTGTAATATAGAGCACCATTCAGTTTTCAGGGTTCCAGCTTTTATTTCTCCGATAAAGCGGCTGTGAGGCAGACGATCCAAACAGATTAGGAAATTGGACCAAAAAACAATAAAGTTTCTTTGTATCTGCTCTTTTGAGCGCCAACCTTAAAGAGGCTTTGAATAATGAATCAGAGGAGATCTCGAAGGAGGCGAAGGAGAAGGGCCTGGCCTACATGCAGGAGCCAATCAGGAGCAGATAAAAGCTCGGAAAATTAAAGGTTTCACACAGACGACTTCACTCTCATTCTGAAATCTGTCTTATCGCCTCATGGAGGTTCAGATAAAAGCGCTAATGTAGGACAGTTAAAATTTTGAAGATTAATTTAGAGTTTACTCATTTGTTGTGTTTCTATTATGCAAATAAAAAGCTCAGTCTGTCACTTTAAAGACATTTAGATCCACTTCAATGTCCTTCTTTAAGCAGCAGTCTGACTGTAAAGTCTTACCGAATCCTGCTGAAATTTTTTTTTTCTTATTCAGAAAACGATTTTCCAAACTCTTCCCAAACATGTTTAAAGCTGCTAGAGAAGAATTTCAGGTGAAATTGAGGTGTCCATCAAAGGCTTTATATTGGAATCATTTCATCAGCTAGGATTGTATCAAACCAGACGTATAGGAGCATGCAGTTCAGATCAGAGTATACTGAAATGACACTACAGCAGTCGGAGGGTTTGGAGCCACAACTTTCACTGAGCTGCTTTTGGTTATTGACAGGCAGCGGATTACTGGAAGGCTTTCTAAACTCGTGTGACCGTTTTGTGGGCGCTACAAATGCCACGACGCGGACGGAATCGCAACATTTAATGAACAAAATGAAACCTAGAGTAAAATGAGGATGGAAGGACATCACTTCAAAAACAAATACAAAATCTTACCAACTACTTTTAGTTGGTCTAGTTTGTAGTGCAAATATCCTAGTTCATTCTAACTTTACATAAAAATGACTTCAAATGACTTTAAAGCAAGAAATTGGAGCTTTTTTAACGCAATAATTATTCGATATTGATAAAAAAAAGTTACTGGTTCTAACGGCAGACTTTCATTGATAACAAGACATTTTTCCTACATAATTTGCAATGGAGGTATCACTTTTTAAAATCAATATTATGGAATCTTCAGTGTTTAAAATCTCTTTCTAGGGTCTTTTAAAAGTTACTTCTAGATAAAAAAGATTTGAACAATAATCACTTCCATGAAATTATAATGTTGAGGAAACCACAATAACCTCAACGCCGGACAGTGTCTGTGTTACCTGCATGTATTACAGCTGTATTTAGCAAACTGCAGAGCTTGGTGCAATAGAGAAAACATCCCAGCATTGGAAATTGAGCTTCTTCTCTTTTGAATTTCATTTAACAGATTCTAGTATTTGTTGTTGGCTCAGTACAGTCAGGCTTACAAATGTGAGCAAGCCTGAACACATTCTTTTTTTTTTTTTTTCTGAATACGAGAGGATTCCCGTCCTCCAGGGGACACTTTTTCCTCTGCACAGGAATGTGGAGGAAAGCAGAGGATGGTGCGGCGTCCTCCCTGCTGCGTGCCTCTGGGGACCACCGGCTTTGTTTTGAATCCACATGTTGCTTCCACATGCACACTGCCTCTCCACTGTTGTGTTTTTCCTGTGCCTGCAGTGATGTTGGCACAGGAACCTAGGTGAAGGTTTTGGTTCACTTCCAAACCCTTCACCTAGCTTAACGCATGGTGGGACGTAGTGACACAGCTCTGAGTCACTGCAACATTAATGCCACGTCACTTTGTAAGATAATAACGACTCATGATGTTCAAGTGTTGGAAACCTTGAGATAAGTTGACTTAAAACATTTGTTGGGTTCATAAGCATTAATTGCAACATTATAATTTCACTCTAGCCTTCAATGTTGCTTTTTTTCTGCTGGGCTAACATGAAGACGTTGGATGAGATTTGAATGTTTTTGGGGAGAAAATCTGCTTGAATTCCAAATTTGCTAAATTCTGATATCCTGTTTTTTCCAGAGAGATTATGTCATTCAAAAAAGTCTGACTTGAAACAAAATCCAGAATGTTGTAAAGAAAATAGAATTGAGTTTACGTATTGAATTTATTGCCACCATTTTTTTTTCTTTTTTTTTGCAGTGGTTTCTCATACTAAATTAAATGTGACTGTAATCAAAATTCTGTGTGAATGGTTTACAGACCCAACGAGACTGAATGCAGACGTTGCACAGCGGTGCGCTGTTTAGATGTAAAAATGGATGACGGCGTCCATTGAACGATTTAAAGTTTATTGAGCTGGAGAATATTTGTGCACTCCTGACTTTTGGGTTTTACCCTTTTGTTTTAAACACATGATAAATTTTAAATTTCTTCCCCATCCTAAAATGTGCTTTATGACATTTAGATGGATCTCTGACTGTCAGTTCAGGTTTCACTCAGTGTTCTTAAAATTCACCCCCTATTACACATTTTTCTCTTTGGACTTCCATTTATACACTTTCAGTTTTATCACTGATGCACTTTTGCTCCCACACACACAAACTAAGGGTGTCATGAACTGACCCCAATCTGTCAAACTGTTGTCGATCCATTCGTTCATCTGCCTTGTCCGTCTGTTGCACGCAGTTGCATTTCCGAGTGGCGCTAATTACCCTGCGGGGGGGTTGCCGCAACATATGTTTGCATGCCACGCATCTTTGACACCACTGACTGGAACTCAAGGAAGCGACATGTCTGAGAATGACTCCTCTGCTGTTTGGAAGAAGGAGGCCGCAGTCGATACCCATTCCTCCTTTTTCTGCCCGTTTCCAACATGTCTTATTCAGTCTCCACCAAACTCATTGATTTTTTTTTTTGAAAAGGGTGAACTGCAAATTTTTTCTCTTTTTTTGTTGTTTTTAGGCTGCAAGTAGTTGAAGTATTGATTTTTTTTTGTTTATTCAGGTTTACATCTTATTTGATGTTTAACCTTCTGACTGTGCTGCTGAAGCTGCTGTTTATGAGGGATGACGAGCAGAGTGGAGTCCAGAAATGGTTTCTTTTTGGGGGATTCTAAGTGTAGTTTGATATATTTTAGTACCTGGAGGAAAAGTAATGAATCTGATTATTGACATGTTTTATTTTCAGGGGGTTCTGGCTAGCACTGTCAGGTTTAGGTGGACCCACTTTAATAGTGATAGGCCACCAAAAACACCTGCAGTACAGTTGTAACCTCAGTTAACTATTTTTCCACATGACTTGATGCATTTGTTGATCTTACTTTCTTGTATTTATTAAGCTGACAATACAGCAACGAAAAAAACTCAATGACATAAAGTTGTGTTAATCAACATAATATTGTCTACAAATGGGATTAAAAAATTCACCCCATTGAGTCTAATTGTAATCCTCTAATTTCACGTGAAGGATGTACAACCGTACATTTTTGAAAAGCAGAAGTGAAGCCTCCTGCACAACCAACAAGAATGCAGCAAGCAGTTTGTGGACAGTAAGATTTATTTCACAGCTCAGCGCTAAAACCAACTGACTGAACATCCTGGTGCTCCGCTTGGGTTGCTAGGTAACAGGACAGTGGCTGTTGATTGTAACTTCATAATCAGGAGGTTTTTGAAATGGCTCATTTTTCAGACACCAAAAACATAAACTTATTGTCAGAATGGCTGGGTGGCTTTTTTAAGAGCTCTTAAAAGCAGTATAAACCCAAGTGGAGATACAAAATATGCAAAATGTGAATTTCGTATAGTAGTTTTCCTTTAAGAACCTACAGTTACGCTAAGAAAATTTCAGAACACCTGGAGAACAGCTGGGATTTAATCCCAACATCTTGTTATTCAGTATTTGTTTGCTGTGCTGCCCCAAGACTAAAAATATGGATTCAAGAAATGGAATCAATATAAATTTAATATAAAATGGAATACAATGAGTGGATCTGGTAGACAGTGGAAGACAGCAGAACATTCCTGCATATTTTCATAGTGACTGTAAGACGCTGTCATGAAGAGAACATTTAAATTTTTGTTGATTTTACTATTTTATATTTGATATATGCGCAAAATGATTTAGCAGACAAATGGCAAAATATGTCCTTTCAATAGAAAAATACCTGTTGTCAATTTGCTTCTCGCGTTTAGATGAGAAGGATTAAAAACGGAATTTTAATCAAAGCTGTTCCTGATTTCTCTCGGAAGGTTTGTTCAGTCTTAGTCGAGATAAATAAAATAAATGAATCTGTAGGTCACAGAAGCACTGAGCAGTAAAACGAGCACCAAATCACGTAGTTTCCACTCGACAGAACGATCAGCTTACCTCTCTCCACCTTCATTCTGTGAAAGAGACTTTTGTTGACAAGATTTACTTGTTTCTGAAAGAGGATAATAAAAATTCAGAATCAGAATCCCGCTGAGCAGTAACAGGCAATCACACAAGCCCACATCATTGTTGTGTTTAGGATGTGTGTGGATCTGACAGCATGATCCGCAATGAATGATGGGTGGTTCAACTTCTCGAAACAAGCTCTCCAACCCCCCTGGGAAATCAGATGAGGTGCAAACTGGGAGGGTGGAGGGGAGGGGGGAATGGAAGGAGTGGAACTGCCATACGATTGCAGTGTGACTGTTGAGGAAGTCATGTCTTATAGCCGCTACTCTGCTGATGTGCTCGCACAAGCCGACGGTGCGGCCGTTCACTGTGGTGGGCGGGGAAGTGACCGAGTGAACCGACCGCGTCACCGGCACAGTTTTAATGAGGATTAAACTGCGAACTCTGCTTCGGATTTAGTGAGGAAGCAGTTGCTGTGGGTTAATCCAGAATTCTGGGTTTTTCTGACCTGGAAACCTGACCCGCTGAACCGAAGGCTTTCTATTAATGCATTACTTTAAGAGCTATAAGTGATGGGCGTGTCGTTATAGTACATGACACTTTTCAGTGTTCAGTTCTCAGTAAAACGACAACTGGTAATCTTAATGAAACTTTGAAAAAGTCATGTCTAACTTCTTAAATGCTGTTTTACCAGTAACTTAAAGGGGATCTTTTCCATAAAATTCACATTTGCTCACTTTTGCACTTCCATGTGTATTTTTACTCTTTTACAAACAGACCAAGCGCATCAAAAACCCACCAAGGTGTTTGTGGTAATAACTTAATGTTGTTGGTGTCTGGGAGATGAGCGACTTTAAAAACTTTCAAAATGTAACATCACAAATCAGTAGGCACTGCCCCTTACCTGGCTCGTTACCTAGCAACCCAATAGGAGCTCCAGCATATTTGGTCAGCTGATCTTACCACTGTACAATGTTTGCAGGAAAAGTCAAGTGTTGTTGATTTACCATCCAGAAACCACTTGCTGCATTCTTGTTGGTTGTGCAGGAGGTTCCAGTTCTGCTTTTCAAAGATGTATGTTTGTATAATTGTGCATCTGTTTGCAGCCATTTTCATGTGTGAATGTAAACATTGAGCTATGGGGCGTGGCCAGCAGTCACTTATTTGGACTTAAAATGACAAGACTCCCTAAAGCAACTCCTTCTGAAAGGAGCTCCACATGGACAGAGCCGAGCAGACTGACATCTCGTTATACAAGAAGGACTTAAAAAAAAAAAAGGAAAAAAAGAATAAACGCAGTGACTGTATCTTTGTGATGTTTTTCTTTTGTCCTCTACCACATTAACATGGCTATAAATAACAGTGTGACTGCAGTGATTTTGAATATAAGATATGAGTTTATAAAAAAACTAAATATTGTGTTCAGTATTTAAATATTGAAAGTTAACTGCAGCACAAAGAAACAAAGAGAACACAAATGATGAGGCTAATTATTGGGGTAAACTTTTTAAACTATAATTTTTATACAGAAAAACTTCAGACTCCAATTTTCCTCCTTTGTGGCCAATATGACAAACAAAACTGCTCATCCTTTATTCAGCTTGTCAGTGCTTTACCCAATAATTAGATTTTCTTTTATAGTGGGATATAATGCAGACATTTCAATGATGCTTGCTATATTTCAATTACATGCAGTGCATTTTGTTCTATTTTCTAAATGGGAAAGCAAAATTAAAGATCTGTTTGATAGATTTGGTTTTGCAGACTCTAATTGTTGGATGTGACGGGGTGTTGATGCATAAATCTCTATGTATTTTCCAGCTGTCTGGTCATTTCCATCTAAAGTCTATAAGCATATTTTACACTTTAATCATTATTTTCTGTCCTTATTTGCAGCCAGCTGTCCCATCACCTGATGCTAACTGCTGCAAATTAGCCTAATTATTTGCTAAATGCAAATAACCAAATCATTTGGAAGACTTTCATGCATCTGCAGGAAGTCTCTCTGGGATTTCTTACCATTCGGTTAACCATCTGTCCCGGCTGATTTTCAGCAGCGGAGCTCCAGACTTTTAGTCTTACTAAAATTACATTTTCCTCCTTTAGGGGCTTTGATTTTATTTGAAACTTAGTAAGAATATGTTAGACTTTCATATTTCTGAAGGGTGTAAAAAGGGTTTTCTATCAGCACGAGTTCCTTCTAAAATAATCCTAATCATTTAGAGTACAAGTTAAATCCAATTTTCTGCAACCAGCGCTAGCTAGTTAGAGTTTCTTTGGTCAGATTAATGGTCTCTGTGACCTTGTACATCCTCCTGTTAGTTCAGCAATAACAGAGGCATGCCACCCACTGTGACTCAGTGCTCTTCATTACCTTATTTCACATCCTTCCACCCTGGGAGAAACATCCATCATGACTTGACGTTTCCATTCTCTTACTGCCGTTTAGAGGAGCAAAGGTTGAAGAGGCAAGAGGTCGCATGAAGGAGACATGATTGAGGACATGTAGGAGCATCTCGTAGTCCAGATTAGTGAGATCCTTCATTTAGCTACAACCAAACTGGATCTGTATTGACGTGAAGTCAAGCAGACTTGTGACCTGTTGCTGCAGATGCATAATTTGTTAGAAATTATCAGGAATTCGCTAAAGGAATGCTGCTGTTGCATTTTGGGCAATAAAATATTTATTTAAAAGTTTAATTGAATTATTTATTTGAAATGTCTCTGTATTCTTAATAAGCTTATGCTGAAGAGGTTCAACAAAAAATAAGCAATACCAAATTTTTTATCCGATTTAATAGTCTGAATAATTGACTACTAAGATAATTGTTAGCTGCAGCCCTAATGTGCCGTTTACTACCTGGCCGTTCTTTAATAGGAGATAGGTATGACATCATCTCCAGGGAGGTATATAGATGTATTGATTGGTCCAGTGTCGCATGCGGGCTTCCAACTTGAGACGTCTGCATTACATCCTACCATTGTTGTAATGCAGACCTTTATGATTTTGCACTTTCCAGATTCACCAGATCATTAAAAGAAACAGCCAAATCATTGAGAACTTGTTCATTGAAGAACATATAGCAACATGAAATAGAAAAATAAACTTCTGAATTCCAAAAAGGCAAACAGTGAAGGGCAAGAATGACCTCAGACTTTAAGGATTCTGGATTGAGAGCTGGTCCATTGTCCAGAACTTTGCTGAAGTAATGAAATGTCATCTCTAAGTGTGATTTGAGAGGCTGGTGTTCTGCATTTTTTAGACTCAACAGCCCTGATTCCATGTGTTGGTTGAAGAAAGGTGTCTGTGACAGAACTCTGCTTGTTGCAGTACAACTTTTCTTAGCCACTGAACTTTTGCCCCCTTACAACGACACATTTTAGCTTCAAATTTTATGAAATAGTTTAACATAAAGTAGTGCAAAGCTGTAAAAGATACTACAAGTGCTTTGCAAAAACAATCTTGAGATTCACTGATGCACAGTTCAGAGGCTGTTCTTTTTCTTCCTAAATATGTCCTTTTTATTAGCAGTGCACTGATTGCAATTTTTTGGCCAATCTTGATTTTTTTATTTCTTTTTTTGTCTGAAAAGTCACTGAATATAGCAACAAACTCGCTAAGTTTGCATCAGTGGACAGATGTGAGCTGGTGGGCGGGTCTGTCAGTCAAACCTCTAACAGCAGAGTAAAAGTGGACAGGAGCTGTTCTTCAGAGTTTTGCTGAGTTAGATAAGATCGGTTTGTCATAACTATCAGCCAATCGGCTTAAGTTAAGCAAGTGGTGCCAACTTATGGGTGAACTCCTTTTGAACATAATGTCATCCTTGCAACAATCCCTCTGTTGTTTCACCTAAGCCAGTTGCAATAGGCAATAAATCAATTCATCTCATGATCAATTAAAAAATGCTTGATAATTTTTATTTGCATGATTGTTCATTTTTCTCTGGACTTTGTTTCTACCAAAGGCTGGATGATTATAGTCTGGTGCCTTAAAGAGCAGATTTTGTTTACGGAGACTTCAGTATCCATTCTGTTTGTGGCTTTGGTTTATTTGTTTTGGATACTTAAAATCCAAAATGTTAAATGTTAATTAGAAATAACAACTTATCGATCTTTGAGAGGGTGTACTTACATTCTTATGTCATTACCATTTTGTTATTTGAAAATGTCCTTGAAACATTAATATTATTGTTTATCGCAATAACTTCTGGGACATTTTATCATCCAGCAAAATTTGTTAGTGACAGACAAGACATCATTAGGACAGAAGACGGTGGCTGCTGTTTTCTCTGAAAAGGTAACGGGAAAGTTTGGGAGTAAAAAGTTCTCCTAACATGTCTTTGAAACCCAGCGTTGGCGTGTATGGGGTGATTTTTTTTCCAGATGGGACGGCGTGCCAGAGGCAGAGTGTTTGGATGTGATTTAGCTGTGAAGTTTAGCTCCTGCAGGCTGAGTGGTGGCAGCTTGTCATAGATCATCAGTGTGTGTTGTTTGATGAAACAGAGGAAAAAAACAGTTATGTTGATTTTACATCTTCTGTTATGATCTGAGAAACTCTCGTGATGGTTATTTATACTGTGATAAAGTTCGATGTCCATTTTAAAAGGGAACATTTGGTATAAACCACATCTATTGAGGATTTTTAATGGGGAATAAATAACATGAACTTAATCTGCAGTCTTAAGCATGTCTTCTAAACATGGACTCAGAAATAAATGATCTTATTATGATAAACTACTAATTAGTGCACCTGAGTTTGTGACTGCCAGCTTTAATTACCTCCCACAGGTCCCATAACTCTCTCTGATATGCATGATGGGATTCATCAAGTGCCAGCTTTAAAGACTTTGCACCATAGTATAATATTCAAACACAGATCCATGTGAATCATAAAACTAGGTTGAAGCTATTTCCCCAGAGAAATCTAAAGGTTATTCTGAAGCAAGTGTGGCATTTTTGTTTATATGCCGCGTGCATGAGATGATAAAGTTCAGTGGAAGTGATTTAATTTATCGCTAAATGCTGATTAACTGTTCCTATAGTTTAAACACATTTACCTAAAAGTATGTGGTATTAGATTGACATGCAATTTGGTGCTAATAAGTTAAAATTATTATTTAATAATAAATTAAATAATAATTTGATGTCGATTTGTAAAAGCAATACCAACGAGATGCTCAGTTTTTCTCATTTTAATGGTTTGATGTAAACTTCTTATAATAATACAGTTTTATTATTGTATTTAAAACAAATTTTAAAAAGTAACCTGTCTTTAATATTCCGTCATGATCAAGTAACTGTAGCAGAACATTTCCAGGAAATAGATAAAGCAAAATATGCACATCTAGTCTCTTCTGACAAGCTAAATATAAGCAATGTTGTTGCTTATTTTGCACAAAAAAATTTTTTTTTCTTCTAAATACTCCTTTTCATACAACACTGTAGTTTTAATCAACATGTTAATTTTTAACTGTACAAGAAGGAAATAAACAAAACAAAACAAAACAAAAAAAACTACCAATGTTTGGTTTTAACAAGTTTTACTGTTCAGTATAAAAATCCACATCCCAGTAAATTATTTGCACAGACTAAGCAGTCTTGATTAAATGCTACTTAGTGAGTTAATAAACTGAACTTTGGAAATTGTTTTGAGACTTAAAACAAAATAAAATAGACATTTTCAATAACCTTAACTCTTAAGGTGTTATAAATGTCTCTTTTTGTTCTGTTTTTGACAAAATAGAGAAACGCTGCTCTCTAGAATTAAAATATTTTGCTTGAAAGAGATGCTTCACATCCAATCTTAGAAGTACCCTATTCCCTGAGGAAAGATGTTCAGAATGTTCTTGTGAATTTTTCCCAGCAGCACTCGTAGCTTTCACCCTCAGGATATAAAACCCAAACACAAGCTGAACAGTCTCATATAAGCAGCTAAGTGCATTGAGGGGAGCAGAGACCTTTTTTATATGTAGATTAAATGAGACTAAACGACGTTCAGAAGAGCAGGACTAAACACAGAGGAGACAGCTGCTTAAACCAAGAAGGGAGACGGTTATAGACGAGTAAAAGTCCTTTAAGCAACACTGTAAACACAAGAAATGGTCTGAGAACAGACGCAGAGGGATGGAGGACATGCAGAAGGATTTGTCAGTGGAGCAGATTTGATTTCAGGCTGAAGGTCAAACAAAACTAAACAGATTTCTGATATTGTTGGAGCAAATTTCTCAGATTTCATACATTTAAACAAAATTATTAAATTGAACATTTTTCGTTAAATGTTTTGTCCAGAAGTTGTTTCACAACCCCAGTCAGGTGTTGCAAAACATTTGAAAAGGTAATATTTTGCTAATCTTTAGTCGACCTCGTCACTGTTGTTTAATATGAAATACTATCACAAAACATATTAATAGCAGTAATAAATGTCATCATAGAATAGTGAATTAAAACCGTCCTTCTTTTAGTTTCGTTTCTGCTTCTGGAAAAAAATGTGAAAATTAGCTTTGACAATGCTTGAAAAGTACTTGAATTTTTACAAACTATGTAAAATTAAAATCACTATTTTCATGGGGCAACTTTAGAAATATTTGCAAGGAATTTTAACTCCATTAAACCTCTTTGAAAATCTACGTAAAGAAGAAAACGGATGTGAAGAAAATGAGCGCGTCACAGCCGTTTCACAAACACTGTGTGATTAGTGATCTTCCAGGAATCCATTAGCAGGAATCTGTTGTAAAGTTTACAAGTGAAGGTCAGGTTCAAACGTAATCAGCGAACAGATACGGAGTTTAAGCAGCAAATGGGAGACGCCACATTGGTCATGTCTGATTACTGCTAAAAGGGAGGGTGGAAGGGCGGCCAGTGACATTTGATCCACATTTTGATTGGCAGACTGACTGCTGATCCACTGTTGCTCCATCTGGTTGCTAATCCCTTCAATATAAGTAGGTATTAGACTGTTTAGTTTATACACAACTGCTATAAACTGGGGATGGGGCTTGGAACGCCTTTCAGCTCTCTGTTGTGTCTATTTAACAAAAATAAATCCTCTCCTCCAAGAGACTACAACTCCCTTTTGTTGCTGCCTTAAAATGAAATCTATTTCCTGAAAGTTCTGAGACGACAGAATGTGATTTCTATGCTTCTCTTTCAGAAACAATGACTTGCCTTGAAACCTTTAATGGTGTTAAAATGTTGCAATCTGTCAAGTTTTCTCAAAAGTGGACAGTCTGACAAGAAAAGAGACGTAGTTTGTCTGAGTTGATGTGCAGCTTGCATTTCCAGTTGAAACCAGAAATTTACATCCATAGGCCTGTGACCCTGAGGAATAAATTCATTAATAAATTAAAATGAGTGCAATAATTTTTATTTGGACAACAGAGATATAAAAGAAGCATTTCACACCCAGTACAAAGTACTTAGTTTGCAGCACTGGGACTGTTTTCCCAGTCTAAGCTGAGTGATTGTTATTTTTTTGAAATGTAATTCTGGTGACTGAGATTTATAGCTGACTGCAGCCATGCACACCCCAAACTTTACCTCTAGTGTCAAGCAGGCAGGCGCACACTTAACTTTTTATATTGCACTATTAAATCTTAATGACTTTTATGCAACATGAAAAGGAATATTTGCTTTATCTCAATACATTTTCTTGACTTGTCGTTGAAGCAGGAGCAAATGAAACCCTTAATGATTAGTGAGTGATTATACATTCTTCAGGAATCCTTCATGAAAGATTACCTTTAATAACTGCAGTAATTGAAACCATCGATTAAAATTTTTTAAAAAAGTATCAAGTAAATTGAATAATGTAAGCCCTGAAGAGACCGTTTCAATTAAAAGTAAATTCACCTGGGTGGGCTCCACTCAATCAGGTGCTTTAATTAGGACGATATCCTCTGCAGCCCCTGGGAAAACGTCTCAGGATTTATTATCGCACAGTAATAAATGAATTGTTGTTGCTTGCTATTTGGCGTCTTTACAACCGTATCTGCAGAAGGAGAAGATAATGGAGGATTTACAATCATATTTTGTATTACTAAAAGGTAAAAAGTGTTGGGTGGATTAAATCTAGGAACAGAATAGAAACAAATGTTTTGAATCAAAAAGATCTTGTGATGTTGTTGTTTTGATCAACCTCTAAACACAAGTTGATGTGAATCAGCACATTTTTTTATATGCTACAAGTTTGTTTGGTTTTTAGTATTGGCTTGAAAACACAAATGATCTAAAACCCCTTCAATTAGTCATTGTGAATGTAAATCAGCCTGACTATAATTACTTTTACTTCACTCATATATTTACGTGTGCGATTCTTTTGTAGATAGTTTGCATGTTCGCCAAAGACCTTGACATGAGGCAGCATCACAACGTAACCTTCCTGGAAATTAATAAAGTTACATTAATGATTTCCAAGCAGTATCTTGTTACAAAAGTCTTAAAACCGCTTAATAGGTTTATTGTTCTATTAGAAAGCTAAAAGTAAAACTACTCTTTTAAAATATTTTTGTTTGGTTTCTAAATGTTTTAATGTTAGAGTTTCCATAAGTTTTTATTGTAAAGGCAGTAAAAGTTATGTTGTGGGTTTGTGGCTGATTCCAGGTTGCAGATTGTGCTAAGCTTAAAGCATTTAATCAGGTTTGGATTTTTTAATACGGCGGCCCGGAAGGATCAGCAAAATGCAAAAAACTATAACATAACAAATGTCACAATGGAAGTTATGCAAATGTTATGATAACTCTGCTAGATCACTTCTGTTTTAGCTTTTGCTGTTGCGCAGTGGCTTTTTCATTTTGTTGGCCCTTTGGGGCCACTGTACTTTAATTACAAAATAGCTAGATGGTCCTTCTTCCCTTTTGGTGCCACAATCTGCAGTGTTTCCATCAATATTTTCTATGCACTTTTGTGAGGATCACATTTGAAAAGACTGATGAAAACAGCAAATTTCAAAATAACTTTTTCAATTTTGCAATTTCAGTTGTGTGGGATGTTATTTCCATTTTGTTTATCATTTTTGGTAATTGTTTTAATTTATTTGGGATATTTAAAGTAATTTTCAGTTCCAATGTTTAAGTTTAAGTGTTTTTTACAAATTAAAGTTTATTGATTTTTGAAAGGGTGAAATTACATTATCATGGCATTATTATATTACTTAAAATGTAATTATTTCCACAACCATCAGTGATGTGCACGTGGATCAAGTTATCATCCGACGAGGCTTCAAGGTGCTTTACATGCATGAAATGACTTAATATATAATTAAACCCCCGTCGATAAATATGGCTTCATATGATCAGTTGAAAAGGCCACTAAATGAAAAACATTGTCTGAGTTGTAGACGGAGACGGTCAAAGTGAAACTCTAACATCATAGACTTGTCTGGCCTGAAAGGAGCCAAGGGTTTTTCACTGCAGTTAGATTTTAGATGACTATTTTGTATATTTTTGCTTTGAGTCTTTGTTGAAGTAGAACTTGCAGAGCTTGTTGCCTGTTTGTTTCAGCCCAATCTGCAAACCCTTACTAATATTCCTTTTTCATTTTGCAGTTTTGAAATTGATGGTTGCATAAATTTCCAACATGGAACAATGCGTTCTCTGTTCATTTGCTGAAAGACTTTCTGGAAATGAGATTTTTTTTTATTTCCACAAGGGTTCATCATGGAAGGAACCCTTTGATCCAGTTCTAATTACAAAAAGGAAAAGTGTGTCCATCTGTTACAGCTCTGCTTTAACTTCATACATCAGGAATAATCCCGTGTGAATCTGAATGTCACAGGGCAGTTTGATTCTGTGGCTCGGTTACAATCACAAATCTGTGACACGGCAGCGCTGTGAAAACCACCCCACACATTTTCTCTGTAGCATAATCACATTTGTTACTCAGTTAATATATCCTTCAACATGCATGTTGTGAATGCATGAGTCACAATTCTGGTCGTGCTTTTGATGCCAAAGTGTTGGTCAGATATTTTTAAAGTACTGCAAAGGTCCAATACTTTTTGAGTCTTTGAACACATTTATTTTGACATCAAAGCCTTCAGACCAGCGTGTTTTGTCTCCCTAAAATGTTGCTCTGTGTTTTTTTATTTTTTCAAACCCACTTCTGCTGTTTTTGAACTCGCATCGCATCGATCGATGTGGCACACTCTTCACCATTACATTTGGTGAGTCAGACAACTTCAGATAAAGACCTGCTCTTCAAATCATTACTGAAGAAATGCTCTTTTGTATTTCTTTTAAGCTTAAGGGTCAAATATGTGTGTATATAAGTGAAGACGCAGCACTCGACTAGACCACTGAGAATATTAGGCACATCACATAATTCAGTTCAATTGAAAAATACTGTATTAACCCCACAGGGAAATGAAATGTTGCAACTCATGTTGGTCAAGGTTTTTCAAAAGGTTGCTGTAAATGCTGATGGTGGTTAGCAGGAAGCCCTGTTGGGAGTAGCAAGCCAGAGAAACACAACTTATTCAAATGGAGTGTTTTGTAGTTTGGACTAACTGACAGTTTTGCCTATTTTTCGCTGTTTGAGCGTAAGGATTAATATATTTTTTTGTAGTTCCATTTTGTTTACAGAGAATTCCAAATTAGTTTTTGAGTTTTTCATTTATTCATTTTGATTAAATCTCAAAGCTTGAGTAATTGATAAATATTACATGCACTTGAAAAGAGGCCATTTGCTAAAAGAAAAACACTCAGAGGAGTCATTAAGCCAAAACTTGACAGATATATATTTAGCTCTTAAGATACAAAAAACGCCTTTGTCTTTAAGTATGTTCTACCAAGTTTATCCGATTAATATAACTACTAAAATAATTTAATTGCAGCTCTGTTTTGGATATATAAGAGGTCAAGTTCCAGTGAATTAAAGTTGATTGATTTTTGAGAGGATGTACTTGTATTATTATGCTATTATCATATTACATGAAAATGGTCTCAAATTGACAAAGTTATAGCAATAATTTTGGGGACAATTTATCATCCAGCAAAATTTGTAATGGTGACGGGCCAATCAATAATTTCAAATTCAGTGGGGGAAGATGTCATTATTTCACGGGGGTGGAGGGTTTGTGACAATAAGGGGCTGAAAACAAAGTCACAGGATTTTCATTAAGCTTCTCCGACAATAAGAGCCAATATGGTCACTTACATGTTTTTTGTTGAAAATCTGAAATCAACTCGCCATATAACTATGCTTTAGCATGAAAGCAATCAGTAAAACACTGTAGGAACTGACTGATGAAATTTGTCAGCATGCAGATAAAAGCTCCTTTGATTTGATAAGATAATATTTAAGCAAACGACTTTTATCTTGAAGGTTCTATTTATGCATCCATTTAGAGGTTAGAGGGCCACGTTAAAAGCTTTAGCAGGCCGGATTTGGCCCTCGGGCCTCGAGTTTGACACATGTTGCAGACGCTTCACTGTTGCGTCTCCAGTAAAAAGACGACATGGTATCCAGGCAGCATCAGCAGCCTAAGTAGAACTCATTTCTGGATGCAAGACGTACTTGAAGTACATCTCTTAATCTTGTGACAGCAGTCTAAAGTCACTCCCTCCCCTCTGATGATTAATATGAATCAAATCCCCCACCTCACAATGAGAAATGTGTCTGAGCCGCTTCTCTGCTTTCTGCCGCTGCTTTTATGCCCCCCCTCTCTCTCTGAAATCCTCTGTACCTCGGTATCCCTCCCACCTCTCACCCTGCAGTCAGTGACTGTCCTAGATTTATAACCCCCCTCTTCCCCTACATGCTTCCCCACTCAGTCATTCAGCCACTTAAGCTACTTCTTGTGTTCTCCCACACTCTTCACTGATGATTTGCTTGAGCTGTATGCTGCTAATCCAAACACAATTGCAAATCAGGGGGACGGGGATAAAACAAATGTGGGTGATATTTGTTTCATTGTTTTTCTAAAAAGTGTCTATTAAAATCATTAATACCTCCCATTTATGAACAAAGCACTAGCATATCAAACACCGACACCATGTGATTTCTGAATGTTCTCAAACGATATGGCAGCTAAAAACATTGAAACAAATTAGGGCTGCAGCCAGCAATTATTTTAGTTATTGATTAATCTATTAGTTATTCTGACGATTAATTAATTAATCCAATAACACAGTTTGCACATTCTGGAGATGTTTTAAGTCTCTTCATACAATATTTGAACTACATTAAATGTGCAAAGAAATGATTATTTTTAAAAATATGTTATTGCCTAAAATGCAATAAGAGAGTATTCCTTTAGTGAACATCTAAACATTAGCATCTGCAGCTCAGAAGATTCTTCGGACAATACTTCTAAACTCAGCCCTTTCTGCTTGACTGTAGGTCTGATCTGCTCATAAGTCTTGGATTAACCAATTAAAAACTAAATAGTGAAAGGTTCCTAATAAGTGATTTTTTTTAAAAAATAGAATTTGAACCAGGGGAAGCAAAACCTTTGCCACTTGATTCTGGTTAGAACATGTTTACAAAGTTCTTTTTTTCTTTAAATGCAAAGTTTATATGCTTGTGTGCAGTTTAAGCTTTATTTCTGCTCTGTAATTGAGATTTTGTGATTCTGTGTAGTCCAGTTGGCAATTAATCAATTACTAAATTAGTTGACAATTATTTTAAAATGGCCTCAAAACAACAATATTATTTTTTATTGCAATAACTTCATAATGATTTATCATCTGGCAAAATGTATTATCGCGACAGAGCTATGGAGAAGTGTCTGTAAAGTTGCTAAACATGGCAACAAAGTCTCTAAGTGTCAACAGTGCTCTTTTCATCCTGGCCACTGCCCTGCTCACCATTTCCACTCACCCCCACACTTGGCCACGCCCCTCAGCGTATTTTGGCTCATTTTGCTGGAATTTTTCAAGATTGGTCAGAAGTGGTGTTATGCTTTCACCATGGGCTAGACAGTTTAACATGCGCCTTGTTCCTCATCTAAGTTTTGTGTGTCTGGTTTCTGTTGGCGTGTGATTTCTGGTGGAATGTGGTTACTTTTGAATGCTCTAAAATTGTAAGTGGTTGAAAAGCCACATTTCCCAGTTTGCACACTGACTCATGTTGTAATTCTGAAGATTCTTAAAGCTCAGTGATACATTTGTGAGCCGTCTTCGAGGTTCAGCCTCTTGCTTCTGCTGTGACTCAGTAAATCCACCTATAAGCTCAACAGAAAATGATATTTATCAAGTGAAAAGCCTTTGGTCTGTGAAGAAATGTGCAAACCATAAATCATGTAACAGAACAGTTTTTCAGAACAACTCCCTCTCCGCTCTGCGCCCCATGACAACAAGCTCCTCAGTTCGCTTTGAGCTGTGTTTAGTGGTGACAGTCATTATTTAAATATTACTTAGCTGTCTCGACTTGTGCTTCTCTCAGTCTGTTACGGGCAGAGCTGGCGAACACGGCTGATGCTCTTCTTGCAAATCCGTCTGGATTTTTGTCGTCCACATGCCAAATAAAAGTAAAAACTCTAAAGTTGACATTACTTATAGCCCTTTCCTTCTCAGTAAAGACTATCTGGTATTTAGGTCAGATTCTTGCAGACTGACACTTTTCGCTGGTTAAAACCTCATAATCTTGGAGATAAATCTGCTTACATTTTTTTCTTTAATTCAGGTCTTTTGAATGAAAAGGCTCAAATGCATACAAATGTTTGTTTGTTTGACTTATCCCAGATTAACGGTGGAAGCAGGAGGAAGGAGATTTAACCCCGCTGTTTAAATTTGCTGTTTGCAACAAGACGCACAATGATTAAATGTGAACTTTTTGGTAATCCTCAGAGGCTTTATTTAAAATAAATACCGGGCAGCATGTTGACTTTGTACACAGAACATTGTTGGTTGATTGAAAATTGTACCTTTTGGATATTGTTTGTAGACTTCTAATTGCCTGTTTTAAATGTTCAAACACCAAATATACTTTAATATGGATTCATTTCAGTGGAAACCATTTTAGGGCTGCAGCAGAAGCTAACATCTGCAGTCCTCTTTATTTCCATTCTTGGAGGTCTGAGCCAATCAGCATCAACAAAAATAAATGCTGCTTTGCAAGTGCCAGCCAATAAATAGTACGTAGTATGAGTAGGACTGCGCAGAGGTATTTCAACTTCCAAAGTCCAAATATTTTTTAGATCATTTGGATATGATCTACTTAAAAATTATTTGATTTATTTTTTTGAGTTACATTCCACAGAATATATTTTATTTAATTTATTTATAAATCTTTTGGCCATTCCCTAGATGTTGCATCCAACTTTTCAATGCCCAAACATCCTTCCTGGATCTGTGCCAGAATTAATGTTAATATGTCAGTGAGTCATTTTGCACTGATATTTAAATCTTTTGCTTTTGCTTTCTCAGCCATAAAGTTATTTAGTTTTAATGGCTGCTTCCCCTCAGGATCCCCCAATCTGCCGGCATAAAACATCCAATTAGGCGTTGATTGGCAGCTACCTGCATGTTATATTTGTTCCAGCCTCTGCTATTTTCAATTACAAACAGAGAAATGCTCCTTTCACCACTGGAAAGATTATTCAGTCATTAAGTTGCGTTGCTGTGAAGCATTGAGTGGCTCTCATTTGCTGAGCTGTCACTCATCTGTCGTTTATGGTACTAGAAGTTGGGTTTCTGGTTGAAATGTTATTTTTTGTCGTCTTCTGTGACTTTGATTCAGAATAAACGTTACCTTGAACGTGTTTGATATTCAAACTGCACAGTTTTATAATAAAGTGCAATCTAACATTTCATTAAAAGTTTAAATTTAAAATTGAAACCAGATATTTTCATATTGGGCTTCCCAGTGGCGCAGCTGGTAGACCTGTTGCCTTGCAGCAAGACGGCTCTGGGTTCGATTCCCGGCCCCGGTCTTTCTGCATGGAGTTTGCATGTTCTCCCGGTGCATAATGGGTTCTCTCCGGGTACTCCGGCTTCCTCCCACAGTCCAAAAACTGTCTGACTGTCAGGTTAATGGGCCTCTCTAAATTGTCCCTAGGTGTGAGTGTGTGTGTGCATGTTTGTTTGTCCTGTGTGTCTCTGTGTTGCCCTGCGACAGACTGGCGACCTGTCCAGGGTGACCCCGCCTCTCGCCCGAAACGATAGCTGGAGATAGGCACCAGCACCCCTGCCGACCCCAGTAAGGGACAAGGGTGTAGGAAGATGGATGGATGGATATTTTCATATTCTGAATAAAAAGCTACATTATTTTCTCATTATCTGAACTGAAATCAGACTAAACTTTTATGGGTTTAAGGTTAGTTAGAATGAACAAAATTACCTCTGTTTGCCAAATACCAGAAAACCTGGCTAAAGCACTTTTTTGATATTTTTTTTGTAACTTTTTGAATGTTGTGGTTAATCATTAATTTTGAGCAGGAAGGTTGTTTATTTTAACACAATTTGTTTTGATTCTTTCCTTGCAACCAATATTTAATATTTCTTAATGGCTCAATAATTTGGTGATCTCTGTATTTGAAATATAGCTTGGCTTATATTTTATATGTTAAACACTGTTGTTGAAATTGGGGGATTATTTGTAAAATTGTAACAAAATTGAAACCGTGTAATTATTAGTTCATTTTCAAGCTTTCATACGTTTTTTTTCTCCCAAAGTTTGGTGCTGGAAAAGTTTGAAAACTTACCTAGAAAATCCTTGAAGGTGCTTAAATTTTTACTGTGGGGGAAAGTGTACAAAGTCTCTCCTCAAGCACTTGAAATAATTTTTCTTTTTCCTTTTTTAAAATTTTTTTTAAAATAAATTCCCCTTGGAAGTCTGACAATAGGTGCCAGGCAGCATCTGGCGTTAATGAAAGCAACCTAACGTGATTGTGATTGTACGGTGGGCTGCAAATGGAAAAGGGGAAACGGGTTAATTAGCAGAATCTGAGAACAGCCAGCAGTGGAACATGATTTAGCACGGTTAAACAGGCACGGTGAAGCATGTTCTCCAGGCTTGCTGTGGGGAGTTCGACACGCTGTCCCGTGTTGTGAAACAGAAACCTATCTCAAGAGGCCAGGCCGTTCGCTCCTTTGAAGCTGCGTTTGGATTCAGGGACTCCAGCTTGCATCAAGAACTGAGATTATACATTAAAGTCACGCCTGAACTGATGAGCTGGACTTGCTTTGCTTTAGTGGAATACATTATCTATGAGTGAGACTCTTTGAAAGCACAGGATAACAGTCTTGTTTCGCTCTTTAATGCGCCTGAGCGGTGTTAACTTCTTACCGTGTTGGTATATTTTTAGATGCGCTTGTCACTCACTTTTACAGATTAATACATAGTCTGTCATCTGCCATTTGCTAAAATGGGTGAGGATGAGGGTAGAAGTTGATGAGAAACCGCTTAAATCGAAATATGGACATAATCTGAGGGACTGACTGACCTTTTGCCATCTGCATTAAAGACTGGCTGTTATATTCAAACGGAAACACATTTTCCTGACATAAAGACACATTTATTTTTATTTGCAAGCATCTTAAAAAATCCTCTTTGGAAGTGATGAATAGTAAAACAGATGTCTACTTAGATGTGGAGTCTTTATTGAATCTGCTGATGAAATCCTTTGTTTTCATTTTCTACAAAGACTTGTAAGACTCTCACATTATTTCCATGGTGATGGAGTTGGGTGGGTGGAGAGAAATGTATAACATTAAAGTAAAATGAATCGTTCATCCTTGAGCGTTCAGGCCTGATTCACTACAGCATTGCACCCTTTGTACCGTCGGCACAAAGAACGCCTCAGACTGAGCTGCCAAACAAGTAGCGTTATCTACACTTAATGTTGGCATTATGAATGCATACATTATAACGTATAAGGACCACATGAACTTAATGTTGGCATTATGAATGCATACATTATAACGTATAAGGACCACATGAACTCGTAGTGACACTGAAGATCAGTGTTTGACACACATGAAGAGTTTGGTATCTTCATTCTGTAGAGCCAATAGAACTCAAATATCTCTGTATTTATTCGTCTGTTTATTTGGAGAAAGCAACACTGATGGTGGTGATTATTCGAGAAAGCATAAATGATTTTCCCCATCTTATAGTTTATAACGGCATCATGTGGCCACGGGAATAAAGTTGAATGAGAATAAAATAAATACGAGAATACAGTTGTAGTATTATGACTTTATTCTCAAAATATTACAACTTTATCCTCATGTCATTTTGACTTTATGTTAGCAATTCTATGACTTCATTCTCATAATTTTATCACTTTATTCCAGTATTGTTTTATTTTAATGCGGCTGTAATACTGCGCCGTATGTTTCTTCTGATTCTTTCTGACTTTGGTTTTCAACTTCATTCATTTGCCCTTTGATCCGCCTGCTTTGTTTTAGTTAGAAATCATATTTAAATTGTGAGGCAACAAGAATCTGATTCAATCCATCTGCTGTACTTTAAAGGTGTGCTTACACTGGTTTATTGGTTCTATTTGCATTGTTTTTTTAAACTAACCTGGCTATAACTAGCTTTGAATCTGTAATGATGCCCATTCATCCTGATTCCTGCTCATTAAACCGCCTCGGTTTCTGTCACGTTTATCCTTGAAGTGACAGGAGTGTTGTTAATATTATTTGGCATTCTGTTATTAGAATAAAATGAGTTTTTCTGACAGACGTACATGTAAACATCCCACTTTACTCGCGGCGGTAAACTTCACGCCTCGCTTCATCTCACTGCTGCCAACTTGGCAGCTTTGTCCTGGATTTTGTGAAATCGCTTAATTTGGGAAAAACCTGAGCGGGAATTTGACCATATTTTTATTTTGGTCTTGAAAAGACACATCATTAACTATTTTTTAAATTATAATATGTGACAAACAGCCAGCCTGTGATATTGAGTGTACTTTTTATAGGCCTACATTTCTACTTTAGAGTGATGGAGAGGCACAAGCAGCAGCACCTGTTGTTTCCAGGGAGCAGCTGCAGCTCAGGAGGAAGAATAATCGTCTATCTATGGAAAAGAAAAGTAGCAGGAAGTGGTATGTATGAATGTGGTTTGCATTGCAAATAGCACTCCATTGACCTGGACCTAAAAAATGTACATTCAAGAAAACATGCATGAAGCTTGAATGGATAATTAAAACCTATCTATATTAGTCAGGCTGAATCTCTGGATCCCTGAAATTACGGATTAATGTATGAAATGTTAAACTTGTTGCATATGGGATGGTGCTAAATATGGCTACTTATTGGAAAACAGAGGTTCAAGTTGTACTGAACATACCTGCTGTTCGGATATAGAATGCTATACAGATTAACAGCATGATCATTTGACTTATTGGATCTATTTGTACTACACGAGGCATACACAGTCTTATTTTCTTTGAATTTATGATAAATATTATATAAAAATTATAACAATTCTGATTTTAATCTCAAAATTCTGACATTTTCCTTGGAATTTTCTTTTTTCCACTGGCCCTAATCCTCTTCTCTTTATGCAGCGTCTTCTGCATAAACATGATGCATTTAAATGCAGTTTGATCTGAAACTTGTTGCTGTTCTGAATAATGATTACATCGACTCCAGTTTACAAAAATCCACCAGCGAGAAATGTGCTTCCTGTAATGAAGGAGGCGGCCATGCCACATACGGAGTTAATGTTTACCTCTCTAATGCTACATGATGCTAAGAGCTTCATGGATTACCAAAGCGGCGTGAAGCTTCAGCTCTAAGCTCGATGGCATATTGAAGTGCAGAGACATCAGAATGAAGAGCAACTGTGAAGCCGCATTGGCCTACTTTAAGGATGTCATCCATGTTTAATGTGCCAGGCCCCCTGCTGTTTGTGGAGGCAGAAGGGGCCACTTGCTTTTGTCATCATGTCATTTGTTTTTTTTTGTTTTTTGTTTTTTTGAACATTTTTGGAGAATAATGCATGAGGAGAAACGTGACGATGACAGGTTCTCAGTCGGAGCTGGAACTTCCTTTACTCACATCTCCAGCGGCTGTCATCACTGCAGCTTCCACGACTTCCGCTTGTGTCTGGAGATAGAGGAGAACAACACTGAAACATTTCCTAATTAATGCATTCATTTGCTTAATTAGTAACCATCGGTGTAAGTGGTTGGGGTGACTGTACATACTGATTATGGAAGAACATCTGCTCGTTGTTAATCAGGATGTTGTTGTAGGAAAGAGAAAACATAAATAAATGCTAATTTATTCATATTAACAACATACAGCAGGAAAGGCGACTCGCATAGGTCGTCTATGTAAATAAATGTTTCTTAAATAAAATCAGTTGTTACAACTAATCATCGATCCCTTTCAGAATAGATTTAGCATGACTTGGGTAGCACAACCTTTAAAAAAATCAGCATCTACATTAAGTTATATCGATAAATTAAGTGCATGGTAACTAACAGTTCAAAGTAACCCATCAACATTATACTGACATTAGAAAGAGGCTTTCATTTGTATATGTAGACAATGATGCATCAGCAGCTGCTACTTGTGACAAGATGAGTCCAGACAGCTGCCTGTAATGACGACAGACCTCCAGCTATCTTAGTTGGTGACTTAAAACCTTAATGAGTAAATATCAACCAAAACCGAAAGATCTTGGGTAAAACACTCACTGGCCACTTTACTAGAGATCCTATTCAACTGATTGCTAACACAAATAGTGAATCAGTCAATAAAACAAGCAACGCTCCCAGTAAATGGACCTGATTTACTGGGATTTTTATGTGCAACTACCCCTCAGGTTTATAGAGTCTGGCAAGAAAATTAAAGTATCCATTAAGCAGCACAAGTATGTCACGAATTCTTTTGTCAGAGGAGAATGGGCCGTCTGCTTGGAGGTTATAGAAGGGTAATGTTGGCATAATAAAAACTCCTGACACTGAAGGTATGGAGAATACGATCTCTAAACATGCAACATGTCAAAGTTTGAAGTAGCAGGAGATCACACCGGACGCCCTTCCTTCCAGGATAGGAAGCTGTGGATATAATGAAGGAAAGATGGATGATAACAAAATGGGGAGTAAAAAACATCACCTGATTCAATTGGATTTGATCAGATGTTGGGGTCAGAATTGGTCTAAACAAATTTTTCACTTCATCTTGTGTCCTTCGAGTTGTTGCTGACCATGTGATAAAGGCTTTTTCAAACATTGTGGTTTATGGTATGGCTGCCTCAAACCAGTTCTGAGATGTGTGCTGTTGTGTGAGACCAATGTAAGCAGTTCTCTAAGTTGTATCTTTGGAGCTATTTCTTCTTTTTTGAAATATAATAAGTTTTGCAGGGAATGTTTAGTGATGATTACTATAATTGTTAGGAATATATAAGCTGGTTGTCATTATTCAGTTTTAATGCTGTTTAAGGGATAATTCTTTGTTCATTTGTTGTTTGTTATTTGAACCACAAATCTCATTTCCAATGCATCTGGTCCATCTAAAGGTGACCTATTATGTTTCCTTACACAGGTTAGAATAGATCTTTGTGCTATAAATCTATTGTATAGCCCATACACCGTGTAAGGTTGGTATATAAAAGATGTTCATTACATTTCTTGCACAAATGTATTCTTAGATGATGAAACTTCAGTCTGGTCAGATCAGAAAACTTAGAGCTCCTGTAAAAATGAACCTATTTAGGGCCTCTTGTCAAATAATCTGCTACTGGACACGTCCCCCAATTCAATGTTTATATTCGCACGCGAAAATGGCTGCAAACATATGCACAATTATACAACTGTACATCTTTGGCGACAACCAACAACAATGTAGAGAGTGGTTTCTGGATGTTAAATCATCAACAACCTTTGTCTTGTCCAGCAGTCATTGTACAGCACATACAGCAGTAAACCCAGCTGGGTTGCTAGGTAACGGGCTGTGGTTGCTAGGTGTGAGGCAGTGTCTGCTGATTTGTGACTTTGCATTCAGAAAGTTTTTGAAACTGGTCATTTTCCAAACACCAAAAAACAGCTGGGTGTTTTTGAGCTATTGAGCTGTTTTAAGAAGCAGTAAAAACCCAAATGGAAGTAAGAAAACTTGAAATAAGTTTTGCATAATGGGTTCCCTTTATGTACATGCTCACCATTAATTGACAGCATAATTGCTGAGTCACTAGCAGCTCCCGGTGTGTAATGTTGGTAGGTCTGTGTACTTTTAAATCACTAGTTCATTTGAATATTATAATTTTGTTAATTATTTTTGCTTAATAGTAGGTTAATGAGTGTAAGACACTTTAGCTTTAAGAGTTCACTTCCTCATCTACCAAACCATAAAGAGATATGCAAGTCTGCTTGAAGAGAACCATGATTGTAATTTTCACTATTTTTCAATAAAGAAGACAAAATAGCATGATGAGTTTTGTGTCCTGACCGACACCCAGTGGCGATCGTCAAATTGTACAGTGGGGCCTGTTATTTAGTTTCTCCATTACCAGCCATGTCCATCCATTTAGGATCACAGTGTTCTCATCCTGTTACGGCTCCTTCCACGACGATAATGGACCCTGCTATAAACCTCAGATCATCTCAAACTGCTTTCTTCACATGATGATAAAATCCCTGTCAGCATCCACAGTCACCAGCTCTCCATCCAGCAGTTCAATGATTCAAATTCTGTAGAAAAACAAAATCTCCTCCTTAGTAGCTTTTGCTATCCAGTTATTAATCCATTCATTTAGTTTGGGCAGAATGGGCTGAGGTTTTCATATGTTAAAAGTATGTTTTAGCTGCATCCTTTGTTACAAAAAATCAAGCATACACTAACAGAAAGTTTTTGCATTTTAAATTTGTTTTATATTTAAAAAGAATGAAATTATTTATTTACATTTTTACTGTATTTCTAATACTGTATAAAATTGCTTATGTGGTTAAGTGAGAAATCTGGCAAATGTTCAAATTTTTTCAAATGAATAATCAATTAATAGCTATAATAAGGAATAGAATAATCAATTCTGAATGCAAATCAAAATGTGCTGAATGGTCCTACTGATCTTTGTTGGTAAAAAGTGTGATCCGTTGCTTCAGTGTAAACTCACTGATACATATTTCTGCAGCTCTGAATTGTGACAGAAAACTCGTTTAATTTCCTGCTTCCGGCCGTTATTGACACTTAGCCTTGTTAATGCCGCTATTTGTTTCTTCTGTCCAGCTAAATATAATGAATATTGAACTCCTGTTGCAAGTTTTGTCAAAGATTTTCTTAAACCAAATGACTTTATTCCCCAGGCAAATAAAGAAATATTAACATGTGCTCTGAACAGCTATGGCCTGACAGCTTACTCTGTTGTATCAAATGGCTGACCACGAGCGCTATTCCCCAGCTAGAGGGAAGAGATGAATGGGATCTTTTTAAAATGCTGACATTTTCAGGTGATAAATTCTCCCGACAGAACCACAGAAGACATTATCCAACTGCTTTGACAGAATCGCGCACGAATTCATGCAGGTATGGACCTAAATGTCACATGGCAATCTCCTCTCTGAAGTCTAGTCATTCTTTAACATCTATTTATAGCACATTTAAGAAACACTTAATGACACGAGATGGATCATATTGGATCTGTCTGGATCTGATTGGTTCCGTCTGGAAAGAAGGACCTTCAAATTGTTTTTATATGTGAAAAATGTCTGAACAAGTTTTCATTTAAGAGACTCTACAGTCATCTGTATTAACTTAACTCACTCGGATAATCCAGCAAATAATCAACAAATTAGCCAAATGATCAATAAAAGAATGCTTACTTATTTAAAAAACGAATTGAAACATTATTTATCTTTTTTATGTATTTATTATATTTATAAAAAAATACAGAGGTGCTTAAATAAAAAATCTGCTGAATATGGCAATTTGTTGGGGGGCTGCATAACTAGTTGCTGCCCTAATCTGTCTCGTGTGAGACTGTTGGGACATAGTGAGTTTTATAGAAACATGTTTTTCGTTTGTTTTTTTACTTTTACATGTTTGTTACAAGTGACTTACTGTTGCCGTTGGTAACTTAGATTATTGAGATGCCTTAAAAAGGTTCTTTCTGAAAGGAGCTCAAAGTTTTCTGGTCTGACCAGACTGAGATCTCATCATCTAAAACATGTTTACATTTGCGATGATGGGACAGAAAAGGCATGTTTCATGCATGTTTCCAAATTACCGGTTGGTGTCTGTTTAGTGTCTAACAGTTGCTGGGAACATTTTAAAGAGCAAGATGTAATTATTCAGTGAAAGAAGAGGGAGACAGCTTCTCTTCTCATTTAACGGCAAAACTTGTTCAGGTGACCAACATCAAAGGTCAGAGCTCCGTCTGCATCTCGTTAGTATCGATCGTTCTGCACATGCCAAATCCATTGACCACTGTTTGGTCTTTTTCTCTTCCAAGTTTCTTGTTGTAATCCTGGACCTGTCTGCTGCACGTTGCCAAAGACGCTGGCATGTCTTTTATGTGGATATTCAATTTTAGGGAGTTTATAAAGACATAAAAATCTTTTGCTTGAAAGATATTTAGTTGCTTATACTCGTGAATTGGGAAAATCAGTTTTACTTATCTAGCGGCAGTGAGAATTTAATAATTTGTCTCCAGGATTCCTTCAAACTGTCACCGCCTTATGATCTTTGCTACCAAACTGCTGTAATTAAGCTGTCTGTGCCGCAGGGTCATTGATTCAACATGTTCACAGAAACCCACATCTGGCGTCGCTAACCACGTTTCTATTGATCAGTTTTGCTCAAACTGTGCTCAGAAGATTTCTCAGGTGATGGAAAACAAAACAATTGCATCACTGAACAAGCTCCCAATATGAGCCAATATTGGGAGCCAATATTAGCTGTTGATAAGCAATTTTAGATTATTTAAGAGCACTTTGGAGCTGGAAGGTACAGACAAAAGGTCAGACACTGCAAAAAGGAGAAATGGTACTTAATTTTTCTCAGAGCTGAAATGAAAGGGCAGGTTTTTGCTTATTTTTCTAGTAGCTGCAGTCCTGATTGGGGAAAATAACATTTAGTAATCATGTCTTCTATCAAATAAACTGATTGGTGTGCTTTATGCCAATTAAACCTCGAGGTTGTGCCTGTCATATTAGTCCAGGTCTAGAGCATATGATCTAACAAAATAATCAAGATTTTTTCCTGTTTTTGACATAGTCTGTAATAAACATTCATTCTTTCTTTTGTCCAGTGATGCTCTGCAAAAACACAAAACCTTACCAAGTATGTTTGGTCTAGTTTCCAGTAGAAATAGTACACTTGAAATAAGACTAAGCTAATGTTAATCTTAACATTTACTTAACATCAAGTAAATGTTAAACAATGTTTTGATTTATTGTTTTGACTTTAAACAATAAGTCAGAGCGATTATTGACTTATTGTTTTATTGTTGTGAAAGAGTTTGAACAGACCACATCTACAGGTTACTATGCTGTTAGCTTGCCTGAAATCTCTTAAAAAAGTCACTGGCAGCCAATGGCATGACAAGTAGCATGATGCCTTGGTATTTCAGCTTTCCAAAGCAGCATTTTCCTTTTTCACATTTTTGCGTACTTATTGTCATTGTTTGGGAAATTGTAATCATATAATTACAGGAAAAGGAATACGTTTTTTTCGGCCCAACACTTGAAGTTAACACTCTAGAGATTCTACTTTCCTATTGATGTTTTAGTTCATGTTTTATCCTCATAAGTATTTTTCTGGTTGAGGAACAGATTCAATATCTGCTCCCTCGTCCTAGTTGTCCAGTAATACGGCCCAGTGCTGGTAACTGGTGATGTTTGGTGTTTCACCAGCAGTTAGAAGTCAGCTTTGCTGCCGTCCTTCACTGCCAAATCTACAAATATGGACATGGTGTTTATGCTCTTTATTCTACACTGTCAAATTATGATAATATATTAGAGAGGGAAATGAAGATAGGGAGTAAAGGATGGCACAAACAGAGATTTTCTGCTGTTAAAGATTTCAATTTTCCACACCAGAGGAGTATGGTTCCACATGAAAGAGGATGAAAATACTTCAAGGAGGAAATCATAGTCAAATCATTTCTAAGCCTTGAGCTTTGAGTACATTTTGCACAATGCACATTTTCAAGCATAAGCATGTGAGGTTAATTTTAAAGTATTTTGAGTCGCCAAATAACCATTCAGAAAAGACTGATTAGAAAGAAAGATGGATGCCACACAAGCTACATCATTTCACCCTTCAAATCTGTCATTTTGGGTTGAAATTCTGATCTGTTGTCAACTTCTAGCTCCTACCTCATGTTCTCCCTCTGCTGCTCTCTTTCAAATATTATCAAATTCAAAACCTTAACACTGCAGCACACAGCTTCAAAGAGACCCACAGCTCCAGGGCCTGGTCTCCTTCCTCCATGCTGGTGCAGGCTGGGCTGTTTTTCTGGCCAACGCTCTGGTCATCAATCCTCCTACTGTCGACTTCTCTCTGGCTCATTGGTCTTAAAATGAATGATGTACTGATTTCAGTGTTGAGTGATTGTCTTTGCACTTGCAGTGCCTATAAAAAGTATTCACCCCCTTGGACGTTTTACCCTTTTTTTATTGATTTTACTCATCAATCATGATCAACTTTGTTTTTTTTAATTACAAAAGAAACTATTTAATGTCAAAGTGAAAACTAATGTCTACAATTTGATGGCAATTAAATAGAAATATGCCTCATAGGATAAGTGATTTCATAAATATTCACCCCTTTAAAGTGACTGACCTAATTCAGCAGTGGCCCTGAACGGGCCATGGAGTTCAGGTAAATCCATCACCAAGTTTTGGAAGGAATATTTAAATCTCCATCGATCAGGCTGTCCTCACAAGCTTGGATCAACAGCAAAGTCTTGCAGTTTGAGTCAACATTTTAGTCCGTTTAATATGCTAATATTTCATGGGTTTCTTGCAACAATATGCTATTTTGCTTGTTTTAGTTTTTATCCAAACACCATCACTAAAAGTTATTCAAAATTCTGTATAAAAATGACCTTCGTAATGTGTCCTTGCTTAGTGCTAAATTCACTTTCTTCTTTTCAATAATTTTTTATTGAAAAGAAAAAAACTGGTCAAAAAGATTTGTGCTTCTCTCAAAATATGTAAATATGGTTGAAAATTAAAAAGTCAAAGGCCATCTCGTACAAAACAGAAAATATGTCTGCATGATTTAAAAGTTCTTGGTGTGATTAAATTTGTGCTTTAGAAGTGTAACCATAGTTGAAGTTTTAAGGTATTTTCACACCTGACGCCTCGGTATGCTCTGTGCGATTGGAGACCAAAACTGAAACATTTGTTGCATTTTCAGCTTATACTGTCCACACCCTCTGAGCAACCTGTCCCATCCCTCGCCTGTGGTATCACTGAACATTTGTTTTGGTTGTATTTACCCAGAATGCCCTGTGCAGTGGTCCATAGGCCACTTTTGGAGCAGTTTCCATTCCATTGGTGTTCCCATATGCATTCAAAATGCACTAAAGTTCTCTTCAACCAAAACAAAATCTGGGTTTGTAGGCAGACCAGAATTCACTGCTTTGGTCTGCATCAGAGTTCACACCTCCTCGAATGAAATGGATTTTCTAACCAGCTTGATTGAAGTGGACTAAAGAGGAATGGTGTGAACGCACACTTAGTGTTTTAGTTTTGATGGATTTTTGACACCATTTATAACAAAGTCACAAAGTCTGGCCAACCCGAAGTAGCCAGGAAAAATGTCCACCATTTAGTGACTTGTATGAACCTATTGCATGTTTCATTGAATTTCTTTGGTGTGTTGATTTTCAGGTTTCCCCACTGCGGCTCCTCTCCTCCTTTATAATGCAACTTACTTTGTGGTTAATGACTTTGATGTCCATTAAACTTGGCAGGCAAGGAAAACAATTGAAAGAAGTAACTGAATTATCTCATCAGTTTGTTATTACCCCTCCAACATGGGGCGCTTAAAATATGATTAATTTGATTAAAACTTAAGTCAAACGTCTTCTGTGATTAACTGATGGATCAATTAATCATTGGGAGTCTCGTATCAGGCTGAATATTCTCATTTGAGTCTGTGACTGTGCTCCTCTGCAGGTCTGATCTCTGTTCTTTTTTGGATTGTTCTTAAGGTGGCATGTTCTGTTTTTTTTGTCATTATCAAATACAACGTGACATCAGATTTGTATAGCAAAAGAGGCATATTCATTGCTAATTTATGAGCAATTCACATTTCATATTCCCATTTCTCAAGTCAGAGAAGGTTTTGTAAGAGCTGCATGTGCCTTGACAAAAACAGTGTGTCCCTATGATGGGGCATTGGCAGATGGAAACAAAACTGTAAGTCAAGTGATGTAAATGAAAAGGAGCTAAACTTCCTTCCTCATGTAGTTTTAACCAGTTGTACCCTGTTGAAACTCTTCCTTAAAGGATCAAATAAGTAGTTGAGTGGCAAGTCATTATGCAGCTTCTCACTGGCTGATTGATTTATTACATAAATTATATGGCAATCTTCTTATGCCTAGAACAGGTCGTGATGCCGTTTTATGAGTACATGCCATTTCTATCAGGCTTGAACATTGGACACCAGTTGCTTGGGTTTTGTTGCAGGTTTGTCCTTCAATTAGAATCCAAGAGGTTTTCAGGTTAAGTTGAAACTTAACAGAACTGATTGTGTTGCACTAGGAACATCTCACCCAGTCAGGATTTACTAAGAACTGACAAATTAATGACTGTAAGCTTCACCTTTCTAATTACTTTCTACAATCCCCAATCAACTCTGCCTCTGCACATTTTTCAGAGCATGACTCACTGCTTTCACCTCCAAAGTACAGAAAACCATCAAATGTTAACTTTTTCTTTCTTACATCAATAAAATATTGTGAAAAGTTGATGGTTGATCATAAGATGGTTGGATAAATTTTCTCTATTTACAAAGTTTTGTCACTTTGAAGTACTTTTATGAGGCTATATAGAGAGAATAATGGCGAGGACAAATCTTTATACCTTAAACCGAGGCAATCAAGTGCCTTTGTGTCTTGATCATAATCTGATGGAGAGCAGAATGGATAAATTGGCACTGTGTCTGCAGAACGCCTTAAGTGCTCTGGTGTCTCGCATTGACTGTCATGTTAAACGTTCTTGACCAGTGATGGCTGCTTGGTTGGCAGGTGAACAACTGATCTTTTCCTGGTCAGTGAACACACCCTACTGGAGCATTGTGAGGTTACATTACTCTATGTAAATGTTGTGATTCAGGAAAGAAAACTCAAAGTTGTTAAGATGTTAAAATTGTCAGAGGAAGCACAAAAGCGTGAGTGTTGGTTGTTCATCCAGGCTGCTCTGACAGAGAGCCAAGGTTGAGCAGGTGCTGAGGATTTTGCTTCTTCACCATTTTGTAGTTTTGCATTTCTGGTCATTTCATATCACATCTTTGGGTCTGAAAACGAGCCGTCTGCCTGTATAGAGACAAACTATCTTACCACCAGATATCTGGTGAAATAAACGTGATCTCCTCTTCATCTGTTCGGTCCTCATCTTCGTCTCCTCTTCTCTGCATTGCCTTCTATCAAAAGGACCTGGTTCAAACGGAAAAGGCTGGACGTTTCTCATTGTGCATAAAATGACTGATCTGACTGGATGGGCCGAGTACTTCATACATAATGTTCTCAGGATGCTTTACAGTGCAAAACAGCGTAGTCATGGATCCCTTTAAAGAGATATTTAAATATTTTGTGTGCTTTTAATTTTTGTTCCCTTTTCAAAAATCATGAATAATCAAGACTGATGACAGGAAGTGTTCTGTTAACATTAACTGAACTACTCTGTTTACTGCAGAGATAAAAGCAGCAAACTTTTGATGACCACACTAACAGCAACAATGTTGCGGTGGAAACTCCTGGTATATGATATTACCATTATATCACCTAAACCCACTCTGCAGCTTTCTTCTTTACTGCACTCCGATCCATTACTGAAGAGTGTCGGCAGCAGAACATGTTATCCTGTTATAAAGTATGAGCTTTATCTGTTATCTGCTGTAGTAAAATGTGCTGTGTTTGAGAGTAAACAGTGTTGGGCTAGCGGATGTGGGAGAACAGAATTGCTTATTTGAAGAGAGGGGAAAAAAAGGGCAGTTGTCTCATCTATTTGTTGGCAAGCGATGCAGGTTTTCAGCATTCTCTTTGCAATAAATCAGGTTCTCCGGTGCATTTGTCGTCATTTGGTTGGAAAGCCTTTTAATCCTGCTTTCCCAGTCTGTTAATGTTTGTTGTCAGAGCAGATATCACTTGACTTTGTTTGTCTTGGAAGGAAAAAGCCTGGCGCTCCACTGGTGGATAATTCTTGCTTCCGATCAGATGAATTTGAAAAAAAAACAAACCCTGTCTTCCTGGCTCATGGCTGCTTATCACACAACAGGTGTCCCGTATTTATTATTTGTGCTATTTGCCAGCTTGAAGACCGGTGCCCATGTTGTAGCATCAGTGAGATTTTCTCCTACCTTAGGTTTGGAAAGAAAAGGAAAGTGCATGTTGCATACAAATCCCCCTGCAGAAGTCTCCGCCATCACGCCTCAGGGTTATGACTGAACGATGACACCCTAATGTTCCTTGACTGCCATGCTGAGATCATGCATGGATTTCATTTTTGTTATTTTTTATCTAGCACTAACAGTAGACGAATGCCTCTGCTTGTTGTCTTCGTCGTATTCAAGCCTTTTGCCATGTTATTTCAAAGAGATCTGCTGGTGTCCCTTTATTTGTCGTAGCAAGTATCTGGAGGTCATCCTGCTGTGATTCTGAGCGAACTCTTGCCTCAGGACATGTGGAATTACAGTTATCTCCCATTCGCAGCTGTATTAGCTAATCTTATCTCAGGCACTTTGTGTTTAGAAAAAGTCTTTTGAAATATTTGTACTCCCTTACTGAGAGGCCTTTAGAAGAGTGCTGAGATGGCACATAAAAAGTTTTAGGGATTGGAAAGTGTCTCTTTTGTTCTGTTCACTTGTTATTTGAAACAAAATTTAAAGTAAAAGAAGATTTTTTTGAGCAAATACTTAAAAGACACAAGGCTGACTAAGCCTTTGTGAAAAAAGTAACTTGCACAGTTGTTAAATCATGAATTAAGTGGGACTACCAATACATTTAAAGAACAGTAATGGTGTTTTCACACCCGGTAGGTTCTATTCGGGACCAGAAATGTGACACCTTGTATGTGGTGGCGCTGCAATAAGAAGGAACTGACATGAAAACCTCTGAAGAAGACACCGAGTGCCACATCAGTCTTCATGAAATGAAAAAAAATGGGATAGAGTCAGATTTTAGAGGTTGTATGCAGAGGAAGGCAGAATAATGTCTGCCTCTATAGACCACTTCCTGCTTTTGGAGTAGACTGTGGTCCGCTTGGTGTACTCGTATCCATTCAAACCTTTTGCTGGTTTCGTTTGCATCAGAGTTCAATTACACATTCACACCTCCCAAAACAAACCACACTTTCATGGCAAATAAAGAAGTGTTCAATTGAAGTAGACTAAATAGGTCGGGTGTAAATGCACCAGTCTGGAAACCACAGTGAGAGCCATTGTCCACAAATGGAGAATAAACAGAACAGTGGTGAATCTTGACTCGGAAATTGACTTTTTTATACAAAGAAAAGTTCCTCCAAAGGAATGAAATGCATTTTTCCTGACGAGGGTGACAATAACCCATAATTGGGTTCAGGGGCAATTGCTTCTGGTTGAAATATCCTTTCTCCTTAAGAAACTAGCTGTATTTTGTATGTTTTCAAAGGAAATTTGTAATCTATTCCAGTGTTTCCCTGGTCCTCAAGGCACACTCCCCTGCATGTTTTAGATGTTTCCCTGCTTTAACACATTGCTGAACTTCAATCAGCTGAATCCATACACTGGTCAATTGAAATCACAGGAGCCAAAGCAAGGAAATACCTAAAGCATGCAAGGCAGTGACCCTTGAGGACCAGGTTGGAAATTACTGATCTGTTCTACAGAAGCTCCACTTCACAACATTACAGGACATAAACTCCGTGGCGTCCCATCAGGGTTCTAATGGAGCCAAAGCCCTGACAGGCTGTTTTTTGGCAGGTGGTCATAATGTTGTGCCTGGTCAGTGTATACTTGATGAGGATTTGAAGGTAAAGAGCCTTTAAAAGCTAAAACAATGCTCTCTAACCAGGCTCATCCACATGGTGTCAAGCATTTCTTCAGGGTTTGGGTTAAGCTTCTTAGTCACAATTAAGAAAACAAAAATCCACCAGTTGTTTGCAAGCAGTGACTCATTAGGCTGCAAACTGTGAAGTGGGTCCCCTCACAGTGAGTTATGGCCTAATTCTGTGCTTTCTTGTAAATATATTGTTCTGATATGCATAGTGCATATCTGTGAGGTTATGCCTCATTTATTTCTACTTCACTTCAGACATCTTGGTAAGCTTTTAAAATGTTATGATCAGTAACTCTCAAGGCAAATGAAGCAGAAAAAAAGAGCCTAAGCTCAAAGAATGACCCAGTGCTGTCATCTCATAATGGGCAACTTTATTACCAGCTGTCATAAAGACACAGTTTGCTCTTGTTTATGTTGATTTAATGAAAAATGGCCTCAACAAGAAGATTCAAGGATATTTTACTAAACACAGCATGTTGGATCACCCAGGTCTTATTAGGTATTCATGGATTTGTCTTATCCTCAACCAGCTGATCCTTCTTGAGTCACGAAAAGTGTAAAATCACTGTTATTTTGATAATAATAAATATGCCTTAATTTCCAAGTCTGCTAAAAGCCAAACCAAATACATGAGTATAAAAAAAATCCCATGATGTCAGTGCTTTATACAAACCTTAAGACTTTACAGGACACTCTGCAAATGCATTCTTGGCTAACTGCATTGACTTTTTTTAAATTTTTTTATTTAATTGAATTTTTAGGCACAAGTAGTGTTTATTGACAATTATTACACAAGAAATGGGCAACGACATGCAGTAAAGGTTTCAGCAATCGAACAGAGGACAACTGAATTGAGGACCATAGCCTCTACATGTCGTTCTGCCTTCACAAAGATCAAAAGATCGAACGTTTAATTTGGACTAAACAGTTCATTAGTGGACTTTCTGTAAGTTTCTTTGGAGATCTCTACCAATTATTATTTAAACTTGTTTTGTACTTATTGAGCTGAAAAAAAAACCTAATAATCTACCATCCAGAACTCATAATCCAGTTGAAGTGCATCGGTAGCTGTGTGTCGTTCAAAGACATGGTCGTGTATAGTTGGTGTTTCTTCAGACAGTAGCCAGCCATAGTGAAGTAAAGTCTCTAATAGACAGTGACTCACATTGTCAGTTCATCCTTTGTGCTCTTGGCACTTCGTCAGATACATCCGTCTTTGCGCTGGTGTTTCAGTTCCTCCTACGCATGGGATTCTTTACCCTTAATCCAGCTTATGTCGGCCATCCAGACACAATGCAGGATGTTGCTTGGTGTTGTAATGAGTCTGTTACCTGTGTCCATATGCCAGGTTCAGATGTCCTGATCTTCTCTAAAGCTGGCTGTCTTGGGCAGCCAGGAGCTTCACAAGGTGATTTATGCTTTAGGTGTGTCTGAGCATTTTCATCTGGCAACGATCGCTCAATATAGAATCTGTAAGCTTTTATACACTAATGATTCTACCAGCAATTCCCTCTGGTGTTTGTTCGAGAAACCCCAGTGAAGCTCAGCCCTTTACCTAGCCACCGAAGTGGCGCTTCAGCATTTTTAATCAGCTGGTTTGACACTGGCATACTGTGCCTTTGTACAGTATATACTGTACATGGTTGCTGGAAAAGACAAGAGGTTTTTTAACTTACCATTGAGAAACCACTGGCTGCATTCTTGTTGGTTGTACAGGAGGTTCCACTTGTGCTTTTCAAAGATGTACATGTATGTTAGAGGCCATAAAACAGTTAATTCTGAAATGAACTCAAAATGATCAGAACTGATCAGAGTAAAATCTCATTATCTAAGAATGATTTTGTGCAATAATATAGTGAACATGTTTTGTACTATAAAAGCCTATTCTAACCTGTTCAAAAATAGATCCCCTGTACAGAAGAGTCACTGTACAACTGTAGATGGTAAAGTGTAAGGACAACTGAAATACTCAATAATTACAGTAAAAAAAACCTACAAAAAATTCTAATTATTTTGCTCTAAAATATCCATTGAAATTTTTTGCTTCCAAAGATTTATTTGCTTTTATTGCCTCTTCAGTTAAATGAAAACCAGCCAATGCCGACAAAGATGCTTATATTTTCCCTGTTAATACCCACCACAGTCAACTCTTTGTTGTGCAGCTCACCAGGGGTCAAGTTTTCCTTTTCGTTATGGCCCAGTTCGACCACCATGCCCTTTGTTATGCTCTTTACTCAACCGTGTGATGATATCAGTGGGCTTGTTTGCATCTCTCCTGCTGGTGATTCAAGGCCGTTTTTATCTGGTCCCAGAGATAAAACCCTGGAGATGTTTCTTCCAGTCGTTTGTTGCTGAGAACATCCGATGGAGTGCTACAGGAGAAATGACAAAGGTGTCCCTTTACGCAAGTTTGTCTTTCACTGGAGAAAAATGCCATGTTCTCCTTAAGTATTTTTCATTCATCTATTTTGTTGCTGCAGTTACTGACAACTACATTCTGCTGTGGGTATAGACTCCATCTTTTTGTTTACTGCCGGCGATGCGGCCTGCGAGCGCCCTGCTCAGTAAATATTAGTCTCGCTTGACAAAGATGAAGCAGCAAATGAAGTCGTGGGGTGACTGCACTAAATGTCGCTGTCTGGTTTCTGATGAGGATGCAATTAACTTCAGTTCTCAAATGAGTTCAGCAGAGAAAACGCAAGTTTAAACTCTTTACCCCCCACCTTCCTCCATTTTAATCACATGCATGGCAGGAAGGAGATCCACTTGGAGTTTGTCAGCTGAGAAAAATTAAATTATGATCCCATTTCAGCGGCGTAGTTTTCATTTTGTTTTTCTTTCCAATTCCTGAGACGGGTTGTGAATATAATAGAACTTGTCTGCTTCTCTATTAAACAGAAATCCCAAGAGAAAAACAATGTTACACTAATATGTTTTGTGTGTTTTTCTTTTAATGATCTGTGTGGACGACTGACAATGTTGTGTTTGCTTACACTGTTGATGTAGACGATGTTGGGTAACTGATTCAAAGAGTCCCAGTCTTTACGCTGCAGCTGGTTTAAAGTTTATGCTGTGGTTTATTATGAGTTCTAGACAAATGATGTTCTTCCATTGACAGTAGTTGTTAAAACTTTTAATGCATGACATGTGACATTCCAAGAATTGAAGACTAATCGTGATAAATTAAGTGAAATAATCAACTAATTTAGTTATTTATTAATCATAAACTAGATGTACAAACTCTAAAAAAGTCCACTTATTTTCAGAAGATAATAGTCAGAGAAGAAGTGAATATATTCTATTACTCCTCTGGTGTCAGTTTTATCTTCACCTGGTTCAACTTCTGTTTCATATTAATCTGCTTTTGCTGTTCATTTCTTATAATCACCAGATCAGCCATAAACTGTCTTGATGTTAAGTCGAGCAGAAAAACCTTGATGCTGATGTTAGAAGTATATTTTTTAGTTGCAGATGCATTCTTTGCTTCAAATTATCCAGCATACACCAAAGGCATGCAATAAAAAAGAATTGAATTCTTTATTTACATATTTCAATATATTGTATTTATAAAAGGGTTTATGTGGTTAAAGGAAAACTGCAGAATATGCCAAGTTTTGTATCCAATTAATCGACTAATTGTCAGAATATTTGATTACTAAAACAATCATTAGTTGCAACCCTGGCATAAATACACAGCGCTCTCTATCCTCTGTTATGCAAAATCATCAGAAGCTTTCCATCTTCCAGTTTACCTTCTAACCGTCCCCATTGCTCACAAGTATTTATTTATTTTTTTGGTGACCAAAAGTAGAGTTTGCTAATAAAAGTGACTGAGTTTCCTCTGCAGGGTGGCTGGACTCGCCCTCAGGGATCATTTTGAGATCGACCTTTTAGGTGGCACTCGGTTGGTGCTTTCTCACATCAGAAGGAATCAGTTGAAGGGGTTTCAGCTAAGGATGCCCTCTGGTACGTCTCCTGTGAAGCCACCTGGAGAGGGAGGGAGGTATGGTGATCTCTGATAACGCTGTTTCCTGATAAACAGCAGAAGATGAGATGGACATATTTGTCCATCTCATCTGATGCATCTGAGCATCTGGATGGGAAAATGATTCCTTGTTGGAATAATTTACCTGGCTTCTTTTTGGAAAAAAAAAAGAAAACAACTTTTACAAGTAGCCTTACGACACAATAGTTTTTACTTTAACTTGAATATTATTATGAATTATTGCCACTCTTCGGTAAAATTTCTGGTCTGAATATGTTGTTTCAGCAAGTGGCCTTGTCTGTATACATCCTGTTAATGCTTAATTGATTAGTAAATTAGTTGACAATTATTTCAATAATTGATTTGTCACGAGTAATACAGTTAATCGTTTCAGTCCTATTTATTTGTGTGAATTTCCTCATTAGCGTCTTTACCATGCCAGAATTTGCACTTTAGTTTATATTTCTCCAAATGATGACGTCAGTAACTCAGTGGCCATTTCACTAAATGTGATTTCATAACTTTGAGCATAAGTATTTTGAAGTAGTGCCACTTGAGTAACAATTTGTGGGGACTCTTTGGGGAGTTGGACCTCCTTGATCTATAGGTGCATCTGCAATATGCTTGAAAAGTTTATTCACTTGAGTCATTTAATTAAACTCAAATTCATTGCACACACAGTGAAATGTTTGGGCCACCTGCTTCAATACAAACTCAATGTTTTTGTCTGTCAAACCCTGACAGGGTCTGCTGATGCTGATTAATGGTCCCAGTTGCATACAGATTCAGTCGTTTCTTCTGGGTGATTCTGTTGGTGGTGTCTTTTCTTTGTAGATCTATGTAAATTGGTGTCATGTTTTGCTTTGTTGTTGCCTTTCTTTGCAGAGTATTGTTGCCCGCAGCATGTTGTGAAATCAATAAGATGCATATATTTCTGTTTCACAAGTGAAGAGTTCCCTTATAGACAAAGTGTTTTGTTTGTTGCTCTGCTTCTAATTTATTCCTCTTTGTTGTCTTTTTTTGACAGCAGCAACATTTAGGTTGAGAATAATAGCCCATAAAGAAAAAACATTTCCTCCATTTGAAGCTACCAGGTCAGACTCGTAAACATAATGAAGAGCAGATCATTACCAGGCGGCTTTAGCCAAACAAGCACAAAGAACGCACATGAAGAAAAGCATTATTACTAATTCATTTCCCTTAGACATGGGGAATGATTCAAAGTGCTGGAATGGCACCAGATGTCACCAAATGGGATTTAAGAGTGTTTAATTTCTCAGAGCGCCCTCTTATCCGACTCTTTTTATCTTCCTGTTGACACAGTTTAGCTCGTAGGGCAAATCTACAGGGTTGCGTGCCGAGTAAGGCTGAAGATCCAAAGGATTCATGTTGATCTTGTGGATTTCTTACGATTACCTACAGTGGAATGGCCAGAAACATCTACATGCAGCCCTCAGTATTGGAATCTAATCAAAAATGGAAACAAATACATTATGATGGCTACAGCTCACATCTAATGCTGTAAAATATCATCAGATTTCTGATTTTAATCATTTTTTCTACTTTTCTAAAAATAATAAATATGTCTTATTTAATTCCTGCAATTCAACTTCCATTAACATTAATATGCTTGAATATTGACCAGGTCAGCAGTCCTACTATGGTTGTTCGATATACGTGCTGAAGTTTTGATTTGAAAAAATTCTTTAAGTAGCCAGACACAGATCTGTCATGTCTGTCAGCACCTTTTGCTGGACAATAAATTGTCTCAGTAATTCTTGTGCTTAGCTATTAAAATGGCTGACTATTAATCTTTCTCATGTTCTCTGTTTTCCCCAATAACTTGATTTCAAACAAGAAACAAACGGAAGCAAAACTAAAGGCAGTAGAGAATAAGATGTAACCATAAAACAATAGAACACAATAGAACATGCCATTTATAATGTCAAAGTCAAATTTATGTTCAAAGGTCGTAGACATTCAAGGGTCGATATGATTTGAATTGACGTCAGCACTGTAGTGTTTTGTTAGCTTCTGCTAAATAACAGTTTGGTGCTATCAAAGCTAATGTTTGTGATTAGTGTGTTACAGTTGAGCTAACGGTTTAGCTTTGTAAGCTATATTTTTAAATGTTTTATGAAGATTCAGCTGTAGATCCAGATAATGCACCTCTTAACTTCAGCTGCTCACGTTCATCTCCACATCTTTGCGATGCAACCAGAGAAAACCAGAGAAAGCTCTCAGGTTCTCGTCATGTTCAACATATTGATCCAGTGCTGATGTCAGTAATCGATCAAGGCTGCCTTGAAATTCTTGAAGTCCATATTAAATCTGTCTTTATTAAAGGTTTCAAGGTGTTTTTACCAACAAAATCTGAGAAGCGACTGTTTGCCGTGTTGTTTGGCCACTGCTGGCTTGTTGATTATGGATAACAGACCCTTCCTCAGGGACAGTGCAGCACATCCCCAGTCTGAGTTACTGCTTATTCTGCCGTTCCTCTATAGTGAGCCTTGCACATTGATCTTCCTGAATTGCTGAAATGATCTCCCCCTTTTGCATCCGCCTCCCTGAAGGCTGGACCTAAATTACCTTTTACTCTCACAAGTCATCCGTCTGGTTTTGGACTTAAGGCCCTCAAACAGCTCAGGGGACCCAAATAAAACAACAGTTATCTCGTGGCTTCATTGTGCTCCTTACACACTGGAAGTGTTTGCGTCATTTAAGCAGTTTTTCCGTCCTGGGGAGGGCAGCATTGTGGTATAAAATAACACTCTAATGGAGCTGAACCCAGTTTTATAGTTCTGGACTCAGAAATTTATCTAGGTTGCTGTCAAGTATCTTTTTTTTTATGACTTTTCCTGTTTTCTTTTCTATTTTTTCTGCTTTCTGCTTTCATCTTCATCCTCTTTGTGATTCTTTCTCCTGCTCATCATCTGAATATTCATGCTTTGTTAATCTAATTGTGACAGCTACATCAAAAGCAATTGTTTGCATTTCTGGCAAAGAAAATTCAACCAAGATGTGTGCATTGACCACATTTCATCCAGCATAGCAAAGCTCATATGTTTCGCTGGGGTGTGCGGGGGTGTGTGGGTGTGTGTGGGGGTGTGTGTGTATGTGTTTTTTTTCTTCCACAAAATTATTCACACTTCGAGAAACTTTGATGATGTTTGCATTTCTCACAAAGCTAGATTCTCCCATAATATCCAACAACTTCAATTCATTTTATTCCACTTCAACAGATTTATGAAGTGGCAGGAAAATAATGCACAATATTTAAGGTATTAGACAAAGATAAAACAAAAAGTGCAGAGTATATTTAGATTCTTCCCCCTTTTCTCTGGTACTCTCGCATGAGATCTGGAGCAACAAGTTTCCTTCACCCTGCTAAATGTCTATGTATGGCCTTTTGCTAATGTGCTAAGAGCAGGGATAATTTACTGCTTAGTGCTTCAGGGCATTTGCTAACACTAAACATGCTTAGTGCTCTTAGCTTATCAAATATCAATTTTCTGGATAGATTCTAAACTACTACTTTACTTTGCTGTTTTGTAGACTCTCAGTTGAATAAAGTTTGACATCTGTGCTGAGGCTTTGGTTACGGAGGAACTTGTTAAATATCTCTCTCTCTTTAACTGAATATTTAACCAAATAAAAATGTAATCCCAAGCTACGGTACATTTATTTAGATCTTTATTTATTAGAAAAACCTAGTCAAAGTCCAGACCTAAACACAGCTTAGAATCTGTTGTAAGATTTGGAAATTACCATTCATAGATGTTCTTTAATAAAAAAGAATGGAGAAAAAAAATCCTCTTCAATAGAAATGTTGAACACAGACACCAGTCCCCCAAATCAAATGTTGATACTGGCATTGTGGTTGTTTCATGACAAAATATATCACACATTTGAAAGCCACCATGGTGTCTGATGTTCTGAATGTGTAGAAGTGCATTATATTAGAAACAGACTTTCTACATTATGATTACAGCATCTGAACCTCAAATTCAGCTTTTTGTTTTTCATCAACAACCGACTGTTTGAAAATCTTGGGCGACCAGCAAATGGGATCCGCTTCATTCTGCCCACTCAGCTGTTGGAGTAATCTCAATGGCACTTAGGTTTTAGTAGCCAGTACTGTATGCGAAAGAGAGAGAGAGACAGAAAGCCTAACAGATGCTGTGCTGTCGGGTCCGTCTGCCAGCCTTAGTGTTTGATGGGCCAATGTTTAGTCAGTCGGTCTATCTTAGCTTTTAATTCGCCGGTGTTTGCTCAGTAGGTCTCAAAATTTAATGTGCCAGTATTTAGTTAGTCTGTTTCAAGCAGACTGAGTGAGTGCTCAAACAGTAAACACGGACATCTGTGTGCTTGGAAGGGGCTTACATTGAACTCCAAACAGGGGTTAATGTTGGCTTTATTGCGCTGTATTGCATTCAGCAGCACAACTGTGCAGTTGCAAGCTAAGTCAGAGAGCTAACAGAGATTTAGATGATTATATTTGGCACAACTAATTTCCTTCAAAATTCACAGTACATGTAAACTTGTTATTAAATGATTAAATTTGGCCTTTAACAACACATGATAGAACGGGGCAAGAAAAGCCATATCTACTTACACGTCATGTCCAGTTGCCAAGACAACCAGATATGTAAACGAGGAACGGTGGGTAAAATGGTATAATACATGTCATTCAGTTTTTTAACACACATTTGGGCTATAGCGCTAACAGCAGAGCTAATTTCTCTGCTGTGCATCAGCTAACTTTGAAAATGTTTAGTGCACTTGGCTTCCTTGAACTTTTTTTTTCCAGGTAAATTCTAAAGCGCTAATTTACTAAAGGGGTGTTTTGAAAACTTTCAGTTGAATTTGACATCTGTGTTGAGGTTCTGATCATCAACTGGAAAGGCTTCTTCAAGTAGGTAGACGTTTATATTCATGCTCTTATTTTGAAGTGGGTGAGGACTGTTTACACAGCAGTTACATTTTCTTTCTTCCCTCTATTTCAAGCAAGAATCATGCAAACATAGATGGTAGAGAACAAGGCACAAATACAATATTTATGCACATCATATAACATGTACATTATGTCAAAATGAAATTGGTTCTTGAGGACTGTAATCTTTAAGAGCAGCTGTAGTTCAAATTGATGTTTGTGCTTTAGCATTAGCTTCCACTAAATGCCACATTGGTGTTAGCATAGCTAATGTTTATTAGTGCTTTAGGGTTGGTGCAACTAACGTTTTAGTTAGCAATGTTTTAATTGCAGCTTTTTTTGACATGTACAGACTTTTAAAGTTATTCATTTCTCATAAACAATTCCCCATGCTGAGCCTTAAGCCAGGGAGCTAGAACCAGATAAATTGAGCAGGTTATATTTTAAAATGTGTGTAGTTTTATAAATGTCTTTTAGTGTCCCATTCAACAATCCCATTCAAACTGTGTTTGTAAAATACAGAAGCAGAATTGGGGTCAAACCTTTGGCTGGCAGTGCAGGTCTGATAGGTGAGGAAGGTGGCCCAAACACCCAAACATGGTACACACACGTTTAGTTCAGCACTCAGCGGCCTCTAATTGGTCAGTAGGAATGAGCAGCACCAGAGGGATACCACGGTTCTGTTTTCACTGCCACTTGATTCTGTTTTAGCACTTCATTATAGAAGACCAACATTATCAGCTGCTAACTTTTCTCAGAAAAAACGACTTCCATTAGGAGCTGGAGGAGACACTGGCCTGCAAGCAGCTTTCCTAAAGTCTGTTGTGCTTTTCACCCATGTAGAGTAAACAGAAAATAATAAATAATGAGACACTGAGCTTCACCCCTCATTTCTTTTGTTTGTCTTGATGTAATGCAAGCAAATTTGGGTAGATAAGATTGTCTATCCAACACACAATGCCAGAAAGATTGGTTTATGTTTTATATTTTTATTTAACTTTTACTTAGTTCTCAATCCTGCACTATGTTTTGGCTAAATGATATTTGCATTCCTCAGTTTAGACTAATTTAACACAATCTTTTACTTGATAAGTCTTTATCAGTGTGTACTGGACCAGATGTTTGTCAGCCACATTTAATATGTAATGATCCTCAGAGTTAAACAAGTATTCATTTGCCCCTCTGTGTTAGCATGTAATGGACCGGTTTGTTTGTAGTTAATGGGCCGGTATTCAGCCGATTTGTGTTTACTTTTTAAATGAGACCGTCCTCATTCTGACACTTATCTCCTCAGTTAATGACGAACGTTTGGCTGCTTTAATTTGGCAGTTTTTGTCACCTGCAAAATGAAACTAAAACAATAAAAAAAAGCTAAATTAAGATATTAGGAGTCATTCAGTTCTGCAGCATATTTGAAGCCACTGTGGTGTGTTTACATGAGACTGGAATAGGTAAGCAGTGATCTCTTGCTGCCTGGGACGCAGGCATAATGAAACTGGATTGGTGTTCATGTGTGTAATTCATCCACTGATGTGTGGAGACCTGAGAGGATTCATGAGAATTGATTGACTCTGTCTTCAGTTTCTATGCTTGACTGCTTGTGTGCCTCTTTTTTCTGTGTGGTTGACTGTAAACGGTGAGGAAGTTGAAATGTGATTCATTCATGGATGGAGCAGTTCACAGGGACTTGAGAGATAACAGTGGTTTACAAGTTACCCTGTAAATACCTCAAAATACATGTTTTATCTGTTCACAAATATGTACGAAGATTAATTGTCAAGCGGAGACACAATAGCTGAAAGTTGCCTGTCTTTGTTATAAATATGGAGAAAATGTGAAGAAAATAACAACAGTTCAGACCCCATTAGAGTGAACTTCTGGTGTTTGCAGGCCTTCAAAATGATGCAACACAGTTGCCGTGGAATCTACTTGAGAATCTTCCCTCTATTAAAAACAAATATAACTGCGAGTTTTAATTGCTCAAACATCAGGTTACCTTCACATGCATTAATATACACAGTGGAAACCATGTTGGTCCAACCTCTGAAGCTAACATTGACTGTCTTCCACAATCCTGCTCTTAGTGGTTCAGCCAATCAGCACCAAGGAAAATGAATGGTACCCAAGTTTCTGATTAATCTTATTCAAAGTTTTCAGCTTCTCTTTCTAAAATCCTTTTTTTTTGTTTGTGCACATATATTTTTTGATGATCAAATTGGCATTTTTCCCAGATTTAGCTAAATAACCTTCAGAAGTTGTAGACGTTTGGATCAAAACGTTACTAGATTCTCCAAGAAAATATGGCTGCTTGGAAGCAAACTGTCAAACATTCTACCTAATCTTATTTGCTGAATGCTCCCGAAACCTTCATTGAGTCCTGGCAAGTTTTGAATTGGCCTGTCCTGCCTAAGGTTGCATTAGATTTTTTTTCCCCAGTGATGAAACAATTAATATTAGCTATTAGCAAGCTGTTTGCTTACAACAAAATCAGTCACAGTTCTTCTAGTTAGCATTTTATTCCACATCATTTAGACACAGTTACTTCTGTAAATTTTTAATACTCTAACTTATCTCTGGAATTTCACAAAAAAAAAAAAACACCTTTTGGTTGCAGTTTTGGTGCAGATGCATAACGAGCACCTCAAAACAGCAATCCCTGTCTCTGCAGGGTTGTTTATCAGCGTCTGCTACATGGATTTGATTAGCTGTAATAAAAAAAAAAGGAAAACTGCTCCCTGTAGCAAATGGCCTAAAATTGTGCAGAATATTCCTAAGCCAAACATCAAAGTGTTTTCACTGATTAGCAGCTACAGAAGAGGGAAGTAATCAGCGAAATGTTGAAGTGCAGTCCTTGACTGGATTGAAGTCCTGGGTTGCCGGAGCCCCCTCCATGGTTTTCGTTTTTTGAGGCACTTGATTTAAAGTCGGTGGTGATGAAATAAACAAGCCTGCTGTCTGGGTCCTGTCAGAGATCTGTGGGAGTCAGCACAGTGCCGAGCCAAGTTAAATATCACAGGACATGTGGCACCCAGCGCTGCACCGCATCTTGAACTGGATCCCAGTACAACTGAAGCAGAGCCAGCAGGGAAACGAGGAACTAATTAGTTTACCCAGCTGATAACAAGGATACTTGACTGACACTGAAATACTGGGGAAATCCTGCTCTAAAGCTAACCAGCTGCAGTTACAAAACTTTAAGTTTAACATATAATGAAACCCCTTTTTGTCCCGGTTAGTATGAAAAGAGCTGGTTTTGAAAAAGTATTTATATTTTCTAGTAATTGAGTTTGAGACCAAATTTTTAGGTATAATTCTGGACAACAAACTTAGTTGGAAGCCTCACATTGAATATATTAGAAATAAAACGGCAAACACCATTAGAATATTGTGTAAAATAAAAGATTTGACAAATGTTAAATGCTTCTATGTTTTATACTCCTCCTTGGTTTTGCCCCATTTGTCTTGCTGTTTAGAAATATGGCGAAATGCAAATAAAACAACTAACATATTAGTTGTGGTGTTCATTAAGTAAGAAACTGTTAAAACACCATAAGTTTGTTCATGTGATAAATGATTTAAAAAATGTGCCACGCCATCACCCTCCTCCTACTTCCTGTCATTTTCATCTTTTCTGCCAGATGTTGATCACATGACTTTTGATGTGAAACAAATGTTTTTCTTGCAGTTTTGTGAAATACTCTAATTTTCAGACTATTTTTTATCAAATACTGTAGTTTTTTTTCAGTTGGCAAATTTACTTGCAAAGTCAAACAATGTTTTAAAGCCCCTTTTGAAAAGCAAATAAAAATCTGATTGAGATCAATTTTTTTTATGTTTTACAGTTTAGAGTTTTAGATTTCCTGTCTTTAAAATCAAATACGTGACCTTTAGTCTTTCATTTCTTTGTATGTAGCAGTTTTTGAATCCAACAATTGTTGCGTAATCATCGCCAGGCCCGTAGGTTTATGTTTAAAGGCTCCTGCAGAACTTTTTTTTTAACACTTAACGCTTTATTTTCACTGACGGAACCGGAGCTTAAACGTCCCTCATCTGAAATCAGCTCCCAGAATAATTCTCTCCCACGGCCCAGAAGCTGCCAGCGCTGAGTTTGATGTATTAGCCGGCGTTGATTGGCTGAACACAGAGCTCCTGACTGCTAAAGCTGCTTTGCAGCGAGCAAACAAGCAAGCAGTGGTGTCACTTAAATCAATAATGAGGTTGGATATTTCTGCAAATTTACACGAGTTAAAAGTAAAACTGAGCAGTCTCTTTCCCAAATCGTAGAGCAAGGAAAGATCAGAGAAAATCCTGATATGAGCACACACTAGAGCTTTCTTTCTTTTCATGCTGCTCCCCTTATTCAAGAGTGAGGCATTAAAAAAAAGAATACCTCAACTGCAGACAAGGCGATGTTTTGGTTGTTGTCTGGGATCAATAAGCGCTAATTCTGGTTTGTGAATATGCCATGAGCCCCCTGCCGGTCTGAGGAAAGCTCTGATGGAGCCTCACACGCAGTCCGTCACGTTTCTCATTAATCAGAATTCCTCATTAGATTGAGTTCAATTCCCCAGTGAAGCGGAGAACGGAGATAACAGCCAAGCAAGCAACCAAGGTTAAGTACGCTGCCACGTCTCCTTTTCTTTCTCTGCCTTTTTCTTGCCTTTCTGTGGACCTTAATCATTATGTGCTGCAGGTTTAATCCTGGAGAAATGGACTTATTCTTGTAGCAGCTCAAGTCACAAGCACACGCTGACCTGACAGTTTATTTTTTAAGAAAAATGTGATCTCCAGTCTGTGCACAATACTGCAATTTTTTGCATAATCCTATTCTTGTACGTTTCAAAAAATTTGCATATTGCGTAAAAGTGCAATATTACTTGCCAGTCATCTCAGAAAGGGGCAGAGAGTAATATTTGATTTTTTGCATTTTTAATGATTATGGCTGCCAGGTAAAGAAAAGCCAAAACTCAGTGCCTCAGAAAAACAAATGTTTTCAGCACAGATGTCAAGCTTCTTTATGTATGTACATTTCTAATCGCTCAGGTTGGGGCTCCTTTTGCATCAGCTACTGCATCAGTGCACCGTGGCATGGAGGCAATCAGCCTGTGGCACCATGTAGGTGTAATGGAAACTGCTGCTGCTCTCCCTGTTGCTGATGCACCTTTTCCTTTTGCTCTTCTTCTTAAAACAATTTTTTTTGTCAGTGTGCTTTGATACAGAACCCTATGAGCAACCAGCTTCTTCAGCAATGAGTTTGTATGTTTTGTGAAGGGCGTTCATGACCATCTTCTAGACATAGTGAGTCTTCATATGACTGTGTAGCCGTATGACCCAGAGTGAGAGCCTGTTAAAAATGCTTAAGAAACCTTTGCAGGTGTTTTGAGTTAACTAGCAGATTAGGTTGACACCATGAGTTTCCAATAATGACTGTTTTCACAGTATTTTATGGAACAAGCCGAAATTCTGACTTTTGATCTCAGAAGATCAAAGTCTGATTTCTAAAAAATAAAATTTTAAGATTAGACAGAAATGTGAGAAAAAAGTTTGAAAAAGAGTTAGAACTCTGAAACAAAAGTCAGATTTCTTATTTTTCTTATTTCCATTGTATTCTAATTTTCTGAGACACTGAATTTTGGGTTTTCATTGTGTTTAAGTTATATTCATCAAAATTACAAGGAACAAAGAATATTTTCCTCTATGTGTTTTAACGAGTTTCACTTTCTCAGATGACTGGCAAGAAATATTCCATTTTTAATTTCTGTTTGGCAAAACATATTTTGTTTTTATCAGATGTACTTGTGTTGCATTGGGACCCATCTCTCTGGTGATTCTGTTTGAGTTTTGCAGAATGTCAAAACAAAGGCTGCTGAAAATTGATTCAATGTTTCAAAGTTGGAAAGAGAACCTAGAAAAAAAACTAATCTCAAATCTGTATTTCTAGCATTCCTCATTATAAGACATCTCATCAAGAAGTTTTCATTGTGGACGGAAACATTACAGTGGTGGCAGTTGGAGCAGCCGCTTTGCTAAACTGAGCAGAAGTGGGTCAGAAGGCACTCTGGTGTGTCTCCGCTAATGAACAGATGATTATAACAGAAGAATAAATTAATAACAATTCAGCGCCGCGCTTTTCTTTTATCTCAGTTCGCCCGGCGCGGCACAAACCACCCGGATATGACAAGGGAAGTAATCTGCCTTTTAGATGACATACACGAGGATTTGAGTGAGCCTCATAGCTTCACTTCAGTCAGTGGGCTGTGTGGAAAAAGAGTCATCTTAATTTTACACGAATCAGCTGTTCTGCTCCAGACATTTCTGGATGTTAAAAGTTAAAAATGTTGAGACTTGATGAGCCTTATTAGAGTGTAATAGCATTTTAAATCGAATGAAAACACAGTCCTGGTGGTGCTTATTTCTTATTCAGTGCCAGGACATTTTTTATTCAGATGGCCTCACAGGCACAGGTTTAAAAAGCCATGCTAGGTATCTCCAACTTTTATCAGCCTCAGTCTGCTGTAGAAAGCGTTGCACAGATTTGATGATATACATTACCAAAACTATTTCTATTGGTAAATAATAGAAAATGTTTTTTAAGGATTTATTACTTTTTCTATATAGAAGTCTGCATGAAGTAAGGGTGTCACATTTGGTCTGCTTTAGACGGATCAGAGTTCGTTTCCTCCGTTGGTTCTGACTTTTTGTGACGTACCATCAAGCGAACCAAGCAGCCGGGCTGAGATCCGCTTCTTCCACTTCCTAACAAACTCTGGTGCGGTTCGCTTCTGGTGTGAATACCGGCCTTGATGTGAATCAAACAAACGTGTGATGTGAACCAGGGCTGGAGACAAAGATAAAGGCTGTAGCTAAATGTTTAGAACTTCAACAAATATTTCAGGTTTTTGTGCATCAAAAAATGCAAAAATGAATTGAAAAATGGTTAATTATTCAACCAAATCTACTGCTAGGTATTAAACTAATAATTGTCGTAGTAAACTAATATTTAACTTATTAAATGCAGACACATAATTGATATACATTCTCTAAACTGAATTAATTTCAAAATACACTTGGTGAATGATTTCCTTTGACTGTAACTGGAGTCAAACAATGGAACAGACCAAATATGGAACTAAAACAGTGTCAGAGCATCAATCAATTTAAAAATGAATTCAAAACTATATTACTCATAACCCTGATGAAAACCCTTATCTCACAAAGAAGATTAACCTGAAATGACCTTTGTTCCTTATGTAACAACATGGAATAAAGCCACAATTAGTGTCACTATCTACAATCAAGTGTGTCGTGTACCAACACGGACTTAAAAGCCACACAGCAAGGAAGAAGCCATTACAAGACATGAGCCAGGTTACTTTTTCGAGGTAGCATCCCAAACTGTCATGTTTTTTGTTTGCGCTCTTCACGAGTTACATGATATCATGAGGAAATATTGAAGCAACATTCTCATTTTTCTGAAAGTGAGCAACTAAGGAAAGAATAGGCCTTACTGACATTAAGCAAATATACAAAGAATTGGTAAAAAATTCAGTCTGTTGTTGTGCAAAGATGGTGGAGGCATACCTGCAGCTAGAAATGCAGCTTTAGGTTGCACTTCTAAATATTTTTGTTATATCCTCTTCACTATAATGCACTATTTCATCAACCCCGCCACCCCACTCCAAAAAAAAAACTTTTGTATTTATAAGATGACAGGATGCTTAAAGAACTGGTATGAATACTTTTGTGAGGCTGCGTACCATTTAGTGGTCTGTATTTATCCATTGTTACTCCAAGATCTCACATGATTAACTGTTATTGTCAGTGAGTGTCTCCATTATTTAATCCCCACAAAACGCTTCTTCCAGTAACCTTTAAAGTAAATGTCCTAAAAGCCAGACACTGGCAGATGAGAACAAAAGCTGCTTTGTTTTAGCTTTATTTCGTCTTATGAAAGTCAGTTTGTCACAGATTTTATGATAACTGGACCGTTGGCGGCTTCCTGATGCAATTGTGGTGAAATTTAATAACTCCAAGCAGCTGGATAGAAAATGAAAAGCGTATTGTTTTAATGCTGCTGTACTTTTGACTCTTGGGGGATTTTGGTTTATCACTGATGGCCGAGCCTAAACGAGGTGTTGAGCTTCTTTGTTGTTCTTGGAAATATAATTTAAAAAATGTGTATAAATCATTCCTTTTTTTTTTTAAGCCCAGAAATATGGCCAGAATTATATGTAATTTCACTGAATTTACTAGTTGAGGATTGAGCATTAATGCCACATTGCATTTAATCTGATTTGGGGATTTTTAGTGGCTGCCCTCAACTTTCATTTGGTTGCTTAAAACTTGACCTTTCTGAGAGGGACTGGAGAACCTTTCTGGGAAATCCAAAGTCAAGAGATTGATTTGAATCGAGTAGTAATTCATCCCTCGTAATGGGGAACAAAAACATTACTGCTGGAAAAAAAAAAGTTGAATTAACCAAGAATCAACAGATATAATGGAGAGAAGAGCATGCATTTCTCCTGAAGGAGTTTCCTCTCCTGCTGCAGAGAGTCATTGTAAAATGTTATTGAAATGGGCAGCAGTGACCTTCTGAACACGTCCTTATTGCGCTGGAGCTCAGGAACCTGGGACTGAGCCTGCTTTGTTGTTTAATTGGTATGTTGTGTGCAGGTTGTACAGCGCTTTCCATTATATTGACAAGCCTGTGAAACACCCTTGATTCTGATGTCGGCTCCAGAGTCTTTACAGCCGACTGCAGCTCCCAGACAGGCGTCCTTTTCAGGTTCTTCTGGACACTTCTCAATAAGAAAATTACAAATCCCTCCACGAGCATAACATGGATGTAGAGGAAGGCTGAAATGATTAATAGGATTATCACAATTAATAGGTCATAGAATTAAAGGACAATGTTCATAAAAAGTAAAATCAGAGAAACTATTTACATTTTTTCCAGAGTTGTTTATATATATATATTTAAATCATTTAAAAATGATTTAAACAATAATTTTTTTTTTTATAAATATAATCTGTGTTTCAGTCATTATTATAAAATATACGTTAAGGTAACTTCTTGAAGACTATTAATCATTTCAGCCCTAAACTTTATCAATAATAATAATAAAAAAACCTTGATGCTAAATTGCTCCCTTTTTTAATCCTTTCTTTTCCTCGTTATATTTAATTCTTTCACCATTGGGAAGCCGTAGCTGTACGTAGTTGAACAGTATGTGTTTTGCATTTCTGGCAGGGTTTGTGTTCCCAAACCCTCCACAACTCTGCTTTCCCAGAAGGTGCATAACAATATCCAGAAGGCTGTAAGTCCTCATCAGAGGTGACTTACTCACTCTCCTTATTTGGGCGGGACGGGAGGAGGGAGGCAAATCGTCACCTTACTGCCTCTCAGCCTATTTACTAAACTGGTGAATTCATTTGGTGGCCAGTAATCCTTGATTGTGTCTGCGGACTGAAGCGATAGAGTGGGCGCTGCAGAGAGATGAGTTTATCCAGCGTTCATCGATCACACTGTCTGACTGAGATGGGGAGAGAATGCTGAGTGCTTACAAGGTTCTCCAACCAAAAGGAGATGCTGACCTGCTGGTAAACAAAGCAACACTGATGTTTAGGGAGTAATATAATGAGTTTCTTATTCATCTTTTTTTTGTTGGTGTTCTTTTTCCTCCTGACCATATATATATATTTATATATATATATATATATATATATATATATATATATTTTAGAAGCGATAGAGTGGGGGTTGCATGGAGCTACGGGACATTTTGTTGGCAGTAATCAGTCGTGACATGCAGGGAGGGGAATGAAGAAGAAGCTCCGGGGAGAGGTGAGAGGCCAATTTACCAGGGTCCTTGTTGCATGAATAATTTTATCCCCAAACTGCAAATTAAGGCGGCTTGTAATGGAAGAAAGTTGCAGGGTTGTTGAGTGGGAGAACCCTAACAAGCATTAAGGTGGTATGTTTAAGGGGGAAAGTAGAACACTGTTGTGGTTGGTGGTTTGTAGAACCAATAACAGGGAGGAGTAAAACTTTTTTAAGCAGACTGGTTCTTACATACCTACTGAACTTGTAGTTAGTCTTCAGCTTGACCTTTTCTCATGCAACTTGTTGAGGTTACTCAGAGAAGACATTCACGGTGCGCCTTTTTGCTTTGTGCTGTAGGTCATCGCCCTTCCTGTGGCGCTCCACCGCCAGTTGAAGCTGATTTATTATGATCTCCTCCAGGCTTATTTTAGCATTTTCTATACTTTCTTCTCACGGATCCTGCATTACAAGGACAAAACCTAATAGCTTGGAGTTGTGGTCTGTGGATGATGTGGTTTGGGTTTGTCTGGCCAATAATCAGGGTCTTTAAGGTTTTTAGAGAAAGTGAACTAAAGAGAGTCATTAATACTGAAATAATTCTGAAGAAACAAATAGACTTTTATTGATCAGATTTGATTATCATCATAATATCCACTTCAAATTAATCTTTTTAGGAGACAGTGTAATCACCTCTGATCAATTTTTCCTATTTGTGAGAGTTCTAGTGATTTATTTTTTTCAACTTTCATGCTTCTCACGTTTTGGTTGATTCATAGCTGACCTTTGGAAATGCCTGTTTCACACAAGATGCTTTATTCTAACTGCAGATACACAGTATGTTGGCATTAACATATCGGCCAGTGTTGGTTGATTTTTACCATTTTGGTGCCCATCTAGAATAATTTATTTAATTTCTGTTTTACCATGCACACTTTATATTTTATAATTTTCACAAATGTAATAGATCAGATATTCTGATCAAACAGTCACTCTGTATTTGTATTTGAATGTAATTATATAAAATTAATACTGCTCTTACTAGAATATAATTTCTGAGTATGTTGGTGCCTTCTGACTCATATTCAGTAATAAATGTATTAATGAAACTAAATGAAAGAAATCTTCTGTCAGAGGTTAACTAATTTATTTTGGTGTTTAATTGGGTGTAAATATTTTCAGATTTCTTATAGTTGATCAACTATAACAGGGATTAATGTCATCTATGCAAATGGGCCAAAATATAACATCTTCAGAAAAGATTACTTAAAATTAATGATTAGAAATTCACCACTGGCTAGAAGATGAACAGATACAAGAGTTTGTCACTTTGGCAATAACTTAAACTAATAGAAATGACATAAAATACAAGTGTTTATAGGCTAATAATATATTTTTATATTCTTCTTGGTGTCTATCTATGTTAAATTTAAATTAAATATTTTCTGGAGGTTTAAATCAATTTTATTTTGGGGACATAAGCAATTCATTTCCCTATCATAAACCACAAAGTAAGAACCACAAACCTGTTTAAGAGAAAATGTATTCAGAAAGACTTGTTTTCTAATATTGCTGCCTAAACTGGCCTCGGTGCTGAATGTGCTTCGGCCTTTGCTGATGCTGTTTTTCTTCCATCATGCCGGCCTGTTTCAGTTCAAGGTGATCTTTACAGCAGTTTTGGACACATCAATGATGATTTTTATGTATTTTTCATACATCTATTAAAGATAAGAGCCTTTTTGATAGATTTAAAAGGATGTGAAAATTATTAATTTGTAGGTTTAAATTGTTTTTTTAAAATTATTTTTCCCAGGGTGAAGTGACAATAGATCATGCTAATGCAAAAATTATTATCAAATTCAGAAATTATTAGAACATTTCCTCTGATATGCACAGGGTCAAAATTAAACAGCTATGTTCAAATGGATCCTTCAATCCACCAAAATAATAGATTGCACTGAAGGTTCTAACACATGCAAGACCAAATAATGATGCTAATGGGTTGGAGCCATTTCTAAACAAATGCAAATCCCAAGATAGATACTTGAAGCAGTAGCACACAAATAAGTTATTCAGGTGGTTCACCGCTTACTAGCATCTGAAAGAACTCAAACATTTAACCTCAGGTGGAAGGAAATTGGTTTGGATGTTCATATGTAAGACAGAGGCTCAAGATTTTCATGAGCTGAAAACTGCTGGAGCACCAAGGTTTGTCTCCACAGGGAGGCGAGTTTGACATCATCATGAACTGAGAGGGTGTAGAGCGTAGAGACGAGCCCCTGCTGTGAAACTCACACCTTCAAATCCGACTGGAATAAGTAGCTGGATGAAATGTTTAATCGTCAGATGAGAGAAAGATTGAGCTGCTTGGCAACAATTAAAAGGAAAATGTTCAGAAAAGTGGAGGTAAAGCTTTGAAATGCGCAAACACTGTGACACCTGTTGGGCATGGTGGTGATGGCATCATGCTGTGGAGGTACTGATGGTACCGAAGAAGGTGGTGGAGGACTGGACACAAATGAAGAAAACTTTACTTAAAATCAACAGTTCTCACGGTTGACTGTTGAAACAGGAAAACGCTGAAGCATTAAAGTCTCTTCACAAATCGTAATATTCTGCCTGTTTTAGAGAACAGGCACAAAATTAGTATTTTTGGTTTCATTTGTAGAATAAAAACCTTTGAAGTCGGTCATAAAACAGTTAAGATGACACTCCTGTACAAAGCTGTTTAGCTCGGAAGCGACTGTGAAGAATGTTTACTTCAACTAAGATTTTGGCTCTTTCTAAACATAAAGACAAGGAAATTCAAAAGATTAGTACTTTGGTGGATCAGTCAACGATGTTCAAATTAATTTGGAGAGACTAGAAAATAAACCCAAACAGAAAACTAGAGAATGTTTACCAGTTCTGAATCCTTCCTTGATGCGAGGAAATATTCCAGAGCGCTAACAGGAAGTGAGCGTTGTGCCCACTGCTCTGACGGCAGTAAGTGACACTGAACGGGAACAGCAGGTGAAGTTTATGGTCTATCAATAATGTCATGCTCAGCGCCTGTTTATTTTGGCCCCAGAAACCGGAGACGCCCGGGTTGCCTTTTTGTTTATCGAGTTTTCCTTCAGGAGCCTTGAAAAGCTCTTCCCTGACAGATCTATTTGGCAGAGGTGAATGCTGCGCCAGTAGCAGATAACTGATGTGTCTCCGAACCCTCTGGCTTCCTTATCACTCATTCACACCCAGACTTCCATTCTTTGCTTTTCCTCTGAACTGTGAGGGACTCTGGGAGGTTTCTCAGTGGTTCAGGCATCTGGACTGCATGACTTTGCATTTCCCCGTCCTGCACTCGCTCTCTGTTGATGTAGCTACAGTTGTCTGATTAGCGTGGGTGGTTTGAGATTGATGAGAAGGTCAGAGTTCACTGGCTTCATTGACTCCACTGCCCATGGATTTTGTTTCTCCTCTCTCTGTTGGGTAATTGATTAGATTGCCAATGCTTATGATTAATAGCTGCTTGCAGTAATGTGTGTTGCTTCCTTATTAAGCGCATGCTTGGTGTGAACCCTGCACTATTCTTAGGTGCTATTTGTTTGCCTCAATTAGTGGTGATATTTACAAAAGCTCTTGATCTGGCAGGTCAGAAACCTTGTTGATGTAAATACAGAATTAGAAGTCTTTATCACACTTAAAATACCAGTTAACTAGGAAATAAGCAATGATGCAGCATGTACTTATGGATGATATTGAAGCAAATTATAGCAAAAGAAGAGGATGTAGAAAGTCTAAATATAAATTCACACCGCATGGCAGATCCCACATTGAAAGAATAAGAAAAATCCAATGTTTAATTTAATTAAAAGCCAATGCTACACTTATTCACATTGGTTCTGGATGAAAAACCAATTACAATATTTTATCAAGGAACTGAATATGATGGTAAAAAAGGTAGGCTTTGAAAGTTAAAGCTCTTAACAGAAGAATGTTAAAATTGAAGTTTTAAATTACATAAAAATGAGAGCAAGAGCATGTAGAAGGTAAATGTATTAAACCTCTGAATGAACAGAACAGGAAGTGCTTTTATTTTTAGATTTTCTGGGTGTAAAATGGTTGAAGCAGGCAGTGAATGCATTGCTGATAGTAGTGCATTTTTTTCCTTTGCTTTACAAGCTTCCTTCATCTTATTATCATTCATTGCTAAAAAACCTGCAAAGTGATCCATCGACAGCAGCGTCCATTATTACCTCTGTTAACAAGGCGCTGCTGTGTGACGTCTAGGTTCTTCTCTGCGCACATGGATCACTTTGGGGTCACAAACTGTTCTGACACAAGTCTGATTGCAGTTGCATTTATTTAGTAACATGAACAACTATACAAAAAGAAAATAATTTCAGCACAAAAACAGAATTCAGCATCCAGACCTGCTGTATGAACATAAATTGAATTGAACATTCTGTTGTAATGATAAAAAAAGGGTAAAAAAAGAAAAACGTATAAAAGAACGTTAAATGTCGTTGTGTGAAAACCATACAAAGTAACACAATGACAGTTCAGTCAGGAAAAAATGAACTTTTAGTGAGCGGCTTAATCTTTGAATGACGTTTCCTACATGAAATTCCTCTCAGGCTTGACTTCTGATTGGTAGTTGTGGTAGAAGCTAGCAGAAGGACTCAAGTACAGAACCAGGAGTACAAGACTTTTGTCAAAAATAAAAGTCTGATGTCTTTTATTTTTGTGAGTCCAGCCTGGTAAACAGTTTGTTTTCTGTGTTTGTATGATCTTTTCCATTTTTTTTCTTGTGCATTTGTCTTATTGTTTGTATATGTTAATATGTTTCACAAATATATTTGAGTTACGCATTTGATAAAGTGCTGTCTGGTTGTACAGCGTATTATCAGGATCCATCTTAATTCCGTCTTTATCTTCTTTCCAACCGCACCAATAAGATTGAAGGGCAGTGTATCTGAATTTTAATGATGTAAACAACCTTCACTATATTAACAGACAGCAAATCCATCTCTGATTTGATCCTGTCACTGTTTTCAAGCATGAACATTTTCTGGTGAAGTGCCCCAATCAGCAGAGCTGCATCATTTCTTTCAGCAAGCCTAATGACGGCAATAAATCAACATTTTCTCTCCCGTCACGTCTGGGCTGTGGGATACATTTAGACATGCCAACTAGAAGACTGGGAAGGGTAAGCACCACAACAGCGACAAAGGTTTGCTTTAATGACTTAAGAAGTGAACTCTGAGTTAACTTTGAACCTTGGTTGTCCCCAAAACAACAAACATGACCCGTTTTGCGATGCTATCGCCCCAGTTTGCAGGGAATAACTCATCTCAAAAAGTAAATGTTTGCTTGTAAATTTTTAATTGAAGTTTCCTGTGTGCCTAAATCACACTTGCTCTTTTTAATTTGCATCAGGTCATTCTAATATGATCTAATTTAATGTATAAGAACCTAATAAATCAGCTAAATATGAACTAAGTCCTAACTGGTTTTTCATAACCTTAACGACCAACGCCGAGTTATCGTGAAAGTTTCACTGATTAAAAGTTACTATGCATTAAAACTCAATAATATTCAATAGTTTTAAGGGAGTCTTGGATATGATGGCATACATGAAATTGTTTCAGATTGGTTTCAGTTATGTTTTTCTTTAAAAAATAAAAGTGCATTAAGATTTCTAATACCTAATGTAGACATTTGTTGGAGAAAAGTTTAAATTGTTCTCTGGATTAAGGCTGCTGAGATTCAAAGTTCCAAGGAACAAACACTTCATTTAACATCTGCAGATAGAGAGCGCTTGACAGCATCTAAGTCAGCTTGTCGAAGTCAACTCTAAGTTGGATAAGGAAACATCCTCTCTTTATACAGCTCTTTCCGTACCACGCACGCAGGTGTGGACTTTTTGCAAAACACCAACTTTCCGAGAACTGTCTGACAAGGTTAAAAAAAATAATAAGTGAGAGTTCAAAAGGAAAAGGCGTTAGACCAAAGCGGACCAGTGTGCAGATGTTCTAGTTGATGGTTCTCTTTTCCATAGGTGTTGAAACTTCAACCTTACTTCAACCTTTAACTTAGACATATAAGTCTAAGCAATATCCTGTTTTTTAGGCGTTGAAACGAATCACTTCTGCTAGGCCTCTTCCTGTTCGATTCTTTGTACATACAGACACTTCTCTTATTACTTTCTGCTAACAATTTAGTTTGTTTTTTGCACACATGGTAACTGTTGAACAAGTATGTATCAGGCCTCAAATAAAAGTATTAATACCTTGATTTAGTTGTTTCTCTAATGTAACGCTAAAATAAATCTATTTTTGTATAAGTGTATGTATGAACTTCACTAAGCTTTAAGAAACTATGATCCTTATCAAACTTATCATCACTAGCATCCTTAAGGGGTAAGCTTCCTATGTTAAAACTTAGCAAAATGATAAGTATTAAAAAAAGAGTATTTGCACCCTCATAAAAGTTTAGGCACCCTGGTCAATTTTGATGCTTATGAGGTCAGGAACATCAGGGAGTGGTCAGAATTTATTTTAATTTAACTCATTCTAGTGATGACTTTTCATTGCTAGCTGCTAATCTCTTAACAAGATTATATTAGCTAACTAGTTATCATATGTTAGCTTCTGGTTCAATACCAAGATGGGTTAAAGCCATAGAGTCAATATTCTCTGAGAATATGACTCACAACTTTGTGAGAAGTACAAAGTTGCTTCCAAGAGCCACAAACAAACTCCAGAAATGTTGTTTTTGCAACATGTAATTGTAATTCAACAGGATTCCCCAACCATCCCCTATAAGCTATATTTAGGTTTTTTAAATAGGTCCTATTAAAAAGGTTGCTGAATCACTGTTCTAAAAAGAACTGAGCTTTATATGACTGGACCTCCTTTTCATTACAAACCGTCAATGTGAAAAGCAGCTGCGAACTCATAAGCAACATATTTTTTTTTCTTCTTTTTTGCAATAACTTTAGCACCAAAAGGAGCGGACAGCATACATTTTGAATCAATTCGTATGACGTTTAAAGTGTTAGCCAGGAGTCTGCTGGCATGCTCACGCACACACACACACACAGAGGCAAAGTTCTCCAGAAACTGGAGGAAATTAATAATTCACACACATTTCTGGTTCATCTCATGTGTTCTCCTTTATGACATCTTCTAAGAAACTAAGCCGGTGGGAATAAGGTCCGTGGAAGATGGACCGGCTCTGGCCTCGGTTATTGCTACTCTGAGAGCCCCACCTCAACCGTAACATTGGTTCTGCCGAGGTTGAGCGGGACACTAAGGGAGGCATTAGGAGAAAACCGCCGACACAGATGCTAATGAAGGGACTGCTCTCAAAACTTATGGCAGCAATGGCATCCCTCAGATTTCCCTTCGAGAATTTCGCTGTGGACAGCCAGGTCCAGAATATTCATGCAACAGGGCCTCCTCCAAAAAAAGACTTGTTTATTACTAAGTTTTTATTTTTTGAGGTCTCCATCCATGCCCACACTGCCATGAAAAAAAGATGAACAGTGTCCTTTTACCCTCATTAAAAGCTGAGCTGACTCCTGAACACCCAGAGAGCTGTGTTGCATCCTGGCCTGCTCTCGCTCAGGAAACAGTTGTGGAGGTTTTTCATAAGAGCTTGTAAAATCAGTAGTGAAGTGGAAAATTTACTTGATAGCTTATAAAAATTTTAGATTCACACTTGGTGCGAGTTTATCCTCCTGAAATAAGATCAGACACCCCAGCATTGATTTACAGGTTAACTCGATTTAAGCCTCACACTCTGGCTGCTTGTACGTCTGTGTCTTTGTGTACTTGGACAAGGTATTAAGAAGGGGTGTTCAGACAACTAATTTAAGTTGGATTTTTTTTCTTTGAATTTAACATGCTGAGAAGAAAGACTTTCTTCTAATCGCTTAAGATAATCTTGGCTTGAGATCTCCAGGCTTTCTAAAGATCATTCAAAATTTTCCCTGGATTTCTTTTTCATTTATTTCCTACTGCGGAATGATTTCCTGCTTTTGCTTAAAAAGAAGCTGTACAAGAAGTTCTTAACTGCAGTATAGAACTTTTACAATATACTTTTTACATATTTATTAAAATATGTTGTTTATATGACAGATAATCTGAAACTCTTTGAGTTTCTGTTGCTGTCTGAGAAAAATGCGCTGCTCCTGACCAAAAACAACCAATCAGAGCCAAGGGGGCGGGACTTAGCACTGTCAATCATCCTCATGACGCTACTATGAGATATTTTCCTTTCAATGCAATGGTCAGACAATTCTTTGACTTGTTTAGTGAGTATTTCACATATCACTACAGCTAGTCTCATCAGGTAAAGCACACAGAGAAATTTGCTTTAGCTGTTGTTTCTCACCATTAATTAGCTTGACAACCGTCTCCCACAATTTCATCTGTCTCCTCTAGCTGCATGCAGGCCTTTCAAAAGCCACCAGTAGAGGGATCAAAACTGGCCTCGTCCTGCACTGCAGTGTCACAGCAGGGCAGTAAATGTATTCACAGCTGCATGTTTTCATTATCGGGAGTTGATTTCATTATTGGATGCTTCTCTGAATGTCACCAAGTACTGCTGTCTTCCTGTAGATCATAGTAAGGAGCCTTGGCAGGTAACAATGAGTTCTGCTTTAATGCAAATCCGCACTGCAATAAAAACCAACCGAAGGGGACACATTTTCCTACAGCAGATGAAAACGGAGAAAATTAAGATACTGTTTTAAGAAAATTTCAGTAAGGGCTTCAAATCTGAAAAGACCTTAAAAAAGGAGAACAGTAACAGGACAGTAGCTCTCCTTTCCTTCTTCCAAGACGATTTTCCAGGTGTCACAAACACTCAGAAGGGGGGACATCAGAGAAAATACCTTTGCTCTGGCCTTATGGGTTGTTTTCACACCTGATAGTCTGGTAGTCTCAGTTCAATTGGAGTCCAAAATTGCAACGTTTGTTCCGTTTTCAACTGGTGAGGTTCACTTTGAACTGCACTATTTCAAACCAACCTAAACATTTAAAAAAAACCTGTTTCCCTCCTTTCCTGTGGTGGCGCCGCACCAAGAGCGCTTTGAATAAAACCTTTATGTTTACAAGATTATAATTTATAAGTCAGTATTGCCTGAATATTTTGAGACAATCGTTAAAATGTGACGTGGGCAAAAGTTTTGTGGAAAAAGTTGGTCCTGGTCTACAAAAGAATACATATTTTACCCTCAAAGAGAGGGAAAAATTATTATTCTTGAAAACCGTATCTTTTGGGAGCCAAAACAATCAACCTAACGAGTGGAGATGGGGAAACGTTCCAAGTCCAAAGGGAGCAGCTCTCTGTTTGTCTATGTTAGAGATGAAAAGTTTGCATAGCACTGGCTTGATGACTCTCTCTTTCATACAGAGAGGCTCCATCTCAGTGGGGGCAGCGTTGGATTTGTCCGAATATTCCCGAGTCATACCCGCTGAGAGCATTTTCAAGCTTCTATACCTGAAAGCATCAAAGGAGGCTTGCAGTTAGCTCCTATTCATGGAGGCTGCTGCTTCCTCACCGTCGGTCGGTGCAGTGTTGCCTCAGCCTTTCTTCCTCTGGGGCTCCTCGTCTTTTCAAGTACTGCTTTGAAAGTATTAATTTTTTAAAGTCAAATCAGATCACAGGCAACTGTTGTTAATACATTCTGCAGCTGAAACTGATATATTTTCTGAAGTAAGTGCTTCTTTATATTTAAAGTAGTGAGTTCGTTGAATGTGCTGCTTGTATGGAAGAGGATTAGGGCAGCTGGGAAAAACAAAAATTCTGATTTTAATCTCAGAATTTTGACTGTAATCTCAGAATTCTGATTGATCTCAAATCGAATTTGAGATAAGTCAGAATTTATCAGAAATTTCTGACAAAAAATAATTTTTAAAATAATTTTTAGAAGTTTTACTTTTTTCTTCAATATTTTGAGAAACGGTCTGAATTGTCAGAATTTCTCTTATAATTCTGTCTTTAATACTCCTTAAACTTTGAATTCTGACTTTTTTCTCCTCAGGAAATCAGAATTCTCGGATTAAATAAACTCTTATCTTCTTCTGTACATCTGAGATGAAATAAAAAGTTTATTTTTGGTTTTTCCTGCCTTTGCGCTCACGGCAGCCTCCACTGAGTGATGATGCGCGTCCCGTTCGATGACGGCCCGTTGTTATACGCCGTGGCGTGATATGTAAATGGAATGAGGTGCAGTTGTTCGACAGCTGCAACCTTTTCCCGCAGATCGTTAGTTACCGCGACCTTTCATCAATAAGGGCATAAAGATTCCCAGCTCAGGTGCAGCTGAACTTTTGCTGGGCCCTTCTCCATCACCACTCCACCCCAACGCATGTCGCTCCCCGCTGCTGACCTTTTTAGGCAGATACCATTTGCACGGGAAGTTGGGTAATGTATTCCAGCAGATGTCTGTCGTCCTCACATCCTGAGCTTGCTCACTTGATTAGAGACATTTCTCTCCACGCCGCGTTGCATACAGAGCGCTTTATTTGCCCAGCTCCTGGTGCATGACAACACGATGATATCCTGTAAGTCAGCAGAATATTCTCATAGAAAGAATATATTAAGCCTCACAGGCTGGCTTTTCAGATCAATGAATTATATGTTGACATGCGTTTTCTCTAGTTGCGTCACTCCATCTTTGATCTATTCCCTTCTGCTTCGGTTTTTCCAAAAAACGCTCATCTTATTCCAACGTTGCAATTAGGAAGAATCAAGCTCAGTAAAAGGCTTCCTGCTGTTTCTGTTTAATAGCCCTGAGGTAGTTGCATCACGCTATGTGCATGTTTGTGTTTTTAATATTGACTCGGTGTTTATGTAGATTAGCTGGTCATCTTCAGGACAAATTCCACAACCTCAGCTCGGAATCAAATATCTAATTATTCCGAACCACCCAGCTCTCTTTCTTATGTTATAGATTATTAGTAAAGTAAAATGGTTACAAATTCAACTCAGAAATACATTATTCATCTCAAAGGAAATGAAATTGTTGCTGTAACTCATATCATCCATGTCTCTTCAGAGTTGCTGTAGACATGTTTTCTACAAGTGCTTGAAATACTTGAAAATTGTTTTTAATGTTTGGAAAATTCTTGATTTCTTTATAAAGTATTTGATATTCAAACTGCAGTTTTGTAGTAAAGTGCAATCTAACATTTAACTAACAGCCTATTTGTGAAAATATTAGTTACAGTTGAATCTAGATATTTTCATACAGCTTATAAAAAGACAGTTACATTTTTCTCACTGTCTGAAGTTCAGTCACACGAAACTTTTCTTGTTGTAGGTCTGTTAGAATTCTCAACATTATTTCTATTTGCTAAATGCCACAAAACTTAAATATCACTTGATAATTATGTGTCATTGGAAGATTAATATCTGAACACCAACTATAAAGCATTAACAAATGCAAACATATAAAATAAGCTTAAACAAATAAGCAATGCTTAGCCTGGTGGCCCGCCAGGCTTATAATGTTGAAACCCTGTCAGAACAGAGTTCACTTTTGGTCCGCATCAGAGTTCAGTTTTGCATTCACACTTACCCAAATGAACTGAACTTTCCATAAAAATGAATTGGAGTTGGATTAATGCGGCCCAATCAGGGCCATAGTCTGACTGGAGTTTAGTTTACTGTTTTTGACAGTTACATCTTAGAAAACTTTCATTTTCATAACAGTTTGGATGAAAAAAAATTGCTAAAAATGAACCAAGTTTTACATTTATACAGATGACTAAAACTTTTTTCCTTCTTTCCTCCTCCTGACTCATCTGGATGTACGAATTAGGTAAGTCCAACCAATTGATTTTTGCAATCGATGTGATATGGATATCAGTGATGTTCCTGTTTGCCCTGCATTTCTATGTTTTTATTGTATGAATGTCGACTTTGTGATTATACTGCTGGGTTTGCATTGGTAACAGGTCACAACAAAGCTGCTTTTTAAGCTGCATGCAGCCTGACTTTATGGCTGCAGCTTGGAGAGAATTTTTTAAAATGAAATGAATGAATTGTTTTTCCACCAAACCACTATAGTCATTTCCAGTATTTGCACAAAATCGGCTACGGCTGATGGTCATTACAACAGCAGACCTCTGTCTACATGTGAGGAAAAAACTGGGCTGTGAAAGTGAAGAATGATGAAATGAAGATGGATGGAGACAGTTGATATCCACTGTGTGTTCAGAAAGATCTCCGGGTAATCAGAGTGTTTGGAGACATTTCTCACCTTAACATTTAGTAGAGACAAAGCTCAGAGTTGAGAGGCAACACACGATATTGTTCAAAAATCCTCTGAATCTTGAATAACTGCAATTTGGTTTCAGTTATTTCCTGTTCTGCATGAATATGGAAGAGCATAATAAGAGTTTGGAATAATATTTGTATTTCCTTTCTGTTTTCCTCCCACTGTTCAATTCAGGTTTATTTAATGAACTTGAGTACAGTAAACAATGTTATACGATAAAAACAATCAGCCGTTGTTTTACATGAAGGCCTTGCAGCCACAGGCTCATTTGCAGGCTTACTCCTTGGTTGGACTGTTTTTATTAAACAGCAAAATTAGAAATTAAAGACTCCCAACTCACACACGCACACACCCCCCCCTCCCCCCCCCCCCCCCCACACACACTCTGAATTACTGTTACTACTAACAAAAAATACATGAAAAGTCATTTCCTTACTTCCTGTCATTTCTCTTCTTTCCTTCCATTTTTCTTGTCTTATTTCCTGACTTTGTTTCTTCCTGCTGTCCTTCCTTCCTGCTGTTCCATCTTTTTTCCTTCCTTGTTTTCTTGTATTCCTCCTTCCTCCCTCATGTCCTTCCTTGGTTCCTCGCTTTCTTATCTGACGCTTCATTCAATCAGCGCTTTTACACCTTGCTTGTGTCCTTCCCTCTTATTTCCTTGTGTCCTACTTTCCTTTCCTTCTCTGTTCCCTCCCCTTCTCTTCTCACCTTGCTCCTGTCTTTCTTGAATATTTTTTTTCTTTCTTCCTTCTTTTTTTTTCCTTGTGTCCTCTTTACTTCCCACCTTTTTTCCTTCCATCATTTTTTTTCTTTCCTTCTTCATGACCTTCCTGCTTCTGTCCTTTCTTCTGTCCTTGTCTATCTTTCCTAGCATCCTTTCTTCCTTTTATTATTCTTTCCTTAGTTGTTCCTCCTTGTATCCTACATTCTTTCCTTCCTTCCCTTCCCACTTTCTTCATTTTGTATCCTTAGTTGCCTTCCTTCCTCACAGTTTCTGGTTTTTATTTGTTCTGTATTTAAAATGCTGTGGTTTGCAGTGAACCCTTTGTTTTAAAACAAATGTAATGCTGTCTGTATGGTGAAGTTTCCAAATAATCCAGTCCAGGTCTTGAAAAGGCTCTCGGTGGATTGCTTTTATCGTCCGTGAAAGAAGCTGGCATCCTGTGTGTTCAAAGATAAACACAATATAAGAAGCTCACCTGCATATCCGGCTGCTGCTGGCGCGTTTTCCAGAACGCTGCCTCGTGCCAGTTTTCCTGGCAATATAAATCTGGCTGTTAGCCTGCAGAGAGTGAAGAAGACATGGGGGGGGATAAAAAATAAAGCTTTTAGACCTGATTGAGAGACGCAGCATCGATGCAGCCTACAGTTGCTTAGATGGGAACAACAATGACGGGAAGTTAAAATATTCAGATCCAAACTCAGACACTGCCTGTTGACCTTCCAGACGACGCCCCGATGGGGCAGGGGTGGGAGGTGGGGGGGGCGGAAGATGTATGAAGAGCAGACGCATTCATGTTTCTGTAAAGCGACGGGCATGCAAATGTCTCACCCGGTCTTAAAGAGATTTACACGCATATGGTTAATGCATCCGGCCTTAAATCACATCTGGTGGGAAGCGGAGGGCTTTTTGCTGCCGGAGGACCAGCTGTTGCATCGTTTTTGTTTATTCGCCCAACTGGCAACACAAACTCATGGAAACTGAGTCAATTCTGGGAACTGTGGATGGTCATGTGATGTGATAAACATAATAAAAGGCATGTATTAACTACGCCACCTGTTTGCTGTACAAATTGCTATTCAGGCATAGTAATTAAATCTTGTTCCTGTATGTCTAAATGAGGGCTGCAACCTGCAATTATTTTATTAATCAATTATTCTGATGATTAATTGATTAATCGGGTGAAAGAAAAATCAGCATTTATGTAGATTTTCCTTTTAGACCATTTTTTTATATTAAGCAAATAATTAAATTGCTTTTTAAATAAGAAAATAAAAATGTTATTGCTTTAAATACAATAACATAGCATTCCTCTAGCGAACGTCAGACACATCTGCAGCTAAAAATTATTTTTCTAACATCAACATATGAAAAGCTCGGGTCTTTCTGCTTGAATTAATATCAGAACGGTGTAATGCCCGGCTGGCTGCTGATTAAGTTTTGGATTCACTTATCAATAATTGGACAGGAAAAGATGCTGATTAGGAGTTTTTTTTTTGACAGAATTTGAACCAGATGAAGCTAAAATTGCCATTAAAATTTTTTAACCTCAAATGCAAATTTTTAAAAAACATTTTGTACATTTTTGTCTTAAATATTGTTCTGACTGTGGTATACTTTCAAAAAAATAACCCCTTTTGCACCTGTTAATGATTAATCAATCACTGAATCCAGTTACTTGTTTCACCCCAAGTCTAAATCACATTTTAGAGTAAAAAGATGAACAAAGGTGTTTTCCCTTTGACGTGCAGGAATCACCTACATGGCATCATTGACTCTGACAGCAACTAGTGCTTTTTGAAGCCAGGGAGCAGAGCACAGGGTCAACTGACAATCTGATTTCCAGATCCCTCAGTAACCTGCAGCAGCTGTCTCTCTTCCGATGAAAACGTGTGTCAGGAAGGACCTCAGGTCCTGTCAGCAGGCGGATGGCTGAAAGAAACGGGTCACACCGATCGACTGAAGCAAGATTAAGCTGCTACACCAGCAGCGCACAGGCTTAAATGTGCAGATGAGAGCACAAAGCTTTAAAGTATTTTCACAGATTGCGAGAAGTGACTAGAAGTGGGCACTCTGGACTGAGCCCTCCTTCCTCTAAGGTTCGTAGATCGGGGGAGAGGTGTCAGGATTCCCATAATGTCCAGAGAGGCTCAGCAGGAGGCTGATGGTCACAGCTTCTCAACGTAACTTTGATTAGTTTGCTCTTGTGTGTGTTTTACATGTGTGGCATGTCAATGACAGATTATATGCAGCTTATCTTTGGCAGCTGAAGGACACAACACCCTCCAGACAAAAGGATGTGAGATAAATTCATAAATTAAGCCACGTGTGAGCTGGTTCAACATTGACAGTTGGAAAAACACTAAAACTCTTTTCTGTTTAAGTAGAAAACAAAAAAGTTATAAAAAGCTGGAATTTAAAGAGTAACTAAACCTTAAAGATGCATATGTAAAAAGTTTTAAGTTTTAAACCAAAAAAAAAAACAAACATTAAATAATTTTGGCCATTAGTGACAAATTCAAATCAACAATGAATGTACAATGACAGCCTCTAAACCACAAGCCAAATCATTTTTGCTAGATAAACTGCATAAATTCTTTCTTAAGGATACTATTTTTATGTTTCTGTGCAAATTGACATTTTTTTCTACATCTGTTTAATTCTGCTTTGTTTAGCCTGAAACCGTCTCAGTACTGCCCTCTTTGGGTTGAACGGTGACTACTGCGGTTACATTTTTCCTACCAGTTACAATGGTACAGCTTGGTTGCTGACTATATAGCGACAAAGTTGCTAAATTTGTAATTGTGCTTTAACGGACACTGCAGCCCAAGTGGCCCTCCACTCGTTACCTACCAACCCACGTGCAGCGTCAGCACATTTGATCAGCTGGTTTTACAGCTGTGTTTGCACTGTACAATGGCTGCTGGATTTTCTTGTTGTCTTGTCACCTGGAAACCACTCACTGCATTCTTGTTGGTTGTGCAGGAGGCTCCACTTCTGCTTTTCAAAGATTTACAGTTTTACACTTGCACATCTGTTTGCAGCCATTTTCACAAGAGGGTGTTAATGTTGAGTTGAGAGGCGTGGCCAGCAGCAGCTTATTTGAATTTAAAGTGACAAGAGGTCTTAAACCAACTCAAAGTAGGCATGACTGAGCAGACTGAAATCTCACTATCTGAGAATAATTTTGTGCAAAACATGTAATCAACATATTTTGTATAGTTCATAGACTTATCCTAAGCTGTTGGAGGAAACCATGTGTCACCTTTAATCCCCTCCATGCATCCCAGCACTTGTCTCTTAACTCTGCCCAATTTTATTTTATTTCGTTTTACTTATCAAGGATGAAGTCAATGTCTGGTGAGTTAGTGAGGTCCCAGGCCTTTTAAGATGAACCTGAAAACAATCAAAAATCAAATCAAATCAAATCAAATTAAAATGTATTCTATGGATGATTGGACCATTTAATCCAACAGTAACGGGCTTGAAATAAACAGGAATCTGTGATGTCACTGATAACACTCTATCTGACCTGGTAAATCATCATTATCAATTAATCAGATTAGCGGTAACCAACTCATTCTATGTCACGAACATTGAGACACAGTTCAGAAAACACGATCAGTACGGCTCCGCCGGGTCCAGCTCCCCGGTGGTTCTCCTCTGTGATTTGTTCACTCGTCATCTCTGCAGAGAGGAACAGGGATGAGGAGGGGTTCCACACAAAACCCCTCACGCTGCGCTGCGGTTGTCAGCGTCCCCCGTCTGCGGCTTTTACAGGAGTCTTTATTCATCAAAGCCTAACCTGCTTTCCAGACCCTGAGCAGGCGGACCACCTGCTGTGCCAAGTGGATTGGCTCCTTTGATTGCTTCCCTCTCCAAGGATTAGAGACTAAAATCTGAGCTCATTAGCATCATGAGACGTTCAGGTGCGGGACAGAAACAGGGAGTTGTTGAAGTTCAATTAAAAGCCACACATTTCTCATACAGGTTATAATCCCAGTCCAGGTTTAGTCATGATTACTCAGAGAAATACTTTTGATCTGAAAATGAACCACTTAAATTTAGCTCTAATTCCAGGCCTTGCAGTAAGGTTTTTCTTGCAGACAAGTTTTCCTCTTGGATTCTCTGAACTAATGTTTTTGTTAGCATTTGTTTTTCTCCCTCCTGCTGTGCTAGTTTTTCTCTCTACATTAGAGAAGTTTTGAGGGAAAACCTCTCTAATGTTTTTATTTTCCATCTTTTTTATTTAGTAAGATTTTTGTTTACATTATTCTGTCAACATCCTGACTTTTGTTTTTGTTTTTTTAATTAGTATTGTCATTTCTCTAGATTCCCACCCAAACAATGTCTCATCTGGCCCAGATGTTTAGATTCTGATGAAATTAGTTGTTTTTACCTAATTTTTAATCCTAATTTAAGCTGTGCAGCTTCTTAGAGTGCATAACAGCAGAGCTTTTGATTGACAGCAGGAGTCTGCGGGCTGTCTGCCTGTCTCTGGAGAGAGAAGCTAACCCACAGAGAGGTTAGAAACAGTTAAACCCATAATAACAACATTTTGACAGTGTAAAATCAGAATAGTACTGTCTAAAAGGAAGAATCTGAGAGATACATTTTTCTGCAGACTGGACAAACACTTACTTGCTTATTTCTTTTACAAAACTGCTCCAATTGTCTGATATTTCCAATCAATATCCACTCTAGTCTTAACAGAGCGAGCCTGACGTGAATACTATGTAGTAGGAATCTTGACAGATGCACAGAATCCTGATGGTTATTGACTGACCGGCAACAAGCTTGACGTTTTGAGTCAACAAATAAATCCTTTAAAGCGGTTATATATTGCAAGACTGCAGGATCTTGTGTAAAAATAAACTCAAGTATTTATATTACAGGCATCAGAAAGCATTACCAGAAATGAAAGCCATCAGCCAGACTTTCTGGTAAAATCAATTAAACTCACTCCAGATATTATTTGTCATGTGTAACATGTAAGTTTGTTTTGTTGTAAAATGTTTTTTAATCTAGATAAAAATTTTACCTACCTAGACCAGTTCAGACTCTGGCGATATCACAAAAGACACGCTGCGACTGATTGTAGTTATTATTGCTTTTTTTACTGATTTGAATTGTTTTTATGTTGTAAATAATTAATGTATAGATAAACCATATTATTTAATCTCTCTCTTCCTGGTCAGACTTCATTTAACCAAAGAAAACAGGTATAATAATAAAGCAATGATAATGAACTTAATTTAGATTGCACCTGTAAACAGATTTATAACCAGCCAATGTCCTGAACTCACTGTTAGCTTTAGCTTTACCATCCAAGTCTGTATCCATTTTGGTTTGAAGGTCTAAGGTCTCAAATTTTGACTGAAACGTGTAAAGTTGAAGTGAATGACTTGGAGTATATGATACATGGTGTAGACATAAAGTGGATGCCACATATACAGAGATCATTAGTCTTTGTCATAACTGACCAAGGTTCAATTCTCGACTTTCTTTCTGCCCATTTTTTGTCTGAAGGCTGCAAATAAAGGCCAGTAGTCCCATAAAATCTTAGAGAAATACCTACATATTTACAATTCACCTATGTATTAGTAAATTATTGCTCAATGTTAGCTAAAGACAGCTGGTCCATTTCATTCTAGAGCCTTTTGTGATGTGATTAACTTGAACTTGCAAACAGAATGACACATTTTTATTCCTGGCATAAGCTTTGCAAAAACTTTATTTTATGAAAATGTGGACCTTACCCAACAGGGGTTGGACTGTGAGTGTGCATTTACTAGAGAAAGAGAGAAAACTCTCCACTGAATGGCGCCTTTAATGGAGTTGGAGAGGGGTCACAGTTTTTGTCCGCGTCAGGCCAGAGGTCACAGTTTGGCTGTTTTCTTGCATGTGGACAGAACCAGCAGCTATCTGAGGGCACCCACATATGTTTTCTGTTGCTCTGTGTGTGACAGGATTATAAAACTCATGCTGTCCATCAGCTCAGGTTTATGTGGTTTTAATACAGAAAGTGTTGGGGCCTGGGGCCGCTGCGGGGGTCAGAGGTGAACCCTGTATGCATTACAGTACACCATGGTCTCACAGTGCAAATCTTGGTTACGTTGAACAAGTCGTGCAATATAAATAAATGGGACTCAGTGTCACCTTAGCCAGTAAATCTTCTTCTACATATATTTTTTGCAAACTGATGAACGATGAACAACAAATCTCAGGATCCAGACTGAGTACAGCAGTAGAAGGCAGTGAGTAATAATGACAAACTTGTGGCTTAAGTAAAGGGGAGTGATTGCAGAGGCAAGGATCAGGTGGATCCACTTAACGTAATGCGTGGCAGCTGCATGGGGGAATGTGACTACAAGGTAGCTGAGGGAGAAAGATAAATGAACACAAAATAAACACACAGGGGAAAACAATGATTTCAGGAAGAAAACAGAACAGAGAGATAATGATCTACTGGAAAACAAACTAAAAACCAACATGACAGACTGAATCAAATGCAGGGATTATCACAGAATATGCCTCATTATTCCTCAAGGGAACTTCTGATTTGATTTTGTAACACCTTTTGCTATCTATGACAGCAGCGGACAGGAAGTGTATCCAGTAGAGGTCTGTGTTGCATCACATCTGAGGAAACCTCTTCCTGGAAATACAGTAATACTGCATGTTGAGACAGTGATTTGGTGTGGATAAAAGGTACATTTGCTAGTGAAAGAGAGAAAACTCTGGATAAAAGGTCAAAAAGCTTAAAAATGTATTCATTTTAAAGCTTAACTATTAACTTATTAACTTAATTTATTCTATAGGATAAGAACGGGCTATAATCCAAGTTCACACCCATGTAACAGGGTGCATATTCTTAAGTCTTAAATCCATGTATCTAAAATCAAAGCTTTAAAATCTCTTAAATTCATTAGAAAATATATGAGTTGCCCTTAAGAAATCAAAGATCTTTTCTCAGGTATTTTGTTGTGGCAGGACTATTTAATCTCATGCATGTAGTTTATTTTTCTCATGGGACTTTAGTTTGAGTCGCACACAGATATCTTTATTATCTTCTGCGACTCAAAAGCAGGCGACCTCAACCACCTTGATTATTGGCAATTAACAAGCTGCCAATGATCACTTTCTAGCTACCTGGCAAGCTAGCTTGCTTTTTTGCATCTATAATTTGAAAGTGTAAATTTTTGTTTGCCTTCGCCACAGTCTGACTTCTGTTGCCAATTCTTACAACCTTATGTGCCTTTGGTGCAAAAAATCCTGGCACTACTGCTATGTAAAATATGTGATTTCTTTTGTAGATCTCTGTCAGGTATTAAATTTAATTCGTAATGGCCTTAAAAAATATTTAAATTTCAGTTGCTGAAACATGCAGAAAGCCTGGTGGAAGGACAATTCTGAATAGTCAAAGTCAACTTATATTCCATATTATCCTAGAGAGCCAACATAAAGAACACCTGGTGTCTCTTGTTGGAAGGATTTTTCTTTCATTCCTTAGAAATAAATTCTATTAATTGTGTTTTTATTGCTGCTGATGAATGCAGAATGCTGCCTAGAAAAATCCCTTTGCTACAGTCAGGAGACAGAGAAGAGCCTTGCACATTATTAGTGTTTATTCAGGTTGGATTTTGCTGAGGATGCATGCTCCTTTCATTTGGTTCCCTAGTTTATCTGTGGCCTTGCAAAAAAGAATACAAATACACTTATGTTTGTTGGTTATTGTTCAGTTAGTTCAAATCCTGCACAACAGATGCTGGAGTCGGCTTTCCTGTTTGATTTATGAACTGTAGCTCTGTAGCTGTGCATCATACAGGCCAAAAGTATTACTGGAACTCTTTGGTTTCTTCTGAAGCCATTTAAAAGATGTTTTCCTCCATGTAGAGTCACTGATCTTGCTTCTCTTGTTCTGCTGGTGATGCAGAGATTTCCATAACACTGACAGCAGCGGTGAAGGTGTCACTTACCCAGCTGATGTTCTTGACATCTTGGTCCATCTTTTCCTCTTGTACAGAACTTTTATTGGGTTTTATTGGGGAGAACGGGTTTGTTTTGAGACCCAATGAAAAAATTGTGCTGAATGGGTAAGGATGCTAATCAGCTTAAAGCCGAGTAATGAGTGTAATTGCAGCAGCTGAAGTTGTCAGGTGGAACAGCCGGCCCATTCTGTTTTCAAACACTGTTTTGATCAGTGATGGGGACGGTTTAGTTTTTAGAGTCCCCCCCCTCATCTTATCTAATTACTGTCAGTTAGGAAAGCCTGTAATTTTCTCAGTCATTATAATTAACATTGGGAATTTGACTTTTCAAACTAAGGATCAGTGGCGGGCGGAGCTAGAAGAGAACGGGCAAAATTAGCTTTGTGGTGATATTTATTCGTGCTTTTTAATTAATGTTTACATGTTCTTTGCCAAAATTGTCTGAAAACATGAGTGTTACCTTTAGATATGAATACAGTCCCAACTCTGTAGCATTTGATTGGACAATCAGAAATTCAGCCAAAGAACAGAACCAGAGAATACTTTTTAGCCTTAGTCCAGAAAGAGAGGAAAAAAAAGCAGAAGAACATTATTATTCCTTATGTGCCTGGAGTATTTAAGAAACTAATAATATATTCCCATCATAATGTTCCAGTGTGTTTTAAACTCATTAACACACATAGTTGACCTTTCATTCACATGAAAATTTAGATCAATATCACAAAAAAAAAAAAATATTTATAAAAACTCTGGCCAAAATGGAGATCTAAGGAAAAAAAATCATGGGAAACGGACATTTGGGGTTCCATGCTTTACAGTCTGCAACAAATAATGCACCAATATTTCCACATACCAACTTCGCCACAATTCCCATTCGACATTGTCTTGTGTTGTTTATTAACTTTCTATTCTAGCAATCGATTTTAAAGTAGCTCAACCTATATATCCTTCCACGCTAATGAATCTCCTGATTCTTATCAGGAACTCATGCTTGTTTTGAAGCAATCTGAAAACACTGCTTCAAACGTGTGCACACAGCATTAGAGAGACTGGCTCATTCCAAGCATAAAACTCCCAAACACAAACCAAGAAGTGAATTGGTAAACAAAATTAGATACAAAAAAACAAATCATTCAGCTTCGACAGGAAAAACGGGCAAAAATGACAAGGAAAGCAAGATAATTACTGCAAACTTATTATCAAATGTTTACAGTGTTTCTCAAAGTATGAGACTCCTTAAATATATGATATTAAAGCAGATGATCTCTTTAACAACTTTTATCCAAATGGAAATTATTGAGCTCATTTTAATGTATTATTCGATTAACTGATTTAATAATTATTGTGACAGGATCAAGTGAAAACAGTATGGGATTTGACTGGTTTTCCACGAGCGCCAAAGAACAACTTCACCCCACTATGTTGGAGAAGATCTGTCTTTTAGGGATTGTTGAGGATGATTTTTAGGATAAAAAGGACCCAAATTTAACCAATCTCCAGATCCCAGTTCTACAGAAAATCCATGCAGGCAGCTGAAGCTCTGAGTTAATAAGCCTGAGCTTATTTGCTGAAGGATCTAGAAGGTTTCTGGTCAGAGAAGTGTTTGCTATGTACAAGCACGATGGCTGGCTATGAGAAAACTTGTTTCACTCTTAATATTCAAATCAATTTCTAACTTTAATATAATTAGCTTTGTCTTTGTTTTTGGTTAATATTCCCTACATTAAAGTAAAATGACTGTTCTTTGTTTTCCATTGGTATTCCCTCACTGTAGATGTTCATTCCTCGTTAAAATTAAAAATAATACATATACTTAATTATGTGACATTAAAGCTCGAGTTTTTAATAAACAAAGCTCTAAAACTATTTTAATTGTGATCCACAAAATCTCTTTTTTACCAGCTCCCACAGGAGCATTTAGCTTCATTGTTGCGTCAATCATTTCTGAATAATCATTTGCCGTTTGTGTTATTTGTTGCTTTTGTAAATCGAAAATACAAGAATGTCAGGGATTGTCATTTGTAAAAGAATCATTTCTTTGTGTGTTAAGGTTTTTCTCCACCTAATGAGGTATTTAACGGTTATTGTGAGGTTAGCTGTCTTTTCTCTGCTTTCTTGAATCACCACAGAAATCAACAAAAGCACAGGTCATAATGTGAAGGCAGAAAATAGAGCTATTGTATAATTGGTTCTGCGGATGCTCTGGTGTTTATTTGAGTGATGGTAATAGCTCTGAAATGTTCTGTTTGCCCCTAATATCCAATAAAGAAACCTCTGAGGTGCTGATGGTATCAGTGAAGGTGAAAGAAATCTGTTTGTTTGAAATAAGTAAGGCATTTTGGAAAAAAAAGGAGCTGATTCATCTCTGAGATGGCAGATTTGGTTCCATCTGAAGCTGGGAGTCCTCACTTAGAGCCCAAAGCACAGATTCCTCCTCTTTCTACTGGTTCATGTGTTTTTTTTATCCATAAAACAGCAGCAAACGAAGCTGCTAACGGAGGATTTCAATGTCTGCGTACTTAATGCCGGTAGATCAGATCAGAAAACAAATATCTCTTTTGATATGTTTATTTTTTTCAACACAGTCATAAATGTACTGAATTTCACTATTTATTCTTTTTTGATAACTCTGCACCAGCACAGCACCTTAAGTGGAGTTAGGAATATAATAGCCAATCTAAAATCAATAAAACAAAACTGAAACTGACACAAGCAGTAGGTTGACTGCCTTGGTCAAACATGTAAAAATAAACTGGAAGTAACTTTCTTTCAAATGGTTCAGATGGTGCAATTAGAAAATCTAAATGCAATGTAAAATAAATAAAGTATGATGCTGTTCAGAGCATGCAGCATAGCATTAGCCTGAATGATCTAACTGTGATGGATTGGGCACATTGTCTCCAAGACCCGACTGAGAATTGTTTTCAATATCTGGACCGATGATACATATATTAATATCTGATCAGTACATCTCTGAGAAATGTCAATCAGAGCAGAGTGGTGGGGAATTTACTGTTATTTCTAAATGTTTAATCTTAAATTCAGCTGTTTCCCTGATTCCACAGCTCTTTGCTTCCTTGTGGCAAAATTCTTACATGAAAGGTCAAATTCCTGCATGTCTAATAACATCCCTGGCAAACGAGTCGTCTCCCTAATGCATCATGATTGGAGATTTAATGGCGACGGCGGTGGGATAATACTCCTTTTAGTGACTGATGTACTTCTCTGGTACAAATGTGAAACATTCTTTGAACGACCCAGCCTAAGAGCTGCTGGTCTTTAAAGTTTTCCGAGCTGAAAGCGACGTTCAGACACTCCAGCCATCAGCACCGAAATTACATTTTTGATATTTTCCTCTCTTTAAAAGCAAACCGATATATATACAAACTCTTACTGTCTCTCTCCAACACTCAACTGCAAGGATAGGGTCACAAGGCTGAAATAATTTGTAGTTGCTGCCAGCAGCTTCTTGAGGACAGCGGTGACCTGCTAGTGTTTTGGAGCAGCTGGAAAAGCCATGCCAGCACAACCTCCAGCTAAATTACACGCGCTCTCTCCGAGCGCATCCCCCGCTGCCCGCCTGGAGCAGGTGCCTTTTTCCCGGTGTTGTCTGGAAACGACTGAGACTACGCTCTGCTCTTCCACGCTGATCGGTGAAGCAGTGTATGATGCTGACTGGCATCCCGTCCTCTGGAGTGCTGGTCCAGTACAGAAGGAGACTCACCCGTCCTGCCAAAAGGAGTCAGGGTTGTGACTCTGTCTGGTCCCTGACCTTCCGCCCATCATCGGGATGAGGCTCAGCCATGCTTCAGCTGCATTTCCTCAAGTGAATTTTCTTCCTCTAACTTAGTTTTGTATTGGAGCTAAGCTAGTCTGATTTTAAAAATCACATATTCTACCTCCTCCCCCCTTTTTCTGCCTTCTTGGAATTTGTTGGAAAAGATTGGAGGAACAATATCAGTTTATTTTCTGATGTCTAGGAAAAACGTTTTTAAAAGCAGTGGAAAGCTGCCACAAATAAATAAATTATATGGTTATTTATTCATAACCATAAATAAAGTGCCTTCAGTAATCATATCCCTATGGTGGATAAAAACATTAGTTTCATACATTTATTATTAGTGTTGAACTAACTTGGATTGTATTGATGTGAACAAAAGTTGAATTTAAAGAAATCTAAAGGAATGAATTAACCCATGTGAATATGTAATGATTAAATGTATTGATTAAAATTAGGGATGCAAGTTATTGATCAATGAGGTAATGTGAACGTGATTGATCTTATCGATTGACTAACAATTAATCGATAAGCACATTTTTCTTCTATGAAGAGGGACGGCTATCTTTTTTGTGACTAAATAAAGAAAAAGTTGTGCTTTTCTCAAATTATGAAACTCATAATACATAAACAGGAACCTTGCATTGCTGAACACAAAAATAAAATATGAAAAGAATAAAATGCGAAACACTTAATTCCCCATGAACAGGGAGATGTTCATAAAGAATTACTATATGTGGTTGCTCTTAAAGAAATGTTAAAACTTGGCTCCATGAAGGGCATTAATTCACGACAGCCATCAATATCAGATTATTTGCATCATCTTTTCCATCTGTTAGTCATGCAGCTCGGGTAAATGGGCAGGTCTTATAGAGTGTTTATATTTCTAAACCGAACTGCAGGAAGAGCATTTTTCATCCCACACTGGACTTGATGCCCCCGCCATCTTTGTTTCTGTATCAACTGTAAGGATGAATTGATTGGAACTCATTTTATTCTATTAAACTATTATTCCATGCGTTACCATTAAGCATGGTTTAATGTATTAACCATTACTTAATACACATGCGTATTGAGTAACTGTAATAACATCAACATATTATTAAAAAATATTCCGTCAATATATAGAATAACTCTAGTAAATTTAACAATTTTGAACTTAGTTTAAAAGCGCAGTTCATTTCCTATATAAAGTACTGTAACATTTCTATAAATTGATTTATATTTTCCATGAAAATGGAAATTAGGTCAGTTATTCAAATTTAGAGTTGTCCAACTTTGCACATGGAGTTAAAAAGAATAAATAAGGCTCGCCTTAATTTATCTGTACTGAAATATAAAAATGTTGTGGCCATAACAACTAATGAGTCGAGCTTTGAGTTGGGGCCGCAGCTCGGTGCATCCAGTGTCTGTTCAACATTATCCCTCACATGGTCGCCAAGGAATGCAAACAAGTTGCAAAGCAGCATTTTGTTAACGAGAAATCTGCAAATGGACAGAAATGTCACAGCTTAATTGGGCCATCCATTATCTGCTCAACATTCAAAACCGACAAAAGCAGATCCTCCACGACCAAAACAATGTTCTCTCTCTTTGGCTTGGGATCCGTAGCTGATTTTTGTGAAGAGGAGTCGTTTTCTTCTGGACCCATTTCACTGTGAACCTTCTCTTTTGTCTGAGTGTGCCAACTCATTGTCGTATTTCCATCCATGGAGATGGAGAGTTTCTGCCAGAATGAAAGTGCTTTATGATAATGGGGAAACAGTGAATAATAAAATATTCATGTATTTAGGCTGCAAAGGGTTCATTGTAACCCATTTCAGTTGCCCATCCATCCATTTCCTATAGTTGGATAATCCTTGCAGCCATGCTGCAGGGCAGGTGCCTTTTCAGAGGAAATTGGTCCATTACAGGTTCCCATTTTAGGCATTGTAATCTATTTATTCTATAAGATGAAATTAATCACACACAAAAGAATTTACAGCACAATCTAAACACTTTTAAACGCCTTATGACATATCGATGTATTTGACATTTTGGTTTTAACAGATTAGAGTTAAATTGAGGGGGTAAACATGCTTAGTTCACATTGAATAAGAAGCTGATAATTAGCTGGTTAATTAGTCAGACTAATTGTTCTGGTAGAGAATAAGACAGACATGATACTCTGAGCTTACCAACTGTAGTTTTAATTTTGTAATCCATACACCAAAATAAAGACCATTTTTTTCTCACTGTCTACAGTTAAGTCAGACCACATGACCCTTAAACTTCATCATTGGAACAGTGTTTCCAAGTGTCCTTTTCTTTCCTTCTGGTCATCATGTCCAAACAATTTCACTTTAGCTTTATGTAAGGGGGTTTTCACACCTGATGGTATGGAATGGTCTCCAATTTGAATGGAGACCAAAATTGCAACATTTGTTACATTTTCAGCTGCTGTGGTTCACTTTCACACTGCACCGTGTGTGATAGTGAATAATTTCTCTTTTGTCTTTGGTAAAACACCACAAGCCATTTTTGTGGAGTTCAATTCAAGCGGACTAAACAGGGCTGGTGTGAATACACTCTAATTGACCTAAAAAATAGAAAGTTGGTCTAATTTAATTTCAGACAGTAAGAAAAAAAGGTGTCTTTTTTTCTGTATTTGAAAAAAAAGTCTGATTTCGACCGTTCCTTAGTAAGAGGGATGCATGGTGAGATTGTAGCTTCCACATCATGTTCATCAATGTTTTTTTTTCTGGAAATATTTCCAGTGAATTCTAAGACAGTTACAGACTTTTTTCAACCAGAAGAATCAGCAGCGTCTAGCAACAGACTGGGGTGGGGCAGCGACTTTCTCAAACTGTACTCATCCTGAATACAGTTTGAGAAAAATCTAATTCTTCTGGCAGTTTCTCCATCATCCAATTAAAAAAACTTAAAGGTTGACTGAAAATGTTTGCATTGTTGAAACTGAATATTTTAAAACCTTGATAGACATCGTTAATTTATCCATCCAGTTTAAAGCAGTTTATGTTGTAAAGAATAAAACCCACTCTTGGACTCTTGATCTATAAAATTCAAAACGCTTACGTTTTCTGCTCTGTGATTTGAACTGACATCTGACAAGCAAGCTTCACCTCCTCTGGAAATTAACTCATGCATCTCACAAGTCCAGGACTAATCCTGTTAATTTGAATAAACCTAAACCAGATTAACTTTTTTTTTTTACTCAAACTTGCAAAAACACAAAAGAAAACTGGATCTTTTTTTTGCTGCAGCTGTCAAAATCACCTTAGCTAGAATGAAACATTTTATTCTAGCTAATGAAGCCATTAGCTATTGCTGTTGTAATGAGCTAATGCTTGTGTGCTTCTTCATTGTGAATGTCGGATTACGGAGCCTCGTCCATTGTGGATCATTTATGAAATTAGGGTCTGGAAGACAGAAGGGATATCTCCATCAAATCCCACACTGTCACCATTACTGTTATTACCTTCAGAGATCCACAATGTGAATTCATTTCCTATTATAGTTAACCTATTTGATGTTTTTTTTGGGGGGAGGTTTGCCCAAATCAATATGTAAAGTATACAAAATATGTATTTTTAGTTTGCTGGACATGTGTGAAGTAAAATGTAATAAACATGGGGCTGTAGTTCATATTAAGACAGATATGATGTCACCTTAATATGGATGCCAAGGAAACATAGAGACCAACTCACATATTTGAGCCAGCAGAGTTTTAATGATTGTCTGGAGAAGTGATGAAAGTGCTGCCAAACGGACTATAACTGGAGGTGTGTTGTTTTTTTTCCAAAGTTGATGCAAACTGAGAGTAGGAGTATGAACTGCAGCTATTTCATCAAGAGGCTGGGCAAGCAAAAACAGAATCAAAAGACTGACTCCTGGATTTAGAACTCATCTCATGCACACAAGATTTGAAATGAATACTGATGCTAACTCTGTGCTTTATTTTGCTAAAGCAACATTAACCAGGAGTTTGAATGAATTCTGTTTTTATTAGTATTTGACTTTTTAAGAAACATAAACAGGATGAATGTTGTTGCCTAAAGCTGTCGATGTTTAAACTTTAATCTTGCCTGATGTGGGTTTCATACACCACAACCCTGCAGGTTTTAACTGTTTTTGGTACTTTGACTTGGATTTCCTGCTAACTGCACTCGGCTTATTGCCTAGATTGATCTAGCAATTTTTTTTCTTGCTTTTTGTGGCCAAATTCAGAATGTTTTTATTTTTATTTTTTTTAATGCTTCGTTATTTTTTTCCCCCCAATTTTTAATATTTACTGTCTGAAAACAGTTTTGCAATTTGTGGTACAGAGGAGCGTTGGCTTTGTCACTTTTTATTTGCATGCTGGAGCTGCTCTGTAAATACTGAATAATGATTCATGCTTGTGACAACTGCTATTGTGAACAGCGGCACACATTTCCTGAATCACAATGGGGAGGCCCGCCTTATTTGGATGAAATGTGCCTACTAAGTTCTTGAAACAGTGCATTTATTCTTGTTAATCAACCATTTTAAAAGTTTAACACATTTGTTTTGTTGATTTATTTTTATTTTTAAGCATCAGTAGAAATACCACTTGTTAGTTGGGTTTTCAGCTCACCACTGAGCATTCATCAGCTGCGTTTATTTCCAATGAAAGTCGAGCTGTTTGGTCAGTTTGACCGGCTGCATTAACAATCATCATAGCTTTGACTTTGGATCAGAAAAGGACCTCCTGTGGTCACTTGCAAGAATCTCAGTGGGGGTATTTTTAAGTGAGGTAATGTGTCTTAAGTGTTTATACATCATGCTTTTATTCAGTAGACGCAGGAAGAAGGTTTTATTTCACATAATGCTCATTTGAAAAAGATCTCTTCAAATCCAGGCTCGTCTGAGGGCAGAAATGAGGAGAAATGGCACAACTTTTGGAGGTCGATTTCCATGAGTAGATGATGGTAAAATCTGTTTGGCCAGGTCATCAGGGCTAAGCTCTTTTTAATAGCCTTTAAAAGCACCATATCTCAAATCTTTAATGTGATGCCCATCAGGAGAGCAAAGAAAAATGCCTATGTGACACAACCCATGGCTTATCTGCTGATCAGCTGCAGGATGCATGTCAAAGCCACCAGGAAATGCAGGGAGGAAGTAAATCACTGAGATACAAAATGTGATGCAACAAACTCCACCGTACAACATCTGTTTTTGATATTTAATCTGTTTTTAATGTCAAAAATTCTGCCTTCTGTCCCCATTCTGAACTTGCCAATAATTAATTCATTCCAAACTGAACAAGTTGTGAATGGCAGTAAAATATAGCAAAACTACCAACGTTTTGCTGAAATCCTAAATCAAAACATTTAAACAAAAGTAACACATTGACTGGTCTAATTGGTTTGATGGTAAAACAGAAATGCACATATTATTGCTTTTTTTGTAAGATCACTTATTATTGATTATCCTACATATTGTTGTCTATCATAGTTATCTATCATGTGAAGCACATGGTGCAGATGCAACCATGGTTAAATTTTGAAACCTTCACCCTAAATGAACCCACAGAAACAAACGTCTCCATCTGAGATGCACATTGTCGAGTTCTCCATTGGTTTGTGTAGCTTCCCCACTTGAAAGGACTCAAAAGACCAAAACAGTTCTCTTTATCAGTATGTTGGAAAATTAGTTGTCTTTACAGTTGATCCGGAATCAGTTTAAAATCTTTAAACGATACCACAAGAAAAAATAAACACTAAGTAAACGACTCTGAATCTCAGCCCACAAAGGCTCTTAAAGGGTCGCGTGGCAGTTATTAGCAGAAGTCTTGATATAGATGGCGTCTAACCTTTCATTTTAACATGCAATTTAAATAGTTTGAAGATGGTTCTGATAGTCTGCTGCAACAGAATAGCGTGTTCGCTCCACATGACGGCGGACACTGTGTTTCAGGCAGAAGAGTCTAAATATCTTGGGATCTGACAGGAAATGGACCGCGACATTGTCCATATGTTTGGTGTGCTGGAGTGCAGCCACTGTAATGCAGCTATGAAGTGAATGCTACCGATAAACGAGGTCCGAGCTGTTACTAGTCAGACCACGTCCCTTCACTCACCTGCAGAGCTGAACTTTGACGACCAGGAGGACCAAGATCAAGAAAACCAATCACCGAGGGAGTTTTTTTTTTTGGGAGGTTTAGATGAAAAGTTTGTTTATTCAGGGTGGGGGTTCAGTGATTTCGAAGAGCCAACATGGGGTTTTTGTTTCCTTTTAGGCACTTATCAGAGACAGCCAGCTGGACAGAGGCCTAGCTGCTGACCTGCAAGCTTGCTGGAGGGATTGAATTTCCCAGCTGGCCTGGGTGGAGGTGGAGATTCCCCAAGAGGAGACACAGGAAGTTAATGGAATAAGGGAGGTTTAGATGTCTGTTGTTACTGCCGGGACCAATAAATAAGCTCGATGCATCAGTGGGGAAAAACGCCTTTTCAAGTTCACTTCTTTATGTTTAGTTTTGGGATGAAGATGAATCGCAAGCACTAGTGCATCAATCGACGTTCAGATGAAAATGTCACGGTGGAAGTGAAATAAAAAAGGACAAAGCTCGAAAAATAGAAGTGCACTCATGCAGAAATAAAGCGTTACATTGTGAAAATAAATAATAAATTTAACATAAAGTCAGCACAAAGTCCCAGGCACGTTTCTCCCCATGTTACTGCGAATATTAGTGTGCAAAGCTGCAAGCATGCATGCCTCTGAGAGCCAAAACTTGCTTTCATATTTGTTTTGTGTGCGCTGCTCCCCCTCAAGCTTGTTGGCAGCATGCAGAGTGAGCGGCCATTGTACCCCCGCCTCTCTGGATCTCTGTAAAGAGCACACGGCTCCCCAGCTGCATGTTAATGCAATCATTATTTTAGTCTTTCTTTTGCTGATATTACTTTGACCTTCAGTGTGTTTCCAGGGCTCATTTTTCTCCAGAGGGGTAAAATTGGCTCGGCGACTCCAACGCGTCTATCTGGAGCTCTTCCGACCAGTCGCCTGGCTTTAAGAAAACAAAAGTGAAAATCAGAGGGGATTGCTCCAGCGTTTTGGCAACGAAGTGAGGTGCAGGCTGAATTATACATGCTAACAAGACCAACCGCTGAGAGTCTGAGGGATGCTGCTGTGCTGTGACTTGGATACGCATGCTGGCGCGATCCGCCACAGTGTTCGACACAATTGTCGGCGAAATTTGACGTCTTTCCTCATGTCACACAACATCGCACACACCGAGGGTTTTCACACAGGCTTTGCTGTAAAGATTTAGTCGGCACTTTCTGTCTATCTAAATAAAGCGCCGATTATCACGCAGCTGGTCAAATACGTAAGACTCTTTTATCTCTGATGAAGCAGAATCGTAAAGAAGGATCAAAAGTCAATCTAAAAACTGATAACCTCTGTAAAGGAATCAGATTTTTCTTGGTTTCTGAACACAGACTCTAATATCTATGCTTGTTTATGCAGAAACATGAACAGTTGCATTGACTCTGACCTTGTTGGCTTTTAATCTGTTGTCGAATGCCACAGCCTGAGGAAGAAAATCCTTCAAGGACAACCAAAGAGTACTTCTGCCATGAAATGTCCTCTGTATGCACATGCCACCTGATGACGGAGACTCAACATAATGAAGGTTTTAACCTCTGCCAGCTTTTGTTTTGCATCAGAATAGTTGGGTTAATTCCTGTTTTCAGGACTGTCTAGTTAGTTTAGTATATAGATCTCACACACTTAGCCCTTTGACCCGCCTACCTTCGCCATTTCATGCTTTGTTCAGATCATAGAAGCTTGGTTTTGTTTTGTTTTTTGAAGAAAAAAATGTTTCTTTTCTATTTATTACTCAAACTGCAGAAGTGAGGCTACAGCATAGTGACTCATACTCTGTAATTTGAGCCTTCGGCAAATAAACCTGAGTCACTTTTTTTCCGGAGTGCTATGTGAAGCCAGCTCCAAATCCGGTCTGTGCAGCAAACATGCGGGGAAAGTAGCGTGTGGCCTTTGAATCTTCAGCATGCTCCCCGCAGGAAGCTCCGTGGGAGAGCGAGAATGCCTAAGTAGCTTAAAATGAAGCATCATATCCTGGAGGTGTCAACATTCACACACACAGAGACTGACAGACTGATAGAAACTTGAAGTGCACTTACCAAATTCAGAGGATACAGCTTCCTCTGAAGCTAGAAAAAAACGAAACATCTGAGGATATTTTTCAACATTTCCGCAGAGAAAATGCCACATCCTGAGACATCGCTGCATCACAGTTTCAGCGACCTCACAAATTATGAACAAGTTGAATGTTTTCATTTTTAATGGAAAAAACTATCGCTCAACAAGGTCCAGTGGGACAAAATGTAGAACGGAGACTTTAAATTTTGCGATGGCTCTTACATGTTGGGGGGAAAGTCCAAGTCAAGCATGAAGCCTATAAATACTGGAATAAATATTTTCTTATACTGCAGGCTACCTCTGACCCTCTGTCGCTGTCAGGAAGCCGTACCTGAACTGTTTCTTCTTAGTTATTTTTTAATTATTTAACATTTAATTGAGCTTGAAAAACCCTGCTAAAAACAGATTTATTAGAGAATTTAACATTTCTGCTTCTCCACTTAACTGCTAATAGCTTCTTCTTGTTTAATGCTTTAACGATTTTTGTTAACTTTGGAAATGTCTAGCTCACTTGGCTTTCCCTAAATGTATTTTTCCGCATTAATTAACTTGGCTGTTCTGCAAACTTTCAGTTGAATAAAGTTTGGCGAAACTCAGCAGGTTACATATCGACTTCTTTGGGATGAGCAGAAGACGAGGATGTGCACTACGCCACGAAGGAAGTTACATGTTTTGTTGTTGATTCAAAAGGAAATCGAATTGTTTACTTGTCTTGTAAAAATCTTCCTTACTCAACAGAACGAACAGGTTTCTGAGTCGGCTGCCTCGACAGAGAGCTCACACTGAAGCGCTCCGTCTTCTTGACCGATCTCCTTCTCTAATGTGAACCATCTGTCAGCACCTTTCACATCTTTTGACTTCGCAGAAGCGGGGTGACTTGTCCAGCAGTCTCCATTTAGTCTCCATGGTTACCAGCTCTCATAACTCAGGTCATTCAAGAATCTTCAAGGCATTGTTCTGGATAGTGATGCTCTGGGTTGGAAAGATCTCCAGTAGCAGTCAGTGTTGCAACAAATCTAAATAGGCCTTTGACTGAAAACTGTTACTAACTAAGCTTATGATGATTACAAACTTTTCTGGACAATTTCCCAGAAATTATTGTGATTAACAAATAATGTAGTGGTTTTGAAAGAATTTTCAAGTATCGTAAAGAAGGATCCAAAGTCAATCCTTCTTTGATTGAAGTTTAAAAGTAAAAAAATAAGTTTAAAAGTTACATTATTTATTACCATCTTTTCTAAAGAATTTCTTGCCTATTTTCGTTTCATCATAAATATTTAGTGGATAAAGTCGACGTTTGCTCATGTTCTCTTCGTTTTAAGCCCTCGGATTGTTTTTCTGGCTGCACTTCTTACTTTGTCATGGAATGAGTTTAGCGACCTCATGAAAACCGCCTGAAACTTCCATCAAATATCCTGCTGACTGTAATCCGTGTCAATCTAAAGCCGTAATCCATCAGTGAGAGCTGTCCTTTTTTTTTCTTCCTTGCCTGCTCAGAAAAATGGTTTCTCCGCTGCATCTTTTCACTCCGGAACATCCATTAGATCAGTCAGCTGAGGCACAGGAATCTGAAAGTCTGTTCAAGGACGGCCACATTTGGGTTTAAATGAAGTGATTCAGTCAGATGTATTTTTATGAAAGTTGGGCGAGGAATATCACCTGGAGACGTATCAGCAAAATATTTGACCCATGTAAAAAAGCCTGCATCTTTGGTCGGCTGCTGTCTTAAACTGCTGAAGAGGACGTTTCTGCCGTCGTAAAGTCTTAAAGTACCACGTTTAGGATGAAAGTGTATCTCTTAAAGGCGCATTAAGCAGCTCATGAGCTTTGTCAGTTTCTATCAGCCACTAGTACACAATATGAATAGAGAGCCACTCACTTCCTAGACTACAGTGAAAGAGATGTAAACAGGCTTAAAATAAATAGATCTCTTGTTGTAGAAAAGTGGAAAAAAAAATATTTTTTCTTATTTGTGGAAAAATTAGAAACATCAAATTCAGCAATTCCTGAGAATAAATGTCTAAATTCTTGGTTTACTCAATTTTTTGCTGGTGACTCAAATATCAACGGCTGTGTTGGCGTATTTTGAGGAGACAACAAATGAACACGTCCTTTATGTTGCCATGTGAAAAGATAAAACACATCTTGAAGAGGTTTTTAATTTCAGTGGGATCTTACTGGAAAACAAAATACAAAATGATTCAGACAAATGCTCAATTTGTGGAAATCTCCCAGATAATTATTCACATAATGTAACTGGATGATAATTATGTTGCCTGAAACATCAACTCTTGTTGAAATGCTGGTTTGACTTTACTAAAGAAACTGTATTATATAAACATGGACAACATGGTTCCAGATTAATCTTTATGAAACTGTTTATTTTTCTCAATTAATGATCTTATTAGTTGTTCTGCCTCAAATGCCTTAATGTTTATGAGAAAGTGTAAAGTAATTTTTTTTTTCCTTTTCACTTAGTCAAACATTTCTTACCTTTGTATCTGTCTTTGCGCATTGTTAGAAAACTATTTCTCCAGTTTTATATGATGCAAATACATACGGAAATTTAAAGGAGAAGAGTTTCCGCTACAGACAGGCAGAAAGGCCTGGGGTCTTTCTGCATGGAGTTTGCATGTTCTCCCTGTGCATACGTGGGTTCTCTCCGGGTACTCCGGCTTCCTCCCACAGTTCTCTTGGTTTTCCTTTAAAACCGGCAAAACTGGAGAACATGCAGATGTTTCTGATCATCAAAAAGCTGCATGAAAATATCTTGCTTTCCCAAAATTAGTCAGATTTACAGAGCAACAATTAAATGTTGAAGCTGAAACAAGGCTCTGTGAGCAGACTGAACTGTTCGAGAACTTTCTTCAGTGTTAATCTGCATGTAAAAGATGAGAGGAAACAAAGAGCTTTCATTTCAGATTTTAGTGTTTGTGACATCTGTGTGTTTCAACAGCTCTGAGTCGCTTTATTAAAAACAAGCCACTGTGCCTGTGAATTAATGGAACCTTTCAGCTGCTAATCACTGTTTTCCACTGCTGGTTTAACTTCAGATTGATTAATACGAGAGTTTATTAAGTCAAGTAAGCTGAGGAGCACCTAGGGGCCTCTAGGGGCCTCTAGAGGCCCCTTAATGGAGCTTATTGTGCAAATGCATCATAACTTGACTGGATTAGCAACATTATGCAGCTGATTGTTAGAATAAACTTGTTTAATGTGTAACCCAGGAGCAGCATCTGTTATAGACTAAAAGAGCAGCATCTCCCTTAGACCCAGGCTGAGCATGAGGTCTTAAGCTGTCGTCCCTTTCACAGATGGATACATTTTGGTTGAATTAAAAACAAAAAAATGTTTAAAATGATTTATGCTGGAAGCAAACACATGGATCAGACTAATGAAATGCAGACTGATGGAAATGTCATGATGACAAAAAATCGAGTCATTTTTTAAAATGACTCGATGTTACAAACCGTTTTATTTCTGAACGTAGCCCGTTATGAACTTATCTGCATAGCAGCAACCTGAAGACATGACAGCAAAGTTGAAAACGGTTAATGAAAGTTTTCTGTTGTTTCTGCAGTGCCCTTTAAAAAAAAAAGAGTAAAAAAACAAGTACCTTGACCTGTTGCTGTGGAGATCTGTTGCCGTTTTGATATGCAACATGCCATACCGATGGTTTTTCTTTTTAATAAATAAACCTTTCTAAAATTGCTGAAACACATCAGAAGTTTAATTACAAGTGAACTAATTAATGTCTTAAAGCATTAAGTTTTCCAAACATCCGTCGGACCTTCAGCTTCCCTGTTCTTGGCTCGGCTCTGATATGACTGCAGCCAGAAGCCTGAGCTGCTGCTGTAGCCGCTGCCCTCTGCACCTGCTGACCAGTAAAGACCAATTTCAGTTCTTTGAAAAAATAGCTTTGCATTTAAAACTAAAATATCCTTCGCCAACACAGACATTTGTGTGCAAATTAATATTATGTCACATTTTTCTTTTATTGTTTGAATTCTTCATTCCTGGTTGTCTGACCCTGCACTAGCATCTCACCTCCTGTCCTCTGTGATTTTCAGCCCCATGAATGATAAAATAAGCAGATACATCAGCTAACCTCAGCATCTTCCTACAGCTGAGAGAATAAGGACACTTCCCAAAATGTCAGATCTCTTTTTAAACATTCAGTTAAACATTCATCTGTGACCTTTAGAAACAGCAGTGAAGGACACCAAACTACTAGCTGCTTTTCTAGAAATAATTTGTATTTGTGCAAAGAAAGCAGACATCTCCTGCAAGACTTCTCATGGATCTCTTGTGGGAGTGCATATCCTGTAGCTCTATACATGTTTTTGGCCTTAGACCCTCTGTAGTTTTTCCTTTTCCTCGCTCTCTCTCGCTATATAGATGTATCTATTCCATCTCCCACCTACATCACCAGTCAAAAGAGTTTGTTGTACACGTCCTGTAAGGAACTTCAGAAGAAGCAGCTGGAAAAATAAGAAGCTGCGATGCTTTGCACTTAACAACATGTTGAAGAATCAAAAGACACACGCTGAGTTGTGTTTCTTTGGTGTTTGCCGTAGTGAGATCCACACGGAAAAGCATCAGAGGACACGTCTTTCCGTCCCGATCTACATCAAGGGTACCTTTGAAGGCCCTGACTCACAAATGGTTCGGGGTTTCATCAACCGCTGGTGTCATCATTAAAAAGAAAATCTGCAAAAACTTCTTAAAATGTTAAAATTCAATAATCAGCTCTACAATTTGCAACATGCAGGTCATGAACAGAATGCTGTAAACCTGTCGCCTGTCTTGATAAGTTAAAATGAGCTTGATAATTTCCATTCTAATTATGCTTACAGAGAATTCATAATCATTTTATTTATGGTTTTGATTGTGTGTGGGCTTTATTTCAGTTATGTGCAGAGCAACATGCATACCTTATTGCTCTTGTGAAATGCATTTGTTGACATAAAGTTTTCATTCGTTCCATGTTTCTCTCTTCTTTGTAAATGCAAGAGAAACATTGATGTTCTTAAATGGAGTCTGTCTTGTCTTGGTGCTACCAGTAAGTTAGGAAATGCATCTGAACTTCTCTCTTCTGTCTTAGCAAACATCTGAGAGGAACTGAGATGATTTTGACTGGTTTGCAAAAAGTTTGGACACTACTGTCTGATCCCCTGAGAGGAAATATTCACATTGGTTGATTGGCGTTGAAGTCTAAGTTGTCAAAAAAAGTAACACATCTGTCAGCAGCCGGCACTGGTTTCACCTGCACTCACCTGCATAGGGGTGAGTCCAGATCATATTGGTGAGGTTTTAAAGGCTTTTATTGCTTTAAATGAGGAAAGGTACCAGATTGATAAAGGCTTTGAACATATTTCATATCTTCATAACTGATTCTTTGCTCACTTAGAAGCCATTTCTTTCTTTCTTTTTTTTATTCTAATATATGAATTCATGAATCCAAAATAACATTCGACAAACAATGACAGAGACTAAACTAGTAAAAGTACAAGCCCACGCTCTTCTTCGAGGTTGGACTTGCACAACCTGACAACCATCATCAATCACAGTTTCTTATCTTGCAGCTCTGTCTACAGGCTTCTTTAAAACCTGATGAAACAGCTCTCAGATCCAGGTACTATCACTATTTGGAGGAGCCTTTTTTTAGGAGAAAATGGCAACATTAATAAAACACTCTCAATGTGAAAAGGGAGAAATACCAAAGCAGCAGAGGCAGAGATAGAGTGGATAACTTCATCCAGTAACACGCGGCACGTCCACAAGTCAGCGTGTCCTTGGAAAAAAAACATACAGAAATCATATATTCATGTGTAATTTCAGAGAAAAAGTCTTATCTATAGATTGCTTAAATGATTTATGCAGCTCTCTGTTGTACTACTGAGTAAAGACATAACAGATATTTTGATACAGTTTAGAAATAGAGCTTTATTTATTTATATACGAATAAAAACACTTTTGCTGTAAGAAGAATTAAGTCATTTATTTATGTGGAATATTTTCCTAGTTAACAAACCTCCAGTTGATTATTTTTAGACACAAACCTTCATTATAAACTTAACTAAAAGTACAATTTGATGCACAATATAAATGTCAAACTACACTTCAAAAGCTGAAACAAACCTTGTGAAAGTGTTTAGATCAAATAATCCATCGTATCATGATTTAATGTACCAAACCTTGATTAGTTTGCAGGGAATTTATTCAATCGGCGATGACATGCAGATCCAGTAACATATGATTCAAATCTTCAGTTCTCCTTAAAGGAGAACTGGAGTGTTTCAAGATATCAGGTGAAAAAAAATCATAATTATACTTGTAAGATAAATGTTTGTATGTATATAAAATATACAATTGTTATAGATAAATTTATTATTTATCTAATACTGAATATTGAAAAAATCACTCAGATTTTTGGGCCTACCAGGTTAATAAATGATCACCTGAATACTCCATTAGTTGATTAGCTCATGTGAACACCTGCTCTACTGATGATCTGTCAAAGTGGCATTTAGTAGTAAAATATTGCGTGCCTTTTTCAAATTGTTTGCCTGATTTTCATTTTCCCCATCAGCCAATATTACATTACAAATGTGCAGAAAACCTTTGTCCATTTTCTGCTAATGTCAGAACAATTGAATTTTGCAATTGCAGTGTTTTCATTAAATAAGAAATGGAATGAAAATCACACATGAACAAGCTGTTTACATAAGTCATTAAGAATCAAGGCAGCGATGAATGTAAACAGTTGCATAAAATATATCCATAATTCACCCACAGCACTGGCGCTCGTCATCGGTCAGCCGCCAGAGGATGCAGCGTCTTGGGGAAACTGTACAGAAGAGCTATGGATTCAAAACGTTTGAATGACACACAACTTATTTATGAACTGTGCGATGCTGTGAGAACTCTGGTGAAGCTAGTTGCACATTCTCCGAAAAAAACAAAAACAACTCTTCCTCCTCGTACTACTTCCTCTTGTCTTCTTTGCCGTTTCCACCAGTAGTAACATCCAGTTGTTCATGTGACTCTTGGGATGTGACTGTTTCCATTCCATTGTTTGTGAAATACATCTATTTTGATACAGCCAAAAAGCCCACCTCATCTGAGTGGAAAAATCTCAGATTTCTTTTTTTAAATTGACGTTTCCATTAAGGACTTTTTTTTTTTTTTTTTCGCAATTTCAATTTGCAAAATTTCATTTTTAATGGAAACACATATATTGATAGGCCCTGGCTTTTTTCTTGGACATGTTACCTTGGATCAGATCCAAAATACAGGCCTAAAATGTCAGAATGTAAAGATCTGTTGATTATCTGTCAAAAATGACAACGCCTGTATTAAGATCCATCTGGGCTTAAACTGAACTGTTGTGTGGAAATAGCAGGAAGCTCTCTAACATGCTGAACACACAGCTTTGATCCAGTTAGAGTCTGCAGAAAGGAGAAGACAGCATTTCACTGAACATATGGAAAGTGACCCGCTCTGAAAGAGCTTCTTAAGGCGAAGAAATGGAGTCTTCTTAAAAGGCCGAGACTGTCACCTCATCTCAACCCGACTGAGCGCGCTGTTCACTTACCTGGGATCAAAGTGGAGGCTGAGAGGCTGGCAAACATGCAGTGAATGTTGGTAGCTGCAGAACCCGCCTGATTGAGGGAGACCGGCTGCAAGACGTTGCTGCTGATTGAAGTCTGAAGTGGAGGAATTTCAGTCTAATTATGGAAGTTAGGTCTCAATCCTGGAAATATAAAAATAGCTAATCTGTTCATGTTCCGGATTCAAAGGCCACAGTTTCTGCATAATGGTGTTAAAATTAGTGGTGAGATATTATTTAAGCCATTGATTTAAAATAAAAAAAGTCCAAATGTCTTGTCTTTAATGAGGGTTTGAGTAAAATAATAAATTCCATGAAGGTTCTGCTAAAAGAAAGCCGACAGAGTACTTAAAATGAAACAGACTAACCCTATTTAATGCATGAATGGGCTCTGGCAATTTCATTGTAATCTGCCTAAAGGAAAGCTCATCAGATGTCCAGAATTGTTCTGTGTCCTTCAGTGGGGAGCAGGACTTCACGGTGGACAGGTAATATTTCTGGTCCACTCAGCAGATGTTAGTAGGAGAGAAAATGTGAATGGATTTCTGGAATAAGGAGAACTCTCAGGAGCAGCAAAAGTTAGCTCATTGGAAGAAAGTCAGGAAACTTTCACGAAGCTTTTGTCCATCATAACCTGAGGCAGGAAACTCATCTAGGACATTCTCAAATGTGCATTATGGGATTAACATGTTGAACAAATATATGTTTTGACTTGCAAATGTTTATTTGAACACATGAAGGTACAGAAACACATTACAATGGAAGCAAATTTCCTAAGATTAATATTTTCTTTTTCTTTACCTTTTCACACTCAAAGTACACACATTGCTAGAGTTGTGTACTGGGAGGTTTGCTGTGCAAGGATCACTTCGTGTGTGTGAACTCTTTCACAGCTCTAGATGAAGACAAACAAAAAAACACGAAAAGTTTCTCATAAAGTTTCTCGCTTTAATCAGTCACTCATGTTCTCAACAGTACATACAAGAATAAAAAAACAAAACAGCAAGTAACAGAATGGATGCAGAATGGATACTTATTGAGCTTGTTGGAAGCAAAACAGCTTCTGAGGGGAAGGATCTATGTTAATGTTACTTTGTGCACATAGGATGCTACATTCTGTCACCAGCTATGTTTCAGTTAACCATAGAAATTATGAAAATTAATTTGTTTAATTAAAACATGCCAATTTTTTAAAAATACAGTATTTTTTTTTACATTAGCACAATATCAAGACACATTTATAATAAAATGCATCTACTGAAGAAGTATCAGTTCAGCAAAAGACTCCTTCTATCCAGCTTGTAGCTGCTCATTTATATAGCGCAAACATCAAACATACCTTAATATGCATCAATGCCTACGGTGGAAGCCATCTTGAGAGGCTGATCCCATCTCAAGATGGTGTAATCTCTCAAGTTACACCAATCTAAATTTTAACTTATTTGAATGACAACACTTATCTGTAACTAGAAATGTATGAATATGTCTTCCTGCACAAAATAGCCTATGATCCTTTCTGACTGGTGATCAGCCAGTGAAGAACTGACAAACTAATGCATGCAAAATGCATTTTGGTTTCATAAGGATCAGATGAATGTTATGGATATGCTTTGATTCATTAATGATTAAAATTGCTTGGATTCAATAAACACCCTACACTTTTCAATGTTTGTTTTATTTATTTGCGAAATTTAAACAAAGTTTAAACAAATAATGTTTTAATATGAATAACTACTTTAGAAGGGCAACATTCGTTTTAGCCACTGGAAGCCTGATTGGTCCGTCTTCCTCATCTCTCATAAAACTGCATTCATGCAACTGCATACAGTTAAACATATATATATATATATTTATTTAGTTTTTTTTTTTTTTGCACCGCTGCCCTGATGTCTAATATCTCTATTCAGGAACAGGTAGCAGAAGTTTGGAGTAACAGCAGGTTGTTTTTATTTTAAAATTGCGGTTAATGTTGCAACATGAACTCTGGGAAAAGAAAAAGCATCCTACAGGTATTTGCAAAGTGCTAGACTTTTTCAAATTGTTGACATTTGTTTTGCTACAAATAGTGTTTTTTTCACTGAGGCTGTTTACCCCCATTTAAGTGGGGCATTATGCATGCATTTAGGGAGAAATACCGACTATATTTCCATGAATTACAGTCAGAGAAAATGGCTTTAGACCCTGAAAGTCCAGAGCTGTTTGCATTACAGAGGTCGCAAAGAAGAGAAAATATCTGCTTAGAGATCGAGGTAATTATGGCAAAGAAAAAAGTGAACTGCCTTAAAATGTGTTGCTGGCCTTATGAAAAATGTATCAACGCCACACTATAAAAACCTTACTTTAGTGGAGAATAAAATCTAGCAGAAATATTCTTTCATTTTGGTTCAAATTCAGGTGTACCAGTAAAATACTACAATACAAATAAAACTGTCATGTTATTAGAAACAGGATTTGAAGTGGATTCAAATAAATATGTGACTGCATAGCAGCAGCAATGCTGCCAATTTCAAGAAAGACATCCACCAAACATGTATGTACCTGTTTAACTTGTGTTAAACAAGTGTTTTGAAATTTGTTGTAAATGAATGCTTTTTGAAATAACTACAATAATGTAACTTTATATTGTTGTGGTTGGAAACGTTGTGAGTTGGAAGCATTATTTTGTGACGCTCAGAGAGCGACCGGTAAAGTCAACGCATGTTTTCTCTGCCGAGGCAAGTTGTTAAAGTGTGCCATCAATCCACATAATGCAGCGCAGCCTGCATGGAACACTGTAATCTCTTTAACATTGGGGATGGGATTTAACAAGGAAGCATGCAGACGGATAAAGTCCAGGAACATATTGCGATAACGCAACTCATAATATAATAGATGTTTAAATCTTGAATATATCTCATAGACATCAATGCAAACAAGAAGCAGATGACTTAACAAACTGATGTAAAAGCAGCTTATGGGTCCACATATCCATAACAGAGCCGGAGCAGCTTGTTTTTAATATGATTCCAGATGAAGCACAACAATCCAACGGCTTTGTCATCTGAACGGGACACTCCGAGGGTTTAAGGTTGAGCAAATGAATGTGTGTATCTGTAGCTTTTCTCTGGTCCATTTTCTTTATTAAATGGGGTGGGGGGGTGCGTTTGTGTGTGTGATGTTCGGCATTGTTCGCCATTACAAACCATCAATATGTGGGCGTCCTTCAGTAGAACCACTCAAGTTTCTTTGATGCCTCTAAAACCAAAGACATGATTGATCCAAAAAGGTGATTTGAACCAAGTATTTTCTCCTGAATTAATGGAAAAATTATCTTTTAGCAATTTTCTGCTCTCCTGATAATTTCCAGATTAGGAATCATATTCAAATGTGCCTTGTGTGTACTGAATGTTCCAGTTCACACTAACTCATCTAGATAACAAAGTTTCTGACTCACTTCTATTCTACTTTTTAATTTTCAGAGAAAGGCAGAGTGTTCAATCAGTTCTCACAGCATGACTCAGCTACTCTGACTCTTATGCTGGCACAATTAATTTGCCTTAAGAGTACACTTAATTGGCTTTAAGAGCTTCACTAATTTTACGTTAAGTGTAACTAAATTATAGGCGAAATTTTTAAATAATCTTTTTCTTAAAAGCGTAAAAGAGTCATATTATGAGGTTGGGGAGAGGGTGCTGTATGAAGAATTATTATTCACCTCTGAAACATTAAGAAGCCTTGAGGCAACAAATCTAACAGACTGCCTGAAGTGAACTAAAAACCTTGAAATTTGCTTATATCTATAAATGTATGGTTACTTTAAAAATGAACTGTTGAAATACAGCAAAATATATGTTTTGCAGATGTTCACAATCTTGTGAATATTGTGTAAAATGTTTGCAGTTCCTAAGACATGAAAATATTGATCTAGTCAGTTTATATATTATTGACTAACAAGTCATTATAATTACACTACCAAATAGAACATGGATTTAAATTATACCACAATCATTTTTATTGTTACATCTTTAACTTTATTTCGTATTTATTATGTCTTAGTGCTGCAGAACTACTTCTGTAGCAAAGCACAGATTTGGACAGCAATCTTTTTTCTGAAAATCTATTTTCTATCTGTTGATGTTGTTCAAGGATGTCTCCATGCAGCTCTACAGCCACCTCTCTGTCTCTAGCACTTTATTATTATCAACTCAAACTTTTTTTTATGTTTTTTCATCCATTTCTTCATCTTTCTATCTGTTGGTCCATTTTTCCATCCGTCCATCCATCCATCCATTGGTCAATCTGTTCGACCATTGGTCGATTCATCCTGCATCCAGATACTTGTCTTCTGTCTATGCAACCATTTCTGTTTGTTTGCATTTTTTTTTCAGTGACCTAAGTGTAATTACAGCAAAAATGGAGAATGTACCAAATTTGAAACTTTAATATATACATTTCAAAAACTGAGAACTCTTGAGTTTAGAATTTGGGAAAATGTGAAATGTTGACATTAAAACTACACAGAATCCTTCAGTGAATCTCAGGCCCTCCCTCTTGCTGTGAGCCGTCGTTGTTTAGTTGTAGGTCACACAATGAGCTCGCAGAGGGAACTGCGTTTGAGGGATTGTGTAATCTGTTGGGCCTCACCGTTGGGACATTGTGACACTCCCTGATTGACGGGTGTTGCTCTCTTCGTCCTTGTCATCATCACAGTGAGGCCGTGGGAATGACTGCCCTTCCTGAAGGCTGGGTAACCTCTGGGAGTCGAAAAGGCCGACGTATCCGGAAGCGTGAAGAGTTGCAGATGCTTCACGAACTCTCTGTAAACATCTAGGTGGAGAAAGCTTTTCACCTAACAACATTAGAGATGCATATTGTTGCAGATATAAACAATAACTCTGGCACCATTTTTGGATATTTGGTTATCTGTTTATACCATTTCTTGCTTCTGCTCCATATAAACAAGCTGAGGTTGCAGGTTTGCATATGCTGTGACATTTAGACAACTCACTGGAAAAGGCCCTGAAAATATTTTTAAAAATATTTATGCACCATATTGCTTACCTCACGACACTCTTGACATTTAAAGCATTGCTTCTCTTGTTCCTGAAGTATACCTGAAGGATCCGTGACCGACACTTAACTTTTTAACGTCTAAAGGCCAGCAATAAAAGAACCATGATTCAGTACCCACTCGTATCCAGCCCTATGAGTATTGTGAGTCATCTTTATGCCTGCAGGGCCAAAACTATTTAAAGTCTGAATTTTAAACCAATTATCGTTTTTTGAAACTGAATGAGAAGAGTTAGGTGCTCAAGTCTGACCAAACTCGCTTTAGACTAAATGTTTTCATTTAAACCTATTAATAAAATAATAATAATAAAAAATAAAAATATAAAAGTACTGAAGTTTTCATATGTCTATCTTTTCTTTGGTTTAAAATGTATTTCACATTTCAAAACCACACATTTATAGTCACCAATCAGTCGACAGGAGTAGTGGGCATTTATTGTTTCATTTATCATTTATTTGGATAAATTTCTTGTTATGACAGGAATTTTGATTCATCATTGTCATTATAAATTCCAATTAATTATGTTTAAACTGCCCATATAGTCAGCATTATTAGTTGTGTTATTTTCTATTTTACCATGTGCAGTTTAGTGGTAGAAATCAAATTTTTTTATGTGACCAGTGTCCTAAAGAAGCGTATTAAATAAATGTTCTGTGTTATGAAAAATCATCATTTATTTTTAGTGTCAGGAGGTTCTGTCCTCCAGTTCTGTCCTAAGGTCAGCCATCTGTCGTCTAGTCACAACCATAGACTTCAAAACATGTTAGTTTGCCATTTATTGTATCACAACCACTTAATGACTCCATTGTCTAGGAAAGACATAAATGTTGAAGAATTCTTTTAATTGGCAATCTAACATGGTTTTTTGTTCCTCTGCCATCAGTTCTGTCCGTAGTGTCTGAGCTGCACCCCTACTAAAACTTCTCTGCTTACCAAGCCAGGTGAACCTCAGAGAAACAATATCCTGCCACTACACTCACTCATACCCACCAATGACCCTGATATGCTGCTACCAAGGCATAAACCAACAAAACCTCCCGATTGGAAGTACTTTGCTCTGAACATTTGGGGAAATCTTACATGCTGTCTGCCCACAAAAGACATCCCAAGACCCCTGCAAGCCTATCCAGATTCTGGCAATTTTTTAACACCATATTTTGGTCCTAATCCAGTGTAAACCCCTGAAAATAAATGGATTTCTACTTGTCAAATCCCTTGCCTCTCTTGGGCTGTTGTTTACCATTTTACAGCACACTCAGGAAGTAATCTAGCATCAATCCCAAGCATCACCTTGAAGAGAACCACTCAATCAATACTTGATAATACTTGAGTTTGACTGGCTGTTCTCATATTTTCAGCCTATCACATGGCAGGATGCCAGAGGATGTAAGGAGATGGCATTAATACAGCAGAGCGGTGTGATAAGGCATTACGACAGTCGCCACCAACCGCTGCAGTCCAGACCAGAGCTGATGAAGAGAGATTGCTGATGCTCTGAAACCTTGAAAAAGATAACTTGACATCCTCTCTCCTCATAGCTGATGCGTAATGATCCTGCGTGACTGAAACACACACTTGGACACAAAACGCTGATAGTCGTTCTCCTATGCTGCCTTTAATCACACTCACAGCAAGCTTTATTGCCAATAGTCCAGATCTCCTATCACCCTGGCTTTGCAGAAAAAAAAAATTAAATTACAATGTTGGCAGTGACATTTTTTTTCTTTCATTGTGTACTGATGGTAGATATCAGAGGCACCCTGGCTTTTAGCTGAGATGAAAAGCTCGCTCATTCAGTGTCGAAGCCTGCGGGGAATATTAATCAATACACATTATCCCCCAAAAAAATCACATTAATGCTTTTTACTTACAGTTACCCCACAGTGTTATCACTCAATGTTGCAGCCTGTCATCACGGCAGCCTTGAGAGGACTGATAGGAAGCCCTGTTGTTCTGCTCCAGACTGGTACTTGTTAAAATTGAGCCTAAAAAATGTTAATTTATTTCACTTGTGTGACAGAATTTAATGCTTGGCACCAAAATCTGCCATCACTGTAGAAAAAGACACATAGCTGTATTTCCATTAACCAAATTGTGCAAAATAGAATTATGAAAATATGTTTATGCACTAGAATAAAGTGTTTTTTTGACTGTATTGAAATTAAATTGTTGTTTTTCACTAAACAGCAATGGAAATACTTGTTACTACTGAGGGAAAAGATGAAGAAGATGACAGGAAGTGGTAGGTGGTTGATGGCAGGGAACGTTCATGCAATGTCATTAAAAAACATAGTCACGGGAGATTTTATGTGAATTTCTCATTTACTGAAAACAACACAGTTGTGGAATTGTGAATTGTGTTTTTTGCAAAATTTTAACAAGGTTTTGCAGATATTTGCAATGAAAACACAATTATTATATAACATAAGGTATCGTGATTGAACAGTGTTTTGCTTCAAGAGGGACTGGTGCACTGAACATAATACAGACCAAACCAGATCTTCACACTCATTTTATAAAGAAACACCTAACCTTTTTGAACTCACCGTCTGACATTAATTCTGGCTAAATGTTTCCTATTTTAGGTCACATAGGGTTTCCAAAAATATTTTTGTTACATTTGTCAAATTTTATATTCACAACATAATAAAGTATGCCTTTCAAAACAATGTAATGGAAAAGTTGGGATAAGTTCATTGAGACTGCTAAAAGTTGCTGCTACCAAAAATTAAGACAGATTAGAAAAAGGCTCTCATGATACTGTGGATGTAAATGTCTAGTTTAAACTTTACATCGAGCTGAAATTAAGCAAAATCAATAGAGTTGAATAAAATGTGTGTCCCAGATGAAGATCTTCACCTCATGTTGTGTCTGCCATCGTTTTGCTCCTGGCACTTTGTGATGAAACTCTCTGAGCAGCCGGAGAGCGAAGCACCTCAGGGCGCGCTGAAAGGGCCACATTGTGTTTCAGGTATGTCACAGATTTCTAAAAGTCTTATTTGAAAGTAAGATCAGATGCTGAAAAATGTTTCTCTCCATAAAGCACAGTATAGTTCTGTTTTCCTCTTTGTCTTGAACTCAGATGTTTACTTTCCATCACAGCAGAGTCACATTTAACGCTTTCTTTTATTGGAAGAGCTTATGTGAGCAGCTTTAAAGTAGAAATATTTAGTTTTTGTGCCTTCAAACATCTTGTGTGTGCTCATTGTTCAATGTGTCACATTGGGGCGATGAATGCAGGGAAAGGTCGATAATTTCCTTGTTTCCATCACAACACACCCGTCATAATTTGACCAGTGATGCATTACGCCTGTCTGCTCAACTACAATGCAGTTTACATAGGAAATACCTGACAGAAACCCATAAATGTTGTGTATTGTTGGTTAGCCTCTGTGACACAGGGAGTTTAGCTTTATTTGTCGTTAAAAACAATAAAAATATTAATCAAATTATTCCTCTTTCAGTCTGCGTAAAAAATTAGAAAACAATCACAATTATTAAATCTGTAAAGATTTTGATTAAAATCAATTCAAATCTGCTGTCGGCCCACTAGGATATGATGCTGCAGATCTGTTGAGGTGTTCTCAGTGAGAAGCATTCAGACTCTCAGGACAGGAAAACATGGCTGCCACGCTTGAAACTCCCACAGCAATTAGAGTTCAATGATTCCCACGCAGCACTGAGCTGCTGCTGGCACAAAACTACATCCACAGTGGGCCTAATCTCATTGTCTGGTGCAGATTAGATGAACGCCATGTTCTGCTGTTTATCATTCAGGCTACATAACTAATATGAGGCCGTAGCGATCCAGATAGGGGCTAAATATAACAGCAATTTGCATATTGTGGTAAATATAGTTTTGCTCTCTATGGAAAAGAAGAAATATGAAGCAACTGGGTTTGTTTGTGGAGGTTTAATGCTTAAGGACAAAACTTTGTTTTTTAATTAGAGATGAAAATCAATGCTCTTTAGGAAAGAGTGCAAGCTGTGGCTCAACACGAGTTGCTGTCATAAATTTCTTTTTTTATTTTCCTGCAATATTTGCATTGATTTTTCAAAAGAATCAAAATACCCAGTTTCTTCACATTATGTTGGAATCTATGTGCTTTTTTAATTTAACATAATTTTCCATCCTGCAGGAATAAAACTGTCCATCATACTTTTAAATGTTATGTTTGCCTTTATGTTAAAGCCTAAAAATAGAGATACAATTATGGTGCTTTAAAATTACCCAAGTAGATATTTATCTAAATTTAAAACTGCATTTTCCCATAAATGTGACATTTGCAGCTCTAAAAGGTTTTGCTTTGGGGTTTTTCTGATGGCATGAGATCAAAATGGCTGTTCATCTCTGTAGATTGTATTACTCTCAGTTCTATGTCCAGTTTAAACCTGATGTTTACATACACTGTTTTGCTTTTATATACATTTTTTATAAAATGTCCTGCATTATTGAACTCCTTATAGTTTTTGCCCCTTGAATGCACCACGAGTGTGCAGCGAACAATTTCTGCCATTTCTTTTTTGCCTTTGGTGCAGTAATGAAAAGAACCTGTTCGTTTATTCCTTCTTTTTATCTTTAAATGCCAGTAGGTGACTTTTAATATCGGTATTATGTCATTTAAGCTCCTCAGAGTATTTGTTTTATTGCAAATGAACTGAAGTTTTTCTGTGTTATGTCCAATAGTTGAACATCAACCATTCATGATCCTGAAACTTAGCAAAATTAAATAATTTTTTGGGTTTCAGTGGGAGAAACGTATCAAGGAAAGTGAAAAGTAAAGAAGAAATTTCACATCCTTTTCATTCCATCCAATTTGTTTAATTAAAAAAGCTTTAGAAAAATAATTATCCACTGTTGGATAAATCACAAAGTGATTTAACTTCACTAAACATTTGCTTTATTTCCCTGCAGTGGCCCTGGTGTGACTGCAGCTTAAAGAAAATGAATATGTTCTCAATCTCTTCTCATTTCATCATTGCGTCTTTGTGCTAATTGATTCATGTGCTAATTGATTTTCCTCTCCTCATTCAGTTTAAAACAAATCTCTGGGTCAAAGTACTTCTAGCCTTTTTGCAGTGCAGCATATATCTGATAGATCTAGTAAATGATCCCGTTTCTAAATGTTCATCATGGCTCTGGAAGTAAACTGTCAAACTAAAGATTCTGAGAGTGAAAACTTTAGGTCCAAACCTTTTGTGACTCATTCCAAAATATCTGACCCAAATGTATTTGTGAACCAAAAATATTTTTTTTAAACCCTGATAACAATCAGCTAGACAGAAAACAATTATTTTTGTCAGGAAGGGGAGTGCAAATCATTTTAGATCTTTTGAAGCCCATCCAGTCCCATCAGATTGTTTTTTGAAGCAGAAATTAACAAGAGAAGTGACTTTGTTGGCCATTGCGAATGTCACTTGTGCGTTCGATTTACGCTCATACCAGAAACACATGAGCACAAATGTTTCAGACGAAGAATGCGATTAATTGCAGGAACATCTCTAGTGCATAAAAATAGATTTCTATGATCTAAATAAATGCATTGCAGTCATGGCTGTAGAAAAACTAAAAAAATAAATAAATCTGTATTTTCAACAATAGGAACAGATTTGAATCACTTTATCTCTAAATACTCTTCCTGTGTTCTCCCTAGTTTAATAAATTAAAAAAACCTTTTTTGGGAAACTTTACTTCTCAGTAAAAGTTACTGGATAGATGTGGTCTTCAATTTTATAAAATTAATGAGCCAGCAAAAAGCCTGGGTGCTACAATACATACTTTATGCTGCACCTACCATTTTCCATTGTAGGAAAATGTTTATTTAAAAAGTCTCCATCTGCATCAACCTAGCAAGCCAAATGGCATTCAGGATGCGTAAAAAAATCAGTCCAGGAGTTTGAAATGTTCCCCGAGTCGCACCTGAGTTCTGATCGCAAACATCAGTCTGGGTTATTTCTCTGTCTCCTGCACCAACACAGTCCTGAGACACTGCGATTGACCCTGTAATATGTCAGATTAGCTCTGCACCGGAGTTTACGTCCTGCAAATGTTTGACTGAGGAAAGATGAGAAAGATGCAAGTGCTTCAGTTGAGCTGATGCTTTTAGATTCAGTTTCTAGACTCAATAGTTTAGTTTGCATCTGTAAACTTGTTCAGAGACTTGTGACTAAACCCCAGTAAACTCTTGTTCTGCCTTTTCTGTAGTGGGTTAGTATAATTATCCCAAAGGTAAACATTGAAAGTGTTTTAAAGACCTCGACTCAGTTTATTTCACCCTCATCATGTGGATCACCAATTTATAAAGAAACAAATCTACTGAACATTGTGTGAGTTGAGGCTCCTTTTTGTCCAGGTCACATCACTAGTAGCAGACATGGAACCTTTTTGACACAAATGAGCTGAAATTCACTGCCAGGGTTTGTCTGCAAACTCCTGTTGGGTATAAAGGTTCTCTCTCCTGATCATGTTGTAATGCAGGTTCTCAAGACAGTTTATTATATGTATTAAATGTATGACATAAACCATATAATATAAACCATGTTATATACTTGGTGTTTGAACGATTAAAATAGGTCATTATATGTGTTCTTAAAGATTTTTTTCTCATATAGGAAGATCTTTTCCCTTGTTATAGGTGAAATAATCTACCAATGAAACTGGTATTTTAAAAAAATCAATTTTCAATAATTATTGACTGACCACAAGCTCTTATATCTTGTTGAAAGGTTTCTTGTCAGTTTTGTCTTAATTCCAGTATACTACTTGTAACACTTGGTAAGATTGAGTATTTTTGCAGTGCAGTGAGTAATGCCTCGGGGTTCCAACACGTTTCTATTTTCTTTGCACTGCACAGTAGCAGAGATGTGCACTGCGGAACAAAGAAAAGCGTGAATTCAAGCCATCACCTGCATGAACCACAGCGTACTCCTGAGGGTAATACAAAACTGCAAAGGTTATGTAATTACAGCATGGCTCATGATGAAGATGAGGATTTACAACATCCTGGACAATCATGGCTATTTGTTTCACCCACACAATGCTCCAGTAGCAGCCTGTCTTATTATAGCTGAACATGGAAGCTGACTCCCGTCTTCATCCTTTACCCTCTGTATATAGATTCTTAAAGATAGAAAACTTCTTATGAGCGCATGAAACGAACCGTACATACATTTTCCCTGATATTAACCTGCTGCTTATAGAAGAGGACCTTCATGTCTTCATTTTCACCTTTTTTATGAAACCACAAAACTGTGAACAGCTATTAGAACATAAAAATGGCTCACCAAATGGAGCCTGACGATGCGTCATTACCCAGCCATTCAGTCACACTTCATTGACTCTCCTTCTTCTTCATGTAATTATGTGATAAAGTTGGCCCGCTTCTTGCATGTGGTTCTTGGTTCTTTTCATGAAAGTACTTTATTTATTTTTTTTATCTTAAAAGTTTTGTCAGCTGTAATGAGGTTTTCTTGTTTTCTTTTTAAAACGGTTTCTTTCCTCTTCAAGCATCAAAAGGTTAAATTGTCATAAGGGACTTGATTCTCAGAGTGTATGTTGGCCATTTTTTACCAGTTAACCTGCACAGTGGGGCATTGTTTTTCATAAACTCTCCTTAATGTGTAACTAGTAATGTGCAGGGACATGTTTCATAAATGCAAAATAAAGGGTTAATAAATATTTTTATTGACTGTGTGGAAAAAAAATAAGACTGTGCCATTGTTTTCCTAAAGTTCTTAAATGACAGCAGGTAGTTGAGGTATGCAATGCTGTATTCTGGTGTCAATCAGATACCAAGTACAGAGCCAGTATCACCGATACAATACTGATACTAATACTTTTTTATCTTTATTTTGATATAACACCAAATTTCTGACTTTTTTTGTTTTCTGCCCATCTAACACTGGTAGATGTTTCACATAGCTGAAAACAGAGATTTGTATCAACACATAAAGAGACACACACGTTTTTCTCTCGTTTCAGGTCAGTTAAAATAAAATGTTATAAAACCTCTGATGTAAGAGATTTGTTTATTAATGGATGTCTTCATTTATAAGACAATCTCTTGCATATTTTTTCATTAGGACATTTAACAAAAATACATAATTTTGGCAATTCTGACCTAAAACAAGAAAGTTTGGTCTGATTTACCTTTGGGCAGAGAGAAAATGAGGTTCAAAGCGAAAATGACCAATTCAGTCTTTTCATAAAATAAAGGGTGAACACAAATGCACCATCCTGATCCATCAAGTCCTGAAATTATTACTGCTGTTCAAACACAGCTCTTCTGTATGTTTTAATATATCGAGATCAAAAATGAACTGATCAAACTTTATTTTTCTGCCTGAGGAAAAACGATGATTGAAGTGCAACGGTCAGCTCTGCTATTTGTTTTTGCTCATATGAACGCGGCACACTGATCAAATTTGACAGATTTAATTTGCAGGTTTGCCTGGATGATGATGGAAAAAAAAAGTTACTACTTTCAACTTTTAAACATGAAGACAATGGTAAATCTTCCTCCTGCATAAATATGCAGGAGGAAATCCATTAATAGAGACAAGTTGGTTGATCAGGAAAGCCTATTCACCAGATGTTTTTAGGACCCTTTTTAAAAAAAATCTAAATTTAGATGAAGTTTCCTGTTTTTTTGTTTGTTTTTTTTACACTACATCAAGTTTGTTCCTCTCCTGAGGGATGACTGTTGTAGCAGAAACCTTTTCACCTTGCCTTGCCTTAGCTTCTACTGTATCCTCCCCCGACTCTGCAGATTCTCTAAAGTGTGAGTAGAAATCGTCTTCCACAGCAGCCTGGACACAAGCAATTCAGCCAAAAATAAAGGTGCTAAATTGCTGTGCATGTTGGTACAAATATGAGCATGTCCTATTATGGTTGCCCATTAGTTGAAAATGTGCAGACAGTGCTGCTGTAAATATGCTGCGGTCAACCCTCATTGACTTTCATCTGAATGGAAAAGAACATGTTGGCACTCTGTGTTGCCTTGCAGCCCTCGGATAGTTTAAATTGCATCGCTACACTCTTCCATCTCGTATGTTAAACCTTGGAGAAGGATGATTACTTTTTATTTTAGCGCGTTGTTAGTCAGGTGGCCATGAGCAGCTGCAGGAAAGCTGAAAAGAACCCTTTTATCATGCCATCATCGCAGTCTGAGCAGTCACTGCAGGCGAATGCTGCAGATGTTGATAAGCTATGGTTTGTATTTGGGTGTCCTTCTTTCAAAATGAGCATAGCAATGGCAAGTGTAAATATGTTTGAGGCAATTAGTTTAGCCTCTGGCACTTTCAGTCAGCAGGAAGTGCCTGTTTGCATATTAATTGGTTTCACCTCCTGAGGGTAAGTGTACACACCGCCAGCCGGCTCGGTCATACTGCGCTTCCGTTTCTACGACCACAATGAGTCAAATAGCAGGTATATATATTGTATGATTTAAAATGGAACTTAAGCAGAATTCATTATAAGGTGCTTGTTAGTGCAAACATACAGAGGAAAGTTTTAGAAGAAGAAAATGTCACAGTTTTGTAATATTGAAGTAAAACTTGGTGTCAAGAAAATGTCAGAAATATAATCCTTATGTATTGTGTAAGTGTACTATTTTGTTGTTTCTATTTGAAAACAGACATGAAATTACTATGCTGCTGCTAAAAGCAACAAAAAAGGTCAGCAGGACATTTATACACTGATGATGGAGAAGTTGAGGGAAAAGTGTAAAATAAACAGCAGCTACGTTTTTGTTATATCCTCACAGCTTCTGGTTACGTTGTGTAACATACAAACCACAGGAGCTGATTAACTGTTCCTATTTGACCTGAACAAGTTGGTATTATGCCCACATGTGACAACAGCCATCAGGTTGCTCAGTCCAGCTCTACTACTGGTTAAAAATGCACAATTGTTTTTTTACTCCAGTTCTCAACTGAAGTTAGCATCTGATTCACATTTTCCTCTCAGCATTAAGCTAAAGCTCATCTGACTGACAAACATTTCTTAATACAAAACACAAAACGTTAAAATGCCTGAATAAATATTTTCCCCATGTAAGCTTAGCATATTTTCCTTAGTTGCGTAAATCTGTGAAGCAACACAACCGCGGTATCTTTTAATTAGTGCAGCTCATTAAACACAGTCATACAAAGAGGCCGGGGTTTCAGTCGCCTCATTTCACTTCTGGACCAGCGAATGCAGAAGCAATTGCACAAACCCGTGTGGCGCTGCTGGCTTCACAGCGTCTGCATCGTGTTTACAAATATGGATGATGGAGCAAACGGAGAACTAGTGCCACGTGTGGGGTCTCCTACCACTGGGTTGTAGAGCAGGGGCCCTGGTCCACCTCATTGGAACACTAGGTTGGACTGATAAATGGTGTAACTCAAAATCCCCTGAATGCAGAACAATAAATGAAGAAAGTAATGCAAATTTGGAATTTCATCAGCCAAATTCATCAGCTGGGAATTTCCATCAACTGGGCAAATGTGTGTGTAAATGTGTTTGTGTATATAGTTACACATTACATATGTATATTTGCAAGTAGATGTGTATGTGTATTTATGTATATTTGTATGTATTTTCATCTGGTTCAGAAACTTTTTTTATTTAGAAGGAGTATGAGAAATGGGAAGACTATTTATGTTATGAATTACTGAATGGAAAAGGGTTACAATTATATAAGTTAAACTTCATCACGCTCCTTTTCAGACTCAGTCAAGCTTGTGACGTCATCAGCACTGTATATATGTAGCAGTCCTTCTTGTCATTGCTTGCCACACCACTGACAGGTTCAGACGTACGCAAAGCGCTCTCAGTGAGATTGTTTTTCCAAGACTGATTTGAAAAAGTATTGAATTGTCCAAACATGGCATATATAAATACATCCTTTATATAATCTTTACTTATTTAGATTGATAATTGGCAAATAACAAAGCTTTCTTTGTTTTCTAAATGGTCTAAAGCTTATCACTGAGATTTAAAATTCACTTATTTGAACTTCTCTGTTCTCAATGTATCTGGTACTAGTAGCTGAATTCAGCTTTGTGTTGTAGCAGCTAAAGCAGATCATACATTTGAAAGAGAGAGGTCAATGGTATGAAAACATGACAAAGCCAATCTGGTTTTCAATTTGTACACAAATGAATATTTTTGTCTTTTATTACTTACAGTGAGGATTTGTAGGTTTTTTCGACTCTAAGCTCCACAGTGAAATATGTTCTTTTTCATTTCCAATGTATTTTCTTTATCATACTCTCCACTTATCCTCAGTGTAATTTGCAGCCAGACTTTGGAAGATGCAAATAATGATTTGATATCATTAGCCGACCTCAGTTTCTGTCCGGCTACCCATTCCTTCACATCTCTGCTCCCATCCCAATCATAAACATATTCAAACTGTGTTTTATGATTTTGGATGCCTCAGTAGTTATTTGGAAAAGGATCCAGACTTATTTTATATTGAATTTTGCTGTGATACTTAATGTTACTAATGGCTCCTGGGCCCAGACAGGCACCACTGGAACCGGTGTTCAAAGAGAAACTGATGTAAGAGTTTAAGAGCAGCATCATAAGGGCCTATTTTAACATTTCAAACACAACACATACCTAACATTAGCACTACAGCAGGAGCTAACAGCTACAGTCTTCTTCATTTCTGCTATTTGGGGATCAGCCCATATAAGTGAATGGAGCTCCCTGATTGGCTGCTATGAAAACACCAGCCAATAGCATTATGCAGCATAATAATTAGCTTTCTGAGCTTCCCAAGCTTTATTTAGCTATAATTTTAAATTTGTTATATTATAATTTTTTTTTTAATTGACATATTTTGCTTCCCTATTAATATTGTTGTGATGGTAAATTTGGCTTCAAGACTAATTTCAGAACTTCCGCTTTTTAAATTTTTGAGCAATTGTAATGTTTTATCATAATAATTTTTTTAATAATTGTTGTTCCGTCCTTCAAACTAAAGTCAGCTGTTAACTCATCTTTACTGTTTTCTTCTCGTGCTTTTTTTTTTTTTGCTTTGTTCAGCTAATTATTGTCACTGTCTCCTTTTCTTTAGCTCCTGTTTTCATATTAGTTGAAAGCACTTTTTGTGCTAAACCACCAGACAAAGAACTAAAAATGATGACTAAATGCTGAATGTTACCTGGAGTGTAGTTCCTCATATTTAAAGTGCTGCTAGCTCCCAATGTTGACGATGTAAACATTTTTGAAATTGAATGGAATCTTAAACCTGCTCTAAAAATGCACAGGAATAAATTGATATTTTTCTTAAGGTTGTTTTGAATTGATACTATGCTATGCATACTATTGATTCTATGCAGACATAATATGCATAAAACTTTGGTCTAATGTTATCCACATGAAAATCCATTGCAGAGTTAGGTGACCTGAAGTCAGGATGAGCTGAAACTGAATTTTATATCTGGAAATCTCTGGTAGATTGTTCAGGATGTATGAAAGCACAGCTGTAGTCCCAAGGAAGGGATGTAATTTGAGATTAAACTGCCTAATTGTGACACAGACTTTATTTTAATGACCTACAGCTTGAAAACTGCATAAATTTAATGGGGGAAAAATAATCTTTCCAAGATTCTCATTTTCAAATAAAGTTTTACTGTCTATCCTGAATAAAATTGCAGTAAAATACAATTACAGTAAATCTGCTGTTGTTGCAGCAGAGGGAACTGTAAAAAGTTTGGACACAGTCATCTGGGATGCAGATATTTGACTGTTTATGTTTGAAGAGTCAATAAAAGATATAAGCATATACTACTGGGTTCTGTACATCTGCAGCACTCAGATTTTGTATGTTTCTACAATCATCAGACAAAGAACAGATTCATTCAGTTAAGGCCACAGCTAACAATTACACCAGTAAGCAATAAATCTATCAATTATTCTGACATCTAATAAATTAATTGGCCCATTCTGCAGATTTTATTTTTGAACAATTTTGGGATAATTACTGCTCTGAATATGTGGTTCTTATTGTCTTTTTTTCTGTCTGCTTACTCGAGCTAACAGTTAATCAATTACTAAATTAGTTGAAAATTATTTCAGTAGCAGATTCTTCATGATTATTCGGATTAATAGTTTCAGTCAACTTTTGCAGGTTTTGTACTTGTATTTGGGTCTCTAGTGCTTCTAGAAAAAATCTGCATTCAAACAAAACAAACATCTAACTGTTTTTTAACAAGTTAATATTTTTTTGCTGTCTGGAAAAGGAGCTCTTTCAAAATCCTCATGATTAATAAGTCACAATCGGTGGGCATTTTATACTTATAAATCTGTATTTGTTTTAACATTGTTGGTTTACTTTCGTGTTGTGCTGGATGCTTGAAATGGCTGCAAAACAAATTTTACCTTTGGGGCTCAAAATAGAAACTGAACTGGGTTTCCTCACAAAGATCTGGTATGGGTGGATGGATGCACATGTGAAATTATTGCTTTTTGTCAGTTTAATTGTCCAGTTGACCCTGACAGAATCTTGGCTTTGATCAGTGAAAAGTGATAGGAAATGAGCTGATCTCTTGATTATTTTCATCTAATCTGAGATATATAATATCCTTCTATATCTCAGATTATTATCCTCTTCGATTACTAATCTGCGATCCACAAAGGGTTGGGTGGTTTAAAATAATTTTCTTTTCTTTGAGGTATGATTTCAATAGATTTTTGGTGCTAATTTTCTTTTCTAAAATATAAATTAGAGGTAAGATTGAATAGAAGCTGTAGAATACGCCTGTCAAACCAGACGATGTCACGCTGAACAAAGGAAACCGATGGAGTGCATTGCATTGTGAGGAAAAAAAATCCAGATCTCCCAAAAACTACAAATTTGATCAATTGATAAAATCGGTCTGTTGCCCTTCATGCACATTTCCTCCTACTTTTTTGACTGAACATCAAAATGTAATTCAGCCAACAAATCCTGGTTATTATGTGGTGAGGTGTCAGCAGCCTTTTCAAAGTCACTTCCACTCAGCTGCAGTCTACAGTGTCTTATCACACATGTTAGCTCCCCCCTGCATTCACTATATGCCCTCCTTTTAGTCTTTACTCTTATCTAATTTCTAAAACACTTGCCTGTATATTAGGCTCCCGCTCTTCCACCGTTATTGAATCTAATTTTGTGAACGCCGTCACTCTTCTTTATCAAATCTGTACATGTAGCCTGTCTGCCCAGCCGGCGCTCACTCATCCTGGTGTCGTTTTGTAAACATGTCCTCTGTGAGTGCTCTTCCTCTTGTTTGTCAGTAAACATCTTCGGCCTGCCAGCTCTGCTCATGAAGCCAGTCCATGGACCACGGAGGACGGCCCGCTGCCTGACGACCGACTGGCTCATTTTCTCTTCGGCTGCATTTCTCAGTGGCTCTCTGCTTTCTGCCACCAGCTGCCATCAATTACATTTAAGATTTTAGGGTTTTAATCTAAGAAGTCCTCTTTGTATCATTCTCTTCTTCCAAAGCTGAGTAAAGTAAGTGCATTTATGAAATAGGAGAAATATTTAGTGATTCCTCTTCACACCATACATCAACGAAGGAGGGTGAGCACCGGTGGAATTGATGTCTCTGCCTTTTCGAAGTACACTCAGTTAACCTCTAAGGAAAAAAACTACCAAACTTGGACAGAAATGGCTCCAGTTGTATCTCCTGTGGGGAGAATTGGCCCAGGGCGAACAGGACCTGCACAGGGCTCGTTCCTGAAGAAAATCCCCTCAAACCAACCAGCCATGCTTCCCGAAACAACCAATCAGAGACAAGCTCTCCTGAAGCTCTCAAGTGGAGGCCTTTGTCTCCAAAACAGTTAAAAATCTGACTGCATATATTTTTTGTCCTCTAATCACAAAGCTTCAAGTGATTTTTTTTTTGCACTTTCTTAAATTTAAGCTGATAAATAAGCGAGGAGTCAGTCTAAAACGTAGAGACACTCCAATCAGGTTTGTCAGTATCTAATCCTGGTTTTCTTTTCAGTCTGATTTGCTGTGAAGAGCAGGTTAGTCATGAATGGTTTCCATTTAGCGATCTGCTTTAACTGGATAAAGATTTTTTACAGAAAAGAGCTCATTTGTTCGAACAGAAATGGAGCTGGGGTTCGGGGCTGTGGTGGTGCAGGGGCAAAGCACAATGCATATAAGGGGGCCTTAGTCCGGTCACAGGTTTGAGTTCAGCCTGATGATCTTTGTTGCATGTTTTCTCCTCCCTCATTACCGACTTTCCTGTCTGACCTCTCTCAAATAAAGCCTTTCTTTTAACAGATACATAAAACTATGGTTGCACAATATATCGGCATCAATATCAGTATCTGTTTTAGCATACTAGTCTAATAAGTAAAACTGGGATTAATATAAACAGCTGATGTGGTGGGATTTGATGACATTCTGAATCAAATTTATTGGTGGAAGGGCTTCAGGCAGGAGGAGCAGCAGATCTAGACTCAAAACAAACTGCAGGTTTCTAATTTGTTTCAGGTTCTGCTTCTTTTTCACTTTGCTGCAGTTTTTAATGTTTGGGCCAATTTTATTTTTCCATATTCAGCTGCCAACAACTTCAGGAAGTCACGCCTGAAGGATCTGATTGATCCTGGCTTGTTTCTGGATGTTTACTCGACTCCTTTCAAGAGTGACAGGCGTCTTTGATCATCCCTTGTTTGTGCCAACATTAATCTTCATCAACATGAAAGAACCGGGTTGCCAATTATCTATAAATGTCATCCTTTTTTTCTTGTTCTTACTCCCTCAATGGTTCAGTCTGAAAGTTTCCTTTAAGTGGATGAATTTGTGCGTTATACTCCAACAGTAAACATCACCTTTGTGTTGCTGTGGGTAAAATAATAGCCGTGATTTCCCCGCCTCCTCCTGCCCGTCGCTATAGGAGATGTTTTCTATTTGTCAGGCTGCTCAGGCCTCCAGAGCTGTCAGCCTACCTCAACAGACTCATAAAATTTGGCTGAAGGTACAACACCCACCGTTGTGCACTCTGGTGTTGTCACTGCTTGACTTCTTAATGTTATGAACGGATCTGGCAGGGTCGCAGATTGTAATTACTGTTGTGAGTCATTCCTAAATCATTTTTGGAGAGCCTCAAAGTGGCTGAGAGGAGGAGGGAGACAAACAGCATCCCGTGGAGAAGCATTTAAATGAAGCTTTTATGTTTGGTAATTTATATAAAGGAAATAAGATTAGAGAACAGACTGCAGAGATTACCGTCATGCCACAGGGACAATGCTTAATTTCTGAGAAGTTGTGGCTTAAAGAAATGTCCTTGACTCACCTTGTCTATTTTAGATCTCTCTGTTGTATTTTGCACAATTTCCATATTTGATGTTCACTATTGAATGATGTAGCTGCGACGGTTTTCTCAGTGAAAAACTAAAACCTCCAAAACAGGAAGATGCCAGGTGAAGCCAGAGACATACAATAAGTGAGAAGTGTATATTTTGACAACTGGGCTGCGAATAATAATTCTTTTAGTAATTAATCATTCGGACAATTAAACAAGCAATAACATTTTTTTTAAAATGCCACTTTTTCAGATTTTTTTTAGCCTTTTTGGAACAATATTTGAGAAAAAAGCCTTAAAAGATTGAAATAAATAAATGATCCAGTTCCTTACAAACAGCAGGTTTCTGAGAGAAATAAGAAACGGTTCTTTAGAGTCCCTCTATGCAGAAAAATGTCCTGTTCCATCCAGTCCTCCTGAGTCCTGATCTCAACTAGGCAGAGGGATGGAAACCTTGCAGTTGCGTGACAAAAACCACCGGCACAAATCCTAAGTTCATCCCTTATCACTCTTTATCAGCTGATGGAAATGCTGCATAGTTCATGTGCTGCTCTGAGAAAACAAGCAACCTGCCAGTTTGCTTTTAGGTGGAAGATGGTCTCCAACTTCCAGGCATCTGTAAAACTACAGACAGAAGCTGCCAGCAGTTTTCCTGTTCTGACTGATCTGTGTGTTATCAGACTGCTGACTCAAAGCCTGTTATTGACTTCATAATTGCCTGGACCAGTAAAATGTAACAAGATCCTGTCATGTCTCATTAAGCTTTGTGTGAGTCTACGTCAGGAATGAAGACATTACGATCCTTCATTCCCAGCTTGAACCCGCTGGCTGTAATGGCCTCAGCAAGGACAAGCGGCTCCCAGCTGGAGGCGTGCGCTGTTTCAGAAAATGTCTCGCTCTTTCCAGCCGTCCTACTCGTGATTGCACACATCAGTAAATGTAAATGCTGTTCGTCATTCGGCAAAGCGTCCCGTTGTAGGAGCACTGATGTGCGTCACGCCGAGCTGCATCTGTGCCTCGTTCTGATGGCTTCCTGTAACGTACAAGGGAACATCAAAACTGCACCACTGGGTTGAAGCAGAAAGCAAACAGCAAATCACACAGCTAGTGGAGTGAGATGAGGAAAGCTCGACAGTGAATTCAGATCAGGAAACTCTGAGGAATGATGGGGGTTTCTGCAGATGAAGTGCGAGTTACTAAGGAAGGCGAGGAAACATGTGATCATGCATGCAATGGTGCTGGAGAAATTTATCCAAAAAATACTATTTTAGATGCCTTTTTCCCTGCAGATCGAACACTCCATATCCTTTAGTTTACAGAAAGAGTGTTCAAAATGAACACCCTTCCTCAAATGACCCTGGCCGGGCCATTTGGGACCCATGGGGCCTCAATTCAAGAATAAATTAAATAAATTGGGACAAATTACAACTTTTAAATTAAAATCTACTTACAGAAATAGTAGAATACCAGATGATTATCTTTTCCAAGCCTTTTTGTTTCCTTCTATTTTTTGAGTAAATAGGACAATATATACTTGTTGTCTTATGCTCTAAATTAAACCTCGATGCAGCCAAATTTTCTTGTTTTCAAATGAAGACTGACCTAAATTGTGTTTTTATCGCTAAGGAAACAAAAAAAGCAGACAAATATTCTTCAATCAAGCCTAAAATAATAAGCAAACTGGATGCCTTTCATTTAACAAGGAAAACATGCAAAAAACATGTGAGGTACTGGATCCACAATATATTTTCTTTAAAAATAATCTAATTACTTTGTTTTACTAAAATAATTAATGCTTAGTTCATTGTTGCATAGGTTTAAAAATAAAACATGGCGGACGATGAACTGAAGACGAGCAAACTAAAATTAGGCAAACTCTGAATGCAGCAGCAGCCTTTCTCCTTGGCACCTGCAGAGCAGCACCATCTTGGCAATTTATCACATGAAGTACTAAACCCCAGTATGATGCTCTTTAACAGGTTCAGATAGACCAGTGCAGTAAAATGTATTTCCCTTTAACTAAATCTATTTTCCTACAAATTACTTTCATGTCTCCACACAAAGTCAGACGCAACAGATTAATTATAAGTAGTCAAGACAACAAGGTAATAGGAGACATCGTCTGCCTCTTGATAGCAGCGTGCGTCATTATTAGTCCTATTTTAGGCAGATCTTCCACAGCATACTTGTTTCTACATGCGTCACCTTGACAGCCACTACTTCTGATCTGATCCACTTCACTCCCAACGATTCTGCTCTGCTGTTTGAGGCTGTCGCTGGTATTATCAGGTAAATCAAGTTTCTTTCTTTATTCCACTCCGTCAAATTAGAAGAGGCCAATTAAATGCGAAGCTGAAGGGGACATGCTGATTAATGGCCGCCACCGTCAGCTCCACAGACGGAAGATGACGACTCCTCGGTCTGCTGGGACATGAGCGAGAACTCTCACTGTTTCTTCCAGTTGTTGTTTTCAGGTTTATGACGCATTGTTTAACAGCTGGGGGTAAATCAGTTACAGAGCACTTTAAAATGGGATACTGACATTTGATCACGTGTTAATGCCTCCATCAGCTCATCTCCCATCTGTGGGAGCAGATTGTTCTGCTCAAAGGAATCGTAGAGGCTTGAAACTAGTTTGAGACTAACGGGTTCTTCATACCGCAGTTTGTGTTTATGAAAATAGTCAAATTCTTCACTTCAGTCAGATTGGGAATTTCTCGTTGGGCTGTAACTTATGGTGGCCCGAATAGGTCAGCAAAAGCCACTGAATAACAAACAGCCACAATACAACACCGAAAGATCACCACACCAAAAGATGACAATACGGCACTAAAATCAGATCACAATAACAAAAAGCCACAACGCCAAAACAAACCACATCATAGCAACAAATCCATAATGTAGCACCTATATTCACAATACCAAAAAGCCACAAAAAATTTATTTTTTGTGTCACTAAGGAAAGACTTTTCCTTTCCTTAGTGTTAGTGGGACGTTTCACTGGATTATGAAACAATGTAGTCCAAATCTAAAAGGTACAAATAATCTATAATATGCAGTTAGTAATAAACATAGCATGAAAACTAATTTAAGAGGAAAGTTATTATTGTTATAAAATCAATAGTAAAGTTATTTATTATAAGAAATATTAAGCTGCAGCTTACATGACCATGTTGTTGTTACCCAGCAGTAGCTCGTTTTCCATCATTGTCAATAGTGTCGTGATTTGAGTTTTTCTGTGTATTTAGTTTAGGTTTTCGGTGTCGTTGTCGTTGTTGATGTTGTTGTCTTCGTGTTACCCTGCCATCTCGTCGTGTTCCCTGGTCTCACCGTGTTTTCCTTCATTAAATCCATCTTTTTCACTGCTCGTCCTGGTCCCGCCTGCAATTTCTCACCGCACCAAAACCCACTTCATGACAGAAGGATCCGACCAACAAGGTGAGAAGCATGGCGTATTTCGACCAGGAGCGATGGATCCAGCAGCAGCTGGAGTTGGCGCAAAGGGATCTCTACAGAGATGTGGAGATCCTGCCTTCTCCGCTGCTGCTGGAGGAACTGGGCCTTGAGTCGGACTACGACTTGGCCGTGAGGAGGAGCCGCCGCCCCTGGGCAGCAGAACCCGTGGTGGGAACGCGCCGGTCCCCGCACCTCAGCAGCGGATCCCGGAGCTGCCGCCGGTCCCGCACCTCGGCAGCGGATCCCGGAGCTGCCGCGTCCCCGCTCCCAGACCGAGTCTCTGGGACGCCGCCAGCCCCCCTTCCTGTGTTTCCTTGTGTCCCTCCCGAGTCCGTTCCAGTGTTTCCTTGTGTCCCTTCCGAGTCCCCTCCAGAGTTTCCTTGTGTCCCTTCCGAGTCCCCTCCAGAGTTTCCTTGTGTCCCTTCCGAGTCCCTCCCAGAACCCCTCTGTGTCCTGCCCGAGTCTCCGCTTCCCTGTGCTCCGCCCCTGGAGTTCGCGGACGTGGCTCCGCCCCTCTTAGCCGGCCCTCCAGAGCCTTCAGCCGCCCCTCCAGAGCTCCCTTCTGAGCCTTCTGCCGGCCCCTGGAGGCTTGACCGCCTTCAGCGCCGGAAACGCCCGCCGGACCTCCCCAGAGGGGTCCGCCTTCAGCGCCGGAAACGCCTGACGTTCCCCATGGGGTCCGTCTCCAGCGCCGGCAACGCCCTCCGGACCCCCTCCGAGAGGGTCCATCTCCAACCCACCCTGTTGGGTTGTTTTTTGTTATTTTGGACTCTAGCCCGCCTTAGCGCCCCTCCGCCCACCCTGTTGGGTTGTTTTTTGTTAAGTTTGGACTCTGGCCCTCAGTCCGGCTCCCCTCCGCCCTCCCTTGTGTGGTCTTTGCGTTTTGGGCGTCTGGTAGCCGCCCTTTAGGGGGGGGGTACTGTCGTGATTTGAGTTTTTCTGTGTATTTAGTTTAGGTTTTCGGTGTCGTTGTCGTTGTTGATGTTGTTGTCTTCATGTTACCCTGCCATCTCGTCGTGTTCCCTGGTCTCACCGTGTTTTCCTTCATTAAATCCATCTTTTTCACTGCTCGTCCTGGTCCCGCCTGCAATTTCTCACCGCACCAAAACCCACTTCATGACAAATAGTAAGTAAGTAAATCAAATGCATCCTTTAATGAGAATCTGCAGCCAGCATCTGGTTCGCCTGCTGAAAATTCTTGACTAATCATAGCACTCAATGAAAAAAACAACCTGGAGATGACCTTTAACTTACTTTACTGGCTCTTGAGGAGAAACATTACAAAGCCTCCCATTGTATGTTATGTTGTTATGACAACTATTCAATTGCATTACTGTAGAAGTTAAGATGGAACATTAATCTTTTGCTGAAATTATGTATCTTTAACTGACTAAGTATATAGATAAAAGAAATACTTCACCTCTTACACTGAGGTGAAGTATTTCTCTATTTGTTTGCATTCACAAAATATCACAAAACAGCACAGTAAGAAAAAAAACCTTACAACTTATTTATGGATTTTTGTGTATAAAATATGTTGTCTTAAATTAAATTGATATCTTTAAGCACAGGGATTGTCTTTTCCAACTTTTCCTTTCCTGAATCGCCCTAACATCATGGTGGTGGATGGCTGTGGCATCCAGAATCCTCTCTCTATGATTCCCATTTCCTTTTTCATGCCCTTGCTGTCTGAAGATCCAACTGTAAAGCGCGCACCCTTTAAAAAGCAAACAACATCATGCAAATCATAGCAAACACTGAAGAGTGCTTAAATTTTAATGCAAATACGTGGGTAACTACAAAGCAGCAGCGCAAAAATCAGCAGGATGCGCAGCCATCAGGGAAATGTCAGCGCTGTAGCAGAGGCTTGTGAGTTCATAGCTCAGAGCACTACAAACAAATATTCATAAATAGCTATTCCAAATGCAATTTTTCAGATGGCATAAATTAACCAGAAAACAAATGTTCCAGCAATGTGTCCAAGCTGTAAATCATGCTGCAGTTTGCCGATTGAAGGTAAAAATACGTTGACTAATAGAATTTTCTTGAGCTCGGATATACGATGTGATTAAGATTAAGAGATTTCATGAAGATGGTAATAATATTTTCCTGTTTTTACAACTATTCAACACTTGCATGTGGTAACTAAGTATCCTTAAAATATGTAGCACTGAAAATGATAAACCATAGATTGTAAAATGTCTCAGCTTTTAAAGCAAAGGCTATTTTATTGAAACTTCTAGTTTTCTTATCCCTTAGGGTTATTGCTAACTTGTATGTAATCAGGGATGAGTGGAGATTCATCTGTTATTTTTATTTGATCTATTAGAACATTAAGCTATGAATAGATCATATTACAAACATTTTGAAGCTTATGAAAGCTGTAACCTACTACTGTCCTGCATGTGTTGGTGGTGTTCTAGTTTTAATGTTATTGTGTATGTAAACCAGCATAACAAGTAGATTGCTTCAGTTCTTGTTTTTAATCCTTTTCTGTTGCAAAAAAGAAAACAAAAATCAGGCAAAACATCGTATAATAACCTATGACTTCTGAACCTGCTACCCAGAAGTTTTAAATGTTAACATTTCTAAATACACGTTCCAGCTAGCTGTGCTGCAGTGCAGATGCCAACTTGTTTAAAACTAAAACATGTAAAGTTTTTGTCTTTTTTTTTAGATTATTTTAATTTATAGCATAAAGCCCACTAAACTCTTCAAAAACATTTGACTGTCTTATAGGAATGACTCATTATTTACCAACTGGCTAAGTTGTAGTGCTAACACAAATATAGTCCATAAGTTTATGTATTCTAGAAGTAGATCTTCAGTTTCAAAAGTTATTTAAAGGTTTTGGAATAGCTTGTGGTCATTGATTTTATCATAAGGAAAATAAAACAAAATCAAATCCCCACTTATGTCTGTGTAAGTGAAGGCTGGCTCTATGGTGGTAGCACAGCTTACTACTGAAAGTGAGAGAAGTTTCTGATTACAGCTTACTTTGAAATTGTTAACATTTTCCTTATGGTGACCAGTAGGAAGGACGTTATTGAAATTAAGCTGAGTATAGTCTTTTATTGACATTTGCAATGAAAACATGGATTTCACATCAGGTGTTGTTAAAGGTGCAATCAGTTTCCATATAAAACATATTGTTTAATGTTCAAGAGGCAAACCGCACCAAAGGTGAACAACATTCATCAGAACAAAAACTAAGCCAGAAATGATAAAAGTCTGAGGTGAATTTTTGTAATTTACAGGTTTTAATTTTATACCCCTGCAGTGTTAAAATTTTTAAATTCAACTCACTTTAGCCAGGAGTCCTAATTAATCTTATTAACTCTTGAACATCTTTTACATCAACCTGCCTCGCCACTATGCAAATAAATGTTTTCATTTCCTTCAGCACTATCATTCCATCTGTGTCTGCTGATGCAAATTAACAAAGGAATAATCATAATTTAAATAAATGAGCATCTAGTTATGCAAGTAAATGGTAGCCTGCTGTGATTGTGCATTATGTAATTTTTTTTGCACAGACATTCAAACAGTGGTTCCTTACTGTGGTCTTTAGCCCTGCTATGATGAGCTGAGGCACTGGGGTGTCCATTTGGCCACTGGGGTTTCAAATATGTTTCACAGCTAGAGACTAATGAACAGGTTGTGAGGTCTTAAGGTCAAAAATTTTGATTTTAAACTCAGTTTGTCATTAGAATAAATACATTTACATTGCAGTGTAAATTTGAACTGGCTGAATCATGTTTTTGAGAGAATCACTGTTAGAAGGTAGTGACCCATCTGACTCTCAGGGTTCATGCAGTGCAACATGCAGTCTGTATGTTTGGATGATATGGATGAATATTTCTCATTCTGTTTGTTTTCATAAATATTAATGGAGATACACCCTTTGTTCTGTTAAGAAGATATTCCTTACTCTAGATATATAGAGCACAAGGTTTTATGTTGGATAGTAACATTAAATTGGTGAAACATTGTTAAACGTTGGTGTTTTTACATTCTTGTTTATTAAATGTATCATTTTAATACAGAATTTTTCTATTTTTAACTTTCTTCAACAGAACTGTTAATGTAATTTACCAATATTTTTAGCCTTTTCACTCACAGCACAGATCAAAACACAGTAAAAAATGTTCCATTGTCAAGATGGAGGACAGAAAAATCGACTTAGAAATTAAAAAGGGGAAAATAAAACAATATTTATCTTTCCAGTCTGACCTTATCTAATGTTTCGGCCAGCAGTCTGAAACCTCTGAGTCTTAAGACCCTCGATTGAGGAGCTAAGTAACTCTAAAGAACAATAATAAAAAAAAATGTAATATTTTTATGAAGTTGTTTTTTGTCAGTAGTGCATGAAAAATAACCTTTTATTTTTACCAAATTGTGTAAGAATTAAATGCCCCTGGGCAGGGCAATTAACCCCAGGTTGCTAACCGATCTGCGTACTGGAGTATAACTGCGAGTGCGATTGTGAGTGTGAATGGGTGAACGTGACTCTAGTGTAAAGACCTTCCAGTGGTTTTGTCAGGGTTGTAAAGATTGAGATAAAATGCTCAATTTCTAAAAAGAAACAAAAGCTCTTCCAAACAAATTTATTTTAAAATATAAATATGTGTGTATATTGTCTCAAGTTCTGGTTTCAACTGTCCTTGAGGGATTATGATAAAAAAGCAAAAACATTTTTTATGTATTTTCCAATTCCAACTTCAACTTTTTGGTGCTTTCAACACAGCAAGTTCTGTTCTAACTTCCCAATTGCTCCTTAAAGTCGACAGTTTGGTGACTTTATCAGTCTTCTTTTGCAACAAAGCAGTCAGAGTGAAATAAAGCAACAAAATGTGCCTTCGTTTGGTTGAAGTATCTCTCCAGAGAATGTGAAGCCAGAACACCAGTGTGTGAAGGGACTGCAAACTGACTTTCTGACAAACCAACAACAAAAACAAGAATAAAAGAAAGCAACTTTGAATTTAGATTGCATTGGAGAAAAAGCTCAACTTTGAGCCACTTTGGCTGTAAAAAGGTTTAGATCTCAGAACAGACAAGAAAGTAGAGAAATTGAAGTAAAACATTAAATTCCTGGAGCAACAATCTGTAAGGAAAGCCTGGCTTAGTAAAACAGGTTTGCTGAATGTAGTCAGATTTTGGGGTTTTCCACTTTCAAAAGAAAACAGATAGGAAATGGCGGCTCTGCGTGGTGGATATTGGATCAGTACATTTCATTCTCCTTTGGAGGTAAGGTTGGAGGAGGGGGTGGAGAGGGCGGTGTAAAGTGTTGCTGCATCACCTATAGAGTCAGTTCTGCTCAACATGGATCCAACTGGTTTGGTTCAAGGGTTAAGAAACATCCATCCATCCATCCATCCATCCATCCATCCATACCTACATACATCCGCAACATGCTACTGCTTTTCCAGCTGGTTGTCGCTCTATCAATTCAATGACTCTGAATCTATTTCTAAGCACCAATTAATACCACAGTGTGTTTGTATATTTGTGGCTATTTATGATAAAGAAAACCATTGGTGGGTTGTTTATCTTTTCTCAAATAAACCAGATTATAGAACCATAGGCAGGCTGACTCCAAGATTGGTTTATTTGGAATTTAAGTGATTTTTAATGTGTGTCATTTGAAAAAAAAAAAAAGATACAAAACATGTTTGACTTTCTGCATCATACCCATAATACTTCCCCTGCTGTTGAACACATTTGTTTGGATTTGCTCATTCAGCATGCCATGGGACAGCTGCTGGACAGGGACTGAGAAATATGCATTTGACAACTTTTTCATGCTCTAACCCTGGTAAGCAACAGAAGGCATCTTTGTTTGCTCTGTTTAGCTTTGGCTTGATTAAGTTGTATAAAATTAAGGAAATTGCAGGACACAGTTGGCTTTTTATTCATCTAATTTTATGAAAGGACAGGAAGCATATCCCGAGATAAGTGCAGCTGCTGCTATGATTTGTTATTTCCAAAGTGGCGCGCTGCCAAAGACTGGAGTACCTGACAGAGAGAGAGAGGAGCTTCTAGCTGCTGTGCTCCAAACCATATATTTACTGCTGGGTGCAGAAGCAGCCTTTGACAGTTTTATACACTTATCAAGGTCAAACTCTGGATCTCATTTGAGGACTGTGCTTACTTTAGCTATTCCTGCAGATTACAGATTAACTCAAAGATTAAGACTCTGGAAATGGAGAATTGTAGCAAATTGGTAAAAGAGGGTGGAAGAGTAGATTAAGGTTTTCACACCAGTGTCCCTTTGCTCAATGATTTACAGATGTATCTTTATTTTTTCTGGAACTTTGCATAAATATTAAACGGCTAACGTTGTACAGCAAACCCTCGAGCCGATGGCAGCGCGTCTGATCAGGTATGAGGCGGCTATTTCTAATGATTGCGAGGAGAGGTTAGCAAAAAGGCTGAGGAGTCACTGATCTGAGCGATATGGACACACCTATCCAGGAGAAACAAGGTCCAGACACGTCTTTGGCTGCATTGCTGTGCATAGCTCTGCTCTTTAGTTCATGCATTAGCTGGCGCTCTGGTTCATTTTCTTAGGGCTGCACCATGAGTCTGTCTTTGTGTCTGAGAGCTGAAGTGATCTTTGATTTCTCTTAAATGAGGAAGAAAGTGAACCAGTGAAATCAGACGAGTGTCCAACTCGTTACTGTCTTTCTTTCTTGTTTTTGATTGTTTCATTTTTTGATGATACATCATAAACTTAAATTTAGCTTAATTTAATTTTTAATTTTTTTTTGTCGTCATGCAACTTGTGTTCTGACTCGGGATGCACCGATTGCAGTTTTTGCTGATTCCTAATCTTAAAATAAGCCTGACTTGTTGATTTTGATTTGGGCCGAGACAATTTTTTTTGTCTAAAGTGTATTTTAATATAGCAATAAAGAAGCTGAGTCTTTAAAAGTTGTTGGGTTGATGTTTTTGAACTCTTACCATTTTGACTTATTTAGCAAATAATGAGTGTTTGATGTGTATTTTTTTACACTTGAATCCAGATTCAAATAACTGTTGAAACAAGTAAAAATTTGATCATGAATTTTAATAGGAGGTGTACTTTCTTTTTTCTACGACTGTAGCAACTAAAAAATAAAACACTCCAGCCTCGCTGTACAGTAAACTCCAGAAAATGAGTGAAAACTTTAAACACAACCATCATCTTCCACACCTGGAATATGTCTGACTTAAACTGGTGAATGAGTGACAGGCTTATATATTATTGATTGGAAACTTTTGAGGCAGTAGCTGCAGTCAGGTGGGGAGCAAGACGGTGTATTTGCAGGGTTAGTCTGGCAGTAAAGCCTCTTCAAGAAATATATCTGCATTCAAACTAAAAACGGCACATTTCGTGCAACTTCAGGGGCTTTAGCTTAATAGCCTATAGGATAAAATATATTTTCTGCTAGCTCCCTCCCTCATTGCTGCCGTATGCTCCTCTATCACCCATTGTTACACCTTTTGCTATGGTGGTTAGTGAGGCGCAGCACCAATTACGGCCTGCCTCACCCACCGCGGGCTTCTCGGCTCACTCCCCTCTCGCCTGCATTGTCTCGGAGAAAAAAGGCTTTTTGGAACGTAATTCCTCCTTCAGAGGAGCAGGAATTAGGACTCCTCCACAGTCTCTTACAGTGCACAAATGACAAGATGTCTTCCCCTGTGATCACAAAGGCATCAACTAGTGCAAAGGAACCTTGAGAAAGCGAGGTTATTAGTAGATGTCATATTTCAGGCGGTAAGTGGGACAGAAAGGTGTTGAGCTAAATTTGCAAGGCAGGAAGCTAACCTTATTAGTTTGAATGACGGGGGGTGGGGTGCAGTGGGGTGTTGTGGTGGGTCATGCACACTGTTAGGTAATCGGTCTCAAATCATTTTGCTTTGGCAGATTTATTTATCAAACATCTCGGCTGGAGTAAGAGTGTTATTTATGAGGTTTCACGTTTCAGTTGTGTTGCCTCCCAACAGGAAGAAACATTTTGCTACCTTTCTTAGCTCTTCAGAAGGTAATCAGGATACAACAAATACTAAAAACAAACCAAAGTGTATTTTAAGATTGTGGATACTCATCCATAACAAACTGAATCATGAGGCTCTTAAGCATCACTGATGTTTTTTCTGGCCTTGGTCTCAGAGGAATAGAAATCGACTCCAATCTCTCTTTCTCTGACTGTTGTGTTCATCTATTAGCTGATCACAATAGAGATCATTTATCAATGTGTTGCTGCATTTAAAAACTTCAATATTAGTTTTGCATGTACGAAAAGTAACAATTCTTTAAGAAATCAGTCCAATGCTAATTGTGACTCCATGCAACAATATTCAATTTGTGGGGTTAATCCACAGAGGCTGATAATTACACCAGCAGGCCAAATATATACTCACAATAACTTAAATGTCTTAACAGACAATATTAAAGGTCATCACGCCAGAAAATTTTGTCAGAAAGTTTTCCATTATAGACAACTTGGTTAAAGTCTTTGGAAGCATTTCTAAGCAAGTGCAAACTCCAAACGCCTGAGATCTGGAATAAAACACAAAAAGCCCGTTAGATGAAAATAAGCTGGTCAAAATGCACACGTTAGCTGGACTGAAATCTGCATCTGCTCAAAGGATGAGTCAAATCTAGGCAGATGGAGCAAAAGCTGGGCTGTTTATTTTTTCATAAAGCTTCAGTGTTATCACTGAAGAAAAGTGAAGTTTCACTAACGAGAGCCGTACAAATCTGACGTCATTGAAACGTTCTAAATGTCGTCTACAAAGAATACACAGGAGGTTTGAACCAAACAGGAAGTCATGTTTGGTAACAAATAAATAGGAGGGACTATTTACCTCCTAAATAGTCTCTCCTATGACTATTTGTGACTATGTGATAGTGACTATTTGATAAAAGCAAAACCTTAAAGCTTCTGAATTGAGATCTTTGTTTAATAACACAGCAGCTACTGTCATGAGGTGGGTTTTGGTGCGGTGAGAAATTGCAGGCGGGACCAGGACGAGCAGTGAAAAAGATGGATTTAATGAAGGAAAACACGATGAGACCAGGCAACACGACGAGATGACAGGGTAACACGATGATGACGACAACAACAACTACAACGACAACAAGGATCCGACACTAGACAAAGACAACAGGTGGACTTAAATACACAGGGAGGGCAATCAGGGAACGGGACACAGCTGGGATTAATCACGGGGAGCAAACAGGACAACACAGAGACTCAGACACCGAAAACCTAAACTAAATACACAGAAAAACTCAAATCACGACAGTACCCCCCCCTTAAGGGCGGCTACCAGACGCCCAAAACGCAAAGACCACACAAGGGAGGGCGGAGGGGAGCCGGACGGAGGGCCAGAGTCCAAACTTAACAAAAAACAACCCAACAGGGTGGGCGGAGGGGCGCTAAGGCGGGCTAGAGTCCAAAATTAACAAAAAACAACCCAACAGGGTGGGTTGGAGATGGACCCTCTCGGAGGGGGTCCGAGGGCGTGCGGCGCTGGAGGCGGACCCCTCTGGGGAGGTCCGGTGGGCGTTTCCGGCGCTGGAGGCGGACCCCTCTGGGGAGGTCTGGAGGGCCGGCTGAAGGCTCTGGAGGGCCAGCAGGGAGCGGCGGAGCCACGTCCGCAAACTCCAGGGGCGGAGCCATGTCCGCAAACTCCAGGGGCGGAGCCATGTCCGCAAACTCCAGGGGCGGAGCCATGTCCGCAAACTCCAGGGGCGGAGCCACATCCGCAAACTCCAGGGGCGGAGCACAGGGAAGCGGAGCCTCAGGCAGGACACAGAGGGGTTCTGGGGCAGACTCGGGGGGTGCACAGGGAAGCGGAGACTCGGGCAGGACACAGAGGGGTTCTGGGGCAGACTCGGGCTGAACACTGGGAAACTCTGGAGGGGACTCGGAAGGGGCACTGGGAAACTCTGGAGGGGACTCGGAAGGGGCACAAGGAAACACTGGAAGGGGGGCTGGCGGCGCCCCAGAGACTCGTCGTCTGGGAGCGGGGACCGGCGGCAGCTCCGGGATCCGCTGCCGAGGTGCGGGGACCGGCGGCATCTCCGGGATCCGCTGCCGAGGTGCGGGGACCGGCGGCAGCTCCCGGGGTCCGCTGCCGAGTGGCCGGGATCTCCGTCGGCTCAGGACAGCGCCGATGGCGGGGCTTCCGCCCAGGGCCGGGACCTCCGGCGGGGGTGGTCTTGCCGACGGCGATGGCGACGGCTCCTCCTCACGGCCAAGTCATAGTCCGACTCAAGGCCCAGTTCCTCCAGCAGCAGCGGAGAAGGCAGGATCTCCACATCTCTGTAGAGATCCCTTTGTGCCAACTCCAACTGCTGCTGGATCCATCGCTCCTGGCCGAAATACGCCATGCTTCTCACCTTGTTGGTCGGATCCTACTGTCATGAGGTGGGTTTTGGTGCGGTGAGAAATTGCAGGCGGGACCAGGACGAGCAGTGAAAAAGATGGATTTAATGAAGGAAAACACGATGAGACCAGGGAACACGACGAGATGGCAGGGTGACGACGACAACGACGACAACAACGACACAACAACGACGACAACAACGACGACAACAACAACGACAACAAGGATCCGACACTAGACAAAGACAACAGGTGGACTTAAATACACAGGGAGGGCAATCAGGGAACGGGACACAGCTGGGATTAATCACGGGGAGCAAACAGGACAACACAGAGACTCAGACACCGAAAACCTAAACTAAATACACAGAAAAACTCAAATCACGACAGCTACTAGCATTGTAATCGCATCAGTCTGGGATATTAGAAGCAATAACTCTGGTGATTAAACATGGCCTATTTTGGTCCTAATAGCTTTATTAGCGAGGCCATTTATGCAAGGTCAATCTCACACTGGCTTTATTACCCCATAACTAGAAACACTGCCTCCAGCATGGACGTCACCGGAGCTCAGTTCCAGCATTTTGCTCTCTCCATTAGGCGATTCATTTTTTGTGTCTTCTAAAACAACCAAAAAGAGCTTAAAGTTGATGTAAAACCTTGAAGATTTTTGTTTCTCATGTTCAGTTCAGAAATATTAGAGGGAAATTAAGTGTTGTAACACATAACATCCTAGCCTAAGAAAACTAAATTTCAATAAAACAAGATTTTGCATGTTTAATAAAAAATTTTATATTTGTGGCTCACGAGTTCTTTAAACTCCAATTTCGGCTCACGTGGTGAAAAGTTTGGACACCTCTGTATTAGTAAAACTGAATGAAACGCCCAAATCTGCAGAAATGTTTCTCCAATTCTGTATTTCTTTGATGCCGTCTGTTTTTTTTTAGAATATTGCCGGAGGGAAACGTCAGGACTAAAGCAGAGCTGTCCACCTCGTTCTCAAATCTCACAATATTTTTCTTCCACTTAATAGGCGCAATCAGGACCAACCGCAGCCAAAATAATTGCCTCTTTAGCCAGCCCATTGAGGATTTTCAATCAGGATGTGATTGCATTGTAATCATCGTCTCTTTTTTTTTGCTCTACAAAGTAAATATGTCCCCGTTTGGCAGCCGGCAGAATAATTAATCCCCAAAATATTCTTTCAAAAATTTCTTTTCATGTCCGGAGCCCAACGTGGGCAAAGCCACTCATTTGTTCTGTCAGATTTCCTTCCCCATCTTTAAACACCATCAGCTCTGTTTCTTTCTATTAATGAATAATAATAGTTTCTTTTTGTCTCGTTAGGACAACTGGATTTAATTATATGTCCACAGGAGACGCACTTGTACCGCTTGTCATGAAAAGGTCCAATCATTCACTTTGAAATCAGCCTATATGTAGGGATTATCTTTTTCTTTCTAGAAGCTACTTTCCAATTAAGAGCTACATCTTGTAGCTTGTGCAGCTCTCCGTCCTGTTCTGCTCTCTTGCCTTCGTCTCTGAAGACTTGGAACGTCCGTAGCTGAGGTGTTGATAAAAGCGCCTGCTTGCTGGCTGTGTAGTGAGCAGATGTAAAACACACAGCGCAACAGGAGCCAGGATCCCTGAGCCGTGATGTTTTCTGCCCCAGCACATCTTCTCCGCGGAGCCTTCTGGCACATCTCTGTCCTCTTTGAAGCCTCTCCACTATTGATCATGAGCAGCAGAAGCTATTGAATGCAGATGTGGCTGCAGTCGGGAAAAAGGCGGCCTGCAGCTGCTGCCACAGTAAAAGACAACAGACTTTCTGTTCGGCGTGTGGATTTTGTCGCCTTTGTTAGAGCGGCATAAACAGCAGACGCTCAGATCCCACCACAGCCGCCATCGAGCAACGAAGGTGGAAAAATAAGATCCTCTCGACGAGAGATCTTTATTTAGTTTATTAGTACAGCACATTTCAACAACAACACAGTTCAAAGTGCTTTATGCCATAAAAACATCATCCAGTCATCAATTGTGAAACAAGAAATAAATATTATCTTTTGCCAAGTGCCACGCACATCAGATATGTTGTTCCAGGTAGTAAACAAAGGCAACTTTGAACAAGTAGGGTTTTAGCCTTGATTTAAAGGATCAAGGATTAGCTGTTTTGCAGTTTTCTGGAGGTTTGTTCCAGATTTGTGGTGCATAGAAGCTGGATACATTTCTCCATGCTCGGTTCTGGTTCTGGATGCAGAGCAGACTAGAACCTGAGAGGTCTGGAAGGTTGAGACAACAACAGTACATCTTTAGTTTATTTTGGTTCTAAGCTGTTCAGCCAACATCATTACCTTAAGGGGAACATATTATGCAAAATACACTTTTGTGTGTTTTTGTACAAACAGCAAAGTCACTTAAAAAAACACCCAGCCTGTTTCCAGTAATATGTTCATGTTTTTTACAGTTCTTGCTGCATTATTGGAAGCTCAGCATTTGCTTTTCAATGATGTAAAGTTGTTTAATTATTTTCAGCTATTTTGCATGCGAGTGTAAATGTTGAGTTGCGGGGTTGTGACCAGCAGCAGCTCATTTGGATTTAAATTGACAACACGCCTTAAATCTGCAAAGTAGACAGAACTGATCAGACTGAAATCTTATCCAAGTCTGATTTTGTTCAAAGAAATATATTGAGCAAGTTTTGTACAGCTCATGTAGCTATCCTAATCTGTTCAAGGGACCATGTCTGTGTGGGATCTTTTTTCTTTTTTCCTTTTTAAAACAAGAAACTTACACATCTGACTCACATTTCCAGGAGAGGGAGCTGTCAGCTCCTAATGTTTGTTTGTTGTGTAATTTGAATGTTTGTCCTAGTAGCTGTTGAAACCGTTTCTGGATGTAGCAATTATTCAGAACGTTTTCCCCTCTAACAGAGCACCTGGTTAGACATCTAGCAGCTTTTTTAAATAAGTCGGCTTCTTTCTGTGACATTTAGTCGATCTGCTGCTCCACCCCACCCCAACTGCAGGCCCAGAAGAGAAATCGCTCTGCAGTACTGTAATAATCAGAGAATGGAGTGTGCTCCAAATTTAGGGGCGGCTAATTAAACTCGATGTGGCAGCCAGCGTGTCGGTCTGCTCAGGACGGGGGAAAGGACCGGGGAAAGGACCGGGGAGAGGACCAGCTCGCTCTGCAGCTGACAGGGACGTGAATGAGGGATCATTTTGTTGATCCTTATATAATCATCTGTGACGTAAATACTTTAAATATTGGCAACAGTTGCTGAAGCTGCACTTTTACCATGGCATCACCAATGTTCTCATCAAGAACAACTAAATTAGCCATTAGTCTTTAGTCTTTAGAACAGCCACATATCCGAAATAATCTGGACTCATCCAGTTCTGCCAGTGACGACTACCCAGAGTTTATTGTGGCTGTTTTTATTGATGCACAACTTTTCGTCTTTTAACTTTTCCTATATGTTCAATTTTATATGAACATTGCCTTTATGTATTGTTTAACTCTGAGTCCAGCTGTGACTATAACAACCAGAATGTTTTTTTATATATATATATAAAATCAGAGAGCTGTTTGACCTGCCATCATTGCATCACCAAAACATTCTTCTAGTCCCTCCATTTTTTTGTCAGTCTGTGAATGTAAAAATTCATGCAAAATCAACAGTTTCCCCCCTTTTTTGTGCTAATGCAAAAAATGTTCACCGAAATGGTCAAAAACAATCAGATTGATTAACACCCATTTAAAGGTGACAGTATTTTTCGTTTGTCTACTAGACTACCTCAGCCTTGCTTAATGTCAGGTTATATTCCATGATTAAAATGGTGAGTATAAACAATCAAGTTATTTGATGAATAAAAATGTTTGGGTAAAGTCATCCCACACATTTGACACTTTTTGTTTCTTTCATTGTGAAACAAAAAGTTTCTGCCCCTCATTCCCTCCATAGCTGCTAATAGCGCTTAGCTTTCGTCAACAGTTCATTGCGGGACATCAGAGCTTTGCGTAGCACAAATAATCACCCAACACACAGAATAGTGAAGCATGATTTAATAAAGATTCTTCATTCTGAATTGTTACAGCTACAGCTGCTTTCTAAAGCTAAAGCAAAGAGCAAATGTTCTGCATAGGCAATAGCTGCTTCTCCATTACAAATGTGTGCAAAACTTTGTCGCTAATCCAATAATGTCAAAAAAAGACAATTTTGCAATTGTCGTTTTTCATTATCTCCTACTACTTCCTGTCATCTTCTTTCCTCCAGTGATAATATCCAGGTGTTGATCACATGACTCACGTGATACGAGAAAAGTGTTTTCATTACAGATTTGCAAAATCAATTTTGACACAGCAAAAATCTTTTACAGAAAAATTGGCATGTTTTCACTAAGAAATTGGAAACTCAGCTAGTGTCACATTCTCTCTTTTGGCTGATCATCATCTGCCATCGTTATATGTTCCAGTCCAAGTGAGTTTCACTGATTTATTTTTAGGTTTTATTTTTATCTCTGAGTACATCGGAGTTTGGATAGAGAGCGTCTAATTGGATGCTTCTGGACATTTTTAGCCACTGAAAACATACACCAGCGAAAACTCTGATGGACAAACTTCACAAAGTTCTGAGCATCCCAAGAAACAGCATCTGGACTCGAGCTTTGAATGCTGCTAAGGTCGACTTCTCTCAGGTCAAGAGAAGGGAAAGTGCTAATTTAATCAGTGTTTTTCACCGAAGGAGAAGCCGCTTATGAAACCAGGTGTTGTAGCCTTTCTGAAAGCTAAACTTCCACACCTCCAGTCGTCCATCATGGGACACTGAACCCGTCAAATAAAACCTCCAAGTAATGAAATTCCTTCAGGGTTGGCAGCTCTGTAAGGTGGCTTGACCCACACCATCTGCTCGGTCCCCGAGGCGGGTTCAGGAAATATTTGCTCTTCATCTGATGCATTAATTAGCATAAAAAATGACTCAGGGTGAGAAAGTGGTTATAAATAAATTTAAAAAGTCACTATATAATCTCAGGCTGTCGTTTGGCTATTGTTGGAAAATATGCCTGGTATTTTTTTCCTGTCTTTAAATAAGTTTATTCCAGGATTGTTGTGAGCGTTGAAGTAAATTCTCCTTTCAAATAAAACTTCAAATGAATCCCAATTTACATGTCTGCAAGACAAACACCAAACCGGTTGGCATAGTTACCAAATTAAGAGCTTAAACAGGTGTGAGTCATGTGGCTGCAACCAGACAGCAAAATTCTGAGTTTACTGGAAATATCATAAATAGGAAGTATTTATATACTGGAAATATCATAAATAGGAAGTATTTATATAAATATACTAATGTCTGAAAATTAAACAAGAGTGCCGGGGATCGTTTCATTGCTCTCCATCAGATTTTGAAGAGGCGGCTGGTTCTGAAGCGTCTGGTGGGTGTTGAGTGGCGTTTTAGCTGGCTGGGGAGGTTGGCAGCAGTTTTCTATTGGTTAAAGATCTCATCATATGGAGCGAGCAGTCACAACTGAAAATGGTTCATTTTAACAAACGGCTCAAAGCAGCCAGTGTTTGGGACGCCTAGTGGGTTCACCAAACTGGCCCAGTTCCTTCCTGCCTGCCAGCCTTACTATCTGTCTGTTCTTCATTCCTGTATTACTTATTCCTTCTTTACTTTCTCCCTTGATTTCTGCCTACCTACCTGTCTTTTTATGCCCTTACTTCCTGCATTCTCCCCTTTCTATGTTCCTTCCTTTTTTCCTTCCTACACTTTTTTCTTCCTTCTTATTTTTTTTTTCTTTCTTTCCTTCCTACTTTCTCTCTTTCTTTTTTCTTTTTCCTTTCTTCTCTCTTTTCTTTCTTTCCTCTTTCCTTACTTCCTCCCTTCTTTCTCTTCCACCGAGGAAGCTGTTTGTAGATATAACCAAACAAATCCACTACACTTTTGTGTAAAATCAGCTGAAGTACCGTCCTGCTCTTTAGAAATAGTTTCTAAATGTTTGTATTTCTGTCCCTGCCCCGTCCTGTAAATCTCCTTTAAAGCATCGTTGATATTTCTGCCATCAGCCTCTCAGAAGGCGAGAGCAGCCGCTGCCTGCAGGTAGGACGATGCATTACAGTGAGGAGTATAACTCGATTGTCAATTTGTACGCCAGCAAGTCACTGCCAGCCTCTCTACAAGACTCTCAGTAAGTGAAAATGACAACTCGTGACCTCTGAACCCCACCGAGGGCAGGCGGCGACTCCCTCATGGACCTCATTAAAACGAGATGTTAGAAACCCACGGCGGAGGAGCAGAGCGAGGAATCTGCTGTGCAAAGAGACTAATGAGCAAAATCATCATGAAATGTCTTATTCATTAAGTTCTCAGGAGTGCTGGTGCGGCTTCGCCAATAGAGCGCTCCTTTTCCTAAAGATCCTCTAATTTAGAGGATAGCAGAGGAGTCCTGCTGCCTCCTTTTGGACAATCACGTCTTGGATCTAATCCGACTGAACTGAAGTTCAAGTAGAAGCTGTTCACGCCTTCTTAAACAGTCTCAAATTCATGTATCTGAAATTAAAGTCTTAAAACTTCATTGGAAAATATGTAAGTTAAATTTTGGTTTTGGACTACTTCATCTCATATATTCTGCATAGTTAATTTTTTTCGTGGGACTTTTCTGTAAGACAAAAGTTTGAGCCTTACGTTGGGCTGCAACTATCGATTATTTGAATGATCAATTAATGTATTGATTATTCTGGCCATTAATCAGATCAAAATTTTGCAAATCCTGCAGATTTTTCATTTAAGCCTTTTTATGCAATTTTAGAAGTGCATCCAAAGATACAAACAAATAATTAATTTTCTATTTTGCATACGGAAATAAACATTGTGAGGCCCAAAGTATAGTAACAGCATTCCTTTAGTGAACATTTGGTTATTTGCAGTGAAGGATGCATGTGCAGCTAAAATGTCCTACCTTTCAACTTACCTTATCATTACAGTGTAGATCTGATCTGTTTTTACATTAATAAGTGGAGTTCTGGGTAAAAAATATTTAGACAAAGAAGGGTTTTTATATCTATTCTATATTACTTGAACAATTTTGGCTTTATTACTGCTCTTACTGTTACTGTTAGTCTTCCACCAAAATGCCTATTTTTGAGTCTGTATACTCTGGTTAATGATTCATTGATTACTAAACCAGTTGATGATTATTTCACTAATCAATTCATCATGAATGATCTGATCAATCATTTCAGCACTAGTCATCTGCGGATGCGTCATGATGTTCTGTTCTTGCAGCTACCACTAACTAGCTGCTAATATAGCCTTTCTAGCTAGCTCATTGCGCCTATGTACATTTATTGTCATTTGGCTGGACAATAAATGTATTGTCGTTTAGCTTTGCCACCGGCTTACTTCTGTTACGTGCATTCTAGGCAAAAAAGCTTGTCATTATAAGAAATATGCTATTTTCTTTTGATACAGGTCTTAAATTTAATTTGGAATGACCTTTAACCTCCCTGTTTTAAGTTATCTAAAGCTGCTCTGGTTTTCATGCCCAAGATGGATTATACTTCCATTGAGCACATTCTTTATTTTCCAGGGAAATTAATCAACAACCACAACGAACCCCATAAATGAGCGGAGAGACATGTCATTAGTAAAAATCAAATACTGATAATCATCACTATTGCAAACTTCCTACTTATCATGCTGACTTTGATCTGTTGGATCATTACCCACCGGTGATTCAGGCACTTTCCAGAGATCCGTATCTGCCAGGGAGAGCCTGATCCATTACCGCTCTATGTACGCCGGCTATCAAACGCCGCCTCATTACATTCAGTTAAAACACTGAAATGGATTCTCAGCATGTGGCGCTTCGAGCTGCTGCTCGGCTCCATTACATAAATAAACAGAATCCAGGAGTTTTAATCGCTGATGTGTCGCTGTCCGTTGGTGAGATTCAGGGTGACCGACTTGAAATACTCACTCCCTCGAAGTCAACACAAAGTCTGTTAACTTCAGACTTCAAAGAAAATATCTCATGAATGCACTTGGTTGAGGGCTGGTTTAGGGTAAACCTGAAATTTGAGGTAGTTGATTTAAATCCCAGTTAAAGGTATGAAAACAGATGAATAACTGCGAGCATTAAAGTCCAGGATTAGCTTCAAGAATCCTTCATACTCATCGGTGGGATGCTTGGTCTGGCTGCCTGAAGGAACTCCCATAGGTTAACATTCATTCAAAGGGCATTACTTGGACTCCTTCATACTCCATTTGCACTGACAAATGTTGACTTTTCTCTCATATGATTCGCTGCTTCATTCTGCCATTTGACTCGGACTGAGTTGGATAAGAGGGCGTTCGTTCACTCTACTTCCTCTTCTTGGAGCTTACCTCAAAAAACTTAGAGATTGAATTTATCTTCTTTTACGTCCAAACGTTCTTGAGGATGATTCAATGACTTGTTCCTGTTTATTATAGCATGGCATTTTCTTTTTACTCTAACTTCTTGTGGTGTATTTGTTGCTGCTTCTTGGACAGTCCTCGCTTGAAAAATAGGTTTTTAGTCTCAATTTGTTTTTGTTTTGGTAAAATAAATGTAATTAAATGTGCTTTAGGTTTTTGAGACAGACATTTTCAGATAGTTCTGCCAGTGATTGGGTTACGATCAATGATGATGGCTGGACGGACGGACATCGTCTCTAATCTTCCTTCATTTTCGACTCGCTGCATCGTGAGGTGAAGACACTCTTAATGCTGCATTAGCCACATCTGCAGCTCTCCTGCCTGCTCCTTATTGTTCCTTTCCTGGCAGATGAAATAAACGTCATCAAGTTCAGGTACATCATGTGACCCTGGAGTGAAAGCAGTTCAGTTTTTCTCCCTGCCAAAATGTCACACAGCACTCTTCAGAAAGCCTAATCTGCTTTCCTTCTGAGCCCCACTGCAGCCATTTTATCCCGCTCCGCCCACTGCAGTGTTTCATCTTCCCGCTGTCACTTCTTTTGAAGAAAGGCCCTTTTAAGTGATTTGAACTTATAGAATTTGGCATGTGAGCGTGCTATGAGTCAGGCAACAGGTCGCCATGGATTCGTTTTACACATGGTTAATTGACGCCACAGAGTTGGGAAAACCACCAACTCTGGTGTGGATGGGAGGTAATAGAGAGTGATACAGCCAGCATCCACTCTCCAGACACCCTGCATAATTGCATGTTGCTATGCAACTGAATGTATCCTCCGCTATGAATTATCTCTGTGTCAGTAGAAAGTTAAGTAAGAAAAGATCTCTTTATATAATTGCCTTGCATCCCCGATAGCTGCATTATCAATCAACACATACATCTGAGAAGGAACATGACTCGCTTGATTTCACGCATACAGACAAGTAGCAAAAGGAAATAATTCTTCTTTTGAGGGATGATGTTACCACCTGGCAGCTGGATGTGTCTCAACACCAACATACAGTACTGTTTTATCCTGACGTGACACATGCAGCACTGCTTTATGCTTTCGAAGCTTAATTTGCAAATCACAAAAGATGTTCAATGGAATATCATGTTTTTTCTGGTTCAATATTCAATAGAAAACATTTAGAGCTGAAGGAAAAATGTCTAGACCCTTGGTTAGATAGTTGTCTTGTTGTAAGCTAGAGATGGGCACAGACATGGACGCCATCACAACTTCTGCAAGCTGAGGGGTTTTCCCTAATTCCTTTTAATTAAAGGTGACCTATTATGCTTCTTTGAATAGGTTAGGATATGTCTATGGCCTATACAAATCATGTTCATTACATGTTTTGCACAAAAACCTTTTTAGGTAATGAGATCTGCCTATATTTTGAGCAGGGCTCTGTTGCTTTAAATCCAAATAAGCTACTGATGGCCACGCCTCACTACTCAACAGTAACACTTGCATGTGAAAATGGTTGCAAACAGATCCATCTTTGAAAGGCATTAGTAGGACCTCCTGCACAACCAACAAGAATGCAGCAAGTGGTATCTGGATGATAAATCAACAACACAGTTTTCTTTTCCAGCAGCCATTGTACAGCATAAAAAAAATCAGTTGACAAACCTAACAGAGCTTCATTTAGGTTGCTAGGTAAAATAGTGCAGAGTGACTAAGGAGAGGGGAGGTTTTTGAAACGGCTCATTTTCCAGACACGAAAAACATTTAACTTGATGCCAAAAAATGGCTGGAGTTCAGCACATGGGCTTCTATTAGAAGAATTGGAAACCAAAATAGAAGTATAAAATTGTTTAAATTGTGATTTTTGTTAAAAATAAAGGCCCTCTTTAAGAAATAATAATTAGTTACTGTACTCAATGATTGTGATTAAAATTAAACAATCTGCTAACTGAAGGGAAGCTAAACAAGCAAATGAACTGTTTCTAAGCTAAAACAATTACCTCTTATACATGTATGCATTTTTGTATACCATGAACCTATTACATCTTTCCACTCAACGTTCTCATGCCGCCTGACTCTCATTTGACCAGTTTTAAAATGTCAGTAACCTACTGAACCAACAGTGCCCTTCTTTTTGCCTCAGGTGTTACAAATATTTAACATGATATCATTAGCTTCCGATAAATACTTACTTATATAGATGAAGGTTGTAACAGTTCAGCATTTCAGTGAGCCCTATGAGGTTTGAAAATTATAGATCTCAGCATCTACTGAGGTGAAGATCCGTAAGAAGCTTCCCGCTCCCTTCAGGCTTTATGAATCTTACATTTTCTAAACTTGAAAAGCTCTTGATATTCTTGACAAGTGGAGAATATGACATGGTGTTTATTATTGCTCCTTTTTTTGGAATATAGTATAAAAATAAAGTCATCTTTAAAAGTAACTCCATAGAAATTTTTTCTAAAATTAGCATATACTAGCATAGAAGTTGCTGTTTACTATCAATGTATTTGAAAAGGACTTCCTTCCTGGCTCTTTAATTTTACAATTCAGTCCAGTTATTTAGACTGAGGTGTTTACTTTCCGTTAGGACCTTTTCAGAACATGCAACAAGATCTCACATTACGCCGATGAATCTTCAGAGTGAAAACTGGCTAAACCTTGGAGGTCTAACACCCGTTAAACTCAGATGAGACATGATTCCTTGATGATACGTCTTGTTAGAGCTCCAGACATTCTCATGTTTCTGTTGCATCAGGAAGTTTTACCAGTCAACTCTAAGAATCTTCAAAGCTCGTCCATTCTTTTAAAAATCCATGACCTTTTAATATCTCAGGATTTCACAATACCTCAACAAATCACCTTACCCAACTTTTCTTGAAACCCATAACAGCTAGAACAGGATTGTACCATTACACTCCAGTGAGCAATGATTCCTTCATGACGGTTAGCTTGTGTACGTCTGGTTGGAGCCGCAGACGTTCTCCTGTTTCAGTTGCATCAGGAAGTTTTACCCAGAGGGTTTGGCTTGGCTCATGTTCTTCTATCTCTGCCAGCTTTCGGTCCTTTTAAAGTCAGTTGTTCTTTCTCAGCATCTCTCCTTTTGAATAATTTGTTCCCAACACGACAGCTTTGAAAGGTATCTGCCACAATGTACAGGATAAACACAATTAATATGCATGTCAGTGCAGCATTTTTTGGGATTTGGTGTCATAAATATCATCCCACAGACTTTGATGAAAAGGCAGGAAATTGAAACCTGCCTGCAGACTGTATCAGAGCCCACAGCAAGCATCGGTTTCTACCTGGAGACTGATGTTAGGGTAATAAATACGCGGCGGCAGCCACCAGCCAGGCATTCATGCTATTGATTTTGCTGAGATATTTTCCAGAGTAATCAAAGAGCCGTGAAATCCTTACTCTGCAAGAGCTTGGAGCTTCAGGGACCACTGGGAGGGATTGCTTTCTCTGCCCAAGATGAGTTTCGTAAACCGATATGTCTCTCTTGCTGTAAAATACACAAACTGCTGCTGGTATGAGTGAAAAGGGACTGCAGCCTGTTACTTTGGTATTTAATGTCACAATCTGGGTCAGTGGAGCAACTGAACATGTCTGGTGTTATTATGAAGTGGGGGATAAACTGTGACCCCATCAACCCTAACTGCCACCACTCGTGACTTCATGCTGCTTTTTGTGATCCAAATATGAAGGAAATTCAATAATCACAGGATCCCAAATAGGCTCAATCAATTTGGAAACAAATATGACCTTATTTTGAGCAGATGAGGTTTAATGGTTGTTTAATCTGCATGTGTTACTTTTAATTATGACGCCAAGTTGCATTGTGTTCTTTAAATTAACACATATGTCTAGAGATTTTCTAGTATATTTAAATAAATCAAACTGAATATAATTTTATCTTTCTTTCTTCTTATTCTTAATATTTTTTGTGTTCATTTGAGGGAGCTGAATGCAGACCTTTACAATGTTTTAAACATGCTTAAATCGATGCCAATCTAAAGTTTTTCCGTTTAATATAAAACCATTGTAGACATGCTACTGCAAATCTCTCATAAATAAAAGTGAAATGGACAGATTATGACCATACATGTCTCTGATTTAGATTAATTTAAATGGAGCTGTTATTTTAAATATTCATCATAAATTGGAGATATATTGTGCAGCCTATCATCACTTGTTTTTCCTGCAGGTTTTCCTAGAATCATTCACATCAAATTACAAAGTGTAAGCCAATAACACACAGAGGAGCATGCAGCACATCCTTTGGTCCTGTCTGGATGTTGTTTCCTCATTCAAATACACCAACTAGCAGAGCCTCAAACAGACATTTCTGTCTGTAACATTCCAGTAATTTATCTGTAATATTTCTGTTGACTTCGACCGTTGTTTGTGGCGCTGCAGACCCAGTTCTTTCTTCCATTGAGCTTTGTGTTTGCTGCGGTTGGCTGATGTAACCTGAATGGAGAGAAGGTTGATGTGACGGAGGAAATTAACCCACTCTGACCTCTCTGTGCTCAGCTGCTGGTCTTGCACTTATTCATAATTCAAGGTCATGTAACGTTAACAAGGCACTGCTTGTAGGGCATTGTGAGGCATGAGAAAACCTGTCTAAATAAGCTTCGCTGCAGAAAATGTTCAAGGATATTAGCTTATTATTTGAAAAGAGCAGAAATTTCTTGTGTCTGCTTAGGAAAATTATGTTTTGTATGTTTTCAGGGTCACAATAAATATGAAAACAATATTTCCTAAATGACGAGCAATTCTGGAAATACATTTCAAAAAGTTGCTGATACAACTAAATACATTTCACATTGAACAAAAGCTTTTCCACATTGGCTTACACTAAGAAGTAAATATTAGCACTGTTTTTGTTTTCTGTCTTGCTCTATGTTGCACTGACAGAACCAATAACCTAATAAAACCTCGAACTGTAATTATTATGTACTATTACATCTTCTATTTCTTGTTCTGATAAATACTTATTTTTGAACGTCTAGATGGCTGGAAACTTGACTGTTTGTTGTGAATATTTAGGTCTGCGAGAGCCTTGAAGCTCCAAATTGGAAATTGTTTGGTAACCCTTGTATGAACTGAGAGAGAAGGATAATAAACTACATACTTCATAAGCAAGTCAGGGAAAATTAAAATGCAGATTAGCTTTCATGAGAATGTATTTGTATAGAGAGAGAGAATCGCAACCAAGCGCTGGTGCTATAAGAACCAATGAACACTGGGTAGAGTGTTTTAACGTTTTTCTGCTGTCGATTGATTAATAAAGTCACCCAAAGCTTCCCGATTACTTAAAATGAGGCCAAAAAGGCACCGAAGAATTTTCTTTTTGTTTATTCACAGAAGTACCAACCTGTCTCTCGTCCTCTTCTTGCTCCTTGTTTATCTTGGCAGCTTGTTAAACTTTGCTGGTTGAGATCTACCAACCATGTTATTAGCTGCAGTGACATTATTCATATTTAGGATCACCACATGGAGGCAACCTTAGTTTGGTCGCGAACTTAGACTGTTTTAAAGTGACCAATGTGACGTCACACATGCAAGATATTGGGCCCCTCTCTCCCACTTCTCCACATAAGGCCCTACGTCTTAAATGTTATGTAGAAGAAAAACAGTTGTTGCTTTGCTACCAATTGTCAGCAATACAAAAACAAGATAAAACTGTAATGGATTGAATGTTTTGTTGCTTTTTGGTGTTAAATTTTGATATACTTGTGGAGCTGTTTATCGGTTGCCATGGAGACAGGTTTGTTTGCAACGTAGCCAACAGAAAGAGAGATAATAAACAAGAATACAAGTGATGTTGAATTGTTCTTTAACAGTTTCTACTATTTTTACTTCACCCTTCCTTTGCTGTGGTGCACTGCACTAAACCAATGACACCTACATCTGCAGGTTTCATTTTGTTTTCAGAACGGTTCTGCTGCAGCAGTGCAGCTACTGATGTCAAGTAAAAGAATAATCTTTTTTTTTTTGCCCTCCAGCCGTGTGCGCATGAGCAAAATTTCCAGATGTAAATAACATGGAACATGTCTGTAAAATCCAATTTGTAGTAGTGAGTACAAATTCTTTTTTTTTTTTTTTATAAACCGCATTGAACTCTGTTGAAAAGATTCCTCTAGTGGACTCTGCAGCAGAGGTGGTTGCGGGTTCACATGTGGATACTTGAGTAATTGTGCTGCAATCGTTTCCTCGGGATTGCTGGCGTTATCTTGATGTGCACTGAATGATCGAGGCTAATGGCAGTATGAGGTATGCGCTCTGGGCCCTTATTTTTATTTTATGGCCAAAGATGGGGCAGCGGGGTTAACCTCATCATGCAGGCAGGCCATTATTGCTTCTCATCCTTCCTGTCATTGATTGCTCCCAGCGTTTGGCGATGAAATCCTCACTGTTATTAGCCCTGAATCTTTGTATTGCTCATATATGAACTGATGGATTTTCTGCAATTACATACAGATGTATTTTGTAATCTCTAGCAGCCTTTAACTTCCATAATATGTTCACATTTCTTTGCAAAACCAGTGAACGATTTGACTATTTCCCCCAAAACTGTACATAAACACAATCTGTCATCTTTCTTTTATGTATATTGAACTTTTTAATATTTGGGGAAACGACCCTGCAGAGGCTCCAGTCAAAGGAAACTTTCTCTTTCCTTCTTCAGCAACAAAGCAGTGATTTTCATTGTCATGGTTGCCAACATTGCCTAACAAGTGACCTATTTTGTCTTGTTTATTCTTGTAGCTATTTATTTTTGCATCATTCAACATTGTCTCATGAGTAAAGACTGATGAAAATGCATGAAATAAAATAGAGTCCAGTATTTTAATTCATGGTAAGGCCTTGTCTCTACAGTAACCCAATAGTCTAATAAATGGCCCATAATTATCCCCCCATGACCATCCACTCTAGCAAATGAATGACTAAGATTAAAGTTTTAATTATAGAGTGGGAATGAATAAATAAATATGGCTGTAATATGATTAAGAAAAACTAAGTACATCCCTAGATTTAATAACTTTAGCAATAATAACTCTGTCACCATTTTCTGCCCGTCTTTATAGTCTCTCATACAGTGATAAAGAAATTATGGCTCGTTCTTTCCTCCAATGTTGCTTCAGTTTATTAAGGGTGCTCAATCAGGTTGACTTCAGGTTTGGACTTTGACTAGACTGTAAGAAAAATTATCAATTTTATGTTAATTGTACAACTAACATTTCCGTCAACAGTAAAATGGATTTTTGCTGTGATTTGACAACTTACAATGTTTAATTTTTTCACATTTTTTTTATAATTTTCTGTTTTTTTACAGTCCACCTCCTGGTATGTTTGCAGTCATTTCTTTTGTTTAAAATCTGAAATGTTTCATATTTGTACAGTATACCTAACATGACACGACGTAGGAAATACAGGAGAAACAGAAAGTTCCTTCACATTGCTACAGTAGATTTCAGTCACTGTAACGTAGCAAGCAAAGTCAATCATCTAAACCGCTTTTCTTTAATGTCGAGTGTTTTCTGCAGACATAGAGCTGATTAATACAGTCCAAAGTGGATGAAATCACTGGTTTTTGTGGATCATAACATAAAATTATTTGGGGAAAGTCTTGTCATGGAGCACATCTAAAATTTTGGTGTTGGTTGTCATTTGTGCAACAGCCCATCCAGGAGTGACATGAATTTTCTTTGGCTCTGATTGGCTGTAAGGAAGACTGCAGACGCTGTACTTCTGTAGTTCTCAGACAGTTTCTATTAACACACATGAAGGTATGTTTGTTTGAACTACTAAAATTGGCAGTTATAAGCATGAGGGGTCCCAAGTATTTCCACATTTCAGTTATTTGTAGGCAGGTGTGAGGTCCTGAAAACCATGAATACCACTGTGTTCATGAATACCACGAATAGTAGGGATCCACTGTAAACATCTCTACTTTGGTCTCCTCTGTCCTGATGGCTGCCATATTGTTTTTTAGACCATCCTTTGAGACAAGTCATGCATTTTTAATGTTTTTCTAAGCGCTGCATCAAAAAAAAAAGTAAGATCTTTAAAGTCTAAAATGGAGATTGTTGGTTTTTCATTATTTCATGATCCGAGTTTGGACTTTCATTCCTAGGAAGATTGGAAATAGTCCTAAATGTTTTCCACTTGTGCATAATCTTCCAGTCTGTGGAGTGATGAACTACAAGCAGTTTGGAAATGGCCTTATAATGACCCTCAGATTGATAAGTTGCAGCAGTTGCTTCTCCAAGGACATTGCTGATGACTCTTCTTCTTGGCATGGTGTTAATAATTACCGTAATGCTCTCGATTTGCAGAATTGCCAAAAAAATTCTTGTATCTCAAGACTTCGTGTGAAATGATTATCAATTTGATCAAAAGCCCCTGACTTCTGTTTTCCTTCATAAATCATGAAGTAGCAGCAAATGTGTATTCTAAAAACTACAGAAAAACGATATCACTGAATATGTGTTATTTTACTTCAGGATGTTAGTAAATCCTTAAAAAAAATCTGTCATGGGTTAAGTGCAAATTTATTGCCAGTTGGTTGGTCAGCTAGTGTTGGCCTTTTCTATCTGTTTTGAGCGCCTTTTAGAATGAACTGTTCAGGGTCTCTTGTTATTTTAAATCCAAATGCTGCTGGCCACGCCCCCAAACTCAACGTTTACACTCACACATCAAAATGGCTCCAAACAGATACACATCACACAGCCGTACATCAGCTGACTTTGTTGGGGTTGCTAGGTAACATTGCAGTTCTCATTGGCTACGGGTTAACAATCGGGAGGATTTTGAAACAACTTGCTTTCTAGACACCAAAAAACATTACCTTGATGCCTAAAACGGCTGAGTGTTATTTTTTTTCAGAAGCAGTTAAGACCCAAATGGAAGATCACAAATATCCTCTATAATTTAGTTTTTTTTTTTGTTTTTTTTAAAGAAGAGCTTAACTTCTCTAGGCATTGTCCTGCTTCTTACTAAACAGAGTCCTTGTTTAGTACTAAACAAGGACAAAGATGGAATATTTGCTTATTACAAAGATGGAATATGCTGAATAAACCAGTATGATTCAAGAATGTTCTGCAGCTCTCGGGTCCATATGGAACAACAAGTGAGCATCCATGCGGGCTTCTGAAAGCTGCTTACTGAACAACAATAGACTTTGTTTGCATTGCAGATGACAGCGCCTCCAAGGAGACTATTTAATTAGCATGTAGGTCATTTGTGATTGGCTGCAAACAGTTATTAGCTGTTCACTTTACCACTTGGGCTTGGTGCGAGGTGTGATTTTACCGTGAAGGGGGGTGCAGGGTCAAGTACTGCAACTACGTAACGAGGAGTGATTGTGGATAAACAGTGATGCAGTTCAAAGATGTCCACTTACATTTGTGAAAATGTTAATGAAGCATTAGGAGCTCATCCAAATCTATTACTGAGCAGGAGAGACAAGCAGACTGGCAGTGACAGTTAATGCACAGGACTGGACTGGAGAATGCAGATGCTGCAGTTTGAGGATTCGTGGTTTTGGTATTTCGATTCAATTTTGGACGTTTTCACCTCGCTGTGGTCAAAATGACCTAAAATAACAAAGGAAATGTTTTGAAATCCTGAGTTATTTTTGGTATATTACACTCTGCTAACTATAGTAGTTCTGATTCGGTCTTTTTCTGGACTTTAGTTCATCATTTCTTTGGTTAAAATATTGTAATATTCCCTCTGGCTTTAAATATTATGCAACTGGAAGGATTTTTGCTGCTGCTTTTTCACTTTTGGACAATTATGCATGACCATGCCAACAAGATATTGTTTTTACAACCAGGAGCAGCTGATAACCATTTCAAAGTTCAAATAATACCTGAAATACAACCTGAAACACCACAGTAGTTATAAAACAGGCTTCATGGATGCCGAGCAGAGAGGAGGACGTTTCTAATCACACAGGCAGAAAGAGATTTGAAAACGTGTAGCAAAAGCAAAGGAGGTGGATTAGCAGTGCTAACAACTGATGTCATCCAGGGCATGTTACAGCTGCTCAGCTATTGAGCTGTTAGCATGTCATGAGAGTTATGAGTCTGACATACAGCAACAGCCTTCAGTCAGAGGCCTCTTCAGATTCATTTCAGGACTGACTGCTACTGGAGATCCTTCCAGCCCACAGAATCACCATCCACAACTACTCTTTGAAAATTCTTGGTGGTTGTGCTTTATGTTAACATAAATTTTTTTCTTGGGAACAAATAAAAACTTATTGATTTTTACATAGTAAATGAAAAAGCTGCCTTTTATTTTAACACAATTATAGTCACACTACAGAAGCAGGACAATGCCTGGAGAAATACACAAATTTAAAAACAGGTTTATTAAAATAACTTAGTACAATTCTTTTGTTTTGAAAACTGTTAATTAATTGATTAATTTATCAATAATTTCATTTGTGATAAGCACCTTTAAAAATGAAAAAAATGCATTAAGACTTTCTAGCATTTTTACATGTTTTTTTTTTATTCCAAATGAAAGCAAAACATTATGTATATGTAGATTTATTATCCTTTCAGTCCTGGAAAAAAAAACCCACTAGTCCTTTTTCTATACCTTCAAATAATTATTTAGATGAAATCATTTTTCTAATGTGTTTGTTTCCTTTTTTTGGAAGGTTGTGAGGAGTTTTCTACGGAGCCCCTAAGGGGACATGGAGAAAAAAAAAAAAGGAACGAAATCCCGACTTACTTTCTCGAGATCCCGAGAAACTAAGTCGAGATCTCGAGATCCCGACTTATTATCTCGAGATCCCGACTTTTTATCTCGAGATCCCGAGATCCCGACTTAGTTTCTCGAGATCCCGCGGAAAAAAAAAAAAAAGTCGGGATCTCGAGATAATAAGTCGGGATTTCTTTCCTTTTTTTTTTCTCCATGTCCCCTTAGGGGCTCCGTAGTTTCCCATGAAAGCAAACAAATGAAATAATCAAGAACTTTTATTATTTTTAATAAAAATTTGATTTTCAGCTCTAAAATTGAAAAAAAGAATAGGAAAGCATTGTTATCTTTACATTTGAAATGTGATTTCATTCCAGGAAGAAGTTTATCTTGCTATAAAGTAAAATGTAAAAATAAAATCACTCAGACTTAGAAAAAAAATGATCTTCCTCTTCTAGGCTTCTGCTTTCAGGTCATCAATCCCTCCTGGTCAAACTCTGTTGTTTAGCTGTCTCATTACTTATAAATCATCTTGAGAGGTGAACATCTGCTGGGCGCCAGCCATGTGCTCATAAATGAGACCTAATTGAACCTGATTGCAGAAGTTTTTGTTGGTGGGTGGTCTGCTCTGCCTCAGATCAATACTGTGGGAGACTGTAATGGTGTTCCTGTGGCTCCTGGGACACGGCTCTCCGGGGAGGACTGCAAGTGGAAATCCCCTCTGGCTTCTTTTGTTTCTACTTTGTCTCTTTGCTCTAACATCCCCGCCTTGTACCTTCCTCCTCCTCCCCTCATAATGAGGCCTGAGGCAGTTGGAGAGCACTAATGTTCATCCCGCCCACTGCTCCATCTTGGCTCCCTAATGCACATCCCCAGACCAGACCACAATTAAAATTTCAGGACAAATTTCAGCCCTCCTCCATTATTTAAAACACCAAAGTTGCTGCAGCATCTTGGGAGAAAATGGAGACAATAGAAGGTGGAACGAGAATCCTCTGTTTTTGTGAAGGACCAGTCAGCCGTGAATAATGAATCTATTTGTTGAATTTATCTCGAAATGAACTAAAAGCTTGAACCATTTTTGTGGTGGTTGTTGCCAGAGTTAAATATGTGACATTTTCAGAACAGAGCCCGACTTCTACATGAAACTTCACACAAATGTAGACTAAAAACCCCAAATCAGAAATACATCTTCTTCCCTTCTGCTGTCACTTTAATCCAGGGGCTCATGCATTTTCTGAACTTCATAGATTTCCTTTAAAGAAAACACACAAAAAAAATTAGCACCCCTTAAGAGTGTTTATTTGTCCTTGCAAAGGTAAGAATAATAAAAATCAAGTTTTCCTGCAGATATTAGAGCTGAAACAATTAATCATAATTAATCAGATCAATTGCTACTAATGGATTACTGAAATATCAACTGATTTAGAGATTGATTAATCATTAACCTGAGTATACAGACACAAAAAAGACCGTTTGCTGAAATGACAATCTGAGCAGTAATTAAATCAAATCTGAACATATATAAATGCAAGAAAAATCTTCTTAATGTGTAGATTAGTCCTACCCAGAACTCAAGTGGTTTAGTTTTACCTTCACCTGGTTCAAATTCTGTTAAAAAACAAATATTCTATTAAGTACCTTTTGTTACCCACAAACTGATCAACATATCAAACTTGACCAATTTATATGTTGATGTTTGAAGTATTGTTTTAACTGCAGATGAATCCTTTGCTACAAATGATCAAATATTCACTAAAGGGATGCTATTATTGCATTTTGGACAATAAAATGTTTGGTTTCTTATTTAAAAAAGGATTTGAATTATTTATATGCCTTTCTTAGTGTATTTCTAACAGTGTATAAAAAATGATTAAGTGGTTAAATAAAAAAGCTGCAAAAAAAAACTTTTAATGTGATTAATTGATTTATCACTGGGAAAATTGTGAGAATAATCAATAGAATTATCAATTAATAAATTAATTGTTAGCTGCAGCCATAGAGTAACTATTGAGACTCATTGAGATGTTGTTTTTGGATCCTTTTTATTTGTTTTTTCCCAAAAATCGACCACAGCCTTTCTGGTATTTGTTGTCTTTCAGGGTACAGTGATGTGTTCTCATGCATACGACATCTCACAAATCACGTTAAAGTGCCATCAGCGGCGTCCTCCTCCAGCATGTAAAGCAGTTGGTATGCTACACTGTATGAGCATATATCACTTCATCATTTAACAGGGCACCTTATGCCTGCTTCTTTGTAAAGAGGTATATTACTTCTGAGCAGCTGTCCTGAATCACCCTCTGACATTTTATTGAATCACAGCTGAATGCACATAAGCTATGGGTTGTAGTCACTCTGGAGTGAGATTGCAGTATATAGCAGAGGAGATAAACAAACCAGGAGGCGGCGGCGGCATGCTGCGGGCCGCATCCCGTTCCACAGGCCTCCCAAAGACCTGTAGAGCTAATTACCATTGATATATAATATTCATTTATGAGTTTCAGAGCATGACATACAACATGTATAGGGCTACACCTACCAATTATTTTAGTAATCAATTAATCGATTATTCTGATTTCTGACGATTATCCATCCATCCATCCATCCATCCATCCATCCATCCATCCATCCATCCATCCATCCGTTTTCTATACAAGGGACCTACTCCCTTTTCCCTTAGTGGGGTCAGGAGGCGCTGGTGTCTATCCCCAGCTAACGTTCAGGGCGAGAGGCGGGGTCACCCTGGACAGGTTGCCAGTTTGTCGCATATTCTGATGATTAATCGATCAAATTAATAGAAACAACTGATGAATTCTGGAGATTTTTCATCATAGCCTTTTTTATCCAGTATTAGAAATACACTGAAAGATGCAATTTCTCTTCAGTCAGCATTAGTGATGAGACTGAACTTCAATTCCTTTTATGAATAAGAAAATAAATCATTTTATTGATTAAAATGCAATAACAGCACTTCTTTAGTATACGCTTGATCATTTGGAGCAAAGGATGCATCTGCAACTAAAAAATATTTTCTACATCAACATGTAAAAAGCTCAGCACTTTCTGCTCAACTTAACATCAATGCAGTGTACGACTGATCTGGTGATTAGCTTTTGGATTAATTGATTAATAATTGTATCAGAAAATGTGCTTAGTAGATTTTTTTACAGTATTTTAATCAGGTAAAGTTAAAACTGCTACCTCAGGAGTTTTATAGTTTCTTATCTTAAATGCAAAATGCATACATGTTCTGTAAAGTTCTGGCCCTGAATATGTTCTTCATCAAATGGACTTTTGTAAATGTGTTTACTCCAGCTAATGATTAATCCATTACTAAATTAGTTGATGATTATTTCAATAATTGATTCATCACTATTAGTCTGATTAACCATTTCAGCTCTAGTCTGGTGTCTGAGCAAAAAAAACTCACCACTACTGTAAAATAAACTATGTGATTTCCATCTGTGCATTTCTGTGGGGATGCAGGTCTTCAGTTTCAATCACAATGGTTTTTAAAAGTCTTGAATTTGGTGAAACCTACAGAAATCTTAAGGAAATTTTCATGATTAGTCCGATTAATCCAATGAATTATTTCAGGCTTAGACATGTCTAGAGTCTGAAGTGAAGCTTTTAAAATGTCTCTCAGCCTTTCAGGTTTGGACCTGTCTGATGCTTCCCACTTGTGAATAATCTCTCTCCACACACAGTGATAGACTTCAAATAGTCTGGAGCAGGGCTTATAAATCCTACACAGTTTAGTAGACAGAAACAACTGCTGGTGTGGAGATCTGCTGAAGTCTCTTCTCCGGTCCAGTCTGCAAAAACTTCTGCTTTTATGGAGGTTATGACACTCGCTGTTAATCACTTAATTAAGAGCTAGTAATTAGCAGCACCTGGCTGCTATTAATCCTCTTAACATAAATGGAAGCAGTAAGGTTTTGATTGGGTTTTTACTCCATCTATGATGTTCATTAGAGGTTGAATTTACCAAACCTCAAGTTATTGTTGTGGGAAAATTATTTTAAAATATATCTCCTCATATCCCTGACCCCTTACAGGTAAGTTTACTTTTGTCGTTACATGCCATTGGATTAACCTCAGACTTCTTGTACCTTGTGTTTTTATAAGTCTGGCTGCAAATGTGGGTGAAGTAGGTCATTGCACTACATTACTCTCTGCTGCTGCTGAATGCGTCTTGCAGAGCAGCACATTACAGTTCTGGACTACATATACATTTATGATCCTCTCTAAGTGGACTTGTTCTCATTTCGTTTTCCCTTTAGCCTACAGTAGCTGGTTCTGCTTTGTTTTTCCTGTACAATCGATATCATTTCGAAACTTAAAATAGGCCTACATAAGCCAATAAAGTGCTTGTTTGCTTAAAGTTAGGGCAAATTGCCAATTACAATGGGAGTAAACAGAAGTCTATTGGGTTACTTGGTCAGAACCGGCGCCACCGGGATGAGCACCAGTTTGAAGACCAGGTGAGGGATCTTCAATGTTAGAAACGACGTTCAGATTCAGATTTATGTGTATGTGCCGTTAGCACATACACCTCGAAAAACAACTTTAATCTATCTTTAGATTTGTTTTATTTCTGTTTTACGGCCCTTTTACATATGGATCTTATTTTCCAAACAGGTTGTCTGTTTTGGAAAACAGACGACCTTGTCCAAACGGGACCATTTCCAGAAATATTTTCATCCACATAGAAACACAAATCTGTTAGGAGTATCATATGAAAATCCCCTTTGATGGCATCATTGTTCTTGGGAGATTGCTGTTTTGGTTGAATTGGGTGAAATTATGAATGTTTCTCGCTCACATTATGCAAATGGAGTCCTAGAGAAGACTAGACACTTTAATCAAAGATTATTTTAAGCACAAAAATGAAATCTGACTTTGTTTATGAGGAAGTGGAAACATCATCATTCATGTTGAAGATAGAAATGAGGAGAATGAGCATGTGTCCATAAGGACTGAGTTTTTTTTGTTTTGTTTTTATTTTTATTTTTGTTGCTTTCTTTGACAAATTAATGTTAATATTTTGCATCATGTTTCATTAAAACAGTGAAGAGAACATGTTTTAGCAGAAGCCTATAACAGCTGAGCAGAACAGTCAGAATCCCTCTTAAAATTAAACCATAACAATATAATGATAGGATTAACACCTTAAAGCATGGAGAGTTAAAGGATTTACAGCTACTAATGCTGACTGAAGTTCTTATGCTCAAGAAAAGCTGCAGTGTTTGCTCCTGAGACTTGCTAAGACGTTAATCAGACTTGTTTATAAAATCTAAAAACACAAATAGTTGGAATATATTATCTTATTTATAAGAGCTTTTATATGGTCAATAAAAATGTCACTTCCACTTCAAGTAAATAAAAGTACAGTTGGCATTTATCTAGAATTGCTAATTCATGGAGCCCACAGAGTCGTGATTCGTTATGCTAGGTTCAAAGCTAGTTTCCATCAAGCAGATGCCGTTGGTATCAGAAAGCAGTAAAAGTTCCTGTGTGGTTATGTTTCCACTATGTACTGACCTACAAGGATCAGGCGAATTAGCCTGGGTGTGTGAAAGGACAACATCTCTTTTCTGCTTGGTGTCAAAGTTGAGCGTTTATCTGATTGGGCTGAGGCCAAGTATAGATATAATATAGTTGCAAAGCAACAGATCTTCGACTCTGTTCATACTTGAAATCATGCAATGAAAGTCATCTTTTTACAAGATGATTGCTCTAACCTTTGTGCAGTAAATCAGAAGGTCAAATGTTGGACATGAAGCTTTTTCAACCCACATTTGGCTTGATGCTGAACCCCACAATTCAGAGAGCTAAACTTGTTTCGATCAAGCTTTTTTTTCTTTGTTTGGTTTGTAGTTTTTTTTTTTTTTTACATATTTCTACTGTTAAATTCTCTATAATTCCCAAAATCCTGGATTCTGTCAGCACCACTACATCACTAAAATATAATGATTAATTTAGAGAGATATGAATAGAAATACAACAAAGTGATGTTATGGCTGAATCCCAAATAACTTCACCTCTTTACTCCTTCAGTCTTTAGTTAGCCTACTGTCCACCACAACAGTTGCATTATTTAAGTAATTAAAAATAATTACTCTGGGTGCTGTGGTGACGCAGGGGCAAAGCACAACCCACATAAAAAATGCTAAAAGTATTAAGATTTGGCTTAATAGTTTATTTGTAGCTGTTTAATCTGAAGATAGTATTATCACAATAGTTTTATTTCTTCTAACAAAAAACATTAGTTTCATGTTGACTCTCTGCTTAGCATAGCTAAAGTAATCAATGAAGCTGTTACACCTCACAGTGTTAAAATGTGAATGCTCTGTTTATGCAGAGTCTCTATAAAATCAAAGGTGGCACTTCCAGTCAGCACTAAATGAGGCCTGCGACACCTCCAAAGGAGCGTAGCCGCCATGGAGCCGTTCCAGCTATTTTCATACCTGACTAGCGCCATCACTGGCTCTCGTGTCACCATTTCTCTGGTTAGCTTTAAGCACATTGCCCGCTGATTGCACTAATCCAGTCAGATAGATCAGGTGTGCCAGCTGTCATACCGAGACACTTGGCACCGTCGCCGGAGAAAAAGCAGGTTGCGTAACAGCCGGTGAGCAGCCATGCAAAGCGGATGTGTCCTGTTAAATAATCCATTAAGGATTTTTTCTGAGGTTCACCATCCTGTTTAGATACGACAAGGCTTTCTTCTCTGTTTTGCCTTTTATTTACATTTGCTTTGCCTTTTTCTCCTCCTGCAGAAGAAAACAAAATGGTCACATGGAATCAGAAGTGGCAGATCTGGAGCTTCCCAAGCAGGTTGCCCAGTGGTGCGCTTCATGCTGTGGTGGCGTCTTTAAGCTAGAGGCGGGTTTTCAGCATTGAGAGCTTTGATTACCATGGATTGTATTTTTGATTGGGATTATATAACTTTACAAAGACAATTATGCTCTCATACTGCAAGATGAATGCTTGTCTAGGATAGGCTACTGTCCCTTTTACTTGTAAGATGAGTCCCCAATTGTAAATTTACACCATTAGCACTGCACCCCTTATTCTTTTACACTTGTATTCTTTTGTACCAAATCATAATGAAAAGATTTCTGAAACAAATAATACATAATTTTGCCCATAGATTTGATTTGGTTGTTATAACATCCACCTATAGAATAAACATAAAGATTTATTTAGCCTTGAGGGAGGTTGGCTGGATAGATGAATTCTCTCTCACTGTATAACAATGTCTCTTATCTCTGCCACCCAGATGGAAACAGCACTCAGGTTTGATAGCATCCTGAGAGTTGCTACAGGCGCTATGCTGTATGCATTTCACTCTCCTCAATCTCCAAATATGCCTTGTTCAGATTGCTCCCCCTTGCCACAGAGCTGTGCTCCCATAAACACAGAATGACATAATTTCTCTTCTTGATCAGACAATTTGATAGATACACTGTTGGACAGAAAGTATGTTTCTTGGGGCAGGGGAGAAAGATGGAGATATTCCTGAATGAGGGCGAAATGAATAAAACAAACTAACAAACCAAAATTGGGACATGGAGTGTGTTTGCCTGCAGGCGCGCTGTGACTCGGAGTACTTTCTGGTCTCTACACAACACTTTCTGCATTTGCAGAAAGGTGAAACAATCAAGGACGACTGAGCAGTGGCCAACATAGGCTTCTGACCGTCCATGTTTGCACAACAACAAACTCTACAAAGTGCAATTTTCAGACAAACAAAGAAAAAGATTCTAGCAAACAAAGCTAAAGGTGTGAGTGCAGAAATGTGCACATGGAGAACAGGACTGAGTATGTAAATGATTCAGTTTGGAAGAAGATGGCATGCTTAGAACAGCTGAAAGAAAACGTGCTGGTTTCACAAGTTGAGCAATGTGTTATCGGGCAGTTACCAAAGCCTAACAGCTAGACAAAACTGTGAGAAAAGATCACTATAAGAATATGTCTGTCAATTTGTTTAGAGAATGTGACACCTTCATGCATTTCTGAGGAATATTCTTGATAGTATTTGATATGTTTGGTATTGTTGCAATTGTAGTAAACATACATTTGCATAAAAGTTTTTTTTTCCACCGTGATGCTTAAAAGAAAACTATAAACCTAAAAAATGCAATTACAATAAATTTGCTTAATTGCAAGGACAACTAACTTTGGACAATAAGTGAATTAAATACCATAACATATTATCACATGTTCACAGCTCTAAATATAACAGATGACATCAAAAGCATGTTCTGTTGCTGATTGATGGTCGATTTGAACAAAAGAATAATGAATAAAATCCTCCTTCAGTAAATATTAATTTAAAGGTAACCTACTATGCTTCCTATGCTTAAGATAGGATGTACAAAACTTGTTCATTATTTCTTTTGCGCAAAATTATTTTTTAGATAACGAGATTTTAGTCTGCTCAATTCAAATTATTTTGAGCTCCTTCCAGAATGAGCTGTTTTAGGACCTCTTATCACTTTACATTGGAACAAGCTGCTGCCCCCCTAACTCAACATTTACACTGTATCACATGAAAATGGTTGCAGACAAATGCTCACTTATACAACCATACATCTTTGAAAAGTAGAAGTAGAACCTCCTGCACAGCCAACAAGCATACAGTAACTGGTTTCTCTGGTTTCTGGATGATAAGTCAACAGCAAAATATACAACAGTAGAACCAGATGACCAAATGTGCTGGAGCTCTGCTTGGGTTGCTAGGTAATGGCGCAGCGGCCATTAATTGTGAATCAACAATCGGAAAGTTTTTGAAACTGCTTGTTTTCCTGACAACAAAAACAGTGACATATTGCCAAAGAAATGGCTTTTTAATACTATGGCTGCTTGTTGTAGCAGTTAGACCCAAATAGAAGTGCTAAAATATGCAAAATATGAATTTTGCATAATAGGTCCCCTTATTTAACCACAATATATTGTTTTGTTTTTACTTTCACCCTTTAGGGTTTCTCCCCTGTTTTGCTCTGGCTGCAGGTAAGAGTTTTGAAACAATTCAACTTCTTCCATCCACTTTACTAGTGTAATTCTAGTTTGACTGTGAGTTTCTGAAGCCAGACATCACAAAAAGAAAAAAATAGAATTTGGGCGTCGTGTTGTGTGGCCGTCGTTCCTCCGAGTTGTTCAGGTTGTCCGGGATCTTCAGCTTGGAAAGCATGCTCTCTAATCCGCTGTCCTTAATGGTCCACCCTCAGGGGACTCAAGCATAGACGAGTGAGGATGAGTGAGCAGTGAGCTTCAGAGAAGAGACTGATGTAAATGTGAAGAAATAGGCTCCATGGGCGAGAGAACAGAAAAGTAAAAGAACTGGGGCGATAAAAAGATCAGGTTAGAGCAACGGATTGTGAGAGAAAAGGGAGGGACTTGGAGGTGGAGGCGGTGCGGTTGGAGGGGCAGCCAGGCGCCTTTTCCTACCTCATGGGAAATCAGCAACTCACGCCTGGTGAGTAAACTGGAGGGCTGCTCCAACGTGTCAAAACAAGATCACTAAGCCTTTTTGATCATGGGTAAGATGAAGATGCGATGTCCCACTTGGTTGGAGTGTGATGTCTCATGGCTGACTTTTGTTTTCAGCAGAAAAATGCTTTCAGTCTCTGCAGGACTCAGCGTGTGGGATCATTTAGTCTGTTTCAGAAGCATTCAGACCTTGTCCTCCACCTGTAGCTGGTTAATAATCACCTAGATGAATGACTGAAAGTAAAAATATGCTTTTCAATTGATGACAAAACCACTCAGTGAATTATCTTCATGTTGTGATATCAGTACTTTGATGAAAATAATAAACAGATGGGTTTTTTTTGCCAAATGAAAACAAAAAGCTCCACATTCTTGTTCCTAATGCGCTGAGCTCATAGTAAAAACTCCATCCCATCTGTTTTTCTTAGCATAATTTTAATTGAACACCTGCTTTTTATTTGTTGCATACTCCCACTATGCTACACAAAACAATTCAATTTTTTTCCTAATGAGAGACGATTCAGAACGTAGAGAGTGGCTCAAAATTTAGCTGTTAGTTTTTCAGATCATAGAGCAAACTCATCAATGTGTGGATTAATGTGTATTTCATTTAAACCTTCACATTCTGTTAATGCAGGGAATGTGAAGAAGAGTCTGTATTACAGTGTATACAGAAATGCAAGCAATCTTTGCTACCTGATACGCTATTGGCTGTTGTTTGTAAAACAGCCAATCCAGGAGTGTCATTTATTTTCCTTGGTGCTGATTGGCTGTTTCCTCAAGAGCAGAAAAGAAAACTATACATGTAAGCTTCTTCTATGGTGCAAAGACAGTTTCTCCTGTGCATTAATGCATATTAAGGTACATTTGGTGTTTGAACTGTAAAAATGTTTGTTTTAGAAAATTTTTGTGCAAACAAACCTGATACTATAAACACAGTGCATCTTATTATTTGTTTATAATTTTGTGCATGCACACATTACTGGGGGGCAAAAAGATTCTTCTTTTACTTGACATTCACAGCTGCGCTGCTGCAGTAAAATAGTTCAGTTAACAAAATGAAACCTGGAGTTGAATGTTAGCGCAGTAAATAGAAAATAATGCAGAAAACCGTTGAAAACTGTTCTCGCATTTTTTTTTTGCTCTGTCAGCAATGCTACACATAGATCCATTGCCATGCCAACTGACTAACAACAACTCCTCTCGTGTTTCAGGATTCAACACCAAAGAAATGTAAACATCTCCCTCACAACATTAAGTCCATCACAGTATAATTTTTTCTGGCTTGATTGATTATTAATAAGTGATCGTCTGAACACAGCAGTGGATGATTAGCTAATTTAAATCCCTGTGTTACTGATGATCTGTCAGAGTTGATGTGTGAGTTGGCTTTTTTAATGTAATTGAAACACACAGAATCCTGCAGCACATTATCATGTTAAGATTGTCAAAGTCAAACTAGCATAACTGACCTACTTCCTCCTCCCTTGCTATTCTTTTTAATTAAAACTTTTTTCTGACCTTGCTATCTAATTGTCATAGACTTGACAATTAGTAGCGAAGCACTGTGTTCCTTTTTCTTTTATACATCATGCATACCTTTAAGATTTAGAGTCATGTTGACCACTTTACAGCTAAAACCAGTGGTAGTCATCGTCACAAGCAGATTTTTCTTTTCCTCCAGCAGGCAACCTGGGGTCGGGATCTTGCACACATGACATCATGTTGCAATGTTTCTGTAGGTTTTCTTTTTGGACCTTTTGTTTCTCTGTAACTCTGACATGGCAGGGCTCAAATATCTAAGTAAATCAGCCATTTCTAAAATACTCAGTCACTTCAATGCAGCTTTCTCTTCCATTTTTGTGCTCCATTCCAACATAATAGAGCCGTCTTCTCCACATGCAGATTCCCAAATGCATTGAGTAGCTGCATTTAACTCGCTAGTTTATGTGCACCGTACCTAATAAAGTGGCTGAGGAAACCAAATGTCTCTCACATAAATTGGATATTAATTTGTCCTGGAACTTAATTGAATTTGACTTTCGCTGGTTTTTCAGAAACCTATAGTTTGCCTTTTATTAAGCTGGTAAAATGCATTGTTCCTTGTTGAGTTTTTTATAATATCTGTATTTTTAAATTCTATATAAATGCTGTCAAACAAGCTGAAGAAAAACAGTATTTTATGCCCCATAATTACATTCACCTCTACGGAGAAACACAGATTTGATGTATTTGCCCTCATAGCTGCGTAATGCTCTGAGCGGAAAAGACGGCCATTTTAGCTTGCTAAATTCAGCCCATTGTAGCAGTCACACTTTGTATAATTATGTTGTTATCCATAATTCTGTCATATTTTGTCTCAGTTAGGTTTTTCAGAAGTTTTTCATTTTTTTTGCCAAAGCTCAGAAAACTGATATTTACACCACAAATAAGTTGTTGTTGGGGGAAAAACATCATCTGTTGTCTGGAGGCCATTTTTAACTTTGCTGCATTGATTAGAAACTCGCAAACCGCCACCGAGAAACACAAGGTCACAGCATCAGTGCAGCTTTAATCCACAAAGCTGGAGCTAAAAGCTGGGAGGACGATTTCCAGAACAGCGAATGGGAGTGCTGGAGTGTAGATGGGGGGATATGAGGGTGAAGAGTAGGTGAGGAGGAACAGGGACTCGACTTAATGGGGATTTTATCAAGATGACTGTCAGGAGAATAAAGGCGGAGATGATCTCTGCCACATAAATGAGCTCTTTTATGGTGATTAGAATAATGAGAAACTGAGACGGAAAAACACTAGAGTCCCAAAAAATATCAGGGAAAAATATTAACTCAATTATTATTTCTAGTTTTCATACACAGCCTGAAAAGCTGGAGTTTGATTAACTTTGCAGGTATGAACAATAAAAACAGCAGGGAAAAATGTTTGTATTCACAGGCGTGATTACCCGTTTGCTGTTTAAATGAACTTGTCCATCTGTCTGTCCATCTGTCATCCATCCATCCAAACAACCAATCAACCAACCATCTTTATCCATCAATCTATCCATTTGTCTTTTTTCATAATTTAAGCTCAGCTTTTATATTTCCACTTTAATATCTGATTATAAATCATAAAAAAATGGTCTTGAAACAGGAAATCTGAGTCTGGAAAAATGTGGATATTAAGACTGTGTTGCATCCTTTATTTCAGTTGGGAGTTGGCATGAACAGCTCAACATTTATGATGAAACAGTAGAAATCCTCTTGTTATCAAAATCTGGAATCAATGTTTTGATCCATAGACTAATTATCCTTATTCGATCACAGCCATCATTAATAGTTTGTTGATATTTGGTTAAATGTTGACACAGAGCCATTTAACCTTGTCTACCCCCAGAAGCGACCTGAGGTAAAGGCCATTTGTTTACAGTGAAGCCCGGCAAAGACGTGTTGTTTGAAAGGGAGCAACCGACCGTCGTGGTAGCAGCTTGCACTTTTGTTGAACGTTCTCCAAGCACAATGATGTTCCATCCATGCATGACGAAGCCAAGCCCCCTCCAAACAGTAAAGTAGGACAACATCTGTTGTCCAGAGCTAGAAAATACTAACGCCAAGTTGAGACAAGTTTCCTGGTTCCCAAGAAAACACCATCACACAATGGAGAGCCTCTAAAACTGAGTGTGTGTTTGAACGATGCACAAATCCTCAGGGTCACTGGACAGAGCTGGAGTAGGGTGAATGAATTTGTTCTAAAAATTGTTTTAATAAGACATCGAGTTTGTGCTTCAATGTGCAAATGGATATATTTCCCATGCAGGACCGGATTGCCGGAAAGAACAGGCTTAACCCACCATGACTGAAACGATTTGCCCAAACCCCCCAAACCCATGGGAAAAAAAAAGTCAAAAACTCACATGTTTTTATTTAGTTTTATAAGCTTCACTTTGAGTTCAGTCTTAAAGCACAAGTGACAGTCAGTTCAATTAGAAAATTGATTGCTATAAAAAGGGGCACGATAGTCCTCCTATGTTAGTTTTTGTTTGGTAGAAAATGTAAAAAAAATGATCATATATGTGGGCTCGGTTTCACAAAGGTTTTCATCCACATGAACCGAGGGGGCAGTGCAGGCCCGGCGGCATGGGTGGGCATTGGGGAGTTTTGTGGGGCATTGCCCGCCCACAGAGTCAGCCGTGCCCCCCTGAACTGGAAGCTGTTTGTTGTTTTTACCTTAAAGTAGCTTACGCTCTGTTATTCCTATATAGATTTGATATAGTAGGGGCTTCCACACTTCCTATATCTGTGCCTTCTGTCACTTTTTTCAGTAGTTAAAACTGTTTAATCTGTTGTTAACACAGATTAAACAGGTTGCGCAGGTTTGTGTGAGAATCATCATCATGATTCTAACACATAAAGAACTTTGCACAGTTTTTCCCCCAAACCAACCAACTGAGTTGAGTAATGCTGCTGGATAATGTTAGTTAATGGGTAATGTTAGCTAAAAGATGACTAGCTAATAACAATACAGCACCTTAAGCTTGTTAACAAGTAGCCTGTAGGCTACTGGTGTTGTCTTTGTTCAGCTGCATAGATTCATTTTACCCCCCCCAAAACAAGTCGATGCCCCCCCTGTTAAACTGGTCCTGAGCCGGGGCTGGGCAGCGTAGCGCAAAGCTAAAACCTATGTAGGAATTTAGGAATAGAGATTTAAATCTTGTTTATCCATTTCTGTACATGGATAGAAATGTTATTTCAGACTCAAGGTCCAACCAGAAACAACAAAGTAACAAACATCCAAACAGTTCTGGTCCAGGCATTGGAGAAAACTTCAGAACAAATGAAGAAGAAGCAGCGCTAATAACATAAAACATGATTAAAACATCCCCAACAAACACACATATGTGTTTTCAGTTCACCTCTTTAGCTGGTTTTATTTGGGGTGATGGCATAACTTCTAGATAAAGCAGCTTCAACAAGATCCTTCACTTCCCCTTTGGTGTTTAAATTCAAGCAAACCGCAAATATAATCTCCCACATCAGGGATACCGCTGGAGCCGGTCGACTCACTATAAATTTCACTGAGCAGTAAGTCTATTTATTATCACATCACCAGATTCCCCATTTCCCTCTCAGTTAGCTGTAGGCACAGGTCCATCCTCACACTACTGGGGAATCATGAAAATGATAAATCTGACGGTTCCTTAGCTGCGTTGCACGTTACGGCCCGCAGGACGAGCAATGAATCGCTGATTAGATTGGGCCGCTGTTTGTCTGAGCGTGTGCGTGTTCACTCTTACAGGGGCATTAGGCGCGTTTGTGTCCGTACAGGGACTCATTTGTTCGAACCCGGCACAGGAAGTAAATATACTTATTTTTTGCTTGCTTCTGTTTTCCCCAAGAAAACAAAACAGCCACCGCAGAAGTAATCTGCATCCAATTTTCTATTAGAGCGTGAAGCAAAGATCCCATGTGGTCCGGTTTTAATGCCGCTGATGGATCTGCTGTCCAAGCCCGCCTCAGGAGTCGGAGGAGTTTGCTTAAAAAGTTTGGCTGGCTGTAACCTTAAGCTCATCACTTATCTCCAATATTTTTAGATTGTTTGAAGAACATGTCTAGCCTTCTGCTCTTCATCTAACTTATATTTTTGTGAGACGATGTGAACTTTTTACCACAGTGAAGATTCCTTTTAGACTTTATAAACTTCATGAGTTATAAAACTCCATAAAGTAGCAATAATTTTGCATGTTAATGTAACACTCGCTATGTTAAACTGTGCAATATGGATTTTTTTTCTGTTGTTTTTAATTACAGTAAAACATCTGCATTCTGTAAGCTAAAGGCAGTCAATCTTGCCAAGTAATTTCTTCAAATATAAGGTTTTCTTCACTGAAAATAATCGATAATAGTTCATTATTAATAGCAAACTATTGACTAACCTTTATTAAAATCAAGATTTATCCTTATAGAACAACTACCAATTATTTTAAGCATAAATTGCCTAGAGTCCCCCATCTCAGCGAGTTTTTCACAATCAAGTAACTGTTGCCTTAAGTTGCTATGAAGATACTGTAGATAACAAGCATATCTTAACAAAAGTATGACTTGAATTTGACCACACTTCTGTCAGAAGGAATGGGTCAGTTGATTAACATTTGACCCAAGCAGTTTAAAAGGCAGTTTTACCAATAATTAAGAAAATATAAGTACACTATTGAATTAGAATAAAGAAAAAGAAAAAGGTTTTTCTGTCATTCGCTATTCTGGAAGTCAGCTAATAAAAAATAATCCTAACTGACCTAACACAGAAGTTCAGACTATATAAATGTAAAAAAACAAAGTTTGTAAATATTTTGCAAGTAAATATCTGGTTTAGGTTGTAGTTGTGTATTAACACATTTCCCCTTGACCTCTGCTACACTACAGCCAGCTCCCCACAGCATAGCCTGTTGTAAATGCTAATGCTAGTTAGCATGACCATTGATGATGTCGGATAAAAAAATGTTCTTATAACGCTAAGTTGCTTCTCCATTATTAGCACAATGAGGAGCATTCAGGAGGCTGATTAACAGAGCTAAGACCCTCCTCTTAGCTCGATTAGTTGTATTAGATGGGCATGGTGCATTTCTGCAGATGGCAGTAATACCACAACTAACAGGGAAAGAAGCACAATTTTTTTCACAGATTAACTGTTACATATTCTACTTTCAGGACACAGTGACAGTGTGAACAAGTATATAAAACATATTAGCTGTGTTTCAGTTAGACTGTATAATCCAACTATATTCCAACAGAATATAGTTTCAAAAATATACCATTTTGCAATTACACATTAAATCATAAACACAATTAAAATGCAGTAATTGAAGCTCAAAACAGTCTGAGCTTCATCTCATACTGTGTGCTTATACCATGTCTATACATTTGCACACAATAAACAATGTGCAATGAATGAAAAGCCAACCGGCTGGCAGCACTTAAGCTACATATTCAACTTTTTCACTCAGTAGTTTAACAAATTTTATTTTTTCCAAGATTTCTAATCAAGTAGTCCCTATCTATCCAATCTTTCTGGACATAAGAAAGCCATACACTCGGCTTACTAAACAACACAGAGGTGCCTTTTCTTATGTAATCACTCCCACATAGAGAGTACCAAGCCTCATTAACCCTCTGGCAGGGAGCACTCGTGGGCCACTTTTAAAAGCCCTGCTCCACTGTTGCCTCTATTGCCAGCCTTAGTGTTCCTCTCTTAAAAGCATCCATCTCAATCATCACCATCATTGTCTGATAATGGATGCTTTGTTGCAGCTGTTTCAAAGCAACACGATGCTTTGCACTGCAGCTTCACTGGAGAAATTGAGACATCTCTTCGAATTTAAATGCAGCAGAAGTCACTTTTTTTCCCACAGTTGGTGTTTGAAATATTAAACCCGGTCATACATATGCACTTCTTAACTCCTTAAAACTCCATCCCTGTACAGCTTCTCAGTCGCTGGGTTCCTAATTATTTGTTGGCTCGTTCGGCGTCTGAAAGCAACTCGCTGCTGAAATGCTGTTATTGGCAGCAGAGTAAATCATTTGGAGGCCAACAAATTTCAGCAGCTAAAAGCTTTATGTGGGGAGAAATGTTCAGCATGCATGAGATGAACCAGGTAGAACATGAAGTTTCCCATTATCTGAAACTTTAGCTTGTTTTGTTGCTGTTTTTTCTTTACAAACCACATCTAGTGGTTTGAATTTTACATATCTCAAGCTTTTGTTTGATTTAATTTAAATACATTAAGTGCTGCCATATCTTCTCAATGAATTGGGGACAACGGGTATTTTCCAACTGTAGTCATAGCAACAGACTACAACTTGCAAGGAGCCGTATAGGAGATCCTTCCTCCCAGTAGCTGTAGTCTATGGAAACATGACTGCTTCCAACAACATTAATCTACCATTAAGCTACCATAGCAACCGGTGACTCAGCACTTTCTATCACTGGTTAATAAATTACTCAGCAAGTGCTGCTTCCTTATATTAATCTATCATTCATTAACATCTTACATTTTTAAAATTCTGCCCTGCAAGGATTAGGCAAATATGTAACCTTTTATTACTCCTCCAAAAATGTTCTGGTTTTACAAGCTGCTACTAGAAGCATCAGAAAAGATGGATGACCTGACATTGTTCAAAATGCAAAACTTCAAACTTTCAACAAATGCCATCCAGAATGGATTTCTCTGTTTTCTTCCTCATCATTTTATTTTCAGTCTAATTCAAAGTTGCTTTCATTGTCCACTGGCTTTTTATGTTGTGTAAAATGTCCTGCTGATCAAATTTATTCTGAAATCATAAAAAACAAAACATTTTATCAGTGCAATGCTTTTGGAAATTCTATGAATGGATCTGGATGGTATTTATTTCCCTTTTATTTTCAGCATTGCAACAAACTGCTAGCTTGAAACAAACCAACAACTTTAACATCCAACTGCCTCTTTCTGTCTGATAATATAATGTGAAACAAATCACAAATATTAAAACTCTTGAATGACAAATCTAGTTGTTTTTACAACTTTTCGGTTTTAAATCTATATTCATTATCATGACTGAAATCAAGAAATCTGTCAAAAAGCCAAAAAAAGTTGAATATTGCTGATTTGAGATGGGAGAGTTCCGGACGCCTGGACCAGATTACGATTATCTGAGTGACCTTTAGATTGTTGGAAAGGGGAAGTTGGGTCAAAGAAATTGTGTGAACAAAGTGGCTACACATCCGTTTACAGTTTAACCATCTGATGTAGAAACACAATGTAGGTAAACCAGATTACCTACATTGTCCTTATATGCTGACTAAAAAAAAGTTTTTTAGGTGCCAAAGTGTTTTATACGTGCAATATCTATTGGATTTATGTTTCTAAAACATGACACTGAGGCCTTTACCTAAACCTGTTCCTTACATAAGAATATTTATTTTATTATTTTCCAGCATTAAATTGCAGTTTGGAGCGTTTTTGAAAACATTAGTCGAACCACAGTGACTTACAAACAGCCATAGTTCATGATTTACTGTATTTATCTAAAAGAGCCGGTGAGCAACCCGGGAGTAAATGTCGCTGCTTGATGAACTGAACAATATCCTGGTGGTAATTAAGGCAGAAAGCGTCTGCTGGTCGGAGTCGGACAGTTGGGGGAGAGATGTGTTCACGCTGACTGACTGTGTCAGGAGTCGGGAGGTTCAGAGGTGTTTCTCCAGTGACGCAAAGAGCCTCTAGGAGAGGAGGAGGAGGAGGAGGATGATGGAGGAGTGCGATCTCAACTCAGATGTGTAAAACTGTGGTTAAGAATGTTTTCAGATCTGATAGTCCGGTGGAGTCGGTTCAACTGAGGACCAAAACTACAACATTTGTTTCATATTCACCTGCTGCAGTTCTCTTTCACACTGCATTGGGCCAAACAAACCAAACCTTTTGAAAACCTGTCCTTCAGTTTGGTCTTTCAGAGGCTGTGCTTGCATTAATATGCTGTTATTATTATATTAGCTGAAAATGGTTTCAAATTGACAATATTATCTTCTATTGAAATAATTTCAGGGACAATTTATTGTCCAGTAAAATTTGTTTGGTGCCAAAATCCACAAGATGAATGTTCTCAGGTGTCAAAACCTGCTTTTCTCCACAATGAAAACCACAAAAATAATATAATTCAGATTTTTTTTCTCCTTTTCTTGCACATCAATACATTAAAGAACTGAGTCTTTGTACCAAAACCAACATTATCATTTGCCTCAATATTTACAGTTATGTAACTTTTTGTGCCAATTATTTTCTATTTTGGTGCTTTATAAAATGTTTGTAGTTCATTTCCATCAACATAAATAATAGTTTTCTTTTAAAACCTTCACTGTGTTTAGCTCAAGTGCATTTCTGAGGAAAAATTACTGAGAAAAAATGTCATTTCTATGATCCAATTGTGATCCAGAATAAAAGGTTGCGTTGTACATTTTCCACTTGAGATAAAAACTTGACATGAAAATCTCATCATAGAGCATTTTCAAGAAATGGCCATTGGCTTTTGCCATTATTTTTCTTATCAAGTGAACAAGCTTATTTTGTTGTGATTTTATTTGCATTTCTTATTTAGAAGAAATACCACTATTGTAAAATTGTGTTTTTGTTGTTATTTTCTTTTGGGGGATCATTGAAAAAGTCTTATCCACATGAAGCTGGGAATAATACAGCACAAGAGCTTCAAATAAAAGGGATTCTTTATGAAAAGAAAAAAAAACACTTTTTCCTCTGAGTTGCAAAAAATGAAAAGAAAATTAAATGAATGATCTGTATTTTATCAATAGAAATCCTTAGCTTCAGTGAAATGGTGGGCTAACAATGCTGCTAGCACTTAACAGAGTAGCAACGCAGCTTCACATAAAAGCTGAAACAGCATATAACAAACGGCAGTGGCATCTCTAAACGACGACAAACAGAAAAACATAACATTAGCATCTGTATCTTTGTCCGCAGAAGATAATTCAGTTCAAACATTAATTACCGAACATCTGGTTTCTTCGCTCATGTGGTCATAAAGTCGTCTTCTCCAACAGGTTCACAAAATGCCCTGCTCTTCCATTTTACCAGTCAGAGCGCCATGGTACATAAACAAGAGGTTTTTTCTACTTCCGGTAGTTTTAGACCTCTCTGTAACAACAGCACCACATGCTGACAAAAAAGATTTACAACCAGTCTGTGAAATAAAAGCAAAACAGGATTTACAAAATATTTTTGACACATACCCATTTTTCACCTGATTACACACATTTGCATTGGAAACGCTGCTGCTGTCCACTCTAACAGGATTTCTTTTCTTCTTTTCTCTTCCATTTGCTGTTGACCTGTGGCGGCTGATGGCGGCTGATGTCGGCCTCGTCACCTCGTCATTTAGGTAAGTCATACTCATTCAATCGCTTTCAGACTGCTTCCCACTTGCTTGGAGATCCATAATGTCTTGGATAACCTCCACACACACAATTCAACCTTGGTAGAAAATGACCTGAAGTGTGCAGGCATGAAGGAAGCCGGGATGAGTTACGCAGAGCCATGCATGTGTAGTTAGCAGCCCTAGTGACGGGGTTGTTGTGCAGGGACGTGTCTTAATAAGTGGTTGTTGGTTTAGACGTGACTAATAAAAGCACAAAGGCACGAGGTCAGATCAGCGGCTCTCGTAGCGCTTCCTCAAGGCCTGCGGGTCGCATTTAATATTCATCATCACTCCAGAGACAACAGACAGCATCTCGGCGTTGTCCGGTGGAGAGTGCCCCCGTTGTCTGCTAACTACACCCAGCTCAGCTGGTACTGAGGAGCATGTGGCATCGATTGGGTCAAAAAACCCCGGGTTCCTCCACAGTCTGGAAGATTATTTCTATTTCCAGACTTTACAGTGCCTTCCCACCCTGTAAAAACAAACTCCGGGATTCGAACCTGTGACGCTTCGAAGACTGAGGCATCCGTAGATGGACAAGAAGGTTTGACTTGTAAAATAAAATTGTTAGTATGAATTGAGAATCCAGCCATATTGTCTTCAAATAGGACAATACATTTTCAAACACAATCATATTATAACATGATACTTCCATTGTAAAAACATGATCATATGTTATACAAATGTGATGAGTATTTCTATCGTTTCTGCATTTCTAAGAATTATAGGCCTTTGTATGATCTTCCTTTATGTTAAACACTCAGAGTGCACTTTAGACACTCTGAGTCTAAAGTGCAATAAGAACTCCTGACATGATCCATTTCGTCAATACAAAGAAAACTGTTATTGTGCTGTATAACCTGATTTGTTTTAGCTACTAAAGCAGTGGAAACACAGTTTGATGTAAAGATGTAAACTTTATCAGTAAAGCTTAATTATGTCAATCAATTAATCAGCTATAAATGCGCAAACAGCAGGGAAATGAAAGTTCAGTATGATACCAGCTTACAGAGACAATTAAAGTTGATTATGACTGCAGAGGTCATGGTGATGGGCTTATTTTAAACTTTAGTTGAATTCACACATCTGCCCAAATACTAATGGAGCAAATCACCTGTGCATTCACATGGTAAAAATGCAAAACATCACATTTCAGGGTTGTAATAATGATACCATGATACTGCCAAACCGTGATATTTCTACCTAAGATTATGAAAATGTCACATCTTATGTCACATATTTCAGATTTCTGTTTTTTTATCGTTCTTTGCGGCTGTGCACTACTTTGTTTTGATGTCACATAAAGCCTATATAAAATAGTCTTTGACATTGTAAAATGACTAAACGAGGAAGAACTCAGGCATGCAAATGTTTTTGCAAAGTCTGAGATGAAAGGCAGAAATAAGAAGCAAACAAACTTTAGAAAGTATAACAACGATTCAAAATTATGCATCGATCATCTAATTCCATTCTTTGTCCCCTTAAAGCTCCCTGCCACACAGATGAGTTGCGCTCAGGTAGGATGTGTGGTTCCTAGCAGAAACCAGACTCTCTGCTTGACAAGACGAACCGGCGCTCAAATTTTAATGAGCGTCCGGAGAGGATGAGGAGGCGGTCTTGTTTACCGCCAAGCTCTGAGCTGGTGTAGGTACAAAATATTGATGATACAAGGTGGATGTGGGAAATGTAGGTGAGGATGCCTGTTTCATCTGCTCTGTCAGGACCAGTGAGTGAATTCCTGCTTTACTCTGCTGGGCTGACACATCCAGAGGTGGTTCTGCTTGTTAACCCCTCGTTCCCCAAGTCATTAACAGAGGTGTGAGCTTAAAGCACACTGGGAGGTCAGGCGCTCATTTGTCTCTGATCTGCAGGGAAGTAAGTAAGGTGAAAACAAACACAAACAAAGATGAAGGGAGCTGTGTGTTTCTGGGACGGCTGCTGTGTCTGAGGTTGAAGCTCCGCCACTGAACACATCATAAACACTCTGAGAATAAAGAACCGATTATATCAGTTTGATCTGATACATATCCACCAATCCATCCACCCATTCACCTATTCACCCATCCATCCATCCATCCATCCCTCCATCCATCCATCCATTCCATCCATCCATCCATCCATCCATCCATCCATCCATCCATCCATCCATCCATCCATCCATCCATCCATCCATCCATCCATCCATCCATTTATGTACCCATTTGTCCCACTTTTTGTCCAATCATCTGTATCTGTTATCATTTATATTCATTTCCAGATATTCATTTGGAAATTCTACATTTGCATTTCCATGGCAACCTGCTAGGACTTTAAAAAGACATGCTGGATTTTTGTGAACAAGTCAGGGAAATGGTACAATAATTTGCTATCATAAATGTCAAATTACCAAATGGACAGAGCTGCTACTCATACACAAATCAATCTTTGTAGGGAAGGTGAAAAAATACAACCAACCTGTCTGCGTATGAATTATTCTGGCCAATGCAAGCTAATTATTACCAGCTCTCTGTCAGCACAAAAACACACGAGTTAAATGTATGTAGGACTCTTACAGTAAACAGAAATTATGATAAAGTATGTCCCATTTCATTTCAGGTATTTCAAGATCTAAATATTGACATCTAAGCCCAGGTTTACAAAAACTAACAATATATTGGAAAAGCAATGCATGAAAGAAAATTCACCCCATAAATCAGGATCTTGTAGAACCACCTTTGACTTTGGATACTTGCAATAGGCCATTTTTTCACTTTGGGGAGGATTGTAGAGGATAATAAAACACTTATTCAACATATGTTTTTTTCTTAGTGTGGTCCTAATACTGGCCCAAGGCATACAATATATATATATATCTTTATTTTTTCATATGTGAGTTAAGTGGCTGCTTAGGGCCCTCTCATCCCAAACGGGCTCCCAAGAGCACAAAGATAGCATGATAGTTGTTTTTGCTCTTGGTACACCAAATAATAGATATTTTTTTTCCTGCTGTTTGCTGCTGCCACTATTGGGGAAATACAAGATACCAGACTTGTTCACTATAAATGTAGTGTTCATTAGCTGATGTAAATAAATAAATGTGGCACAGTAAAATAACACTGTAGGTGAAAGTACTTTATTTCTAGATAAAGTAGTTTCAAGGTTAAAATCAATACCCAATATAACACTGACATGATTACACATGATGTTAATGATAATAATTTTGTTACTAGTAGAGCAGGAATTATAAAGTATCTGGCGTTGACATGTTGGTATTTGGGGCCCAAATGAAAATCTGCTTTGAGCCCAAATAAAGTTTTGGGCCGGCCCTGAGTTTACAGCATGTCCATACACCCATAGTTTTAGACCTTAAGATATATCTTGAAAAGAGTTTGGTCAAGTCTGAAACTAACTTAAGTAGATTTTTTTTCAAAACTGGGGCTGAAAGAACAACGAACAACTCTGCTTGAGTATTAAACGTCTGCTATCATTATGAGGAAACGTTGAGGAATCCAGGGAGCAGCTGACAGGGAGACCAGCTGAACCATGACATTGTTACGCCTCCCCATCATTATTACTCCCATCCACCCACAGCAGATACGCTATCAGACAAGATTTCTGCGTCTTCTTAGAAATGTCAAGCAGGCTATTAATGGCCGCTGCTAATTTACGAGCTTCCTCGGCATTGTTTCCTCACCTCCTTCCATTCTGCCCTGGTGCGGTTATGCGGTGATACACACGGTCAGGTTTCAGATGAGAAATCCCAGATCCCGAAGAAAGCAGGTGGCTGACAGTGGAGATGAAACCTCGCTTGTTTCCCACCGCAATTTGCGTTTATTAGGCTGTAAATCTTATCGTTCATTCATGTTTCTGTTGTTCGTATTGCCCCCAACGTCATGCCACCTGAAATAGACCAAACGCCTTTGAATATTGCTATCACCACTGCACAAACATTTCAGCTCACACAGCTTTATCAGAGAGAACGAAATGACACGCAATGAAAGCATTTCCCCAGAAGAAAGGGACGCCATGATTCGCTTTTCTCTTCTCTGAAGACTAATATGTAATATCTTAGCAGCCGTCTACGCAAATGCGTTTATTTTGACGCAGATAAATTACCTTTTCCTTCCAGTTGATGCTCTGTCAAAGTACATACAATAATATTATTTCTGTCCTGACATAAGTAGCTTATCTTAGTGAGTATTTTAACTGATAACATTTTCATGGTTATTACTCCCCCTTAAAATTTTTTTAGTTATGACTTTTTCAACCCAAGCAAATTTACATGAATCCATTATTCTAGATATTTGTGAGGTTTTGGTTCTGATCTGTTAATCCTTCAAACACAGGCAGCATGTGACTTACTGCTGTGATTTACTGATGTTAAATCAAGGTCCTCAGTATTATCCTGGCAATGTTTGCTTGTTTTATCATAAAAAGTGTATAAAATTACATAGAACCTTGTTACAAAATATTTTACTTTCTACCTTTTCTACTAATAGTAGGTGGGAAAAGTGAAGTGTTACCTTTGACTGTGCTGTTTTACAGTCATAAGGTGAGACAATTACTTTGTTGTTTGGATTTTTTTGTTTTATTTGTGTTTCTGTTCATTTATTTATCTTTTGCCAATTGTGTTCCTTTTTCTTCTCTTCTTTAGTCCACCATTCTTCTCCCTTCCCCAGTTGCATCTACTCGCCATTGATTTGCTCTTCTGGTCCATTTGTCATTTGTGTCTAATTCCCTCAGTATATGAATGCGCCCGGTTCTCAGTGTTCCCCATAGCTCCTTCTGTTGCACTCCGTTGATCTCCATCTTCTTCCCCTTTTTATTGCAGTTTCCAAACTTTTCGTTGCTTCATTAAATTGCATGTTCTAACTCCTCTGCATTTTGGCCCAGTCCTGACCTTACCAATCCTGATAGTTTTTTCTTAATATATATTTTGCTATGAATGCACCAATATGTAAATCTGACTCAATATTCAATGGTACTATTGCTGTTATGGCCCATTTTTACAATATTATATATATTTCCTGATCCTTTTGGCACAATAAGAAAATGGACCACATGGAAATAAATGTTGGTTGTAAATATAGTCTCAGTTTAGCTTACAGAACCATTATGTTAAAAGATGATTAACATCAACTAATGTGAATGTTGATATTTTGTGTATTCCCACTTTTTTGGTATTTATGTTTTTTCTAGACTCAATAGCTAATAGTGCTATCTTTAAAACTTTAAATCCTACATTCATAGGAGTTCAAGTTCTTTGAAGTCCTAATTAATGTGCAGCAAAGGCTTTTTTAGAACCTCTGGGCTCTGCTCAGTACATCATGCATCACCCATGTACTCACTGCTGTATACCTGGTGATTTGTTGGCGGCGGTAATTACCACTAGAGGAATGATCAGTCTCTCCTCAGCCTGTCGATATCTACTCTGACCGCTGTGATGGACTGCTGACCTGCTAGTTGCCTTTGACTGCAGTCTCTCAAGTCCTTCCCAGGGAAAATATCTAACCTTTCTTATTAAACGTAACAAATGGTCTTTACTGTGTCTAATATGTCAAAGAAGGTAACGTGTAAGTGAATGGATGTAAAGTTTGGATTGAGAATGACATTATTTTCAATGTGAGTTTGGAGTTTTAAATATGTCTTCCCTCTTTTCACATTTACAGTAAACAAGAGGTTTTGTAGGAATAGTTTGGTTCCATGTATTCAATGCATTTAGGTGGAAATTTTTCTGTAGAGTCAAACTTTTTATTGTTTTGTATCATAAGATAATGGGGATGGACATTTATCAGATATAAGCTTATGTTCTTTGTGTCATCTCAAATGTGAACAAAACAAGAGATGATTGTAGTTTTCTGTGGAAACAGTGTCAGGTTTGACTTCCCTTTTGGATTAATAGAGCATTTTTTTTCATTTCAATTGAATTGTACCATTATCGTAACAATAAATTCCAAATAATGATTTCTGGAAGACTCAAGATTAAATATGTTATGTTTATGGTTTTTGTCGCTGTTGGTTCCATGAGAGCATCAGAAAATACTAAGAAATATAAATTATGCCTAAATATGCAGTTAGAATATGCAGGTTAGTGATAAAAATCACTTCTCTTTAAGTAACCGTTGTCTTAAAGAAGTCTATTTAAAATAAGAATACCATAAAATATTGTGATTTAAATAAAAAGTCCATATTTCTCTTCCCTGTAAAGTAGATGGGTGTATTTTCTGGAAATTCTTATTCGAGTACCATCATGGAATAAAGTCTTTGTCATCATCTTCTCCTCCAGTGGGCAGATGGTATTTTCAACAAAAATGTCACTTGGTTCTTCCATCACTTCCTTACCTTTGGGCCAGCAATTGAAATGTCCTCATTTTGATCCGTACACGGTCATTATTAGACCAAAAAGGCAATATCTGAAAATGTCAGTATGTCTAAAAGCCTATAAGTGTTTCCTTCCAGAGCAGATGAAGGAGAAGAAATAAGAACAGGAAGATAAAGAGGTGGGTGTGCAGCCTATGGGATCCCTTCTTCAGCAATCAGTTCGCTAAGCTCCAGCTTGCTATTATGCAACGCGGCTTCTGCAGGAGGAGATGAGATGTATAATGTGGAAATCCAGCAGAGGATAATCCCGTATCAGCATCGGCAGCCGTCTCTGCATTCTGCTGAGGAGCGCACGGTTTGAGTCACTCCTTCGCAGCGTCAAAGATCCTCTCTCGTTTTAATTGGGACACGTGTACGTACCAATCGATTCGGAGAAATTCACACAAACGTAGGCCGCGCGTGTCGATGCTAAAAGCACAAGAGGAGACTGGCAAGGGGCTCGTTTTTGGTCTTAACTGCCAGTGTAGCAAAGTGATCCCTCATATGGAGTCTCTATGTGCGGAAGATACAGGCCTCTCATTGTGCACAACCTCATTTAACAACATAAGTGTAATTGGAGTGACGCACTGAGAGCCTTGAAATTACAGCTGTCCTGTTATTGGGAAGTGCTTCTTCTCTTTATTTGATCACAGACTGAGCTGTGATTGAATCAGTTATGAATGCCCGTATAACCTTATTATGTCTTATCTGGCTTCATCTCCACTTACAGGGCTCTCTATTTGTTACCATTTACCAGCTATTGTCATCTGATAATGAAGACTACCCGAGCAACACGATACTCGGTCGCTAACTGCTCGGTTATAATACCTTCAAGTGCATTTGTTATGACCTGCAGTTCCTAATGGAAGCAATTGGGAAATTGCAATATTGATTGTAAACATTTATTTTTTTTTATTTTATTTTAATCAATTATCTTGTTATCCTGTTCCTAATGGACCATCTGGGGTAAACAGCTGGGAAAGCATCAATGACTGAGAGATTGTCAATTTTAGTCTGCAGGTCTTTAAAATTTAGAAGATTAGATCTTTTTCAGATCTAATCTGTCACCGATTCTGTTCATTACTTTTATGGACAGAATTTCTAGGCACAGCCGGGGTGTTGAGGGGATCTGTTTTGGTCGTCTTAGGATCGCATCTCTGCTTTTTGCGGATGATGTGGTCCTGTTGGCTTCATCAGAGCATGATCTGCGGCTCTCGCTGGAGCGGTTCGCAGCCGAGTGTGAAGCGGCCGGGATGGGAATCAGTGCCTCCAAATCCGAGGCCATGGTCTTGAGCCGGGAAAGGGTAGAGTGCCTTCTCCGGGTCGGGGGTGGGGGTGTCCTGCCCCAAGTGGAGGAGTTTAATTATCTCGGGATCTTGTTCACGAATGAGGGAAGAGGGGAACGGGAGGTCGACAGGCGGATTGGCAGCGTCTGCAGTGAAGCGGGTGCTGTACCGGTCCGTCGTGGTGAAGAGGGAGCTGAGCCAAAAAGCGAAGCTCTTGATTTACCGGTCGATTTACGTTCCTACCCTCATCTATGGTCATGAGCTTTGGGTCATGACCGAAAGAACGAGGTCCCGGATACAAGCGGCCGAAATGGGTTTTCTCCGCAGGGTGGCTGGGCTCTCCCTCAGATATAGGGTGAGAGCTCGGTCATCCGGGAGGGACTCAGAGTAGAGCCGCTGCTCCTTCACATCGAGAGGAGCCAGTTGAGGTGGCTCGGGCATCTGGTCAGGATGCCTCCAGGACGCCTCCCTGGTGAGGTGTTCCGGACACGTCCCACCGGGAGGAGGCCCCGGGGAAGACCCAGGACACGCTGGAGGGACTATGTTTCTTGGCTGCTTTGGGAGCACCTTGGGATTCCCCCGGAGGAGCTGGAACAAGTGGCTGGGAGAGGGAAGTCTGGGCCTCCCTTCTTAAGCTGCTGATCCCATGACCCGACCCCGGATAAGCAGCAGAAGATGGATGGGTGGATGGATCTTTTTCAAGCAGAACATATGACAATTTATAATTATTTCCTTTTTTCAGGTTATTTCAAAAAAATCAAACTGAAAACAATTTAAGTGGTGTCAAAGTAGTTTATGTTTTTCTGGTTAGCGTCATCTGACGTAAAAATTTTAAAATGTCAATTTCTGGAAATAACTTTAGTGTTTTAAGGAAGCTGTTATTTTAAAATAAAGTTGTAAAATCGACTTTTTCAACCTCATATTATGTTATAACGTTATTCCTTCATCAAAACATACTTAGAGTGTTGCTTTGATTCTTCTATAAGTCAACATAGCAACAATTCAGTAGTGCCTAGTACCAGTACTTTGCTTAGTTTGTGTTTAATTCAAACATATTCACATTTACAGTCAAACACTCTGATCCATATTTACATAACTATTTGTTAGAAAGGAGGTAGGCAGAAGTATAAATTTACAATATGCCACCTATTTAACCCAAAGCTCCAGCTTCGTGCTTCAGCCTCCAAACGAATTCCACACTCTGCTCCTCCAGACTAGCGTCAGCAGCGATGACGCTAGTCTGCACTGTTTGGTGCACTGCACTGTTTGGTGCAGTTCCACCAAACACCTGGTGGAACTGCACGCCTGCTGAGATCCAAAGAGTGATTGTAAATAGCATCATGGAGAAGAATTGTTGCAATGATTTCCTGGAAGGGGGAGTAACTTATTGGGTAAGAATTTCTTAAAGAGTCAGAGGCCAATTTAAAGGCATTGAATATGGTAAGGATGCAATGTCAAATTTCTTTCAAGTAGGTTTTGATATACATTTTCATAACAACTGAAGGTATTTTTCTGAACCTACTGTACAAAAATGTTTGAGTCCACTGCTAAATGTCACAACAAAAAGTAAATTAAACGTATTTCTGCGAATCAAAACTAGTTGATGTTGATTTTACATATGGCTGTAATAAGCAGGAGGTAGAAGTTACTAACTAGCAAGGACCACACATCTCAGGAAGATGGAGATCGCCCTCCACTGAAGGTTTGGGTTTTGAAGTTTTTCCAAGTGTCGTGCTTCTCGTAAGGCACGGACTCACCGGTGGGAGAAAAGTTTGCAACGTCAGGCCTTTTCTAATGTGATATAAATTCAAACTACTACTCTTAAAAGTCAAGATGCTGTCGGTGTTTGCAATTTCCATGCCGAACATGTTTCTCTGTTGCTTATTCTGCTGAGTGACCCTTGCAGATTAACATCTTCTGAATGTGTTGGAAGGTAATTACAGTTATATTGTCAGCTGGAATCCAAAAGGTTAAAAAAAATCAGCACTTGACTTCTTCTAACAGCATTCAGGAATAAGAGGTGCTTCAGTCCTCAATAGTTTGAGGTCGTTTTATTCCTTCTAATTAAAAATGTTTTAAAAGGATCAGTGAAATGTCGCTGCCCTCACTGCCTGCTGGTGGGGGGGCAGCATCACTTAGTACTTTACCATTCTGAATATATTTAGCTTGAAACAAAAACAGCTCAGATAACCTGATAGGAAGGGAGAAAAAAACCAACAAGGAGACATAAAATCAGGTCCAAACCTACTAAACTCAACGATCTGATAACTAAACTGTCTCTAAAGAGCTGGGTCCCCAGACCACTCCCTTTTCGACTCTGGTCTCGATTAGCTGTCTACCTTTAAAACCTCATGTAGCTTCAGGCTGAGGCGACAACCATCCATACAGCCATCAGCTCCTGAAAAGGAGGGGGTCTGATCCATCTAATCTGCACCGAAACAATATTAAAAGAGACAAACATTGTTTCATGCTCTGCTGATGACCAGATTCTAGAATATAAAGCTTTGTTTTTCTGCTGTTTTTATTGCTTTCCTCCATTTTTGCTTCCATGACACAGCTGGTCATAGCCAGGAGCATCAACATTGGAAGAAAAGTCAGGTTTTATCTGTCAAGGAGGGACACAAACCAATGCAGATAACATGAGAAGCTTTCGCTTATAAGCATCACACTCAGTTGTAAGAGCTGTGCAGAAAGATGCTAAGTTGTTGAGCACAAAAGCACAATTTATCCAAAAGCACAATTTATCCAATACTCTTGCCTTCAATATGTATTTATTTCAGATGCAGCAACCAGTGAGCCAGAGATCTGAAATGGACAATTTTTATTTGGCCAGTTCTGATTGGTGATCAGCAGGTCTACAGACTATGATTGCTTGTCGTTTGAACTTTGATGTATCTGTTATGAGTTTATTAAAATCAAATGAAGGTCGGGATGTCTAGTGAACTTCAGGTGCCTTTACACCAGCCCTTTTTAGTTTGCTTTAATCAAACTCTTGTTCATTTGCTGAGAAAGTTGTTTGGGGAGGTGTGAATGTGCAGTCAAACTGTGATGCAGATCAACAGACCAAACACCCGTCTACATCTACAGACCTCGGTCTCAGTTCGGTTGAAGTGGTCTCTGGTGGAGTTTGAATGTCAAAAGCATGAAACAGACTACAGCGCAGGGCATTCTGGGTAAATACAACCGAAACAAATGGCTAGTCAAGTGCCAGCTGGATGAATGGCTTGTGGTCTTTTAACAAGGACAAGATGAATCCTACAATTGCTAAACTTTGATACCACTCCATTTTTATTTGCATTTTGTGAAGGAAGTTGCGCTCTGTCTTCTTCAGAGGTTTTTGTGTCGTTTCTTCAGTGGTATCTTGGTGCAGCACCTCCACAGGAGGTTTTTCAAAGGGTTTGGATAGTCTTACTGTGCAGTGAGAAAGCAAACTGCAGCAGCTGAAAATGTAACAAATGTTGCAGCTTTGGTCCCCAGTATGACCAATTAAACCAAGTCTATCGAAACACCATAGGTTTTCTACTTTTATTTAGTTGTGTATTTTCCTATGGGGGAATCTTTGCCCAGATTTCACCGACCTTACCTCAGGTAGATGAGACCTGCAGTAGTTCTTTTCTACTGCGGGCCAAGGAGGTTTTCTGGTGACCTCCTTGATGACTTGGAGGTTGGCTGGTTTTTCTGTGTGTGGATAATGCTAGTGGTGCACCAGCGACTTTTCAGACAAAAAAAATCTATATTGGCCAAAAATCAAAACTAACAAGTTAAGGTTTTTTTAAAATTATGATTGACCAACTGCAATCCGTAGATAAGTCTTCACTGCGGTTCACTGTCAAATGTAAATGTCTTTTTTACTTCCAGATGTACCTAAACAGTCAAATTTGACACCTGATGGCATCATTTAGGTGCCTTCTTTAAACCTGAACAGCAGCAGTTTGTGGTAAGAAGCGTTTTATGTTGCATAGCCAGAGAAAAGGGCATATTTTTAGATTTAATTAGTCTAAAAACTGTCAAAAGCAATATTTACCAATTATTTGAATGAGCTTCATTATTACTCACTGAAAACTTCCAATAATGCCAGATTTGATAAAGATCCAAATTTTCAGTTACTGTCAGAAAACTGTTTGAGCAACAAAATTCATTTTCTTGCTGGAGTCAGAACCAAATAGGGGACCTGTGTTTTGTGCTGTATTTATTTTTTCATGCAAGATAAAATAAAGTGCAACCAACATTGGGACTGGGCTTTTAAAATGTCACCGGCTCTTTAAGAATGTCAGCATAAGTCCTGTCATGCGAAATAAGAGCCCAGGCGAACAAGAGATTGCATGTAAGCCCCTTTAGGTTGATCAAAACAACATTTGTCCTGTTTATTTATTTAGTCCCATTTCATAGAAAGTTGCATGACCATTGTCCCCCACGTACCTCCGCTGCTATTAGTGGCCACTGTAACATCTATAGAATAGATTCTGTAGGAAGAACCAGTTAGATGGCTTTACTTCTGTTGTAACTGTTAATCAGCAGAAAGAAAAGCCAGTGTAAAACAATTCATTTAAAAAGCGAAACGCTGAGGCATGCAGGATTCATTTCTTACAGCTGCTGTCTATGCCATGCAACAATGGTTGCCCATTGCAGCAGTGAGACTGTGCCATTGCCTGCATACTGTTTAGCCTCCAGGCCAGGGCTCTGGAGACTCTGGGGCTGACTTTACCCTCCTTTAAATACTACATGAGGGCCATTAGGGACCAAAGCTTGCTCTCTGTCCCCCTTTACCTTTAGTGATACTTTGTAGTCCACTTACAGCAGCCAAAAATAAAACCTTCTGATGCACTGTGTGGGAAACACATTTAGGGTTATGTTCCATGTGAGCCATTAAATCATTATTCATTGCTGGTTTGAAGTTTGCCTGTGAAATACAATTCCTTTTTGACTTTTTGTCAACAAAATAAAAGTCCACAATTATTCTTATATGTTTGTAATCAGATCCAGAAAACATAAGTTTATTTTTATTTTTATTTTTTAAGTGCTCTATCCAAAAATGGTGGACATGAGGGGGGGACATACTTTAAGGGGACGTCATGCAGTATCCACTTTTTCAGTCCTCAATTATATTTTGTTATGTACTTGGAGTTTTTAACATGTAATTGTTAAAATGCTTTTGACACCCTTCCCTTTGGGAATAAAAAGTTTCTGTGCCACTAGTTAATCATGATTGGGGTGGAATCAAATGCTCTACGACCTGGAGGGGGCGGTGTTTAAAGTGAATTTAAAGAGACAGCACCAAAATGAGTTGCTCTAAAGCTCTGGTTTTTACTTTCCAGCAGAAGATGAGTCCCAAGGTTTTGAATGTAGTGAACACTTTTTACACCTATTTAGAGACAGTTGAATGAATCAAAATGAGGCATGACTATTGTCTGATTTTTCATTTCGGAGATGCTTCGGTTGTTGATTTGTGACTTAATATCTCAGTGATAGGACAGTCTAACATGGATGGATGGGATGTAATATTCTGTCTCATTGCATTTTATTAATGCAATATTTTTGTATTTTCACAGTAGAAATCAATATGTTCTGTATTGTTTTAGATTTTTTTATGAGTTGGCCAGATTATCTGAAACTTATCTTTATTTTCTTTCTGTTTTCATAAGAAGAAATGTTCCTATTGGTTTTGGATTTAACTGTCTATTTGACCTTTAGCCCTTAGGGCCAAGAGTTTGAAATGTTTTATATTTTAAAGTGAATTTATTTGCAGAAAAATCTCTTTGCTGTTCACCCTGTGCAGCCATAAAGTCTCCTCCTTATAAAGGGTGATTTGTTGTCTGACCCTTTGTCTGGGAGGTTGCTGCAGTTCAGAACAGCTGAAAAGAAACCCTTTTGTATCATAGCTAGTGGTTTATGTGCAATATTACACCTTCTTTTAATATTTAGAATTTACAAGCCCACCTTCTATTTTTGTACAGTAGTTTTTTTTAAATCTTGAATAAACATGTTTGGTTTTGCTAAATAAATTTTATGTAAAGATGTGGTAGTTTTGTCTCAACAACAAAGGTAACATTTAAGCTTTTTTTGCCCTTTAACTTTAATGAATCTGATACAGTGAGGTCGGTTTAACTCACTCTAATAAGCAAAGTTTTCATTAATGAGAGTGTTTGAATACTAAAATATGACATTTTCACTGGGGGGCTTTGAAAAGGGCAAGATATTAGTTATAAATCACCTTGTGTTATTCACCCTTCATCTTAAGGTCAGACACATGAAAATTAAATTACTTCACTGGTCAATGGTCCATAAAAATGGATTCAGATGTATTTTTTTACTTGGTTAAATAATTAGTTTTAAACCAAGTTACTGGACTAATTGGACCAACATTTCTACATCTTAGCCTTGGGAAGGTATTTACGCCTCTCTAGCCTTTTCACATTGCGGTTTTCTGTTGTAACTACAAACTTTAATAGATTTTATTGGGATTTTGTTCGACTCACACTTGTTTGTTTTTATTCATCTGGTGAGGGAGAAACTTTTAGCTCTGGTGCATGCAATAGAGTTTCACTGATTTGCTGTAATGTGCTAACTAATAAGTTATGAATATATTATTTTAAAAAGCCTTGATGTTTATCACAAGCCATGCAGGAGGGCACTGCTGGCATGTGGAGGAAGGTTCCATGTTTCCATGAGACCAAAGTTCATCCTTTTGGTCCAAATTCAAAACATAATCAGAGTTAAAAAAAACAGTAATAACCACTCTGAACAGGCCTTTTCTTTAAACTTTGATATTCTGCTAATTTCTAAGAAATGCAATTTCACAATTGTGGTGTTCCCATTGAATAAGAAACACAATTGTAATAGTTTGTTGATGCAATAAATAAAAAAAGCATACGGTGCCATCATCCTCCTATCACTTCCTGATGTCTCCTTTGTCGTTTCCATACTCAACAACTCGCATGGTACAAAAAAGTGTTTTCATTGCAGTTTTGCAAAATACATATGTTGAGAAACTTTTTACTGATAAACTTTTCTTCTTTTTTTCAAAATTGCTGTGTTTCCCTTAGGAAAATGTAAAACGGTGTTATACAGCCCTTATTGAACAGAAGCTGAGCAGAGACAGAAGCAGAAGGAATCAAACTCAGGACCGTATCGGGGCCTGCAGCCTCTGCTTACAGTTCGCCTGCTTCCCCGCAGAGTCATGTGACGCCTTGCTGCGCTATCTTCTCTCAGAATATCATCCACTGTGGCTGTAAAGACATGGAGGTCATATTTCGTATTGATTGGTCCAGAATTGACAGTCAGCTCCAGTCGACCGGCTCAGGCCATTTACCACGACACCTCTTCATTTTCCATCTCTCTACTCTGAACACAAGTTCCTCAAATCTACTCTCTGCATATCTCCAAGTCGTTTCTGCCGACTCTTGGCTCCTATTTGCTCTGTTTTCTATCTCTCTACTGGAGATATTCATCTGAGGGCAGCAGTTAGGCTCTTTTGATGTTCTTCTGCCTTGGTGTAGGCAGACCACCTCATTTAAAAAGTGCCAAAACATGAGATCGAATGTGAAAATCTGGAGGAAAGTGCAGTCAAATTGACCCCTCCCATCATTGCTGGACATTTTTAGGCTGAGCTGCAGATTGAAAGGGAGAGTGGAGACAGAAAGGGAAAGACCTGCTCTTAAACATGTAATGTGATCTGTTATTGATGTAGGACAGGTTTTATCAGGAGCTTCCCTCCACAGGAAGGGCGGAGGTCAGGGTCAGTTGTAGAGGAGACCCTCATCCTGTTGATGGATTGCCTTTTTAACCTTTTCCCCTTCGGATCGGGTCGTTTAAGCTATTAGAGCTCAACCCGATCCACCGTTCTGATGGCAGGCCAAAGAAAGAATTAGATTTTTTTTTCTGTTTGCGTCTTAAGAAAGGTCTATAGCAGATAAAAATGCACCAGGAATGATCTCAGTGTATAATGATGGATGATTTTTGTTACGAGTTAACTATTTATAGTACAAATATTTAAATACATTGTTTTCTATTGTTTCATTGACAATAATACAAAATATTCCATTTATTGTATTGCATTTAATCTGACTTTTTCGCCAGTAACAGTATTTCCACGAACCATAAAATTGCACATATCGAAAGTACAAAAATTAATTTGCTTAAGGAAACAGCAATTCTGAAAAAGTTGTGTTTTTCAATAAAAAGTCTTTGTGTTAGGATGAGGTGGCTTTTTGGCTGTATGGAAAAATGTTTTTTGCTTCACACAGCTGGATGTTACAACTAATGGAAACAACAAAGACGATGACAGGAAGTGGAGGATGATGGTTCGTTTTGTTTTTCTTCAGACAATGTACAGCTGGTCACAATTCCTAAAATGTTGTGCGTCATTCAAACATGTTGAATCTATTGTGTAAAATCATCAACTAAAATCTGCCCAAAATTCTGCATACTCCAGAGTAAGACGTCGCCGTCTCATCTGATGGCCGATAGATGATGAGCTCTAGCACCATGGCTGAATTATTGATATATTTCATAAAACCGTTTACTTATCAGGTGAACAAGCTTACTTTCATGTGATTTTAATTTATTTTTAGTGTTTTTTCAACAATAAATAATAGTCAACAAACATTTATACACATTTTTAATGTAATTGTAGCTCCTGATGACAACACATCCAGACTTCTCTACAGAAGTTGGATTTAGTGCTACACAAAAGTTTTCCTCTTTTCATTAGCTTCCTTCATCTTGTTATGATCTTGTGTTACTGAATAAACTTTACAATTGACCCGTAGATGGTGGCATCCATTATTACTTCAGTGAGCAGAACACTGTTGTGTGTCGTTCTTCTTTTAGCGTTCACTAATGTGTGAACGCTAAAGGCGATCAGATATTAGTCTCACTGTAGTTGGATTTAATTACTAATATGAATGACCACAAAAAGGAATCTCAGATTTAAGCAAAAAATCAGAATTGAGCATCAAAACCTGCTGTGGGAATATTGACTTATTGTTCCCTTTTGTCCTAAATCCTTAAAGAAAGCTTTGTAACCATTTTCAGATGGACAGATATATTTTTGATAACTTTGTTTTTTTGTTTTTTTAATATGAGGACACATTGTGTTGCTTTTTGGTGCCTTTCAGGCAACTTCATCTTGCCAGACAGGTTCTTTTTAATAGATGTCTTGATCTTGCAGGTTTGATTTGTAAAACTGAAACAAAACATTTTGTTTATACTGGTAATTAACAACTTCAAAGGGCAGTATTATATAATCGGCGAATCGCGGAAGTTCAATTAGCCCACTGACTAGTCCTTCAGAATAAGCAGCAGTGATGAGCAATCACCTGGTGGAACAACGTACCTGCTGCTCTCATTATAGATGCTACTTCTCAATGCAACACTGGTATAAATGTTAATAAAAGGTTAATAGAGGAGCAATAAGGTGATGACTTCCTGAAGGCAGAGTTTCAGAAGGAGGAGTTTTTAAAGAAACACAGGCCCAATTTCAATGGGTTAAATCAGGGAAAAAAATTTAAGGCATATTTGAAATATATAGCATTTTTATAACAACTGAAGTTAACATAGTTACTTAATTATTCTATAAAATAGCACTATGTGCCTGGGAAATGCATAAAACTGTGCCTTTAACAGAGGCAGTTACTTCTTGACAGCCTCAGGCAGCTCTTTGTGTTTACTCATGATTGAAGGACTTTAAGTCAGACAAAAAAGCAAAATCTGAAGATATCTGTAAGGAGGAAATACCTTTTATAGTAGTTGGTGGAAATATGTCCTTTGATCAAATAGCTTCTTTAGAAATCTGAAAAATATTGCCTTGTCATCCTTGAAACTTGCAGTTCTGTAAAGTTAAACAACCTTAAAATGCCAACTCATCTTTAGAGTATAAGGGAATCAACCCGGCCTTGATGTGGATCAAGTCCCAGTCAGTTTATAGCTTCCACAAAAGGTGTCATCTGTGAGTTAAATCTCCCACTTACCTCTTCACACGCAAGAAATGCAGACAGTGCTGCCAAATGACCTTTTTTTTTTCTTTTATCTGTCATGAGAAGAAAAAGCGGGCTCATCCTGGTTTGTGGCAGAAAGCTAGGTGCCGCTGACATCTGCTTGAAATCGAAGCCCAACAAGCGTCTCTCTGCTTTCTTCTTTGTTGGAGCTGTAAAAGCCCGCAGACATACGAGCGAGGCAAAGCCGAGACAAGATTTGAACTCCCAAGTCAAATTACAAAAAAAGCAGCTGACATTAATATCACAGAGGAGTTGGCGGTTCCGGAGAAGATGCAAGGCGACGGCGGAGATGGGGCCTACGTTACCCATCAGTCAGCTTTCTCTCTCTGTCGGCCATGTCGGTTCTTCACTTCTACTTTTCGCTTGGAATAAAACAGAAATCTTGATGGGATTTCCTTCTTCCATTAGTCAAATGTTTTGACATTTTGAGGCCCCCATTTTTGACTTAGATGGCTTCAAATTCTCATCGGCACTGAACTTGTTAGATAAAATTAAAAAAAATTTGCATATGCACATTTGTCATCTTTTCATAAATTGTGGTGATTGATCGACAGGTGCCCGTTTAGACAGTTAATCGCTTTATGCAGACAAATTATCTCTGTGTCAAATGAGCTCCCAGGACACATGGGCTTATTATGAGGGTGTCAGCTTCACTTAAGATCTCTGGATGATTAACATTAGCTGACTGTCAGCAGCAGCCGCTGAAGGATAACTAAGAAGATTACTTTAAATAGACAAGAAGTGCATCCATACAGCAACAGTCAGATTTGCTAACTCTGCTGCAGAATCTAAAATGGGTCAGAGTTTTGCCTGACCTCGTCTTCATGGACTTGATGCTATGAGACGTTTCTTCCTGCTCATAAGCTTGCGGTGTTTGTAGGGGTGTGACATTTATATTTCTCTGTGTGCTAAACAGTGCTGGTGCAAAAGATAACACACACAATATTATTTATTTCACTTTTAAGGTCGTTAGCATGAAACACCTTCAGGTGTGACATAAATAATGATAAATAATGTAGCTTCAAACTTGTTACCACATTTGGGAAAAGCATAAACATTATGTGTTCTTCAAGTTATCTTATATAGATTTGAAATTTAGAGTGTGACATGTGGAGGGAGATGAGCGGGGGCTGTGGTCAGTACAGAAACAGTTTTAGGCAAAACATTGCAGAACAAAACAAATCGACACAAAAATATCAAGATTATGAAAATAGAACCCCTAATAACATATTTAGAGAGTTTATCAGCAAAAAATAAGTCTATTCAGGGGTTAGTTGGACTTTTATTTTATACTAAGTCGTTCTGGAATTCTGGGGAAAAGGGTTCTTAAGTAGTCTCTTGAAGTCAAGAAAAACTAAAATACAAAGATAGCATTTTCCAGTTATGAATAAGTGGAAAAAGATGAAATCCTGCAAGTTATGTTGGAACAGAAAGACTTTGCCAGACCTCTTTTTTTCATATTTTAGATGATAAAAGTCAGATTTTTAAGATCTAACCACATTTTTCCATGATGTAGAAGGTTCTGTTTGGTAGAAAGATTCTGTTTACAGTTGATCAGTTTAAAGACTCGATTAAAATTTACCTGAAAAAGATCCAGGGTGCGTCAAAAGTTCACAATAGCTGTGTTGCAACAAGAAGGTCCTGGGTTTGAATCCCGGCCTTGGAACTTTCCTATTCAACGTCCCAACCTTCACGAGAATCCCTCAACATCAATAGTCAATAGTGTTAATCTGAAGACTAATGGCAAAGACATACCATTTGTGTCCAACTCTTTACGCTTTGATCCAGTTTCTTCCTGACATACAGGCTCTGACTCGAGGGTCCCTCTACAGGCAACGAGACTCATGAATTGGAGTATTTAGAGTTTGGCAGTAGCTGCTCAAACAAGATTGCCATTTCACTCTTTCATTATTTTCTATATTTCTGTGCTTCTACCATGTAAGTACACTGCTATTTTCACAAATAATAAACTTTAATTTATAGATTGTGTTCTACAACTACTTTGTAGTTTAGACAAACTGTACCTTGGTCGGCAGTAGGAAGCCCAGCTGCGAGGAATGGCGAGCGGTCTGCGAGAAATGGCGAGCGGTCTGCGAGGCCCCGTTGGCTTTAACGTGTCCTAATAGCTGCATACATCATCCAACCTGATTTCCTGTTGGCTCAGATGCCGAATCGAGTATAACGTGTAATATAATGGGATTGTCGTCATGCAAAAAACCCTAGCCACTTCATGTTAACTTCTTTTATGTTGAAATAGGACAAGCACCCTCTGAATATTGCATATCCTGCTATTTTCAGAGCTAATTCTCCATGTGATTGGGACACTGAAGGAAAGCAGTGATTTATCAAAAGTGGCCTGTGTGTTCTGCTTCATCAGTGTGATGTGACAGCCTGCAGCAGCACAGGCCCACTTGTCAAATAACATCGGAGAAAAGTCCTCTCTTCCACCTCCTCTTTGCGTCGCGTTCTCTCCACCGCAGCATAGGTGGGTTTTTCTTCTTCTCCATGAAGTGATCTCTACTAATCACAAGGTGAGAGACGACTCCAAGGTCCTCAGGTCGGCTGAAAGCAGTGTGCTCTTACAAGATTAGGCCGAGCGTTACTGAGAAGGAAGAAGCACTTGGATATAAGTGAAGCGGCGAGTAGGAGGAATCTGTAGTGCCTTGGAAGGCTCTGGTGAGACAATTACCGCTGGGTGCCAAGGCCAATTTCAGTCCCCTTTCAGAAGTGCACGCAGGAAAATGAGGAGGGATAAACAGATATGTGGCATATTTGAAAGTGAAGTGTTCATCTTTTGCTGGTGGATTTTCAAAGCATAAATAAAGGTTAAATGATAGATTTTTGAAATCATCTACCATTGCTTTGTAGGTATTCAGAAAAGGACATTCTCTTGCTCTGAAGTGTTAGATATGGTTTTATTTTTACATTAAAATTGCAATTTCTCACTTGAAAAGCCAGATATTTGAACAAGTAATTACATAAAAGAAAATAAATACCTGGACAACAATACCACTTCAGATATTTTAAAAGGCCAACAACTTGTTCTGCTTTAATGTGTTGTAATTATTTGTTCATTTTTGGTAGATTTAATTGGCATGTTTTCATTTGGTCTTGATGGTAAATCTTATGTGGATATAATTAACATTACCTTTGACCATAAGTTAATGTTTTTTGGTGTCTGGAAAACGAGTCATTTCAAAATACAATAATACAACCATACATCTTTGAAAAGCATAAGTGGAGCCTCCTGCACAACCAAGAAGAATGCAGCAAGTGGTTTCTAGATGGTAATTCAACAACACATTTCTTGCCTTTACCAGCAGCCATTGTACAGCGCATATAGTGGTAACAGATTGGGTTTTGCTGGGGTTGCTAGATAACAAGCTGTGCCTGCTGATTTGTGACTGAACAAACAAGAAGTTTTGAAACGGCTCATTTTCCACACACCAAAAAACATTAACATATTACAAAAAATGAATAAGTTATTTTTTTTACTTTGACTGTTTTAGAATCAGTTCAGACGCAAATGGAAGTACATAATAGATCTCCTTTAAATACCTCAGCTTATTTAAAATAAGAGTTTAGAAGGGCTTCTTACTTCTAGCGGGACCCTGCAAACCAGAGAAAGCCCTGAGGTTTGCATTTATTTCCACATTAGAAAGAAGTCTATATCTGATCCTGTGTGTTTCCATGTTTCCAGGCCGTTGCAAGAAACAAGCTGTTGCTCACCGGCTGTTGTCTGAACAGGGGACTTCAGGCAGGTGTGGACTCTGACATTTAGACCTCATTGTTCTGGCGCTGGTGATCCCACCATTGTGAGCGATTAGCAGTGTCCCGGTCCCTCTGCTCAGGAAGGGGAGAATGGATGGAGTGTGGTGGGAATGGTGCCACAGATGAACAAGGACAATGCGGCGTCACTAACTACGCTGTCTAATTTGATTAAGCTGACGCGTTGGTGCCTCAGTGACTCTGGGTGTTCGCTGGGCTGCAGCTGACAGACAGCAGCGGTCAGTTTGGCGGGGCAGTCGGCTCTCTGGGTGAAACATTTTGAATCTTACTTTGTAATAAACTCTTCTTTTTGGAAGAAAGAGAAGTTAGGCTGGGAACCTGATTCCCTGTTTTTTGATTAAACTAGAGGTGGGCCAAAACTGTGAGCTCGAAAGTAATGGAGATGGAGGGCTGCAAATTTACAGTGTTTTAAACCAAATAATTTTATTGAGATTGTTCACTTTGAAAATACAAAATGTCCTGGTCTGAACAAGCTTCTTTCACAATTACTACATGACTGTAACATAAAACTATAAGACCGTTTTGTATCTACAACTAATCCAAGCTGGAGAAATGAAAAACTAAATAAACTGAATAAACCAAAAACAAAAAAATTATTTTGAGGATAAAAGTCAAACATATTTTACTTTTGAAACTCAAAAATTTTCAAGATTTTTCTAGAAAATTTCTAAAATTTACTCCTTCTTTTCTATCTACAATGGCCTTTCTATCTACAATGTACTTATGTGTGACTATCACACATAAGTACAAATTTTATTCACTGTTTTTTATTATTATCTGCATCAACCTCCAACGTTGTGTTGGAAAATCAAATTTGTTCTGAGGGCTGCACACAATCATTCTAAGGACCACAAACGGCCCCCGGGCCGCACTTTGGACACCTGTTAATTAAACAATAAAAAAAAATGATTTAAATAAAATAATACCTTGTATAAATATTCACGCGGTTTTCAGAGATTGTCCTACTGCGCTCTGATGAACAGTGAACAATGACAACAGAACGGAGGGGAATAAGTAGCAGCAGAAGAAGTGAATATTGACTAAAGCTGCCCGGAGCTGATAGAGGGAGTGAGTGGGAGTTATTTGTCTAAGTTAATCCAGGATGATCTGTTGCTCTGAGCAGACACAGAGAAGTCAGATGTTGTGTTTACAGGTCAGCATCTCTGATTTAAAGCCTACTGCTCTTGGTTTCTCTGGGCGTTAGCTAATGCCCTGATGATATTGAATACAGTGTTTTGCACCTGAGCCCACACTTGTAATTCAGCAGTGAATGAGACACAGTGATAAATTATTTAAGGATCTGTTTTTTTCTCTCTGTCCATGTAAATGAAGGAGTTGGACTGTGTAATATTGTATGAATGCTTTTAATGATCACTTAAAATTAAGGAAGGTTTGCCAAATAACTAAAGGTTGTATTATGTTTAATAATAATGTTTAATGTTAAAGTTGGACGTCTCTCTGGGTGGCTCTGCCCTTTGACTTTTGTGCATGATTTAGTTCTGTTGGAATCTGATGACGTTTTCACACCTTTGGTTTGTTTTCTGTGATCTGAATTAATTGATGAATTAAACTTGTAAGGTTTTCTGATAGTTTGGTAGTTTGATGAGCGGCCATTTTCTTAAAAACATCAATCAATTGCTCACATTTTATTTGCATAACACCTTTCAGCAACAAGGCATTTCAAAGTACTTTACATCATAAAAACACAAAAATATAAAGCCATAGAACACAGTCAACATTACATTTTCAAAATCTTGAGTTGTCTCTTGCATCAAGAGAATCAATTGTCTTTCCACAATATGTAGGGCAAAATTTTACATAAAAAAACAACATATTCAAACGTTTTTTAATATAAAACCATCAGCTGTGTTAAGTACTAAAAAGCTGTGTTATCAGCTGTGTTAAGTAAAAAATTAAATTAATATATTCGAAACAGCGGGTTTCTGGTTACCTTTTCACCTAAAATTATTTAAGAAGTGTCATTTTTATGAAAATGTCTTGAAAATTGCAACGATGTTTATCAAACTGATGAATAGATCAGGATATTTTAAATCCACAGAATCTCTGATTGTAAAAGGTTACAGAAAGGGGAATAACTATGTAGAAAAGGACAAAACTTCATTTAAAATTAAACAGTGAACTTAAAGGCAATATCGATGTATCCTTATAAACTCATTTATAAATCAGTTAACTTTATGTTAGCTTTATTTTATTGTACTTTTCAAACAAAAACACTTCCAAGGGGCTTAAAAGATAAGAAGAGAACAAGGTGGAGATAAAAGAAAAAAACAGAAAAAGAACTAAAAGCCTTTCTTCAATCAATAGAAGATAAAATGGTTACAAATGCAAAAAAAAAAGACTTATCAAAGAGACACCTTTAAAGGTAATATTTTGTGAAAGAGAATCCCAAGATCTGCTGAGTTTTTTTTTACCTGCAGCGATTCTTTTAGCACTTCAAGCTTCTACAAATTCAAGAAGCCGCAAGTTTCTTAAATTTGAGTTCTTAGGCGGTGAAGGGGCCCATATGATAAGAAATGGCAAATTCATTTAAAATTCCCTCAATGTGATGAGAACGATTGTAAAATCTGTTCTAAATGCAACAAGAGTGAAACACAGGAGAAGTGAGAGCTCTTCTGACACTCTGAGGTTGGGATTGAGATAGATTGATGTTTCTACAAAAAAAAAAAAAATTAAAAATGACTTTCCACTAGTTGGTGAATGCAGTCAGGAAATAGCATTTGTTTTCAAGACAATTTCAAACAAAGCAAATGCTGTAACTATATTGAAAAAGTACCTCTTCCTTTGGAAACAGTGGACAGAAATATGGATCACTACCAGAGTGATACAACATTAAGAGTTATACCTTAATAGTATATATATGATTATGTGGTTCAGTGATGCAAAATGTCTTTAAATGCATGTACTCACAGACTGCATCAATATTAAGAAAATGTTGACCACTGAGTAAAAGGTCAAGCTTTTGCTAGAAGGTGTAATTAAATTTCATAAACAGCAGGGACCATTTGGAGGTTTGGAAGAGCAGGAAATGAGTCTCTGCTTCATTTCTTCTTCATCTTAACGCAAAAGCAGCAAGAAGATTCGAAAGGCAGAAGTGCTGATTTGTGCTGTGCCTGGACATGTGAGAACAACTGAAACCAGTTTCTCACAACATGCTAATCGACTGGGCAGGTTCTCCACACTTAGAGTGTGGAGAACTTCATCAAAACAACCGGGGAAGGAAAAATGAAGAGCTTGTGATGCTCTAACTTTTTTGTCTTATTTTTGTTTTTATTGGTAAAGAAATGTTTATATTTCACAAATAGTACGAGCTTGACGGAGAAAAAGGGCAAAACAAGGAGACAAAGACATTTTTATGCTTTGTTTCGTGAGTTTCTAGCATGAAACACCCAGGAGACAGACAGGCTTTGAGAACCAGTTTGGAGAAGAAAATATGTAAACAATGTCAGATTTTATATTCATCTCAGGATCTTATTCTGTGAATTTTAAACCCATTAAAGTCCTATGCAAGAAACAATAGTTGGAAATGCAGCATTTTAAGAAGTGTTTAACAAATAAAAATAAAATATTGAAATATCACATTTCTTTCTTTCTTTAATCTCAATTCATACATGAAGGATTTATGTTCAGGTATTTATTGTCTCTATCTTCATGTGAAGGATACGGATTAAAGAACAACTGAGGCACCAACTCATGTGGTGCATCTCAGTATTTGTACTTTTCCTTGATTTACTTAAATAAAAAAAAACTTTGCTTCTTAGATGCCAAGATCTTCCACCGCAGGTTTAAAGACAAGTGTAGGGATTTGGGTTTCTGTGTGTTTTTGGTTTCTGTGTTCGGTGGGGTCTCTGTGTTGTCCCGTCTGCCCCTTAATTAGTTACACCTGTTCCTTGTTTCCCCTGATTGTCTCCACTGTGTATTTAAACCCACCTGTGTTCCTTGTTCTTTGTCGGATCTTCCTGTCAAGTCTGTTGTCAGCTGTCTGTTGTGCTACCAGTTATGAGCTCTTAGCCTTCCGCTCATTCTGTGCTGCCTGGACTTTGGATTTTTGTATTATGACATTTTCATTAAATTCATAATTTCTTCAATTTTACCTGGGTCCATCGCAGGTTCCTCACCATCTCTACCGCAAATCATAACAAGTATAGGGTTCAAAAGCCTTTTTTTAAGTATGGCTTGATGAAAGAGGAAGGGGTCTCTGAAATGCATGCATCAAAAATGAAAGCATAATTCCAATACAACCTTGAAGATTCACTTTGTGCAACCACCAAAGCTAATGTGAAAGCTGTTATGGTAAAAAAAACTTGCAGTAGAAAAGTTGTGAATCACAAAAAAATCCAAATATTTAAAATCCCCTTTTTAATAATTCAAAAACCAAATATAGGAATACTCACAGTGGAAACTGTCTTAGCGCTACCGCTGAAGCTAACTTTCATGATTTTCTTCAGCACCACTCTTGGGGGTTCAGCCAATCAGCTGCAAGGAAAACCAATAACACTCCTGGATTGACCAGCCAATAGCGTATCAAGTAGAATTTTGACTTAGTATTTTAACTTCTCAAACTTATTCTGTTCAATATTAATATCCACATATGGCTGAATTTTCTGCTCTCCACAGAAAAATCAGCAAAAGCTGAACTTTGATCTTAACTTTGAAGACGAAGTAAAGACACCAAAACGTTCCTGCCAAGTGGTATAAAATAACTCTGGGTAGCATGCAATATGGGAGCAAACATACATCTTCAAAAGCTGTATTGTTTTTAACAGAAAAACAATTCCCTCAACTCAATATACCTTTAAGCTCGGTGTAAACACAGGTGAAGAATAAATCACATGCATATTTTCTGTCAGTCATAATATCTCATATTTTCCAGATCATCACCAGCAGAAATGGTTCAGGGCCGTTATTTTCTGAGTGATATCGCCAGCCCAATGTCGCCGTTAGCTCAGTGTTGGGATTAGATTTTTATCTTGTGTGATCTATTTACACCTTAAACTTAAGATCTCATCAGTATTCAGATGCTGTCTTTCAACCCATGTCTGACGGTTTCTTTATTTGCATAAACACTGGATATTAAATCCTATCTTGTCTTGCTTGTGTTCGCAATTTTCTCGAGCCCTAATAGAAACAGAAATATATTATTAGAAAGTGGTTGCTCTGTTTATCACGATGGAGGGATTGATGTATGGACATAGATGGATAGTTCAGTAATCCCATGGGAAATTTAACACTTGGTCACAAACATGTAATTAAACTTAGATTTACAGCTTTTTGCTATGATTGCAGTTCTTTAATAAATTACATTATCGTAACGTTCACTGCGAGTTAATGTTCAGAGGCGACTTTCTTGCCTCTTGATATTTTTGCTAATATGGCTGAACATCTGGTGATCCTCTAAAACTGTACAGCGTGATGACTTGCAGGGTTTTCAGGTCATTCAGGTATGATTTGCTTACAGAATATTGATTGATTGATTGAACTGAGGTAGAAGAAGCATCAGTGGAAGTCTGATTGAATTGGGAGTGATGTTAGTCTAGACTGCGATCTGAACAGACGCCCTGCTGCTTCCTGTTCAAAGCTGTCTGATAGACAAACCTCGTCTGCATTCTGTCTGCTTATCGCTGAAAAAACACTCATGATAAAAACCAAGACTACTCATGATAACTATAATGATTTAATAAAGATACTCAATTATCCCCATGTCGTCTAATTCCAGGATTTAAAAAGATATGATCAACCAGTAGCAATATCAGCATTATTTCATAGGACGCAAGCAGTGGAGCTCACGTGCTCTGAGATGAATATTTAGAGGTTACTTTTTTGCTGAAATCATTGTTCCATAAATGTTTAATGCTGGAGATGGAGGTAGCGTGAGGATTTTCTAAAAGCAAATGATGTTTTTCATTAGCATGAGAACAGGACAGAGGATTGAGAAAACTGGTATCTTTTTTAACTATTTAAATACTATTTAAGTGACATGGTTCCTCATATGCAGCCAAAATTGGTTATAAAAATAGAAATAAGTAAATGAATTAATCAAGTAAGTAGTGTGGTGAAGATTGCAAATAAAAAAATAAGAACGTACACAACTTGTCATTTTCAACAGTATTAATTTAACAACACTATTGCTTAATTTTCCATTTTGTTTACAATCTTTTTTGTATTTTATAAGGTTTTCTTCTATTTTCTCTTGTGTAGTTATTTAATACTTTTTGGATTTCTATTTGTGTTTCAACTGCTTCTAAAGACAACCCAAGCTCTTGAAAAAACAAACACCGAGCCGTTTTTTGACAATAAGTCAATGTTTGTTGTATGTTGGTGTTTTGAGAATGAGCCAGTTCAAAAAGCTCCCAATTTTTGAGTCACAATGGACAGGCAGTGCACTGTTACCTAGCAACCAAAGCGGAGTTCCAGTAAGTTTGGTCAGCTGGTTTTGCCTATGGGACACACTGTACAATGGCTGCTGAGAAGATAAGTGTTTTGTTGTTGACTTACCATCTGGAAACCACTTACTGCATTGTTGTATTTTGTGCAGGAGGCTCCACTTCTGTTTTTCAAAGATGTACGGTTGTATAATTGTGCAACTGCGAGAGTAAAGATTAAATTGGGGAGACGTTGCCAGCAGCAGTTTAGTTGGATTTAAAGTGAGAAGAGGCTCTAAAAGAGCTCATTCTGGTTGAACAGAGCAGCCTAACATCTCATTATCTAAGAATGATAATGAACACTTTTTGTAATGTTCATTACAAAAAGTGTCATGAACATGTTTTGTGTAGCCCACAGAACTATCCCAGCCTGTTCAAGGAAGCATAATAGGTGACCTTTAACGTAATAAAAAACAGCTCCGTGTGCACTCTGCCACTGATTTATTTCACAATATTAGAAAGGCCTGAGCTGCACATTTGGAAATATATTTCTGGTGCTGACTGCTTGAGTTTTTATCATATTCCTGATTATACAGCTCAGGAAGTCAGAGACCGAAAGGCAGAGCAAAAGGCAAATTCAGGGCCACCCGTGCTAATTCCCTGCCCTATGGATTTGCCCCACAGATTCACCTCTTAGCTAAAGGTCACCAGCTGGAACAGTGTCTCAGTCGGCTCGGGGGGAATGCACATGTGCTCTGCTGATGTGTTTGAAGCTCCGGGAGGGCACAGATAGGATGAGGGGAGGTCCCCACAGACAACAGGGAAAACTCCTGACCCACTGTCTTGACAGGCAGCTTTGGTTTCTTGTGAAGTCCCTGTGCAAACCTGCAGGCAGAGGACCAGGAATCATATTATATATTTTGAGACAGACATACATAAACAGAATTTAATATCTTTTTAACCTTGTCAATTTGATGCGTCTTGAAATATTTTGTATCAGGCATATTTTTCTTCCTACTGACAACCTTCTTACTTGTTCAGTGGGAAACATGTGACTTGTCCGTGGGTGGCAAATAAGGCTACAACCTACAAATACTTTAGTAACCAATTATTCTATTGATTATTCTGGCAATTAATTGGATATAAAAAAAAAATTATATTCTGCAGATTTATCATTTTAAACCACCATAAACCTTTGTAAAAACAATAAAAGCAGTGCTAAACCACTTTAAAAAACTGATTTTTTTAACTTAATCACTGAAATCCCCATTGGAAAGCACCCTTTTGTTCATATTCAGATTATCTTTTATGTGCGACAGAAAAAGTGGTAAACTGATTCTCACTGCACTGTAAGAGGTCCGACAGACACCAGGCGAGTGAATATGAACTAGTCTCGCTTGTTTATTACACGCTTCCAAGCAAACTTTTTTTCATTTACCACATGTCTGACTGCAAATAGCTTCTGATTTGACATAAATGACAAACTACATGATGGATCAGAGAGCGGAAAGCGAGTTTTTCTCTGGTTACTTTAATGTTTCCACTGAGTGCAGCAGGTGCCAGAGCTTGAATGCGGCAGCACTATTTTCTAGCTGTTTATTTTTCATTATTAGCAAAACAAAGCTGTGTTTTTGTAGGATCTGTAGCTGGGAGGGTGATAGCAAACAAAAGAGAAACTGTCTAGAAAAACTGGAGAATTTAAAGTATCCTGAATGAGTCTTTTTGGGCCCAATTCAGGTGCTTGGAGAGAAATGTTCAGGATATTTTTACTTATATATCCTGGGTGATGATCGCGTGTCCACCCCATGAATCTTTTGTCTAAGTTGTGTCACGTTCCGCATTCAAACATTAGAAGAATCGGTGTGCATTTGACTCAGTATGGCGGCCAACTCCTGATCCATGCCTTGGTTTTCTGTCATCATGATGGCTGCTGCGCTCTTCGTTCACAGTCAAGCCCCCCAGCAGATGGTGCAGAACGCAATGGCACGTCTGGTGTTTCATCAACCAAAAAGGACACATCACCTCATTATTCACTGACCTCCACTGGCTGCCAAATGTAATTTAATTCACTAACACCCTCCCATACTACAGGGTACACAGTATTGCAATGAGACAGTTAACCCTTGAACTTTTCCATATTTTGTCACGTCACAACCACAAATGTGTGTGCAATTTCTCTGAATTTAATGTGATAGACTAAGACAAAGTAGTGCAGGATTGTGAAAATAAAGGAACATGGTGCATGGGTTTCTGGGCAAGTCAGTCCCAGATGTATGCTGACTTTTACCAGTTTTGATCAAATAGTGACGGATAATTTTGTTTATTCATGTTTTTCTACATATTTCAAGCTCCATCAGATTGGATGGAGAGCATTTAGTAGCATTGAAAATACATACAGACTTTGACTGAGCCATTATGGACCTGTAATTTAGACCATTTCCTTGTAGATCTCTACTAAGCTAGGGATTAGCTAACTAGCGATTATGAACTAGTTTCTAACTAGCTCATATTAATATACTATATTGGCTAATGACCTTTTGTTAGTAAAGTATACCAACAGGCATCTTGTTTCTGGTGTCAGTGCAGGATTCACTAAGTCATCTGGAGGAGTGATCTGGTACCATTTTAGTCACTTTAAAAGCAAACTAGAGACAACTTGTCAGTGGAAACAAAGAAACTGACAGATTGAGTCTAGAATAGAAGGAACAAAGAAGTGCAGTGTAGCACGGGGGGTTATTTTGACCCAGTTGGATGTTACTGTTCAGAGACTGGAGGGGAATGAAAGAATGTTACATGGTTACAAATACAAATGGAGGCGGCTTTGTATTAAAAACGTGTATTGCTGATGATACACACACTGTCATATCCAGTGGAGGGATCATTTCTGCTAATGTGGTAATCGTGCAGGTGATTTTTCCGTTAGTGCCTTTGGTAACTTTGAAAACATTTAGCGCACACAGCTTCCCCTAAAAGTATTTTTGTGCATTAAATTAGTTGTCTGCTTCATAAACTTTCAGTTTAATAACGTTTGACATCTGTTTTGAAATTTCGGTTATTGACTTAAGAATTCTTCATGTAGTTGGATGATTATATTCACCCCCTTATTTTGAAGGGGGTGAAAACAGATTACACAGAAGTTTAATTTCCTCTCCACATATGCTGTCTCAAATTCCATTTTTTCTGTACCCAGAATGCATCACTAAACATTTTTATGACCAACATCCTACTGTGGTCAATTAAGCAAAATCAGCATCAGAGTTAGCAAGACTCAACAACTGAATAGCTGGAACGTTGAGTTCCAGAGAACCACTTCCTGAAGCTCTATCTGTAAAGGCAGGAGTGAATTGACACGTTTGAGCCTGGTGATGAACTATGTAGTAGCACATGGTTTGTCATGAACATACAGTATGTAATATATCAATGTAGTTGAAGATAGCACTTTAGCACTGGCTTCTGCTAAATGCAAAGTTATTGTAGCTATTTAGCCTTAGTGGAATTAATGTTTATGATTTCGTCAGCCTAATAGCATTATTGCCTAAGTTGTAACTTAGGCAATTATGCTGTTGATTTGTGATTCAGTTAGCAGAACTGCCTTTTAGACACTGGTTCCCACCACTGGTTATATCTATTTAAATGAATAAAACTGTACATTGAGTGTAAATATAGAAACTTAGATGGTTCAAGAACCCTAACTAGAGATTAGCTGGTTTCTAATCCCTAGTCAGAACGAAGGATTAGTTAGAAACTAGCTCATATCTAGTTATCAAAAAAGAAAGTTGATCTTTGCAGAAGAGACACTACATGAATCTAGGTTCCTTGTCTATTAAACTACAGTAGATTTCCATGTTCCTTTTCTATCCTAGTGAGAAGATCTATCTATGGATTTACATCTTTTATCTTTATTCTAGCAGCAGACAAATACAACCCATATCAAACCTTTTCATGGCAGTCTAACTGGTCCAAATCCAATCAACACCCCAAAATATGTATCTGATGGTCTTCAAACCTTCTGCTGTCACAATCATGTTGCATTTTACCTGACTCTTCTCCACCAGAAGAAGTCAGAAACAGTAAACAATGGCTAAAACTTATAATTATAAGTGATAAAAGAAGTCTGTCAGTGAAGTACATCACATCACAATCCCACCACTTATTCTGACTCCACATCCAAACAGATTTCTCCACAGAAGTTACAGACAGTTCTCTATAAAAAGCCATTGCTTCTAGTTGTGCTTTCTTTTTCTTAGCTTTCTTTGTTTTATGATATTGCTTCCCTCTTAAACCGCAGTATCCTCCATTTCTTCAATAGACAGAGTGATGCTGTGTGACGTTTACATTCTTCTTTGGCACATGCAGGTTGCATAAACTGCTCATGCAGAAGTCTGAATAGTTTGAACGGCCACCAAAAAACAAACCAGATTTCAGCAAAAAATTGGAATTCAGCATTACGACCGTCTGAATGAACATAACCTTAGTCACAATGATAAATCATTGAAATTTTTCCCAATTAAGTGGTTTTAATAAGTTGACATTCCAGCCTGACTTGGTTCTCCATTCCCCATTGCAAAGTTCTATAGAAACACTTCAAACATCTTTAGCATTCGAGAATGTTGATATTTGCTGTAATGCATCCTCATTAGGTTATATATATGCCCGGTTGTGGCATTATTCACGAATAATTTGCGTTTTCACATTTGGTAGTCCAATAGACTTGGTTTGATTGGGGACAAAAATTGCAGCATTCGTTACATTTTCAGTTGGTGTGGTTTGCATCTGAACCTTTGAAAAAGCTGTTCCCCTCCTCGCCCCGGGTGGCACCAAGAGGTGTCAAATCCACTGGATGTTCACATGTACATTCAAATTGCTCCAGAGTTCAACTCAACTGAACCAAGATCCAGAGTCTGATTGTGAATTCACACGTCCCCAAGCGAACAAACCGAGCTCAAACGAATTAGAGCTGGATGAAAGCGGACTAAACTCGGCTGGTCTGAATGTATCATAAATCTGTTTTGTTTACTTGTTTGAGGTATTTCAGGACAGGAACATCTCTTGATTTTCTACATCCCAAACTAAAGTTGAGTTTAATGAGCAGCCATAGCAAGAACTACAGTATAACGGAAAAAAAAATTACTCACCCATTCTAATTATTGATTTCAGGTTTTCCAACCTGTGGCAGCTTTAAAACAACCTTAATATGTTTGACGTTTGCATTAATATTCATGCACAACACTGAGGGACCTGAAGACGTCACTGTGAATAATTTGTGATCTGAAGCTTCTGAAAACCTGCAGATAAGCTGCAACAATCATGAGTGAGTGAATCCACAGAGGAGCTGTAAAAAAGCTCAGCAGCGTATATTTACACTATACACAGCTACTTTCATACCATAAAGATCATCAGGACTTCATTACCCAGCTGTCACTCTGCTCAGACAGCCGGCCGTAGATTCACAACACTCCCATATTAACTCCTGCTGCACAGTTCAGACTCAGCCTTGGTTGTTAGTGTGATGAATTTGACTTTCTGGACGTATTAGCAGTGGATCAGTCCAAGATGAGACTTTTCATTACAAAACTGACAGAAGAGAGTTGGTCGGTACCAGATCCTGCAAATGTTCATCATATAGCTATCAGCCTATCATGTCTGTGGTCCATCGCTTCTGAGGAAGGATGTAGAAATGGAGGGAGAGAGAGAGAAAGGGGAGATACATCCAGAGGGTGGTGAAATGAAGGTGAGTGATTTGAATGGAAAGGAGGGGATGGGGAGAGGGAGAGGTATTAGGGGAGATAAGGGAATGGCAACGAGTGCATGACTGATGAAGATGGGAATGAACAGAGAAGGAGAAAAACTGCCCAAGAAAGAAAGAAGGGGGGGTTGAGATGGAAGGTAGGCTGAGAAAATGAGATTGAAGACAAAACACAAAGAAGTAGTGAGAATGACATCAATGAGTTATGATAACCCAGAGCGAATTCAATAAATAAACATGTCAGTATAATCAGACCGCTTTAAACGGGATGTCAAAACACCCCTGGAGTTACACTGCTCCTGATTACTCTGTGAACCGCATCACCACAGCGTCAATACCACACTCCCGGTTGTAGCATTAAAATAGAAGACGTTCCTTTATTATAGTTGTAAATCAAAATGGAAATGGGAAGTGGAAGTGAGGAATATTCTCATGCTGTTAAATCGGTGGCTTTGCTGACAACAGACGGGGGAGAAAAGTAGAAACTCCCCCCGGGAAGTAATTAGTATGGACAGTTTTTAGTGTTGACACCGCTGGCTTGGCTTTCAGATCTCTCATTTGCTTTCTCCTGCTGTCTTGGGAAAACATTTCAGTGCCAATTTCAGCATTTTTTTCCACCCTTTTTCCCCCAAATTGAAATGTCTGTTGTTTGCTTCAGAGGTTTCATGCACAGAAAACTTTCGAGAGCCTCAGAAAAATCATTACCGACCAGGAATTAAAATGAAGAAACCAGACTCTGGTTTGCTGTGGTTTCTAAACATGATGAATGGGTTGTTTTTGAGTTTCTCGTTTCTCGCAGTATCTCTTATTCCAGTTACTGGCACTGGAAATTCTCCAAATACTTTTTTCTTTTCATTTTCATGTTTATTAATGGAATTGCTGAATTGCGTGTTGGAATATTTGTGAAGGATGTGATAATGTCTGTACTTATGTCTGTAATTGTTGCTCCTTCAGTGATGTGAAGCCATTACTGCAGATCATGCATCATCATCTTGTCATGTATTCTGGGGCACTGAAAACAATGTTTATGTTGGTCTAAATAAGAAAAGGATGGAAACTGTGTGAAACATTTTCTATTATGAATAATGCATGTTTATTTGGTTCAAGGTTGTGGAATTTGGTGTTCTGCTGGGTCAAGATAGATCCCTTTTTGTCTCAACATCTCCAACTACTTGTGTTTGTTTGTTTGTTTTTTATTGTTTTTTTAGACATCAACTGACCATGTGGAAGTTACATTTCTGTGTTTTATAAGTACTATTAGAAACTATCTGCTTTTTCAAGCATCCATCATACCTGGGTGAGTGTAGCTTGAGATTAATTATTGTTATTTTTTTGGATTGTTGCTGAAATATTTGCATGGCATGATGTCTACATGGTTAATAACTGTGCAATAGTGTCATTTGTGCAGTAAGGAATGTTTTATTAATCCTGATTATTGTGTCTTTCTACACCACAGAAGAGGAAAGCCGATGCATTTTAGTCTTAATGCATCTTGATGCTCAGTTAAATTTTTTAACTCAAATCCAATTATTTTTCATGGTTATTCATACTCCTTGTTCTGCCCATGGCTGCAAATTGGAAAAAAGAGGTCTGTATTTTATTTTGAAGGGGAATTTAGGTAGCAGTGCATTGTGGGTAGCAGAGGCAGCGGCAGTAAAGAGCACATGTATGCATAGAGAAAGCCTGCCTCCCCTTACGAACTTCGCCTCTTGTGTCCTCAACTTTTTCTTACACCTCCGAAAGCAATAGCTGTAAGTTCAATTTGTGTTCTGTTTGGTGTTATATGTTTTATTATAGCTTATTTAGAGATCGTTTTCCGAATGTGTGTTTCAGTAAATAGCCTTATGTAGTCCACTAATTAGTCATGTCCGAACAGTTTTTGCATCGGTCGCGTGACTGTTACTTAACGACAGTTAAGGTTGATTTTACGTTTGTACTGTGCATTTAGAGCTCATGTATATTTTGTTTTCTGTTTCTGTTTGTAGTTTCATTCGGAACTTTCATTGAGCTTTGTACAGAATTCTCAGCTGTACCGAAGAAAGTAATAAAGGAGCAAGACGCTCAGCTTCCTGGCTCATGAAAATTGAGTTTGGCTTGCTGTTAATCTGCGTTAACATACACAGTGTATCCAACACGTAGTGATAACAGTACACTCCTCAATCATGTGATTGCAATCAGACTTCTATGTGAACAATTAAATCCAGAAAGCAGAAGAAGACGTTGTAAACATCAGCAGCACACTGTTTACATAAGTAATAATGGACCCTGTCTATGGATTGATTTTAAAGCTGTTGAGCAACAAGAGTCAACTGTATTGTGACAAGATCAAAACAAGATGAAGGGAGCTGAGAAAAAAGAAAGCCAAGTGTCAGCACTGTTTGTTTACGTCTGGACTTACAGTGACCGGTTTGTTCTGGGGCAGAATTAAGACACATCTCACATCGGTGGTGTAAAAGTTGGTTAAAATGCAACATGAGAGTTCAGACTAAAGACTCTTTGAAGCCTATGGGATACATATCTGACTTACTGCCATATAAGGAAGTGGGACAAATAACATTTTTTGCGGGGGTGAAAAGGTTGGAATTGATTGCTCAGACTTTCAGGAAAAAGTTTGATATGGCTCACACATGGGCAAAAAGAAAAAGGATTTGTGTAACATACACCTGTTGTATGAATGTATCCTTACTCTGCGGCTCTCAGTCATCATGTAAAATGTTAGTTTTTGTCAGGACAGCTTTAAAAAGACATAATTATGAACTGTCTGAAAGGTTTTCCAGGATATATCTTCTCTTTGACTAAAACCATGATGGTTTAACTTGAGTTTTCAACTGAATGAAACCCCAACAATATTGAAAAAGTACTAATATTATTCTCAGGAAATCAAACACAGTATATCGACTTTAAAGCCTTATACTAACAAACAAGCACAATGGCATATAAGGCTTGTTTTGCAGTTGTATGACCATGAACCTGTCTGTATGCTAAAGTATTCCATAGTGGAAGACGAGGCCATTTGTCCGACAGCCAAAGCTTCACCCAAACTGGGTCATCAGTGATTCCAAACACAGATACAAAGCTATAGGAGAAAGGCTGAGAAAGAATGAATATGATGCAATGACCCAGACGAAGCCTTGACCTTAACCTGATTGAAATGCTGCGGTGGAACCAAGAGAAACAAATTCATTCGAACTTCAATGAGGTGAAGTGACGCTGAAGAAGAGGGGGCTAGAATTCCTCAACACGATGAGAGCAACTGATAAATTCAGATAGAAAACGAAGCTAAAGGTGGTTCAACAGGCCACTGAGAATTGGGTGTGCTTTGTTTTTTCCATGAATGCGTCTCTTGTAAATTTTGACATCATCTAAACTCTCAAAAAGAGAAAAAAAAAACAACTGAAGGTCATGAATATATTTTTTTATTCTCATTAAATTTTAAGGGGAATCTGCAGAGCGCTGACCCACGTTACTCACCTTGTATTTTCTTAGGGGAATACAAACACCTATTGCACATCTTTCCAGTTCACAAGAACAAGCAACACGACAACAACAAGAGCCACTTGATGTGTTTTTGTCTGCAAGAATTGCTTCTCTTTTCAAATGGCTGTGAATGCAAACACCCGACTGCCCTTGATTCTTCACCCTGTTTTCTTTCATCCTTTCTATTTTTCTTTGCTGTTTTTGAAAAAGACAAGTTTAAACATACTGTTCATTCACTGTGAAACTTGTTTATAAAGTTGGAAAATATGACCTGATTGTTATACTTCATTGAATACATATGCTTATATTTAGCTAAGAAACTGCCCATAGGTCCTGTTCCAACACACTTGAATCAATTGAATGGTTAATGACCAAGCCTCTGCAAAACTTGCTGACCTGCCAAGGAGGTAATTCAGACTTTTGATTCAGTTGTGTTGGAGCAGAGATGCATCTGAAAGCTTCAGGGCCTTGGCACTTGAGAACTGCAGTTGATGACCTCTTTTTCTGTCATCTAAATGGCAAAAAAGTAGAAAGTCACCTTTTCCATTTTACCAAAGGAAAACCAGGACATCACATTGAATTTTAACCTTGCTGCTCCTGAACAAACTGGTTGTAACAATGAGCTGAACTATTTCCTTTCGACCAGAAGAAACGTCCAGTGGAAAAAGGCTGCAACCGACTGGAGTTTAACAGAATGTAAAAGCATCACAGGAAAGCACAGTAGGACTAAACCAGGATTGCCTTCTGTGGGAACAAAATATGATGTTAGTAATGGCAAAGAAATACAGTCTGACATGGCACTGCATCGTTGGCAGGAACTTTGGCAGCTATGTGACGCACGAAACTAAACATTTCATTTACTTTCTCACCAAAGTTTAGGTGAGAAAACCAAAGTTTTCTCACCAAAAACCAAAGTTTTTTGGTGAGAAAAAACTGTCAGTATGTCCTCTCGCAGCATAAGAATACAGCAGCACAGCCAAACAGTTAGCTCCATTGCTCTTTGCGTGAATGTAACTTATTCAGATTAAATATTTACTTGCTAACTCAATCAGAAGAGGTTCTGCTCATAGCTTCTCAATGCCTCTTTTTAATTGCCATGAAATAAAGTGAGTTAATACAGCTGCTATTTAAAGCCATCCACACCAAACTAATGCAACAATTACATACAGTACAGAAGGTCAAAGATCAACCTCATTCCACTGCAGAAGAGAGCCGTGGTAAATAACCAGCCCAATTGTTATCTATATATATATTCCTGTCTATAGCACATGTTTGTGTATTTATTCTATGTGGCCTCATTTGTACCCGCTAGCTAATGATGTTAGCTGCTCCTAATAGTTTCATAATGGCCATTAAAGTTGTCTTTAGGCACCACAAGACAATAAGCCTTTAACTAGCCCTTGAACTAGCCATTTAGCTAATCAGCCATTTAGATAGATGGATGCTAAATATAACAAGCTAGCTAGTGCTAAGCTAGAAATAATAACAAAAGGGTCCATGACAAAAACAAAAAACAATATGACTGTAAATATTGGGTTTCCTGAAAAAGAGACAACCCTATTGAGTTAATTTTAAGTTGATGCTTTGCCACAGATAAAATATGCTATCATAAAACATTTACACAGAGTTCAAGCAGCATTCAGCTTCTATCCACCACAAATCTGGAACAAACTTCTGGAAAAATGCAAAACAGCTGAAACACTGAGATCCCTTAAAATCTAGACTAAACACCCACCTGTTTAGATTTGCTTTTGAACCATAATAAATGAAACACTGACCTACATTTTCATGTGTAACGATAGCACTTGGCAAAATGTAATGTTTATTGGTTTTCTCATTTGCTGCCTGTGTGGTGTCTTCTGTTTTTCTGTTTTTATAATGTTAAGCACTCTGAACTTCCTCATTGCTGAAATGTGCATTACAATTAAAACTGATTGATTGATGATTAATTTGTAGGTAAAATTTTTGATATTATCCTACAGTCTTGGAATAATAGTTTCATCAGAACTCTAAGAGACATCTGCAGGACATTTGGATGCTTAATGTATGCAACAGGCTGAGATTACATAATCTGTGTGACATCACATATATACTAAGGTGCTTATTCCCCTCAATATATAGGTGAGTGAGCATCCGTTGACTTATCTGTCTTCTGTGTAATATTTAGGGATTATTTTTAATCCATCATGCCTTTCTGTGCTTTATGATGGCTGAACATCCTACGGCTTTTTCAAATGGTGCAATAAATCTGGCTGGATAATCTTTGGAGATTTAACTCAGACAACGAAAAAACTGCAAACGTGTATATAATGCAAAATTATCTCCTGGGTACTTCTGTAAGTATCCCATTGTTATTGGGATCCACTGAATCTTCATTCCTGCCCCACCCCTCCTTGCTCCAAGCCTTCCAGACTCAAAGCTCCCCTGATGTCCGCTGGGTCTGTGTGTCTGTAGCTGCTGGCTGGACGGCAGAGACTTGAAGCCGACAACATCTGTGACCTGAGGAACAGCAGCTGTGACATGCGGCCAACGTAGCTGTCACTCATCCTGACTGATGACAGACACGCAGCAGCATCCTGCCAGCTAACATCTGGGAGAGCAAAGGGCCTGACACTCATCCTGACAGCGGGGAATTGCAGGAAGATTTACAAAGAAAGCCAGACGGCTGCTGTGTTTTTCTGATGTGGCTGGTCTCCTTGCCATCACAGCGAGCAAGTTGGTCTCTGCAAGCCCCGTGTCACTTTTGCACCTCAATTCACTTCAAAGAAGGACAGTTGAACTTGAGGAGAAGAGCTTGAGGAAATATGCTTACTAATCACAAGTTTCCTTTTCATGCCTCAGTGAGTCAGCGTGGCCCTGATTCTTGCAGCCGTCATTGTTGACACTTCAACTTTTAGAGCTTCAGAGCAAAGCTTTTTAGATTTAAGGTGATGATTTCGAGACCATGAGGTCAGAGAACTTAAAAAAGAAAAATGTTAAAAGTTACTAACTGGATAGTTAGTGGGGATTGTTGGGAAGAATTCACAAGGAATGTCTATTGTTTCTATAAAGAGGAGGAAAACTCGACTTTGGTTTACAAAATTGTATCTTCAAAGATCAGAAGACTTATAGAACAATATCTGTATGACAGACGAGAGCAAGTTAGAGGTGTGTGGTCATAATGAAGTGCAGGAGATTTTTTTTTTTAAATGATGTGGACATGTTCACTTAAAACATGTTATTTTAGTTTTTGTTTAATTTGGTATTAATAGTGTTTTATCTGGTTTGTATCTATAAAACATGCAGTGGGATGACTGAGCATGGCTAAACTGGGGAAAAGCCAGTTACCCCTCACCATTGCAGTTATTATATAGATAAATGTATGTTATGAACATAAAATACTGTCCAAAGTTTATTAAATAAATCACTGATGCACTTGGAGGCACCCTAAGAAAAATAAAAACTTTGCTTGCATTATAAGAGTGAAGTTCACAGGTTAAAAAAATAGAAGGAAAACAAACAACTGCAGAATCTATCGACTAACAATATTTGTATGTCTGTGTAGTTTTGGGGTGCACTGAATTCTCACTAGCGGACTCAACTTTTTGCTATTTTTTTGTGCAATTTAACAAAAAATTATTTGTGGAAAATTCAAGCATTTGTTTATTTTTTCATTGGGAATATCTAAAATATTCTAAAAAGAATAGTTTTGGAATCTGACACACCTGGATCCGATGCTAGCTGGCACGTTACTGGTGTTTGCAAAACACCCAATCCAGGAGCGACATCAATTTTCTTTGGGGCCGAGTGGCCATAACCCCAAGACAGTAAATAAGGAACAAGGAATTGATTAGCTTCTGCAGCCATGTTAAGACAGTTTCCACTAGGTGTATCAATGCAGATTAAGGTAAGTCCATTGTTTGAACTGTTAAAATAGGCAATTGCATTTTAAAGGAGGTTTCAGGTATTTGCATGTTTTAGCTATTCGTGGGCAGCTGTCATCTCAAACCCCCTTTAAAAACTGGGTAATAAACTTTGTCAAAATGCTTAGACCCTTTCTGTAGTATCAAACTAACACAGGTCAAAAAAGAAAAGTTTTTTTTTTTAATCTTCAAATGTAAAAAAAAAAATACCAACATAATAAAAAATGAAGCGGCCTCTTCCTTTGTCTTGTCAGTCTTCTTGTGGATGGCAGAGACGGGCCAGATTCCTGTCAGGCTTGTTTCAGTTTATAAAACAAATAAACTCCACTGATTAATCCCAGCAAAATGCAAAACCAAGCAATTTGTATGCAGGAGATCAAACCTCCTCTTAGCATTAAGTGAAGTTTTATTCTTTGATCTTACGTGAAGCGCATAGAAAGCACAAAAGCAGAGAGCAGTACTATTTGTTTCCCACCCAGGAGTATTGATTGCTAAACGGTAAATTAATGCCTTTTACATTTAAAGCAGTGGGCTCTCCTGCTAATTTCATTAATTGGAAAAGTGCCTGGAATTAGAATTGATGCTCGTTGGAGATAAGTTGAGGACAGAAACATTTCTGAAGTGCTTTTGAGCAAACTAGCAAGTAGGAGACGATCCAGACTTTGCTGATCTTGTATGACAAACTAAAACTGACTCATGTTTTCTCTCTACTGTTGATTTGAGTGAAATATGTTTGTGAGATGAAGTGAAATGTGCCCCAATATTTTCAGATAAGCACATACTATTAAGTCTGTCAAACATTGTACTTGCTTTAATACATTGTGTAGAAGAAAACAGCTGGTTTCTCAGCACAAACTGTGATGAGAAAATCAAATCTGATACAGGAAATCCACCATGAGGCTCTGCTTTTTTTTCTGCTCCTACAAATACAGTGATTTATAATAAAAAGGGTTTGTTCTCTTAAAGATTTATTTTCTTTTTGTCATTCTTAAATGTTTCTTATCAGCAAAAACATTTAATATAAAAAATGTTTTCAAGTGGTGATATAGAAAGGGAAAACAAACAAACATGGCCGGCAGACATAATGCAGTCACCACTGTTGAAGCCTTACGAAATTATGAGTTAAGTTTGATGTCTGACAGACCCAAAGGAAAAAAACACCCTAAACATGTCTTCATGTTTCCCATCTGACAACATGAAGAGGATGAACGATTTGAGGACCAGCTTTCAGTGTTGACAGTGAAGGAAAAGACCAGATTATTACAAACACTTTGCACAGCCAGTTATTGGGTTTGGGAGCCAGTTACTTTTTTCACATAGGGCCACGTTGGTTAAGACAGTTCAGTTCCTTCAATGAATTGTAAATACTCAGGTTTTGTTTATCTATTACTGAGATTTGTTAGATCTGAAACATGACGCACAAAAAGGCAAAGACTTTTCTCTAACTCTGTAAATCCCTATGAAATAGTGTATTTTCCTAGGATACAGAAAAAGCAAATAAGTAGACAGAGAGTAATGTGAAGCAGTAGTACACTCCGTCCATACTCATGTCCAAAGTACGCGTTGAAGCAATAACAATCTGCTGAGATTATCAGTTGGATGTATTGGCACATTTTCCAGTAACCACATGAAGACTTGAGATATATATATATATATGACGTATATATACGACATTTATAACCAGAAAATGTCACACCATAGTATTACTACACAGAAATAACATCATTCTGAATGAATTGTGCTTTCCAGAAGCCCTCTGCACTTAAAGCCCCTGAAGAATAAAGAGCACCTGGACTGCTGGAGTAATGCTTTCAGAGGGTTTTTTTCTGTCTGTTCAGTTGGTCACAGTCATGTTGTAACAAAAAGGTGTGAAATTCAAACAGCGAAGGTCCTCGACGGATTTCAAGAATTCTTATTTTAAGGCTATACCAAGAAGTGTGAGCAACATGAATAAAATATTTCTCACTGGCACAGCCTGAGTGGAGCAACGGCAGTGCTTTAAGGTGAAGCTGCAACCATAATTTTTAGTTTTATTAAAATGCTGATGGTTGTTTTTACTACAGACTCAAAGGTCCAATTTAAAAAGAGAGAAATACTTGTGAGGTTATCCAATGTCTTGCAAAAGTATGAAAATCCCTTTTGACATTGTGCAATCACAAACATCACTATCATTTATTCAGAGTTTATATTATAAAATAATTATTAATAATTATGGGTGCATAATTGTGATGTAAGAGAAAGATGATTCATGGTTTTACATTTTTCTACAGGTACTCTGACAAATGTGGTGTGGAGTTGGATTTAGTTGTTCAGGGTGTACGTTTTCACTAAATTTGGTGCTTTGCATGTTATGGTATAAAAGTGTAGCTTTCATTAAATCTTTTCTTTCATCTGACCAGAGTTCTATACAAACTACAAGAGGTTCAAAATTAGGAAAGCTTGTGCAAGGCACTGTCAGGGATTTATTTAAAATACAGCAGTAAGGTTATCGCTTTTTTTTTTTGTTTGTTTGTTTTTTTTTTACCAAGAATCATCTCTGGTAATTCAATTTCTGTTATTTCTTCATCTGATGGGATTCTTTATCTTTTAAAAAAACTCTTCAGTTGTGAAGTCCTGCTGTTGAAAAGTACAGAATTTACGTCCCAGTGGTGATTCTACACCACATTTACCAGAGATCGCAATGTGACGCCATGTTTCTTCAAGGGGTCACAAAACACAACTGAACAAAACACAGGGCAATATTCACTGTTTAATATACTGATTACATTAAACAGTATGTATCATGTTAAGTATGCCAAAGAGATTCTTGTGGCTCTGGGGCTGCAGGTTACTGATCTAGCAGATGATTAGCTGGAGCTAAAAGTTCAATACCTTCATTTTTAATTCATTGTTGACGTAAAACTGTGATTGAAAAAAATTTAATTGGTCCAAGTGCCCATAATGGGGACCAGGACCAGTTCTACAGGAGCACTAGCCCCTGTTGGCCCCTGTCTAAAACCGCCCATGGCTCTGCCCATCACTAACAGGATGGGGTTAAAGGCTACAACCAGAAACGTGCTACAAATGGACAAATTGTAAAAGTTATCTCTTTTTATATAAGCAATTCCACTTTTTGTGAAGGCTTGACTGTTGAAAGCAAAACCCTGAAGGTTTTTTGCATTAACATCAGAATTTTATGCACAGAATAGAACTTTTAAATTATTCGTTTTATTTCACACTGCAGTTTCTTTCACTTCTTTTGCATCATTTGTGTCCAGCTTTGACAGGTCAAGTAATTACACCACCTATCCTCTTACCTTTGTAAAGAAACTGAATTATCAAGGACTCCTTTAATATCTGACTTCTTTAATATCTGACTTTGCTCCCCAGGTGAGTTCATTAAGAGGAAAATATTCCATCCACTGTCCCCTGGCCCTTTGTCCTAGTGATTTGGATTTGGGTCATGCAGAGTAATTAAGATGGTTATATTCAACACCCAGTCAGAGGGCGTTTGTGTAATAACCGCTTTCCTTTCAACATTTCATGGTCCATGTCTAAACTAGTGGCTAGTTAAAGGCAAAACTTACCTTTAAGAAATACAAGCTATTGAAAGGGGCTGCAGATTTGAAATGGGAATTTTTATTAGATTTATTTGAATTCTGATTTACTTTTGATTACGTTGTTTAATAATGATCAGACTTAAAAAATTCAATGCTTTTGGTTTTCAAAATAAAACAAAACTTGCACGTTATCTCCTGTTCCACCTAAACAACATGTCCTCCTGGCTTTCTGTGATGTAGCAATAACTTTTCCTTATCTGGAAGTCAAGCTGTCACTGATTTGACGCTCAAGCAACCCGAGGCACTGAAGCTTTGGGATTCACACAAAGCCAAGCCTCATCACTTTTATTTTAAAACATGTTTTCAGACCTAACGTGTCTGGTTTCTGCTGAGGAGTCATGTTCGGGGTTTTATTTTTTGTGACTTTTACAATGACCTATTTAGAGAATGCCGTGTCATCAGGATCCCAGATGGTGTTAAAATGAATCTCTGTGAATCAGCGGGAAACTTTTAGTTTTTGTCTTTCTTTTCTTACATTTTTTAATAACTGAGAGAATTATGACACACTGCATGCCGGCATAATGTTTAAATGACAAAAAAGAATTAAGTGGTTTCTGTTATTTGGCTGAATTTTTTATATTGAATGGCTTGTGTCTTGCACATAGTTTACATTCACTAAGTTGCAATATTACGTTTTTAATATTTTTCTAAAGATCTTTGAAGATTTTACTTCACTTTTGAACATGAAAAGTTTTGTCAGTAAATTCATGGTTTGAAAGCTGTAAAAGTTACATGTATAAAAGCAGAATTGCAAAAATAAAAGTAAAAAAAAAGTACAAATAAAATTATGATTGAGACCAACAAACTCTTTGGTTAGTTGGTCAGAAAGTCATGTCTGATTGGCATATTTAAACCAAAATGGACCCTGTTTTGTTCAGTCTGACAGTATGGGCCAGTTGCCTAGTTTGTATTTCTAACTCTTTGAATTCTGACATTAATAATGTGATGAGCAGAGCCAGATGACACCAAACAAAGCTTTCCTGCGAGTTGGACTTGTTTTGACTGGGAAACAGTGTGTGGTGTATATGGATTTCCGTGTTCTAGGAATTTCCTACAGAAGTAAATGCACCACTTTAAAAGGTAGACATCCAGCTGATTAGTTTGATGAGGTTCAGCTGTTGCCATGACGATTCAGAGGAAACAATGTGAGAGATGCAACTTTTTTTTTTATTTATTTTTTTTCACAAAGATTAAATTAGAGATAATTTTTTAGAAGCACTCATCCTTTGGTGGACAGGAGAGAGGTGACTGAGAAGAGGGGATATGAGAAGAAAAAACAGGTAGCCTAACTTTACTTGGTTCTTGCTAGCTTGCTAAAACTAGGCCCATTAGCTCATGTTTCCCAACATAATTCTGAAAATGTCCTGGTAGATGTGATAACTGCCTTACTGCTGGTAACACTAACCCACAGATGCATCTTAAATATCAATTTAAATGGAAACAATCAGTCTTTAATTTACTGCATAATTTTATGCCAAGTAGCATTGTGCTACATTCCCACAGCTACTTTTAATGTGTTTATTTATTAGCGTGATTGTTCATGCAATGCGACTGGAATTAGAGTTGTTTGTGAACGGGTTATTACCAAATCAGTCCACATGCAGAAAAAGACTGCAGACAGCAGTGCACCGTTTACTGTAGTAATAATGGACACTACTGTCTATTGATTTTAAAGTTGTTGAGCCATGGGACAAGAAGACAAAAAAGACAACACTGCTTGCTTCAGCCTTTGTTTATGTCCGGATTTGGTGTGTCTGGCTTCTTCTAGTGCTGAGCTATTGAAAGGTCATGACCATCTAGACTGCAGAGGCAATTATAAATTGGACAAGTATTTGATTTAGTACTTCATATGGAAGTGGCACAAATTAGTTTTCCAGTCTTTTGTTTTGTAGATTGTTTGGTGAAAAGATCGAAGTTGGGATGTTCAGACTGCCTGAAAAATTGGATTTGAGTTGTACATCATTGCTGTGTGTTAATGTTTGTTGTCAACTCTCATACAGAAATAATTCATGTGAAATGAATGTGATGTTTGATCTCAGTGATCATTTCCTGGTTAAACAACGGCAATATTTGGTAATAGTGAGTTAAAACTAAATCTGATTCCTTTTCCATTTTATTCAAGAGAATTCGATCATATTGTATAGACTAATTCCTTAACATTTACTGCATGATAGTGTGTTGAAGCCATTGTTTTTATCCAGTTGTGTATCTTCCCAAAGTGAAGTGGGACCTGTTTTATCAGCAGATCTTTGTCTTGAAGATGAGCCTCGTATCAGAATGCTGCTCTAACGTCTTGACTCTGTCCGCTGAGATTGTGATAATGTTCAAAGGGTATTTCTTAATTAATTGTGCTTAATCGTGCTCCAGCAGAGAAACCTCAGGCTGTGTAATATTTCAGAAGAGAGTTAGCGTACTTAGAAAAATGAGTGAAAGGTTTCATTCCTGAAACGTCTTGCTCAGCTGCAGAACCCAGCCTATCTTAATTCTAATCTAAGCATGTAGGATTGAAGGTTTAGGGTTTGAACAGTATGCACTGACCACACTGACACAAAATGCTTTGTAAATAAATTGGAATATTCCACGAAAGTTAATTTGAATTTCATATCAGGTTTCACTCTGTATTTGAAGTTTTTATTTCAGTTTGTTTCTGGTTTACAGCTAATGGAAACACACCGTTCACACATTTGAAATTTTCTTAATGGTGATTCAAAATTATTTTTACAACAGAAATGTTATGTTTTGTTCTGTTGTGACCAACGCAGTAACCAATAAAGGTTGCAACACTGCATCTTTTTGATATTGAGTCATGCAGGAAAAGTGTTATCAATGCTAACGAACAGTTGCTATTTTTATTTCTGTTTTGTATATCATCCAATTTTTTGTGTTTTTGCGATTTTTCCATTTAATTTTGCTCAAACCTAGGACAAAGATTACAGGTGTTTACAAAATACTGTCATATATACTAACATGACAAACGCTATCAATAGAAAAGCAAAAAAAACTATTATTTTTTTTAAAGTGCAAAAAAAATTAATGAGAGCAAATCAAAACCAAATCTGTTTCTTGGTGTCAATATTTTGTGCTGATTTTACAGAAATGAAGATGTGCATACAGGGTGAATGTTAAAAGAGCTGCTGTGTCCAAACACAACAATGGCAAGTTGAATGGAAGGAAAAAATGTGAGCATTGGGTGTGTAATGGTATACAGCAGCTGCTTTATAATTAAATCAGTTTAACTGATGTAAACAGCTGGAAATATGATAAAAACATTTTCAGATAGACCAGCATGAATGCATCACTGCTCTTCAGCTTGTGGAAATGCTCATTAGCAGCATTAGAGTTTTATAATTATGGAATCAAGAACATTCAGATTAGTAACCATTAAGTTGATCTTTCTTTTTGGAGTTAGAAAAGGAACAAAAGTGAATATTTGAACTGTGAAAGTTGGTTTGAATGAAGACTGATCTGAGCGATGACAGGACAGAGATGTTGCGATGCCGGAAAAACAAAAGCTTCTGCTTGAAGTGAGGTCTTCACAACACTTTACTGTCTCCTGTCTGACAAACCTTTGAGAAAGAAATCCAAAGACATCCCACCCATGAAAAAACCTTTCAAACCGGAGGTGAAAATAGTTTTTGGCAGCCAAGTTTTAGTGAGTCACTCAGAGTTTCCCACTGACCTACAAATTCAGGTTGGTCTTCAGTGTAAATAGCTGAGCTCCTCCTGTCCATATTGATTTTGTTTTAGATTTAAGTGCTAAAAGTAAAGCTGTTCAGTTAGCAGCGCCAAGGATCAACACCTACATATTTGGTTTGTTGAAACTGGAACTAACGTGATTTTAATGAGTTGCAGAAGTCTTCAACAATAAATTAAATCACTTAAACTTTACCCTGATATCACAGACTCACAGCAAATGTCATCTCAACATACTTTACAGAAAACCTTATTGATAAACAGAAACATTGAATCAGTCCAAGGCTTTAAACCTGTGTTGGCGCTCTGCTGTCCTATGGGTGTGTTATGGCCGGTGGCCTTGTAGGTTTTTTTTTTTTTTTTTTTTTTTTTTTTTTTTTTTTTTTTTTTACAGCATGTCCTTTGTTTTACATTTGGTGCTTTACTCTTTGGTTTACGTCCTTGCCTTGGTCTGATGCAGTGAGTGAAGGAGCCAGACGGTTACAAATGTATTTAAGTTTTTTTTAATGCATAACAGTTTTTAGTTTTTATTTGGTTATTCTTTGGTGCTCTTGTTGTGACTTTTTTATATATATAATTTTGTCCACATAACTAATAAACACTACAGCTGCCCCATCTGGTTTAGTAGTTGTAGCTCTGAGATACAATACTGTATTGACCTGGACAAGTGAACGGTTTCTACATATTAATGAAAATCAGCCTTGAATGGTTTTGTTTTTTGTATTAATTTTCCCATGTTTAAAATTGAAACACTATTTTTAGATGCATTAATAAGACAAAAACCTGCTTTGTGACACAGCATTAGATATATGTTGTAGTGAATTAACCCATTTTAATTTAATATTTTTTATTTGACTGCTGCATAGAATTTAAACTACATTCTTGAAAAGTATTGTCATTTCTGTAGCTGAAATATTGGTGCCGGGGTGAGGGAATGATAGGGCTGTCAATCATTTCAATATAGCTACTACCTCAAAAAAACAAAACAAAAAAAAACCTACAAGGCCACCGGCCGTAACAGGGTGGAACATAATGTTATGCGATTTTTTTTTCAATTTATTTTCTTTGAGCAACATCATTTCCATGTACATAAATATATTATTCAGAATTTTAAAAAAATCTTCACCCGAAAACTTGGGGACATTTTACCCCTTTTTATTAAAAGGGCATCTTAAGCTCTTTTTAGAACCTACAATACTATTCTGCTTTATTCAGTTTATTGCTGGGCAATTAAAAATGTTGATTCAAAAGTAAGTATTTATTTTAGAAAACATATTTTATTGAGTGACTTAAAATTGATGATTTCGGCCTAGAATGCAAATGGTTTGAATGTCAGAATAGAGATTGGGGAGGAGTTTTGCCTTACAGGAGGAAGACGTCTAATTTGAGTAATTTGAGACGTTTCCTTGAACAACTTCCCTAACTCTGCAGAGACCCTCTAACGGCCCATTTTACTCTCTTAAATCAGAGCAACGTACTACAAATTGAAGAACCAATAAAGGCATTTTCATTAGTTAGAATGGCCCAGTCAAAGTCCAGACCTATATTATGTTGAAGCTTGTCTGATTAATTTCCAAAGTCCACTTTTCTTTCCAGTCTTCCATTTTTTCTTAGGAGTGTTAAACAAACAGAACTACTAGGATTCTGAGCAGGAAACAATAAAAATATACATTTACGACAGGACAATACAGGAAAATGTTGGAGGAAAGATGCAAAAACCTTATTAATAATTCATCCGTCAAAGAGAACAATAAAAGGAGAAGAAACAAAATCTAGATGAGCTGAAACATGTCAAACGTGGATGAAAGTGAAAGGAAAAATTTTACATCCAAACAAGAAAAGAAGGCTTTTGAGAACAAAATGCATAAATAACTGTAAAAACGTAAAAGAATAAAATAATCATGTGGGGAAATAAAAAGAACATTTCAAAGGTTTGGCTGTAGTGATGAAAAGGTAAAATGTAGGTTAATTACATAAGGTTTTCTTTATGTTTTGTTTAACAAAGAAATTACAGTCAATGCAAAAAAATATGTTGATTATTGAACGTGTTTTTTTTTTGTTATTGCTTAATAGTGCATGTTTCCATTGTTGTTCCAGTCACAACATAAAAGCCACAGATTTAAGCTTTTCTACCTCCCATCTGACCCGTTTTGTCTGACCTTCGATTCGGAGGGGAGACTCATCCCATCCCAGGTGAAGGAGGACAAAATGGTCTAATGTTCCCAGAGCAGCTGTCCAGAACTTTTTTTTTAATTTATTTAGTCAGAGATAAATGACTCTGAGCTACATTAAAAGTCAGAAAGGCCAGAAGCTTAATGAAGCCCTGGAGCACTGTGGGAACCATTTGGTCCCTCTTATCCTTCCTCGTATGGAGGACCTAGTCAACCACACTGATTATCCATAAACTGGGTGTTAAACTTTGTAGTTTGGCCCTTTACATCTATATGGAATGATAAAACTGTGATAAACAGGTAGTCATTTAAAATTTTTGCAAAACAGCGGTGACAAATAAAGGATAAATCAAGTTTTGTTACAAGACCTGAATATAAACGGTTTTAGTTTAAGCTGAAATATTGCTGTCAGTGTCCAAAACGCTGTTTTTTGCTTTGATATATTAGTTTTGAATAAATAGAAAAAAAATGCGAAGGTTAAATTGGTTTCAGTACCACTAATCTAGCAGTGGAGCTATTTTTTAGCTTAGTGCTTTACTTAACTTTGAAAACCTCTAATACACAGCTTACGCTGAACAATTTTCCCCAGATAAATTCTAAATGCTAACTTAATTGGTAGTTTTGTAAATTTTTTGCAGAATAAAGTTCAACATCTTATTGAAGTGTTGGTTATTGTCTGTTAAGAATGACAACCAAAATTAGCATAGAGACACAGCAGTTCCATTACTTCTCCACACGTTCTTTACCAGTGATACAGTGAAGCAAATGTTTGTTCTGTGCCCAGAATGCATTGCAATATTTTAAAATCTTCTGATGTCATGCATCCTTTGTGACCAAGGCCCGAAAGCTAGGAGTACTCAATTGTTAAACTGAAAACATGTGAAAGATCTGTTCCAAAAAAATCACTTTCCAAAGTGCATCTGCACAAATATGTGTGTATTAATAAGTTTGACCCTTGTGAGGGTAATATACTATGTTGTAACACATTGTGTCATTGACATAATCTTGAATTTCAATGCCTTAGCATTAGCTTCCGCTAAGTACCATGTTGTTATTAGCTCAACTAACATTTATAATTAGGGCTTTAGGGTTGGTATAACTGGCTTCTTAGTTAACAGTGCCCAACACAAGTCACATTAAAGGGAGAGTGTATCAAATGTAGTGCCATCTAGTGGCTCAAATGGTAACCTGCAACCAATTTAATGTTTACAATAACTATTAAAAAGTACTCTTTCAGGTACCTATTGCTGTAGCCTTTTGAGCTACTTCAATAAGTTTTCAGTGCAAAATGAAAACATGTAGAAGACCACATTAGACACAAAGTAGAAAAAATAGAATATAGAAAAAAGACACAATGTCTCTGCACTTCTCAAGAATCTTTTTGAATCCAGTGGGATTTATGCCTTTAAAAATCTGTCATGCTTTTACCACTGAATAAATAATACATTTTATATTGACTTACTGTCTCTATAACTAAATCTGAATTTCTGTTAGCCACACTAAAAGACATGTCCTGCATATAAGAGTAGGGTGTAAAGACCAACTTCACCAAGGCTGACCTTTTTTAAGGTGAAGTTGGTCTTTACACCCTAAGCTTCGCCCCAACGTGGTGAGTTAGAGTGATTGCCAATCCTAGTTGAAGTACAAGTAAGGGATGTCAGAAATATTGGCAATAATGTCAGTAACAATGCGAGTGCCTTTATATGCTCGTCATCTCTCAGGCGTTGAATGAAGGTCAAACTCTGAGGTAGATTTTTTCTTTCCTCTTTTCTCCAATCTCCTAAAGGTAATGTGAATCTTGTTGATGTGAAAAGTAGGTTGAAGCTGTCACAAATACTTGAGGATGTTGGGGAACTGGAGTGTAACTTGCCTGAGTAAACAGTCACTTCCACATCCATTGTGTATGCAGACATTTCCATGGAGAGGGTGGATCTCATTGGCCCATGATCTGCCGCGGTTTCCCCATCATCGGTGTGTGGCACTGATTTGTTTGGAGGCAACACAGGATTTTTATTTTGTTTTTGGCACATTTATGACAGCTTTTCCCCAACTCTGTGTTGTCTTTGGCAACACACAGCATTATACCCGAGTTGTGAGTCTGCAGAAGAGAAATACTGGCCTTAACATTGACGCAATGGAATGCATGAACCCTCTAAACTGAATAGTAGTCAACATCATCATAATTTGAATTTAAAGCTTTGACAGTATCGCCATACAATTTGGTGAAATAATTTTCACATCTGTTTTTGCTTTTTTTTCTACACTTAAGAGTTTTATGTTACTTTTGAAAATAAAAACATTTAATTAAGAGAAAAAGCTATCCAAACCAAGCTGACCCTAAATGAAAAATTAATAACTCCTTAAAAATAATAAATAGCTGTGTCACCTCTGGAGGTAACCATTGCCATCAAGCATTTACTATAAATGATCAAGTCTTTTACATCACTATTAAGGATGTGTGAAGAACTGTTTGAGTTAATCTATTTGAAGGGCTTTAAAGTGTCTGTTGACTTTACCTCCATGTTCTGACTAGGCCACTTGAGAGCCTTAATGTTGAGCAGAATTCATATTTACTTCAATTACTTTAAGTCGTCCAGCTTCTTCAGCTGCTCCAGACTATCATACCACTACACAGTTTGTCAGTTTGTTTTGTAAAATCCTGTAAGTTGTAAGTTTAAACCTGATGAACATTTTGATAAATTTTTTTCTCATGGGCTCATTGCTGATCCTTGAACATTGATCTTCACTGGGGCAAATAAGTCTGTAGTGATTTGGATGTTGCTCTGGGTTCTTTGGTGACTTACCATATGAGACACTAGCTACGTTCCCATTAACCATAGAATTGTGCAAGTTGGAATTATGAAAATAAATTAACTTATTTATTTTGCTGTGTTGTTGAATGGTCACTGACAAAGAAATGTGCTGTGAAAGCTAAATCCTTATCAAGCACAGTTTATTTTCAAAATTGAAAATACTCTCAATTTAGAAAAACTCAAATTTTTTCGCTAAAGCTTTTGCACTAGAATGAGGTGGTTTTTATTGTATCAAAATTAATGTAGATATTTGTAATAGAAACGTTTAAATGCTTCTATTACAAACATGTACATGCTTTTGATCCACTCAGAGTAATTTTGTTGGCTCACTGGAGTCCCAAATCCTTACAATGTACTTTCTTACCTGAGCTCTTGTTCTTGAATTTCTGTAGCTTGATTCCAAAGTGAAGTCAAATGTTATAACTTATATTGTCCAATTATATGTAGTGTGGATGGTGATATTGTGTGTAGGAAGGATCTCTGTTTGTGGTCAGCTGGCTGAAATAAGTCTGTTTTCTTATTTACTATGATAGATGGATAGAGAAAATGGTTTCAACTTCCTCCTCCTCTCTATTCTCTTTGGTCCTGCTCTGCATCCATGAAGCCTCCTTTTCAAATCCTCTGGGATTTGGGGTTATAGTTCTGGTATTATTTGAGCTCTGCACATGCTAATTAGCTCCTGGCTGTGTAAGAGAAAACACTTGTTGCCATGGTTCTACATCATAACAGCTGTCTGAAATAAAGAGGAGGATCAAAAATCTTTGCAACTGCACAGTTTCCAACACCAGAGAAAATATTTGTCCAAAAAATAAATCCTCAAATAAAAGTCCACAAAAAAAGAGCTACTCAAATATGCTGCCACCATGAGTGGCATAACTCATGATCAACAATAACTTTTTCACAAAGGACCTGATTGGTTTGGATAGTGTCCTTCCTTTAATGAATGAAGTCACTGTTTTAAAAACAAATAGACACTGTTTTTGTCTACTTGGGATGCAGTTGTCTATAATTAATGTTCAAAGAAATATGAAGAAACATAAGTGGGAGAAGACAAGTAGAGGAAACCTGTAAGGGGAACGGAGGATGATCTTACATGCGGTGGATGGTGTTATGGTAAGGGAATAAAACCCTTGTTTTACAGTGTTATTGTATGGCTGTGACACTCTGCTATGATCTGAATCACGACTGTAATCATATTCATAATCCGTGTCACAGTTACACTAGGCTGCCCTCAGGTATTAGGCTTGTACAGATGCGGTGACCAGAAAAATTGTCTTCAGTTCATTAGTGTCTTTTCAAAGCTGCCGGTGGCTGAAAATAACATCTTTTTATATTACAAATAAAAAAAATACACAGCAACATTTTGAGCAACCTTGCTTATTAGAAATAAAAGTGAAAACTTGCTTACAATCTTTAATGTGGGAGTTTTATTTTCAGACACCAGCCTAAGTGTTTCCCTCCAACCAAGCTCTGCGGGAATTGAAGTGGTGAAATGCCGCGAGGTACTTAAAAAGAGAGTTGCATATGTATGCAAAACCTTTTAAGTGTGAAAGCCAAACACAGTCACGTTTCAATTTTTTAGATGCATATTGCCTTTCCAGGGGGCAGTACACTCAATTTTCATATTTCAGTATTAATATCTAACAAAGCATTCTCTACTGTAACTGTGGATAATAACACTCAGCACTGTCACTGAGACCTATATACAAAACACTGTTTGCTCAGCTCTTGCATGTATCGGGTGCTCTGATGCTGGGATTGGGGACTAGAGTGTAAACCATATATTTAAAAAAATACTAAAGGGATGTTTGTTTACTCCTTGGTTTAGTTTAACCTTTCTAAAATGTTTTTTTTCCCTGGAAATCTGTCTGGCAGTGAGTCCAACAAAAGAAAGTAAACGTGTTTTCAGATTTGAGTGCATATTTGGCTTGTAAAATATGGGTGTTAACTCTTTTGTGAGCAAAGAAATAAGAATAGTGAGAATAGTGAGTGGGGTCTTTGACTTTCTTCACTGTAAGATTACGACTTCCTTTCAGTCTTGGCCAGAATTTTCTCGCAAGAGAAAAAAAAATCTCAATAGAATTTTCTTGGTAAAATGAAAGTTAATTGTAACAGGTCACCTATTGAAATACCTTTGGTCATGTATCCATTCATCTATTTTCTATGCCCGCTTTAATTCTTATCTCCAGAGTGGTCAGTCATCAGGAAGTGGGTTACAGCACGGTGGTGGCTGTAACCAGATCTTCCCCAATCAGCCCCTCCCAGATTTTACATTTATGAATATGATTATGAAATGTCCTGCTTAGGACCAAATATCTTTCCAGGGACTGGATTTGGACTTTAAGCATGTCAAGATCAACTGAAACAGCTTGACTGAAATAAATTACCTTAATCTGGATTTTTTTTTTTTTTAAGCAGGACTACTCGCCCTTTGGGTCAAATAATTTGATGTGCAGTTGTGCAGACCTGAGATCTGCCAAAACCCTGATTAAAGTGTGTCATTTATGAAGCATGAAGCAACGGCAGCCAAATTCTCACTCTATCTTTTTAAAGCATTAGGACCACGGTCCTTCAGTGTAAATGAAATTTGATAATGGCTCTAATTAATGCGGGCAGAGATATGAACATCTTAATAAAGCGGAACGTCAACCAGACAGCCTTGAAATGACTCTAACAAGAATGAGGATCAGACTCTGTTGAACAGCATTAACATTAATTCCACTTAGCCCTTAAATTCAGACATCATTTCAAGTCCTAGCATGTTGGTATATATGGAGTGAAGACTAATAACAGTTTTTAATGCAAGTGCTGTTGCACTCAGAAGGCATGTAGGTGAGTGCTGCCTCCATCAACAGCCCTTACGGCGGCACTCGCACCAGCAAGCTGTTTCCAAACACGTGAAAATCAGTGAGAAGTGGCAATACTGCTGCAGTTAATTAACAGGAACCTCAATGCTTTGGCACTGTAACAAACACACAGCCCAGGGGCGGTGGAGGTGGAGCGAAGCAGGGGGGGAGATGGATGGATATTTTTGTCTGTCAGTAAATTTAATGAGACGCAGCCGTGTGAACAATCGGTGTGAGTGGAAGTGCCACCGGCTGGATCTGTGTAACTTCCCAAAAAGACTGTCGATGTCAGAATGCGTTATATTTCCACATAAATAACAGAGCGTGTTCTGTAGTGTAAGCGGTTGTTTCTATTTATGGGGCTAGAATTCATATCGTCCTCTCATTCACCCATAAATACTCCAGTTCTGAAACATTTAGCATATTTTCTCCTCAGTTCTCCTGTGCTTGGTCTAAATTACAAGGATAAATGGGTGTAAGACTTTACTGCCAGACAGATCCTTAAAGGGCATTTATCTTTTAGAGCTAGAAAATAAAAAAAAAATCTTAAATGTGAAACAAAAATATTAGGAATAACTTTCTCAAACGAAATGAACCTTTTGAGTCACATCAAATCAGGAAGTTACACTGAAAATGATCCATCTACAGTGATACAGTATTCATGCCTGTCACTTTCTTTATGGATAAATAATGACAAATTATTGAAAATATTTTGAGTAGGTGGATTGAAGAAACAGGAAAATATTATGAGGGAGTGTGCTATAAATATTATCTGTGAAGGGAAAACGTCTTTAGAAGTAAAAACAGGTAATGGCAACGGATGTGTCTCTGTTGGAAACTATTTTTAATGAAACAGTTGTAATCTTGAATTTCAGGGAAGGAAATCCCCAAATCTGAAGAAAGTTAATTCCTTGGCTCGTACAGCTGGCCTGAGCAGGGAATCCACAGACAGACCAATGAATTGACCAGAGCTGCTGGTTCTGGAGCTTGTTTCATGTTTTCACTGAGCTAAATGAACGAAGGTACTTTCCAGGGCTGAGTCAGTGGCTGTTTAACGAACAGACGGATTAATTCAATATGGGTAGCTTGACAGTGTGTCCCTGCAATAATGATTTGTTAGCTACATTACTCCAGTGCAGTTAAATCCTCATGATTAAGCTAATTAAATGGATAAAAGTGAGACTTGCATAAACACGACATGGCAATCTTATTTTAGCTGAGCTATTCTAGAACATTTTACTGTACAAGATTGACACTTGCCTGTGCACAACCGAGCAGAAATGGAGCAAAACATAATAACAATCTGAAGCCAAAGAACCGCTACAGGGAGGTTTTGAAGCAACAGATTGGATTGCTCTTTGCCAGTCACATTGAGGTGACATCAATATGTGACTGACCAAATTTCTGTGTGGATAACATCATCTCCATCAGAACAGCGACAGGCCTCCTTAGTAATAACTCAATAAGGTGAACTAAAGGAACTGTTATGCAAAGGAGGAGGGAGGGCCTCAAAGGAGCTGCTGTAGGAGATCTTTCCTGCACACAGTCATCACCACATACAATAACTCTGAAGAATTCCGAATGGATGAGTTGCAACAACATATAGTTTCCCTGAGGGATCAATAATTAGGTATTTTTTAGAGGGAATGTGAAGGACTCGGGGATTTCAGCTCCATGCAAACATTCAAACAGCAGTTTGCTTCAACTGAACCAAGATCTAGGCTTTTAGGCATATCGGGTTTTTTTTTTTTTTTTTTTTTGCTTTTTTTGTCTTTATCAAACAAACTTGACTTACTAGGCAGTGAAAGACTGAAGATTTTATAAAATAAACAGGTCTGGTGTGAATGCAGCTAAAAACAACCAGCATTTGCCTGCAACTGCTGAAATCCGGATGTAACTGTGGCAGAATTTAACTAAAATATCAAAAGTTGAAAACAGTAGATTATGTAATCATAGCACAGGACCTAGATGCAGTTTGTCCTTTGGCAACGCTCTATCAGTGTCTGCCCAAATTTCCCAAAAGACAGTTAAATAACCTCCGTTTTTCTGTCGCCGCTGGCGTAAATAAAAAGTCTGGTTAAAACTCTTATCCTCTAAAAGGGCCACATAAAACCAGCTTACAAAGGGAAATGATTTGATACTCGATAATGCATATTTGCTGTGCAGTAATTGGGGAGCTGTGTACATCTGCTCTGCGGCTCTAAATCGCCTGACAATTAGATTTCCAACAAGCTCCTCTGTTTGGCTGCCGTCCTCCTGCCTTTAAACGGGAAGAGAGTGTCGGATGTGATTTGCAGCGTTGAAGCTTGCCCCAAGTCCACCTGCTGATAATGTATTCCTCCCACTGGTTTTGTGTTCATCCCGCTCCAGCCAGGTTTTGTTAATGTTCTGTGCCGTCTCTGCTCTGCACTTGTGGCTCCAGCTGCAGTGAATACTTGTCATATTGCACATGAGTGCATTGCTTTTTTTCTTAAACAACAAATGCAGAAATACTAGCAAGGTTTGTTTACCTTACCCTGAAAGTAATTAACATGGCCTGTGTTGCATAAAAAGCCTCACTAACCTGGTATTTAGAATTAGGGGAAGCTGTTACTTACAGCCTTATTGTGTTTAAAATTTCTGCTCATGCTTATAATAAGAAATCTGATGGGTTCTAACATCTAAAGTCCCAGCTTAACACTGCACACAAATGCATCTAGACACTTCAACAAATGAATTCATTCCAGTGCCCATTTGATGCCGTGTTCATAAATTATGGATGCTCTTGTTCTGCTGCCCTGCTTCTGACTTCTTCATCCAGGGACATTATCAATGAGCGCTCCTGTGTAATTCCAACCAACAGCCGCCTCCTTTGTTCCCATCTGTCCCGTGTAGAGGCGGACTCTGATGTGAGGACAGACGGGAGCAGAAAACTCCAGCTGCTCCACCTGGAGCGCCGTAATAGTTCGGTTTCTTCCGGGTGGAGGTGGTGCCAGACAGCTGGAGGCTGCATTCCTTCAAACTGCCAAAGCTTTCGGCGGTTTGACAACACAGCACCTTGCAAGAATATTCATAGACTTTTATGTTTTTATTTGGATTTTATATGACACATAAACACAAAGTAGTGTATAAATGTGAAAAGGATACATTCATTTTTAAAAAGGAATACTTCTCACTCTGAGCGATGTCATGCTTTTTTTTCAATTTAGAATTTCTAATTGCACTTTTTGAACATTTGTAAAATTTGTTGCAGTTTATTTTTGCATGTTTGACCAAGGTAGTTTTTCAGTTTTCTTTCTTTATTTTCCATTAGCTGTCATACTCCTAATTCCACTGACTGACCAAATAGTTTTATATATATATATATATGTTTGACCAAGCTTGTGAAGCTGTTACTGCATTTAAGTGTGTTGTCGTGGTGCAGAGTTATCAAATGTATTTTTAATTCAGTACATTTATTTATGTGTTTTTAAACAAAAAAAGTTTAGTCAGTTCAGTCAGTTTCAGGAATGAAAACAGCGCATTGAGCTTCCCTAAAATATATAATTGTTTTCTGGTGGCATCGTCGTGAGTGGCATTACATATGTGATGAGACACATTTTCACCTTTAGGAAAAACTCATGTTAATTGTGGGTAATTTGCCGCTGTGGAGGTCCTTAAAATTCTTATCAACTATAATAGTTGCATAATTACTGCAGAGTCTGTTCAGTGGCGGACCAAAGATGCAATTTGTAAATTCTTTTTTTAACAAAAACTTATTTTCTACAGGAAACCGTTTTCAAGTTAGACTTGAAATATCAGGAGGAACATTGTTGTTATTACTGTTAAAAATAAATTTAAAGTAAAGCAAATTAGTGTTTAGCTTGAAGTAGCAGGTACTGGATGTAACTAATAAAGTCACTTCTTTATTAGTTACATCTTAGTCACTCTAGAAATTAGGTTTGAACAGAACAACCACCCTAAGCATGCATCCAGCGCTACAATGAGTTTAAATCAAAGTATTAGTTAGAATGGCCTAGTCAAAGTCCTCACGTGAATTTGAGAATATATAGTAAAGCCTGAAGGTAATATTTGCAGATGTTCTTCATTTAGTTTGGCTGAGCTTGAACTAGTTTCCAATGAGGAATAATTAAAATGTTAGTTTGTTTCATTTTCTATTTTAAGTGTTGCAGCATACTTTTTCTTTTAAATCTTTTTTATGCACTAATCTGTTTGGGCCACAGACACTAAATCCAAATAAAGAACCGTAAAGTTTTGGTTTGCAACAGGACAAAATGTATAGCAAAATACTCCCTATTAAAAAAAAGTGCCAGCGCTAAATTATTCACCACACTTTATCAGCTTAGTGAATTCTTTCACATACTTGCATATCCTCAAAATAAAAATTAATGCATCCCAAACTTTTCCACTTTGTAGAAAACAGACTAAACAGAATTGGAGGATGGAGATGCATTTAAAAAATACACTCCTTTTCATCCCCCCTCCCTTTTTGAAGGTGCCCGGATCACCAGATGGAGCTGCTTCCAAAGTTATGATGTACAACAAAAACAAACATATCGCCAGTTTAAACATTCCTCATTAAAAGCTGCTCTTAAATCTTGCACAGTGTTTAGAGTCTCCAAAAGGCAGTACAGGATTTATTCTCCCAGACTGGTGATGCCAAGAGATTGATTTACAGTGAAAATAAAGCTGGCGTAGTCATCCGTGGAGCAGACGAACTCTCCCTGCTCCATTATTTAGAATAAACTACAGCAAGCTTCACAAAGTGTATTGGAGCAGATGTTTTAAGTGATGCTGTTCAAAATTTGGAGTGATTGATGGAGATACTTGAGTGGAAACTGTTTCAAACTTGCTCCAGCAACAATCCAAAAAGGAACATAAACCACCACCAAATGCCTGGTGGTACAGTTGGACCCTTCTATTTTGTTCTGATTGATTCATAGTTTACCTCTGATATAAACTTGTTCTTCTACACCCCTGTTTCCAAACAGTGGGTCTTGCATTTTCTCGGGATATAAATATCTCCATTAAGGCCAATGAATGCCTTGAATTCATGTTAAACTGTTTAATGACATTTATCCTGCCAGAAAACAATGAAAAACAATGCAATTATTCATTGTTGTGGAATTTTATTATGCAACTGCATAAGCATAGAAAATGTACGATGCATGGATTTCCTAAAACAGAATGAGAAGTGCAATCATTTTGAATGGATTACAGAACATCTGACTTGCATAATTCAGTTTTCCAGAGTTTCTTAGGATGTATTTTAAAGAAAGGTTGAAACAACGAGATGCAAGATTCCTTTCTGCTGTTGGTCTGGAAAAGCTTGGTAGAAAGTATGCAGAATTGTATTTCAGGACTTTATTGCCTATTTATGTGGAGTAATAACAGATATTTGGTAAGTTTATGTTGGTTTTTACTCATTTTCATGCACTCACCCATCAGTCCTTGTTTAATGGACCATCAATTCGTCCATCTGTCTTGTTCATTCATCAGTTCATGAATTTACTCCTCTTTCCGTCCGTTCATCCAGTTCGTTCAGTTCGTTCAGTTCATTTCATACAACACATCATCTCAAGGCCCTATGCAAAAATATTATTTCAGTCCAATCATACATACATTTCCATTTGTTTTACTTATTGAAATATGTATCAATTTTAGCTTCTTTCAAATTAGTTTAAAGAGTTTCTATCAAAGGTGTCCGAGCAGATTGCATTGTGTCATCAACTTCAGCTTTCACTCCTCCTGGATGTAGAGACCGTCGACAATTGCTTTCGTTGTAGCTGATTTTATAGCAATCCCTCATACCGATAATGCATGGAGTGACAGTGGAGAGGAAAAAATCTCCACCTTAACAGGAAGAAACTTCCAGCAGTTTCATAGTACAAACAGGTATCTGCCACAACTGGGGGTTTGAAAAGATAGAGCAGGCGAACAAAAAGAAACTGAAGATTTGATGTACGAGTAGTTTTTATGTTGTTGAAAAGTCAAAGTTAGAACTTTTAGTCTGTCCTCTTGTCAACCCTTCTAATGTACCACCATCCATCTTTACTTTCCACCTTAAACATCATTAATTGACAAACGCTCGTTATTTTTTTTATTAATGCAATGTCAAAATCTGGACATTTTAATCTGGAGAAGAATGTCTTTTTTATGTTTATTGCAGGAACTCAGGAGAAAACCGTTCTATCACCTACCTGGATAGTAATTGCATTTTGAAAATGAATTCAGTTTCTTGTTCCAAGCTCATTAAACCTGTTTAATCCCATGTTGCAAGATAATTGCACAACTCTGAATATTCTCAGTAGGTAGCACAAATTAACTAGATAACCAATATTCATGGAAATTGAAGATATGTAGAAAATTGTGCAACATACAGTTTTATTCCCAAGTCCTGATTTGTTTTTAGTGGGGCAAATTCAGGTCAGTGTTTTCTCATCTTCTTCTTGGAGTTAGTTTTCATTATTCTGCTCAGTGGCGACAGCAGAGATTAATCTTTCTTTGACCAAGTGGATGAAGCAAGTAGTTCATTGCACTTCTTTTCCTTTGGCCTTTTTTTGGTTTTGCACAACAGAAGAGGGATTATTTTTGCAACAGCACTCTGACTTTGTGCTGTGAGCTGTGCTTACTTCATGGCCCGCCATCCGCACCACTGTCCCCTTCAGCAGAATGGCATTAGCTTTATCAAGAAGGTCTGGTAGGTCCTGCCACAGAATTTCACCCACTATTTTGACTTTACGACCACAGCACCTCTGTAGCAAGACATGCTTTCAGAAGACTGTCCAAAGAGGCTGGGCTTTCTGCCCAGGGCGGCAAAAACCAGGGGTTGCCACAAAGGGGGAAAGGGAATTGGTTATTTTCAGTTGCCCCCTTAATGGCTCTACCATGGCTTATTTACATATTCAGTTAGTGAAAATGTGTTCTGTGCTGTGTGAAAGTGCATTGCTGAGCACCAGGTAACGATGAAGTTGGGTTATGATGTGTACCAATGATTTGGTGCAAAATTAAAGAGTAATTTAGAGGTTTTTGAGAAGTATGGACTGCATATTTAGACTTGTCAGACCAATTCTCCACTGCATTGACTATTTAAAATGAAGTTGGAGATTGAAGGTTTTATCTAAAAAAACACAAAGCCAGACATTTCTGGACACTGTACCACGTAGATTGAGATGAGTTTAAAAAGAGAAAAAAAACATTGCTATGTCGAAGTATGTTGATCTGAATTTTCTTTTGTTGTTTTATAATAACTGGTGGAGTTGCTTGTGGTCTTGCAGCAAAACACCTGATGGTGTTAAAGTACCTTACAAAAAAAAGATAATTAAGTGTTCTCCATTCACACTGAGAGCAGGAGCTGTTTAGCAAATGAGAATTGGCCAAAAAAAAAAAAAGATGTGCAGCGTTGTTGGAGATATGCACCAGACAACCTGCAAGATAAATTACAACCAAAGATGGCTCTGCAAAGTACTGTCTGAAGGAGCTGATTGCCTTTTCAGATTTATTGACTGATTTATTGGCTGAAAAAGCAAGTCAATTGTGTATTATTTACTTCTACTTACTTCTGCTTAACACAATTGCACTACTTGGTCTAACATATCCTGTCCACTGTCTTGGTTTTAGAGTTCAGGGCTGGAGTCTATCCAGCACTCAGAAAGGTGAAAGGTGGAGTAAACCCTCTCCGTCAGTCGCAGTGTTCAGTTTTCTCATGTAATTGGGACATGAAGGGATATATTTTCTGTTTGTGATCAGAGGGCTTGTCCTGAGAATGGTATTAGAGGAGCAGTCATGTTGTTGTCCAAATCAAGGCTTTATCTTCTGTACATTGACAATATTGGGTCTGTGTCTGGGTCACAGGGTCTGTTTTCTTGATGACGGTCATCGGTCCTCAGATGTGTGTTGATAGTTTTGACTATGTTTGGATGTTATATCATTGCTTGATCTGAGGTTTTAAAAAGGATGAACATTTTTAGGGAAGAAAAAAAAGTAATACAAAGGCTTGGCAGTGCAATGATATATTGCAGGCTATTAAACTTCTTGACTGGCGTCAACCTTAATGTTTTTAAATGTTGTGAACTTTTTAAAAGCAAGGTCTATTTTGATATCAACGTCAAGTTTGCAAAGGGACATTTTTACCTAATATTGGCGAGCTGTCTGTGTACACTGAAACCTGTTTCTATAGTTTTGACTAATATTTGTAACAATTATAAAAAATAAATGTAGTCCTGTGCATTAAATACTTAAAAATATATATTCATTAAAGAATAATAATTCTACAGGCAGTAATGGTATAATTACTTTGAAAAAGTAACTTTAATAGGATTACTGATTACTCCTTGAAAAAGTTAATTACTGATTACTTGATTTGGAAAGTAACTAAGTTACATTAAAAGTAACTTTTTTAGTTACTTTCAGCAGCTGCTGACAACAACGCTCCACCAGCTGTGAAAATGACAATGAGCTTTGCCAATTTGCCAATAATTGCAAGCTATTTTATAATAGTACATCAACAATGTGTCTCCACTTATAAGGTTGAACTGAAGGGGAGATTGAAAGGTTTACAACAGTAGAAAAAAACACTTTAGTAATTTGTGCATGTTTTTGTGTGGTCCAGTATCGTCTAGGAAACTGTAGGACTTTAGACCCCCTGCCCTCCCCTCCCCAGCATCCAGGTTTTGCATTATGGCCCTGCATTTGTGGTCGTAGCGCAGCGCACCATAGATGTGCGCTATCACATCCATTGAAAATGAACCTGCTGATAAACAGTCTATACTTATCAGCTGCATGTAGTGTTCAACCAACCCAAAATACTGCACATCTGATGAGATGCAGCAATCAACTTAAAAGTGATTAAAATATTTTATTTTTCCTCAAATATCATAGAAATGTTATGAAAAATATCCTACAGCAAACCACTTGACCCTTTTCAGGTGGTTTTATTGTGTAATCCATCAATCATGCCCATTTATTCATTACTGACGAACAAAAATCAAGCTAAATCTCCAGTCACTTCTATAATAGCCAATTTTTATTTTTATTTTGATCGAACCAAAAACATGTAGAAGTCTTTCTGTAAAAATAAAGAACGTACTGAATTGTAACTCCAGTGTACCGTTGCACCACTTGCTCAAATGCATCCATGCTTAAATGTATAAAATCAGCCACAGGGTGACTGTATGTAAACATTACTCTATGTTTACATTAAAGCCTCACATCTTCGTTATTATTGTGATATATAAGTATTTGGAAAATATTCATAGTCCCTGAATGGAGTGAGAATTCCAGTTTTTGTGATAGATTCTATCATCTTTGGTACATGTATTCTAAACCGCCAAACCCTGAATGTGTTTACTGACTCCTCGGCGTGCCTCTCCTTTTTCTTCCCTTCAGTCCTCCTAGATGGACGAGAACAAGCAAGACTGCAGTCGCTAATCTCCCATTCCAGTGTTTTATCACCATGACAGGGAGGAAGCCGGCAGAGTAATCCTTTAGACAAAATTGCAAGCAGTGTTTATTCAGCACCTTTGTCACGCAGAACAGAGGCTTCATATCTGGAATAGAAAGCACACACAATGAAAACCAGGACACATCTTTGCCTCCACGTTTTTTATATTGATGCTTTTGTTTGAAATTGTTCAAGGATGGTTTGAAACAGCCACATCTTTATTTCTCTGTAAATCAAACTGGTTTTTGAGTATCTCTGGCTTCAGTGCCTTTTAAATAGTCACATTAACATATGACTCATAAATTAATTTTTATCTCTTATCACATCTAGAATTGTAGTTCTTGTTGGAAAGGATTTTTAGTTATTTGAATAATAGCAGCCCTATAATTACAACTATCTACTCGAATAATTAGTATTTATAGCTTGAATACAGTGTTTCACACACTTTCCCTAATGCGCAAATTTTCTGTTTAGCACTTTTGCTAACTTTGAAACCATTTCGCTACCCCTAATTATTTTTTTCTGGATACGTTCTAAAGTGCTAACTTACTTGTTTTGCAAACTTTCAGTTGACAAAAGTTCGACATCTGTCTTTTTGGTTATCGGCTGCTAACAATTCTTCAAATAGACGTATATATCCATGCTCTTATTTTGAAATGGGTGTACACTTTGTCCAGTCCCCTCAATCACTTTATTTTAATCAAGAAATATACAGAACAAATGAAAACGGAAAACAAGAAATAAACGGACTGTTTTACATGTATAATTATAACATACAGTATAAGTAAATGCTAATGACATTAGCATTAGTTACTGCTAAACACCAAGTCGTTGTAGAACTTAGCAGAACTAACGTTTATGATTAGTGGTACCCATCACTCTTCAATAGTGATGGTGCCCATTGATGCTTACTTAACTTAACCGCAGAAGTATCTGAAATGTTTCTAACATAATTAAAAGTTTATTTATTTTACTAATTATATTTAGAAAAATAGATTTTCCCAAGTCCAAGTCTTTGGTTTATAATGACTTTGAAATGATATTTTTATTGTTGTAACAATTAATTTAATGTGCAAAAAATTATGCACTGCTTAAAGTGATTTAACAATTTAAAAGCTTCTTATTTTGTCTTTTATTATATTGATATTTATGAAAAGCTTTTGTGAAACACGTTGGGTTTTCTTAATGAAAGATGAGCTTGATGATTCTTAACATTATTAAACCATATTCTGAGTATATCTTTCAGACATTTTCTTAAAGTCTAAATAAACAAGTTCCAGGTAAATCTTAATATATGATGAAGGCACAGTGTTATGGGTAAATGTAAAATTTCAAAATGAACATAAATGTCTTTAATTTTGATAAGCCACAAGAGTCTTTGCAGGAAAATACGACAATTATGGTTTATTCTGAGCCAAAGTGAGTTAAAACAGGGTTCGGTTGAAGAGCTATGTGTGTGTTCATTGTTAAAGCTGAGTAGATATGAGCTATAATGGCCTTTCTATCTGGACTTAGAGTTGATATATGTCGGCCTCAAGTTAAGTCTTAAATCTGTTATTGTGACTCAGGTCAGAGTTTGAAACTCAAGTCACTGTCTCTGCTTACAGCTAATAAAAATGTAAACCCAGCTTTTAAGTTTTACATTAAACCAATAAAAAATATTTCAGATAAAGAAACGTTAACCTACTGAGGTGTTCGGTAGTGACTTCAGGTCATCTGCATTGTTGGTTCTGGTGTCTCTTCTTCTTGACTATACTTTACTTTTTAAAATAAGCCAACTTTTTAAAGGTATTCCAATTCATTCAGATGCACCAGGTGCCCTTTAAAACACCGATATTCAGATAAATGTAGACGTTGGGTTAAAAGTCAGGTTTTACTGCAGATGAAAAGTAACTCCTGCCACATTTCACCTTTAAAGCAGCCCAGTTAGGCCTCCATCTGGTTTAATGGTGTGAAAACAAAAGCAGATATTTTCTTTCCTCGCTGCATCCATTAAACAGCAGTCCTTAATCTGACATTCGCAGCACCACACCATCGTTGGGTTCTTTGTTATCTCCCCAGTTCATTTCTCTGCCGTTTGGTCCATAAACAACCCGTCTCTATAAACCCCCACTCACACCATTCATTTTTCAAACCCAAAGCAATAATATCTCCCTAGGCAGTGAATGCTTCACCATGCATGCATGTAAGACCGGCGCTTCAGTGCTTTCCATTAGCCTCGGGAGCAAAGAGTTAACCAAAGGCTTTCTGGAGTAGCGGGGAAAATGGTTCTGCAGGGAGAACTACGTCACTGTCTCGTACTCTGTGATTCTTCCAAGTGTTGGTTCCCTTTGCTTGTTGAGTGCTTTTAAGAAGTTGAGCCTATTGTTCTTTGCTTGCAGTCAATAAAACATGTGCCTGCACGCACCGGAGCCATGTGAATATTTAATCTCACCGCTTGTTTCTGTTTGTTTGTGAAAACGCTGAAAGATCGGAATATCTTTCCTCGTCGGTGGCTTTGAATTGTTTCCTTTTATACGGATCATTTAAAGCCAGAGTGGCTGAGATCACAAAGGAAATGGGTGCGTCCATGTTTGGAGTGTTACTGACTGTCTGCTACAGACATCCCTAAGCCTTACTTTATTTTCGTCTTTAGTCGGGGATTGGCTTTTTGCACGAAGATCCATTGTGCGTTTCTGGATTTGATCCCAAAGTTGTGCCATGTAATTATTTGACATTTCTAATATGGTAAGCATAAAATAGGCTTCCAATATACTTTTTCATGGAATAATTGGAGTTTAAGCAAAACAAAAACTCTAAAGTTGTAATTTGTTCAAGATTTTATGGCAGAAAAAGAGCCAAAAGTTAGTTCAAACCACTTGCAAATTTTTTTTTAATATATATAATAGAATTATATGTCAATTTAACTCAAATTTTTTAGGGTGTCAAGATTAAGATTGTTCTGAACAAGGAACATATTTACAAATAACAGCGTTTTAGCTCATACTGTTGGATTGCTCAGACAAGTGGTGTCTGATGTCTTCCTGTTAGAAAGAGCTTTACCTACCATTTAAGAGAAAACGGCTCTCTTCAACCACCTTTGACAAAATAAAAATGCCTGTTGGATTCCAATAAATCTGACAAGCTGGCAACAAGTTAGATACGGACAAACAAGACGTCTCTAAACGACACACACATCCGGCTGAAGGGCAACTAACTTGGAGTTAGCTGCAGGCGTAGTGAGAGGAAGTGATTGGTGGAGATTGACGACTTAACTTATGTTTTCTGTTTTTCTGCAAGATTTGCTGTCAGAAAAACATTCATATTGTTTTATGGGAAAGCACTTGGAAAAATATTAGCCACATCAGTGCAAGCAAGAAAAAACAAATCAGTCACACTTTTCTTCTCAAATTGGGAGCACTCTGGAGCTCTAGCAGAGTTTAATCACTTCTATTTTTGCAAATGTTTACTTATTCTTTTGCTAACTTCCAGCAAACAGCTTATATGATTGCTTTCTTTAAAAAAGTAAAGACACAAAGCTGCAGAAGATAGGAGGATGCATACATCAAAATGCATTAACCCAGTTGGGCTAACAGCAAGCCTTTTTCCAGTCTTCATCTTAGAAGAATCGAAAATAAACTGCTTCCTAGCGTTATAAATTATTGCAGAGCTGGTGCATTTCCTGTAGAGGCTTTATTTGTCAAACTCTTAAATCTGGGTTTCCATCTTGAAGCGGTATTGTTGCTTTGGTTTTGTTCCAGACCTGAAACTATGTGAAAATATTAAATCATACTGAGTGAGAAAATATTGAATTATTCACAAAACAGACCCCCCCACTTCCTCCTCTAAACCACATAATCTGCCATCTTTTTACTCCACAGGGAAACGTTTTACAGCTTTAGCCAACATTTGAGTTTTCTTTTCACCCTCCTAACAAATTCATATTAAAGCTTGTTCTCAAACTCAATAATTATTGTCAGTCTACCTTGTTAACACCAGCATCATTTCCCACAAATACCAGCATCCTACCACTGGTGTCATTAGAATCCCCTTTGGTTTCAGTCCAATTAATACAAAGTGGATTAAGTCATAGGCCACGTCGCTCAGCTTAATTAAAATGATGGATCCGATGTCATTTTTTTCCCAAATATTTTTTTGTAATTCATAACTTGGTGCAGAAAAATTGACCTTTGGCCATGTTTAAATACAAACAACATTTTTCTATGCCTCTTTTCAGAGGTCAAACCTGAACAGGAACGAAAATGATCTGGTAGAAAAAGATCACTGAATAATATCCATCCATTTTCTGTACACCCGTGTTCATTAGTGGGTCGGGAGGGTTGCTGGTGCCTACCTCCAGCTTACATTTTGGGCGAGAGGCGGGGTCATCCTGGACAGGTCGCCAGTCTGTCTACTGAATAATAATGCCAACTGGAATGGACTGGTAACTATGAAATTGGGTCCAGCTTTAGTGAATTAAAGATTGAGATAAATGCATAAGGAAAGCACAGCTATAACAAAATCCTAACACAGAGAAACGGTTTGTCTTATGTATTTCTACCCATTCAAAAAGAAAAACAGTTTCACTCAAAAAAATTAAATAGAAGTTTCAATTTAGTTTTTGAAACTTGAATTTGATGTTGATGTGTTTTTTAACTTGCTGGCTGAAATATAGTGAAAATATTATCTCACAAGCTCCAAAACTGACACATGTGTCTCGTTTGAAGTGTAGCATTAACCATGTACTTATTTTTATCTGTTTTTACTGAGGTACGTTTAACCCTACTATCAACATCCCATGGCTTCCAGATGTCATATTTGCTCAGCTCATTCACATTCATAATTTACATCCAGAGTGAATTTATATTATTTTTAATATATTGTCTTCAGTGAATTCCCAATATAATCTTTTAAAAGAGAATTGCCTGCTGCAGTTAGTTAACTAAAAAAAAATCACAAAACACTGTAGTATTTCTCTGAATTAGAAGGAAAAAATCACTTGCAGTGGACAAGTCATCGGAATTTAACTATACTTCATTAACATTAAAAATGTGTTTGCTTCAGTATTTATTGAAGATGAAACTTTGCTCACATGACAAAAAACTTTCTCTTGAAACGATGTTAAAATAAAAATGTCCTCTAATTTCTGTCTATTCTAGTATTATGTTTATTTATTCAATTTATTTTAAAGTATTGTAGTTTACATCACCAATGATTTACTAATCAGTCGCAGAAAATATCCTGTAGCTCCAGGTCCTATGATGCTAGCGCTAATCAGTTGTTATGGCTATAGACGTTCAGGCGTGAGCTTCCTCTTGGCATATTTGTGCAATAAATCTAAAACAGATATAGATGGATGTCGACCTATAAGTTTCGAAGAAAAGTCTGGAATATGCAATCGCTCTGAAATTGTCTTTGGAAACTTTGGCTTTGCACATTTTCTTCAGCTGCACTGCAGTTGTCTTTCCTTCAACTGCAGTCACACTGAACCAGATCCTCTGGAATATGTGAGATACAAGTTATTCTAGGAAGAAAACCTTTTCTCGCAGAGCAACGTTAGTGAGCACATTTGTGCAGATGTTGGTTTACACATGTTTCTGGCAATGTAATACCAGTGAGGATGCTAATTACATAGTATTATTAAGAATTGCATTGCAGGAGAAACGTTCTAAAGCAACATTTCCATCACTGATGTTAAACAAACAGGGCTAGAAATCTGGAGTTATTGGACAGCTTAACACCCAGGGCTGTCTGACGTTTTGACTTGCGACATATGAAAATAATGAAAGTTGGCATTTATTTAGATTTCCTAGTTTCAGGGTTTTTTCTATTTAGTACCTCCAAAATATGACTAAACAAATAAATAAAATAAAAATTACTGCGTATTCTGCCCGTTAGAAAACTGTGCAGACATGCTTTTTATTTGACACTTGCTTTGTAAATTGTTGTTATGGTGATTTGGCATGAAATTGTGTAGCCAGTCACCATGGGAACATACCAGGAAACGGTGTGCTTTGTGAGGCTCTGATGGGAAGAAAACCTGAGACAAACCTTTCTCCCGAGTGTCGAGTCATCCCATTCAGGGAGCTCCATGCTGGCTGTGGAGTGACCTTGTTACTGTGAACGGCTGCCATGGAATACATCTCCATCACAATAGAGCAAAGGATTTTTTTTTTAATTAATGAGACATCAAAAAGATTTTTTTAAGCTTTGAAGTCTTAATGCTCAGCTAATGTTTGTGGTTGTTAATGTACTAGTCTTTTAGAAATAGATGAAAATATTGCTCTGGGAAGTTCAAGAACATCACAGGTCTCACTTTGCACTGTCTTTTTGTTCCATGTGCGCGATGGGATCATTGACACCTTCGTCATACACAAACACACATTCCAGCTGTGCACACACCACTGTGACCAGGATGGTGTGACATTTATTTTCTGGTTTGTCCGCAAACTACACTTGTGCCAAACATCAGCTACATCAAAGCTCACAATGTTCAATGAATCTGCATGTACGCATACAGCAGCCGTGCACTTCACTGCCATTTGCTCTGAACCAGGCAGCAGCTCAGGAAAACGAAAGTATGCTGTGTTACATGCATCGCACCAGTCAATTTAAGGATACGTATTGGTCCCCCGAAAAATGAGAACCTTTTCATCAAGCTATTTAATTCCCTGAATTCCCCAGACACAATGAGAAAAGTGTACATGTCTGCGAAACAACTTTGGCGGAAGTGAGAGCATTGGTACAATACAAACAATTATTCAGCCGGAACAAAGTGCGCTAAATAATAAAATATAATATAACAAAGCTTTGAGGGAAAACATTTTTCTCAAGGAATTATAATAATTGAGGTACTCAACTTATTCCAGGGATCTTTACAGCCCTAGTATGATGCTATATTTTCATTCAAGCAAAAAATTGTCCTACTAAATAAACTGCAGTAGCTGTTTTGGTTATGGTGTGAACAAATCTAAAGCGAAAGGTCAGTGGATTCCTGTCATTAAACCATTGGTTCATAATTTCCAGTTCACTGTCAAGATGCCTCAGCTTCTCAGTGGTGAAAATAAGAAGTTTGAAGTTGCATTGGGTGAAAAAAATGGATTCAAATTAGACCATTCAGGATCTCTGGTGGCATTTTTGAACAAAGGTTAGAAAAATGTTAATACCATGACAAAATGAAATTCACACCATAGAAGGGATGAAGAGTGCCCCAAGGGGACTGAAATCTAATGATCAGAGTGAAACCAGAAGCTGGGAAGAAATCTCCTTGCCCCCTGGCAAATAACACGTTTGTCTACAGAACAATGCAGTTTCATCACCGCTACTTACCCAAAGGGACAAAATCAGGTCTCATTTTCATTTTGCTCGTGAAAAAAAGTGAGATATTAATCATAAGCTAAAACTTTGAGAGGTTTAGCTGATCTCCCATAAATTAAAATGCATCTTTTCTTCTTCTTCATCCAGAAATAGATCAAATACAGTTTTGAAGTTGCTACAGCAGTTTTACATTGGGCCTGTTTGGTCAAGTGATGAAAAGCTTTCCTTTGCTAATTATGGCTAATGTATTTTAATATAAACCTGGCCTGAGTGAATTATTAAGCAAAGGCAGCAGAAAGTGAAATGGCCTCACTTTTTTTTTTAATCAAACGGCAAACATTTAAATAGTTTGGGTGTTTTGTAGTTGCAAATGAAGGATTACATTTGAGGTAAACATTCAAAATTAAATTCTCCTCTAATTGTGGAGCAGATCATGAGGAGGCTTAGACTAAATGTAATGATCATTTACCCTTTGAGCTCGACTTAGCAGGTTTTTAGGAGTAGATATTGATCAAAACAATGAGATTCAGAATACAAATCAGCAAACTGAGCTTGGCTGGCAGCATTTTGGGAGCTCTGGAGGAAAAGTGTACAGGGCTGCAGTCTTTCAGGGCATGACTCAGAGTGAAATCACTGCTGCTCCGTGTTGAAATTAGGCAGTTCAGGTGTCAAGAGGCCTTCCAGATGTATCCCATGGGAGGCGCTTTTGACATTTCCTACTTGGACATGGCCTGAGGGTTAATCCGGGCCTTGTTGGAAAGTCTATATCTTGTGACAGACTTGGGAATGCCTCAGCCAGTGAAAGTAGTTAGAAACAGGAAGATTCAGGAGATGGTGAAGTTTCAAATTATTCATAACCCTGGCAAATTCAGATTTGAAAATTTTATTCAACCCAAAAGTTTGTTTGATTTGAAATGAGAATAGGCGGAAAAAAACGAGCTACAGGGGAATCGGTCATTATTTAATTTATTTGCAGTTTTTCCAGAACCCAAGTTGTTAAAAAAAACACCCAACTTCATGCAATTAGTTCATATTTTTTGGTGTCTGAAAAAGGAGCCACTTCAAAAACCTCCCAATTGTTAAGACTCATTTGAATGGCACTGTAGCGTTACCTAGCAACCCCAGGGGAGATCCACCACATTTGGTCAACTGGTTTTAACGCTGTATTCATTTTACAATGACTGCTGGAAAAGGTGATTAGTTGTTGACTTACCAAAACACTTGCTGCATTCATATTTGCTCAGGAGGCTCCATTTCTGCTTTTCAAAGATGCGCAGTTGTCAGTGGCGGTTTCTGATATGGGCAACCACCCAGAGAGGCACCGTGTCAGGGCAACATGTTTAATAAGCATGTTGGTAAAACATACCGTATATCTACCAGCAGTGTGAATACTTCTGAGCTTAACTGTAGCTGCTCATACTGTTTCTATAAAATCCTTTTATCATAAAAAGAAATTAATAAACTTCAGAATCCACTAAACGTGAGACATAAACAGCTTAAACTCAACAACATTTAAATACTACTGTCAGATTTGTTGCCTTCATAATCAAAGCAAAGATGCAATGAAAGGAATTTGCTTGTCAATGCAGCATTACAGTCATTTGAATATCAGCAGATACACTGTAACTGCTGTAAAATCTATTAGACATTAACATTTAAGAACCAACAAAATGTTTGTCCATATTGGATCTTTTACATTTGAAGCTACTGAGTTAGAAAATGTTTCTTTAAGCTACATCAAACTACAACTTGCTCAAACAAGGATAAATCAGACCACACTGTCCCTGTCTACAGCCTATTTGATTTTAGTCTTTGTAAGGGATTTACTGTCAACAGTCAATTAACAATGAGGGGATTGTTGTCTGTCTCCTGCTTCATTTCCTTCCTTCGATTTTTTTTTTTTTTGCCTCATTCACTTTCTGGCTTCTCAGCTGCTAATCGGTAGGAAAGTGGTTAAATAATCAATACATCTTCATCCTAAAGGCTGAAGAAAATATTGTTTTTATCTTTACACTTTTTACTGCAGCTTTCTGAATAATGACAGACACCAGAAGGGGGAAAACATACATGGCAATAAAAAGTATCTTGGTGTACTGTTGTTTCCTGATCCAATATTCAGCTGAGCTTTATTATCCCCAAAGGGCTGCAATTAGAGCAGTGCTGTTGAAATCTGGTGGAATACAGTGAAAGACTGCCAATGTAACACCTACAAGTCACCATCTTGCATTAATTTGACTTGGTGATTATGAGGAATGCCAGAGTCAGCCAGAGAGAGAAATTAGCTTTACAAAGTAAATACTTTTTTTTTTCCTCTTAATTGAGATTGTTTCCTTATATATCCACCGTTGGACGTGAATTATCTCGCAAATAATGTGTGAGCCATCTTGTCTTGGTAAATTGCATGGATCAGCACTGCTCCTGCAGTCCTTAGGGCAAACCCATTGACAGATTGGTCAAAATGATGTAATAAAATTGAAGTAAATTGACTGTAATGCTAGACGTGCTCCCATAATCATGGCTATAACTTCATATATTTTCTTTCACTCCAATCATAAGGGATGTTTCATTGGTTTTCCTGTTTTTTGGGGGGTTTTTTCATCACACCAGTGTGTTCTCTGTCTCCACTGTGGCCTTTTCATTTGAGGAGATGTCATGTTTTAAATTAAAGTGTCTATAATGCTTCACAGAAATGAACTGAAGCTTTATTCAGTAATCGTCGTGGGAAATTAGGTTGATGCTTTTCTGACAGTAATGGGGATTCAGTGGGAAAATAAAAGGCTGAGATATATAGTTAAATCTAGAATATGGAACCAAATACAACAAATATTAAAATATTCTTCTTGTAACTTAAACTGATCAAACTGATTTTGGAATGGTTTAATGTCCTTAATTGTTTGCTAAACCTCTTAACCAGTAATAAAGGAGCTGCTCATATTTAAACCATTTAAATTCACCTTTAAAACTTGTGGGATTCCTCAGGGGACTAGCTTGGTGTACTTTATTATTTTGTAGATGATATTCTAGTCTATTTGGCAGTGATAACCTATTTTAAACTACTGTTATACTGTCCAAGTGACATTAAAAACTAGCTCAAGTAAAACATTTATCTTGCTTAATTCATGTGATGTTTCTAGCGCAAATTAAAAACACATTTCATACGAAGAGAAAAGAATGTCCAACTTGCCTCTAGTTATAAAAGATCCCAATACTTTCAAACCAAAAAATATTATCTAACAAGCCCAGCTAATTGCAATGAGTCATTAACTTTGCAGCATGCCCCTGAACTAGCATGGAGGGGAAAAAACAATATTTTAACAAACATCTGACAGTAGACCATAGCCTCTCAACATTTCTCTTAATCATTTGGGCATTACTATGTCAAAGTGCCATTGTGAAATCTGGTAATTCTTTACTTTTTCTTTTTCGATGACAGGCTTATGGACATGTCCCAGATACATTTAATCTGTACTCAGCAGATTTAAAGCATATATTTTTACCCCTTTTCTCCATCGTGGAATCAGCAAAATATGTCGGCATGAACATTTTTCTTCAGGTCATCCTCTGCTATCTTTGAAAGATGAAGTGCAGCTCTGATCATTTAAGGCAGTTACGTCCAACAGCAGTCCTCAAGGACAGATTCCCTGCATGTTGTATATCATGTAATAATAACCAGGGATTATTATTGAATGTAATAATCCCTGGTTCAACACACATGAATCAAATGACAATTCATTGGTATTTTGAATGTATATGTGGAGAGACCTTTCAAATAGCCGTTGGTGGACTAAAACGTAGGGCATTCTGGGTAAATAAAACCAAAACAAACGTGTGAATCTAGCGCTAGCAGAAGAAATGACTCGTGGTCTTTTGCCAAAGACAAAAGTGAAATCATTAAGAAGAAAGAAACAGGAAAGAAGGAACAGGTTTTTTAATGGGTTTGATTTGTTTGACATAGTGCAGCAGCATCTCTTACCGCACTATGAGGTGTGAAAACACCCTGAAGGTGTTAATGGTGATACTTCCACATTTTTGTTTTTTTCCAATGCATTTTTGTTCTATGAAAAATGGTTTTATTTACATATAATGATCCTGGTCTGGTCGTCATGGCTTTTATAAATAAGAACCTCTACCTATAGAAGATGTGTTGAAAGTTATTTATGCTTTCATCACCCCGTCTCGACGTTTCATTGTTCAAACCACTGCCATGAATGGAGGTTGCCATGCAGACAAGTTGGGAAGAAAATGTGAAGTCGGACTGGATTTAGCAGACAATGACAACTAACATCTACAAAGCAATGCCAGCTGCCCTGGGGCCCTTGTTTGATCATTTATTTGGAATAAGTCAGACCTGAAGCACACTGGCTGTGGTGTCTAGAATCAGTTTTCACACATCACTAACCTGAATATTTTACATTTTTCTTTGGTTTATCTCACCTGAATCAAACTGAACCAAAGCATGTTCCTGCAGAATTTGATGACTTACTAAACAACATTCATACCAGCCCTGTTTAGGCCGCTTTAATTGAATTCTAGTTCATTCATCTAGAAAATCCAGTTAATTTGGAGAGGTGTGAATGCACACAGTAGACTTAAAAAAGCGAACCCTGCTCTGCCTAAAAACTCAAAAAAGTCTCAGTTTGGTTGAAATGAAATCTGACGTGGTTAGAATGCAGTGTGAATGCAAGTGGATCATACACTGCTCCAAAAGTAGGAAGCTAACAACAGATCAGGGTATTCTTTTCAGTATTTTACCCTTTGCTCTGCGGTTTAGTGGAGTTGCCTGGTTGGTTGCCATGACAATGGGTCTGCTAGTAGAGTAAAGCTGACCCAGAGAGCGAGAAAAAGCAGAATATAAGTGGTTTAAATTTGTCCTACATCTGTTTATTAGTTTATTTTCCCTGTGCTGTGGCACACTGCAGCCGCCGCAATTTGCAAACTGTTAATAAATGACAAACTGGAATAACTGGCTTGTAGAACATGGCCATATTCATAACGATCATCAAATATGATGAAATATTTCATAAAGAACGGGAGCCATGGTTTGCTGCATTTCAGTAAGCAAATTTTAACAGTAGCAATTATGGAATAAATTATTGACCAGTATAAAAGAGAAATTTACATAGTCCTCTCTTGCACCTTGACGGAAATCAAACTGATTATATCCAGGCTGAATACATATTTTTAACATATCAAATTATCAGTATTTTCTCAACTTTTATCTGAACCATGTTTCATAGATTTTGGATAAGAAATAAAGGCACAATTTTTGACAGATTCCTGTGGATCTTGCAGCTTGTTCTTAAAACCAGTTCTGTATTTCCTATTGTGGTTGTTTGTTTTTTCCTTGTTTTTTAATCTAATCTTTATTTCTTATTGTAGATTGTTTTTGGTTTGACATTGAAGGTCTTTGATCAGCCTTGGTTTTTATGTCCATAGGGCATATTATTAATGTTTTTAAACCCATTAAAATGGAAATATTTTAAAATAATAGAATATATTTCCACCTGGCATGACATTAGGTATCAAATAACATAGTAGGTGTTTTTTAGACCTGTTTTTGTGAAGGAAATCCTTCCTTCTAAAGGCAGCCGTATAATGTTCCAAGGCTCAGTTTACCACACACACAGTATTCCCTGTGGGAAACCCTGTGTCTGGAGCCTATAGATTACGTCAGCCTCGGATTGCATTCAGGCACAGATCATTCTGCCACGGGGCATTTGCATCCTTTCATCAATACATCTACTAATGCATGCAGTGGCGGTTTCTCTGTTTGGCAGTGGAGCAGCAGAAGGCCGGGCGATGCTGGGAGCTGCAGTGAGCAGAGACTAGACTGCTCATAGTGAAACATCTATAACTTCACAGACTCCAGAATGTGGATTATAGCTGGAGGGCACCTCCCTGCTCCCCGCCTTTGTGTTCCTCTCAACCTTCCACTGAGGGGTCGTCTTTTCTGATACATGTTAATGTTGTTTTCAAATCCCATCCCTGCTGAAGCTTTTGAATGTTAGAACTTCTTTGTTAGCTTCCTTACGACGCAAATGTATGAAGAAAAAAGACGGTGAACGGGAAAAGTATAGAGTAGATTAGACACTTTATAGCCCTGTGCATACATAAGTTTAGTATATGCAGATGAGTCTAAGGATGTAAAATTTGGTCTAGGATTTTCAGGCCTGTTCATCTACTGTAATGATTCACTTAGCATTCAGAAGGTTCATTTCTGATGCAAATCCAGGCAGGAACAAAGGCTAACTCACATTTCCTCCAGCCTACGTTCATCCATGTTTTCCTTCTCTAAGCCTCCTCTGTTTCTAGACTTAAATTTAAACAGCTTTGTACATTTTCAAGCAAATGTTGAAAGTTTAAATACAAAATTTGACTTTGAATTCATAGCAGATATTTCTGCAGAGGTCAGGGTACAAAAACAGCAAACTGGAATGTAAAGAGAGCCATGGAGGAATAAATGCACAAATGGATGGATAATTAGATGGTGAAATGATCAGGTGGGTGGCTCATTGGAAATGGATGGATTGGGATTGATAGATGGATGAACTGTTGGATGGTGAGAGGATGGATGAATAGGCAGGTGGCTGGCTGGACAAGTGGATGGATGGACAAATAGATGGATGGATGGACAATTGGACGGTTGGATAAATGGATGGATGAATAGACAGGTGGAGGGATGAACAAGTGGTTGGATGGGTGGACAATTGGATGGGTAATTGGAAGGATGGATGTATAGATAGATGGACTGTTGGGGAGATGGATGAACATTTGGATGGACAGGGTCCCTGTAAATCTCCACCAATCGGTTGCTTTGGAAATCAAATGTTCCTAATTCCCATGATGTCCTTCATCTAGTCACATATCCTTTCATATCCAACTCCATTCATTTGTTTTCCAAACCTCAAGTGACCGTGGCTTAGTACTGGGAGTCTGCTTCTGTCTAGCTGAATATAAAAAATTGGAGAAAATATTGATTTGCATAAAGCCAGGTGAGTTCATTGATAATTGAATTTATGAGATGTTGTGATTGACTGGAACACTGAGCTTGTTGCTGTTAACAGAACAAACAAACTTCTGATCTAAGCAAGCTGAATAAAGGAAGCTGGTGGGTGATGGCGCCTTGAACTTCTTCAGACTTAAAAATAAAACCGTCTCTTCTTTTGCTCTGCAGTCGCTCTGTTTAAAACTCTGCTTTTAGCTAATTGGTTCGTAAATATTTGATGTCAGACAGCCATAGTCCGCGCAGCAGGGAGGCTAACGTAAGTAAATGAAAGATACCTAGCAGGCCTTTAATCAGGAAACCACAGCTTTGTATAACTTTAACAAGTAGCTGGTTTATTTTAATAGGCTGCTGAACTATGAGGCCATCTCCTATTATGAATTATGGATGATTTTATGAGCACATATAAAAGATCAATGATGAAATGTTTCCCTTTTCCTCTAATGGGGTCGCACTGGTTATGTATTCTTCCCTTCTAATCTGCAAATTATGCCTCATTAAAAGCTACATCATGAACATGATTGGAAAATTCACCACTCTTATCTGCCTTAGCTGCTTAGAAGGACTTAAACAGATAAAACAGTTTCTTCTCCACTAATTGAGACCTTGTAGATTCACCAGACTACATCCCAGTATCTGATACTTCCTGTCCACAGGGTGGGGTTGATTCAAAATTACAAGTGAATTTCAAAGTGTCTTTTCAACCCTGCTCAGATATCACCAACATTAGAGAAAACTCTTTTCACATCATTATCTTTTCACTTCTCTTTTGCTTTGCAAAACTTTGGTTTATGTGTGAATTTTGCTTTAGGTGGCTTCTAATTCAAGTTTACTAGCAGAGGTTGTAATTTATTAACTGGCTCTCTGGTCAGAAATCAAACTATTCGACTCCATCCACTTGTCCAGAGAGGAAACGGAAGTGCTCTTCATCCATTGAAGTGCTCTTCATCCACTTCAAAATAAGAGCATGAATATAAACATCTAACTGCTTGAAGGATTCATAACTACTTATCAAATTCAAAATTTAATAACCAAAACTTCAGCATAGATGTCGAACTTTAGTCAGCTGAAAAAATAGCCAACTAACCACGTGTTTTATTTTTTAAACAAAAAAAATAATTTAAGTGTGCTAAACATTTTCAAAGTTAGCAAAAATACTAAATCACTGGACAAAAATTTAGCTCTGCTATTAGCTATTAGTAGGCCCACCATAGATCTAAGAGCTCAGTAGTTCCAGGATCTCAATATGTTATTTACCACAGTAATCTTCATTTTCAACCTTCAAGTAGGGAAATAAGGATTTGTTTTTTCTTCACATGTTAAACCTCAGTATGTAAACTAATTATTAGCTAGCCTACATCTCCGTCCAGACCCGGGTACGTCCTGTCTTTTGATTGACTTGGACTGGTTTGCAGTGGTCAATTGAAATTCTCAAATTAACCAAAATAAATGTAACTCTGTCCCTGATGATATCCAGTAGACACGTTGTCAGCTGAAGACCTCTGCCATTACTCCAGAGCAGCGGTCTGCAACCTTTGCAAACCAAAGAGCCATTTTTATTTTCAGTCCAGTTAAATAAAACTTGTTTCGAGCTGCTAACTTTACATGACCTCTATTGATAAAAAAACCTCAAATTCCAGTCCTCCAGAGCTCGTGTCCCTCAAATCGTAAAATTATTTCATATTAATTGAGAAATACGGACAAAGAGGAAAAGAAAATATGGATCTTTTCACATTTGTGAAATGATGTGAAACCAGAAACTCATTTTATGATAGTTTTGTTAGTTTGGTGGAAAATCAAGCTTGGAGCATTTAAAAAAGCTATTAATGGTATTGGGGTGGATGATGGGCCTAGCTGGTGGAGGAGACTTACATAATGGTCTCCTTAGGATCTATAACGGTCTCAGGTCGGATATAGACTGATAGTAAAATACATTATTATACTATAATGTCTAATAAGAGCAGGAATTCATCCTGCTCTTGAAATGTATATTTACAGAACAATTACTTCCAACTTGAGGAACAATATGCTACATTTAAACGTAGTTTTGTATTATTTAACTGCAATGATAAGCATGCTGTGTGGGATAATTTTCAAACGGCTTTTAAACATCATTTTCATCTGCTGTGAAAACCAACGCCACTCTTCATATCTAGATCAGCCAAATCTGATGAAAATTTGTTTCACACATGCCTCAGGGAAGAAGTAACAAGGTGAAATATACAGCAGATTGTCTGTAGAATAAGCGATAAACCTCACTCTCTATTACCACCGTGATTTGATTTCATGCTAATACTGTACACACACCCAGCAAACGTTCTGAAGCACTAATGTAATTTTGCTTTGTGTGAAGATGAAAAGTGATGAAACTTGAAGCGAGACGTGTTTTGAAATATTCCGGCAGCAGCTTTGTCTTTGGTAGTGAGCTGTGCAGGTCTAGCCGACATGAATACACACAGAGGGAAACTAAAAAAAGAGACAAACTGGGAGTCTAAGGTGCTAAGAATGTTTTCATGTTCAGGCTTGTTTTATATTGTGTGCATTTCAATCTGCTAATTGAGTGATAATACAAACTCTTCTGAGATAAAAGGCTTTGATTGTTGCAGAGTTTGGATCATTTAAAAGTTTATAAGATAAATTGGCAGACATTTTCTGGATTGCATGAACATAAAGCAGAAATTGGCAATAAGCACCAAAATTCCAATATTAAATGTCTCATATACTGCTGATTATGTTTGAAATTGCAAAACAAGATAATTTTGTCTGGCATTGCAGCTTGTGTATTTCAAAATTTATTGGTAGACGAACTAAAAAGTATTTTGAATGTTCTGCATGTAACAAATTGAGTCAAATGCCAAAAAGCCCTGATAAAAAATACTGAATACATCTAGAAAAACTATGTATCTGGCAAGACAGGACACTGTATTATCACTGCACAACCTCATTTGCATTAAAAAAATTATTTTAAATGATGTTGGTGTGGTAAGGTGTCATCAAGGTGCAGAAAATTTGGGGGCAGTGAGACAGTGGCGAGGTATGTGGAAGGAGTGATGGATATGATGGTGTTTTAGGATGAGTCTGCTCTGAGTTTCATCTTCTTTGAAGCGATAATGACAGAGAGCTTTGCTAAGAGGTCCACATAAATTATGATGTTTGCTGCAGATGACATTTTAATGTTTATTGATGGCAAAAATCTGATGGTAGAAAGCCTGGAATGGTGCACAGTTGTGTTCAACTGTTGGGAAAAATGTGTGAATGTTTATATAAAACTAGATTTCCCTTTCCTTTCAAATGGAAAAAATGCATCAGACAAACACTCTGCAAACCTGCACTGCATCACTATCAACGTCACAATCCTTATGACAAAGAGCAGCTCAGAAATCCCAGCCCAAACAACCCAGGGTGTGCTCAGACCAGAGCAACAGCAGCTCTAAACCAAATCAAAATTGTTATCCTTACCTTTCACTTACAGATATATTTACCCTCTTTTTTTCTAGAGATCAGATTTCTGCCCTCCTCTCTGTAGTCTTCAGACTTGGCAGAATGCTTTTATGTTTGACAGCTTTTGCATGGGCAGGGAGACATACAGTTAGGTGTTTTATTTCACTGCGCTACAAGGATTTTCTTTTTCACCTTATTCAGTCAAATCCCTTGGAAGAAAAAAAAACAAAGTAGCACAAAAGATACTTCAGAGCTAGAGTGTTTGAGAATACCTTGGTAAAGTGAACAGGGTGGCTGTGCTGTAAAAGGTTATTTGAGTTAAAAGCACAACTTTAATGCACTTTGTCCCTGGAATATAAAATTCATTAAAAAGGCTTTTTTTCCAAACGTTTCCATCTAAAGGCAGTTGGCTATTAGCTTACTGCTATCCTTTTTGGTTTTAATGCTATTTTAATGAAATAAACCATACATGTTGTATTTTTTACATGAAATGTTTTTTTTTATTATTTGGGCATTTTATCACATTACAGAACGTTTGATGCCTTTTAGTGGGGCTTTATGTGATAGACAAACATAAAGAAGTGTTATGTGAAGCTTTAAACTCACTATATTCAGCAGGCAAACTCAGCTGATATTCAACATTTTAATGGCAGCCTGAACAATCTCCGACATCTCTGCTCTTTTCACCAACCAAAAAATTTTATTTGAGCCAAATCCATATTGTCACCTTCCTAAAATCATGGCACAAGCAATTTTTTGCCAAAAAATATTTTTGTGCGTGCGTGCGTGTGTGTATGTACTTGTATAGCTAGAATATTTAGGACCATTTCTGAAAACCAACTGGTACTTGTATGTCGTTTTACAGCCTGTACAGACCAATACAGGCTTTGGTCTGTATTGGTACAGACCAAAGCCTGTACCAATACAGGCTTTGGTCAAGCCTGTATTGACCAAATACAGGCTTGGTCAATACAGCCTGTATTGACCAATACAGGCTGTAGGGTCAAGGGTTAGATTTAGGGTCAAGGGTTAGATTTAAAGCAGTCATTCTCAAACTGTGGCCCCGGACCACTGGTGGTCCACAGGCGCCCCCTATGCATGTGGCACACGGATCTAGATCTGATGGTCATATCACACAAACCCTGTTTTCACTCGAACAGCTCAAATAAAAAATAAAAAAATTTCATCAGACTTCAGGCTGAAAGAAAATTTCAGTTTTTGCCAAAATGTGTTAGTGAATCCACACTTTGTGAATTTCTAAGTAACTCAATAAACCTGAAGTAGTAGCTGTTAATGTTTTTGATGTGACCATTCACATTTACAAATCAGCACTATTTTTCTCATTAGGATGAACAAAGGAGACAACAATAAGTGAGCAAAGAGACTAATAATTTCATTTCAGGTTGTATTAAGATGTTGTCTTATTTCAAGTCAGGTGGTTTGTGAGTGTTTGTTAAGTGATGCTCAGCCTGAAAAAGTCTGGGAAACACTGACGGAAAAGGTCGGCTGGTTTTGGCTTTGCTTAGAGTTAGTAATATATCACCAGTGGTTTAAGGTTACACTGCAACAGCACAAATATGCAATTCAGTAGAAGTTCACAATAGATTAGTTCTTTTCAAAGTCTGGGTTATTCTCTTAAAACATATTTTTATTCGTTGGAAATAGATTGAGGTCTTATACTGTAACTTTTCATCATTTTCTTTTACTGTGATTTTGGAGTTTTTGTGTGTCTTTGTACTGCACCATTTCACCCTGTTTTTAAAAGTGCTATACAGATAAACGTGACATTGACATAGAGTTATGGGTTTGTTACTATGGTGTGAATCAGGTTTAGGGTTAAGCATGTACTGGTAATAGAGAGGTTTAGGGTTAAGATCAGGGTTAGGCTATAGGAATGGATGGAAGTTGAGGCAAAGTCATCATAAAGACAGACAACATGTGTGTGCAACCACCACCAGATTATCTTCTTGACATGACCCTCTCCATTTATCTGGGCTTGGGACCAGCAGTAGGAGCTCTTGGGACTCTGCGCCCCTTGTGGCTGGATTATCATGTCTGGGTGCGTGTGGTTTATGTGTGTGTGTGTGTGGGTGGGTGTGTGTGCGTGTGCATGTGTTAAGTGTAAGAGTTTTGGGCTAACATTGGGAAAGAGGATGAAGATGGGGGTTAAAGGTTAGGGGGGGAGGGGGGGGCTGAGCTACAGTTAGCATTTCAATCAGTTTGATAGTTTGGTTGGAGATATTTTTTCATTAGACATCAGTTTTCTGACTGATATTTGCTTTGATTTTGCTTTGCTTTGACAGGACAAATAATTATCCATGCACAGAGTGACACCTAAGGATAATTTAGAGATCGCTCAGCCTGATTCTCATGTTTTTGGGTTGTGGGAGGAAGCCAGAGTACCTGGAGAGAACCCACGCATGCACAGGGAGATTGCAATGCAGAAAGACCCCAGGCGGGGATTCAAACCCAGGACCTTTTTGCAGCCAGGCAGCAGTACTACCACTGTGCAGCCCTGACTTTTTTTGGACTTCTTAAAATTACTTGCCTAAGCAGATATCAGCCTCTTGTGTTCTGGGATTCTCAGCAATCAAGGATATTCTTTGCAACATCTTAATGGTATCGAATCTTTTTCATTTGCTCAAGCTCATTTCTTTGTTGGTTGGTCATAAGACAGAGTTTTTTCTGTTTCGATTGGCGTCGCTGGTCCTCTAAGGCTCTGTCCATTTTGACCAAACCAGCCTGTAGGTTGGATTTTTCTGCCTTTTGCCAGGCTTCAGTCTCTTTTACTCTTTTTTCATTTCATTTAGCTTTTCCTTCAGCTGCTCAGCCGTTCTGATGGCATCCTGGTGGTTGTTGCTCCTCTTCATCAACTCGTTATTAAGATCACCTATCTCGTCTTCATCATCAGTTTTCTGTGACTCCAACTGACACTTCAGCTGTTCCACCTTGGATATTTATTGGTTGTTTGTGAGAAGATGTATTTTTTCCAGCTGCCACTGCCGTCATCCAAATATCTCTCCATTTGGTAAAGAGCAGATTGTAGTCTAGCTGTTTCTTCCACTTGCTTTGCTAAGCAAATCTGTGTCTTTTTTGCTTTGTTCTTCTCTGCCATCAGTTTTGCGTTCAGCTGCTCGGTCTTTCTGATGGCATCGTCGTGGTCGTTGCACCTCTTTACCAACTCGGTATACAGAGCAGCAATTTCATCTTCATAATCATTTATCTGTGTCTCTAACCGATACTTCAGCTGTTCCACCTCGGATCTTTCCTGGTTGTTGGTCAGAAGACGTACTTTTTCCAGGTCCCACAGGCGTCTTTCCTCTTCCAAGTCTCTCTTCATTTTGTCCAGAGCAGATTGTAATCTGGATGTTTCTTCCACCTGTTTTGCTAAGCAAATCTGTGTCTTTTTTGCTTTGTTCTTCTCTGCCATCAGTTTTGCGTTCAGCTGCTCGGCCGTTCTGATGACATTGTCGTGGTCGTTGCACCTCATCACCAACTCGGTATTCAGAGCAGCAATCTCGTCTTCGTAATCATTTATCTGTGACTCTAACCGATACTTCAGTTGTTCCACCTCGGATCTTTCTTTGTTGTTGATGAGCTCCCACTGCCGTTTTTCCTCTTTCAAGTCTCTCTCCATTTTGTCCAGAGCAGCTTGTAATCTGGATGTTTCTTCCACCTGTTTTGCTAAGCAAATCTGAGTCTCTTTTGTTTTGTGCTTCTCAGCCATCAGTTTTGCTGTCAGCTCATCAGCCCTTCTGACAGCATCCTCGTGGTCGTTTTTCCTATTCATCAACTCATTATACAGAGCAGCAATCTCGTCTTCATGTTCCATTATCTCTGACTCTAACCTATACTTCAGTTGTTCCACCTCGGATCTTTCTTTGTTGTTGATGAGCTCCCACTGGCGTCTTCCCTCTTCCAAGTCTCTCTCCATTTTGTCCAGAGCAGCTTGTAATCTGCATATTTCTTCCACCTGTTTTGCTAAGCAAATCTGTGTCTTTTTTGCTTTGTTCTTCTCTGCCATCAGTTTTGCGTTCAGCTGCTTGGCCGTTCTGATGACATCATCGTGGTCGTTGCACCTCATCACCAACTCGGTATTCAGAGCAGCAATCTCGTCTTCGTAATCATTTATCTGTGACTCTAACCTATACTTCAGTTGTTCCACCTCGGATCTTTCTTTGTTCTTGGTGAGCTCCCACTGCCGTCTTTCCTCTTTCAAGTCTCTCTTCATTTTGTCCAGAGCAGCTTGTAATCTGGATGTTTCTTCCACCTGTTTTGCTAAGCAAATCTGAGTCTCTTTTGTTTTGTGCTTCTCAGCCATCAGTTTTGCTGTCAGCTGCTCGGCCTTCTGACAGCATCCTCGTGGTCGTTTCTCCTATTCATCAACTCATTATACAGAGCAGCAATCTCATCTTCATGTTCCATTATCTCTGACTCTAACCGATACTTCAGCTGTTCCACCTCGGATCTTTCTTTGTTCTTGGTGAGCTCCCACTGGCGTCTTTCCTCTTCCAAATCTCTCTCCATTTTGTCCAGAGCAGCTTGTAATCTGGATGTTTCTTCCACCTGTTTTGCTAAGCAAATCTGAGTCTCTTTTGTTTTGTGCTTCTCAGCCATCAGATTTGCTGTGAGCTCATCAGCCCTTCTGACAGCATCCTCGTGGTCGTTTTTCCTATTCATCAACTCATTATACAGAGCAGCAATCTCGTCTTCATGTTCCATTATCTCTGACTCTAACCTATACTTCAGTTGTTCCACCTCGGATCTTTCTTTGTTGTTGGTGAGCTCCCACTGCCGTCTTCCCTCTTCCAAGTCTCTCTCCATTTTGTCCAGAGCAGCTTGTAATCTGGATGTTTCTTCCACCTGTTTTGCTAAGCAAATCTGTGTCTCTTTTGTCTTCTTCTTCTCAGCCATCAGATTTGCTGTGAGCTCATCAGCCCTTCTGATGGCATCTCGACGGTCCATCTTCATCATAATCCGCTGATTTTTCAGAGAAGCAATCATATCTTTATACTCAGTTTGCTGATTTTTCAATGAATCAGTCAACTTCATCACTTCATCTCTCAGGGCTTTTTTCTCCTGGTCTTCCTGATGTTGGTGGACTTGTGCAGCTTGAACTTCTTTAATAATTTGATTTAAGTCCTCCGCTTCCTGAGCCCTTTTCCTTTCGTTAGCTAGGTCAGACTCCAGCTGCCTAGCTTTCTCATTGGCCTGTTGCTGCACAGCCTCCATTTTTTGGAGTTCACTGTTGAGACGCTTCATGTTTTCCAATAAAGCCGCATTTTCTTGTCGCATTGCAGAGATGGTGTCTTCTTTGGTGCTCAGAGCGTTACGAAACTCCAACTCTGATGTAGCAATTGCTCCGGTGTTTTTATTGCCATGATTTTCTTCTAGAATTGTCTCTCTTTGAGGAAGTATTAAAACTGGATGTTTTTTTGTGACATCAGGCTTTGGAGGAGCCGCTGGCCTCTGATCAGAGGCCGGGTCTGGCTGCGATGGGGCAACCATCGTCTTTGAAGCAGAAACTTCAGTAGGAGCGTTTTCCTTCTGGTCATGACCTTTGACCAGCTCACCAGACGCAAATTGAACTCTCCTGGTTTTCTTTCCTTTCGACTTGGTTGACATGTTGCCATTTTGATTCAACTCCCTTTGTCTTGAAGACTCCTCTCTCTTCAGTTCAGGAAATTCCTCTAAGGTAAATGAGGGGACAGGTTTACACTCACGTGATTGTGGAAAGCTGACATCAAACGGGTCAAATATATTCTCATCATAGAGGTCATAGAGGTCTGCAGGGACACATCCTTTGTAAGACGTCATAATGGTACTTATTTTTTAAGCGTCTTTGAGAAATTACTGAATTGATTTGCTCAAACCAAAATTGTGTTACTCTACACAGAAGTGATTCACAAGATGCGTTCGCGCCAAGGGGTTTTTGAGAATGGAACTAGAAATCTAAAGAGTCGTAATAAGTGCTCAGTGTTCATGTCACTTATGATGTCATAGAGATCACACAACAGCAGAAATGATGTCATGGAATGGAGACAAAATCTGCTTAAGCCCCGCCCACAAGCAACTGGATTCTAAAAGTAGTCATTAGGCATAAGTCAAAATACAATCATTAGTTTCCATAGTTAACATTTATACTTCAGGCTGATAGAAAAATCTGATAATAGCACAGCGCTTTTCCAATCATTTTGACTCAAAGCGTTTTACATCAGAGTCACATTAACCCTTTCACAATCACACATACATTTATATACAAATTGGTAGGGACCTTGGGGCTAAGTGCCTTGTCCAGGGGTACATCAACACGTGACAGGAGGAAGCTGAAATCAAACCTACAGCCTTCCAATCACAAGACGACTTCCCACAGAGCCACAGTTCAATGTTGCCATGTTCCATGTTGAACCACACCTGAAAATACAACTATGCTGGACTTTCAAAGTAAAGCATACAGTGGATCAGTGTCCAAACTGTTTACCATAAAAACCTAAATTATCAAGCGCTGGTGGGTTTGGGATGTACAAAGATCATTTCTTTCCCAATGAAATAAAAAAAGAATGAATTTCTTGTGCCTGTTCTGATTTTTCTTTGCTCAGTGATATAGTCAACATCTAAACATTTGTCAAAACAGACAAAACGTCTGATTTTTTTGCTAACAACCACAGCATCTGAGCACTGAGCACATTATCAGTCAATCCCCTGTGTACTTGTCAGGCCAGCTTACAGGCTGGCTTGTTTGTAATAAAAATGTAGTTTCAACATTTTATACCTTAATTCAAACACGTGTTTTATGTCTCTGTTCACATGGGAAGACAAAGAAAAGGGTGCTAATAATTTAAGGTCAACTAGTTAATTACATTTTAATAATTGGTTAAAAAGTTTAATTTCTACACAGAAATTAAATTTGACCCAAAAAGGTTTGGATACTGGTAAAGAAATTATTTGTACAAAAATGAGTTACATATATATGTGCATGATTGATTTCTATCTGCTCCAGGTGAGTGTGTGGTACATGACAGACTGGTCCAGTCCAGCACAGGGCCAACGACACATGCATCTGCATTTAGCTACACTAACATCACCTCTGTCAGCATGCATGTTTGAACTGCATTAGCAAAAACAAGAACCGTGTGACGAGAAACTACAAATTCCAGAAGAAAGTTAAGAGAAGCTTGTTCCAGTTGCATCAGTGAATATTTTTACTTCTTGTAAAAAGTCAAAAGTAAATAAACTATTAAAGAAAGAGCAGAGGGAGATGACAGAAAGTGAAAAGATAAGACACAACAAATCACAGCAGACAGTGGAACCTTCTTTATAAAAGTAGTTGAGGAAGAAAGACCAACAATATGACGGCCCATATGCAGAGACAAACCTGAGAACTGCTGATGTAAAAGGAGAAATGGGAGAGAAAGTAAAGAGAATGGTTTTCCAACATGGATCCTGTCCTAGGAAAATGGTTCAGATTGATGAAAAAGAGGCAGAAGATGGACCACAGAAAGTCCAAAGAAAACAGAAGCTGGGTTTAGCGAGAACTGGGAAATTATGAGCAAACGTTTAAAACAATATGAAACTTAGGAAGAGTTAAACAAGATAAAAATAGAAATGATTTGTAAAGTTTGAAAAAAACATATGTTCTTAGCAATACAGTTTCAAGACTTCTGCCAAAATGGTGATACTTAAACATCTTTGTATTTAGTAGATAAAAGAACTTTATTAATCCTTCAGGGAAATTCTCAACATTACAAAACCAGAACCGGATTACAAGTCACTAAGAACAAGATGGTAATGAAAACATTTAAAACAAGAATAAGATAACTTTCCCAAACATTGGAAGAGTTCAATCTGGAGGCACTTAGAACAACTGGGCTCATCCATATCTGGAGGGTTTATGCTTATCCAATTCTCAACATTGTGTTTTCACAAACAGAATAAAAGTTTTCATAAAGGACTAATGCTCAGTAATTATTGTTTTCATTCAATTTTCTACTCTCACTATATATCCTGCCTGCTGCTATTGGGCACATCACCACATACCTCATGCCAGCAGGATGTTCAGGAAAGCATCTCTTACAAAAGGGAAAACAGTTGCATGAAATCTCCTCAGAACATCTCTCCTCAGATGTTCACTGCAATGTTTGAGCCCAGAATCATTTGAGCCCAGTGCACTACTTGAGTGGAAAAGCTAACACTGCACATCAGCCTTACCAAATCATCACCAGCAAAACGCGGGGAAGCTTTGCAGCAGCAAAATGACCTTAAAGATCCACACAGAGCCACAACATAGTGGTTTAGATCACCCCATATTAATGGGTTTAAATGGCCCAGTAAAAGCCCGACCTAAGTCAGATTGATTATGTGTGGTAAAACTAAAAACTGATTGCCAAACGCACTCTATATACTTGCACCTGTACGTCCTCTAAAAGGCTATACAAAGTACAAAGTGTTGACAACAGAGAATGAATACATATTCACTCCAAACCTTTGGGCTTTTCATTACAAGAAAAACTTAAAGCATCAATAATTCCCCTTCTTCTAAACAAATATATATCACTTTGCATTGATTTCACGGATAAAAGTCAATTAAATATACTGCAGTTTTTGGTTGTAATTTGACAATCAGGGTAATATTTTCTGTGTGTGTGTGTGTAAATCAAATTTTGGCACAAGATGGAATCTGATATTTTTTAAAGTGTCTTCTGTTAGAACGGTCATGTCTTATGAACTTTATTTAGAAAAAGGAACACTATACTGATCAACTTGTCGCCATTTCATGCGCTGCACCAGGTTATAGCAAGAGCTAATTTGCATCTACAGTCCCTTTAAATATCATTACTCAGATATATAAAGCTCCACAGAAAAAATGATTGATCAGATATTTTCCATCAAGTCTGACTCAGTTTGCGGTTTTTCTTTGCAATTTGTTTTGTGATAGGATCTGCAAAAAAAATCCTGCTGCTGTAACTGCAACAACAAATCTCAGGTTGACGGATACAAAAGCATGCCACACTTCTCAGATCTGTTTAATTTCAATCCCTTTCATAATTATCTTTCTAGGTAAAAAAATATCCGACAGAAAAGCAACGAAGCGTTTGTGTTGGAATGTGACGTGTGAAACGCTTCACACCTGATGCAGGCATATCAGCTCCAATATGTAAATGTACAGAGTTCAGTCAAAGTAATGTGATGAAATGAAAGGACCCTCTTATTCCCTGACCAAAGGCACACATAGACCCAGAGCAGATGTTTCTCGTAATGGGAGCACAACAGGAAGTGATTCAATTCAATTTGGCCCGAGGTCTAATAGAACCTCCACTAAAGGAGGAGGCGATAAGGTTTCACAATGCGAGCCCATCTGTGCCGCTACGCCTTTTCAAACCCAGCGGTCCAGTGATGCCGTTAGTGTGAAATGAGCAGAGCACACCCTGATGCATCATAGGTTGTAATCACCTCCTTGAATGGGGCCGTAAGACCCCGGGCGTCAGACGGAGAAGGGGTCAGGATCTGTTTTGCTTTATTACATTCATTGCATGCATTGTCGTAGCACATTTTCATCGGGATGAAAAGGGATTAGGAGGCTGGCGGTGATAGTCAGGTGACCTTCAGGTCTAATGTGCGAGTGTCTGTGTTTGTTCACGGTCCTCAGCAGTTTGCCAGACGCCACTGACAATGTGCTTTTGGCTCGATCAATGTACAACCCAGTTATAGATTCTACTACTGCATAAAGAAGCTCAATGAAATTAAATAAGGTACCTGATGTTACACGGGAAGTTCTACTAATACAACTATTAAAGTATTTTAATGGGATTTTGTGGGACTATTATAAAGTGGTACAAAATTTTAATTTTGATGAAGAAAATGCATAATTTTCAAAAATGCCTTTACAAAGCTCAATGTGTGGTTTGGATTTGCATTGAGCTCTCTTGAGTCAGTACTTTGTAGCTTATCACAGTCTTTTGGGCTTTCTGAGTTAATACAATATTTTTCAATTGATGTGCAATTAAGGAATATTCTACTGTATGAAATCTAATCCGTAGTTTATGTCCAGATATCAAGGTTGTTTCCTCTAAAAATCAACGGCTCAGGTTCATGCATTGATTTCAGGGTGACTTATTGTGCTTCTTTAAGGTTAGGATAGATATATTAACTATTCAAAACATGTTCATTGATATTTCCCCCAAACATTCTTAAAGAACAAGATTTTAGTCTGGTCAGTTCTGAATATTTCGAGCTTTTTTTTTTAACGGAATCTTGTCACTTTAGTTCAAAATAAGCTGCTGCTGGCCACACTCCTGACTCAACGTTTAACCTCATGAAAATGACTGCAGACCATACATCTTTGAAAAGCATTAGTAGAGCCTCCTGCACAACCAACAAGAATATAGCAAGTGGTTCTGGATGGTAAGTCAACAACAAAGCACTTGTCTTTTCCAGCAGCCATTGTAAGGCATATAGAGCCGTTAAACTAGCTGAATAAACATGCTAGAGCTCTTCTTGGGTTGCTAGGTTACCCCAGCATTGAGGGTTCATTGGGATTGCTAGGTGAGGGACAGTGCCTGCTGATTTGTGATGTTACATTCAGAAGGTTTTTTTTAAATGGCTCATTTTCCATATACCAAAATATATTAACTTATTTTAAAAAATTGTGGTTGTTTTTTTTTAAATGCTTGGGCTGTTTTTAGAAGCAGTGGAGACTGAAATGTAAGTGTTAAAACATACAAAATGTGAATTGTGCATAACACGTACCCTTTGAGTTCCACTTCCATTTTCAAACATCAGAATATTAGAGTACTGCTACCAGATATGCATTTAACGTATCAAAGCAGTCTTACATTTCTCTGTTTATCAACCAGAATATTTATTTTCCAGGACAGACAGTTTGAAAGTAAGGTGAGACAGAATGAAACAATATTTGCTGTGCGCTTACGTTCTCCTCCTTGCCTCACAGACTTTTTTCTTACCGATCTTAGTCTTCAAAATTCTGATGTAGTCATTTGAAAGGTTTTTTATAAATCCATTGCAGAGTATTCAAGGTTTTCTACAAGCTCTAAGAGTATTTTGTTGTTTCTCTTCTCTGTCGGAGTTGGAGGACGGCATTGAAGGTGGCTCCTTAGATTTTCTCTCATTAATCAGACTGTTTTTGCAAGCTGCAAATGTTAAAGTAGTGAAAACATGTAGACTGAATCTTACAGTTACAGTACTAGGCAAAATATTTTATAGTATAAATGAATAGTGTTAATGAAGAACATTCTGATGATACCCATCCCATTAACACAAGTTAGTCATAAAAGTCAGTTTAATAGGAGTGTTCCATTCCTATACAAGGTAATCCAAAGTGTTTTACATGTAAGCAAAGCACTGCATGAAACAAACAAATGTTTCAGTTTGTCAGTCCATTGTTTGAAACTGATGCAAGTCCTAGTCCTGGGAACACTGAGGGAGCAATTCCCATAAAGACCTGAGGGGTTCACATGGTTCATAATAGAGAAGCACTCTACTATCAGTTAATTTCTTAACTTATTTGTTTTGGTGTTTTCTATATATGGACTTCTTGGGTTGCTACCAACAACCCAAGAAGATACCCTATATCTAAAGATAGCATCATTAGAAATGTGTTTACCATAGAAATTGTGACATATTCAATATTTGTTTTACCTGTTGTAAAATAAATATTGCTCCTTCAGGGCAAAATTGACATTACTTTAATATTTTTATGCAGAGTTGCAGTTCATAGTAAGCCATATTGTACCTAAATTAGAATAGAGAAATATCCAATTGTTTTTCTAACCCAGTAAAAGACAAACCACTACTGCAAATATCCATACCCAAAGACAAAAACAAATGTTGGTACTCCCGCGTATTGTGCAAAATACATGCTAGAAAATGTATAAATAGATGTTTGCCATTATGCCTGTCCCTTTTGCTCAGTATGAAAACACTCACCAAAACGTTGAGCAATATTAAGTATTGTTTTGACCCAACTGCACCTACAACTACTAATTATTATTAAGTACATTGGAATGCAATGAGCACTGGCCAAGTTTAAAGATGAGTTGTCCAGTTTAACACATTTTTCTGCCTGTAGTCACCAACCAACTGAACCCAGTCTGGTTTACAGATGTGGGATACACTTTGTTCCTTTGTTACACTTGCACTCAGTTTTTGCATCGTTGTGCTTTTGTACCCTAGAAAACGAACCCATACGGTGTACATAATCATAAGGGCTCCTGATAAGTACAAGGTCTTGTAATGGTGCAAAGAGGGGCTAAAATTCCAACTGTCATGACAAAAAGATAACACCTGGAAGAAAATAATAAGAGCCAAACAAGTCAGAGCAGAGATTGTCACATACCTGTGGGTGTTTTGAACTCAACTCACCTGTTAAGGAAACAGAATTTTGAAAATATACCTCTAGTACAATGGAGACTTGTCCCAGGAGATCCAGAGGAAGACCTAGCCTTTCATTTCTCGATTGGCCTATAATCACCTTGGGAATCCACCTGGAGGATCTGACCCAAGTGACAGGAGAATGGGAAGTCTGGGCCTCTCTGATTAGGATGCTGTCTCTGCCACCCAACCCTGAGTTAAGTTGAAGATAATGTATGGATGGAACTGGAGTGTGTGTTCCAACTATCAGAGAATGGCAGTTCTCAGCTTCCCTGGGAAGGCTTACTCTAGGGTTATTGAAAAGATGCTCAATCTTATTGTGTCCTGACTGTGGAACAGTGTACCAGACCTTTACTCTTGCAAAATTGCACAGAGGAGGTTGCTGGAGATGCTTTTAATATATACCTGGTCCTTGTATGACCAAATCAACAACTCTGAATTTTTAGCAGAGATTTGAAGTTGTTTCTGATGCACATTGAACTCTACCAAAGATGCTTCCTGTCACAACCATGTTTGCAGTCTTCATAGACAATATTTTTAGCTCAATGGTTATTGAGAGCATGGTGCTAGAACATGACGGTTTCAAATTTATTTTTTGCACATAATGTGAACGTTAAGGGAATCACCTTGAAAAGCCTCAAATAATAGTAAAAATGTTGTATACAAATGCTGTTGATTGAGCAGGCACACCATGTGCAGAGACTTTGTCTTTGGTTCAATTCCCAGCCTTCCCCTTCTCTCTTCACCCTGTTTCCTGTCAAATTACTGTTGAATAAATGTCACTAGTACCAAAGTATAATAAGGTGCTAGCTTGAGTTTCCTTTGCCCTCTCTTTTTTTTTAAAAAAAAGCACTTGCAGCAGGTGTTTTCTTGCCTTTCAAAAATGCTCTACCTGAAGTGCCTTGCTCAAGGGCCCCTCACAGGTAGCTAAAGAGCCAAGAGATCTGGAGATTTAGGTTTTGTCAGAGCTGAAGGCTACATCCACCTCGAGACAGTGAGAGGAATAAAGCAAAGTAGCAACGCTGTTTAAACACAGTGGTGATATCATATAGACCTTTAACAGGGGGAGGTAAAAATACACCACTTTGATTATTGGAGTTGGCAGGCAGACAGTGTGTGTATCCTGAAGCGTGAGGCACATATTTGATCCTTTCCTGAGGCACGGATTAGTGGTGGAGTCTGAGTTTTATGTTGTTGTGTGGCTTGTAAAATATGCAGCAGCACTGGTGGGAGCTTTGTATGGCGGACCCCAGAGCACGACTCGGTGGGATGTCTTCTGGAGTGGGACGTTGTGGATTTGTCAGTCGACCGAGACGAGAGTACATTCCTGTGATTTAGAGAGCTTTGGGGTAATAAGGAGACGGCCTCTGTCGGGTCTCCTCCATGGGTGTAAGTGTCCGTCTTTTGTTGCTCCCTTTCAGCTTATAGACCCCCCTCCAACACACACAAGTCCGTGGATTCCTCTTTCACTATGGGAATTCCAGGCACATGTGAGTGAGGCAGCATGGCAGTGTGTGCACCCCTCCCCCTTTACCGGTAACCCCCACGTTCTCATGAGGCCGGAGCATTCTGAAGGGGGGGTCGACGGATGAGAAAGGAGGAGCATATCTAAGCTAATTCATCAATAACCTTTATCTAATCCCTGCTTTTCCACTTCTCCTCCTCACTCATTTCCCTGTCTCTCTCTCTCTTCGCCTTAAGTCATTCAAGCAAAACATCCATCCCCCACCTCTTTTTCTCTCTCTGGCTCACATGAGTCTGCCTGAACATGTTCAGAGAGCCAGAGAGGGAGAAGATAAATCGGGCAGGAGTGTGTTTCTTGTGTGTGGTGTAAGTTGAATCCTCAGAAGGCTGCGGGTCCTGACTATCACCCAGAGCTAACACAGTGATTATAGACTGGAGACTAGGTGTGGCGAGATGTGGGGATGTAGAGAGGGTGAGAGTTGGGAAGGGGGGTGGCCAGCGTCAGAGGCTTTGTCTATAGTCCTCGTACAGCCCACCAACCGGGAGGAGGCTCAGCTTGTCTGTCAGGGTCTGTCCCGGAGCCATGCACAGTCTGGGACTCACCGCGTTGCTGTGTGGGGCTGAGCAACTCTTTAACAGAGAGTTAGCTTCAAGGCGTCAAGAGAAGCACAAGTTTAAGGAGCTCTGTGTAGCTGGCAGCAAGGACAGGAGCGAGTGAAGGACTGCCGGCGCTTTCAGCTGTTTTGTTCACTCATTCATTCTTTATTCTGCAAGGATTTCTTATTTTTAAGAGAGTCAACAGATTTCCATGGAGTAACACCGCTTTGGAAGAGGATTTAATTCAAAAGGACACATTTGATTTGGTTTTAAATTTGAATTTAGATTTAAAGGATGAGATTTCAATGATAAAACTACTTGGAATATGGGACTTTTAATCTCTGATTTGGACTATGGGGACAGACAACTGTGTGTTTGTGCTCAACTCTGGATGATTCTCATAAGTATGTCTCATTTTCTTTCTTTCACTCTTAAGTTTATTTACCTTACGTTATTTGTTCAACAATTGTAGGGTAATGGTGTTTGAAAATGAAGGATTCTGACTTTGTATCATAAGGGTAGTGTATATGTACAGTTGGTTAAAAAATAATAGTTGTGTGTTTTTAAAAAAGTGAGTAAACCTCAAAATCCTTCAAGGCTTTTGGGGACACTGCAAAATCTGTCCCAAACCAAACATGGTTGAATTTAATATCGGGCTGTTTACAAACAAATATTTGGCTTTGTCCTCACTCACCAAACTAATAATTAATTGTAAAAGCACCATCTCTGAGGAGTTCTTCGCATCAGTTGTATGAAGTCGAGCGACTTCTTGCACTTGTGAACGTGTTTCCTGATCCAGGATTATTGGACTACAGTGTCTGTGCATGTCCTGATTTCTCCTCAGAAACAGGATGTCTGATGTTACATCATGAATTATGTATTGGGTTAAGGTCGAGGGCTTGGGCTGGTCACTCCCTAACATCAATGTTGCTGGTCTGGAACCAAGATGCTGCTTGTTTTCTGGTTTCTTTTGGGTGGTCATCTTGTGAAAACACCTACTTGACGAGCATTTCTTACTTAGCAAGAAGCAGTAACTTCATATATGTCATGTATTCATGGTATCTGATAAAGTCTAGTAGCATAGTATTAGAAACATCTCTATAATATGATGAATAAACCACCATGCTTCAGACTACTTTAACTTAAACATGGTCGCCTGTTGAACTGCCTATGTCTCCGAGAACCAGTTTTTCATTAGACCCGTCGATGAGTGATTTGGAAAACGAAACCTTTTCAGCAAATGCTGCTGTTTAATTGATTGGGGCTTCTTGCTGATAGCTTGGCTAAACATAGGTGTTTTCAAATCATTACTGCACTGACAGGTAACCATGGAGTACCTGTACGGATTATTTTAGCATTCAGCATGAAATTTTAATTTTATCGTTAAACTGATAAACTCCACATGATTATCTTGACATTAATTATTAGTTGTACCTTTTTTTCCACTCTTTGAGAGCAGCAAAATATACCTGTTTAAAGTATAAATGCGTCTTCAGGTATCTGTAAGATGTTCTGCGTTGGTTTGTTTTTGACTTTTTATTTATTTATTTTCCAAAATGATTAATTAATTATAATTATCAATTACCATGAAAACACTACTTTTTATCGTTGCTTTGGTCACTACAGCAGTAAATACCACAAAATATTCTGATAAACTTTAAGTCCATATATCCCATCTGTGCTATAGAACTTGTTTCGTTGACCAGCAGCTTATGAATGTTTGGTGGGGGTTTGTAAAGCAAAATACTGCTATTGAAGAGGCTCAAAAACTGGGATACGCTCACAACATCCTGTTGTTGTCTTGCTAATATTTTGAACACAGATTTATATTAAATTTAATTATCTTTGTGTGACTTGTTTACAGTTCAGTAATATCAAGCAGACTGTTTGTTGGACGTGTGACAGCAGTAGATTATTATCTGATTAGCGCGTGTTGACCTGTTTGACTCTGTCACTCAGCTGACACAACAAAAAGGCTCTGTCTCACTTCCTGATTCATTTGTCACTGATTCTCTGTCCACAAATTAATTATTAAGCAAAATTCATATTTTGCATGTTTTTATAGTTTCGTGACTTAGGTGCTTATAATAGCAGCCCAATCACTTAAAAAAACATCTAGTCATTTATTGCCAATAAGCTGATGCTATTTGGTGTCTGGAAAACAAGTTGCTTCAAGAACCTCCTGGTTGAGGTGCTGTCATAATGTGGGGCTAAAGCACAACCCACATTTGTGATTGTGTAAAGCAAAATACTGCTTTTGAAGAGGCTCAAAAACAGGTCTGTGATCTAACCTGTTTCTAAGGCCTTGACGCGGGCGAAGGTCCGTCGCAGACGTCACAGGTTCAGGCTCAAGTCCCAGCCAGATGACCTTCGCCACATGTCTTCCCCCTCTTTCATTACCTAGTTGTGACCACTCTCAATTAAAGTTCACCCAAGCCAAAAAAAAACCCTGGTGGTTAACTCACATTGTGCTGTTACCTAGCAACCCAAATGGAGTTCTGCCCGTTGCCTAGCAAACTAAATGAAGTTCCAGCATGTCTGGTCAGCTGGTTTTATCGCTGTATTCGCTGTTGGAAAAGACAAGTGTTTTGTTCTTGACTTGCTATTCAGAAACAACTTGCTGCATCTTGTTGGTTGTGCAGCAGGCTCCACTTCTGCTTTTCAAAGATGTATGGCTGTATTATTGTACATCTGTTTCATGTGTGAGTGGAAATGTGAGAAGATGGGGTGCATGGCCAGCAGCGCCTTATTTGAACTTAAAACTGAAAATAGACAGAACTGAGCAGACTAAAATCTCATTACCTAAACTTTAACATTTTGTGCAAACAATGTAATGAACATGTTTTGTATAGCCCACAGATCTATCCGCAAGGAAGCACAAGAGGTCACCTTTAAAGAATCTGTTGAAGAGTGTAATCACCCTTGTTTCTCTCTTCCCAGCTCTTGCAGGTAAAATCTCCCCAACCAGCTCGGATGTCCTGTTCAGCGCCTCAGCGATGACAGCCAGCCCTCCACCACCCAGTGTGTATCTGCCTGCCAGCTTCAAAATGTCCAATGCACAACTGGCTTTCTTCTTACGGGAGGCCCAGATCACAGGACAAACGGTTGGCGGCGGCAGTAGGAGCGGCAGTAGGAGCAGCAGCAGCAGCTCCGGACATCCGCTGCAGCGCTCTGAGAGTTTTGTGGTTTTTCAGACAAAAGACCTCCCCGCCATCAACATAAGCTTTGGGCCTTTTGCCCAGGACCAGGCTCTATCCAAGGAGCTGCTGCAGCCAGCCAGCCCTCTGGACATCCCAGGCCAGCTGACGGTTGGCTGGAAGGTGCGGGCCTTCATTGTCCAGGCGAGGGTCTTCTCCAATAACCCCATCGTCCAGGTGTTCTTCTACATTGCTGGCCGTGACTGGGACGACTTCAAGGCTCAGGACAACCTACCATGCATCCGACTGCACGGCTTCAGGGACGTCCGGGAAATTAAGACGTCCTGCCGCATGAGGGGCAACCTGGCCAAATGCTTGGCGCAGCTGGAGCTGCCTCCGTCCTGGTTCAACACCAACGTGGCACCGCTGGGCCGCAGGAAAAGCTCCGGCGACGGGCTCCTGGATGGATTAACCAGTGAGACGCTGCAGGCTGAGCTGTACTACACGCTGCACGAGCCCAATCTGGACGGGGAGTGCAGCGAGGGTCACAGAGGGGGCGGCGGGGCCAGGGGAGAACCTCTGTCACAGCACCCTCTGCTGCGCATCGGGAGCATCAGCCTCTACCAGGCCAGTCAGGAGCAGCTGCTGGTGGACAAACAGCTGGACAAAAACATGTTCCTCAGGCTGCCAGAGAAACCGCTCAATCCTGGAGAAACGCTGAAGATCCTGCTCCTCCTGATGCCCAACTCCACTGTGGAACAATTCACCCTCAAGTAAGTCTCATTTCTTTGTTCACTGACTCTCTGGTGGCTTGATGACGCAAACTTTTCATCTCTGATATCCCATTTTCTGCCTTTTTTTATTGAGAAACTGGCAAGTAGAGATGCACAGCAGAGGCTCATTTAGTTTGTTTTTCCTGTTTTAATGCATCACTAACACATGAGTCTAGCACATGTACATGATTTATGTTTTTTCAACCTAAATCATGGAATCTATCATGAAGTAGGACTAAATATTTCAAAATATTTCTTTTTCTTGCACATTTTGTACTCAGTGTCAACAGGTTGTCGAGCAACAGTACAAATAAAACCAGGGTGTAAATGTTGACTACTGTCCTCTGACTTTGGCTGCTCAAAATAGATAGTTAATAGATAATAGATAATAGTTCAGCAAAAAGTATTTGCTCTTTCAGACTCTTTCTTAAATGTTCTAGATAAAAACGTTAAATTAAAAGATAAAGTTAGTTAAAACAAAATAAACATTCGGCATGAGAATAAATACAACACATTAAATATAACACATTTTCAAGTGTTGATTTTATCCAAACCCATTACATTTATTTACCATAAATGCTCCCTCAGATCTTGCAATTTCAGATGGCCATGAGTTTGTGGCAGAACATTTTATTTTACGACTTTATTACCAGATAATAACATTTTTCATCATAATCCCCTCCTTTGATTATAAGAAAATATTTAATATTTTATATTAATCACATCAGATTTTATTCTTATAGTTTTTTGCAGCAGTGGTTCTTTGGTCTTTTTCTTGCAAGAAACCTTTTCTTGCTTGCTAAACTAGCTTGAGGAGCGAAGCAAGGTGATTAATTTAACTGGCAGCCAGTCAAAAAATGTTAATTATTTTAACGAATGTAACATTTTTTTAAAACAATGCTTGAAAAACATTAAGAAATTACAATGAAAACCTTAAATTATTCTGTTTTTCAAATCCTCCCCCCAACTTTCTGAGGCCCCCACAGCGCTGCCTGGTGGCCGTCACTTTGACAAATACCGCTCTAAATCGCTTATGAGTCTCACTTGCTCCAGTTAAGGTCAGAGTTCAAGATCCAACAATCAGAAAGAGACTCTGCAAAAATGATTATCTCACCATCATAGGTATTTTTCTGTGCAGTTCACCACAGAAAGATATGACAAAATAGACCAAAACCAAACTAATTCCATAAGGGAGCAAATACTTCTCCACAGTTCTGTGTCTAAATAACCAGGCATGTTTGTAATGATCATCCCTGCTATGTGTTTCCCCTCTTCAGGCTCAGTATTCACACCCAGCCAACAGCAGCAGAATTAGATCAACATTTTTACATTGCCTCAAGATGAATTGCTACATTCTTTGATGGCATCAGTTCATGGAGTGAATGCATGTGCAGCTAATGTTAAACAACTCCAACTCATGTCACATTCGCCATTTTGGCCTCTTAGCACACGAGCTGCTTCGCTGTTTCTGTTCATTATAGAAAGATGAGCATGTAATCACGTATTTCATCCTTCCCATTAAGTTCCCCTTCACTGCATAAAGTGGTGCGCCTGCAGTAATTAAAGTCAGGTCAGATAAAGAGGAAGAGTTGGTGTTATAGTGAAGCAGCTCTCTGGGGTTACCTATTTGGAATGTTGGTGTATCACCAGAGATTTCTTCTGTTCTTTTTTTTTCTCTTCTCCTGTGAGAACAAGTTGCTGCTCAGAGTAGGCACACTGGAGCATGCCACCCCTCCACTGCAGGATATCTCTGCCTCATATTGTGGAGAAAAACAAACTGAGTCCAGGAGAAGATTAGAAATATTATTTATTCATCTTGTTTAGCCCAATTTCCTTTCACCTGGTGCTGAATTCAAGAAACTAAGTCAAATCTCTCATTACAGTAAATGTTTCTATTTTCAGCATTTATGACCCAATTTTTATTCAGTTACTTAAATGACTTTAGGTGCTAACAGTTAGTATATTTAAGTACCAAATGCTCCTCATCCAGCCTGAAAAAACAAAAGATGTTCTGTTTTAAACCTTAAGTGTTGATGTCCTGCTCCATCTAAACAGTCCTAATGGACTGTTAGTTTGTTTCCATCACCAATTTGTTAATTTGTGTTGCCATCTGCAATTACATTTTCCTTTGAATAATGTTGTAGTTTACAGTATTTCTGAAAGCATCCAAGATATTTTTCTGTCCTTTTTTCAATGAAATTGTGGATTTTTTTAGGGTTTCTGACAGAATTCTCAGCTTAAGTTTTTGGATTTAAGATGTATAAAAAGCAATGTTTTTAATATATTTTATTAACATTTCAATACAGAACAAATTGATAAATAGTTTTATAGCAACCCATGCATAGTTCCCACAAGTCTGAACTGAAAGTGATCTGTGCTACTAAACCGCAGCACAAAGCATAGATGAACTTTGGCTTCAATATCAATAAAAATAAAGGGGAGAGCTCAAAAGCTGTCATTGAATGATAACTGTAATGTACTTATATTTTTTTATAGATTAGATAGGAACAAAACAAGAGTTAGTTCTAAGCTTATGGCTAGCCTATCAGTTACTCTGCTGATTGACCGGATAAACATCTCTAAAACTGACATGTATGCGCTCCATCCATTAGTTCTGGAATCACATTGCTGCTGTGTGATGTCTATGTTTTTCTTCCGCACATACAGGTCGCTTTGGGGTTGTAAACCGTTCACATTGCAATCAAATTTAATTAGTAGCATGAACAACACCAGAAATAAAATCGGATTAAAAAAAAATAGAATTGAGCATCGAAACATGCTGTGTAAACATAACATTAGCATCTTGATTGCTCTGCTTCTGTTAGTTTTTCCATCTTGTTTTTTTAAAATTGTGCATCGTTGGTTTATTTTTTATATCCAGGGTGGATAATATTGATTCATTGTGGTCATAATAAATGTCACTTAATGGAATTTAATAGTTGTAATATTTTATCTGCTGTTTAATGAAAACAGCAGTAAATATCAACAGATTTGAAAATATGATGCAGCTACCAATTGCAGTTTAATAATATAAATCACATTTTTTTGTGACTGGTGTCATAAAGAGATGCATTACTAATGGGAATGTTTTTAAAGAGCATTATTTGTGTACACACGTTCTGACACAATTGCAGCTATTTGTGTTACTTCAAAAAGAAGTAACAGCCCTTGTAGTCACTATTGCAGTTGTACCACAACGTATCATGATAAAACTTTAAATCCATATCTCCCACCCAAAGTATCATCCAATATAAACGTGGAGTAAAGTTTTAATGATGGCATTCAAAGGCTACTTTTGGATACCTGGTAGTTTTGTGTCACTGTATTATTTCTACATTATTTACCCTGTTTAAGACTCATCCGTGCTTCTTAGCATAATACAAATCTTAGAATAAATATTTTAAAGCTGATTTAAATGAGATGTTCTAGGTGATTTAGGTGAAAAGAGATAATGGATCATAATGCAGGCGTTTATAGAAATCTCTCTAATAGGTGTGTCTATTAGTGGCTATCAATTTACTCTTTTTAACATTTTCTTGGCAGAGCTTCTCTCATTTCAATTGAATCACTTTTGTTGCCTCTGTATTTGAGTTTTTGGATGTGAACTACCTTTCTCAGAGCATTATGCTCATTTTCCACTCTCTCTGATAATAGAATGTCGTCTCAGAGGGATTTTAATGGTTGTGACGATAAGCGGTACTGTTCTGTGTTAAATTCGAGTTTGACCTGTTCTCAAGTTGAAAGATACTGAGGGAACAGGAGGCCCCAAATCATTCCACTGCTCTTTCCAAATCATTCCACTGCTCTTTTCCACACAGTATTTGAAAATGGAAAATGAAGGATTGTTTGCACTTAGCAAAGCTTGAGGAAAGCAGTTTTTTCCTCCTTTTGTTAATTTAAAAGCCTGAAGGAGAGAAGCGACGACAGGTCCTCATTAACTAATTTAGGACTGATGATGAAACGCTCTGTTAATACGCTTGCTCTAATATCTTACAGACCTAAACGTGGAGCTTTGCAGAACCCTAATTAAGACCTAGTTACTCCTAAAAACCCTGCTCACAGCCCGCGTGCTTTCTGCCTGAAGATAGTCTTGTTCAGTAAATCACTTTGCAGGTATGGAAACAGAAAAGATCAGAACGTACATATTGAATCATTAAATGCTAGCAGTAAAAAGCTATTTTTTTATTAAGCCTTGTCCTTAGACAAAGGATGAGAACATGTTGCACATATTGCATTGACAAACTTATTCATATGCAACCCTACCTAACCCTAATACCACAATTGCAAATGTTTTTGTTTTTTCACATTTTGTGCAAATTTGTAATGGAAACTCAGGTATTCTTAATGGGCAATATGGACTTAAAATATTTAGACAACAGTTGCATAAAGTGGTGCCACTGAACCGCAAACAATACAAAATAATTGCATTGAGTTGTCTTTTAATCAATATTCTTTTGAAACCAATATTTGAAATAGAGATCCTTCAAACAACAAAAGTAATAATATTGTGCAAACATAATCTATCTATCTAACTAATTTTTTCCCCAAAAAATAAACAGTAGGAACAGTTTGGCTCAGGCATGTTTTCATGCCTGAACCAAACCCCTTGGAAAACCTACTCCTCCCCTCGTCCCAGGTGGCGCTGCATCATCAACCACTGAGGGAAACGACTCAAAAACCTCTGAAGAAGACACTGAGTTCAATTTCCTTCTTTGCAAAATGTAAACAGAAATGGCGTAAATGGCGCAGATTTTAGTGGTTGTAGGATTTCTCTTTTGTCTTGGGCAAAAGATAGGGAGTTATTTCTCCCTCTACACACTCACGCTTGTTTAGATTGCATTTTCCAACAATGCCCTGTGCCTTTGCTGCTTATGCAGCAGTCTCTGGTCCGCTTGGTGTTCACATTCCAAGCAAATGTGAATACCGCTTGGTTGAAACCAAACTGAGATCTAGGTTTGCAGATGGACCAGAGTTTTTGGTCCTCATCAGAGAACAATCCAGACTTTCTAGGCAAATGATGGGAGTCTGATTAAAGCAGACTAAATCTGACTAGTGTGAATGCAACCTTACAGACTGTGATCGCCTTCATCAGAGAGCCGGATTACAAAATAGTTCCCTTAAATCAAAGTGACACGAAGATACAACCATCTGAATCTGCTGGGGCAAAAGCTACAGCTAGACTTGTAAAACCAGAAAAATCTGTCCCGCCCCTGGAACTGGAACATTTAGCTGACCATGTGAGGCATCTGCATCTCTCAGCCTGGAAACGATGGGCTATAAAACACTGGAGGAGGAGAAAAGGCCAGATGTGCCCATCCAGAGAGCGAGTGGCCTGAGCAGGGTGTGAATTTACCGGCTCTCAAGGCCAACCGTCAGGCCGTCCCTGTGCTTCAAGGAAGATGATTAAAGATGCAATAAGTGTCTCTACAGATGAATCAGAGTGCCTCTCCTCCAGCTCTCCTTTCATCTCCTCCATCCCTTCCTTTTCTGACGTGTTTGGAGACGTGGAGCAAAGCCCGGATGGCCACTTGTGGAGTGACCCTTTGTCTTCTGCGACGGTTACGCTGTCAGAAATGTACAGTGTGTCGACGTGAGCGCACATCATGTAGAGCAGGAAGAATCGACGTGTTGGATTTAGTTACCATGGCAATGCAGGGATGTATGGCATGAAGCTGTGATGTTGTTTGGTTTATATTGAACTTGCTTGGAACAAGACTGCGTCTTTATCATCTGAGGTGTTTTTTCCATCTGTTGCTCTGAAGTGGCGCTAAGTTGTTTAGAAGAGTAATGTTTACAGAGGTTAATCAGCCTCAGCATTACAGCAGCACACAGGAAGCCATGAGCAGGTAACATAGCAGGACTGCGGTCTCTATTATAGAAACCAGATATTAGTCTTTTTGGAGCATCTTTTATGAAATTCTGCTCTGTAGTTGTGAAGCGATGCTGATTTACAGTTAAACTAACAATATGATACATGAAATATCATAAACTATTTAAAACTATGATTAAATAGTTTTAAGTAGACTAACACTAAAACTATCACTAACATGATTTTTTTATACAAGACTGATTCATTGTCTTGATAAATTCCAATTAATGATGTTAAAGCTGCAGTATGTGACATGTATAAAAAATATTTTTTTACATATTTTCTAAAATTGTTTCCATGTCATGATGGTATAAAATGATAAGCATGAGCATCGCCACATGGAGAGTGATTGTCAATGCTAAGATCTTCCTCCTGGCTCTGATTGGTTGTTTCTTGTTAGTCCTGGGAGAAGGCAGGGCATTGTGATTCTTTTTTCACAAATTGTCACAATTTAGTGACAGTTTCAAGAAATATGTTGAAAATATTTTTTATAAAAGTTACATACTGCAACTGTGAATGAAAAAGAAGACAGTCCAAATATCTTCATTATCATGAAGTTATTTTTGCTCTTTTCTCTTTTTCTTCAGAAAAGCATCAATAAATATCATTGCTTTAATAATATGATTAAATGTAGTTGCTGTGAGCAGCTCAGCGATATAAATCATCCTGAAGAAGTGTATTTCAAATTGTTTAAAAACAATATTTGTTTATAGTGCTGTCATGCATTCAGTCAGACAGTTACCTAAAAAACAAATTACTGTTTTTTTATTCTTTTTTTTTCCATCATTACCACAAAATATCTCCGTCTTGCCTCGTTCAGATTGAAAACACACAGGCAAAGTCTAAAGTCTAAACTTTTGTTCTCTTCAGTTTCATTGGCCTCGTTCAGAGAGCAATAAACGAGTTAGTGATTCTCTGACACTAAACTCATTCTATCTCAGCCTCATTCAAAAACTAAATCACAGCTTGGGGCAACATGTTTTCTGTTACCATCTTCAAAACAGTAACGGAGAACATGTTGCTGAGAAATGTTGTCAAAATGATGGCATCCACCCCACCACAGTGGGCAAACCACCCTACATGTGGGCAACTGCTTCGGCTCACAACGTGTGCTGCAGATGCAGAGGGATCCTCCTGTAGCTCTGAGTAAAGCAGCAGTCACACGTTTAATGAGTTTATCGCTTTGTGTTGGCTGTGTGGTGCATTTGTGGAACAGCTGTCCAACCACACAGAACCACTATTGATGTTTCTAGGCTGTTATCTCCCACCACAGTTACACCCAAACAGGCCACTTAATGGTGCTCCTATTTAAACAAAGCACGCTTACTATACAAGTAAAAGGTGTGCAACTCTGCTACAACAGAACAACTGTGCATAAATCTGATTTTTAAGGAAGAGTGACACATTGCTGAATTGCTAAAAGCCTTCCCCACTCAGCTCCTTTAGACTAGCAGTAGCAGGAATTGGGAAACACCTGGTGGAACTGCTGAGCTCAATTTAAGAACTTCTTCTCAGTCCAAAATAGGTAGTAATGATGGAGGAGCATTATTGTGATGACATGCTGGAAACGGTGTGTGACAGAGTAGGAGTTTCTTAAAGAGGCAGAGGTCCAATTTTAAAGCCTCACATTGCAAAGTCAAATTTCGTTTATGTTTGTACAACAATTTTATAGTGGCACTATGTGTCTAGAAAATGTATTTTGCAGCTCCTTTAACAAGATCTGAATCTAGCAATAATGAGTTTTGTATCTCATTACATCGAGATATTGCTCTTTTATATCTGGCAGTTAAACACTTCCAGACAAGGCCTGCCCATTTTTCAATTTCTTTTTTTCTTGTAGAACAATTTGGAATCTGTAATTTTTCCACTTTTCTCATTTATGCGCTACTTTGTGTTGGGTTCTCACATAAAATTCCAACTAAAAGCATCTGTAAATCTTACAAGCAGCTGTCTTGTATTTTTAGTGGATGAAAGGTATAAATTATACCCATATTCCAGTGGTGTCCAAAATCAGGCTCAGGGGCCGGTTGAGGCCAAGACCCCTGATTAAAAATGTTGCAAATTTTCAACTGTAGCTGATGCAAATGATCATATGTTTTAAAAACCATTTCCATTCATGAAATCATCCTAAACGGAAAATGTTCGGTATAGCACAATGCATTTTTCCTTTATCTCTCATGTTTTTTACTTTGATTTTAATGTCAAGTCAAACTTTTACTAAACAGACTTGGGCAAAAGATATGAAAAATTTTAGAAGAAAGTTCTCTTTTTTTGTTGTTGCTGAGATTACACAAAAACCTTTCTAAACCAACAAAATCAAAAATATTCTACCAAGAAAGTCAGAAACATGTACTCCTCTCTTTTAACTAAAACATCTGAGACCATTTTCAGAATCTACAATATATTGCTCTTTTCTATGTTTTGTGGAAATATTGTTTAAATTGCAATAATTAAAAATAAAGCCTTTTTAATTTGAAAAACAAAATCCACCCCGAGTGTTTTCAGACTATTATGGCATTCAGTACCTAATCAATAATTCCATTATGTGAGCATGAAGGCGCAGACGACTCGGTACTGACAAATCTCCAACACTTTTAGAATCGATGCAAAGTGTTTTTTATTCCCTGACATGTTTGTGTTTATTGTGCTTTACACATTTATATTGCTCTTTTCCCCTCATTTTTCATGGAACTCGCTTTCAGAAACAGTTTTCAGTTCTTCACAAAGAGGAATCTTCAGGATTTAGGATTTATCGGCCTAACTGCCAATTATTTTCCTTTTCAGGGGTTTTCTGGGATCTGAAGCTACAGTAATGAGAAATTAGTTCCTCTAAAATCTTTTTCTTTGTGTAAATTCTGACCTAAGCTAATTCCGACCCAGTGCAGGTTGATGGTGATGTGCTGTTTTAATGAGACCAAACTGCCCCTTCTACTGTTTTTACAATCTGACGGATTATTAGAAAGTGTCTGTGTTTAAAGCATGTGTGCTATCCAGCCATGTGGCACGACATTAGCTTTTATCCCTGGATTTGTTAGGTTTGCCATCTGTGAACACTCGAGGGTGTTTCACTTTATTCCAACCAACTATTACTATTGCCAAGGATATTATAATTATTTCCACTTTGTTTTGCCAAAGGGCTGCAGCTAATGGTTTTCTAGGAATGTTTTGTTCCATGGTTTATTCATAGGCAGATTTGAGTCGCAGGATACAAAAAGGTTTATGTAAGAGTGTAAATAAAAGCCTTGGCACTGCATGCATTTCCAATGATGAGCTGCTGTTTTATACCCTCTTGACTCAGAAGTAAACATATCTGCACTGCAGCCCTCGCATATGGATTGTTCTCATCCTCGTCCGTTCGTTGCTGTTGGGAAAGCGGCATAGTGCCGGAGTCTTGGGTACAACACGCAGAATTCAAATGGCTCCAAGTAAAGGATGGAGGAGAAGAAAGCACGCTGGAATCCAGGCAAAGTGACCCACATTCTGCTTTACTGGCTTCAGCCCCACAGGGTGAATGAAGCCCTGAGAAATGGTTCAATGATTTCAAGGTTTGGAAAGAGCTTGATTTCTGTATAGTACTTGAAAGTCCACAGTTTTCTAATACATGCAATCTAACGTTTGATCAAAATCCTACAGTTGAAACCAGATATTTTCATATGCTGTTACGGCCACCAAGGACACAACATATTTAAGGACACGAGACAATGAGGATTCAAGAAATAGCTGTTTTATTCGTTCGTTCTCATAATTCAATTCTTCCGTTTTTTGTTTTTTTCCTCTCTGTGGAGAAAGAAAGAATTAAATGTCCTCCAGTTCCCGTGTCCCAAAACAAACAAGTAAAACAAAACCCCAAAAGTATTAACAGAAAGGTGGACCTGGTGAGCCGATCAAACAGAACAAAAACGGTACAGCAGGGGGCCAACCCTATACAGGGCCGTCGAAGCCCCTGCTAGTACCGGAACTACACAATAAAAGATCTAATACAAAAGAAAAATCGAAAACAGGACAACCGGTCCCACCAGGCCAAAATCACAACGGAAGAAACACACACAAAAAAAGCTAACCGAATCTACTGCATGGCAGGCTGGAGGATGCGGCTGCAAAGCCTGGCGAGGTGACGCACCCTGCGTCCGGACGCAACTCGGGTGGAGCTGGGCGGATGGAAGGCGGCTCCCAAGAAGTTAAAACCCCGCCTATTTATAGCCGGAACGCAGCCCACCGATTAACGAAACTAATTACCTAAATAACCACAACCGCCATAATCTATCAACAAAAAACAATTTAACTAAAGTTTATACACAAAACAATCGGGGAGAAATAAACAACTAATTTGAATGTGCCCGAAGCACATAACACCCCCACCCAAAGACTCTGAATGGGGATTGGTGAAAAAAAAAAACTCAACCCATTCAGAGAAAAGGACTAGAGTCGTGAGAGTGCGTCAGTCACTACATTGTCTTTTCCACGAACATGTTGAATCGAGATGCTAAACGACTGGAGTCGCAGAGACCAATTCATCAAGCGGCGGTTTTTATTGTGCATGCGATCCAGAAAAACTAACGGATTATGGTCCGTAAAAACAACCACAGATCCACTAGAACCGCTGACATACACCTCAAAATGTTCTAACGCCAGGACCAATGCTAATGCCTCCTTCTCGATGGTAGAATACCATTTCTGATATTTATCGAGCTTCTTTGAAAAAAAAGAAACCGGATGTTCCACCCCATCTGTACCATCCTGGAGAAGGACACCCCCGACGCCAGAATCACTTGCGTCCACAGCCAACTTAAATGGAACATCAAAACGAGGGGCAGACAACACAGGAGCGTTAACGAGCAAATTTTTGGTTTGCTCGAAAGCAGACTGACACCGCGCAGACCAAATAAAAGCTACTTTAGGGCTAAGTAGGTCTGTTAAAGGCGCAGCTACAGAGGAAAAGTTTTTGCAGAACCCTCTGTAGTAACCAACCATTGCTAGATAGCGGCATAACTCAGTACGAGTGGTAGGTACCGGAACAGCTAAAATAGCCTCTACTTTAGCCTCAACGGGGCGCACTTGACCTCCCCCGACCCTTTTTCCAAGATAGGTCACTGTCGCTTGGCTGAATTGGCATTTAGAAAGATTAATGGTCAAAGTAGCCTCACTCAGACGCGCAAAAACGGTTCTCAAATGTTCAACGTGCTCAGCCCATGTAGCAGAACAAATCACCAAATCATCCAAATAAGCCTCACAGAATGATAACCCGGACAAAACCACATTCATTAGCCGTTGAAACGTTGCTGGGGCGTTACGCATCCCAAAAGCCATCACAGTATATTGAAGGAAATCATCGGGTGTGACAAACGCGGAAATTTCCTGGGCTCGTGCTGTTAAGGGTACCTGCCAGTATCCCTTCAGCAAATCCAGCTTAGTCACAAACTGGGCAGCCCCCACATGGTCCACACAATCCTCCATAGGAGGCAGTGGATAACAATCCGGCCTCGTCACCCCATTTACCTTCCTGAAATCCGTACAGAAACGGTCCTCTCCATTGGCTTTAATGGTCAGGAGGCATGGTGAACTCCACGCACTACTGCTTGCAACAGCAAGTCCATGCTTCACCATGTAGTCCACTTTTCCGGGTTCACTCTGTAAGGGTGCTGTTTAATAGGCTTGGAATCACCAACATCAATATCATGGCTGAGCACACCAGTCTGAGTGGGAATATCTGCAAACAGTGTCCCATAAGACTGGATCAAATGAATGACATCAGCCTGCTTGGGAAAATCAAGGTGAGACCAAAAGAGAGGCAAGTCTTCCAACACCGCTGAATTCGGAAACTTCCCTTCCGTGACAGCCGTGGAAAAGACGTCACCCTCAGGTTCAGCACTGGACAGCTCCTCACGTGCATCCACACCTGTCCCCACTACGGCGTCAGTTCGGTCACTGCAAACACAACTGACAGCTTCATTCACAGAGGGCGCGCTCGATATAAGGCTTGAGCATATTAATATGACATAGGCGAGATGTGCGCCTTCGATCCGGAGTAGAGATCAAATAATCTCGATCCCCGACCTTCTTCGTGATCGTATAGGGGCCACTGTAGCGCGCTTGCAAGCTGGAACCAGGAACCGGAAGTAACGCTAACACTTTGTCACCAGGCTCAAAAACTCTCATCGCCGCATTTCTGTCGAATAAGGACTAAAAGAAAGACAGATTTTTTTTTCCTCACAAAATTATACAAAATAATTTTCATCTTTTCAAAATTGTTTCTATTTGCTAAGTGCCAGAAAACTTGGTGGGAACATTTTTTAAGAGATTCCTTGTAACTGTGTTTTTCAGTATTTAATTTGAGCAAGAAGGTCATTTACCTTCAGACTATTTGTTTGGATTGTTTCCCTGTAATGAATATTTTATATCATTGGAAATATTCCTTTCCTATAAATGCAGTTGAAGCATTCTCAAAGTTTTGTTATATTTCACTCTCCTTCATCCCTGCTGTAGAATGTAAAACATGATCACAAAACTAGCTTTCAGAAGAGCAATGAATGAGAAGAAATAGACTTTTTTTTTTAGTTTATATTTTTACCTCTTCAGTAAGAGCTAAAACAATTTGCTTCCGGAACAATTTGAAAACGTACCTGAAAATGCTCGAAAGGTGCTTGAATTTTATTGTGGGAAAAATGGAAGGGTGGTTGCAGGCGGCATGCAGGGAACGCAGCAACTTCCTGACCCGAGTCTCTACTTCCTGCTGGCTGCGTGGTCGCCTCCCGTCCCGCGTGTCAGCGGCGCCACCGCAGCCGGCTCGTCTTTTCGTTGGCATGTTGATGGGAGATGTCAGCGCCTCTCGTCGTGGATCGTGAGCATGTTCGGATCGTATGACTGAAGCGGCTATGCCTGCACCGGGGGGCCGCCATGTCAGGTCGCATCAAGCGACACGGAGAACGGCTGTTTAACAGCTCACATCTCTGAGACAGATAGGGGGACGACCTGCTCACCTTCAACTGCTTCCATTCTCAGTGCGAAAGTCTTAAATCTCCTCGTATTTCTGTCAGGGTTTCTTCTTACTGTAGCCAAACTTCCTTGATCAAAAGTTGTTCTGTGTTTTTTCTCTAAAGAGTTTGTATGGATGGTTGATATCCTTGAAAATGCTGGAATTTCAATGTGGTCTTTTCAGGTCTTTGAAAGTGTATGATCTTCAAACTGCACAGTTTTGATGAGTAATTGAAGCAATGGTAGTTTTATATTTTCTATGTTAAACAACTTTATTGAAATTGGGAGTTTTGTTAATTTGTTTAGTGAGTAGTCAGGTGTGTAAGGTGTGAGAGATATTTCAAAACCTAATATGCAACCTGTGATGGACCAAGCAGTCAAGGAACAGCCAGGCACAGGTTTAAAGTCAAAATAGTTGTTTTTTTATTTAACCCAAAACAAAAACTTGGGTAAATAATGAAAAGATGACAAAATTGGGCCAATAAAAGAGGTCAAAGTAACAGATATCAACTCAGACTAACGCAAACAAACAGACCTCCCAAACTGAGACAAAGAAGAAACTTAAATACTGGCTGATCAGGACACATACAAGACACAAAGGGGAGAACACACAAAAACCTAACTGAAACTAACATAGAAAAATCCCATTCCCCCCTCTGGATGATGAGTAGTGGTATGAACCAATTTGCAGTCTCAGCTGGCTTGCTCCACCCCTTCTCCACCTCTCTGCTCTCCTGAGGGATTGGAGCAGCCAGCACTGAGGAAACTCAAAAACAAACAAAGGTTAAATCAAGCAAAACATAACACTGTAAACTAAAATGTGCGCACTTATTCTAGAATACACTGTGATGTGTTGCCTACAAAACAAAACCAGTTATTCTGTAAATTAAATCCTAAACTTAAATAAATCAAATATAAGTGAGGTGAACCTGTTGTGTGTGGTGAGAGTGAATGTTACCACATTTGTGTGGCTGTAACTGCAGCCATCACACAACCCCACATGATAATACTACCACCAACATGTTTCAAAGTGAAGATGACGTTCCTCCAGTTACCATGGAGCTTCTTCTCTGAATTGATTCTGTTCTGATCATTTATGAAATATTTTGTAAACCATTTATCTTTTCCTTTCTGCTTCCTTTATTACTTTGTGTTTATTTATCTCATAAAATCCCAACAGAATCCATCCAATTTTATAATTGTATCATGAAAAGTTTAAAGCGTTTTCAGGGCACTTCTGGTCACAATTAAATTAACAATCGGGTTAAAATGATCAGGCACTGGAGCAGAAATGAGTAAAACAAGCAAACAGTAGCTGTATCATTGACTTCCTCTTTTAATCTCCTCCTCTCCACAATGAGACGATAATTTGAGGTGAAGCATCAGAGGGAAGAGTTGGTACCACTCCTAGCTTGGCTGTGCGAGAACCCTCCAAGTCCCCAGCGTCCTTAGAAAAATATAACAAAGTAAACCCCCCTGCCATCTGAACAGTTTGCAATAAACTGAGCTGCTTTGTGTTTTTAAAGCTTCTAGAAAGTTGCATGTGTCAGCTCAAAGCTTGACAAAGTACAGATTTTTATGCAGGTTTTCTCCAGAGTCTGGGTATCTCCAAGGTGATTCAGCTCTTTCCTGGCCTTGAATACACACTAAGTAACTTTGATTGGGAAATTCCTTCTTTTGTGCATGAAAAACTATTTTTCACCCTTTATCCATTGAGTAACTCATTTTTGTGCTGTCAGCATGCTGAGGTTCAGACAAAAACTAACCCAAGTAGAGCTAATTAAAGTACAGCCAATAAAGCCACAGGGTTCCTGCAGGTCAGGCATTAAGTTTGGGTGAGGGGATCATTAATGTGCTGCATGGGCTTAATTTCTCCTATCGACCAGAAAAAACTTTTAATATTAAATTTTCTTTGGCAAGTGATTGTATTCATTGTGTTTTAAATCAGTTTGATTTAATTAATTTGTAATATGGTGCTTATACTTAAGATGTTTTACATCTTAAGTATACTTAAGATGTAAAACATCTTGTTAAGATGTAAAACATCTTAACATACTTAAGATGTTTTACATCTTAAGTATAAGATGTATTGAAAATTACTCAGTCAAAAATTAACAGCAATAGTTTTGGTTATTCAGGCTGTCAAAAAAAAATCTGGATTTCTTTTTCAGTCATATTGTCACCATGTTAATGTATTCATTCATTTGTAAATGTTAGTTCCAAATAAAATATTTAAGTAGGATGATTAAATATGTAGCTTTAAGCTACAAATTCAATATTTAGCTCACTAAATACATAGTTAACAAGTGAACTAAATAGTTGGCTCCAAGTTAAATACTTAGTTTGAAAATAAAAATTTCAAGATAAATATTAGATTGCAAAATAATTAGCAAGCTTGATAGTTTAATAGCTCCATGCTAAATATTTAGTTTGAAGCTAGTTAGCTCCATGCTTACATAAATATTTTGCAGGACTAATATTTAGCTTCAAACTAAATATTTGCCTCGCTAGCTAAATAATTAGTTTGAAGCTTTATATTTAGAACATTTATAACCAAATGCAGCCAAAATGCACAACCAAGAGGCCCATTTGTGGGCCATGGAGTAACTAAGCTAAATATTTAGTTGGCAACTTACATATTTAGTTTAAGCGTCATATTTAGTTTTAGCTAAATATGTTGCTTCAAGCTAAATATTTTGATCAGACTTTATAATGTATTTTGTCACATTAAAAACATTTTTTTGCTGCATTTCTTTTCTTGGGTTGCTATGTCCAATCCAATGTGAGCTATTGCAGCCTTTTGCACTTTCTTGGACCCTCTGCTTGTCATGTGGGGGGCTGAACAAAGTTACTCCATGGGCACCAAATGGCAACTTTCACATGATTTGCTGCAGAATGCACTATGGTTTTGGAAAAAGCAAAACATGCATGTGCTACTCTGTGAAATATCCTGTCTAAATTGCATAATGGCGTTTGTATGAATGTCACTGACACACGTGACACATGTGTCACTAACACATGTGACCTGCAGTAGCAGGACTGCAGAGTACATGCTTAGAAACATCACCTGGCTAGAGTGGCTGCATTCAGCTGGATAATGGCTCCTACCGCTCTGTACAAACGGTTCAGGGACGGTTTTGGTTCTGTGGAAACAAGGTTAACTTGTCGACACGATTGAGGGTCTGTGTGATGTTCAGGAAAAATACATTTAAAATACCAGACGTAATGCACTACTGTTTACAGAAATGTAATAGTTTGCTGGTGCTGGGCTGCATCATAAAATAAGATGTCAAAAACTATCCAGCCATTTTTTGATTTTTACTTTTGGGGCTCAGAAAATACAACCTATTTGACTATATTTAAGGATATGAATTAATCTGTAAGAAATCTGCAGAAAAAAGCTTCACTTTTGGTGCCAACGTTTGGTTTTTCATTGCTGCATAATTTGTTTTACATGATTTAAATAGCTTTTTACAAAGCTGGTTGCTAAATATACTGCTAAATATATCATAAAGTTCTAATTTAATGAAAAGTATTTTCTCTATTGCTTTGCTTTTTTGAAGCATAATTGAACAGCAACCGTCCTGCAAGACGCTAGTTTAAAGATAAAACCTGGGATAAATTGACAAAAGCTCAGTTCTCCACATCTCCTCAGTCTTCTAGGTAATCAAAGTCGCAGCTCAAAGTGTTCATCTGTTACAGTAAAACTGTTACAGTGATAGTTCATCCCGGTAAATTAATTTTCCTTCACTTTAAGCCAAAGTGATTTTGAATATTTGAATAATCATAGTATTTATCTCCCCAAACTCATTTGGTTATTCTGTTTTTGACAGGTGTAATACTCAATCATGGAGAAATTATTAGATTAGACAACTATGTCTGTATTGCTGCTGGGAAATATTTTTGAAATTTTATTTTGTGAAATGTTACAAGTAAAATTACAATTTAGTTTGTTTAATACAGTGGAGGAAGGTGAGATTGTTTCTTGATAGAGAGACAAGATTAAAGATTAAAGTACAAGTTCATCTGTATAAATTAGACAAATAAAAATCAATTTATAATGGAAATTCAAAAGAAGTGAAACTCTAACTAGAGACTATTAACCCAAGAGTACAATTTAAACTCTTTATTTGTTTGATGATTTTGGCCTACAGAGTCAATGAAAACTTAAAATTCTGTTTCTTGGTTGGGGGTCTTTTTGCATAAATTACTGCATTAGCTGCCATTAATAGGGCTGCTGAGGCCATTTCTGGTGACTATTGTATAAAAATATAAACATTCAATATGATTATTAAAGTTTATCTCTTGTGTCTAGACAATCTAGTTCATCTGAATGGTCTGCTAGATGTTCACTTCAAATAAAGCAAGTCCCACTTTTCCCACTTACACTGATGCATAGTACATAGTCACCTTAAGGAACAATCAAAATGTCTTGAAAATTATTTTCAAAGTAAAATTTTTCAAGCCTTTACTTGTGATCCAGATGACTATGGCTTGGAGATGATGAAAACCCACAATTCAGTGTCATAGAAAATGGAAATATCACATAACATCAATAAAAATTTTTTATTTTAAATAATTTCTTTACACTTCACTTTTAGTGGGGCATCTTTTTAGGTTAAATGATCATAAAAGCATATTAAACTTTTTCAAGACAGTCACATTTTTTGAAGTCTAATTGCACTGTATTATGCCCCTCCTCTTGCGCTTGTTCTCCGTCTCACTCAGTCGAATAGCAAAGGAGGAATGAGTGACTGCTGACATTCAGTACATTTGTTAAATTTTGAACTCTAATTAAATGTTCAGTGTTTTTTTCTCTTTGGGGATAGAAAACTTATTGTTTCAAAGCTCATTATTGTCACAGTAAATATATGATAATCCTTCATGTACTCAGTTGAACATCCAAAGCTTAGTCATAGAGGCAAGTGCTATAACATAACTCACTCTATGTCATATTAGGTAGGAGAGCTGAATATGGCAAAAATAATATCCAGCTTGATTGTTGGTCTGCAGATTTTTCAGAGTATTTCACAGTTAGCAGCAGGGAGGAAGTCTGCAGGCGGCTGCACTACTGGCAGATCTTTTCCAAGTTGAACAAATCTGTAATTTGAACTCAGCTTGGTGCATTAAGTAGACTGACAAAACTCTGACAATAAGCGTAGAGCAGCTTACAGTAGATGTGAAGCTGGAAGAGTAGATTGATGAGCAGCATTAGCCCAGGAAACCATGTCTAGACATCCACTCAGAGGGAAAGGGAAAGTACACAGGAAGCAATGGGAGATGGAAAGTTTGAAACAATAAAATGAAGTTTGATAAAGCAAGGACCACAACACCAACCAGCTTCTCATTAAATAGTTTCTCTTTTTATTGGGCAATAGATAAGCTCCCACTGACCTCCACAGGGCTGGATGTGTTTTTAGATTTATCATGCTTGACCATCTTGCCTCACTGCAGCAGCCCTGAAAAAAAGACATTGTTAAAACTTTTTTTTTTTTCATCTCACAAATTGGGAGGTTTTTTTTGGAGTATGGGGGAAATCTGTATGGGGCTAAAGGTCAGTTTTGGAGTGGCGTTCATTGGTGAAGACAAGTTTATTGCAAGGAGTGTGTACAGAAAAGCATATCTCACTTCAGTAATTAGTTTTTGTTTGGCATTTGTTTGTTTTTTTTATTTCTGGGTGGTCTTTCCCATCACACTAAAAATTATTTACTCCACTCTTGGCTATAAGTTTTTTTTTTTTTTTTTTATTTTTTTCACTGTCTCAATTGAATTGAACTTTTGACTTTTACTAGATCACTCCAAAACCTCTACATGTTCTTCTATACTTTTTTGAGCTATTCAGAGGTGGATTGTTGAAGTGGTAGTGCAGACTTCATGGTTTCATCAGTTACATTAAGTAGGATAAGCACCGTAAGGGAAGCTCCAGCACATTTGATCAGCTAGTTTTACCACTGTATGAACTGTACAAGTGCTGACTTACCATCCACAAACCACTTGGTACAATCTCGTTGGTTGTGCAAGAGGCTCCATTTTTGCTTTTCAAAGATGTGTGTTTGTGTAATTTCCCACCGAGATTTTTATGTATGAGTTTAAACGTTGAGTTGGGGGGTGTGGCCAGCAGCTTGTTTGGATTTAAAGTGACAGAAGCCCTGAAACAGCTCTAAAATCTCATTATCTAAGAATGATTTTGTGCAAAAAATGTAATGAACTTGTTTTATATAGCCAGTAGACCTACCCTAAACTGCTCAAGCAGGCATAATAAGTCACATGTAAAGCCTTTTCTTATTGTATTCATTGTATTGTATTTCATATCAATCTACTGTAGTCTTTGGAAGCCATCCAGTCGGTCAGTAATAGAAATAAAACTATCAGGGTCTTCCAGTTCTTCTCTACTGACCTCATGCTGGAAATATAACAAACTAAAACAGGAATTAAAATTAAATTAGAAGAAAAAAATGAAAACCTTGTCAACGCTTTAGAAATAGTTCTGCATGACGAACGAAGCAAATTGCCCCACACGTCTGGGAGGCTGATTAATCCATCAAGACGTGTTTGGCTGCGGCTAAATGTGCTGCAATCAGTTACTGAGCTCGATGGTACACTTGCTCTTTTATGCAGCTTAAATAGGTGTTGCATAACTCCAGTTTTTATTCAAGACATTAATGAGTGACTGGCTTTTCTCATTGTCTTTAGCTTCCATATCAGAGGGGAATAAGGTAAGGGTGGGTAAAAAAAAAAGCCAGTGAAGCGTTTACTGTAAGGTGTTTCACTTTTTTGCCTTCTTTCACACATATTGGATCATTTTCCTCCTGCACAAAGCAGCACTTCTCCACCACATATTGCCTCATGTGGTTATCTTTAAAAACCGTTATGGGTTTAGTGAACAAAAAAAGAAAGAGAGATAAGGTGTTTTCCACTGCAAGCAGCTTCCATTTACCTTCCCCTCCCTCTTTCATGTTGTCATAGAAAGAAATCGGTGGAGTTTTATTACTATCTCTCCCATCTCCCCTCTCCTTCCTGTTTTTTATGATGGCCTGCCAAGAGATTTGCTGAGCCAATCTGCAGTAATGGACATGGCTCTGCACAGCATGAAGGACTGCACTGCCCAGTGGGTTACAGTTTCAAAGGAACATGTAGTGTGAAGCAGTTGTGTCTCCCCACAGCAATGAACTCTTGCTTTTAATGATGTGCTCTTCTGACTTCAGAGAGGGCTTCTCACAGCTGTTATTTGCAAAGCTGAACATCAAATCGGCTACACAAACATTAATAGGCACTTCGTTTACTGCTTCCTCTTCCCCTCTCAGGCTTGTTGCAGCTAACTTTTTAATGAGAGGACAATGGAAGGTGATTTTATTGAGTGATTGGGTTTTGAACTGGTGTAGAAGCTACCTTTCAGCAGTTCTGGGAATGCTAATAGCAGGGCTAATCTTCATTTAGCTCTTTACCACTTTTGCTAACTTTGAAATACGGCTGGACAATAAAACAGTAACAATATATATCATGATAGATGTATCTGATAAAATATTCAATATATAGAATCTTCTGTGAACTCTGACCCAGAGGTGAACAGCATTCTGGGAATGTAGACAGTAAAGGCTTTAGACACTCAAATTCTCACGACCAGCTAAACTAGGTGGGTGGTATTAACTAACTCCTTCACTCTTTAGTTACCTAGCAACCCCTGCTGAGAAACAAGCAGTTTCAAGTTCCCCCGCCAACTTTGGTTACCTAGCAACAAACGGTTGAGTGTCTTGTGCATCAGCAGATGAAGTTTCGCCACCATTTGTCATAACATCTAAAAAAATGTTTAAGCTGGAAAGGTTACATCACTAATTTGGTAGTATTTAAGATATTTAAAGCACAAAAACTAATCAATAATTATCTATCGACTGATATGAAATGCTTGTATTGTGATATGTTTTTACAAAATGTTGGTGTTTTTTGTCTTTCAGAGTCCATATTGACCATCCATTAATTAATCCTTAAGGTTTAATTAACCTGTTATTTTATTTGTAAACATTCTGCCTTCACTGTATCGCAGCTCTTTAGGTTTGAAAGCAAACACATTGTCAAGAATGCATCTCTGAGATTTTATAATCTTGTTTCCTGACCTCATAAAGCAGAAAGAGGGAAAGAGCAGTGATATTTTTAAGAACAAAGCTATACTGGATAAACCTCCCCATTACCTGAGTGTGTTTTTCTCACCTACGAGCAGTTGTTACTATTTACAGCCTTTTTTCTGAACCTGATAGAAACGCTGTTGCTGAGCACTGTGACCATGGGATAATCTTCAGATGACACTGATGCTGAATCCTTTTGTACCTCTGGGAGAGTTTAATTGTGTTTAAAAGAACCTTAAAGAGTGCTTCAGCTGTTGTAAAGCGGAATTTTTTGCCTGTATAAAGCTAACTGCATATTGGTCATTGACCTTGTAACTTGGAAACTGACGGAGTGCCTTTCTAGCTGGAAGTTTTTGATCGGAAGAGACTGGAATAAAATGTTATCCCACACAATTGCGACATTGTGTGCCAATGTAAATTCACCTTGGAAGCATTTCTCATCCTTTTAGTGTACCAGGAGAAATCATAAAACATTAATGGATAAAATAATGTAGTGTTAGCCCATTAGAAACTCTCAATGGGAAGAATTAGGACAAAGTCTTGATGCATATTCATAAAGCACGGCAGGCATCCAGGTCCTCTAATCTAATAATTGTTAATGCATCAATTGTTTTTCCCCTTTCTGCTTCTAGTGGCACAATCAGCTTTATGTGCCTCATCAATTTTTACTCTCACCACATTTCCATTTGAACCAGAGCAGTCATCATTCTTGGATTTGCAGTAATGTACTTCAGCAGGAGAGAGCTTTTAACTCATGTATGGCACGCTCTGCCTGCCAATACTGATTTGGCACATAATCATAAGCGAAGTCAGATTGCCTAACATGATTATGTGCCAACTCAGTGAAGCGCAGAGCTTTAATTTTGCCTTTATGTCCAAAAAAAATGGACTTTGACTTGGCCAATTGCTTTGTTCTGTCCCCTGAACTAGCTCCACTTGGTATATCGATGCCCTAATCCACAGTGTCCATTTAGGAAACCAGAAAGTCCATGGTAATTATGTTGGGGGGGGGGGGGGGGGGGGGGGGGGGGGGGGGGGGGGGGGGGGGGGAGAAAAAAAAAAAAAAAAAAAAAAAAAAAAAAAAAAAAAAAAAAAAAAAAAAAAAAAAAAAAAAATGTGCCTGGTTGATATTTTCACAAATTGCGACATTGTGCATTAAATTCACTAGTTTTCATCCTTTTAGTTGGAATCTAACTTATGGATAAAATTGTAGTGTTGCTAGAACTTTGGGAAGATTGAGGACAAAGTCTTGATGCATATTCATAAAGCACGGCAGGCATCAGGTCCTCTAATCTAATAATGTTAATGCATCAATTGTTTTCCCTTTCTGCTTCTAGTGGCACAATCAGCTTTATGTGCCTCATCAATTTTACTTCACCACATTTCCATTTGAACCAGAGCAGTCATCATTCTTGGATTGCAGTAATGTACTTCAGCAGGAGAGAGCTTTTAACTCATGTATGGCAGCTCTGCCTGCCATCTGATTTGGCACTAATCATAGCGAAGTCAGATTGCCTAACATGATTATGTGCCAACTCAGTGAAGCGCAGAGCTTAATTTTGCCTTTATGTCAAAAAATGGACTTTGACTTGGCCAATTGCTTTGTTCTGTCCCCTGAACTAGCTCCACTTGGTATATCGATGCCCTAATCCACAGTGTCCATTTAGGAAACCAGAAAGTCCATGGTAATTATGTTGGAGCTGTTTTGGGTTAGGAAAACATGTTGGCTGCTTATTTTTCTTTTCCATATTTTCTATAAGTTGGATCCCATGCTTTCTTCACAACTTTTGGATACTTGAAGAAAAGTCTGGATTTCAATCTGCTGTCTGGTTGTGATCGTTATACTTGTTTCATTTTTTTTCATGGTTATTTTAGGTAAAAGTCCAAAGAGTTGGAGATTATGTGACTCATATTTGACTTCTCCTGGCAATCTGAAAGTCTCAATTCCAATCTTTTCACCATAAAAAAAAGCTGATTTGTGCCATATCCATCTGTGCCTGGTTGATTTTCTCCAAAACGTCCAATTTGCATTTTCTGTTTTCTTTTCTTTTTCTTTCTTTTTTATAAAATTTCAGAAGTTTGCTCAGAATTTGCAGAATGATTGGATGGCAGGCAGGCAGGCAGGCAGGCAGGCAGGCAGGCAGGCAGGTAGGTAGGTAGGTAGGCAGGTGGCCCTGAAACAGTTCATACCAAAAGCAACTTAAAATAGGCACAACTGACCAGAGTAAAATCTCATTATCTAAGAATGATTTTGTGCCAAAAATGTAAACATGTTTTGTATAATCCATACACTTATATTGCTCACATTAAAAGAACTTCAAAGGGTATATAGAGTCATGTTCAAAGCTCCAGGCTTCAATAAGGTGACACCTAAATGCAAATTACATTTATATGAGGCTGGTGTTATTTACGTGGCCATTTTGTTTGCATACATACAGAACAGTCATTTGAGCCTCCACCCACCTGTGTCCATCCCCCATCAACAGAAGCCTGGCTCCTCATACCTCCACGTGAAGAAACCTTTTTTTCCTTCCCTTCTTTCATCTCATCTCTTTGTTCCTGAGTGGAAGCTCCCACTGCTGGAAGGATGTTTTGTTAGGCTGATTTAAATTAGACTCATTTGGAGAACACACTCCTCCGAATTGATGTCTTCCAGCAAACTGGAGCAGATTTGTTATGGTCATTTGCTTTACCCTGCCTTCCTCTCATAACGGCTGTTTAGCTCTACCCCTCACAGCTCTGAACTCAGCCGTGAACTCTCACGTTTGTTTTTACCTTCCCCTGTATGGAGTGGGCTTGGAGTCATTTGGCAGATCAGAAAGCTGCTCTAAACCACACAGCAAAGTTGGAGGCACATGAACCTGCTTTCCAGGCTCGTCTCCTTGAAGTGGGTTTGTTGCATACATTTCTAAGAAACTCTTGTGTGCAGTGATGAGGCTTTACGGATTCCAGTTGTCTTTGTTTATTCCTTTGTGGGACATGTTTTGTCTGAGAAAGCTTTTCTTTTCACTGCAGCACTCGAAAGCATGCTGGAGCTGAGGGAGCCAGAAAAACAGAGCAGTGCTGCTATTTCAGATTAATTCAAGAGCAAAATTCACACGTTTTCTCCATTCTAAATACTGAGAAAAACATCCAACTGCAGCCATTTATTTTAAGAGCTAAAGCTGTACTTATTTAATTGTCCACGTTTCCATTTTTTCTCTTTAAAATATTCAAAACTAAAACTTAGCTTCTAGCTCAACTGAACAGAAGATATTCTCTTGTGAGCCATTATTTCCATAAAATTTGATCACATAAACCAAGTTAAAACAAACAGCGTTGTTCGTTTTGGGTGTTTCACTCCACAGACGGATATTGATCATTATCGTCTTCCTTCAGTGGCTCTGAGGAGTGTGAAGGAAAGTTGTTGCAGGAAAATTAAACTGCTGGGTATTTGCTCTGACTGAAGTTAATTATTCCATCACGGCAGCCCCCATTAGCTCTCCATCCACCCACAAAGCAACAGCTAAGGACCACAATAATCACTGAACATTACAGCCCACAGACTAAAGGCTATTTGAAACGAATATGGCTCCAAATCAACATTTCCAACAGGAGAGATTCCTGAATATTTATGGGAATCCACAGAGGCCTTTCTAATGGAACGTTTTAGAACAAATGTGATAAAACTTCACATCGTTTCAGTTTTTTATTATCAATATTCACAGCCGTGCAAGTCTCCAAAGTGCTGCGTTAACCCACATTAAAGGGTCGTTTGCACTGTCAGATGTACTCAGACAGGTTTGAAATGATATTTGTGGGATATTTTAAAGCAGACCTGCCAACACTGCTGCAGAGCTATAGAGAAACGCAGCAGATAAACCAAGCAGCTTCATGGAAGGTGTTTGGATAAATGGGAGATATTTCACCCAGGCAAGACAATAGGAATTATATTTTTTTAATGAAAGAACTTAATATATTTGCCCTCAGAAGTCTAAAACTTCTGAAGCTTTTAGTGAACTGAAAGCTTCACTGACCTGATAGCATAAGTCTGTAAAGCTGTCAGCTGAATAATTTTTTCTTGTTCTAACTCGTACTGCAGTAAATTGGAGTACTGCATAGTTTTAAACGAGATTTATAACTGATGCACAGAACTGGGCTAAAGTTACAAAACTTTGCTAAAGCTTTGTAACGTGATGTGGACAGGATCCCTGTATGAGGGCTCAGTTTTGGAGAATACTGCACCAACAAATCCGCTAAAAGCTACACTGCTTGTTTGGTTCAAGCACACTCAACACAGACCTCTAAAACTATGACTATTGGCCCTACAACTGCATCAGCTAATAACATAATCAGTATCCTTAAATAATAAAGTTTTCCAGTGTTGATTGTATTAAGATAAATTTTATTTCAGCAATCCTAGTTGGACTCCTTTTTTTAAATTCATTTTAATAAAACTTGCTTCTGCAGTTGCTGGCCACATTATTGGGCACACCCACACATCCCAAAGTTGCTCTGTTGGAAACAAGTGGATCTAGTGAAATACTTTTCTCTCAGTAGGTTTAATTTTTAATAAAGATCTTGTCATATTGTCAAGCTCCCTGATTGAAAATTTGATTCCTAGAGGGGAAAAAAGAAACATTTCCTGTCAAAATTACCCTTCAACTAATCCTGTTAAATCCGTACAGATAATTTAACGTATGATCACACACAGGAGATGGACCCTTCTGTAGTCCTCTTATCAGATGCTATGGGATTATAAATAGAAGAAAAAAAATCAAAACCTTGAGATCAAATCAGGATTTGCTTTTCCTTTTAAAGCTTGTTACCAGGCAACAACTCAGCAAGGTATTTGGATGCATTTGTTCAGAATATTAGCGCTTCATTTACTTAAGGAAATTGCTGCATGTCACCAGAAGGGGAGATAATTATTCCCTCCTGCTGAGAGTTTATATTGAATTCAAGGCAAGTGCTAGAGGATTGTTGGGTTTCAGTCTTCTGGTCCTCCTATGCCATCCAAACGAAACATTCACTTTCAGCTAAATCTTTGCACTCCATTCAGGGGAAAAGCTGCATGATTTTTTACTCTTTCCCCAGCAGCCTTAAGCTTACATGTTCATTAACGTGAACGACCCTCTTATCTCACGCTGCTGTTAATTGAAGTCTGATGAAAGCAGAAGGCCGAGGTGCCAGTGATGTGGAGGAGGGTTGGCTCCTCCAGCACTTCTGTGTCTCACATCCATCCTCAATCAAGTAGGTGCGTAATTCCTCTCCCTCAGTGGACCTCGAAGAGTTATGTGTGGTAGCGAGAGCCAATTGGACCTGACAACAGGTTTCTAAGACCACTCTCCACCTCGTCGTGGTGCCCTCTCCCTCGGGGCTCGGTGTTTTCTGCTGTAGAGGAAGGCGAGGGGAACGGGGTTGTGTTCTCATGGCTGCCTTTCATATTGGGAAAGATGTCCTTGTGTGGAATTACACCAGTCAGCCCAAGTGGAACCAACTATTGGAAAGCAATACAGAAAGAAAGCCTCTCATTCCTGCTTTCTGGTATTATAGGTTCAGCAAGTGTCATGATGTTTATTTTCTTATGGTGCATTCACACAAGCTCTCTTTAGTCCGCTTTTTTCTAACTCTAGTAAATTAGTCCAGAAAGACTGTTTTTTTTTTTTTTTCGACAAATACATAATCAAACTCTGGTCCACCTACAAACCATGTCTCTGCTCAGTTGAAGTGAACTCTGGTTCGGTGTGAATGCAAATGTGAACACCAAGCTGACTGGAGACTGATCCGAAAGCACCAAGCAAACTGTAGCTCAGGGCATTGTGGGTAAATACAACCAAAACAAATGCACAATTCTAGCGCTGGCCAGAGAAATGGCTTCTACTCTTTTACCAAAGGCAAAAGAGAAATCCTGCAACCGCTAAAATCTGATACTATGTTTACATTTCATAAACAAGGAAGTTGCAATAATGTTTTCTTGGGAGGATTTTGTGTCATTTCTCCTTTAGTGGTTGTTAATGCAAAGCAAAGTATTTGGTTGGTTTGACAGTGCAGCGTGAAAGTGAATTGCAGCAGCTGAAAATGACTTGATTTACTACCAGACCATCAGTTGGGAAAAACACCCGTAATCTGTATATCCTGCATATTCCTTCATATCTAGTCCAATTTCAAGACTGAACCGTATCACTAAGCCAACTATTGTAACACTCTGGCTAAGGTGAAGGTATACCTTCCAGCTAGAGTCAGTTGTCTTAGTTGGAAAAAGCTGGATTACAGTATTACTCTCATCTGCCAAAGACCCATCAAGGTACATATTAGAAGATGTGTAGCTCATATAGCAAATCATATTTAGTTGTGTATCCATCCAATCCAATACCTCTCTGTAGAACAGCTAGTGGTTGGCACAGGAATCACAGCCAAAGAGAATGCAAGACTACAAAACTGAGAAAACATATGGTTAAAAGTTTAAATAACAGGAAGAACCATTTCTGATAAAGTTAAGGTATTGTTACCTAGATTTAGCAGCATTTTATGATCTGTATTCTTTGAAGCGAGCATCTTTGTTGGTGTGGTGTTTCCATGAGATTGTCCACCTGCCATTTTGTTGATTACTTTCTTATTACAAAAGAAGCTGAGTTGCTGAAAAACAGCAAAGTATTTAAAGACGACAGCCAGGCACCAATAAACTAATACGTTGCTCACTGTACTTTCTAAAACTAAAAATGCGGCTTGGAAAAGTCACGTATCAAGAGTTGCCTTTATCTATAGCACACCTTTCAGCGAGCCAGCCTTTTATGTGGCTCAGAAACCAGCGGGTTGTCGCAGCCTTTTTCATGCTATAAAAATTGCCACGAGCAGCAGTGCATCGTGTTTCTGCACCATCATTCACAGCACAAAGCGCCTCAGATACAGGTGTCCGGGGGAACAATGAGCGCCAGCGTGGCTCTCTGCCTGGAAAATCCGGCTTTATCTCCGGCTTCCTTCACCTCAGCAGCTCAGAGGCAAGAAAAGAAAAAGGTGCGAACTTGGGTGCAACGCAAAGGTATAAACGAAGATGAGATCTATTTTTCAAAACTACTTCTGAATGCTTAAAATACAGCTGGTCGTGTGACGAGTAAATGTTTGCCTGCTTAGGTACTGTTCCAGATAACAAGATGAAAGGTACATCTCATGGCTCTGTAAGCTTCTGATAGGTCAATTCGTAACATTGGAGTTAAATGGAGGCACAGCTGTGGATGTAAATGAACTTCAAATGAACTTTTTCCTTGTGATGTCATGGAAAAACAAGAAATATCACCACCTTCTTAAATTAATGGCCTATGTAATTTTTTGCCAAAAGCATTTTTTGGGGGAAAAAAATAACAAAAAATCATCACCTCTTTCTTTGCAAATGAGGTAAAAATATATATAAATAAAATCACTTTTGCCCAAAGATGATAGGCCATTAATTAAGGAAAGTGATGATGTAGACCAGGGGTCCCCAAAGTCGGTCCTGGAGGGCCGGTATCCTGCATGGTTTAGTTCTCTCCCTACAGGTAGCAATAACCTCCTCAGCATGTCAATGTTCTGCTTAGGCCTCTAATGAGCCACCATTTGATGCATGTGTGCTAAACCAGGGAGAGAACTAAAACATGCAGGATGCCGGCCCTCGAGGGCCGACGTTGGGCACTCCTGATGTAGACCTTTACAAGTTTGGTTCCTCTTTTCCTCCAGAGTCACAAGTGGCTGTTCGGACTTTCCACAATGGCTCCTAACAGCTTTGGCTGAAATCATATAGCAGAGTGTCCGCATAGCCTTAAAAAGTCTTAAATTCATATAAAGGCCCTAAAATGTTTTGAATTCATTAAAAAAAATAAAAAGTTGTTCTTAAATTTGTTCACTATATTACTTTTACTTTTTGTTGATTGATATTTAATCTCATGAGGCTTTACTGTAATGCAAAACTTTGCATCACACGCAGAGATCTTCACTGCGTTCTGTGACTCGAGGCGGTTATGGCAGCAGCTGATAGGCCCCAGCTAGCTCTGGCCAGCTAGCAAGGGCAAAACCAGCTAGCTTTTTCACACCCATCGATAAGTGCTAATTTATTGACACTTATCAATAAGTGTCTGGATGATGTTCATCACTTTTGTTGCCAACCCACACATACTAACTATTTGTAATTTTTTTAAAAATATTTCTGCAGTGACATAGATCCATTCTGGTCTTAAAAAGTCTTACATTTGCGTTGGTGAAACCTGCAGAAACCCTGATTTTTTTAGCAGTGTTGTAGCAGTTTTTCAGGGGTTTTTTGCAATTTAATCTAATTTAATTTACACAACAAAATAAAACTACAAGTACCAGTAATATTTTTCGGAAGTGTTTGTTTTCATTATTATATAATATTCCATAAATGTCAGCATCCTAGAAGAAAACATATCCTTCCTTATTTTAACTATCTCAAAGTGTTTCCCAACCTTAGTGCTCAGGTGATCAGGGGTGTTTAAAGCGTGGTGTGGGGGCCATAATGGCCCTTGGGATAATTTTGTATGGCCCCTAACACAGCTCCTCCGGCCCTCCAGCATATGGAGCTAATGCAGATAAACGTTTTTATTCAGGATGAGAGATTTCATGGCAAGGTTATATCTTAAAAAGTTTGGACATGACCGTTTTAGAGCTGCGTTCATCTGTGTTAACAGTTTACACATATTGAGTCTTCGGGTTGCTCTGAAAACTCTGGTATCGTCCTATCCTTATGCACGGCCAACGTGAATCTGACCTCCTCCATAACTCTTCAGATGCCCGCCCTTTAGCGTGATTGAAATTCTGGCCTGGTCCCTCGCTAAGCCACTGGTTGTTACAGCGACGGCCTCGACTGATTCTGCTGAGCTTCTCGTTCCTGTCTGGGATTTATCATCTCCCCATCCTGGTTGGCGTTTTCCTGTTTAATGACCAGCGATTGCTCCCATCATCAGGGTCAGTTACACAGTGCTGCACCGAAGCAATCGCAGTCTTGTTTGATGCCTCTGGGATCCGTTTTGGTTGGTTTAATATTCCAAAACTCACTACAAGAATGATTAAGAAACCGAATATCAGAGTCTCTCTGTGTGAGCTGTTGTTGTTTGTGGTCTTCACTTTGAAGAAGTGGCTCCTGTGAATCAGGACACTGAAGCAAATCCGCTTGTTGTCTGACAATAGAAAACTGTTTTTGACGTCTTACCACTGGAATCATTTTTCTCTCCGATCAGCTGAAATCTTCCTCAGTATTGGGACCATAGTAAAAAAATTAAGTTATGAGAATGAAGTCATACTATGAGGAAAAAGTAATATGAGAATAAAGTTGAAATAAGATAATAAAGTAATATTTTGAAAAGTATATTTTGAGCATAAAGTCGTATTTTGAGAATAGTCAGAAATGATCAGAATAAAGTTGCAATACTGATTTCATTCTTGTAATACGACTGTATTTTAAGCATTCATACAATTCTCCACTGTAGAAAACAGGTAAGCTCATCTTAGGTGAGTTTTAAGAAGTCCATGATGCCAAGCTTATCTATTTCATAAGTAGGGTGCCTATCTGTCAGCAAAATGGTGCCATCTGTAAAGATGCCACATTTTGAGTTAGCATTTTCCTCTCCATATTTGATATTTTCCCACTCTGAACCTCAGTTCTCTCATATTTGATTTATGAGCAGCAGGTGCCTGGTTAACTATATCTGCACACAAAGGGGGTTTTCTTAAAATTAACCTTTATTTCTTATATTAGTTTTAATTTAACAAAAACGTTGTCATATTCCCTTAAGTTTCCTTTAATCATTTAGAGTAGAACTTTTATTTTATTAATGCCATTAAAGCTTTAAACGAGCCCATTTATTCCACTACTTATGGATTCCATTTCCAATATGTTGAAGATATTGGATAAAAATGGTGCTAAATTCACCCATAAAAGGAAAAGTGAAACCCTGAACTTGTGGTTTTATAAAAGGGGAATTTATGGTGTCTGCCCAGGTTGGCCTAAGCTGGGGCGGCACAAAAAGATCAAAGATCTAATTTTGATGCAGCATAAAGAAATTTCTATTGCTTATTTGCACGTCAAAAATAACTTTTATGAAAAAATATACATTTTTACTATTTTACCTTCTTACTTAAAAATAAATCACTTAAGAAGGAGCTTGTTGACAACATGAAGTAGGCCAGGGATGTCATTCTCCAGTCCTGCAACTTTTATTTATGTCTCTGCATTAAACAAAATTATACCACATCCTTTCATACTTAATGAGTTGTAGGGTACCCTACAATTATCTAATTGTAGGGTACATTGATCATACATGTCACTTCAGTTTGTGATCAAAGACCTAATTATTTGGGTAAATTCCTCGTTTTCCTGTGTAATTTGATCAACAGTGAAAATGTTCTCATGAACCAGAATTTTGACAACTTCTTTTAATAAAATATGACATTTCTGTCTCAGATGCTTTGACTGAATAACTAAGTGGAGATTCTTGACATTTTACCTATGAATATTATCACAAGTATTCATTTATAACATGCTGCAACCGCCACATTTATCAACCCAAGTTGCATTCCAGCAACAATGACGGAAAAAGCTTTGGTTTTTCTGACAAATCGTTGTGGTGTTCATTAGTTCTCAGCTGTCTCAACAGTTTTTCTCTCTCCTCTAGCCTGTCCCATAATTCCCCCTTTTCCCAGTTCAGCATTCGACTGATATTAACTCATTTTTATCTTCCTGTTTAAAATCCAAATGCAGGATTGTATAAGATAATTCAACTTGCACAACAAGTTCTCAGCAATAATGCTTCCAGATGCAAACATTACCCATCGTTCCATACATTACCCATTGTTCCCCTGCTTGGCACCACAGACCAGCATGCATCAGAGGTTCTGATCCAGTTTTATTCCGGCTGGAGACTTTTTAAGAACTTCCCTAACTTTTACAGCTCCAGTCTCTGAAGCTTTATAGCGTCCATTAAAACTGCAGCATCACACATTAATGTGAGCTCTGATTTCATTTGAAGCCATTTTTAAATGAGTAGAGCTCAACCTTTTTTTTTATTAAAAACATCTTTTTGTTATCTGGAGTCTGAGAAGATCAATATCAATTTTATCACTCCAGTTTGTTGCACAGACACAGAAGAGCAGCTTCCCTTAGACAGTATGTCCACCAGGCTGTAAAAGCTTCCTGATGAGCTCAACACACCCTCAGGTGGTTTCTCAACTGTCTGTCAGCTTTCAGGCTGTGCATTGTGATCAGCTTCTGCTGTTTATGAATGCATTTGGTGCTTAAAAAAATGCCACAGGGTCTTTGGATGGAACAAATAGTTTGCCACTTGCTGTTTGCAGGAAGCCATAGTCTGGGCATCAACAAAAGAATTAAAAAATGACATGCATGTCAATCATTGCTGCAAATTTGATAGAAAATGGCTTTAAAAATCTTTAAAGTGGAACTAAATCCAATATAAAAGCAGAAACTGCATGATGCAGTGAATGTAGATCAGTGAGCCACGCAGAACTGGTACAACCACCAAGTCAAACATTGTTTGAAGTTCAGTTTTTAAAGACTAGCTGTGTTTTCATTCACCATAAATTAAATTGGAATTACAGATATAAACTTGCTCAATGGAAATGCAACGGTTTTGAAAAATCATGTTTTTAGAAAAAAAATCTTTGCACAAGGATGAAGTTGTTTTTCGGTTGTATCAAAATTTGTGTATTTTTCAAAACTTTAATGGAAAAATTTTTTCACATCACACAAGTCATCAATATCTAGATGTAACTTCTGGGGGAAAACATGAAGAAGACGACAGGAAGTGGTCAGAGGATGATGTGTGGTACGGCTTTAATGTTTGTAGAAATAACACTTTTAGCACTCCTGCACAGGAGCTGTTTTGATTGTTAGCAGGGACAATGTGATTTATAATTTGCTTAATTGTGTTAGTTGTGCAGTAATGTGTCAATGATGTCTGGGTGGGTGAAACAACGCCATGCTGCTGTTTCCATATTGCACTGAACTAGAAGGCTGTGGTTTATGAATTTCTAGGGTTTAGCACGTACACATTTTTGATGAACACACACAGAGATTCCTGTGTTTCCTTTTTTGCGGTCGGTTGTTCGGGTGATTCCTACCAAACATGTCTTACATTTTTGAAGGCGAATCCTCAAATTCCACTGAGGAGTCGGATCAGTATCAACAGTCATCTAGTGTTTGCAACCGCTATGAAGTCTGTGGCAGGGGGGAGATCTTTGTTGAAGCTGTCTTGTCTGGGTAAACCAAAGTTTCCCCGTTCTGTATTTTTATCGTCCTGTTTTGAAAATGTGTCGGCACCTGCACAGGAGCTGCTCTGTAGCTGTAGGGTTGCCACCAGCATGACTCCATAAAGGAGGACAACTCAGCGGGAGCAACTGGATAAACAACACGATTCCAGCTGCCGCTTGTGAGCACAGAGATGTAGTGAGGTAACGCCACATCCACCTGGCTGCTGCAAACTCAGTCAATTATTTTGATTTGGAAGTATTTTTTTCAAGGCAGAGTTACTGAAAGTAGTGCATGCCAGCATATAGCTATTGTTTCTGCAAAAAGCAGAATCCCACCCTCCTTTTTCCTTCGGTTTCATTTGATGTGTTGATGCTGGATAGAAGACCACAGTAATGGGGAAAAAAACATTATACTGATGACAGAATTTTCTATTTTTTGACAAAAAAAGGAAAAATTAGGTGAGTCAGTCAAATAATGCTTTTTTAAGATGCCTGCCCCACTCCGATGACTTGTGTTTATCCAGATACTTAGAACTGAGCTGATTTGGCTGCATCATCACTCCAGGCCTGCAGCCGCAGTTAAGCAGTGTTTCAAATAATAACTCCGCCTGCTCAAATGTTATGTTTAATGGAAGGTTTATTTAAGAAAACCAAATAAATATGCAGAAAAAAATGTGATTTGTAATTATAAATATGAGTAAACATAAAATGCACCTGTTAAATAATGATTTGAATTCTTTTCATAATGCCAAAAATATTTAAGACTTTTATAATAATCTTTAAAAGAAAAAAACGTACCATCTGTTCAAAGTCAATACAACCCAACAAAAAATTGGAAAATCAATTCTGACAACAGAAACTTCATATTACAGGATAGAATAAAAATATGTATTCTTGAAAAACAATCGTCAAAACATGTAAAATCTTCAGTGATGTGATGTTAGAGTCCCTTAATTAAAATAATAATAATAATAATAATAATAAGGGAGCGCGGCCCTTTCACAAGATACCATATTTCTTTAACTCCTGCCAAAGTTTCATGTGTGAAGTAATAACTTTTATCACTTTGATTCCTGACCTTGCAGTTTGATCACGACACGTTTTCAACAGATTCTTTTGCTCCGCATGCATGAACAGCATCTCCTTGCCTCCACCACTGTTTATCCTCCAGCAAAAGTCTCAAGGTGCTGTTTGAGAATGTATTGTGAAGCTCCATTTTGAGTCAAAGCCAGACTGGGAAAGGGTTTGTTTCTTCCTTCCATCACTAACCCAGCGTGCACATCAACTGATGTATGAGAATGACATTGACATGCCGCTAAAAGCAGCAAAAGACGTTGGGGTGCCAGAAAGGAAACTCTCCTGGGATATCAGGAAATGATTGTTCGCTGCATTTGAACTGAGCAACAAGAGTCATTCATCTCTCCCAAGTCTTTATTTTAGCCCAACGAGTCGGAGGGACCGGAAGAGGATGGGATCCTCGTCAGCTTTTAACCCCAGGCACAAATGGCTGGCTCATTTGGCAATGGGAGGCAATTAGGGTTGCAGATAGCAGGAGGAGGGGAAATAAAAGGGAAGAGGAGAGCATGTAAGACGAGGACAAAGAGAAGCGGAGGAAGAGTCTGCAGGGAAGTGGAGCGGAGTGATTTAAATGTTGCCTGGGGAAGTACATTAAGGCTGGGTTGACACAAGGACAGGTCGGCAAGCATTAAAGCCAGCCATAAAAAGGTCAAAGCAGTGTGGCTGCAGTGATTACATCCTCAGTGTAATGGGAGATTATTTACGTTACTCTGCTTTCTGAGTGTGATTTGCCTTAAACGTGTACAGCTAGACTAGATAAATACACCACCAGCTGAAACACCTCAGAAACAGTTTTATCAAGTCAGTGTTGGTTGTTTTACATTCATTCATTCAATCTCTCCCATCCATACATTCATTCCATCTCTGGACTTCCCCGCCAACCAGTAACCTCCTGAAGCTTCTCTTTGGACCCTAGTGACGATGGTCAAGCTCCTGCTCCTCTGTGGTGGGGAGCAGGTGAAAAATTTCCTTCAAACCTGAGGTGTCACCCTCACAACCCTGCAAAGGCAAGTGTGTTTGTGTAATGGATGGATGGATGGACGGACGGACGGACCTGGGCAGAATTTGGTCTTTATCAGTGTTTCACAAATCTTTTACAGCTGTCCTGCTTCTGATTGGTGACTGGGTCAGAGCATCTCCAGAACGGTAGCTCATTCAAATGTGTTTGTGGTCTGTGGTGGTCAGACACTTAACTGCTTATTTTATTTGTTCAAACACCTGACATGCATTAATTCTGACAGTAGAAATGGTTTAGATTAAATATGACCAGTGTAGTTATTAGGCGAAACACATTTGGACATTTCTGATAGCTGGTTCGCATCAAGGCTGGATTCACACCCAAAGTGAACCGCAGCAGAGTTTGACTGGAAGCTAACAGAGACCACCTCAAGAAGTAGATTTTGGTCAGGTTCCTCCCCTGAACAACATTTTGTTCTGGAGTTGAGAAGACCCTGAAAGTTCTCACCAGCAATAAGGTGACGGGGACATACTGTGTGTTGTACCCCAGCTATTTGTAGATTTAATCCTTAAAGCACTACATGTGGCTTTGAACTACTTTTCAGATGAATTTTCTCTTGGTTTACTACTTTTTCCCATCTCTTGTTTCTAAAGCTGCCACACCATTTTTACTCTAGCAGAACACTTCCTGATTATATACATTCCCCTTTTATTTTCCCATCACTCACGCTGGACAGAAAAGCCTTCTATCCGACATTGGCTTTCTTAGTAGCAAACAACATAAAGACAAGTCTGTGCTACGACTTTGTAATGTCAGAGTAAGAAATGCAGTTTATTCCTGTCTTGATTTAGTTCTGCTGAAGTCTGAGTTGTTCTGCTGTCTGACTAGAATAAATCTTTTCAGTGTTCAGTAGGTAGGTGGTTTGGCATTTCTTCAAGGCGTATATGCTCTGTGTTATGAGAGTCAATTAAAAATAACTTCCCTTCAATTATATATAGTCATACTGAAAAGTTCATTTATTTCAGTAACTTAATTGTCAAAGTAAAACACACTATGTAGAATAATTACACACAAGACTTTTTGTTTAAATGATAATCTTCCACTTACAGTGAATATAAAACATTTAAGGTTATTTGACTTTAGATCAATAATAAGTCCACACAGGATGGCACAATTGTTTTTGTGATTTTTTAAATTTTTTTGCGATTAAAATCACAGATTTTTCATTTTTTGTGGTACCACGCTCTCAGTTTGTTCCACTTTTTATTATCTATAAAATATCCACAGGGAAGCATGTCACCTTTGTTTTCATCACTCTGTTTGCCGCATTTCAGTGCTTAGGTTTCACATTTGTATGTTTCCTGTGTATTGCTGGGTGGCACTGAGAGCAGACTGTGAGCATTACCATTTAAAGCCAGAGTTATTTTAAAGGCCATGTTTTAACAGTTTGATGATCTGTATAAACCACTGTGCTTATTACTTAGAGAAGTAAAGGTTTAATTAAACTCCTGCAGGTTGGAGTTGACTGTGTACTGAAGCGAGGCTGTGACGGTAAATGGGGGGTAAAAGTGAGTGTTTAGCGGCTGAAAAGATCATCAGAGTAATGGAGGCACACACCTATTTCTGCAGCAAAGGTTTATTTCTGAACTCTGAAATAGAAAACTTTGAACAAGTTCCAGCAGAAAGTTGGTAGTAATAAATGCTTTGAGTTTAATAAAAGACAAAACCTAAAACAAATCCCAAAAATATGTTTGCTCTTCAGAAATGATCTCCCCAACTGTTTCAATATGAGTCCATGTTCAGTATGCAAAGGAGAGATACTGATATTTCATTGATTTTCTTTTTTTTATCATTCTGAAAGTGCTCAACCTGACATTTATATCTTCTCGAAATTAATGTGGCATCACCGTCTCTGCTCTTTGGTAAAAGGGCAGAGAAGCAAGAGTGCACATAAAGATGGATTGAAAAGTTATGTAAACTGAACAAAAATAATTCAATTTCCATCAGATTTAACCACTATGGAGAAGCACTGCATCACATGTCCCTGCATGCTGACAGCAGTGACTGAGCCAGGTGACTCGGAACAAATAAGTGAGACAGAGTGAGCAGATTAAGAGGAAGTTGTTTGGTCAAAAATCAAAACACAATCTTGGCCTATTAGAGTTTTATCAATGATCAAAAATGTGAAGCTAAACATCATAACGGCTGTTCCAAACTATAAGCAATGTTACAGTTCAAGGACATTTTGTTCAAACAGGCAAAAACATTGTTGCTTTTTTTTTGCAATTAAACTCCTGCAACAGCTGCAACTAAATTCTGTTTAGTTGCAGTTGAAACTAAAGGAGAAAATAAAAATAAAAAAACAGGGTTTAAATTGAATCTTTACTGAAGCTGTTTACATTCAGGCTAACATTCGCACTGAGGCACAGCTAGCTCCTGCAAGATGTAGCCTATAAAAATATCTTAAAACTTCCACAAGCAATTGACTTAAAAGTTCGATACTACACAATCTGTTACTTTATTATGTGTTGATCAAAATATTATAATAATATAATAGCTGAGATCTTCACTTGTTCCTGTTTACATTCCAAATTACACTGGGTAACTTTTGCAGTAAGGCTTAATTCCTTTAAAATGGAAAGTTTATGCACATTACAGATTTAAGAAAAGAGAGGCACATAAAAACTATGAATCACTTTTTTTTCAAATAAAAACATTAGCACAGGAGCTAGTTGCTCAGTTTTTAGAATATGTATATATAAGGGTTGAAAAAAATAATATATAGATCAAACCAGCTGGTGGCTAATCGCTAATTGACAGAAAATTAGCTATTTGTAATTTTCTTGGGTAATTACTTTGAAATTCATTTTACATTTGTTGTAAACAAAAAGCACAGAAATAAGAAAATACAAAGTTAAAACTAAATGTCCGATTGTTCCTTTTAACATACAGCTGCAGTAGAGCTGCAGTAGAGCTGCAGTAGAGCTCCAGCAGAGCGAACTGATACAGGAAGTTAAGAAAATAGCTTAAAACTAGCAGGCTGTCAGTCAGTCTCTCAGCATTTGGAATTATCTTTTTTTTTACTTCATCTCAACCATTTAGCCAGGTAATTGTTTTTTTATTATTTTTATTGCTTCTTTAATTTTACTAATAAGGCTCCAGGATAGGTTTCCCTGGCAATTGACCATATGTTGCCAGTGTTGATGAAATGGCCAAGCCCTTGAAAGGAAAAACACAATAACAACCAGCTAATGAGGTGTATGCAGAATGTATTGTCTGCTGTTCAATTCACAAACTCTCAGTTCTGACTTTGACCACAGAATGCCCCAGGAACTAATTGCTCTGTGTTCCTGACCATAAATCTCCACTAAATATATAAAATTCTTTATTGCACAGAGATTGGGAAGTAAACAGACTTACTGAATCACCTTGGTAAAAAACCCAAGGAGAAATTCAGATATTCAGCTTATGAAAACTTTATCTGTCATCTATAAAACACCATTGGTTATTTTAGCACTTGAATCATTTTTAAAGCATCAACAAATAATGTTAAATGTCCGTCACTGAGATTGTTGTCAATAAATTCCTTAATAGCACTGCAAAGGTAATATTATGATTCAAGAAACATGGATGTAAATTCAGTGTACCTTTAGGACAGAAATGTTGTTTTTATTTGCCATTTTAGATTAATTTTCTGTTAACATATAAACCTTCCAATATTCAGCCAAAGTGCGACATCAACAGGGATTTAAAAAAAGTTTGAAGCTGCAGCATTGTTGTGGTTCCCTCTGCCTACTCAACACACACAGGGAAAATAAGCATATGCAAAATCAGCTCCAACGAGAATGCATATTTTACACCGTGATTCCTGTCTGATTATAAGCCAAATGCATTTTCAGTACATTTGTAGCATGAATCTCACCATCATCCAAATAATTTGTTCCACAGGCAATGCAATAGAAGAGGAAACGTGCGCTTGGAGTAGGCAATCACAATATTTGCATTTTAATGAGACACCCACAGGGAGTCTTCCAGAGGAGCCCATGTACTGTATGTGAGGGCTGCTTTGTCCCTAATTGACTTTAGAAGTTGGAAGTTATAGATTGCTGCTAACCTTCTAACAATCCATGAAACTAATTACCCAGGCAGCACTTCAGGTGGTTCTGTATCGTCTGACTTTCTCATGGAACCCCCCCCCCAACATGTGCTTAGCACTTTGTACTGCTATTAGTATTTCCTTATTATCTTTAGAGATGCAGTTCTGCTCAGCCTTTCACTTAATAGAAGCCTGTGTGTTTGGATCATTTAGTGCTCAGAGAACACTAATTATGGAAACTTGATTAGCCATTTGCATATATGTTAGCAGAATTTACTCTGAGGCATTGAGATGTAAACAGTGAAGATGTTTCAGATATGTGGAAAATGAGTTGATTTTAGCCTCATTTAATTGAACTCTATGTCTTTTGCCTATAAAATCCCTTCATTTTGGGAGATGTAAACGCTGATGCGTCTATAAACTGTGGTCTTGGTTCATTTAAAGTAAACTTTGGAGCAGTTCAAATCCATAAGTGAACACCAGCGGACCGGAGACTCCAAAAAAGAAGAAAAAGGACAAAAGCACAGGGCATTCTGGGTAAATATAAATGTGCTGGTCTAGAGCTAGCAGGAGAAATGGCTCCAAAAAGAGAAATCCTACAGCCTCTAAAATCTGATGCTGCTCCATCTTTATTTACATTTCGCAAAGAAGGAGGTTGCATTCAGTGTCTCCTTCAGAGGCTTTTGTGTCGTTTCCTTCCTTGTTTCTGGGCAGTGAGGGATTCGATGAAGGATTTTCATAGATATCCTTCTCTACAGTGACTATGCTGCAGATAAGACACCTGCTGCTTGTGACTCACAACTCCACGTTTAGTGAGGCTAAAATAGCACAATCTGGTAATGGATGCTGGGTAATATTTCTTCCTCTGCTCTTCAGTTCATTTTAGAACCACAACCAATCAACTCTGGAATGCCAAAGGGTAGTTACCATGTATTCAGCACATGGCTTCACGTTTGCCGGAATCAATTTCTCCGCTCTTTACGTTCCTTTAGGCCTGTGTTTGAACTGGAAAAAAAATGTAAAAGCTGATTAAAGTGTTGGGAAAGCCTTTTTCATGGTCTTTGACTGGTAGATTTGACCTGGAGAAAGAAGCGGCTGCCTGTGGAGCTGTCACTTTTAAGTAAGACATATGTACAGGTTTTTTTTTCCATGCTGCTGATTAGAGCTTGGGAAAACAGAGAGTTTTACTTAAAGCTCTGAAACTCCACAGATTTTCCACAGTGATTAAAACATGTCAGCAAAGTTGTTTGGTTCAGTGCATTGGGAAATCTGGATGACACTTTGATATTTCTTTATTAAAACAAGCACTCGTTTAAAGTACTTGTGAGGCTCTTGATGTCTTTTAAATAGGATTTCCTGTACTTAACAAAATTCATCCGATAAACTGCAGGACTGCGTGGACGTGTAAGAGCTTAGAGGCCATGACAATCACATTTGTGTTGGAATATGATGACTCTGTAATGTGATTTTTCTCAAAATAATAACAATTTGACATTTTTCATTTGGGAAAGATGACTGAAATGTTTCCCTGATCTTGTTAAATCCTGCTTATATTCTCCTGAGCGCTGAGACATTCCTGCACATCCTGAACATCATCACAGTTTGATCTGTTTCCTCCCTGGTCAGGATGCTTGTGCCACAGGTTCATACTGAAGCATTTACACCCAAATTAACTTCACATTACAACCAGTCACTAACAGCAATGACTTTTATTGGAATTGCATGTTTCACAACACAAAATAGTTCTTTATGGTGAAAGGAAGGGGACGCATATTCTTGTTAGCTTCAAGATGTCTGATTATTCTCATGTCCTATCAGTTTGCAGCTTCATGATAGTGTGGAGAATTATTTTCTCTTTTAGCATTTACAGTCAATCTTATGGATATTATTCCATTTCGCTGTTTCTTAAAACGTTATGATGGTGATAACCAGCCTTGTGTTACTTTCAAATGTTTTGCCGAAACAAACGTTTGAATGGAAATATAAATGCCAATCATTACGCTGAGCATTCTGGGTAAATATAACCAAAGCAAACATCCTAGTCTGGCTCTAAAATCTGACACCTCTCCGTTTTGTTCACGTTTCATGAAGAAGGAAGTTGCGCTCATTGTCTTCTTCAGAGGTCTTTGTGTCGTTTCCTTCAGTGTTTCTTGATGCAGCGCCCCCACAGGTGAGGAGGAGAACAGGTTTTTCAAAAAGTTTGTTTTGTTTGAAATAGTGCAGTGTGAAAGTGACCTGCAGCAGCTGAAAATGTAACAAATGTTGCTATTTTGGTCCCCAATTGAACCAATTCTGTCAGGCTATCAAGTATGAAATACTACAATGCACGGGATGGTTTTTATAATTTAAACTAGTAAATTTGTCAGGAAAAAAGGCGTTTTTTTTGCCATTCTGCTGGAGTGATTTGTTCCTGGTTTTGCCCTGACGCATCATTAATCTTTATTCATCATATATTAATTCCTTGTTTGTTCTGTTAATATTCTAAGCCTTACAGGAGGGGATGTTGCAGAACCTTCTTTGTAATCTTTTTATTTATTCATAGTTGATGCATCAGTGTGCGTGTGTGTCTCGGAGGTTGATATTTCTTTTACTCTGCCTCTGTGTGGGTGAGGGTCCCCAGGGTGAGCTAGTTTTACGCCAAGCTGTCCAAGTTGAAACAGGAGTTCCTCGGGGGGGAGAAGTTGAGAACACTAGGAGAACTGACATCACCAGCTCGCTTGAGAAGATCTTAGAATTTAATCTCTTATTGTCTGTAGCTTGAAAGGAAGCTCAGTTTCCAGTTTACGCTTTGTCCCAATCAGTGGTGCAGAGGAGCGGCAGCGCCTGGTAGTAGCCTTCACTTTCTGCTTGATCTCTCGTTCACTGCAGACAGCAGCCATTGCACCCCAAACTTTGAATATCCACACTTAACCTTGGCTGAGATATTATTATAATCACGTTGCATAGTGATATAAAAATGTCAGCAACTTCGGTTGCAGCATGGCACCAATTTTCCTCCCCTCTGCATCTGTTGGCGAGTGTGAGCTCAGCTCTCCTTATCAAATAAATTGGACAGTGGCTTTTCCCCCGATTGCCTCCTCAAAAAGGTTCTGGCTCACTCCAGGGTCTTCTGCTCATGGCTGGAGCTGATGGGAAAACTACTTAGAATAATTGTCTTTCAAAAGAGCACTTCCAAGCCAGCGCTGTCACCTCAGCACTCCTGCATGTGTATTCAGAAGGTGTGTGTGACTGAGATGCAGGGGCTCACAAAGAGAAGGGGGAAAAAAAGTAGACGGTACCGCTGTGATTATGTGTTTAACGTGTTTTCACCTCCGAAGGCCAGATCCAATTTGTGCACCAACAGTTTTGTTTTGTTTTGTTTTTTGTCTTGACACCTGCAGCAAAGTGCGGCTAACTGCGTTTCCAGTTTCAATGTGCAAAAAGGTTTGTCGATATTCCACTAATGTCAAAAAAACACAAATTGGTGATTGTGGCGTTTCCATGAAATAAACGCAATTAAAATCAGACATGAACAGTTTCATGTCTGATTGGAAGTTAACAATGACAATAAAACCATTATTGTCATGGTTTTGATGACAATAAGTCATTAAAACCATGATGCGCCATCATCCTTCAACCACTTCCTGTGGACTTCTTCATGGTTCATTGCAGTGACAACATCTGATTATTGATCATGTGACTCGTGATGTAAAAAAGTATTTCCTTTATGGTTTTGCCTGTGAAGACGCTGTTGCAGTAATCAATGGGACTAGAGATAAAAACATGGATGAGTTTCTCTAGATTTTGCTGGTCATTAGTTGTCCAGTCCTGGAAATGTCCTTCAGGTGATGGAAGCTCGACTTTATAATGGTCTTTATGTGGCTCTGAAGGTTCAGGTCAGAGTCCATCACCACACCCAGCTTTCAGCCTGATCGCTGGTTTCTAGCTGTAATATCTGAAGCTCTGTGTTTAGATCATTCTTCTTTAGGTCCAAAGATAATAACTTCAGGGGATTTTTCTGTTGAGTTGGAGAAAGTTATGGCACCTCCACACACTGATTCTTTTCTAAGCATCTGATCAGTGTTTCGGTACAGCCTGGAAATATCTAGTCCATAAAGAACAAAACAGAAACATTACCATATCTAAGGGCAATTTAGAGGAACCAGTTAAACTAAAATGAGTGTCTTTGGGCTCATTTCCATCCAAAGAGTCCCTCTTTGGAGGGGCTGCCCAGTGGCGCAGCTGGTAGAGCTGTTGCCTTGCAGCAAGAAGGTTCTGGGTTCGATTCCTGGCCCCGGTCTTTCTGCATGGAGTTTGCATGTTCTCCCTGTGCATGCGTGGGTTCTCTCTGGGTACTCCGGCTTCCTCCCACAGTCCAAAAACATGACTGTCAGGTTAATTGGCCTCTCCAAATTGTCCCTAGGTGTGTTTGTGTGTGCTTGTTTGTTTGTCCTGTATGTCTCTGTGTTGCCCTGTGACAGACTGGCGACCTGTCCAGGGTGACCCCGCCTCTCGCCCGAAATTACAGCTAGAGATAGGCACCAGCAACCCTCCTGACCCCAGTAAGGGAAAAGGGTGCAGGAAAATGGATGGATGGATGGAGTCCCTCTTTAGATTTTCTTTCTGCTCTGCCTTGCAGCCACTCAATAGAAGTATTATTTATTGCATAAATATTGGGGAGAGAAAAATGTATTTATTGCAAGCAGGAAACAGGTTTTTGTTGCGAAGCTGCTTTAAAGTTAGCTTTTCCACTGCAGCTAAAGAGGAGAAGAGAAGCTTGTCTCCTGCGCTCTGCTCAGCTGAGTTCACACCCCAGATACCTGCCTCAGGGCTCAATTAAATATGCTTTGTTTCTCACAGATAGCCTGAGAGCTGCTGTTGAACGCCACAAGTCAGTCAACAACTACTAAGCTTAAACAGTTTGTTTCCTCTCATCGTTCTATGTGGTCGTCATCAGATCGCCATTCAGTTCTGCATTTGGTTGCATGAACTGATATAAGCTTGGTTTTATCTTCTCATCCTGAGTCTTTTCTTCAATTTTATTCCTCTTATTAAGCGTTGGAAAAGACAGATTTTTCTCTGGTGCTGAGGATCGGTGGTGACAGATGCTGCCAGTGATTACCCGCCCTGCTCACGGTCCGCATGCACAGATTGCAAAGCCGCGTGGAATTTCCAGAGGAAGACTTTGTAAAACCATCCACTGCTTTCAATGGGGGAAATGCAACACCCACAGCAGGCCTTTTTTTCTTCCTCTTCTTTTTTTAATCTGCTAAAGAGACAAACATCCCCTGTTTCAGTCCTGCCTGTAATTGAATTTTGCAGCCAGAATCCAGTCGACTCGAGCAGGAACACAGCTGGGTTTTAAACTTCTAAGATGTGAGATCCTGAAAGGAAGAAGATGAGCTTGTGCGCATTGTAATTATACTGTCTAGATCTTCTCCATAAACTCCGTAATGAGAGATCTTCAAACCACTGAGTTTTTCTGTCCTCAGGGTTTCCTGATTACATCACTCCATAAATAAAAAAACAAAAAAGTCTAAATAAAACCTTATTAACTCAGCGGTTCTGAATCAGTTCTAGGAAAGATGCTGACTTATTTCCTTTTTTTTCTCCTCCAGTGAATTGTCAGATTAAGCCATATCGTGTCTTTGAGCTGCACATTGTTACGCCCTGTCTCCATTTATTCCAGAACGGGCCGATAACGTCCCTGTTGGCTCGGCCCTGTTGCTCGGCCCAGCCTCTTTGTTTGCTGCTGGAGGAGAGCGGCTCTTTTATCCGCCTCTCAAAATGAGTGTGAGTGTGTTTTCTGCAGCATCGGGCCACAGATTGCCAAATGAACATCTGTGCAGATTGCAGCTCTGCTCCTCCTGGCTGACGCTGTTATGCAGCTGTCATACCGACTGTGACACCTCTTCTGTCTGAGGGTCGTAACGAGGAGCCCATAGAGTCATTCTTGGTTCTAAGCCACATGTGTTATACTCCAGGCCCAGGCGCCAAATCCAGCCCCTCGTAGCTTCTTATGAAACCCTCCAGACTCCAGAAGGATGATGTGAGAGACCGAAGTTAAACGAGGACAAAAGGTGTTCAAAAATTAAAAAAAACTCTATTTAATAACACTAAAAGTAGTTAGCAAAGAATCAAACTCTAACATAAAATAAGTTACCCTCTATCATAGGTGGCCATGCTAACTAGCCTTAGCATTCACAACATCCTGACAGGGAGAAGCTATAACATAGCAGAGAGCAAAGAGGAGAATAGCGTGCACAGGGGCTTGATTGGCAGCGCTAAGACCCACCTTCTGCTTCTGATTGGTTCTTTCTAATTGGTTACTGAAGAAGGCAGAGATCATTTTTACCCAGATTATCTGTCTCATACTATACGATCACTACATTCTGACTGTGTCAACAGATATGCAAAAAAGATTTATCATAAATGTAACATATTGTGGCCTCAAATGGCCAAATCTTACTTCTGCTGCATCAGCCTCACTTGATGTAAAGATAGTCTGTGAGCAATATGGTGGGTTAAAAAAGGCACAGTTACTGTACTATATAAGAACAAATATTGATAAAATATTTTAAATTATTTCTAAATCAGCACCACAAAAGAAATTATTTTGATTGCAAAATAATAAATAAAACAATCACAAAATCCTGAAAGGTCTGATCAGTGTGAAAAGATCTTAATTGAATATTATGTCATTTTAAGATGACTTTTCTAGTAGATAGCTATTTACAAATATTTTAACAATATTTTAATGGAATTTGCGATCGTAATATGGCCCAAAAATAAACATTTTGGACACCATTTCATGAGAGGAAAAAACGTTTTTTCTGTCCTGCAGGGATTTGGGAGTAATAAAAAATTCAGCATGTAAAAAAAAAAAAAATGACACAACAGTAATCGATTTAAGCTACTTGGTTGTATTGCATCTGTGCTTGTGAGTTTTGCACTATTTTGCATGTGTGTAGGTGTACATACAGGTTCACCTTGGACGTTCAGTTTGCAGGGGTCAACATATGTAGAATATTAATTAATCATTTTTTCATCCAGAGATAACTATGTATTTTATCATTATTTTGGTCAATTCTCTCTTGAAAAAGTGATTTTGAATCTACGATATCTCCTCCCAGTGTGACGGGCAGCAGAGTTGCTTCTCTAAGGTCATTGTGTGTTTACGCCTTAGATATCTTCATTTTGAAAATAAAAGACTTTTAGTTTGTCCTGAGAGGTAAAACCCTGTAAATTAAAGAGGGTGTACTTTCCTTCTACACATGATGGTATCTGTAAAGGTTTCATAAAGAGTTGTGATGTGCAAGACGTGTTCATCAGAGAAGTTCACCACGTCAAATTACAGACCTTTACCACACTAAAAAAAACCTGCTACTTGTAGGCGTCGAGTTCCTGAGCTTTCTGTCGTTCGTGCAAAGCGCTCATTACACGCTGGATCTTTTCACCGCGTCACCCGTCACACCTGTCAAAAATGTCACAGCCCTGCGGCAATTACCTTGACGTCTGTATCTTCACCCTTTTCCATTGATCGTCTTTTTGTGTTTACACATTCACTTCATATCTGGAGTTGAGTCACAGGCAGCGTTTGCTCTCTGCTGCAATTGTCTTGTTTTGCAGGTAAACAGAAAAGACATTTTTCTGTGGATCTGTTGCTGCATTTTCATTACAAGTTTGCGCAAGTCTTTGACCATATTCTGTTGATGTAGCAAAAACACAATTTCCCAATTGTGGTGTTTCCATACACTTCGAAATTAAATTGAAATCACATATGAGTGAGCTTGTTGACTCTAAAACTCATTAAAAAAACAACCGATGTAAACAGTTACATGATGTAAACAGTTACATGATGTAAACAGTTACATGAAATATATTTATATTTCATGGTGTTGGCGCTCTTGGCTAACACCAGAGGAGGCGTCAGTGTCTTCTTCAGGCATTGGACTGACGACCCCTTTATTCTTGAGTGGCTACGTATGTAGCAGTTTGGAGAAACTGAAGTCAGACATTTTGAAGAGCTGTGGATTCATCACACTTGAATGACGCAACTTATTAACTTAGTGATTTTGTTAGAGCTCTGGTAGAGTCAGCTGCATGCGGCCAAAAAAAACCCATCATCCTCCTACTACTTCCTGACCTTGTTTTTGTTGGACAGTAGTAACCAACCTCCGGCTGTTGATCACGTGACTCGTGTTTCCAGTGCGGTTTTGTGAAATGCTGAAAAAGCACCTCATTGGCAAAAACCATGTTTGTTTTTTTTATTGTCGTGTTTCCATTAAGCAAATTTATTCTAGTGAGTTCAATTTGCGTATTTCTATGGTTAATGGAAATGTAACTTCTCTTGTCTGTAGCTGGTGGAGCAGGTTGTCTATACGTCTGTAGGAAACTGCTTGGTCAGAGGCAAATGGAAGCCGTTTGTTTGAGATGCATGGTTGATTAAATAGGTCCATAAAGTTTCCCAAACAAGTAACAAACTTTTAAAGTTGCTCCTGCAGATGCTAAAAAAGCACAGTGCAGGCTGAAAGTTCGTGCATTAGAGGAATCCGATGTCATTGCAGACATAAAAGCTCCTCAAATACAAGACCAAGGACAGAAAGAAATCTGCACTTATTTTAAATAATGCATGCTTACATGGAATGGAACTGGTTGTATCTGCAATAACACAAAGTGGCAAAAACAGTTTGTAAAGTGGCCCCTCAGCGGAGCCACAGAAAGACTTTGCTGGCCAAATTTAGCCTGTTGTGTGGAAGGGGGGGAGGTCTCGTTTCTGCTGTAATGTAAAAGCGAGTGCAGCTAATGCCTCTGAGACATCCGAGTGCTGACATTTCAGTTGTTTATTTACGTTTCTGCTTTCATCTGCGCATCACTTAAGGGACGGCGGTGACGCCCGCCCCGCTCTCCCAGTGTTGCTTTCACCGGCGGCGGCACGACAAGCGTTTGGTGAACCTTCCCCAAAGGTTCGGGGCAAAGTAACAAGCCACTTGTGAACACCAGATACCACAGCTCAGTCTGTCTGGGCTGACGGATTGGAAGGAGCTCCTGGTCATTTGATAATCAAAAACCCCCATGAAACCCACACTGCAGATGATTTTGGTGGGTCTGCAAACACATATGATGGTTGTATCACAAAGAATTTACCCAACACGGTGACAAGTCTTTGTTTAATCTAAAAGTATTACAATCATTTTACCCTGTCAGACGTATTCCCTCACTTGGTCGCTGCTATCAGTACAAATGATGATGCAATCCTTTAACTGAGCCCCACAGTGGCACTCTGACTTTTCATTAGTTACTACTGAAAATTAGATTCAGCTGAGCAGCAGAGGAGCCAATCTATGGGGACTCCATTGTGAAAGCAGTTCAGGCGAAAACAAACGCTAAACTTTCAGATTGCAAATGTTTAAATACAACTACTGCTGTAGTTTAATGCAGAAAATGTGCATTTATCTGTGGTGCAATACTTCTGGAATCTGGACTGCTCCTTAAATGAGGTCTGACTGGAAATACATTCAGAAATTGGCTGATTTTGAGCTTGATCAGCCATATCTAGTGACCAGCCATTCTGGAAACTGAAGATTTCTTCCAATATCCAATCAGGAAACGGATTGCATATTGTTGTGAATAAAAGGGATCTGGTTTTTTTTATATCATTATTTTACCAATGTGACGCTCATCTGATGATTACAGCAGGTGAGCAAGTTAGGTCTATACCATTAGCACAACTGCAGCAAACCGTCAATATTGAGCTTAAACAATAGTAAGGCAAGCCGAGGCAAATTTATTTGTATTGAAAATTTTATGTACAAGATGATTAAAAGTTTAAAAGACTTTATAAACAGGTTCAAAACATTTCTCACAAGTTAAAACAAGTGAAATGCAAGAGAAAAATTATTGACTAATTAAATTAGTAAAAAACTATAGCTAAAGTGTTTTCAGCTTAAAAGAGCCGTTTCCAGCTTGGATCTAAACATTTTAGATCCTGGTATGTGCTTAGTTAGGAAGCACATACCATCTTTCTAACTAATTCAAGAAGATGGTATGTGCTTTGTGGGGGAGAGTGTGAGCGACGCATACATGAGCTGATAGAAAGCCCTAAGACATTCTTCTGGCTTTGATTGGCTTGAAATTTGGTCTCTATGTAAGTGACGATATTAAGGTTTTCTAATAACATTTGATCATCTTCATGGTAATCTCCAAATCCTGCTTCTGTATGAATCGTCCTTCCTGCTACAGAATAAAAATAGCATTCATTGTAGTTCAGCTGTTTAATGTTGCTTTCCATTGGCAAAAATACATATTTTACAAGTTACCAGTGGGGAAACATTATTTAATATGCTGAGACTAACTCTGACCTTCAGCTGCTCAAAAACACATCTCCCAAATCCCTCTCTGGCTTGCAACACACCTGGTATGTTCCCTCAGGAATTTTTCTGCAAAGCGAATCCCAACGGGCAAATGCGTCTTTGGCAGTTCTGGCGTTCTGGGAAGGAAATTAATAAAACATCTTGAAAGTTTAGCGTTTGCAAGTGCCACCTCACAGCAGGAAGCTTTAGATTAAATCTTCGCTGTGATCCGTCTTTCCCTGTTGTTCTGGGGCCTGGCAGCTTCCTAGCTGCACTGCAAAAATTCAACATCTGACAAAGTATTTCGGTCTAGTTTCTAGTGCAAATATCATAGTACATTTGAAATTAGCAAAAGTACTTTTCACATCATTTTTCAGCAAAATATAGAAGCTTGGTTTAAGTGACTTATTCCCTAATATTTATGAAAAAGCACTAGCTCCACTAGCAGATTATATAAAACAAGACATTTTTCCCTTAGTTTAAGTGAAATAACCTAACATCAATATTAGGGATTTTGTGCTTTAAAACAAGCTCCTACGTCTTGCTGTAAAGACACTTGTTAGTTTTTGTCTTATTTTAGGTATACTGAGGTCATACTGAGATATCCTTTGTTTTTGCAGCGTGCAAATGCTACTTTTTCCTTTTCTTTGTTTTTACGGGAAGAATCCAGCTGCTTGGTGAGTGCCAAGCCAGACTGGCAGCAGCCTTTGAATAGACCATATATTCAATTATGAAAGCAGCTTGATATTTTAACTTGTTTTGGAATCTCTAAGGCAATTTTTATTATGTTCCTGCCTTGTCTATAAAACATCATGGCCAGATGAAAAGCAGAGCAGTAGATACTTTAATTAGCCACCTGCAGTACACTTCGTTCTTAAGTCGTTAAATTTTCTGAATCGTCCAGCGTTGCTAATAAAGCACAAAAGATTTGATTCAGAATTTTATATTCAGTGTTGGGGTGTTTCAGCTAAGATTTATAATTTAGTAGAGACACGGTTATACATCATAACTCGGCCCTGTGGGTTAGGGAGCCTGAGCTTTGCTCCAAGAGTGCAGAGGGAGCATCTATGTAGTTCAAAGTCACAGTGAGGAAATGTTTGATAGCAGCTGGTGGTGGATCCATAGGAAAAAGAAGTCCTTCCCCGGTGTATATCTGTCACACGTCGAGGCTGGCTGTGAAGCCTTGTGATGAAACAGACAGATAATATCCATGTTTAGGCATGTAGCATTGTAATATACTGGAAGTTCTGCTTTCATGGTCCTCTGAACTACTGAGACTGAGCTGTAATATCAGCTGTTACTTGGCTTATTTAAAACAGCCTGTAGTATGCTTACAAGTGCTTGAATTCACATTCAAGGTCTCACTGGGTAAAGTTTCATGCTTGCAAAAAAATTACCCTCTATGCACGATGTTACTTTAGTGGATTATTAAATCACTGGCTGCTTTAATTGATACACCATGCCTGCAGAGACGCACTTATTATTTCTGACATGAATTCATTAATTTAACAATGGTCCATGTTAACATGATGGGATTCTAGCCTGTACTGGATTGAGATGTGGTGACTCTTGAGGCTGTTGGAGTGCAGTGGACCTCTGGTATTGTCAGGAGTTAGAATATCCCCGAATAGTTGAGACACCCTCTAGGAAGATCCACGATAACTGCATATTGTCGATGTCTGTCTGTGCTGATGCTGCCTAATTAGTGATTGAATTACATGTTTAGGGTGTTTTTCTTCATAGGCTTGATAATGAATCATTCATTTCATTCAGGTGTATCAGAACAGGAGAACAGCTAAAACATGCAAGACAGCAGCTCTTTGAACAACTCTTTGGAGGAAATGCTGTTTAAAGCTATATTCAGAATAACGATCAAGTCAGCACAACAAATTAAAGGTGAATTAATTATGCTTCTTTGAGAAGGTAGAATAGGTTTGTGGGCCATATAAAAACATGTCATAAAAACATGTTCATTACATTTTTTACATAAAGAAAATATTAGATGATGAGATTTTAGTTTGTTCATTTCTGCCTCTTTTGAGCTCCTTTCAGATGTTTTAGCTGCTGCTAGAACCCCCCCTTCACCCCCCCTCCTCACCCCCCCCCCCCAACCCTCACACTCAGCATTTACACTCGCACATAAAAATGGCTACAAACAGATGCGTAATTACACTGCTTTGAAAAGCAGAAGTGGAGCCTTCTGCACAATCAACAAAAATGCAACAAATGATTTCTGAATACTAATTCAACAACAAAATACCTTAGCCACTGTACATACAATACAGGCGTAAAACCAGCTGACCAAAGGTCTTGGAGCTGGGCTTGGGTTGCTAAGTAATGGGCTAGCAACCCGAGCCCAGGGGTTGCTAGGTGAGGTGCAGTGCATGCTAATTTGTTACTTGGCATTCTGGAGGTTTTTGAAGTGACTCATTTCACAAACACCAAAACACCTTGTTGCCATCTAACTTCAAAAGTATTTTGTAAATTGTAACATAAAAAAGCTGTTTCAATTCAATAAAAAATAGCAATGGAAAGTATGATTGACATTGATCATTTCGTTGTATTTTGGTGGCCAAATCATGTCTCCAGTCCAATGGAAGTTCAAATCAGACTTGCATCATAAAGTGCATTATTTGTTCATTAAATACATTATTTGTAAAGGTTAGGGTTAACAGATAGTGGAGATTACACACTTTAAGCCAGAGTGTGAATATTTTCCCTTCTGCATCCTAAAGTAAAAAGAAAAGTATTTCAGGGTTCGTGAGTAAGTTTTCTTCCTGTTGTATTGAAGTCATGTGACTCGGCAGACCTTTAATAAGCGAGGATCTATGAAAACTGAATTATAGGAAACGATAATTTTGAAGTCTTCTAGGTCTTTACCTTCACAAGATTGTTGGGTATGTAATGGTTTAGTTGATGAATAGCAGAGATGTGAAGGCGGAGCTTGTCTCATGCTTGGGTTATTGGCTGCTGAGAATTTGACTTTGAAAAATGTGAGCTATTGATATTCTGCTATGAAAAGATAAAATACTTACTCATGAGCATATATTGTTTCTGTAGCTGCAGCTCACAGACATTATTTTTCAATCAGACCGCTTCGTGGTTGAGAGACCATAATGCAATGAATCAGGACATTATAATTTATATGCAGACAAACCCAAATCTGCTGCTAGAAAACAGGACACAGAGACCCAAAAGACACCAACCCTCTCCTGGAACTGTGTCCTCTTTGTCTTTGAAATTTCAAAGAGGCATTTTGTGTTTTACATTCGGACTGAAAGCCTGAGAGGTCTGAATAAAGAACAATTATCTGAGTTGGGTTTTTATCATCTACTCATTCTTGCATATTATATCTTTATGATATTATCCTTCATTTAATTTGTTTTTATCTAACCTTTAGCGTTCTATATTAAAATTGGTCTTTTTTTTTCCCACAGTGGCTCCAACCTTGTTAACATTTACAGCAGGGTTGCTATTTGTGGCCCTAGGACTGAGTTTTTGTGGCCCCCAACTGTAGTTTAAAAATGATACAAATTTGGTCCAAATCTCAATTAAATTGAACCGAGCTCATTTCTATGGCGACAATTTGCAACAAATATCATCTCGATGCACTTTACCAAGAAAAAAACAACTGGTGGTTGACTTTTTATTTTGAAATCAGGGTTAAATTATTATTGACATCATTTCCATATAATGGATAATATTTAAGTACAGCGCAAAAAAATTTTCTTTTGATATCCAAACTTTTTATGATAAGAGCCATGTTTCTACTTATTGTACTTGTGGTTACTGAAAAGCCAACTTAAAAGCTCCCGAATTAGTTTTTATGTAATTCGCTAAATGTGTCAAAGTATAGCAAGCATTTTAAAAGAAAGTGAGAACATATCCTGTTCTTTTAAGTGAAAATAAATTTGCTAAATCCTATTGTTTTTTAAATAATAAATGAACAAATAAAGCTTGTTCCTGGCAGACTCACCCATCTTGTTTGGCTTTCCAGCTGCATGTCTCTGTTATTTTGCTGAGAAAACCTCAAAGCTGTTCACCCATGAAGATGAACAGCACAGATATCAAAGTGTTTGAGATGATTGATAAAATTGCTGCTTGTGTTCCAAGGTGGAAGACATATTTGTCGCTGTAGAGTTGCCATCTGCGGTGAGTTATGTGTTTTGCGGGGCCAGAAAACTGTGGAAGCTTTTAGGAAGGACAAGTTTGATTTGAGCCTTAAAACAGCAATGGTAGAAAACAGATTAACAGAAGAAACTGAACTTAATGGTATCATTTTGTGTGTTTCTTAATACCGGGATTCGTTGAAAAGAGGTTAGAAATGGAGACTAAATCTCACTGATTAATCAGTAGATGTTCACCTTTTTTGAAAGCACAACCTAAACACAAGATTTCATCCAAAATGAGATCATGCAGCCGACTTAAAAGTGTAACCAGCTCCTAAATCAATGCTTTCTTTTGCTGATAGACAATCTAAATGTGCACTTAAGGATGACACGTTTTTGTTTTTATCTGCAAATTTTGGAATTTTTTGTAACTGTGTTTACTTCTGAAATATTTGGTCAAAACTTGTCTCAGTGCTGCCCTCTTTGGGTTGAACGGTGGGTACCACAGCTGAAGTTCCCTGTTGGTTACAATGACACAGCTTGATTGATATCTGTGTCACATAGCGCTGGGTTCGGATATAAAACCATCTCACACAGACACACCATGACGAACCAGGAGTTGGAGTACAAGTCGTTGATTGATTGCGTTTCTCAGCTCTGCATGTGTGATTTATTTGCAGCATGGCAGCGGAGTGGAATCCGTCCTCTCTGCACTCTGACTGCAGGTAGTTTGATGCAGGACGATGCCATAAAGTCTCCAATAACAGAAAAATGTTACTGGATTTGTCAGTAGTTGCATTTTGGAAAAAGAAAAAAAAACCAGTCACTTGACAGGTTTGAATAGGATATTAATCGCTTATTGCTTATTATGTACCATAAGATAAGAATTTTCATTTATCATTGTCACACTAAATTCCAATGAATACTATTTAAAACCCACCAAAACGGGCAGTGAAAATTAGCGCATGGTCTCTGCTTGGTCTTCATGTTTCTTGTGTGAACATGAATCATTGTTGGTTACCTTATCCAAAAAAAAAACATAAAATCTGAGAAAAATTTGTTTACCAAACGACTGAATGGAGATTTTCTTTCTAAATTGCAACCATGATCGAACATATGCCTCAAGTTGCATGCAGCCAGTGAGCTCACTGATGGTCACTCTGGCCTTAAGTTCTGTGTCCTTAATGGCCCTGTGAAAATGAACTTGCCACTTAACAGATTATTAAACATGCGTACTATTTTTACAGAGTCCAAACGATCTAAAGTGAACTTTTTTCTTTCTTTCACAAAAAAATGTCCAGTGTTCAACTTGTGTCCCACTTGAGTCATTATTTCTAAACGCCTTAGACGGGTGCTCTTTTAAAGGGCCATTAAGAAATAATTAAAGACTTGAAAGCTGTGATTTGATTTAATACTGGTTTGCATATTTTATTTATTAAAAGCTGCCAGTTAGATTAAATTGTAGGGTGGAAAGGCAGTTGCCAGGATTTCCTGCAGCAAGTGTCAGAAGTGGATTTCCATGGAAGGCAACATACTTCAAATGAGGGAAAATGGGGAAACGCTTAGCAATGGAAAACATGTTTATCCTGATGAGTAAGAACATCTTTTGTGTAAAAATACGTTTAACTTGAGAGTAGTCCAAAAGGAAAACGTTCATCTATGCACTCTAACCTTCCCCTATAGTCATGAGGTATGACTCATAACCAGAAGAATAAGATTCTAAAAGATGAGAAGGGCAGACCCAGATCTCTGAGGAGGAATAAAATGTTATTTCTGACCTGGAAAAACATGTAGAGAAAACAAGGATGGAGGCGAGGGATAGGAATGGTCTCATGAAAGAATGGATGGATGGAGAGATAGAAAGATAGATGAATAAAAAGAAGGGAACAGTGGAGGAGGGAAATGGTTAAAAGAATGAAGGGTGATGGATGGATGGACGGATGGATGGATGGTTGGATGGATGGATGATTAGATTAAAATCGAATCCTCCAGGATACATCATGTGTGCTGACATTTTTCCAAACCTTGCCTTGGCTAACAGAAAGCTCAATAGTTTGAGCAGCAGCAGCTTCAATCAGGGATCAAGGTCTGTTATGGTCAACAGAACAAAACAGAAAATCTGCTGGGTATTCGAGAGGCAGCTCAGAAATCCGGCCTGGAATGTCTGGTCCAGAAGCTCTGCTGTTTAGCAGTCCGTCCGCCGACTCGGGCCTAATGGCCGTTGCCATGGCAGAAGGCGTCTGCCTGGAATGAGTAAGTAACAGCTGAAGTGGCTCACGCTGCCTTTCCGCCCGGCAGGACTCGCCGAGCTTCTGAGAATCTGGGCGTGAGTTTTCGCCGCCCGCCGCTGCTCAGCTCGTACATTAGCCATGCTCTTTCATTAATCAGCATTAACGCGGTCCCGCAGGGAGCCTGGTTCACGCGGCGGTCCCACAGGGAGCGCTCCATCCCCTCTCATTTGTGGTTCAAAAGTGAAGCGGAGTCTGTGAAAAGGGCCGTCTGATTAAAAGCTTTGCTTCTCTGCAGCCGCTCTCAAAAGATGATGATGAATATGTAGTGGCTTTTATAAGCTGCTGATGAAAGCAGGTAATGAATACGAATACAACTATTATTCATTGGGGTAGCACGCTAACCCAGGAGCAGCGTTGGGAAATGGTTATGCCTTACAATAATGTGTAATTATCATCTTTTATGATCTGTATTTTTTTACAAGCTGCACTTATCAAGCAGCAAATGGGTCACCTCATTTAGCGATCATCTGAGGGTATTACGTTTCTGCTTTTCAACCCACATCAAAGGCAACAGGCTTGATCAAGATGCTTGTGTAAACGTTACATATTTCTCTTTTATCTCCGCCTGACGTGCTGTATCAGATAATTACTGCATTTTCTCTAATGTGGAGGATTTGACGAAAGAACAAAACAAGGGCTGAAATAAAGCTTTGAAAATATTATTTTTGCTTCACATGACCCTTTAAAGAGAAGAAATAAAGTCTTTCTTAAAGTTAGCTGTGGATTTTGTTAATTTTGCAGACTTTCTCTCTTGGAAGGACATGAATAGCCTGATGTGAAGTGATTTATGTAGGGGATAATGTTCAGCCACATAATAACAAATATTATGTGGCTGAAACCTTTAAAAATGCTTAAAAAGAATTTAAGCTTTTTAAAATTCTTTTTAAGAACATAATCTTTCAGCTGTGTTGAGAGATTACAGTAAATATCTTAACTGGAGCTCAAGAAATGAAAACTAACATTTTTAACAAGTTTACACTTAAAAATATTGAGTAGATTGGAAACCAGTCAAATCTCTTAAGTACACTTTGCCAATTGCATAACTACAACAAAAAATGATTAAAGCAATTGTGGCTACATTAATAAACAAAATGCAGTAACTAAACTGAAAAGAACATGGATTACTAATGTTACAGAAATTCCTGATTACTGATGTAAAGAAGGTTGATCAATAGAAAAAGTTGTTTCATTTACCTGTTTTATATGTATATATTTATGGTGGCGACTCTGAAAGCACCTTCATTTCCATACAAGATTAGTTTAGTAACTTAGTTTTTTAGAAAAATTCTAAAAACTGAGCTTCTTCTATTTTAGAAAAAACTTTAGTCTCAAAAACGTGTCATTCATGTGTGTTTAATACAGTTAGGCTCAAAATTATTCAAACCCTTGTCAGAAATGTTAATTACAGAAACAGGTCTCTTCTAACTGGCGATTAAATTGATGTTTTGGAGATTCCTAGCCAAAGTCCAGACTTCAGTGAGATGGTGAATACGTGGATGAAGCTAAATATTTTATAGCCTTATACATGTTCAGCACCAGAAATAAATACAATATTACAGCACAGTCCAAATTTTTCCATAATTTATGTAAAAATTCACTTTGTGAAGACAAAACCAGAGTGGCGTCAGATTCTAGCTGATAGCAGAAAAGACCACAAGCACCTTCTCCAGCTGGTGCTAAAGTTGTGTGGAGTTTTTTTGTTGTATTTACCCAGAAAGCCCTGTGCTGTGTGTGTCTATGAACAGTCTATAAAGACTTAGAGAAATGGGTGAAATAGTTTCTGTCGCAATGAAATCAGCCACAACCAAATCCTTACAGCGTAAGGGTAGGTCCTGGAATTCAATCCATCAGTATGTATGCAGTGCAAGTCGGCAGCCCTGCTGGTATAAAAGCCTGGCCAAAAGAAACAGAAGCCAGTGATACAAGAAAAAAAAATCAAGTTCTGCGTCCTGAGATTACATGCTTGTTAGTTAGAGGACGAAACAGCAAAGATGCTGGAATATATCAAGAAGATGGCAACAATTTATGTTTAAGGCTAGAACCAGGAGGAACTGTAATGGAAGAACAAATCCATGCGTGTCAGTTACCACTGACAGACAGAGGATGTGGCTGGTAAGAAGAAGTCCTACCAATGACTACGGAAAGCTAAGCTAAAGTGTGTTAAGAATAGCAGTAATCATGGCAGAACGAGAAGAACCGGAGCAGTCCTCAACTTAATGTACAAAAGAAATCCAAACATGTTGCAATGTGTCGTCACACACACAAGATCCTGCCCTCAAGCTCACTGTTGGAGGGCAAAAAACTGCTGATGATGACTACCATTGGTTTATGTTATCAGGTTGACAACATAATGCGCTCAATCTGAAATGTATGTATGTGGTAGTCCTTTTCTACCACTTGTCAACAGTACAACATCTATATAACAAGGCCTGGAAAATGTTTTATTAAAAACAATAGTAAAGGAGAGGGAAGTAGGCTAAGTATGCTAGCTTGACTTTGATTATCTTAGCATGTAGGTGTGCTGCAGAATTCTACACATCAATGCTCTGACAGATCATCAGTAATGCAGATGTTTAAATCAGCTAATCAACCACCGCTGTGTTCAGATAACTGTTTATTAATAATCGTAAAATAAACATCAAGCCTGAAAACATGATACAGTAACGGACTGATACATTTGTGGATGCAATGTGTCTACTCCTTTTAATAAAAACATTCCCTCTCCACCTTTCAATTCCCTTTCAGAGCAGACTGATATAACATGTATAGTTTTGGGGCCATCCATCCATCCATTTTCCTACACCCTTGTCCCTTGCTGGGGTTGGGAGGGTTGCTGGTGCCTATCTCCAGCTATCGTTTCGGGTGAGAGGCGGGGTCACCCTGGACAGGTCGCCAGTCTGTCGCAGGTAATTTTGGGCCGTCCATTTGAATTTCTGAAGGTTTTGCGGGTTAATGTGGTTACATAAAGCTTGTTTGTAAGTATCCACTCTGTGGTTTTATGTTGTGTAAGAGGACTCTCTCCAGACACTGCAAACTACTGCATGTGCAGCATATGTTGGTTCTTATGTAAATTGGTGTGTGCATCCATGCATGCATGTCTCTGCTTGTATTTAGATTGGTAAGCATAATTATAGGTGGCGTGGAGATGCAAAGTAACATACTGTTACTTTTCTGCATTTATTACCCTGAAACCAAGGCTGGATATGTGTAAAAAATAAAGGTTTAATAATTGAGTTAAACCTAACCAAGTTGAAATATATGTTTCTCATGAATCTCCTCTTTACATCATTTATTTTAGCTGTACAGTGAAATGAATTTGGTTTTAATTAAATAAAGCAAGCGTCCTTTGTGCCAGTAAAATATTCAGTGTTCAATCTGTTCCATTCATGTTTTGGTCAATTTTAGTGTAAATTCTGGAAGTTTCAGACATTCTCACTTCTGTAGGATGTTTCAGCTAAAATATCAAACGTGTCCTTTCTTTGACCTTGACTTCCCTCTACAGGAGATTCTCCCCATGGAGCTGAAAGTTAGAAAAGCAAGATTTCCCAAGAACAGAATATCATATATCAGAAACCCAAACCATTGAAATTGGAGAGAAAAAAAAATGCAAGGCAGGTGCAATGATACATAAGTCCACCCGACATATGAATAGAGCCTTCATATGTTGCTAGTTAATAATATAGAAAGGCCCAGCGGCTTCTGTTTGAGGGGTTGTGGAAGCGTTGGCGAGCAGCCTGACATGCACTGGTCCCAGCCCACCGGCCTCATGTATCACCGCCCTGCCGTCTCCATTCATCTCCACTGCTGATTCATCTGTAGAATTGCTTTTGCTGTGATGCAACACAAGGTGGAGGTCCGTTGCACGCACAGGGGGCGCTCACCCTCGACCCGCCACATAAATCATACCCTGTAATAAAACTGACCGGTGCCGTTCTTTTCCCTCCCCTGCCGTTTCCTCGCAGGGTCAAAGCGAAGAAAGGAGTGAACCTGCTGCAGACCAAGTCCAAGAACGCTCAGTGGAAGGTAGACTGGGAGGTGCAGTCGGGAGCCAAGCATTCCATCACCACCATCAATGTGAGCAAGAACAAGGCAGTGAAGCAGGGGTAAGTCAAAGTGTCAGCACAAATACTCATATTTGTCCTCATAAGAGACTCAAGGTCAACAAATATGTCATAAACCATTGATTATAGTGAAGTTGGGAAAGTTCCCACCATTTTTTAGCGGTAAAATACCCCTTTAGGACAAGGCACTGGCTGACACGGACAAAGCTAAAAACTAGAACTGTCAACATTAACGCTTGCATGCAATTAATCTAAAGATTTTATGCCGTTAATGTGACCTAGCACAGATTAATTGAACTACTATCTTGACCTAACAGCCTTTCTCCATTGGAGGGTTACAGAGTTCGAGCAGCACGTTACGATTCGATACACAAGGAATGACAAACGACAGCAAAGGGTGAAGGTTTTCTGTGACAGCAACAGTATGGCATCACTAGCCTGTGTGTAAACATCTACATGTACGAGCTTCACACTTCACATGCACAAATTACACCGGTCATGCGGCTGGATGAGGACAAGCCACTGTCGCCTCGTCGCACAAATTCCAAAGGAAATGAAGGCAGCGGAACGTTTCTAAATGAATGTTTAAAAAAAAATAACTTCCTCTAAAGCTTCCTGGATATAAAAGAATGGAAAACTGGGGATCATCAGATATGCTAGTTTGAGACAATAAAACATTTTCTTAAAAATTATATTAAAACCTTCATACAGTGGCAGATTTTGACAAGGGTGCTATGGGCGGTTGCCCAGGGTGGCATCAGAAAGAGGTGGGGCACCCAAAAGCTATAAAAGAAATGATATCTTATCTGTCATTTATCCCCTGAACAAGTTTGCTACTCCTTGTATGTATGTGTTGTGGAGCAAGTTTCCCTTAGTAGCTGTTGAGTACTGAGAAACTGCATTACCTGCCTTCTGCCACAGAAAAAAATCAGATAAGTTCTTGCATTTTAATTGGTTGATGTGCAGCAGGAGGGGAGTGATCAGTCTGATTAAATTATCTAATTTAACCCTAACCTGTAGATATTTTCTTGTATTCCTTAAATAATCTGTTAAATTATTTGTTTATGAGGGAAAGTGAAGTGGATTAAATTGTTATATATTAACTCTTGCCAGAGAAACAAATTAAATCAGATCAGCTTTATTTTTGTAAATTTATGACATTACAATAAAATGACACAAAATAAAAGACTATTTTACAAACCAATAATTTTCTAAAAAAAAATAAAAGAAAAAGGCTGGATAACAAACTGCAATAGGTAGCTATATTATTTACAGTATCAGCTTCCTTTTTTTAGATTTTCTAAATTTTGCTTGAATGTATGGTTACCAGTGTTGCTTTTCTTTTTGTAAATGGACAATATGGCTGTCTGCCCAGGGCGCCACTGGCATCTTAAACAAATTGTCCATTGGTTATTTGCAGAACAAGAATATGAGCACAGATTTTGGTTATAAATAACGCATATTCAATAAAATAGAATAATATTGAAACCTTTGATTTATTTTAGTAACTCAATTCAATACGTGAAATATATCTAATCATATTATAATTTTCTTCCTGCAGCTAATGAAAACACAACCTTTAAGATTAGAATATTAAATCACATCAGTCAAAAGCAAAAACACATTAATACCAAAATATGGGCTTAATGAAAAAATTATTTAAACTGATTGTGCAGCTTTTAAACTGGCTGATCAGGTTTGAGGTTTCGTTTCATTTAGAGCCGAATTAAAGTACTAATAATCTTTCTTGGACGCATATTTTTATTTTTACATTTGATCTGATTCAGAACAGCAAAACATCTCTTCAAATATTAGTGGTTTTATTGTGGGTGCTGAATTCAGGTAAATAATCCCTTCTAAAAACACACACAGAGAAAACATCCATCACGTTTTACTCCTGGGGCTTTACAAGAGCAAAGGTTGGCTCCACCTCTGAGCTGCAGCCACTGAGGGGAAGCAACTAAAAATTAGCAACCATCTATCAAACTTTGCAGTGTGTTCGGTTCATTAAGAACCGAAGCTGTGGGAGTTTGACTGAAGACATTAGCAACGGCTGCTCCACATACCGGCATCCCCGCGGACGCCCTCATGGCCGGAAGAGGAGTCGCCGGAAGAAACAAAAAATGGCCCAGCATTTCTCTCTTGTTTACACCTTTCCTGCCACATTTGGTGACCCGTGTCTTGAAATCTTTGCCGCCCTGTCAACATGTGGGAAATGTCCAGTAGGGGTCAAGCGTGGATGGAGGAACCGCGTGTCAGGCTGCATTTAGTCAAAAACTAAACCAGGTCTGTGTGAACCTGAAAGGTAAACAATGATTGTTCATCAAAATTCATGAAAGAAATCAGGTTTTAATGTTTTATTGTGTTCAAGCTGACTGGAAATTACTATAAAGAAGTTAAAATGACCAATTCCTTTTGATATTTTCATGAACAAAATTATCAGTCTTTGCTTAAAAATATGGATGGACTTTCTGGCAAAATAGTGCAGGAGAATTTGAAATAATTTCTACAATCTTCCTCATGTAGTCTCAGTGCATTCACAGCCATTGTAGCAAAAAAGCATTCATGTATTTTAGAATAGAAATATATTATGTAAAAATATAATATAGAAAATAAAAGGATGCATGTTCAGTGTAAAGACATAAAAACAGAAAAGAATAAGAAACTGTGCCGAGCAAATTTACAGCATAGGAAAATAATACTGTACACTTATTAAAAAATACAGTATAAATATATTTTTATAAATCCACAGAGGGGGAATTCAGGTTAATAGCAGCATCAAATAGATGGGTTCACACAAAAAACTCCAAAAATGTTGAAGAATATATAAAAAAATAAAAGTAATAATGATATACTGTACAAGATTATAGCATAGAGATATTGTGCTGTTATTAGAATAGAAATAGTTTTCATAAAACAAAAGTAGCACACAGTTTAAAAAATCAGTACGAGGAGGAACCCAGAGGAACGGAATGTATGAAATGAATTTATGTTGGAAGGATTTATCAAGAATTGGAAGAAATTTTATAATTTTTTTATATTTAGCATTTGTCTCTGAAGCTAAGGCTAAGGCTTCAAAATTAATTATGTAAATGTAATAATGATTTTTTTTCTCACACCCTTCCTGTGATTTTGATCTGAATTATTTGTTTTACATTTTTCCTCATCATAGACTCCACATATTCTGAGGTTTACAATAGGTTGTTTTTTTTTACAATGCTAAAATGTTTGTTAAATGGAATTCAAATCTAAGTTGATTAGTTAATTAATGTCAGTACGCAGCGAGCGAGTGAAACTGAAGTCAGATTCCTTGTTTGTGAACATAATCTTTGCTAATAAAACTGATTCTGATTGGTTTGGGTCTCGTGTTGCTTAAAATGTAAACGCTAACAGTCCATCTCTGCTCCTGCATTGTTAAACACACATTCATCCATCAGTTTAAATTAAAACTCAGGCTAATTTAAGGTTAAAATACAAACCTATGCCTGCATTAAAGCAGCTTTATAGTCACTTCTGACCAAGTGAAATGAAAGTTTTACTTCTACCTTCTTCTAATTCTTACATCATCCTCTCAGTCTTTATTCTTCACTTATTTTCCTTCAATTCCTCCTCTTTCTTTTTTTTTTTTTTTTTTATTAAACTTTACTTAAGTGCTGGATCTATCCAGCGTACTTTGTCTTTTCCTGTAACCGTCCACCTGGAACAATGTCATTCTGTAACAGCAGCTGCTTGGTAACACCACATGAACAAATGCATTATTGATCGCAGTCAGTGGGCTTGGGATAAATAATGCGCTGCACCCGGCGCAAAGAAAAAGGCGATCATTTAATAAGATTCTGGGATTTAACTTTTGTTTTTTATTTATTTATTTGCTTTAAGAACAGATAAAAAGTCATTTTGTAAAATGCTGGTACTGACTGCCAACCACCCAGGAAATCTGAAACAGAGGAAATGTCTCTTAAAAGAACACGTTTGAAAGTCTGCAATGTTAGTTTTAAGATTTAAAACATGACTGAAAATGATCTAATTTAGTTTCTTTAAACAGGATGAGTGCTTTTCAAAAAGCATTTAAACAAAAAATTACTGGTCCATTATTCTAATTTTAGTTTTTTGAAGATTTTATTTTTGGAAAATAATGGTTTCTATTTTTTATATATTTTCTTTCTTTCACCAATGCACTCCTTGGGTTTCCCCAAGGACGAGTTAGTTCAGAGTGATGTCAGCATGCCCAGAGCCACCATCTTGTTTGACAGGCGTGTTTTACAGCCTTTACTTATTTTGACTTTGCCTATGATTTTATTTGTAATTGCAAAAAGAAAGTTTTAATTTTACCATAAGTCACAACCTTCAGCGAATACAGTAGTCATTTTAAGAGAAATCGCCTTGAGTTTAAACTCTGCATCATAAGCGTGTCTCTTAATAGGAGCCATTCTGGGCTGGGGTCTTTACACAAACACATGAATGGAAATGAAACGGCTCGCTTCACAAAATCATATGTCCCAGCATGCACCGCGCTTCTTCTTCTACAGGGGAAAATGAAGTTGACGGCTGCTTACCGTAGTTGCTGGACCTGTTGTGGCTCATTATTGGCCCATGGTATTATAAGGCGCAAGTTTAAAACAGTAAGTTTAAAACAGTATGTATGTTTTGAAGAAAAGGACTACACAAACTGAGCTGGCTCCGGAAGCTTTTCTCTCATAAAAATAATTCCCCCCCCCCAAATTTTATAGCTTATTTTCTGATAAACATTCATTTTTATTCTGCTAACAATCATGACTGTATTCTCGTAACTAAACACAAATTCTCATAAGCCGCCCTGTCGGCAGGTTAGATTTGCCAGATTTGCCAGATTTTGCCGTCATCACTGCTGCAGGGAAAATGAAGATTCATTTAAACCTGAATCTGAATACTTTTGTCTTCAGTGTAGACATCAGAAGAACCTCAGAAGCAAAAAACACTAAAGTAGAAGCGAAAAGGTTGTTAAGCAGGCTCATAACTGAGCATATTATGGTCTATTTAAGAGCTCCATTTTCTTTGTTGAACCATTTTAACCTCTGCATACATCGTTTTTATTCTCCTGTTGTTGTCGCCCTGCAGCTCTTTGATCCATTGAACTCTCCCTTTAAATCAGTTCAAACAGACCTCTGATCAAAGTATGAAATCCTCCCCTCAGCTCTGAAATACCCCCAAGCCCTGATTTTTAATATACACACTTTGTCCTTTGCACAATGTACATCGTTAACCTAATGGGAACAGAGCTCTGCTTTCTTGAGTCATGTTCGTTCCTTCTGCCCTTTGCTATGAAGTTATCTTTCTTTTTCTTCCCCCTTAGGTTGAATATAAATTTGTTTATTCGTCACTTATCAAATCTGATTGTAGATGCTCTGACTGTTAGGGAGAGGAGGCAGTGAGGCAGGTTAATTTATTGGAGCAAATGGAGATTATTCCACATAATAGAAAATAAATGTCACTTATTGCCCCTCAGTGGGGGAAATTTAGCAAAGGAACAAGAGGAAGAGGAAACATACAGATTACCACAAAGGTAAAAAATATAAATAGGAAAAAAGATACTGGGGCAACCTGAGAAAAGAAAACTTTATACATATTAAAAGCAGCATTAAAAGAAATGTTCAACTGACTAGAGTAACCTAAACAAATTCTATTATTGGGGCCTGCCCAAAGCAATGCATAGGGAGAGCAGTGAGTCAATGCATGGCAGGCACCTATTGTTCCACTAGACAGAAGTACTTGGTAAGACATTGTGTTGTTTGCAGTGTATTTATTGTTTTGTTGTGTTTTATTTGGGATTTTTACAATATCCCCAAGTTCTAGTGTTAACTGCTCTTTACTAAATTAATGTTCATTGGTCTTTGAACAGGAACTGGAAAGTAGTCTTGATACAATGTGATCATTTATCGTAATAAATACTAGGCAACATTACTATGACAGGTTCAGTTGAATTAAAGCGGACTAACAGGGTTGGTGTGAGTGCATTCTTAATGTCAGCATTATGTTGATGTTTAAGTCGGCCTGCAGCAGAAATCATTTTCATGCTGATTCAGGAACTCTTCACCCTCTTCTGTCCAGCCATAATCTCTCCCTCCCAACTTACAGCCAGTCGGCCTCATCCGGAGCGACTGTACCTGCGCTGCCTCCCCTGCGGTGGGCCGCGTTGATGACAGCTCCACTGACTCACAGACAGACAGGGGTGTTTGTTTTCAGTGAGTGATGTCGAGACAAATAGGCAGAGATCTCATCACGATGTTCCGGGGAGAGGAACCCGGTGTAGGCGGAGGATCTTACGGAGTTTGATCTCACTTTCATTAAAAGCCTCACACGCCGAATTCAGGGGGCGGGCTTCTGCTTTTGTGAGCGAGCAGACAGCGAGCGCTTCACTGTCGGCGAAAGGTGATGTCTGGGCGGAACGACTCCCATCAGGAGCGGAGAGAGAATTAATTTGCCCCTTCACAACTGGCGAGACAGTTTAATGTTAGGCTTCTTGAACCCGGGGATTACAGGACCGGCGTGCAGGCTTTTGATAACAGGTCGGCTTTCATCACTCCTGTATCACCGGCGTGTTTTGCGATAGTAAAAATGAGGTGAATAAAAGGGGAGCGTTGCGCCTGTTGCAAGGAAATGAGGAAAAAGCTACCAAGATGGAGTTGGAATCAACAGTTTATGAGACACCAAAAAGTGCTACATGTCATTCTGGGCAACAAACTGAGTTGGAAGCCTCTTATTGAATATTTTAGAATAAAATTGCAACAACTATTGGAATATTGTTTAAAATAAACATAATCTATGTAAATACTCCTCCTTGATTATGCAGTATATTGCTCAGAAATTCACAAAAACAAGCTATTATGCAAATTAATAAAGTGATAATGTGAACCAACTGAAACACTTTTTATTCAAATACTTTAAAATTTTATAACATTGTGAATATAAAATACTGGACATAATTTATGAAGCACTGAACAAAAGTTTTCCTTTTGGAATTCAGAAATGATTTAATTTAGCAACTATAATTTACAAGGTTTGTTAATATCTGAACATCCTAAAGAGATAAGCAAAGTCAAATCTTGATGTGTTTCAGCTTTTTTGTGTACTTATCTATATAAATGGACAGTAGATATATTTCATTATAGTAGAATGGTGAGTCTATGAATCGTGTTGGCAAATGTAAGCCTTGGAGTCATCCTATTCCTTTATTGGTAAATTATTGGTTTGTAAAATAATAGTTTTGTTTTCTTTTTTGTATGTTGTAAATTTACAAAGATAAAGTTAAACTGAAAATCTGAAATCGACTTGCACAGGTTGCAGAAAACCTGCAGGATTTTCAGTTGGTGGGACTCTAAAGGTGAGAGGGACAGACTTAAAACTGAACCAGGATTAAAGAGCGCTGATTGTTTATCGACAAAAAGATCTTTGCATTTAAAACCAATCATTGGTTCATTTACGGTTTGACTACTTCTTTAAACGAGTAGATAAGGTGAACCAAACCGAAGCCCAGTGTTTTCATGCAGAAAGGAGAAAAATCAGTTTCCATATAATAGGTAGGTCTATACAAAACATATTAATTATATTTTTTGCACAAAATTGTTGATAGGTATTGAGATGAATGAAAGTATAAAAACCTTCATTTGGTTGAGTTCAAAATGTAAATTTTGAATCATATGTCTGCTTTAATGTGCACATCAATGTTTTCTACTTCATTTTGGGCAATTTATAGAAGGTTGTTCTTCTACAGTAACTTTTAAATGTTTTCTACTCAACAATATTGCTGATTATTACTCTACTTCAGTTCCAGGGTTTCTTCCAGTGGTCTGCAGAGTTTTTCATAAACATGCTTTGACTGTGCTTTGTGTGTTTTCTTCTTTTGTATTGATCTGGCAGTGATGTGCTGGGGAACGTGGAGGTGATGCAGTTGGATTTTGAGATGGAGAACTTCACCAGCCTGTCGGTGACCAGGAGGATCAACTGGAACATCGATTACAAGGGACAGAACCCGGTGCCGGACTCGGAAAAGGTCGTGACGGAGCTCACGGTGGTGCAGCGGGACATTCAGGCCATCATCCCTCTGGCGATGGTGAGTAGGATTTAAAAAAAAATAACGCTTCACACAAGGTTTGGAACTGGATTTTTATGATTATTCTCAATCTTTCTAAAGTTCAGAAAACTGAGTGCTGGTATAGGAGAACATTTGATTTCCGAGCTATTTGGTAAATACATTTCCCAACATAGAAAACTCAGTTTTTCAAAACTGAAAGTATCTTATTAAATCCTCACTGAATTCAGTGAAATGGATGAAATTTGAAAGCTGGCGGGTTGACTGTGCACGCCTGGCCCCTCTGAAATTAAATTGCTAGTTTTTACATAATCCTACTGAAAGAGGCAGAAAAAACAACCTGCCTGTACAGGTTTAATTTTGAGTTTTTAAAATTTAAAACAGATGCCAAAAGGATAACAGATTTTTTCACTGTTTTTCATTGAAGCCATTAGCAGACCTGATCTCATCAAACTGGATCCTTTCATTTTATTCCCGCAATTCCTTTTGCATTTGGGCAGCGTGGAGATTATTAAAACATTTGCTTTTGATGATATGGAGGTATGTTGTTAATTTAAGGGTAATAAGTTGGCATTTTAATATTCATTTTTATGCCTTATTTCTTATTGAAACTAAAACTTGTAGTTGTTTTTCCGTTTCCTAACATGTTTTGGTTGCATCTGCTCTTAGCAGCCTGTGGGAAACAGTGAAGGTATCATATAGTTACCTGATTCATGCAGTGAAATGACTGTGTAAACTTCAGCCAGTCTTACTGTTACCTGTAATTGTTCTGCAAATTACAGATGCTTGGTGAACACTTATCCTACAGGCGGGATGCACTAATATTAGCAAAGACTTAAAGTTTGTTTTACAATCCAAACTGTGGTGGTGGTGTTTCTCTCCTTTCGAAAACATTCAATGAAGAATTATCTGAAAAATCGAACGGATCCTGTTTTCATTCTGCACATAAAATCCTGTATAATCATTGAAATTTATGTTTCTACATTATATTGTTTATAAAAATGCGGCTCCAAACCAGCCATATGAATTTTCTTTTCATTGTTTTTTCATTAACTAAATTGAAAACATTTTAAACACAAATTGCCAGTGTTATGCAGTTTTAAACATGAAATTGTATATTAATTGTATATTAATGAGACATTATTATGTATATATAATTACATATTATATATTGCTATGCAATTAATATGCAAATGGTTTTACATATTGATAGCATTTTAAATCACATTTTTTGATTTAATAAAATAATATTAATAACCCATTTAATCAAATTTATCATGCAGACTCTCTACCAGTTGCTCCTTAATCCAGCCAAAATATATTTCTCTAAACTTTATTTTGGAAAACAAGAAAGTCTAAATTTCAGTCTGAGAATTGACTCATTAGGACTTCATTTACTGCAAACTATTGAGAGAAACGTTTGAAAATTTTGGGAATTCCAGGAAATCATACAGAAAATGTATGCAAACTCCTGAATTTGAAGAAACTAAAAAAAATGATTCTTGTTTCTAGTAAAAATATATAATTTTATTTCTGATCAGCCTAAAATGAGAAGTGTTTAACTTGATATTTTACCAGTTCAGGCTTAACTGTATTTAATTTAATGAAATAGAAACAGGAAGTAGAACAAACAACAAAATGTAAAAAAGAATTGGTTGTTTTGCAGTTTTCCGAGGGTGAAATGATGAAACATAACAGTAATCAACACCTACGCTGATGACATGAGCCAACAAGTCCAAGTGTCCCCCGTATTTTCCTGGCCCCAGGTAGTAATTACTGAAGGCAGTAAACAGATTAAGAAAACAAAAGGACATTAATCAAGCCAGAGACGTCGCCAGCATCAGACTCCCCTCTGCCTTTTGCCCTAATCACCATAGATTTAAATTATTGTTTTTGGCTGTAATGACATTTTACTGCGTTTGATCAATTATTGTGAGGATTAGAGGCTTGTGTACAGTCGGGTTTCCTCCACAGCACTTAGGTTTGGACAAAGGTCATCTCTGTAGACTGAGATTTCTCAGCAGGAGTGTTGAATTGATATGCAGCAACATAAATAATGCTACCAGTTTATTTGTGCGTAGCTGCAGTTCTTAAGGCCCAGTGCTTGGCTTGTCAGCGAGATAACTCCCAGTTGGCTGGTATTTGTTTGCATAATTAGATCTGCTCTGCATATGAAGCTCCATTAAATATACTTGAGCTCCAGTTATGATGTTGTGGATGGCCCATCTGCTGGAACATAAGGTTCACTTAAAATCTCTTGTCCTCCCTTGACACTCGGGATTTGCATGCATATTGTGCCCAGATGTGTTGAGCAGCGCTGCAGAATGAGAAGAGATGGGTGCTTCTTCCACTTTGTCTTGTAAAACAACTTCAGCTCCTGTCAGACTCTTGTTTTTGTTTCATAATTAGAAATGTTAGTACAGTTTCCAGTTCATGAATTCAGCTCACACTTTTGAGAACCTTGAACAGTTCTTCAAGTCTCGTCATGACGTCGCTCAATGTCAAGATTGCAGATGAAAGAGTTGCACCCAGTACCTGCTGGAAATGAGATAAAATATTATAATCTTGCAATTTGAAGAAGATCATTTGAATTTCTTGCATAATATGTGGTAGTTTTCACAATGAGGCAAATGACCCACTTTTTTGGGGTTAATTTAATGGAATCTGTTCTGAATTTCAAAAACAAATCTGAACATTAAAAAAATAATATTTCTTTCCCATTTACTCAGTTCATGATAGCCCCTAACCCAGCGTGGTGCGATACCTGGGGGGGCGCGTGTGACCCTGGGGAACAGGTGTTTTTTTTTTTTTTTTTTTTTTTTTTTTTAAGTTATTAAATATTATTTATTGATTTGATTTAATTTTGCAATGGTGCAATTAGTTGGTCAAACATGTTTACAGTTTAAACATGTTTAAAACACGTCTTAAAACAGACGTAAAACACAATTTAATAAAGTTATTCTTTGTAGGTTTGACCATATGTCTTTCTTTTTTTCTTTTCTTTAATGTTAATAAGGATAAAATGTTATGCAGAGATGGATGGTCATGGTGGGGACTGGGGGGCGCGAATAGTTTTCTTCTTGCTAGGGGGGGCGTAACAGAAAATAATTGAGAAGCACTGCCCTAACCTAAAGTCCAGTTAAAATAAAAATCAAACCAAACGTCTCTTTCTCCTCAATATGCACCGATTTATGTGTATGACTGAATCCTGTTGGTTTGCATCGTGGCTTAAGCTTCAGATTCAGCGTCTTTTGTTGAATATCTTGGAAAAGCAGCTTTGACCGATGGGAACTGCTGGTGTCCCGTTGAGAAATAACTGTTTTACCAGTTTCCAGTGAAGTCCGAACATCTTGAGACCTCGTTCAGGTTTTGGTGTTCATGGCAACCAGCAAGACTTTCATATAATTTTCTGAAGCTTTTGTTTGAACTTTGGCTTCTTTGCTTTTTTTTAACTTTTATAGTTTTGATCTTTTTATATCAGACATTTTTGTTCTGGTATAATAATTAGCTGCCACCACATGTCAGTCCATTTATGCTTTGACAGCCAATAATTAAAAGTCATTTTCCAACATATACTCATATTTTACTGTAAGAACAGTAAAATATCAGGAGATGGGTGGAAATAGGTCTACCTGATGGTTTTCAGAGAAACTTTACTCTTTTAGGCCTTTTAAGTTTGATGTGTGGATCATTTTTGTAAATGAAAATCCAAGTATCAGGATGTGAATTTGAAAACGGCTCATGCAGCTAAAAGTGTTTTCGGGTTTTATTTCTGCCAGCTTTGCCTGTCTAAAGACTAAAATCTCCTCCTAATGAATCTTCCTCAGGAAAACAAAGCATTTCATGATTCTAAAGTTTGACCTTTTTTTTATTTTTAGGGGCTTTCATCAAACACATACATGTGATAATGACACAAAAATCTCTTATTCAAACGGGGTTTTAGAGGATGAGTAATAATTAAGTATTACACCCACCAGCTGTGTTACCATTGACCGAATAGATGTGTAATTTGACATTTCAAAAATAAATTTGTTTTGTAGAATCAGGACCATTTCTAAAAAAAATAGTTTTTGAAAAAAAAAAAAAAAACAAACGGGTGCAAGGATGAGGTGGCTTTTTATGGCTGTAAATTGGTTTATTTTTGTAAAGCTGCAGTGGAAACACTTTGACATTACTTGAGTCGCTTGGACATCCCGTCATGAACAGTTTAAAATGTTTAAAACAAAAGCCATGATTTTTAATGTCTGATCACATGAACAAATGCATTCATGTGTGACTTTAATTACATTTCTTATTTAATAGAAATACTGCAATTGTAAAGTTGTTTTTTTGTTTGTTTTACGCTGGTGGAAAGTTGTCAATTTTGTACATATTGTTATGGAAACAACTATTGTTACAATTCATTCATTTATAATATTTTTTTTTCTAATATTAATCTCACTTAAATAATTTTTCTTGCTAATTATTTAAGAGAAACGTTCTAAAAATAGACTAAGCATTTCTGCTTTTGTGCCCGAATGGCCAGGAATAGTCCTAGATATTGTCATCGCAATATTCATAAAATATTAGAGGACTACAGTAACCCTGCCATGAGACAGAAATGCTAAAGATTAGTTTGTCTCAAGGAGAAGTTGAATTAACTTTCAGGACAGAAACATTGATTAAAATGTGCTCCTTCTAGGCAAAATAGGGCATAAAGTGAGGATTTTACTCTGTTGCACAAAAGTTGATCAATGATGTAACTTTGTTTTCTTAGTTTCGAAGTTTTATTTTTGAATAGCTTCCCTTCCCAGTGATTCAGATCATAATAATTCCTCTTTACAGAGTAAGATCTCCAGCATGTTTCTGTTTTTATTTAGCTTTTCACAAGAGCGAAGTCTGATGTTCTGTGAGAGTGTAAAGTGTTGATCAGTCGACAGTTTCATCTGAACAACATTTCTTAAAAATATATATATGTGTCAGTTTTTAATAAGAGATAAAGGCGGTTTTGTACTTTGGAAGGTCTGATGGTGTCTTTTTATTCATTTTCAGGTCCTGACTGGTTTTCTCTGGGTTTTCATCAAGTTTTAGGCTTTTAGTTTTTCATTGATGTTGTTGAAAAGTAGTTGGTGTAAAAGACAAAACAAAAAACAATGAAAAGTTAGAAATCTCTTTTTTGTTGTGAAGCACATTGAAAAATGAACCTGGCTCTTTAAAGAGAGACGTTGTGTGTGTTGGTGTGAGACCATCTATCTTCTATATCATATGAGATAATCAGAGAAAACATTTGAACAAAATTGAAATTCTTTCCAGCCTTTTGAAAAGCAAAGTTTTTTTTCTGCCCAAGTTAAAACTTAAAACCTTTACAAATAAATCTCGTTTCTGAGATCTGTGTTGGGTTACAGTGACTTACTGTTTATGAATTCACCCAACCAGCATCTAAAGAGGCTGAACCTTGCGTGCATCATTGTTCTCTGTATGGTGCTGCTAAATGCCGGTCTGCAGAGTTTTCTATTGCTTCGTTTTCACAACCCTCAGCTTTGGATGTTCCTTTTTAAACATGAAAATACTGCAACCAGGTTGTGTTTGGAGCATCATCACTGCATGGTTAAATCAGCTGCTATCAGCATAAAACACCTGACTTCGTTTTTGCTTTGAAGAGGGAAAAATATCCAAACCAAGAAGGAACCAGCTGAATGGTGCATCACATGGGGTAGAGGCAATGCTTAACGTTAAGACATCTGCTCAATGTTTAGTGATTTTATTTTTTAAATTAATTGTTTCTCAGGCTGCAGAACGCAGTCGTAAATTAGATCCTAATTTACATTAACGTTCATTCATAGATACACACAAACACGTCAGTGAAATGTACAGTTGAGGATTTAATGTCTTGCTAAAATATTCCGCCTCAATACCCATCAAACAAAACGCCAGGGCCAGATGGAGCTGCTCAGTAATGGATTTCATTAAATACAGGGACAATAACTGTATTTATTGAAATAATTTTTTCGTCTTAAAATATTTTTGGTGTAATCTTTTGCTGGGAAGGGATAAAGTGCCACTTGAAAGAACAAATTTTGCCCCTGAGGTAAAAAGTTAGGGAACCCCAGCTCTGTATCGTTCGACTCTGAAGCAGCCAAGCTTAAATTAGTCCAGAACAGTATGTACCAAATCAACAGTCAGTTTTTGTACCTGCCAGGTATCTGGCTGCCTATTGCAGACATGGTAATTACTGAAATGATAACTGTGTGCAGTGATGACTGTTTTTTTATTTTTTCAGGTAAGCATAATTAGAGTTCCCATAGCACCGTACATTTATCTGCAAAGTGTGCCGTGTGGTGAATGCGCTCCAGATGCCAAAACGCCGAGCGGAGCTTAGGAGGATGATCTCTTTCAATTAGGATTTTACCCCAGAGTCCAGTCTGTTACCCACACAGGAACTGCTGTGGAAATTAGACAAATTAAAAAAATAAAATAAAAGACAAAATCCTTTAATCCAGAAAGAAACTAAAAGATGCAGCTAAAGCTTAAAATTCAGTGCAAAGCCTCCTTCTTTAAGTCTACTAAGTGTTTGACACTTCTTTCTTAACATCAGAAAGAAGAACCTGCTGACTAATGTTGAATAGTGTTTGAGAAAATGCTGAATCAGTAGTTGCTATGGTGACTAAAGGTAACTAAAAGCCACTTCAGCAGTGACCTTTAGTGACTAACTAGGGGAGTCTGTGCATGTTTATATTCTTAAAACTCAAATGTTTTTGCATTAAATATTATTTTTTTCATACATATTTTTGTGATGTCATGTTTCCGTGAACTTTGCAACTGGCAGATAGTTGCTATGACGACAATAAACAAACCACAAGCTAAGAACTAGCTTTCGCCTCACTCCTAGCTTATAAATAGCCCATGTACATTAGATTGTAATCAAGCAAATTGCTTGATTGATTGCAATTTTTGAGTATTTTCACTGTAATAAGTTAAATATCAGTGACATTTACTATATCACTTACTGCCGAACTAGCAACATTAGTTTAGCTAGCTTTCACCTGCAAGGTAAGACGGACGTAGTGAACCTGGATGTTAATACATGAACTTACTCTGCCAGTAAATAGAGCAGAGCAACTTATTAGCAATAGAATCGTAATAAAAAAGTAAAATGCTAAAAAAACATTTTGTTGCTGGAGAGATGTCAACTTGACATTTTTGGCCCATGTTTCCAAATATTTGGACACCCCTGCTGTAATGTAGACACACCATGACAGATACGTATTCCATATGCTTTTCAAACTATAGATTGAAAAACATACAGAACTACGAGTTGGAGATTGTAAATCCAACTCTCTACAAATGAATTTGCACATTTCTAGTTTTAAGAAGTGCAAATAAATGCAAATTTATACTGTTAGACAGAGGTTGCAGCGATCCCAGAGTTTGGGTGAGGTCGGCACAGTAAATATCAAGTGGGGGTCAAACAGAAAACCAACAAAAACACCACAAGTGTCGTGTAATGTTTGTTTTGCGTGTTAAATTATAATAAGTGCAGAGCTTGCGTAATTCTCCTCTGACTGCTAAACACTTCTTTGCCTGGCAGTTTAGATTAAACCCATGAGGGGAGAAACGCTACTGTACGTTCTGCAGACTCATTAAAACTGTAAAATGAGAGCTGTGCTGAAATTTAAATGTACTATTTTTAGTTTTAGGAGACTTTCATAAATTTAGACTGTCTCATGGGTTTCTCCTTTGCCAAGAAAGAGAAGACATATCCCTCCAAAACTCATAAATAAGTAATGTGAATATATGTTTAAGTAAATCGGTGAGGATTTAAAATAGAGGATAATATTCCATTTGCAGCGGTATTTATTCAAGGTTGTCAGTAGACAAAAGAAAAACATTTATTTAAAATAACTATTCCAAATGTGATTTAAAAAAGTGTCATTCTTCCCTCCATTTTACAGACACTTTATGAGAACTTACTCTTTGTCAGGCTAGCTAGCTGTAATTATGTATTAGATGAATTTGAAACACTCCATTCTGCTCTTTTTGCTCTGGAATAAAACTATTCTACTTGTGGAATATGGCTGTTGCACCTTCAGAATGATTGCTGAATTTATCTGCATTTATCATGTATCCCATTGATAAATAACTCTCTATAGACAATGGCGTCCATTATTACTTCAGTAAACAGACGCTGCAGTCTGATGGGTATAGTTGTATCCTTCCGCTTTGGGGTTGTAAAACTTTCACTCTGAAGGCTGACTAAAGTCAAATTTAATCATGGAAAAAATCTGACTTCAGCAAAAAGTTTGAGATGAGCATCAAGACCTTCTGTGTGATCATAGCCTGTTGTTTTCTTCGGTTTACCCAAAAGCCAGTTTCCGGCGGATGAAAACCTTCACTGAATGGGCAGAACAAAATGTACCACAAGAAGGAAAAGGAAGCATTACTGAAACGCCTCATAAAGCATTTCCATTGGTGTTACGACAATATGAAGCATCTTAAAGTGCTATAACTCCAATCATAAAGGTTAGATGCATCACACCCTGTGGTGCACTACTCTAAATGTCTATCCTGAATTTTAGACCCAATATGGAACTAAAACGACTTTCCTGTATGATTAAAGTAAAGGGTAATACTTTCCTGTTCTTTCAAATCTCATTTTCTGTGATTTCCACTCACTCATTGGGAGAAAAGTGCCCTTGAAATGAAAATGTCAGTTGATGAAATCCAAGGAAAGATATTTAAGTGCACCGAAATGAGCTGCGGTCTGGCTCTGAGAGCGTCACCTGGTCGGCACGGGGGCCACAATGGTAATGATTTTTAAATGTGGACTTCGCCTACGCTGATGAATTATGGAGGAAAATCACTCCCTGCCTCTCACTGTCTCATGAACGCCTGTTTTTCCCCTCCTCTCCCCACAGGACACAGAGATAATCAACACGGCCATTCTGACCGGACGCACCGTGGCCATTCCCGTCAAAATGGTCTCCATAGAGATGAACGGAGCCGTTGCTGACGTCTCAGCCTTTGTGCAGTGCAAGTCGTCTAATGAAGACATCGTAAAGGTACGGTAAACCACATTTCCTCCATGCCTGTGTCTGTGAGATGTGATTCGGGGCAACTGTAATCCCTTTAACCCTCCACAGAACCACAGTCACATCATCAGGAAAGCATAAAAAATGCATTTCCAGCTGCCCCACATGTGTTTTTGATTTGATTCCTGCCTTGGATGCGATCAGGGGAGGTAGATATGATTCTACATTTAAATCGATAACGAAACAAATGAACAGTAAGAGCTCCGTGAGATGCTTTTAGAAGTGCCAAACCTGCAGAAACAGTTACCGTCAAGTTTTTAGTAGTTTCTACAGCAGCACGAAAACATCAACGCTCCAGAATTGTATACTTCAATTAAACTGATTAAATTTAGAACTTAACAACTTGTAGGCCACATCCACAACAGCGTATTAACACCCTTGTAGATAGAAAAAAATTGAGTACATTTCTGCAAAAATTCCAAAAGATTTTCTAAAAAGAACAGAGGAAATTTCTGAGTTTCAAAAGTTGAAAATTTGCAAGAAAAAATTAAGGCATTTTGGGATTAATCTCTGAAAATGTTGACAAAAACTTGGAAATGTTTGTGTTTGAAAAGTTTTGAAATTCTGATGTAATCGGCTGGAGTCACTTTTACATAGTTTCTAGGAGTTTCCAAGAAACTAGGTAAAACTCTTAAATTATAGATGCTATGATTTCTTTATGAATAATTTGTTAGTCTCTACTACAACATCCATCAACAGGATGTTATTGGTAGTGATGGTGCACACAGTTCAGGTCAGACACAAAACTGCAGCTGCCAACACATGCTCTCCTCCACTGGATGTTCTGGCAAAAAAAAATATGCATCTGTTGAACCAGAACAGTTATTTTGCTTAAACCACAATCAACATAAAGCTGTTGACCTTGATAGCCTCTATGGACCTCTGAAGTAACTGCATTTTAAATGTAAGATTTCATTCAGCAAAAAAAGAATAGACGCAAATCAGAAAAAAAAATCAAGTAAAATGAATAAGGATGATGTTTTAAAACAATGAAATTTGCTACTAAATACACATAAGATACCTTATATGAGTATTTAAATTTGGGCCAAATATCATCTATAAATGTAGTCACTTGTAAATGTCAAGTGACTGTTTCAGTCAGTGTAGAGTGGTGCAGGCACCACGGAGGAGCAGGACATGTGTGTTTCTGATCTGCATCTGTGTTTCAGAACCCAACATGTTTCTACACAAATTAAGTTAATTAAATATTATTATCATTTTTACCTAAATGCTAAACACTGCCACTGTTGCTGCTGGTTGTTTTGGTAATCTGTGCAGCTTACCGCAGGACATCTCATAGCAACCGTGAGTCGGTTCCTGCCTGCTGGATTCATTCCAGCAGCCGCTGCTCCTCTTCTTTCTGCCTCTTTGCGTAAAATTTTCACAACAATTGTCCACCAATTTCTTTTTTTAAATGATTTTAATGACTGTTTGGAGCCAAAAGTAACAAAAATATGGATGAATAGTTCATCCCCACAGCCAAACCATCTGCTTCTCAAAAACCATACGATAGGCAGATGCATTTATAGTTATTTTATAGAGAGTAACACTCTCAAAGCTGCCTTATCACAGCCTGGACATGGGAATAACTGCTGGCAGGAACGAGGAATCCATTGATTTCATTTAATGACAAATACATCTCTTTCTAAGCACAAGATAATGACCCATTCAGTCCATTTGAGCGAATTGGAGAATCTGGGCTGATGTTTTCCAATCGATGTTGTATCATAATGATACATTTTCAAATTGTGGCGGTGGAAACTGATGTGGGGGGTCTCACTTTGATTTAAGGTCAGTTTTTGTTCAGTTGGGGTTTAACCAGTTCATCTTTTCAGAAGTGACTTCTTCAACTTGAAACAAAGAGGGTCCACAGGCACATAAGTCATAGTTGAAACTCTAATGGTCATTAAAACAGAGAATGGCCATTCAAGTGTCCAAATATGTTACTTTTCAGAGTTTGAATGCATGGGACTTGAAACATTACCGTCAGACAAATAATGCATCCATGTACTGATCTGTTCAGTTTTCTCTCCTTTTTGGCAATTATGACTGTTTTTCCATGTGTTTAGTGTTGATTTTGTTTTTTAAGAAACTAAAGAGACTAACGCTTCAGAAAGAAGTCATTTAGAGATGAAAATAAATCACAAACTACCTTTTTCTGTTTCTTTTTTGTTCTTGTTTGTTTGAGAGCATTTTGGTTCTGCATCACAATAACCTTGTTAAACAGGATTTTTCTGTCTTTTTTTTATAGATTGTACAATAAAATCTATTCAGTTTAGGAAAGAAAATGTAATTAACCCCAAACAAAACACATCCACTGAAGATTCTCTGGAGGAACAAACAAAAAGGAGCTGAAACCATATTTGTTCGTCTGAAAGAGTGTGTGCATAACTTTAAAAACAAATCATCATCACACCCTTAAAAATAAGAGGAATTATAGTATACTGTGTTGTTTTTGTGAAGCTGTTTCTGCTTTAAAAAGCCCAAACTCGCATGATTATTTATTAGATGCTGTATGAGTACAATCAACACCATCTCCTCATTATAATGAAACCTGTTTTTAACGTATGTTTCTGGATAAAAACATGCTTACAGCATAACTCTAGCGAATTATGCTCTCTTTGAAGCTGCGTGTGAAGGCTTGTAACCACAGTAACTGCACTGACTCACTGGGGTTAGATGATTCTTCCAGGCTTTCACGAGTTTGAGCATTAGAGAGAGACTAGGAGGAGCCAAATTTAGTTTTTCACAGATCGTCTGCCTCATGTTTTTCAGTCAGGGCCGCAGTGACAGCTGCAGCAAATATGAACAAAAAAAAGGTTGTTTTTAAGTCAACTTCTGCCTTTACCAGAAAACCTGACAAGCAGCAAAAAAAAAAAAATTCCTTTTGAACCTGTTTCTGCCTTATCATGTCTCCAACTCCAGGATCTTATTTAAAGGCTTTGGAGCAGTTTGAACACGGGAGCAGATATATAAATGAAATCTGAGTGAGCAGGAGGTCAGAATGTAATCAACTTTAAGTTGTCAGGCTCATTACTGGCTTCCTCTAAGTGAAATCTTTACATTTTAGCCCACTCATTTCTTCTATTTCAAGAATAATGAATCTGTTCTCAGTGATAATCACATGGAGTCAGATTAATAAAAGCTCTCTCCGTGGTCGAGCAGCTCCTGAAGGTTGACTGAGGCAGATTTTACAGACCGGGGCCATGACGCCATTAGCTGTTACTGTGCTCTTCTGCTCCTGCATATGTCCAGCACATTCTCTCTCATATCTACTGGACCAACTTCTCTTTGTGCTCTTCCCATCTTGTACTAGAGTTTGTACCCGTTAATAACGTATATGCTTGGGAGAGAGCAAATTAAATTATAAATGAGGGCCATAGCAGGTTTTTGATCAATGTATCTATAGACTTGTATCTTGAAGGTGGGGGTGTTGGGGCTTCAGTTGCACTGCATTGTGTTGTCAATAGAAGAGAGCAGGTGTTGCAGGGGGGTGGCTGGCCTCAGCACGTCATTCATCATTTTTCATGATCCATTAAAGACAAGGCGGCGGGCCGTGTGATATTGAGTGGACTTGCTTCGACGATCCTGCCATTGAACATTCTCGGCTAATTTAAAATGAGTCCTTCAAGCACAGGAAATACATGAGTCATGACAGTTCAATAAAACGACTCTCAGAATGGATAAAAGGGGTTCTGGTGAGGTTGGAGAGACTTGGAGCCAACCCATGAAAACTGCTGGGTACTTAAAGGGTTTCTAACCAACAGAACCAGCAGGGCACCTATGAGGTCTGCACTGTATTGTGATGTGACTTAATTTCCTGTAAGTACCCTGTGGTTATCCGATCCTATGCTGTTGATACCCTTAAGCTATCATACATCTGCTCTCTTTGGCACCCTGTAATTACTCCATTGATCTCTGTAATTTGAATGAAGAAACCCAGGTAGAATCCAGGATACCCTACAAGTATCCTGCTGATACTGCAAAGGTACCCTGTAGGTACTCTGTTGGTATATCTCTGTAATTTGGTTAAAGAAGCTCTGTAAGTAGCCAGTAGGCATCAGTTAGATCCAGGATACCCTACAAGTATGCTAAAGCCCCTTCTCCATCGTCAAGTATCACTGTTGTCAGTTAATGTCTGGTTTGGTTCTAGCCAAGTTGGGTGTGTCTCCATTGGCAGTGTGTTCCTCACTATCTTTGTGTGAATATGGGAAGGAATGTAAGACTGTAGGTGTGCTGTCGACGGTCCAATGTCATTTTGTGGATGTATCCTTGGGCAGCCAGTTTCTCCAAAATGTTCTCATCATATTTATTCATCTTATGAATTACTGCATCCTTTGTGGACTGAAAATGGTGGTTGAGATATTGTTGTATGAGGAGTTTGCAAGTACCACCTTCACTGATACACTGACATAAACCTACCAATTTGTGGTAGATAAATCAACGAATGCAGTTTGTTGCCAATCAAATCGCTTTTGCAGAACACCCAACTAGATCCAGCTTGTACTACCCTGAGGTGGTTCCAAACAACAGAGAAGATTTGCAAATGTAGACAACTCTGGCTGGGACTGACAAGGGAGGAAGTCACTCCTGTGGAAAAGGGGCTTAAACATATCCTCTTAGGTGCTCTGTTGATACCCTGCATGACCACTCTTGAATCAGGTCCTCTTGAATCACTACAAGAGGACCATGCAGTGATTCTCTTGTGCACCCTTAGATCTCCTCCCAGATCTCATTAAGTTTGTTAAAGAAACCTTGTAAGTACATTTTATGCACGTGTTAGGTAAAGTCTAAGTACCCTAAATCTATCCACAGAGGTATCCTGAAAATATCACCCAACTACTCTAACAGGTACCCTTTAATTATACACCATCTAAAATCTGAAGTACAACTAGCCTTACAGACTCAAAGACACACTTTCCAGTTCCCTGTTGGTATCACATAGATAACCTGTAAGTTAGCCAGCAAACCCTTGAGGTACAATATGCAAGTACCCTTAAAAATCCTGTAGGCATTTCTATTAGTAGCCCATAGGTAGCCTAAAAATCTGTTACAGTTACCTAGCAAGTTGTCAATAGGAATCCTGCAGGCATATACCCTATAGCAGTGTTTCCCAACCCCAGTCTAGCATATATTAGGTGTTTCCTTGCTTCAGCCCAGGTGATTTCAATTGACAGATGTTTGCTGAACTGCAAATCAGCTGAATCAGGTGTATTAAAGCAGGGAAACATCTAAAACAAGTATGGCATTGTGCCTTGAAAACCAGGGTTGGGAAACACTACCCTATAGGGTAACCTGTAAATACCCAGGAGATTCTCTGAGGTAAAGTGTAGGTACCTGGTAAGGACTGTACTGCCTCCATTACAAAGGTCCTTGGCTCAAGCACTTTAATAAAAACTACAACAGGCTTCCACTCGTAGTATAACCTTATTACAAACCTCTTGCTCTCATTTGGATATTTGCCAACCCACTGGCTGTTGTATTTCTCCTTCAAACTCTGGGAGTAAAAATAGGTGGGGGGCTGTCATTTTTCTTTACTGTCTCTTTTATTTATTTAGTTCTTTCTTCTCTGGAAATAACTAAGCTGCAGTGTGCATGTAGAGCCTGTAGCAGATAAGCCAGTTTTTGTGTGTGTGTGAACCTGTGTGTGTTCATGCTCGGCTGCTGTAGAAGGTGGAACGACCAAAGGGAAAAAAACGTGACAGTGTTTCAGGGGTTGGGAGGATTTGCTGGCCGTGGTGGACAACTCTGACCGTCCCCCACTGATCATTGTCTCCTGTGGGGATGTGACTCACGTAACCCCATCTGAAGCCAGAGATAAGGCCCTGTGTCTGCACATCACATCACACGCCTGTGTTCATCCTGCATGCCTACAGTACCCTGCATGTTAGCATCCTCCATGTTAGTGTGACACATTTACCTTTGGTAGTACCATGAATTTAACATGGACAGTAGTTCAAGATCTCAGATTAAGGCCATGTTTATATTTAATAATTACTGTGAGAACTGGAGCACACTTGGACATTTACAATCTCTGGAATATAAAACTAATGTGTCCTGATGGTCAAATACTTGCAGAGGTAAGAGAAAAATTTTGGGTGGCCTCATGACGTGACAATTGTTCCTTAGTACCTCTAAACAAACGGGTTTAAATTCAAAGATCATCCGAACAACGGATAATTTTCATCATCAATAATGCCATCAAAAGGCTAATGGGGGCTGCTTCATTTAGCTAACCGAGCTAAATGAACTCGCTGACACTGCCGCTCCTCAAGCAAACACATAATATTCATCACACAGAAAAAAAAATGTCAAAACAGCCAGAAGACACGGTCCCTGCAGTGCTAACCATATGTCAGCTCTGTCTGCGCCGAAGCGCATGCATTATCCCTAAATGACAACGCCATTTGTAAAAATGTCAGAGCAATTAATTTAGTTCAACATTTAATTTTAAAACTAAATCTGGGAGGATTTCTGTTGTGCTGCAGTGTGAGAGAGTGCTGAACGGGATGGCTCCAGTTTTTTTTTTTTTTTACCCAGTTTTTGCTCTTGTTTGACAGACAATAAAGACAATCAAAGTGGAGCAAATGAGACATAAATTACTAGGTAGTTTTGAACTTTTTTCAGTGTCATAAGAAGCATTTAATTTTGAAAACTTTAAGGTTTTGATTGTTGATTATTGATCATCTTAATAGAAATAGGCAACACTGAAGCTACAGTGGTTTGCAATGTTTCCCCACAGGAAGGTTGGCAAGCATCTACTGATGTGGAGTTTGTGTTTCTCCCTCTGCATATTCCAAATACATTTATTTAATGTTAATCTGAAACTATAAATTGGTCTTAGAAGTTTAGCTCTCTAGTCCCTGAGCGTCTGCTGCTGGATTATGGGTTATCTTGGTGGCTTTTCAGTCCTGTCCAATACGAGAATTGGACAGGACTGTCCAAGAACTCTATCCATGTTTTTGTCAGTCAGGCTTCTTCCAATGCACAATAGACTCTGCCCATTTGTGGTTTTCATATTTATGACTTTTGTTCATATTTTCTTTTTTGATGGGAACATTGCTTTTTCTGACAATTATTGTCTGGTTTGGTTTGGATGCTGTGCAGCTGGAAGGATTTTTTTTTTTTATTTTGAACATGGTGGTAGAAAATCACACACATGAACAAGGAATGCAAAACACACATATGTTTGTACCACAATAATCTTAACGTGCTCAAAAAGGAGCAGAAAGAAGTAAGACACTTATGAAGTCCTACATCATAAACTCATTTTTGCTCTTATCCACTTTTGGACAGTTTTTGCACAAACATGACAACAAAGTATCGTTTTTACAACTGGGTGCAGCTGATTAGCATCTCAAAAAATCAATTAATACCTGAACTATGATTCAAAATCACAGAGGACTGAAAAGCATTCAGAGCAGGACAAAAGAGTAGAGAGAGAAGGAAGAAATCAAACCATCTCTTCCATTGATGATAAAGTGCAAAGATCTTAGGATCCTTCACATCAATATCTTTCTAATCATACAGCCAGACCAAGTTAAAGAGGAACCAAAACCAAATGAGGTCTTGTCAAAATTAGTCAATGGACTTAAGACTCAAAACCTAAAGTTTGGAACTGCCTTGACTCTGCATACCTGTGTTTTTGACTCACTTTGGGACTTTCATGCATTTACTTGGGACTGGACTCTAGACTTGGCCCTAAACCCACATTTATCTGAGCTCTGTGGAAATGGCAACCATCTCTGATTGTAAATCTGTTGCTGTATCTTTGCACTTCTTGTTTCTTTTAGTTCCTTATTGAATATTTGCTCATGTTTAAACCCATCCCAGTTTAAACAAGCTGTTATAAGAGGGGCAGGTCTTATAAACAACCTTTGCTCTGTTTTTTCTGAATCTATGTGTGGACTACTGGTGAGATTTAACAAATATGATCCTGAATCTGCATTGATGAGACCAGTTTGGGGTGTTGTGTGGTTCAAAAATTAAAGTATTTTTAAGAATCAAATAAAAACTTTAATAATCAGCATTTTCTGACATTTGTCAAGCTCTGATAGCCCACCTTCTGTTTAATCAGTTCAAAATTATAACAGACCTGCACCAATAAAAGTGACAAAAAAAGTTCAAAGTTATAAGTGGGGAAAAAAGATATTTCTTTCATCTGAACATTATTTTGTAGAAAAAAAGTTTTTCAGTCTTGAAAATTATGAAAAGGTTGAAATCTTTCAAGTTAGCGTCCGTAAGAAAATAGGCACAGTGAAAATGTTTGAGCAATCCAATTCTCAGATTTATTCAGTTTTCCACAAAGTCAATGGGATATGACGCCATATGTACGAAAACTATTACAGAACTACACTTAATAATCTTAACTGTTCATTTAGTGGCAGAATGCTAGCATCAAACTGCTGTTTCTGCAGGATGTGGGTGAACTAACTTCTGCGATGCTGTGTGAGAGCCCTCATCTCATTAGGGTAAAATCACTGAAAGGACAGAAACTGCTGCCCTTATTTGGGAAATTAGTTCAGTTAATGTCACCGAATAAATGTGTGAAACGCCCTTCGGTGTTTTCACCTTCACATTAACCCGACCGGTCCTCGATGCGCTGCTCCGAGATCAGCTACGGATCCGAGGCGGCGCTCCGACGATCCGTCTCCACCCAGGCAATCTGCCGGTACCATGGAGGATGCCACAGAGCATTAGCGGCCGAGTGATGGCATGTGGTGGCTCAGAGTGTGAAAGCCCTCCTCAGCGAGCCCCCGCAGGACCACTGATACCCAGAGTCGCTAACAGCTTTTGACTTGCAATTAGCCGGCCAAGTTTATCAGCGGCGGTAGCTGCAGGAGCTGAAGGGCTGCCGGAGCTCTCTGGGAATGTGGGTTTTTTCTTTTTTTTGGGCAGTCGGTGGGGACGCGCCAGGCTCATGCTGTCAGCACACTCTACTGTGATTAATCATAGCTGGCTGGGGGTCGTAGTGTTGAGTTTTCTGTTTATCTTGCAGCTCTGATGATATGTATCAGTAGTTCTTATCATTTTTGCCACCTCAGAAAACACAGCTTCCAATTCCCACCATAAAGAGAGAAATTTTAACAGTAGCTTAACATGATTAGGACTTTTTATTTAAAAAATGCATATATTTACACATCTGCACCGGATGTTTGGTAAAAGGGGGACTCATTAAGCAAAATTCACATATTGTTCATTTGGGTTTTTTGCTTCTAGAAGCTGTCCAAGTGATTTTAAAAAAATTAAGCAGTCTTTGTAAAAAAATAGTTTTTTTTTTGTGTCTGGTGAGCCACTTGCTCTTGGATGGCTCCTTGTTGTGCAGGAGGCTCCACTTCTGCTTTCCAAAGGTGTACAGTTCTCTAATTGTGCATCTGTTTACAGCTATTTTCACTTCAAGTAGTTTTGGGTTGGTGGAGGCGTGGCAAGCAGGACTTTATCCGGATTTAAAGTGACAGATCATTAAACAGCTCATTCTGAAAGGAGTTCAAACTAGACAGAACTGACCAAACTAAAATCTGATTATCTAAGAATGATTTTATGCAACTCTAACATTATTATTATTATTATTATTATTATTTTAAATATGTCACAAATTGCTTGGAGAATCTTTGGTAAGCAGTTGGAGCCTTCATGTTAACCTGTTTGAAATTTCACCCCTAAAGTAAAATAGAAATGCAATTTTAAAAGCCCTGAAAAGATCAAGACCTCGGCTTTATATGGATTAAGTTTATCAACAGGTTATGAGACAGATTTGATTTTATAAGACCACCATGATTGGTTAGTTTATAGATAGTAAAGTCATATCTGCGAAGTTTGAAGTTTGTCTTTAAATTCAGTAAAACATTGCATCAGCTGAACTGAAGAGAGGAACCCTGTCATCTTCCCAAGCCCTTCCACTCCAGCTGCAGTGTCTGCATGTGGGAAATTATATTACCCAGACCTCTTCCCAGTTATGATGAATCCCCAGCCCTGAGAAGACTGGCCAGGCCGACCTCCATTCACCGCAGATTAGATCCTCTGATTACAATGCCAGCCACCCCCCAACATCTGATAAATCTTTACAGGAGCCCAAAAGCAAAGCCCTCCAGTTCCTCTGCAGTTAATAATTTACTGTTGGAAGGGGTGGGGGTATTTATTATAATTCAAATGAAGTTGTGGAGGGTTTCTGCTTTGATGGGAAATCTGAAAAATGGTTTAGAGTTAAATTTAGAAAAGTCGATATATTGAATTCATGCTCTCTGTGCCTCAAATGATATGCCATTACAGGAATGTGTCGTGAAAGGTGAAATGTGTGAATATGTTTATTTATGAGCAGGTCTAAGCAAAGTTCATCTTAAATGTCAGAAGAGTGACATGTTTGCCTAAGAGCTTCTCGTGGCATATTACGTGTAATTGTTCATAGACGATTACGGCGACACAGTTCTGGTGTCGGGGACTTGGTGTAAACGCTTAATTTGCTCTGCACAAGCTTAACAAACACTGGGGTTACTTGGAAGCACTAATTTGGCTGCATAAAGGATGCAAATGAGATTAGAGAGGAGCCCGCAGCCTGTAAGCATTTTTGTTTGCAGCAGTTGTTGTCGGTTTTGTTCTGCCGAGCCGCGGAAGCCTCCGGTTTCCTCGCTGCGGCCCGACACAGCAGCTGATTTCCACCGATTCATTCCAGATTTTCTCCCAATCTTGGCAGGCTCCTCAGGTGTCATGTTGGTCAGAATATAAAAAACATCCAAACTCTAGAACCGCAAGTAAAAAATAAGATTCTTTCAGTTTCGGGTTTGCTCAGGTCATTCAGAAAACAGACGTTTTTATGGTGAGTAAATCCTGCGAAGTCATCTTTCGTCTTAATATCTGGAAAATGTGCACAGTAATGTTTCTTTAATGACCTACAGGTGCATTTAAAATGAAAAACATCTCATTCATTTTAACAACTCAATAAAAATAAACTCATGGATTAATTGCACTTGAACTAATGTTTTTCAAGAATGAAATGTTTTGAGGATCATTACTTTAGCTAAATTACTATAGAAGATCAATAAAAACATTTTATGTTCATGTTATGACTGACAACCATGTGGAAGACTTCTGATTGATAGTAATAGAACAGACTGTCACTTACCAAGTATGTTTAGTTTCTAGTGCAAATGTCTTAGTACACTTGAAGTTAGACTTCCATCTTGTCCTGAAATGTAGTTTCCCAGTTAAGAAACATCAACCTTTTTGAGTTTTTTCTCACTTTTATTCACTAATCAATAATTATTACACCAGTTTAGCATAAATACTGCCTTATACGCTGCAAAAACACAAAATCTTACCAAGTATTTTTGCCTAGTTTCTAGTGCAAATACTGAAGTAAAGTTAAAATAAGATTAAACAAAATTACAAGTAACATTTTAGCAGGATATATTGGCTTGTTTTAACTCAATAATTCCTTAATGTTGATGAAATAGCGCTCGCTTCACTTGCATATTATTTCACTTATGGGAAAAAATGTTTAGTCATAAGTGAAAAAATAAGGAAATATTTACTTAAAACAATTTCCTACATTGTGCTGAAAAGTTACTTGTAAGTTACTAACAAGTAACTAACTTACCTCTTAGTAAGTTAATTAGTTACAGTTATAAGTGTAACTAACTTACAAGTTAGTTGTCTTATTTCAAAAGTCCTAAGATAATTGCACTAAAGCATAGAGCAAAAATACTTGGTAAGGTTTTGTGTTTTTGCAGTGCAGGTGATTAACAGGAAGAGATAACTGAATAATTTGAACTCAAGTTTGCTGCAGCAAAACCTCCTCTTACGTCATTTAGATTAGCTGTAACGTGTTAATGGATAAATACAAAAAGTAAACTGTTTCTAATAAATCTACACAATATTGACCAATCTATACTGGATTGTATGGACTGGTCATACAAGGAATAGAAAGTAAAAAGAAGTCAAATCTTCACACCTCCGGAGTGCATTCTATTACTTTCATGTGAAGCAAATGCATGTTCTGTTTCTGCCCAACCTTTTGAAGTGTTCTGCTGTGGTTTGTAGCAGAAACTCCACGCTGTGCCGTACGCATCATCACAAATCTTTGAGATTCTCCCCACGGCCGTTGTGACCATTACCATATAGATGGCCTCTGACGGCTGACCGTGATCTCTTCCAGGTCTCCATGAATTGCGACTACGTGTTTGTCAACGGCAAGGAGACGCGGGGGTCCATGAACGCCCGAGTCATCTTCAGCTACGAGCACCTGAGTGCGCCGCTGGAGCTCACCGTCTGGGTGCCCAAGCTCCCCCTGCAGGTGGAGCTCACTGACAACACTCTGAGCTTCATCAAAGGCTGGAGGGTTCCCATTCTGCCTGACAGAAGGTGAGGCTGGGCTACGCGCACTCCCACACCAGTGAGGGTTCAGACTTTCCTCTCTCTGAGTCGTGTTCCTGGGGTTCAGGGCACAAAAATCTACTTTGGTGAAAGTCTAGTTTTCAGAGATAGATCCCTATTCACCCTATTCATGTCTTCTTTGAAAAATGAAAAATTGATAAATGTTAGTAGATGAATTCATGTCAAAACTTTCATACCATTGCATCATGTTGCATCCGGCCCTTTACATTCCTTTTTACTTCCCTCTCTTTCTTTCTACTGACATTATCTCCGTCTTAATCTGGTTGAATCCTAAATGCATCTCTACTCATTCATATTTGTCAGTTTTATTTTCACTAAGTTTAAGAAAAATATGCATTTCTGATTAAAATTCAATATCACAAGCCAATTTTTATCATCTTAGTAAAAGAGTTGAAACGGAAACGGACAGTGCTTGACTAAAAGAGAGGGCAGTTGAAATAGGACCAAAATTACAACATTTGTTGTTTCAGCCACTGTAGTTCTCTTTCACACTGGACTGTGTCAAAAGATCCAAACTTATTGAAAAACCTGTTCCCCTTCTCGCCTGCTGTGGCGTTACTCCAAGAACCGCTGAAGGAACCGACATGAAAACCTCTGAAGACCCTGATTGTAACTTCTCTCTTCATAAAATGGAAACAAAAATGGATTGATGTCAGAGTTTAGCAGTTGTAGGATTTCTCTGTACTCTTTGGTAAAAGACCATGCGCCATTTCTCTTCCTGGCGTTAAACTCTCACCTTTGTTTTGATTGTGATTACCCAGAATGCCCTCCACCGTAGTCCACTTCCTGCTTTTGGAGGGGTCTCCCTTCTGCTTGGCTTTCACATACGCATTCAAACCAAACCAGAGTTCACTTCATGCTTGTCTTATTTTAAGTGCACTAAGATATTTGCACTAGGAACTAGACCAAGAATACTGTGAAACACTAACTACGCTAACTACCACTAGCCATTACATAGAATTAATACTAGCTAATGATAAGTGTATTCCACATGTTTACAATTTTGTTTTCAATAATTTCTTTGTAAAAACAAGTGCAGCTTTACTTGCACTTCAGATTTATCTTCTACTTTGGGTTTTCTAGCACAAAAATCCATTGAAGCTGTTCTTACTCTAAGGAAATGGTGAAAGAGTTCAATGGGTTTAAGTACTTTAGCAGGTTACTGTATTATAGAGTGATTGTGGCAGTAGAGTCCAATGAGCATGGACTATTTTCCAGTCCAGGATAAAGTCGGGAGATAAAAACAGGACCCCTGGAGTCTTAATGCTTGTGGCTGCTCAGCAGGAAATGGCAGAGAAGGTTGAGGCGCCCCAGATAACACCAATACGGAGGAGAAACAATACAAAAAAGGCAGTCTGGAAGGCAAAGTGACACCATACTTTGAAAGTTAAAGAATGAAAACTTTGGGTTTAGTCCTACTAAAATAAATATTGCACAGAGATTACAGGATGAATGGCATTTAAAATAAAGCTGGAGGTTCGGTGTGAGTGAACTGAAGGAACAGCTCTAAAGAAAAAACTGAAAAATTAAAGAACTTTCTGGATTTTGCCTCAAAATTTGAAGCAAAAACATATTGACATCTGCAATCCATGCTGTCCATCAGTCTCAATATTCTAACGTTCAAGCAATAGCTGCCAGCTGCCGTTGTCTGCAGAGCTGGTGCTGTTTATAATCTTTCTGAGAGGCTCATTTATTCTCTTTTTGCAGTGTCAGGGTTTCTGATGGCTACAAAGTGCTGCACATACAAGACTGTAACAAGATCAGCCAATCGATATGGCAGTGAGTGATTATGAGTGGCGCTTAATTTGTGGCAAAAGCCCGAGCACGTAAAGACTTTGTGTGCACAAATTCAGCCTATTGACCATGTGGACAATGGCCTATATCTCCTTCTCTGTGACTTTGTTGTTTTTCCTATAAGAATCTGCAATATGAACAGTCACTATAAAAGGAGTGATGCACTGAAGTCAAACCACAGTCTGTTTTCCAGCCGCCTTTGAGTGACAGGTACTTGGTGCATCTGTTCTTAGGCCAACTCTCAGTCAACGGTAGTTTAGTGGCAAGTTAACAAAACATGCAGGCTTCTGACTGTTTAAAGTTAGAAGCACCCACAGATGATAAACCCTCAAATGCAAATTCGACTACTGCAGAAGCTGTTAATATACTTTGCTAATATAGTAACATGCATTAAAACAGTTACTCTGTTGATCCTTTGTAGCTACATAAACTGATATCTTTGAGACACCATGATGGACATCAAAAATCAGGGATTGGAGTATTAAACGCAGTGACAAATGCAGTGACATCCATTTTCTTACACTTTTGTCGGGAAGAGTGTAAGAAAATGGGGTCGGGAAGTTTGTTGGTGTCTATCTCCAGTGAATATTCCGGGGGAGAGGCGGGGTTACCCTGTCCAGGGCAACACATAGACAGACAGGACAAACAACCATGCACACACACTCACATTCAGCGAGAATTTGGAGAGGCCATTTAACCTGACAGTCATGTTTTTGGATTGTGGGAGGAAGCTGGAGTACCTGGCGAGAACCCACGCATGCACAGGGAGAACATGCAAACTCCATGCAGAAAGACCGGGGCCGGGAATTGAACCCAGAACCTTTTACTGCAAGACAGGAGTGCTATCAAATGTGCCACTGTACAACTCTTCCCATTTTAATAGTAAAAACTAAAAATCACCAATGGTGACCCAGGGAAAAGCAAATCTGGTCATTATTTAGAAACTTCCGAAAGTACCAGGATATTAATTGCGCTAAGTAGGGGGTTTGCTACATGTTTCCTGCTTGAATTATGCAAGAAGTATCTGACCCATGAAATGAGTTCTGAGTTTCAAAACCAAGCTCTCACAACAGGCTCAATCAAGAAATGCAAAACTAGATCAGAATGTGCTAAGCAACATGTCTTGCTGAGCTGCAGCTCTTCTAGCTTAGGTGCCACATTAGTTCAGCTCTTACCTGTTGGATATTTTCCCCAAACGAATTTCAGAGTAAAAACATCGCTCAATTCACCTTTAAATATAGTAACAAGTTGGTACCTGCTGCATCAGACAACTGACAAACAAAACACGGCACGCAACATGAAAGGACATGTCCAACACTGACGACAGAATATCAGCGAAAACATGGAGGTTCCTGTGGGAAGGCCATTCTAGTCGACATCAACGGCTTCATAGTCTGAATGTGGCATCATCAAAAGTGACAGGCAGGCTTTGTGTGCAGTTTCTTTATGTGGCAGAGAAACCCGCAGAAAAGTAAAGGGTACATGCTGGCAGTAAAATCCAATGACAGCATGCAGGAGAGAAAAGCTCCACCTGTGGTGAGAGGAAATCCCGTGGCTTAACTGTGTGGCAATCAAAGCAGCCAAAAAAATGGTTCACTAAAGGTTCCTGATTACTACTGTCATGAAGGCAGTGAGGAAGTTGCTATGCACAGAAAATGACTTGGAAGAACAGGCCTGGACTGCAACTGCATCTTTATCAAAAGCTTTTGTGATGTGAAGGATGTTACGGCCAGATTATTCACAATTAGGTTTAAAGTAAACTTTTATTTTGAGCAACATAATATCAGACTTAGTCTGATTCAAATGATATAGTGGGCAACCTCTGCACACTTACTGCGAATTTAGTGTAATCTGTATATGGGTGAAAAATCTAATAGATGGTTAAAATAATCCTAATACCAACATTAGGATTAGATGCTTTGCTGACCCCTCCCAATGTGCTTTTTGTCAGTTTTTGGTTATATAGAGTATAACTTCTGTAAACTATGTTTGCTATTTTAGAGGGCATTTTTTACTGAACTTTGTATCATGGATGGAACTTTTAAAGTAATTGTATGTAACTTTTACTTAGTTAAAATGTGCTAAATTTGATTCGATGGTTGCAGTGCTTTTTTTTTGTTTGGCTCTGTTTTGAATATATTATTCAACCAATCTGAACATTTACCTAAAACATAAACCGAAACACAATTAGTTATTGACTTTAGCTTCTGCATGCTAGTACATTGAGTATTTCTATCCATTTTGAGTGTTGGCTCACAAGCTGTGTAAACGAGTTTTGCTGTACAAAAGGATTTTTTTTTTTGATCAGTGAATTAAAAATGGTTTGTTTTTGAAAAATAGCATATTGGAAATTAATACAGGAGATTAATCTTGTATGAAAGACATATGAGTCTTTGTCTGGACTCAGTTTTAGAAACTTTAACAATGTCAAAATATCTTTAATTACTGCACATTAATTCCCTCTGGATAGGTTTTTGAATATTGTTGCTCTGCAATATGTTTTCCAAACATCCAGGCTCATTTATAATTCCTTCATTTCTCTGACTGCGCCGTAAACATACTTTTTATATTCAGGGTAGAAATGAAATTGGTCTGTGTTGACGTTCCCTGGCAGTGGTGATGGGAGCCATCCATGTTAGTTCTAATGCCGTATTAAACATTTTGTTCTGGAATTGTTTTTGGCTTCTCTGTTTGAAATATTTTAATAAATCAAAGAACCTTAACCCAGGACTGCATTCTTTATTAGGAACCTGACTGATAGTCTTCTTCTGCCCTTCAGCAGATTTTCTCACGTCTCAGAAAAGTGCAACACACATTCATCCTGAAAAGCTTTCTGCGTTTTTTACACATTTCTAAACCAGGTCTGCATCTTGGCCTTGTTGTTGGAAATAGGTTAAGATGAGTATGACACACAGGGCAGCCTCGTAGCACCGTTTGCACTTGAGAGCATCATTTTGTGAGAGGAAGCATTGCTGCTTTCCACCTGAGGCAAAGCATCTAATTGGACCAAAACAAGCAACTACCCGTAAAATCCCGGATAACAGAACGGAGGCTGGAAGATGTCGGAGCTCCTTGCACTTTGGATAACAAGCATGTGGTAATCATGTGCAAAAACGAAATATGTCAAATAGCTTCTGCACAGTGCTGAAATCTTCCTCGCTCTTGTTTCGCCGCAAGGTTCAAATAAGAAAAGAAAAAATTATCCATCATTTCCAAGGAAAATTACCATGACATGTTAATCGGTTTGTTCTAATCATTAGATTTTTCAGCATTGATTGTTGAAACTATTTGTATTCAAAGATTGTCCAGGATTTACACATGTGTAAGTCATAACATTTCTCACTCTTGTCATTTAACTTTTATTTTTACTACTTCTAGCATAGCTACTAAACAAAGTTATAATAGTTAATAAAACCTAAAGAAATAACAAAACCTGAACTTGAGGAAACATTTTCCTGAACTGAAATGAACAAAAATAGTCATTATTGGGAAAATTATAACTGTATCTGTACCATGTGTTTATAAAACTAGCTTTATAAAATATTCATTATTTTGTAAATAATGAATATGTTTCGTTTCATGTGTTAGAAACAAAACACAACCATTTCTTTTAAACTGATATGAAATTTTTGCAGACAACAAAAATTATGAGAAAACCCCACAGAAATAATTTAATACATTTTTGGAAAATGACATATTCTCTTGGGTATTTATTACCCAATCAATGTAAATGTAATCACAATGCAGCGCACTGACCATTCTTTAATTCTGCACCTAAAAACCGATAAAAACTAAACATTTAATTTATAATAATTAACAAAAACAAGAAAACACGCTCTTAACTGAATTAGACAAATAAATATAAACTACAATAAAAAATAAAAAATAAACTATTATAGCCCTGCCACTAAACTAGCAATAATAGAAAGTAAAATAGTTGCTTTTCATGTTTTAGTGTCTAAAAACAGAGGTTTGTGTGATTAGAGAACTTTGACTATACCGTAGAGGAAGAGTAACCCCAGCATCAACAATAGCACTAGCACAGGTTTGCTGTTTGGTACACCTTGGTTTTGTTTATTTACAGTAATTATGATTTGCAATGATAAATTAAATATGTACAAAGGCTTCAGAGATAATTGTAAATAATTATAAGATAGAAAAAAGATATGCAAGATATTTCAGTGGACTGTTTGCTGACCTGAACTAACTTCTGTTGCTCATCATCACAATGACAGCCTGAAATAAAGTTATTGTCTTTTTACTCCCGTCAATCTGGCTTCCATCTACTCATCCTGTCCGTTGTTTTCTTCAGCGTGAGTCACTCTGACCCTTCCGGACGGGCCAGGGTCTCCCGGCCTGGAGTGGGCCTTTGCTGCGGTGCAGCAGAATTGCTCACTGGCTGAGTTATCCAGCAAGATGCTCTAAAAAAGGAAAGGAAGTGTAATCGAATGAGCAACCCATGTGCACTGAAGCTGCAGCTTTGTGTTCTTGTATCAGAGATTCTAACAAGACCAGACAATATGTTTCCAGAGGAGGAAAGAAATCACCTTTTCAGGTGCACAGTCTGGAAGGCAAACTCTCTGTGACCTGAGTCAAGTTGGTAAACTCTTAGACTAACTCTTATTTAGGATTTTTCTGCCGTACACTGCCTTGTTTTTCCATCCCTTGAATCTTTTTTTCCATGTTGCTACCTTAGGACTGCACATTGCAGTGTATTATATGTTGATTTATTGTGATATGCAAAGACAGTACACTGCATAATTGTAAAGTAGAGAGAAATTGTTCAAATATAAAGCAAATAAAACCCAAAATGTGCAGCAGGCATATGCACTCAGCCCCTCTGAGTCAAGCTCCAGTGACCTTCATCGCCTTTTTCATTTTACCATTCCAGTGTGTTACATAGAAACTGTGATAATGTACTTCACAAAACCCAACCTCACATGAACATTAAAATATTTTTATAGAATCCTAATCTTTTGCACATTTATATTTCTCTCAGATGGAACAGTGTAGCTCGTGAGTGAACTCCATCAAAAATTGATCGAATTACTTTCAAATCTACTTGAAGTAATTCCAAAACAGTTTCATACCCTGGTGGGCGTGCAAGACGTTGGAGGTCCGTCCAAAGTTCAAAATAAAAAGTTCTGTTGTACCTTGCAGTTATTTTCAGGCCATGATTGCCCATCATTTTTATTTATGAATGATATCTATAATTTTATTATTGATTTAAAATGAAAAACCTAAAGTACTATTTTACTGAACATTATTAAATGTTTAGTAAACATTACTATTTTAATATAATGTAAATTTTTTTTTAGATCACTGAAAACTTCCAAAACAGCCAACTTGTCCTCTTTTGACTTGGTAAAACCGTGACCTCAGGTCCTTCTTACAAGAGGACACAATTTGTAAGAAGTTATCATTATATTTCTAATGAGAAATGTAATGATAATGAGATTTTCTAAAACTACAGAATCTCTTTAATTTAAGAAACTGCTGCTAATGTTCTAATAATATACTTAGTTTCCCCTTAATGAATGTTTCCACTACTTGGCTTTTTTTGCAAACCTACAGTTGAATTAAGTTCAACACCTGTGCTGAAGTTTTGGTTTTCAAATGTTAATAAATCTTTAAGTAGTTACACATTCATATTCATGCTCTTATTTTGAAGGGGGTGAAGAATCTTTATGCAACAAAGTTTTTTCCACAAAAACTTTATTTAAAAAAAATATACAGGCACAAAATAAAACCTGGACAATTGAGGATAAGATATAAATATGAATACAAAATCTAAGGGAATTGTTGAACATGTAAATTATAAAGTCAAAATTAAATTGGTGCCAAAGGGTTGTATTCTTTCAAAGTCAGATATAATTTGAATTGAAGTTAGCATTTACCATTAGCTTCAACTAAATACTGTACTGGTGGTGCTTTAGCTTAACTAATGTTTATGATTAATCCTTTAGGGTCGGAGCAGCTCACCTTTTAGTTAGTGGTGTCCAACACTATGAACAGGCCAATGTTTAGCTGTGTTCTAGGTAATTATTTTTCAGTCTTCTAATTTTCGGGAATGTACAACTTTGTTCGTACGCTGGCCAAAATGTAAATGCTCAAAAATTGATACTGTCACAACTTTTTGATATTTATGTAAATATCAGTTTTTGGAAACTTTTTTTAATGAAAACGTTAGTGTATGAGCAAATATCTCTTTTTTTTAAAGCTATTTTTAAGTACTAATCTCCCCTCATCCAGTCTGTATTGGTCTATCTTAAGGCTCTGTTTTGGGGTCTCTGCTAGTTTTAATGTATTCATTGACCTGTGGGCACATTCTGTCAACCTTTATAGATATGTTCTATCACCGCTATGTAGATGACACTCAGTATATAGATCATGTTGAAGAGTAAATGGCAGACAGTTTTGTTGTATAGATAATCATCTATAATTATCTATAATTAAGGAGACACCTTGGACCTCTTTGTTCTTCTGGCAAATTTTTTTTTCTGGTTTTACTTTAGATGTACGTATCAAGTCTATTTGATCCTGTTGTTATAATCTGAGAAATATTACCAGACTAATATCTATTGTCTCATGTCCAGAACTGGAAAAAAATATTCATACTCTTGTGACTTTATGATTATAAGGTACTATATAGATAACATTCTGCATAAATATTTAATTTTAAATTTATTGATTTATTTGAGATCTTGTGCTCAAATATTTCAAAATAGTTTTGAACTGCAGTTTTCCAGGCTTCTGGCAGTTTGAAAGAAAAAGCATTTTAAAAATATATTTTAGGGATTTTTGAAAATGGTTATTTTTTATCTTTTGACAACTTGTCAGTATGGATTTGACAAAACCCTGGGGTAATAAATAAATGGATTGACAAAGTGTGTCGAGGCAACCTATTTAGAGTCTTTGGAGTCGTTTTGTTTTCAGTGCAGCAATTTTTAAGGCAGGCCTGGCAGATTGTGCAGCCTGTTGAGGGATGTTGGGTAACTCATACATCTTGATGTCGAGCAGATTGCACTTAGTGTGGGATGCACCTGGCATGCCTGACCTCGCTGCCCAAAGCTCCTGTGATTAAAAACGGGCATCCATCCAGAACCCTGCTTTGAGGTGATTAGCGGTTTTTTTCTGCTGCTTTGGAGGACTTTGTCCTCATCGCCACGAGAACGGAAAGATTGATTGATTTGTTCGGAGAGGTGCCAAGATTCTTCCCAGTATTATGATGTGAAATTATACTGTTATTGGAGGCCCTGAAGAACAGAAGGATCATGTTGCAAAGTGGACGTGGTGCTAGGGATAAATTAGTGAGAGACTGCTGGTTTTAAATAAGAGATGATGGAAGTTAGAATTGCCTTCATACTACTAGGAATTTTGGTGAAGATAAATTTCTGGCAATTTCTTACATATTTCTTAGACCTTTAAAATCCTCCAATTCCAATGGGATTTCATGAGTATTCACCAGAAGTTGTTCTCTGTAAAGATGAGCTAATGTGATTCCTTGAACAAGTTACGAATACGGCTGATACAAAACATGTTCATTAAATGGTTAGCAAAAAATCCTTTTTAGGTAATAAAACATTAGTCTGCTCAGTTTTGCTTGCATTGAGCTTCTTTTATATTGAGCTATTTTTATAATGAGCTGTTTTAGGGCCTCTTGTCACTTTATGTGAGTGATTTCTGAATAGTAAGTCAACAACAAAACATTTCTTTTCCAGCAGCCATTGTACAGGGAATAAAACCGATTGGGGATCAATGAAGTATATTCTGTTATAAAATATTAGTTAGCCTCTTTGCTGGGGTTGCTAGGTAACAGGCTTGGCTTTGCGGAGCAATGTGTAATGTTTCATTTTGAAGGCTTTTGAAACTGATCAATGTTTTTTTTAAAACGCTTTGACTTTTTTAAAAGCAGTAAAGACCCAAATATTGCATAACTGGTATTTAGGTGTTTTTCTTTTCTCTATCCAAGGAGCACTAGAGACAGCGATGCAGATGATGATGACGACGACCGGAGAACGAATCGCGGTTGCGCCCTCCAGTACCAGCGGGCCGTGGTCAAAGTGCTAACCCAGTTCCACACCACTTCCACGGAGGGAACGGATCAAGTCATCACCATGCTGGGACCAGACTGGCAGGTGGACGTCACAGACCTCGTCCAGGACTCCCTGAAGGTGGTCGACCCAAAGATCGCGGAGTTGGTGGACAGGACGATTCTTGTGGGCCTGGAGCTGGGCTCCACTGTGCTGAAGGTGAACCAACTCATACAGTAGTGATGAATGCAGCTTTATTGTTAGCCAAAACCAATAAAACCTGCAGTATTTATAAAATATATTTCTTTACGGGCTCCTCTGCCTGCTCTAGTGCTATCTTTGAACAACCAATCAGAGCCAGAAGGCGGTTCTTAGTGGTGTCAGTCACCCTCTGTATGGCGCTGCTTATCTTCCCTTCTCTCTGCTATGCTATGCTGCAGCTAGCATAGCCTGTCATAAACTCTCATGCTAGTTAGCATAGCCACTTATGGGGACTAAGTTGTTTTGCTATAATAATATGTTGTTCCATGAGCAAGTACATGAGCAAGATTGACGGCGCTAAGACCATCCTCCTCGCTCTCATTAGTTGTTTATGGTCAGAAGTGGTGCATTTCTTCAGACTACAATAGTAGCTCAGGGAGGAAGTGTAGAATTAGATCTTTTTGTACAGATTATGTGACTGTCACTGTCAGCATGATGTCTCATCAGTCCAAAGAATATTTTTCCGACGGTGTTGGAGATTATCAAGATGTTTTTGGAAGACACGACCCAGGACTTTTTTACTCTTTTGTGAAAAGAGTGGTTCTGGCCTCAGAACCCTGACCTGGAAGCCATCTTTGTCCAGTCTCTTTATTAAACTATGACCTTAACCTAGGCAATTGAGGGTGGCTGAGGTTTAGATTTTCTTCTTCTGCAATCTTGTAGATGAGTCTTAATGTTATTTTGGAGTAATTTTGGTAGGCTGGCCTCGTTTGGGAATGTTCATTATTATTTCATGTTTTCTCCATTTGTGAATAATTGCTCTCTGTGGTTTGCTGGAATCCAAAAGCCTTAGAAATGGCTTTGTAGCCCCTTTTCAGACTAATAATTGTCAATTATTGGATGTTTATTGGGTTTTGAGGTGGTGTGTTGCTTTTGTTCTGAATGTCTTGGTGTTTTTTGGGGGTTTTATGTTTTTACCTGCTTCATGATTTGAGATATGTTTGATTTAAATTATTTCTTGGTTCTACAGGACTGGTAGTCATCAGGTCACAGTGTAGATACTAAAAGTGAACATGTGGCAGGTAAATTATGATTTAACATGGAGGATATCTATATTTTCACACCAAGCTAGTTTGGATCTTTTTCAACCTTAGCAAATTAAATCGTCATTTGAAAATTGCTTTTTTGCACTTACCAATGTTTGATTTTTATAATGTGTTTTTTTTAATAATCTGAAACATTTAACTAATCATCTTGAAGAGACGGAATGCTTTTGCACAGCACTGCAGGCTCTGGTAGCTTTGAGGGGAAACCTCACAGCATTTTTCTGCCTAGTGAAGATAAAGTCAAATTCATGCATACACCTTGATGTGATGCAGGGTAAAGGAAGTGGAAATCTTTAAATGCTTTTTAAGAAAGTCCCCAGAGGAAAGGGTTGCATTAGGTAGATGGAAAACAAAACACTTAAAGACTCTGTCCTCTAAGTCCTCCTTAATGACATAAGTGATATCACTTACTGCATCTCTGTCTTTGAACATGAATGAAAACTGGAGATCCTTTGACTATTCTAGTCTTACATAATTTAAATTTGATTATTATTAAAGGGGGAGTATTATGCAAAATTCACATTTTACATGTTTTTTTACTTCCTTTGGGTCTCTGCTGCTTCTAAAAAGAGCCCAAGCGCTTAAAGAAAAATGAGTTCATGTTTTTTGATGTCTGGAAAATAAGGCAGGGGTTTTGTTATTGACTTACCATCCAGAAACCACTTGCTGCACTTTTATTGGTTGTGTTGGAGGCTCCACGTTTGCTTTTCAAACATGTATGGTTATACAATTGTGCATCTGTTTGCAGCCATTTTCAACAACTTACTGGCATTTACAGTGGCAAGAACCCCTAAAATGGTAAATTCTGAAAGCAGTTCAAAATAGGCAGAGCTGACCAGACTAAAATCTCATTAACCAAGAATGATTTTGTACAAAAAAATCTATATATAATAAACATGTTTTGTGTAACCCATAGACCTATCCTAACCGGGGCTGGGGCTCCGCTTCATAATACAAATAGATTAGATGTGGAGAAAGAACAGAAAATTATGAAAATTTAATTTTTCTTCGTGATACTATTATAACTAGCTTTAGTTTCAACACCGATGTCACCAAATTAGTTGCTGAGATTAGGGAGGATGGCACAAGACAAGAAAACAAGCAATCAAACAACGGTTCTAAGGAAAGCAGAGAAAACAAAGATGAATACTATAATTACCTCCCAAAGTATGTGTTGCAACCATCCATCACAGCTTATCGCCTGTCTTCGGTAGCTGATGTAGTTTGTGTGCGAGACTCTCTCAATAATGAAGGATTATCACAAACATTTAAGGAGCTCTCGCTTTCTGCAGTTTGACTAAAATGTTGCTGTTTTTCAAAACAGCTCTCACTGCTTGCTAATGTTGTTCAGTTTGATCTATTGTTATGCCACTTTGTCCTAAAATATAAATAACTATACAGATTTTTCAATATTATGATGATAACCAGAACCACAAAATAAGATGGAATGTATTTTTGCTCTAACTAAGACCTTGACATTTTATACCTATTAGACTCCCTAGAACAGGTTAGGACGCTCTGCTGCTCCCCTGCATGTTAATGCTCCAGGTTCAGAGGTCCCTATAAAGGAAGCAGCAGAAGTTATTATGGCGAGGCTGTGATTTACAGGTGCTTCAGCGGTCATTTATGGGGACAGAGACAGGTAGCGGGTTGGTGAGAGTTTTGATCACCCTGAAAGATCACGGTTTTAGCCTGTCGGGGTGGAGAATTGTTGCCTGATGGATGCATTCCATCAAAGCAAAAGAGGGAGAAAAGATGTGCCACTAATCCATCACTTTAAATGAGCAATGGCTTGTTTATACTATGTTGAAGGGTATATAAATAATTATGCATCAATTGAACAGCTGACGGTAAAACCTGCCTTGCAGACTCAATTTTGACCCAATAAATCGTCCAAATAAGATGTCAAGGAATCATTGCCTGCTTCAAATATCTTTGAAGGATTTTCAGCTCACAAATGTTCTGCTGTTTTGTTTATCCAGTCAGGTTTCACTTAATTAGATATAATGAATGTTTCATTTTTTTGGTCTCATGATGCAAACTTTTAAAGATGTCTTACTGTCCGGATGTTCCCTCTCTCTGAGCACATTAACAAAGTGTTTTGGTTTATCAGAAACTAAACCAGGAAAGGTTTGTATTTAACTGTGAACATTAACACTAAAATTAGGCCTGACATAAATGTTGAGAATTTAAAATCTGCAGTATTTTCTGTAGAAAGTTACTCCAAATTATTATAGAAAACTTGCCTCTTGACATATTTATTTTCCATAGAGCATATGTAAAATATTTCAGAGAAAATTTGGCTTGGGAAGCTCAAATACCAGACGCAATGCTGCTTGACACACTTTTGGCAAACATTTGGAAAGCAGTCAATCCAGAAGTGCCATTTATTTTCCTTTCTACTGATTGGCTGAACTCCTAAGAGTGGAGATATGGAAAATTGTAGTTATTAGCTTTTGTGGCAGTGCTAAGACATCATATGGGGGTTTAAGCTGTTAAAATTATAAGCACTAGCGTTCTGAAGTATTAGTGGATGTTAGCTACTTGTAGACAACTGGTTCGCTGCGGCTCCACTGTTTACACAGCCAATTAAATCTGAACTGATGAGGTGAAGCTCAGGCTAAGATAAAGATTAAAAGTTGTATGATCATAAAGTTCTGCCTAAATGAGAGGGGGAAAAAACTGATGATTATGAAATAATCTTGGACTTTTGCATTTATATTATAATTTAATAAGTCAGCCTGATAATATTAGCAACAAAGTTACCATGGATCTCAGATTGTGATAAATACTAATAATTGCATGATGCAGAGTGCAAGTAAAACCTGATGACACTGCATTACTGTTTTTGGTCAACAGGAGGCAAATATGAGTGCATATGTTTATTACTAAAATAAAAGTAAAAATACTTTTATGCTTAGTTTTATGTAAATAAGCATAAAGTAATATTAATTTAATCAATAAATTAACTAACTTTTTTAATTTATTGATTAAATAAATTAAGTTTACTTAATTCTGCAATAAACTTTGTATGCAACATACATTTTTCACTGTCAATAACCAGATGTTTGTCTCCCAATCTGAAAGAAGTTCCTGCAAACATTTAACATCTTTTAAGGGGCAAGAATAACACAGCAAGTAAAACTGTGTCTGTGATGTCACAGTTGAATGTCTTTCCACATTAGTTCAGACATAAGTCAGAGTTCCCAGCAGGACGATAATCCATTAGAGCTAACTAAAACGATCAGAGGCCACTCACACAAAATTAAGAAAACAGCTGCTCTAAACTTCACCTTTCAGTCCTGCTTCTTATTTCCCGACTGGCAGGCTACGGAAAGATGTCTTGCAACTTAAATACATTTGAAAGTGTATTTTATAAAAGATTTACATATATGTGGACTGTAAAGCTTTATTTCTCTAATCAAAAGTGAAAAAAATCTAATGAATAGTCTAGTATTCATTTGAGGATCAAACATGGGTCCTGAGCTGCATGAGAAGTTTTGATATGAAGTTTAAATCTTTGTGAAGCATGTCAGACATCTACATATAGAAAATCAATTCATTTCAAATAGCAAATCAGATGAAGAAAAAGTGTCAGAATCTTTGGATCAGTTCACACATATGAACAAAGTTTAAATAAAGACGGATTGTTTGGTGAACCTGGTGGGAGATGGAGACTTAATCTGCAGCATTAAGGATCTGAAGGAGAACTAAGAGGCCAGATTTGAACAGAATTCACTGCCTCAAATCAGAGATTATTCCTTAATATCTGCAAACATATCTCATCCACAGACAGACAGCCAGACAGAAATAAACTCAGTCTCATCTGCACGATTTATTCAGCTTTTGATGTGCAATGTTTAAAGTTTGTGCTTCAGAGTTTTGTTTAAGCTGTCCTACAAACGTTTCTCAAAGCATTTTATGCTGAAACAATGTGATGGCGCTCTGTCAGCAGCAATAGGAAGAAGCAAAGTCGTGAAATATTTAAGTTTTATTATTTGCCTCTCATACAACTGCAGCTAGAATATATATGTGAGCATCTTCCTAAGTGATTGTAAACATGCTAATTCTTACTTGCCGCCTGTTCTCCTTCGTCTTCCTCTGACTATAAACTTTGACATGTTCGATAAATTTGACAGAGTCCCAAGGAGACCGTTGTATCTTGAAGACTCTGCTGCAAAGCTCTGCAGCTATCTGGGGAACTGCCTTACCATGCCGGTGGTCTGCATGGTCCAACTGCAGTGGCTTATTTTGCAGTTGGACCATTTGCACTTGCTTACTTTGCATTTGTGAGAAGCAGCACAACAGCAGAGAAGTTAAAACGTGGTAAAAGTTTGTCGTTTTTTTCTTGCATTTTAAGTAGGTACATTTGTATTTCGTCGGTGCATCCTCTGAAAGTGCAGCACTTTGTTTTGTGAGACGTACATTAAGAGGCACGACGCATCTTTGCGCTCGTCATTGTTAATTACCTTGATGGAAAGCATAATAAAATGCCCGTCATTTCTTCAGGACGAAGGCCGGAGCTTCCAGCAGGCATGCAATCCTCAGGTAACATTGAGCTGCCATTTAAGTCCACATTACAAAACAGGACAAGTTTCACATTAACAGGCCTGTTGTGTCTTAAACTGCATGGCCTTTTGGGACTTTATGTAAATCCAGCATTTTGATGATCTCACAACAGGACCTGTTGTTTCATAATACTTCTCTAGTATTATGAATTCTGCCTGAATCTCTAGACATTATAGATTTATACAGATAAAAATGAAAATTATGATTTCTTGTCTCATTTTACTTGAAGCATTTTGTGTTTTGATGCACATCCAAATATGTTGATATATATTTTGTAATGTCGAGGACAAAAGTTCAGTAGGTTAAGAATCTGTGTTAAAAAGTTAATACAAGGCCACAAAACTATCAAAGTATCGTCAGAAATATTGTCTTCAAAATCTGCTTGCTGGGGAAAAAGTCCAAGCCTCATTCCCAAGTTCCATAAGTAAGCTGTTCCATTTGTAACGTTACACAGTCAAAAATTAACAGCAATAATAAAATCATTTAGCCTTTCATGGGAGAAAAACAGGGGTTCATTTTTCAAAGTCATATTTTCATTGTTATTTGTGCATTTATAAATATTTAATTCCAAGCTAAATTTTTAGTTGGCTAATTAAATGATTAGCTGAGTGAGAAATATTTAGCTTACGAATTAAACATTGAGGCAGGTCTCTGCTCAGCCTTCCTCTGTTGGAAGACTAACGTTTTGGTCTGCTGCTGCGAAAAATCTTGGAAATGTAGAGATTTAGGAAAGTTAGCAGAAGCTGAAGGAGTCTGTGATGGAGAATTTTTTTTTCTCACGAGGAATAAATGTCTTATTTACATCAAAGCCTTTCTTTTTAAATTCATCTTATTAATTTGGGCTCTGAAGATTTAATTTAACCTAATAAAATCAATTTTATCAAGCTATAATTTGTTTTCAGACACCAGTGAGGTTTAAAAACCATGGTGGCAAATTCATAATTTTGCAAAGGCACAAAAATTTCAGTTTTTGTCTTTTATTTGCATTTCACAAACAGAACATAGTACATTCCTCTTGAAACAAATTTTTCTTCCAAAATAAGCGAGAATAGATGTTTGACTTAAGAGTCATGGAAAATATTGTTTTTGTTTATTTTTATTCAGAGTACAATCCCATCTCCAGCAGGCGGAAGCTGCCTGGATGCTCTTTATAAACTGAGATAAAACCACACCTTCATCCTGGTCGTCCCAGGAGTAAACAGGGTGGGGAAAAAATACTTTGACTCTCAGAAAATATAAAATACTTTCAGGGTGGTAACATATGTCAAATTCTGTTTGATAAGATTTCCCACCAGTTTCCCAATCAGGCATTAGACCTTGTTTTGCAACATACAGGGCAAATCCGGTCTCTCAATTAGTCTGAATGGCATTACTGCAGCTCGACTCTAACAGAAACTTTTGTACCAAGTCTCACGCAGCACAACTCCGACGTTAAAGCTGCAAGATTTACATCGGTCTAATTAACTTTCCTGAAACTCACAAGTTTGAATTTCCTTAAGAGCCAAAAGGCTGCAGCAGAATAATGATCCCTTCTGGTGGTCTGCTTACAGTTTTACTCTGAGCTGATGCGTTACTGGTTAAAGGTGCAGTCTGTAACGTTTATGAAAAATATTTTTTTACATATTTATTAAAAACTGTCACCATTTTGTGACGGTATGTTATGAGACAGATGATATGTGAAAAGACCGATGTCCTTCACCTGCTTCCTGAGCAGCTATGGCTCCCTGAGGGTAAAAGCAGCCAATCATAGCCAGGAGGAGGGTCTTAGTGCTGTCAATCAACATTATGTACTCGCTGCTAAATGTGCTCATGGCAGAGAAACAACTTTCTGTTACAGGACTGCAGCCATCAGTGGCTATGCTAACTAGCTTAAGCAATCATGACAGGCTGTGCTAGCTGTGATTAGCAACCCTAAGACCCGCCTCTTGGCTCTGATTGGTTGGTTCTATATAGAACCGGGAGAAGCCAGAGGAGTTAGATTTTATTTTTTATTTTTTAGATTATTAAACTGTCACAACACTGTTTTTCTAAAAGATACACACGGCAGCTGTAAAAGGTGACCCGTCTCCACAATTAGCAGCAGGAACATGTTAACTCACCGGGCATGAATGAACTTTCAGCTGATATTCTGTAGCAACTTGAAGGATGACTTCCTGGGAGCATTGATGGAGGAGAGAAACGCAGAGGTGCATGAGAACAAGGTGACATAGTTTGACGCTGTAGTGAGTGAGCGCTCAACCAGCAAAGAGTCTCAGCTGGTCGGCGTCGATCTGCTGTGTGGGCTCATCCATCTTCAGTTTCACTTCAGCATCAGTGAAATTTTGCATGAATTCAGATTTGCAAAGTGACAGATGAGCTTTTTGTTTCTGGAGCTTCTTGTTATTCTGCAGCCTTAAATCAAGATGTTTCATGTTGTGGATCTTCAGCTGTTTGTTTTCAGGGAAATTTTCAAATGGTGCTTATGAAAACTTTATCACCCACATTTGTATCAAACGTTTCTAAGTGAATCCATTATTTACACTAGTGGTGCCCAAAGCTGGCAAATTAAAATTTTTGTGGCTCACAAATTTAACTAAGAATATAAATATGAATTTATGTTGATATCTCAGATAAGCAGAAAATGAATGGATGGATGAATACATCAGTCCTAATACTCCTTTGTTCTCTCAGCTGTTTCTTTTTAGCTAGTGGTTCCCAAAGTTGGCCCTCGAGGACCAGCATCCTGCAGGTTTTAGTTCTCTCTATGGTTTAACGTACCTGGATCAAATGAAAGCTTGTTAGAAGGTCTAAGAAGAACATTGAAAAAATGCTGAAAAGGTTGTTACCTCCACCAGAGAGAGAGAAAGTGCAGGATGCCGGCCCAGGATGAGGACTGACTTTGGGAACCACTGTTTTAAGGAATCAACAGACGTCTTTACACCAACTCAGCTGTAACAATAAGCACGACCATTGAGCAAGGAGTCGACTTTTAGCCAACTTTATTCAAGATCTTTTTAGAATTGTGAATGTGTAAAAGCGAACTCTAATGTGGACAAAAAAGCAAACTGATTCGTTTGAGACAGTGCAAGTGTGAAAGTGAACCACACCAGCTGAAAATACGACAAAAGTTGCAATTTTGGTTGCTAATTGAACCAAGTCCACCAGAACCTCAGGTGTGAAAACATCTTGAGATTTCATTGATTTTAACCACAATAGGAGTAGATTTCTATGCACCAATCCTGAATTGTCTCCCTTGTGTCTTGTACAAAGCCAAACACATTGATACAATTCTTCTAAATAAGAATATAATATGACCACATCATTTTACATGTGTTCAATTTGGAGTCATGATTGAGCTTTTTATCTTATTTATGCCGATGTCGTTCCAATCAGCAGCGCTTCCTCCTCAGAAGCTCCCCATCCCAAAACAATCTGGTCTTTTTTTGTTTTTTTCTCGTGCAGACGCTGTGGGAAACATGGGAAATCAGTAACTGTGGTAAAAGAAAATGAGGCAATCTGAAAGAAAATGAAGACCAAATTGCTTGCACTTCATCGGCACGCGCTCCTTGGAATACATCACAAACAAATTGTTAACAGTCAGGGAGAGAGTCTCTCTCCTGGGTTTTCATTTTTAATGTTTCAAATGCTCGTTTTAAGCCTAATTTCCGACTGAAAGGAGCAGCTTTCACTGCGGCGTAATATTTTAAAATCAGAAAACTGCATCAGTGCCAGGAGAGTAAATAATAAACTTCACCAAGCTGTTGTGTTTTTGTTTCGATTTTTTGTTTTTTTTTCTTATGTGCTTGTCTGAATGATTAGCTTGAAACTTTGAACATTAGCTGTTAGTAAACCTTTTCTACATTCACTCTGGGGTGATTCACTGAACTCCAGCATCTCAGCCTCATTTTTATACCAATTATTAATAGATTTAAAGCTGACAGCCTGAATTTATTTGAATACTAAAGCTGTCCCAAATTTTCTCCAGCTTCAAACAATTAAAGTCCTATTTTAGACTCAAACTCTTAGATCATGTTGACTAAACTGTTTATATAAAAACATTTTAAAGGACAAGATGTGCAAATGAGCTCATTTCCTGTGGGTGGGGATAAAACGTCATAGTTTTAACAAGACAAATATATTTCTTTAGTGTTGTATGTTGTAAAAGCCAAGAAGGTGTGGAGGTGTGATAATTAAGTGATCAAAGGCATCGCTGTGAAAAGTTGAACTTAAGGTGACGTTTTAAAATGGCGAAGCTGAAGCTTTAGATTTAACACCAAACAGGATCTTAACTTATATTGTTACACAAGTGGATTCCAATTTGCCATTTAATAATTAAACAAACGGTGGTTAATAGTTTTATTTAAGAGAATTTAAAGCATATTGATATTGAACAGTAGACATAAAAAAAAAAGAACTCAGAATGAACGAGAGAAAACTGCGTAACAGAAATCACTTCTGAATGTAGGTGAGCTTTCACAAGAAAACACGTCTGAGAGCTAACAAGCAACTTCCAGCTGGTCAGGAAATAGGTCCTGATGCTCACAGGGTGTTACAGCATAATGTCAAAAGCTAACCAGGACAGCCCCCTCCGCTCCTTTTTGCATTTGGGAGAAACTTCTGACAGAAATCCAGGGTCAACAATCAAAAACAACTGGTAAAGTCAATACGAACAACATAAAGAGCTAATAAAAGAGGTAGGAATTTGATGTTGAGTGATGAAGACTTTAATGGCTAATAAATCATCTTCCTGGACATGTTTCCTTGCAAAATGTCTGAGAGAAAAGCAACTAGAAAAGATGGTCTAGATCACAGTGGTTCTCAAATAGTGGGTGCGATACCTGGGGGGGCGCGTGTGACCCTGGGGAACAGGCTGCTTTTTTTTTTTTGTTATTATAATTATTAAATATTATTTATTGATTTGATTTAATTTTGCAATGGTGCAATTAGTTGGTCAAACATGTTTACAGTTTAAACATGTTTAAAACACGTCTTAAAACAGACGTAAAACACAATTTAATAAAGTTATTCTTTGTAGGTTTGACCATATGTCTTTCTTTTATTCTTTTCTTTAATGTTAATAAGGATAAAATGTTATGCAGAGATGGATGGTCATGGTGGGGAGTGGGGGGCGCGAATACTTTTCTTCTTGCTAGGGGGGGCGTAACAGAAAATAATTGAGAAGCACTGGTCTAGATAAAGCTTACAATGTTGAACCATGAAACAATTCTAATTAAAAACAATGATTGAGTCTTTTTGGGCCGAATTGTGTTAGAGACGATCTCAGAGTGAAGTTTAAGGTGTAAATTTGCTCTGCAAAATGCAGCTGGTTTTGTTTGAATACTGTAAAAACATTAAATCTTACCAAGTGTTTTTGTTTAGTTTCTAGTGCAAATATTTTAATGCACCTGAAATAAAGCAAAACTAATTTACAAATAATTTTTCACCAAGATACGGGAGCTTGTTTCAGGTCAATAATCGCTGCATAGTAATGAAGAAAGTTCTAGTTCTAAGTGAAATCATCTCCCACTGCAACAGGATATTTTTTCCATATTATGATTTAAAATGTGGGTTTCACTTATGGCAGACTGACTGGTACTGTTTTTGTCAATATTAAGGGAAAATGTACTAAAAACCTGCTCTTGTCTCTTGGTGAAAAGTTACTTGTAAGCTGTATGTGTCTTATTTTATGTGGATTGAGATATTTGCAGTGGAAACTAATTTAAAAAATACTAATACAATGAATAAAGACTGAGAAATAAATATCTAAACAATATGCTTCAGATTGAATCATTATCCGGCAGAAGATCAGTTTCTGTGATTAAATTTCTCTGTTATATAATCGATGCGCAATGTGGCGTCTCTTTTCAATTTGTTTTGACATTTGGACATAGTTCCCAGTATGGATTTTTATCATTTTTTTTACAGTGTTAGATTTTCTTTTTAGTCGCTTTAATTGGCCCTTGAAAGCTTCGGCTGCGGCTGAACAGAATGCGAAGCAGCAGAAAATCAATTGCAGGCAAATATTTCTTTATTTTGCAGTCATGCTCCATCTGACCTCGCTTGGATCACATGTTTTCACACACAAACTGACAGTCTGTTTGCTCCCTCGTGTATCTGTCCTTATTTGCAAATAGACTTTGGAGCTTCACTTAATTTTACTGTTGGGCGAAACCAAAATCATCCCCAGAAACAGAAATGGAAAGTTTTCAAATCAGGAGTTATGAAACAAACTCCCTGCAGAGCGTGATCCATCATCCAGCTGAGTTTTCCTCCAGATAGACTTTCAGAGTTTATTTTATTCATCCATTTACCATCATGCCTTGGGGTTTTGTGGTCTCACAGGCTCGTGCATGTATGGGTTTGTGTACGAGACCATGTCTGTAACTCTCTGTTTCTGGCACATTAATCCATCACAACGATACGCCGATGGAGGTGGACCGAGGCGGGAGAATTTCATAGCCTCTAGGAATGTCTAAGTATATAAATTTCCACTCATACATTAATATCTTCATGTGTCCTGTGGTATTATTGATGCAGATAGTAAATGCGGTAGATACAACATCATATTTAGATGGTTTCCGAATATAGAAGAGTAGAAGACATGAAAAAAACAAATGTTTATGCATGAAAGGAAGATGGGCGAAGCAAGAGGACTAAAGGTCATGGAGATTAATTACCTGGGGTCAACCATCCGAAACCACTAAAGAGTGGAGGCAGGAGGCGAACTGTACACTGAAAAACGTCAGACTCTTACCAAGTTTTTTTGTCCAGCTTAGTACAATGTAATAAAACACAACTAACTACAAGTAGCTTTTTAGCAAATTACAGTTGCTTGTTCCACTGGCAGATTATTTCACCTAAAGCAAGATGTTATCAGTGTAATAATCTGCCAGTGGAAATATGACTTTTCATCAACATTAATGAAATATTTACTTAAAAACAAGCTTCTATACCTTGCTGAAAGGTTACTTGTGAGTTAGTTTAGTCTTATTAAGGTGTACTAAAATATTTGCAGTTAGAAATACGAAAATATTTGGTAAGATTTTGTCTTGTTTCCAGTGTCACTGAAAACTAGCTGCAAGAGTAAAAGGGACAGTTACAGTTCGACCTGCTGTGATGTACGATTTGGAGGCGATGGTGCTACTGAAAAATACAGGTGAGGCTGAGAATGTCCAGATTTCCATTAGGAGCAACCAGAAGGAAGAGGAAGAGAAATGAGATCAGATTGAACGTTTGGAGACTAATTGAAAGGAGCAATGCTGAGGTGTTTTTAGTATGCTGCAAAAGCACAAAATCTTACAAAATGTTATAGTTTCTAGTGCAAATATCTGAGTACAGAAGTTACCAAATGTTCCCCAAACAGCACTGGCTTGTGGCTGGGGACCCCCTTTATGATCCCACAGACAATGCAATACAACACAAAGAAACACTGACTTATAGAAGGTTTCTCACCTTTAGTCACTATTCAACAATTATTACGTCTGTTTGGCATAAATGCTGCCTCATAAACTGTAAAAAAGTATTTTTGTCTAGTTTCTAATGGGAACATTTCAGTAAACCTAAAATAAGACTAAACTAACTTACAGGTAACTTTTCAGCAAGATGTAGGAGTTTGTTTTAAGTCAATAATTCCTGAATATTAATGTAAAAGTGCTACTTGCACCAGCAGGTTAATCTGCCAGTGCAAATATCACTTTTACATCAATATGAAGGAATTATTGACCTAAAACAAACTCCTATATCTTGATGAAGAGTTAATTATGAGCTAGTTTCTTATTTTAGATATACTAATGACATAGTTTTAGTTTTTTTAATGTGAAATCAACAGCAGCAGTAAAACTTGCCTCAGAAAATGTTGCAAAAAGAACAATCTGGGAAAGACATCAATTTAAATGGATGAGCTCAGTTTTGAATCTGACTGCTTTCGTCTGAAATGCAGGGTTTAGGTCAGCTTTGCTTCTCAAATGCCAAGGTTAAGAGCCATTTAATTCATGAAAGCAAAAAGCTGAGGTAATGGTGGCTGAAGGCAGAAGGTGATGGCGAGCCGGCAAGGGCCTGCTGCAGAAGCAGGGAGGCCGGGGAGCGGACCCGGCGGAGGTCAGGAGGTGACAAGCTTGAAAACCATAACATTAGCACCAGACATGACTGAGCAGAGTGGAAGGAAAGCTCTGTTTCATGCAGGTAGAGGCAGAGAGGGGGAGTTGAGGAAAAACAGAGCTGCGTTCAGAAAATGCACAAATAGAACATGGCGCTCTGTGTTCCGCCTCTCCAGACGTCGAACAGATGCTTCAGAGCTGTCAGATAAATAAGATGTGGTTCCGAGCTGGAACATCTGTCCATTGTTTCCTGAGTTATTTTAGCATTGCTGTTAGATGTGCACAAACTCAAATCCAGCTCATACAGCCACTTCTGCAGCTTTTATACATTTAATAAGTTAGAATAATAGTCTTGCTGAGGTTCTTCTGTCACATTAACGTTTGTTTAAGCAGGAATTAAACTTACTCTTCATTAAAGCTCACCATGTTGACAAATAATCTGTGAAGAGATCAAACTCCTGAGCTGCTGTTGCTGTCTGAAGAAATGCATCGCCCCTGACCAAAAACAGCCAATCAGACAGGTGGAGGGTCTTAGTGCTGTCACTCATCCTCATGTACTCACTGCTAAATGAGCTGATGACAGAAAGACAAGTTACTGTTACTGGAAAACTGCTTATCTGCATTCATCTGTGACTATGCTAACTAGCCTTAGCATTCATGACAGGGAGAAGCAATAGCATTGCAGAGAGCAATGGGGAAGATGTGAGCAGCACTGCATGGGGGTGATTGACAGAGATAAGACTCTCCTCCTGGCTCTGATTGGTTGTTTCTGACAGATCTGAGCATTTCTGCAGATGACAACATAGGAAGGAGGCAGATTGTAGGAGACTCATCTTTTCACAGATTATCTGCCTCATAACAAACTTTAATGGCAAAAAAAGCATTTTTCTAAAAGTTCCATACTGCAGCTTTAAAGCTATGTTTTTGTATTCAAAATGTTTTTAAATGGCCTGTTTAAAATTTTAATTCAAGTAAAAAAAAAAACAGGCAGGTTTAGTTTTACTTCACAAAAATTTACGTTCATTGTCTGAAAGTGGCCTTCTCTCCTAGATCCCAATGGTGGAGAGGAAGACGGGCCCCAAATCATGTCCTGCTTAAGGCCCCATACAATCTTGGGCCAGCCCTGCCCGACCCTGAAGCTGGGGAAGAATGAAAACATTGGCCCTGTGATGGGCTCTCTCAGGTGCCCCATCTCTACCACTTTGCTTCCATCAGATGGAATATTTGCTCGTCATATTGGCTGTAAATCATTCGAGGTTCGGGGCTGTTTTGAACGAGCGCCGGTTGCTTCAAGGCTTCGGCCGGTGATTTTGGAGGCTTGTCAGACACCAAACGCTCAGCTGCCGCCACGGCTGCAGCTTTCACACGCTTTCCGACTCTGAGTTATAAAACGCTCCAGATGAAGCTGGAATTGATTTCCCCATATGACTTTAAGAGCGAGGCCGCTGCTTGGCTGAATGGCTCTTCTCTGCGATAGCTGTCCCTCGTGACCTCGGCCTGCAACGGCGAAGTGAAATGGTGATATTTTATAAGTGGCCAAAGGGGCTTTGTGCAGACGCCTATCAAAGGGCTGGGATTATCCATGACACTCAGATGGGTGTGTGTCTGTGTTTTTTTATCTTCCAGTCGTCACTGTGAGACATGCGTTTACAGCTTCACGTTGTTATTTGCTGTCTGGTAGCAGCTGATGGTGATGGACTCCGTCTCAAGTGGGTTTTTTTGTCGTTTGGTTGGGTTTTTTTTATTCTGCCACTTTGATAGACTGAGAGGCATTGACACATGGATTCAAGACGCAGTGCAACAAACAGAAGCAAACAGCACTTTAATCTAAAATGGGCTTGTCATGGGCTTTATGAGTTTCACAAAGACAATAAAGCTGTTGTCTATTCTGGACTAAAGCGACGTCGTCCCCCCCTCCTGTCATGTGGAGACGCAATAAATAAAAGCACTTCATCTTTTCTTCTCCGCAGGTGGAGTCTCCGCTGGCAGTGGACGCGGTGCTGGGCGAGGCGTCGTTCTCCGTCACAGATGACAAGGTTTCCATCTCGGAGCTGCGGGTTCACACCGTGTCAGGCCTGACCCTGTCCCTGCAGCCCAGCCCCGGTAACAGCCACACCATGGTGGCCAAGGCGTCCGGTGTCCAGACACTCACTGCCCTCAAACAGGTAACAGCAGCAATGATTGACCTGAGAGGAACAGGCAACAGCTGTTTGGATGAGGGAAATAAAAGAAAACTACCTGAATGAATCTGACCCAGTAGCGTAAACAGCAGGGATTGTGTGTGTGTGTGTGTGTGTGTGTGTGCGCGCGCTTGTTTATCTTACCTATTAAGGACCCTATTTGATATATTCACTCACTTTCTAAGGAGATAAAAGTTAATAAATTCTGCTTTGGCAAAAATGTTCTTTTCACCATAACATTTTTTAATCTGTTTTTTAGAATAAAGTTATTTTTAGCATACTTTTATTTTTGCCATAACTTTCGTTTTAGCATAAACTTCCATATTTATATAGGTTTCATTGTAGCTTCTGTATTTTGTTGACCTTCTTGGGCCACTATAACAAAATGAAGCAAAAGCGAAAGACTAGCCAACATTAAGGTGGATCTTTTGAACCATGTCAGACTGTGCTCTGTCCCTGCTGGTGTTTCCACACAGAAAGGACAGCAGTATGCTCTAAGTCCTGTGGACAATACAGACTGAGGGGCAGCCCTGACCATTGCTAGTAACACCTAATGGAATTGGGATTGACATAGAAAACAACAAAATTCAGATTCAAACATTCAAAATTTGCTGCAGTGAAATGCTATTAGCTTACTATTAAAAAGAAACCCAGTTACTTTTTATCCATGAACAAAGTTAGCCTTTTCTCTAACTGGTTCTGGTCACACTCCGTCTATCTGGAGTTCTTTGGCTACAGAGGGAATGTCTTGGTGAAAATAACACTGGGACTGCTGCATTGCTGCAGGCAGACGTTGGTCAGTGAGAGGTTTTTGGAGAGTTGAATGCATGTTTTCTCCCTGGACATCTGAAGTTGGTCCTTTTCCCAGTGACAGAGATGCTGCAGGGGTTGTTCATCTGGACACTGCACAAACACCAAATCTTACTAAGTTTTTTTTGTCTAGTTTCAAGTGCAAACATCTTAGTACACTTAAAATAACACAACAAGCCTCTGATGGATCCTCCACCTTGAGGTTCCAGAGGCACCAGCAGCTTCAAATAACTGTTTTCTGCTTTGTAAGGGTATTTTAGCAGCTGCTTTCTTAATCTGATTAATTTGTCTAACAGAAATCTTCCTCATTTTGCCTTTATCTGCACAAACCCATCTTTGTTATGAATCAGCCACAAATCTCTTCTCAGTACGATAATAACGTTTCAGTTTTGGTTAAATATCTAATGTTATCATATCTTGTCCACTGCACTACACTATCTGATGATTTTCAGCAGCAGAGATCTTTTCTCTTTCCCATATTGTTTGAAACCTGTGGCCTGTTTAACAATGTGGAACATCCTTCTTAAGTAGATTTCCTTTAATTGAGCTCACCTGACAAACTAATCAACCCAGATCTCTGAAATTAATTATAGTGATTCAAAGAGCCCTGAGACACTAAAACATCTATGAATTTAATAGCACAACTAAAAATTAAATCTTTATGACACTTAAATCCAATTTGCATAATCATTTGGAACATGGTGTATTTAACAATTCAAGTCTGATTCATGTATTTACTGTCCACAAACTCCAATAAAATTACATTTAAAAAAATGCAAATAAACTAACTGGTCACTAATAAAATGCAGAACCCTTCAGGATCTAAACCTGAAATGTTTTTATAATAATTCCTTATTTATTGCAACTGTGTGGTGAAATAAATTTGCTCCAAAGGTTGTCAACAAGCACGCAGCAGCTTCTCTTTTAAGCAGTGGAGTGCTTAACGTGCTGTCAGTGTTCGGCAGCAGTCAGGGAGGATGCCAGATAAAAGCTGAACTAATAAGTTTCCACTCTGCTCCTTTATAGCAAACTCAATACTAACTGAGCCTGGAGCAAAAACACTCCTAAAATATGTCCAAATGTATTCCACAAGATAGATTTTGCTCTTCAAATTAACAGCAACAATATGTAGATTTAGTTTTATTTGTTTGTGCAAAGCAAAAGGCACAGAGAGGTGGATCTGTGGGAAGGATTAATTGGGATCCTTGCTTCACCCAGAATAGAACGTGAACATGTGTTTGCCCTCCTCCAACGTTGCTAAAAATGCAGCAACATCCACACACGAGCATGAGTGGAGGAGAAGCAGGCATTAAATCCCAATTTTTCCTGCTTTCCGCTTCTTGGCCACCTTGAAATTTAATTATTGTAATGTATTGTCCTAAGTGCTCTCCAAGGCCAGGCCGTAAAAGGCAGCCAATTCCTCCGGCGGCACATCTCTCGCCAGGCTGCTGGCTGAAGCTATTTCAAGCCATTTGACTTCGTTTCACTGGAAAACTTTCTAAATGTCCACTATTACTGTAGAAATGAATGAAACACATAAATCCTGAGAGAGAGACGTTTACAAAAAGAGCCGCCTTTGCATTTTTCTCCATCGTAAACCAAATGCAAGTTCCCCTCAAATCAACTGCTTTCTGCTGATAAACTGTCTAAATAGGCTATCTAGGATTCTGTGGAAATTATGACATTTTTGTTTAAATTTGTTTAGTTCTGCATTATATTGCCTGAAATGATCTCAGTGCTCCCTTCCTTTGGTTGAATGGTGGTTACTGCAGGTGAATTATCCTGTTTGTGCTTGGCTGCTGTTTTATCTGAGTGAAATATAAAACTCGATCTTTCACTCATTCATACCACAAGTGACAAGTCAGGAGTTGGAGTAGCAAGCATCACCATGGTGATAGTCGCTAGACTAATCCCCTCTGCTCATCCCCATACTTGACCCCCCTCCCCGTTTGTCTTGACTCCATCCACTTTGAAGTTTTCCTAAATTTGTCAGGGGTTATGCTTCCACAGGTGGATAAATTACACTTGAAATAACAGAATCCAAGCCACAATCTAACATGGTGCAAATATTTGCTCAACTCATGCATATTTTATAATGCAAGCTGTTCCGTTTAGCATGTAATAAGAGTCAAACTTAATCAAATGAGCTCATGGAAATTATGACATTAGATGGATTTATAGAAGCAAATGGTTCAGATTTGGTGCATTATTTATAACCAGAGCCATATTATTGTTTTTTTTACTGAGATGAGAGGTTTGCCTTTTAGAATCGTGTCGCCGAACTTGAACCAAAGTGGGTATACATCTGTTAGACACCTTCTGAAATCTGTCGAAACAAAATCCTGCCTCTCTTGTCACTCTTGTCATCTGTCCTACTGGATGTTAGCTGACGTTTAAGCAAGCTGCTAACAGAGGACACCATCAAACGCTGCCTGCTTTCAGGCAGCGTCAAACACAAAGAGACAGATTCATCATTTGATGCACGTACTGATAGTGCATCTTGTTGGTACCTCTTCGTTTACCAGCACAACCAAAGTCAACCTTGAAGATGGTTTTGTTCTTGTGCTCATCAGAGACAAAAAGTTCCTTTGCACGTTAAGACTTTAATTTGGGGAGGGCTGTCCGGTTGTTTCAAAAAATCTCCTGAAGTTTAAGGTAATGGACTGTCAAAGATGCTCAGAATAGGGAATTAGAAAGTTCCTCTGAATGATATAAATAAAAGAAGAGTTCACAGCTTGTCATCAGAATAGCTCTCCTCATTAAGCCTTTAATAACATCTCAAGCTCAACTAATGTGCAGATCCACTGGGTGTTTGCTAATTGCTACTGGCTAGTCTGAAAGAGCTGAATCAGGAAGTGCTGCTCTGTGAGGTAGAAGCTTGGAATCTGCCTCAAAGCTGGGATTAGGTCCACCCAGCCAGGCATTTTGCTTAAATTAATCGTTGCCTTGGCGATTAAAGGATTTCTCAAACATGCATAACCGAATAAACGCAACACTTCAGGTATGTTTTTTGTTTGAAAATAAGTTGATCTTACATGATACTTCCCCTTTAACAAAACATTTGAGTTAGCTGCGATTCACGCTGAAGATCTGGGTTTTCCTGGTAATCGATGGTCTGTTGTGAACTGATTTAAAGAAAAAATACTATTTAATGAAGACATATCTTAAACCAAGTATCCTGTATGAGTTGAATATTTGGTGCAGTAAATGATGTTGCTGCTCTGTCTCAGCTACAAGTTAATGACGCAAACAAGATCCAGTCTGGTTAAAACTGTGTTCTTTTTAATTCCCCTTGCCGCAGAACTCAACAGCCATGACATGTTTGTTTGACAGTAATCTTTGCAAACGTGCTGCTGTGGCTCTGTTTCCTACCTAAAAATAAAAGAAACCATAAAGAGAATGTCTGAATATAATTTAGTGCTCGTTCACCCTTCAGAGGATCGCACAGGCAAAATCTAACTGAGTTTATTCAGAGATCTCAAACAGAAACATTCAAAGAACCGCTACTAGCTAATTTAGCAGTTACTAATGAGCTAAAGGCTCGTTAAATGTTGTCACATTTACAATGTGGGTTGGGCCATCTCATGCTCATCTGTATATTACCCTCTAATGTTATGGCCAAATTTAAATGACAGCTTCTCTAAATCGAAAACATTTTAGTTATTGTTGACCTTGACATGATGCTGCTCTGTTGCATCTTGATGTGTTCTGGTATGGCATCAGATCACATCAACACATTCACTGTAAATTTGATTATTTATGGAGGGCTGATCCTGCCAAAATTGGCAATAAATGTAGAAATTGTTAAATAGCCCGATAAAGTAATTAATGTAAAGAGCTTTTACGAATTATGAATTATAACTCTTTAACAAAAAATCACTCAAATTTCTCAAAAATCACTCAAATTTCTCAAAAAGGACTCCTAGCTCAGCAAAAGGTTGTGGACCCCAAATGCAACCTTTTCATATTGCTACAATAAGATGAGCTCAGTTCATTTACCTTGCTAATTTCAAAGTCCACAAAATAATCCAATTTATTTGAACTTGTCCATGCACAACTCTAGCAGATGGATCATAAAATTTGAAAAGCCCTTTTATCTAGATCTGGCATAAGTTCTTCTAAACTTCTAAAATGTTGAGAGCAATGTTTTTCTTTATTTATAGAAAAAGAAAGTTTTCTTTCTGACATTGTTTTTTAGATAACTTAACATTTTGTGTTTCACTTGATCCCTTTAATGTCTCCCATTTTTATGTTATATGATCAGCTTTTAAAACACCTTCCGACATCTTAAGTAGACAACCATTGACATGATTTTGGGTGTTTATTAACTTGTTAACAATCTACACATTATGTACTTTTTTATACTTATATTTGGGTCTCTACTGCTTCTGAAACAGTTGAAGAACTTAAAAAAAACACCTAGTTGTTGTTTTGGAAATATTTTTATTTTATTTTACCTTTATTTGTCCACGTTGTCGCATTGAGATCTGTTTATTTTTAATAAAATAAACAGTATTACAAACACAGCAACAAAAAAATAACATAAATGTTTTTTTTTGGTTTATAGAAAATGAGCCATTTCAAAAACCTTCCTCTTGGTAGCATTCGACGAGCACTGCATTGTTACCTAGCAACCCAAGCAGAGCTCCAGCACGCTTGGTGATCTGGGGTTTTTGTTGTATGCGCTATATAATGGATGCTGAAGAAGACAAGTGCTTTGTTGTTGAATTACCATCTAGCAACCACTTGCTGCATTCTTGTTGTTTGTGTAGGAGGCCCCACTTCTGCTTTTTAAAGATGTACAGTTGTGTAATTATGCATGTTTTTGCAGCCATTTTCACCTCCAAGTGTAAAACGTTGAGTTTGGCGGATGGGAGCACGGCCAGCAGCTCATTTGGATTTAAGATGACAAAACACCCTTAAATAGATCATTCTGATGGGCAGAACTGAGCAGAATAAAATCTCATTATCCAAGAAAGATTTTGAGCAAAAAATCTAGTAAACATGTCTTATATAAACCATAGGCCTATTCTTACCTGTTCAAGGAAGCATAATAGGTCATCCTTAACATTGGTAAGTAAATGGAACAGAGAAACTTGCATTCATATGAAATCTTGCAAAGGGTCAAAACTTATTTTTGTTGAAACTAGAAATGTAATCTGTCTCTCTTCTCCCTGACAGGAGGCCAGTTTGTCTGTCTGGATGCTGTTCAGTGACAACACCGCCGCCCCTCTGACTTACTTTGATCCCAAAGACTACAACCTCAATGCCTCTACTCTGGACGACAAAGTTGTGTCGGTATCCCAGGAGCCGCAGCAACGGTGGCCTGTGGTGGTAGCAGAAGGCGAGGGATCAGGGGAAATGGTGCGTGTAGAGATGACCATCTGCGAAGCCTGCCAGAAAACCAAACGCAAAAGCATCATTGCATCTGCTGCAGTTTATGTCAAGGTCCGCTTTGGCCCAGAGGAAGACTCGGAGGAAGAAACGACCACAGAGGGCGAGATTGAGCTAGCATCTGTCACCAGGCGAACAATCATTGATCCCAACATCAGTGGAAGAATTTATGATACTTCTAACGAACAGCCTGCCAGTGTTCCCATTGATTACACTAATTTTCCCACCATTAGCAACCAAGAGCGGCCGACTGAGAGTGATGAAGAGGAAGGAGACGATTTTGTGCATTCGCCACGCAACATGACTGATCTTGAGATTGGCATGTATGCTCTACTGGGCGTCTTCTGCTTGGCTATATTGGTGTTTCTAATCAACTGCATTGTTTTCGTGCTAAAATACCGCCATAAGCGCATCCCGCCTGAAGGCCAGGCCAACATGGACCATTCTCACCACTGGGTGTTCCTTGGAAATGGCCAGCCGCTCAGGGCCCAATGCGACCTATCTCCACAGCAGGTGGAAAGTCCCAGCAACCCTTTGGAGGGGGTACAGACTTGCTGCCATGGGGACCACCACAGTAGTGGCAGTTCCCAGACCAGCGTTCATAGTCAGGTCCATGGAAGGGGTGATGGTAGCTCTGGCGGTTCAACGAAGGATAACGGCGAGGAGGCCAGTTCACCCACCTCCAAACGCAAGAGAGTCAAGTTTACCACCTTTACCACCCTCCCCACAGAGGAGCTGCCCTACAACTCCATCCCCATAGCAGACGAAGAGGACATTCAGTGGGTTTGCCAGGATATGGGCTTTAAAGACCCGGAGGAACTCCATGATTACATGCGCAGAATAAAAGAAATAGCCTAAGATTGGAGGTGCATTGTGAAAGCACTGCTCTCGACTTTCTAAAGACAGTTCCTTTCTATTTTTCCCCTTTTTTCAAGCAAGTGAAAGATGTTTTTTCACAAACTTTAAGGCCAACAATTGTTGTTCTGGTTAGGGTTTGTTCCATGTAGTTTGCACAGTGCTGTAATCTCATACACCCTCGCACAGGAGAGAATGCAAGAAGCCAAAGACTCGACCAGAGGATCTCAAATACAAGAGACGTCTGTAAATCTTGGCTAAAGGAAACATGTTTCACTTGGAAGCTGAGCCATGGAGACATATGAGAGCTGCTCCAGCTCCAGTTTTTCAGGATTTGACTTTTACAAAATCCTGACATGGACAGGAGTACAATAAGAGTTAATGTGTTTCAGTGGCTCAGCAGGACTCTGCAGTACTGTACCTACTCCAAACAAAGAGGCCTTTGATGAACAAGTAACTGTCAAAGACTCTAATTAAACCTGTTTTAAAATAATTTTGTTTTTGCCAAAGTAGAAAAAGCATTCTTTTGATGGCAAAACCTTTGTTGTTGTCGGTGTAGCACATTCATGATTTGTACTCATCTTCATTACGTACATTTTCTATATTTCATAGGTAGATGGAAGCAATGCCCTACTACAATCCCTGGTGTTCCTGACAAATCTGAGGCCTTATAAAAATGGTCATAGTTCACTTATATCAGTGCAGACACTGTTTTCTCACTGTTAGGAGGCTTGAGACAGCTTAGTACAGCATTAAAGTAAAACACTGCAGCTATTCTCCAGCCTGAAGAGATGAGCAGTGCATGAAAAGGTAACCTAAGGCACAATCAGCCAACTTTTTCCAAATTTGTACATGTTTATAATGTGATTAAACAATTATTCACACACATGAATAAACTAAGTGTTACCATGCTTTACACGCATGTCATGTTGGGCTTGCATACATACAGACATTCCTCTTTGTATATAATTCTGTCAAACTGCAGTTGCTTAAAATGTTACAAGTTTCTTTCTCCAGGGAGGAGAAACGGGAATCTGGTTGAACTCTTGGGATCTTTATAATCTTGTGGTGGCTCAAAGTTTCTCCACTGTATTGCTGTGACAGATGTAGATTTTTTATTGCTCTGGAATCTCATTAGACTGTTCGATGTGGGAATTTGCTATGCATAAGTTTTAACAGATCAATATTTTTGATGATTTATTTCCCTTTTCAAGCTTTGCAAGCCTAAAGCTTCTGGGAATGTAGGAAATTGAGAAACATGCCATTTGAGCTGTGTTTGAATTGTCTGGTTATTCACTCTTAACTCATACATACTGTAGCAATGTCCAACTTTCTCATCCATTAGAATGCTAATGCTAACTTCAATTCAAGTATTTTTGTACCCCGAGGAAGCTAAAGCTAACATAAAAAATATATCTGGATTTTTCGACTTGTTAATAATGTCCAAAGATGTTTATTGTCTCAAGTTCAAAGTTCAAAGCTAAAATTCTTTAAAGTTCAACTTGAAATTTTTGTCAAAACTGCTAAATGTGCTGACCATCAGTTCAGGGTTAAGTTAGCATTTTGAGACTTTTATAGCAAATAACTGGGAATCTCCTCCTCAGCTCTGAAGTGTTGTGGCAGAGAAGTAGTGTCTGCAACACCACCCTCTGCTTGGTTCTCTAGTGAAAATGTTATTTTGACTGAGTGAACATTTCAAACACAGCTCTGAATCCATTCTGACTGAGCACAGCCTCCTCTAAACTTCACAGAAATGTGAAACACCCTTAAAGAAGGTCACTGAATATATTATTGATTTTGTTTCATCATTTACATCACAGCCATTTCATGCTGTCCCATTCTTTTAGCCACATCATGTTATATATGAATTCCATGTTTTATTAATAAGTTCCAATAAGCTTGGAATAAATAAAGTAAAGCTTGCAAAGTTGCCCCAAACCAAACAGTATGAGCAGGACCACTCTGTTAACGAACAGCAGGACGAGGATGAAGGAAAGAAAATGTTGCCACTGGCTGTGTGAAATGTGAGGCTGTGCAGACATCACAGTAGCTGAAATCAAGCCATCTATTTTAGTTGTGTTAATTGTTGCCTTTTAAAATGTACCTGACACTGAACATAAATATTAGTCAGAGAATTAAAGAACTTTAGAAAGTGGGATTTCAAACAGGATGTCACCATCCAGACAGATATGTTTCATTTCAGACAGTGTTCCTTTTTTCTAGAGATGACTTTTGAAGGTTAACATTTTTCCAGCTCTGATCTCACATGAAACATTTTCTACTAGGGACTAATGAGACAACCGTGAGATCAAAAATTACTTTCTAGGACGGTTTCCTCTAATTCCCTACTCTGGATTTTAAGGGCTTTGATTTTTTTCTTCCTTTTACCCAACTTACTGACTGATTGTGGCTTATTAAAGTCCCTTTTATAGTCAGCATCATCTTACCTGCTTTTCATCCCCCATGTTCTTAAATTAGACACGATCCAGAAATATTATGCAAACATGTTTCACAGAAAAAACTGAAATAAAGACATGTTTAATTGATATTTACCAGTTGATTGTGTGGCAGTTAAATGGTGGAACTGTTTGTTAACAATGTAAATATTGGAACAGAACCGGCTTTAATTTATCTGGACATTTACAACTATCAGTAAAATATTGCTTCAGCTCGTCCACATGTACATAGACTCAGTTGATATTCATAAATCCTGGATTGAGTTTAGTGGATTTGCTTTACTGCATGCCCTCTTTTTGTTCTGTGCGAGAAAAATGAAAGAGTTGTAAAGATGTTTTGTTTTGATTGTAAGGTCTAAAGGTGTGTTTCGACTGTAGACTTTTTTTCTGGAAGCTATGTTCTCACGACATTTCCCCAGAAAACAGCCCTGATGGTCAGGCAGGAGTTTTAGGATCACACCAAACATTCTGGGTGGGTTTACAGTCACTGGGTTTTGTCTTGGTTCCCTCAGTGATCTGTAGCTCATAACTTCATTAAATTCAATGTAGAATTATTAGTGTTTGTTGTCATTCAGAATAAAATGTTTCAAAGATATTACATTTTAAAACATCAGGAAAATTTAAGTGGAAAGAGCAATTGAAAACACTTTAAATTAGTGATGGACTACTTTGTGTTTTTGGAGTTATGGTACTTGTGAATCTAACCTATAAAAGAATCAGACGTTCACATTTTGTTGCCTTTTTCTGCATCAGCTGCCAAAGTTGCAGGTGAATAAAATACTCTGGAACTGCATTTGTGCACAAAACTTTGTCAATATTCCACTAATGTAAAAAAAAATTTTGTTGTTGCAACACTTCCATTAAATAAGAAACACAATTAAAATCGCTGCGACAGACTGGCGACCTGTCCAGGGTGACCCCGCCCCTTGCCCGAAATGACAGCTGGAGATAGGCACCAGCAACCCTCCCGACCCCAGTAAGGGAAAAGGGTCCAGGAAAATGGATGGATGGATGGATGGAATTAAAATCGCACATGATTAAGTTTGTTCATGTGATGTCATTAAAACATGCTGCCCAATCATCCTCCAACTACTTCCTGTAGTTTTCTTCTTCCTGATTGGGGCCAGAGGCAACGGCTGGTCGTTCATCATGCGACTCCTGTGATGCAAAAAATGTGTTTCCACTTTTGATTTGGGCAAAAAAACACCTTCTACGGTTAAAACCTTTTAATGGAAATGTTTTTTGTCAAATTGTTCATTTATGTTGTCAACAGAAATGAAGCTAATGTTGCTAAAGTTAATTTGAGCAGCTTTTTGCCACGTTTATGTTTTAGTGGGACTATGAACATAGGCTAAAAATTGGTTTGTAATCTAAAAAGAACTTATTTTCTAAATAGTTACACACTTCCATGACATTTGGAGTGATTTTACGTAAGTTTTAGAATCCAATTATTGTCAAATATTCAGAGTTTAATGTGTCAGCACTGTGAAATTCTCCCTTTTCATCTCAACGACTATAAAATGGGCCAATTTATCATTCAGTTATTTACTGAAGCTATGAAGCTATAAAAGAGTGAAGATTAATGTTTTATGCCAATCGAAGCTTTGATTTTTGATCACCACTTACTCTTTTCCATCAAGTTTATTTTCCTGTATAACTGGGGGAAAAATCAAAGAAGATTTCATAAAGTTTCCATGTTTCCATCTTTTTATTAGCTCTTTCACATTCCCATGAGGTTTTGCATATTTCTTCTACAAGCTCTGTGAGAGAATCCAGTTAAATTTCAGCTGTAAGACTCTGGTTTCTAAACCCAGCAAGAATTTTTTGTTTCCTTTCGACATCTGCCATCAGAATTAACTTTAAAAAGCCACACATTTTCATCAACTTTGATTTTGCTTATATTTTAGAGTAAATACTGTAGAAGATCAACAGCTTCATTACTGTAGAACTTTGCAATCTCAAATGAATCTGCCTTTTTCCCTGTTACACATTTCTGTGAAGCTTGTGAAGAGCGTTGTCTCATCTCTTAGGATGTAGCCACCAGGAAATAATTGGAGATTAGGATTTTATTGTTGTGTAAAACTGAGGAAGAGCTGCTCTTGTCGGCCATCTTAATTTTCCCCTTCTTAAAAAACCAACTTGCCAGGGCTGAAGGTAACCTGAAAGATTCTAACAGGTGACTACAGTAATCACAGTCGAAACGCATCTAGAGTTTGCTTCCTGTCCAACCACAGCACAAACTTCATTTATCAGCTCAAATTGTTTCTGTTTTTACTTTAAATCTGAGGATGGATGTAGACTTCCCAAAACAAACCTGGCAGTTCTGTGTTAAATGTGACTGTGAGCCCAAACTGGTGACCGTTGAAACACAAAGTAGAAAATATCAAACAGCTTCTTACTTCTGAATTTCCCTGACTTGTTCATGCATTAAATATTCAACAGTTAGATTTTTTTTTCCTCTTTATGCATTTTGTCTTTTTTTTATCTTGTTCCTGATTTTGTGTTTTTCTTCAAGCTGCTAACAGAAACTCCTTACAGTATGTAAATGAGAATTTTGAATTGTATTCCCCACCCTCACGACCACACAGTGAACTGTGCACGACATTCACGGCTCAAGTTTTCCTGGGCCAAGTTACCACCACACTGACTATAATATTGTAATGTACAGAGCACTGTTAAATTTCCTGTATCCTGCTGAAAACAGACCCTTGTATTTTCCTGTTTAATGTAAAGTACTAAAGAGAATCCAATACACAAGTGAAACTGTGTCTGTTTGACTTTCTAAATGGTGCAAAACAGCCACAAAGACAAGGTAAGCATTCCTGCTGTTGGTTTTCTGTTGGAGTGGAGTAAGTTGCCTCTTGTGATGCAACTTACAATTTGTCCATTTTTCTTTGCCTGGTTTGATCATATCCAGGCCGACATCCTGCTGGTTTTTGAAGTGCATATATCATTGCTTTCCATCACTTGCTGTGCACAGTTTGAGGACCATCCAACAATTCCAGCAGCAGTGGGAAGACGCCACATGTGACACTCTGATGGACAAAATCCACATTAAGAGGTGTGCTCTTTAACTCTGGGGTGTTTGGTCCTCCTGGTCACTTCATTGGGTTCCTTAAATTAAAAGCATTTAGTGACTTATTTGAAAAATAAAAATATTTGCCCTGTGTAAAGTACCAAATTCAGCAAATTCTAGATTTCCAGGCCAGTTGATGGTATAAGAGGATATTCACTGATTTAATGTTCCCTTAAGCCTCACCTAAGTTTTAAAGATAGAATCAGAAGACTTGCAAAGCTAAATTTCTATAGTTCTACTATATATTTATAAAGCCCCTGTGAAAATTTGGTGTAAAAATCACAGTGACTGCATGATGTCATCTGAATCATTTCTACTTGTAAACAAAAATGATCCAACGACTGATTCTTCTGAAACATTTGGGCACACTTACATTAATACTTTGCTTTCTGTGCTTTTGTTAATGCAGTTTTGGAGATCAAGGATTACTGAGATGCTTCAGAAAATCATTGTAAATTATACTGTTCCAGTGAAAATGTCAAATCAGCTGCACAGTAGATGGTCCTATCACATGTTTTGCGATATGTTGCTGTGATTCTTGGAAAGTGGAGACAGATGACAGCGTCCGGATGGAAATGCTAGAAAAAACTAAATAGAGTTGGATATTTAAAGAGACACTTGTGAGCAAAAATCTTGATTTCATCCCCCATTTCTCAATATTCTACTGTGAGGCTTTCTTACCTTTTCAACAAGGTTTTAGTGTTTCTTCCACCTTTCTGAAGATTTTCTTATAGACTTTTCAACTTCATTCCATATTAAAGTGAATATTTCCCTGTTTACATGACCTTATCTCTGATTGGTTAATTATTCAGGCATTCTACCTGTTGGTTTGCGATCAAAATATCAGACGGGATCCAGAATTTTTTCCTTTATGCAGTTAATAAACATTTCATTCCAGTATCTCAGCATGACATGAATTCAAGCAACAGGAGGGAGAGTCTCAGAGTCTCCCTCTGATCCAAACCCCCTGGCTTTTAAAGCATTGGCTCCTACCTGGACTGACTAAGGGGTGGGGACAAAATTTACATTTCCAGAAAGAAAAAATACATTTGCATTAAACTATATTCCTAGAAAAATATTTACATAATGACAGCTAACTAACAACTTCAAAACTAAAACAAAAAAATCTGGGCCCAAACAAAATCCAGAAACGTTTCCCCTCCCTCTCATACACTGGATTTTTCCAGTGAGGCTGATTGAAAACACCAGGTCCTTGTCAGCACTGCTCATGGGCACGTTTCTATGGCAACACATGACCAGGTGACCTCAAAGACAAGACAGAGAATGGTTAAAACAACATATTAAATAAAGTAAGTTGCTTCCTCCAAACAAAAACAGATACATTAGAATATAGAAAGGACAAAAATAGCACCTGTTGGGGAGGGGTGAGTCCCTCACACTACCCGAACAAATAATCAATAAATTGAACGTGTGCTTTGATACGAACTGGTTTAACAATGCAAAATTTCCAGAGCAGACGTATGACTTGGTAAAACTCAGTGATCTTTGTCCTTCAGAGAGATCAGCTCTAGTGAAGGTGATCAGCTGGAGGATGAGGCAGTTCTCAGGTCTGCTCTCAGTTCTTAGCTGGTTGAATTTTAGGCCTGACTTTTTTTCTGTCCTCTAGTTTTTTACCTTTATTCATGGTTTTTTGCATACTGTCCAACATGCTGTCACTGAGTCAGAAGAATTGGAAGGTAAATAAGCAAAACGAAAGAAAAATAGGACCAGTGTGAGGATTTATAAAGAGGTCTTAATCCATGGAGGAAGATTATGAAGAAATGAAATGTACCATACCATCAGGGTCGCAGGTTTTATTAGATATTTTTACTGTACTGAGTTTTTTCTTCCTGCTAATCTTCACATCTGAAGGGGAAACATTGATATTTGTAGCTGCATTGATTCTTTTGGTGGAGCAAAATGTTTCTTTCTTCATTTTTTAATTTTCCTCTTGTAGGCAAGGCTTCATAGAGTTTCAGAAAGAAAGCTACTTTAGGACAGTATCTGGTAAAATTAAATGAAGTTCTATGCAGATGCATGATTTTTCCCCCACTGAAATATGCAGTTTATCCATCTTCTATCTGCCACTTGCTATAGTTGTACTGTATGAAGTTTTTAAAAGTTTAACAGCACATAAATCCTTCAGGGTTGATAATGATGGAGAATTTATTTCATTTCTTTAAAGCAGCAAACTGGCTCTCAACACCAGCTTTTCTGTCTTTTACTGAAATCTGAAAACTAATCTGCAGTTCTGGAAAAGATGGAATAAATAATATGGTTGAACGTGTTCTGTTTTTGTCAACGTTTATGCAAAGATTTTAGATGTTCCAGTAGAAATCCTTTTAAAATTAACTTCTGCTAGACTTGGCAGACAACCACAGGTGAAATCATCTATCCAATCAGATTCACCCTTCAGTGACTTACCTCTTCCTGGAAGGAGACAGCAGTCGGTGATAATGAAGCCCTCATCTGGTAAGTCTGTTTTTCTGCATTTAAACAACTACACTCTCATCATATAAAAACCATAGATTCTCCTTTTAGTTTTATTGAGGTCAGAGTTAAGCATCCAAATATAAAAATGACAATTATTGCTGGTGTCATGCATCTCTAGATATCGACCTTACTGCGTTTCTTATGCTTTGTATAGTTTTAAAGTTTATTTCTGTTGTACAACGCTTTATGATTTTATGTCTGTGAAGAGTGCTTTATAAATCAACTTTACTTACTCGGTGACTGGTATTTGTTTTAAATTTTACATGGAATCCAGAGCTTGCATGATCTAAATGTTTAAGCTTAGTTGACAAGAGTTTCCCTTCTTAAAATGTTACCTGTGTGAACTGAGTTTGAATAAACACAAGAGGATGGAGAACTGCAAACTAAAATCAGCAATCAGTGCAGTGCCACCTAGAGCTTGGGAGGGGCTTTTATTTAGCCCAAAACAAGCCTATCAGTGTGAATGTATTCAAGGACATTTCCAGAGCATCAGCACAAAATTATAGCATTAAGAAAATCTGCAATCTGTAGACAACATGTGCTAGCTATTAAGATGTAGACCAGAAATCAGGGTGGGGACCACTAACTCCAGCTAACGTCCCGGGCGAGAGGCGGGGTCACCCTGGACAGGTCGCCAGTCTGTCGCAGGCTCTGCGCTAAATAATAAAACAGAATTTTATGAAGCTTCGAGGAGATACATTTCCGAGGAATTTTCATAATCAAGGTACTTGAATTATTACAGCCCTATCAGCCGTTTCACTCACGATTTCAGTTGTGTAGTTGTTCAGTATCGCTAAACCTGTTGCTGATTTTGACTATCTGGCTGTGGCAGGTTTTCAGTCAGGAAACAAGCAGGACATCAGTAGATGTTTAACTCTTTACTGTAGAACTGATTCTTCTGCACAAGATGCTATCAAAAAGGGAGTGGTATCAGATTTTAGCGGTTGTGAGATTTTTCTCTTGTCTTTGGCAAAAGAGCACCAGTCATTTCTCCTGCTAGTGCTAAATACACACTTCTTTTTTGGTTACTTACCCAGAATGCCTTGTTCTGCAGTTCGCTTCCTGCTTTTGGAACAGTCTCCAGCTCACTTGACATTCAAACTGCACCAAAGTTCACTTCAGCCAAACCAAGATCTTGGTTTGTAGGTGGGCCAAACTTTGCTCTTCGTTTTGGTCCCCATTAGAGTTTGATTATGCATTCACATCACCCCAAACAAACTGGATTTTCTGGACAAACAAACTGGAGTTTGCTTAAAGTGAACTGAAAAGTGCTGGTGTGAATGTTTCCCTAATTATCAAATCCAACAACAATGTGGATAACTACATATGTGAACTCTTTTTGCTGGCATACAAAGTTGTTTGTGTTATTTTTATAAAGTGTGCAGCCATTGTTGAAGGTTGTGGAAAGATTTTCTGTCATGCATTTTAAACGCAGTGTGGAGGAAATTCAAGATGAGATGCATTCGGATCCTCTCAGCAGCTTTGATACATCAGTGTTGCACAGTGGATAACTAACATTATTTTCACAGCTTTAAATGCGTTACAAATAGCGGCTGATGTTCAGTGAGAACTCTCCAAACTTCATGTCCTCCTGCTGCTTCGCTGTCTGCATAAATTCATCTCTTCTTTTTCATCCTCCTGCACTAGAAGGAATGTCTGTTTTTTTCTCTCTCGCAAAATAGCCTTGTCAAAAAGGACAGCAAAAGCATTATTCATCATGTTGAGGAAGACAGCTTTTTAGTTTCATCGAGGCTCCAGGTAGGCCTTCGTCAGCATGTTGTTCTCCCAGCTGCTCCATATTTGAACCTTGGAAGCTGAAGGAAAGACTAGCTTAACTTTGGGAAGGACTCTAGAGATAAGATGTCTGTTTTTAACCGTCCCCACAGACTGATATGTGTCCTCGAGATATTTGCTATAAGTCTAGTCCTGGATGATCTAGGACTACATGTCTTCAACTTCTAGAAGTTGAAGAGATACAACTTTTAGATGCATCTCTTCTCCAACACTCCTGAATCAGACTTGATGGCAAGCTGAAGAGGTAATGCAGACATTTGATTATGGTGTTGCAGAGCAATTCAACCTGTAAAGCAGATCTCAAGGACTAGGGCTGGAGACCCCTGATCTAGAGTGTCTCTGTTGCTTACATAGGTGGTAGCAATGCATTGAGTAGCATTCATGTGGTTATCTGATTCTCTGTTTCTGATACAAAGCATTTAGTTTTCTGAAATTTGGAGCGTTTCATCTGCACAGCTCACAGCTGAGGCAGAGAGAGTAATTGGGGATACCATGAATCCCACTTGATGAACAGTCCTTAGAGGAAACAGTAAAGGCCAGGGATTAGATGGAGGATTTAGTCATCAATACGGCTCTTAAAAGAAGGGCAAAGGTCAGAGTTTAGATGTTCTTCCTTTGAACTGAGACTAGACAGCTGAGGAGATTTTAAACATCTGGTCAGAATATATTTGTATGTCTTCTTGGTTTAGGGTTGGCAATGCACTTGTGGACATTCTTAGCATTTTTGTTGGGAACGCCACATATTGACTGTCAAATGTTGTTGTGCTAAAAGGATTTTCATTATCGAGTGATGGCAATGATGGACGTAGTTAACTGGTTCTTTGAAACCAGATTAAAGAACCACCAGGCTTCCCTTCAACTTTGCTTACATTCACAGAACAGGCTAAAGTGACTCTGAGCCAAAATTGTTGCCAATCTATGACCCACATCAGACTTTTTCATGGCTGTCTGACCGCTCAGAAACCAAATCTTTACTCCTTCCATACCTTTTACAATTGGTTAAACAGTTAAAAACTGCAAGGGGGAAATACTTCCGAGATAAATGGTGATCATCATCGAAGAGCCACGCATGACAGAACAGGTTTGGCTTGGATTTTGAGGTGATCAGGAAGCAAAATCCAAAAGGGGTTCTAGTTGGAGGTCTGATATCATCAGCTTACTTCATAGCTCAGGCGAATGTGGATAAAGTAATGCTAAGAATTCAGAAATATGTTCTCCGCAGCCCTGGCAGCGAGTAATTGGATGCAAATTTAGCTCTCAGACAGTGAAAATGTGTTCTTAGTGCGTTTCCACCTTCACAGCAGGCAGGGAGAGTCGGTCCACTTTGAAGTCTGGGCTCAGCTCATGATGTGTTCAGGTCATGTTGGAAGCCATCGCAAGCTTCATCGTGAATGTCATGAATTTATAAAACTCCCACCATAACCAGCAAATATCCCACTAATGCTGGCAGTTCTTTGAATAATGATAAAATAAGTTGCTTTCATCATTAATCTTGTGTATATAAAGTAGTTTTCATTATTGTAATTTGCTTGTGCATATTTAATATACAATATACAGTGTTTTAAATTATTTTTAGAGCTTCTCCATCTTACAGCAGCCAATCGGAGTCCCTCGTTGCAGCAGCAGCCTCCATTAAATAACTGGGAAATCGTGGATTTACAACCTCAGTGGGAGTAGAAATCGTGTCTGGTTCCGTTCATAGCGAGTCCTCTGCAGGTGCTGATGGGTCAGGGCTTTCTGCTCAGCCGGTACGTCCGTGGTTATCACCTGCAAGACGATTTGACCTTAAAAAGGAAATGCAAAGATTAAAAAAAAGCTTTTAACTATAAGAAGCGAACTTCTATATTTTTGTTTTTCCACATGAAAGCTCACTGCAATGAGTTTATGAATATTCAGGCAGTCGGGAAGTTGTTTAGTTCTTTATTTCCTCAACCGTCGCCAGCCTCTCCAAACATAATCTGGCAATTATCTACTGCCAGCCTTAAACTGAAAGCAATTGTATTTTATGTTTGAAAAGTGCAGAATCAGGTGATCACGGGGCTCCTTTATTCCTCAAGAAGCTGTTTAATGCTTTGTTGTACAAAGCAAAGACAACTCAGGATATCTTAGCTAATTAAAACGCAATACGGCGTCCAAGAACCGACATAAAATGACACGCAGGTATAAAACCTATGAGCTGCTATAATTGAAAGCTTTTCCAATTAGGAAAAAATCCTTCTTACATTTTTTATGTTCAGAACATTCTCTTAAAGACCCGCGATGGTCTTTTGTAATTTTATCTTCACAAAGAAGCCGGCAGACCCGGCAGTGCCAGCCTTATTAAGTAATCTAATCCAGTTCAACGAGACGGGTTTAGGTGACTGACACGGGATTATGGGCCCCGTTTGGGGCATTTTCAATTAAAACAAAGAATGCAGCTTGTCTTTGGTAAAGGAGATTAATGCTATTGGATTAACAGAGGAAGCGTTGTAGAAATACAAGAGCGAGCCTGGCCTGTCTGCTAGGTCTACCATCATGATTATTAAATATTTTATTTAATTTATACTTAATAAATTCATGGCTGACGATAGGAGGCTTATAGACTTTAACTGAACAGGCAACCATCTGAACAGTGAGGATGTCTTAGAAAGGTGGAGGAGATAAATTGTTTTTTTTACTTGAAATATTTTTTTTTCCATGAGAAGTTTAGTTTAACATTTATGTTTACAATTTAGCCTCAAAAATGGTAACAGAAATTAGTCTAATTCAAGTGACATATGTTGCAGTTATGTCGCTATAATTGAATAACTGGATAAACTGGATAGACAGTAGAGAGATGAGTATGAAGAGCTATTTGTAAAGTTGCAGTCAAAAAGTAATGGCGATATTACAAAGTAACGCGTTACGGACGTCACTTCCTACAAATACTGGCAAAGATGAACAAACTGTGTTTTTAGTAGTTTGGAAGTAGGAATGGTGGCACAAGTTCGTACAACGTCTCAGAAGGAGGGCACTGCACTGAGTCAGAGGGCAGAGGGGCTGAAAGATCAGAGTCCCATGGTGGACAGATGGGCAGAAGGGAGGGAGGCAGAGGTGGACCCGAAGGGTTCAGGAAGTTTTGTGACATATGGAGGGCTGGGATTATGAAGGGCTTTTAATATTAAAAGTAAAACTTTAAAGGGAACCTATTTTGCAAAACTCCCATTTTGCACATATTTGTACTTCACTTGGGCTTCTACTGCTTCTCAAGCACTTACAAACCAAAGCCAAACATTCTCCCACTAGACACACGCATACGTTTGTTTTGGTTGTATTTACCCAGAATGCCCTGCTTGGCATTCAGATATGCATTCGAATCGCACCAGAGTTCACTTCAACCAAATCAGGATTATAGGAATGCCTCATACAGAGTTTTAATTAGGAATAAAATCAATTGTTTCTCTCCATACAGGCTGCTTAGTTTCAGCTTTAAAATAAATAACCAGGTGGACGGTCAGGACAACACAATGTCTTCCTGCTGTAAGTCCACCACATGCTGCGGTGATGGACTATGCATGCTTTCAACCCCATCAATAACTCCTTGGAATCCAATAAATGACTTCAGTAAACTTAATTCATTACCGATACAACTAATATTGAACAATGCACGCTCCTCGCTGGTAAAGTAGGTCATCTTCAGTGGGCAAATTGCCTGGCAATGCTATAAACATTCATCATATGTTGGCTGTGATAAATCATGGCAGAGGTTAAAGTGACCGCATTGCTCTTCAGATAGAACTGCCCCGGCTTTCTCTTTTATTACACACCATGTTCATTTTATTTTGGAAGAGGTTCAGGGATAAAGATGGTCATTTTAAACTGACCACATGTTTCTGTTAATGCTATAGGTTTTATGTACACCTGCTGACCAATTTATTAGGAACACCATGTTACTACAAGGTTGACCCAAAGGCGTTTTATGAGATTGAGATCTGTGCGGGAAGGGAAATGTTTTCGATTACATTAAACCACCACCAGCCTGAATATTCTGTTGGGTTCTTTTGTAACTTCCTGAACAGGTATTTGACGTCCTCATGGAGAAATTCAGGTAGGCAATTCACCACTGAGAAAATTCATTACTTTTCAAATCAAGATTTTTACCTCCAGCAATGTAAATGGGTGAATCTTACTTTTAAATAAAAAGTATAAATGCAACTGCTGCTTTACACAAGATAAAATGCTTGGGTTGGCTCTGAACACTTGCTGAAATAACTGAATTGCTCTGTTAAACATTCTTTATGTTAAATACTTTGGCTCAGCTAAATGTTTCTGGGACTTTCTCTGATTTCTAAAGTGGCACTGCAAAAGGAACCACTTTTATTTGACATTTTGTTTCTGAAGAATTACTTCCCACCCTCTTGTCTAAGATAATTATCTGATGCTAGGCTGCTTTTACTTCACTGACTCGCAAAAAATCTCTAATCTGAGGCACCCCATGTAGAGCAGCTGTCACTTTCTGAAATTTGGGTGAAATAGGTTGATATTTGTGTTTTCTTTTTCATAAAAGGCAGGCTGTGCAAGAGTAAAAAAGACTGATGAAATAAGTTTGATTTGTCATAAATGGAACAGAGCCATTATTTAAATTATTTTGTGCCAGGTTGACATGCTGACAGATCACAGGAGTGTTTGTGTTTCTGCACCAAATGTTCTGAAGTTTTCCTCCTTTCAAAGAGCTCAGTTCATTATTAGGATGGAGCAGGGGTGTCACTGCTACCTCTCCACTTCTCTCAATGTGTTATCAACCTTAATCTCCGAGACTTTTAATCTTTTTATTTTCTTTCTGCCTGCACCTAAAATTGTCTGGCTTTGACTTGCTCGCTGTGGCACGCTCGTCAAAATTCTTAAAAATCACAAATGTTTGAAAGTTTGAACTTCTATCCAACACAAGCTCTTTATGTTATTCTGAGCAGCTGGCATGTGACTGATGGGTAATTAAGACCACCAAGGCCAGACAAGAAGAATGGCCATTATGCTACAAACTCTTTATTCTGTTAATAAAAGCCATGCAGGTGCACAGGATGAGCGGTTTTCACATAATTCTTGACTCATTCAGAGAATTGCTTTGCTTATTTTAATGTTTTCCTGCAGTTTGTTTAACCTCTATGCCGGAAAAAGTATGTTGGCACAAAAGAGTTCATTTCTAACTGCAGGTCTTTGCTATTGGCAAACTAATGCAAAGTAATTTTACTCCAGGAAAAAAAAACCTGGGTGTCCTTCCTGAAAGGTGTAGTTTCTTTTTAACATAACCAAATTGATTTTTAGACTACATATTATTTACATTCAACAGTCAACTAAGTGGTTGTCTAACTAGTTAAAAATCCACCAGCCATCCAGTTAACAAAGTGTACCATCGGTCAATAAATCAGCTGGGAAAGTCAGTCAACTAGCAAACCAACCTGCAAGCCTGCTAACAAACCCACTGACCAGCCAGTCAATACATCAGCCAAACTAACAAACCAGCCAGTCAACCAAGCTGCTAGTCAACTAGCCAGCCAGTCAGTCAACCAGAAAACCAATCTACCAAACTATTAGTCAATTAAAAGAAAAACTGTCAGTCAAATGATCAGCCAGATACAAAGCCAGTTAACAAACTGACCCTGATTTAATCAGCCAACAAATCAGACAGGCAGTCAGACAGGCACCTAACAAACCAACCAAGCAGCAACCAAACTAAAGCTAGTCAGTTAACTAACCTAAATAGGTAGCCAGTAAGCCAGTCAACAGACTAAGCAACCAACCTGCCACCCACGCAACCAACTAACTAACCAACCGTCCAGCAGGTCAGCCAACCAAACAGCCAGCAAACCAATCGCCCATTTAGTCAGCTATAAACAAAGCAGAAAATCATTTGTTTTACATCCAGCTTTGGCAAACAATTACCACAGTACCACTGAGCACTCAGCACTATTAACTGAGGTGAAATTATGTTAGTGTTTGAATTATTATTAATGGATCCTTAATTGATCCCTGAGAGAATCATAATTTCTCTACTCTTCCAGGAGGTATTGCATCATAAAAGCCAATTTTACCTATTATGCATATCTTTTATTAAATTTGAAAGTGATTCAACAAAAAAACAGACATCTGTGGAAATGTAGAAAAAGAAAATAATTAGCTTCTATTAAATAAAGAGCCAACTACATCAGCGTAAAAATTTTGAATTAGTAGAATATTAATATTGGTCTAAATAGGCTATAGAGGGCTTGTCTCTCTGTGACACTCTGAACACGTCTTTGGTATATTCACTGAACCTGAATATAATTTCATTAAAAATAGGTAGATTTTGAACAATGAACACCAACAAAGCTTTTCTGAGTAAAAGCCTATATGCTTTGGAGTAATAGAAGTACTGAGGATTTGATTGGTCGCTATATTTTACAACATTATACTCTTCTTACAGTTAATGCACAGATCTAGGAGAACAAAATACTTCTGATTCTTAGTAAAGGATGCAGCACATGAAAAACGCCACATGCTTTTCAGATTTTAATTTTATAGTAATTTTTGTACCCAAGTATACATTTACTTTCACATCACAATAAATCGGGCACTACTTTATGTTGGTTTATCACATAAAATTTAAATGAAATGCACTGAAGCTTGTGGTTTTTAACATGGAAAAAAAAATCATACTTTCACATTTGAAAGCCACAGCTAAGTATGAGACGGAAGATTAAAATACTTAAAGATACAGTTGGTGGCTGAAAGCAATATTTTCAAAGGTAAAAGACCCGAAAGTGTATTTGGGGAACACACACTACATTTCCCTAAATGCATTGAGCGGGATCTACGGCAAACCAGAGCGGCAAACACAAATCTTTGACAGGCATTCCTTGCTACAACGCTGAACTCTAAACTCTAATGTAAGCTAATAGTTACTCAGAACTGATATTCCTCCTAATAAAACAATCAACTTTTAAGGGAAAAATTTAGTCGGAGGCGACAGGAGCGCATTTTAAACGTTCCGCTTTCACACGAAAAAGTTTGCTAAAGTTAGCCGGGAAGCTAAAAACAACTTGAGCTAACGTTAACTGGCAAATTGTGCTGGCTGGTTTCTCCTAACGTCTCAGAAGTGAGTGATGAGGAACAATGGTGGTGTTACTGGTAGGAATGTGTCCTGGTCTGGATGAAGATTTGCTGCGGAGTCTGCGGGCAGCTGATATCAGAACAGGTTGGTGCGGATTTATTGCGTTTTAATGGTAAGTGATGAAGACTAGCAGTTTCAGTGATGGCTTCTTATTTCCTCAGTGGAGGACCTTGTCTCTTCTGACATGGAGGATCTCGCACAGAAATGCTCCGTCTCCTACAAGGTATTTATAAATCAGGTTAATTCGCTCAGTCACACTTTAATATGATCAGTCATCGCTGAAGTACAGAAGTATGGAGGACGGGTCCTCCCAAAAGTATTAAAATAATTAAATGGCTAGACCGGGTACCATCTATTTTTACCTCTCAGCAAGGATTAGGGAAGTTTCGATTTAATATCAACACATTTTCTCCCACATGCAGCACATGTTTTGAATCGTTTTTAACATCAGGTGAGATGCAGAAAGATTTTTAAAACCTACTTTTACTTAAAATGATCTCATTTGCTGTTTATGACCAAATACTATTTTAAATCTTTCAGTCATTACAGATTAAACACAAAGAACATATTTGACTTGATTTTCTTTTTCTGTTTTTTTTTTTAAGAATTGACACCAACCTGCAACCACAGCTACATCTTTATTCTATTATTTATTTGACTCTGCTTTGATCATTCCCTCCTCCCACATCGACTAAACTGATGTAGCAGCTGCAAGTAGAATTAGAAGAAGCTTAAGTTTTAAGATGTATAACTGAGGACAATAAGCATCTAAACCATAAGATCAGGGATTAAGAATCAAGGTCAAACTCTGCAGCAAGGAGAAGGAGAGTTGTTTTCTAGGAGCGATTTGCTGGACTTTCAGCCAAAAGCTTGCGGTCAAAGGTGGTAATACCACCAATCTAGCAAAACATCCACTGATCCAGGCCTTCACCTGACGCATCGAGGTTGGAGAGGCAGCTGGAGGCAAAGATTTATTTGTTACATCTCGTCCTCTGGATTTTTCCCAAAACGCACTTCCAGTGTTCAGTGTGTATAATCGTATTTATGTATTTTATGCCCACTTTCCAAAGCTTCAACTGCCAGTATATCGATTGCTTGAGTGTGAAGAAAATTAAAGTCAATATTAAGGTTGCACAATAATCACAGCAACATGCCATACTTGGTAGCAGCAATAAGACCATTATTAGGAAATCATAAGCAAATTCATAAACTATTTTTAAGGTTTACTGGAAAAACAAACCGTAGAAAATTATACTAGACCACCATATTTGTAGAAAATTGACAGATTTTTTTAGTAGTTCATATTAAAGACACTCTATAGAACATGTAGCTTGGGAAGCTGAGCTACATAGGAGCAATGCTACAGGAATGTTCTTAAAGGGCTGGTTATGCCAGGACATATTGACACACTGTTAAAAAACTAATAAATAGCTGTCTCTACATTTGATAAGTACTTCTTTAAATTAAAAAATTCCCTAATGGTCCCTAATTGGCACGGATACCAGGGGGTTACTTTAGTCGGTTTCAGATTTTGGGTAAACATAACATGGTTATTCATCAGAAATTCTATAAAAATGGAAGCTTCTTATCCCTTTAATTCCCCAACGCAAGCAAAAAAAAATTCTGAAATTGGTAGACGTCTTGTGAATGTGCATTTGTAAATTTGACTGGTCAATTTTTCCATGTTATTGATCCTGATTGGTGACCCGAAGATCAAAAAGTCGAAGTAAACATTTTAAATATATGTAAAAATATGCAAAAGTTTCCAAATGGCACTGGACACACTTCCTACTGGGGGAGTTGTTACTGAAGGAAGAGTTCAAATTTAGCTAAAGTACAGTGCTAGACGTTTTTAAAAGGAAAGCAGTTATCCATGACATGCTGCAGTTCATTCAGGCTGCAAGGCAGCGAGAGAGAGCAAACATTTCAGCAGATAATAGGAAGGCTGAACAAAGTAAACGAACCGTTTCTACTTTTTGAGCTTTCAACCTATCTCTGTTATGGAACCTGCTGTGTTTGGAAATGTTGACAGGTTTTTTTCAAGTCAATGATATTTGCTCTTCTCAGTGAAACTGCTATTGTACTCATGCTAGCCAACCAGCCACAAAAGCTAACGCCGGTCTAGGAGGAGTCCGCTCGTCAGTTAGCGTTACTAATTGCGCAAGCTGTTCATTGATATATTTGGAAAAAAGATTTCCCCTGCTGCTGTTTTAGTCAGGAGAGCTGATTCAAACATATTTTTTTGTGTTTGAATCCTTTTAGAGATGCAGAAATGATAGTCAAGCTAGAAAGGCTTAGTGACTCTTAGGTAAAATATTTGTGCTTAATATGTTTTAGAGTGTCTTCATTTTTCCAATATTGGCATGATCGTTTTGTTGACTTGAGCTAACCAAGGAGAAACAATCTGCAGAATAATTTGAAATCCAAATACGTGAGCTGGAATCCTGCAGAAGTTGCATCCAAAATGCATTTTTGAGTGGAGGTCCACTTCAAACATATTTTCCCGTGGGATCATCATGTTTTTCAAATATTACTTTTCTCCTCCTCGCAGCCTGCAGAAGGTTCAGGTTCACCTCAGTGACCGAGCCAGAGTTTCTGCCCTGTGTGTGTTCAGCCTGCAGGCATTTATCTCCTGAGCTGATAACCGGCACCCCGGTGGTCCGTCAGGCTCCCGCTGCACATCTGAGCCATTGTTTTGTCCGTAAATTGGAACAGCTCTGAGGTCAACACCGGGCCGCCTGTTGACAACAGCACTCTAAAAGTTTAATTAAAGCTACTGAAGGATTTTCAAGTAAAACGCACCTATCATATGATACATGGACAGAATGGAGTGCCAGCAATGTCTGAGCTAATTGAGACCCAGCAGATTTGCCTTCTCTTCCAAATGAATACAGACTCGGGTTCAGAAGGATCCGCTAATCAAGAAGCAAATCTTTCAAAAAATTTGAAATGCTTGTTCACAATTTGAGCAAAAAGAAACAGACAATGTAATGCTGTTGATGTAGCCTTTCTGAATCTGGTATTGAAAAGGTCATTAACAATAAATAAGAGGAAAATAGTCACTGACCTCTGATTTGCACACTTCAGTATTCATCCATGTATATTTAAAAAAATAAGTGAAAATGAGTGGTTTAAATTCATGCTCAAAATCATGAGCATGAATGTGATTAATGGTATGACATTGTTTATTTAACAAGAATGGTGTTCAAGTTTCAATTAATTGTGCATTTGGACTAATTAATCCACATCGGTTCTGAATATAACAGACCCCAGCTATAGAATATGGAGGACCAATCCTGCCATAATTCAGAATAAATACAGAAATACTCTTTGGCTGGAGTTGCTTGTCAACAAATAAGCAATTTCCCCTTTGGGATTAATAAAGTATATTCTATTCTATAAATTAATAATCAATAAATAAATAAGCATACAAGAACTTAGGGTGCATTAAAATGGTTCAAAGTCTAAAAAGTTGATGAGAGGTGGGAGGTCATGTGGACCACACCTGCCATCTTAGGACCCTCTAAAAACGCACGTTACTGCCTATTTTAATCATTTAAACCACAAATATGCTAAAAAAATTATTAATTCACACAAACCATCTAGGCTCTACTGGAGAGGCTAATATCCACAATCTTTCTTCTCTCCACTCTTTGCAGTACAGCCAATCAGAACCAAGAAACAGGAATAACGCTCCTGGATTGGCTGCTTTGCTAACCAAATAGTGGGACAAGTGGCATTGTGTCTGTATTTTCTGTCAAAGACTTTAGATATGCACTTTGAAAAAAAAAATGAGTGAATAATGTTACATTCTACTGAATAATCTCCAAAAACTGAACCACCAATGGGTGGGCAGGTCCATAACGTTGGTTGAATGTTGTTTTAGCAAGTTGAGCCTCAACCACATGCTTTTTGTAGCTCTAAATAATCTGGTATATTTCTTACTGGATGTTTAACTGCTCTTCTTGGCAGAACAAATGCTATTTGTTCAACCAAACAGCCTTTTTTTCTACCAAATAGCATTTGGTTGAACAAATGATAATTTATTTTACTTTTTATAGATATCCTAAAGGTTAATCTATGAAAAGGCTCCAGAGATTACCTTAAAGTGCTCTAGAGTTGTTTATAGTCCTAAAGCATCCAGACTGATTGAGAGCTTGGGGAAAAAATCAATAAATTACACCTTTTTTTCCTCATGTTTTAGAAATATAAGGCACGTTGTTGCAGAGTTTAGAAAGCTAATCAATTTATCGTCACATTTGGTTAGACCGGTCTCTGTGCTGGACCTGAAATTTTTTATTTTTTTTGCTTCTACGACCTTTTGAGGTTATTTGTAAAAACTGGAAACAGGATATCTTTGAAAGCTGATTGATTAGTTGGCGTGAAAGCCTGTCAGGTTAGATCTTCTGTCATCACCGTCTGTTCTAGCAGTCGGTGTCGGTCGATGCCTGTTGTCTCCCTCTGCCTAATTAATGAGAAAGCAAGACGTGTGTGTGTGTGAGATTCAGCATAGAAGTTTTTTATTGATATGCAGGAGAAAGTTTCTCCTTACTGTGTGGAGCAGCGGTGGCGAGTCGAGACTTTGTTCAAGCGCAGGAACTTTCCAACTGACGGTGTGTTTAAATGAGCCTCGTTTCTTGAAGGGAAATTTTCAAAGAATAAACTTTTATAAAAGAAATTCAGCGAGGCACTCCATGTGGTTTCCTAACTAGCAGCTTATTCTGATGGGAGGATTCCCATTAGGAATTAAACATGACGCCAGGAGGATCATTTGCATGTTTGAACTACTGCTAAATAGAATATTATAGTCTAAAGTTAATAAAACACAAGACGTTGTCATTTGGGAATGATGTCAAAGCAAGGACACATTAGTGGATTATTTGTCACAGACTGTAAAGCATGGGACCCTAAACATCCATTTTCTCATGTACACACTTAAACATAGAGTTTTCTTAAATCTCCACTTTCATCAGAGTGTGTTTAGTGATATTAAGCTGATCAGATATCCAGTTGTGTCGACCTGGTCTGAGTCTATCTGTAGCAGTGATGGTTTTATAGTCTGGCCCCTGCTGGAGGGAAGGATCTGCAATGATGCTCCTTTGTGCATTCACGATGCACCTGAAGGAGCTTTCTGGTTCTGAAACGCCTTCATGCATGGGGAGGGAGGCATCATGATCCTCTTTTTCCTCGGGTTCTTCTGTCTCCCACCACCTGCACTGGGTCCAGAGAACGTTCTAGGACACTTAAATCAAACTGCAGACCAGTAGAGTCATTCAAACTTCCTCACATTTTGTCTATAGGACAACTTGACAAGCAAACATTTAGTAATTTTTCACTGATGTACAGACTTTGCTTTCGTGTTGCCAGTTTTCTTTGCATACACATGAATGCACAGTTATATTATATTGCATGTACAGTTTTTATTTCAATATACAGCACAGAAGAAGAGCCAAAAATACATAAAATTACTTTCCTGTTCTGATGGCTAATATTCCATCTCATTTTAAGTGCATCCACTTAATTATCCTAGAAATTAAAGTTTGTCAACATATTTTCAACAAACTCCAGTCACCTTGTATATTAGTTGGCAATAGAAAACTCAGAGGGATTAGTTGTGGTGCAGACGCCACCGAGCAGCAAATGTTGAATTTCCGAGTGTGTGTCTAAAACGTTCCCATACAGCTCCTCCTCCTTCGGTCCGCTGATGCAGAATTGATTAAATTGCTACAGGCGGCATTTCCAGAGCAGAATATGTATGCAGCGGTCCGCCAGTATTCACGGTGGTAGAAACCACGTCTGCCCGCGAACAGCTAAAATCCACAAATACTTAACACCTCCTCTAAAAAATGCTAAGAACTGCCTATTTTAATCATTCAAACACCAAATATACCTTAATATGCATTATGGTAGAGCTGCAACTAGAAATGAATTTAGTGATTGATTATTTTGACGGGTGATCTAATAAAAAAAAAGGTCATTCTTCAGATATTTCATTTAACCACTCAAGCTTATTTTGTACAATATCAGAAATACATTTTGACATGCAAATAACCTTTAATAAAATATTATCTAAAGGGAATAATATAGCATTACTTAATAATTGATCATTTGCAGCAAACGATGCATCTGCCGTTTAATAAATACTTCCAACATCAACATGTGAAAATCTTAACCCTTCCTGCTTGAAGCAATACCAATAAAGTATGGAACCATATATATATATGTATTTTTTTTTCTTGTTATCAACCAATTCATAATTGAATAGCAAAAGGTGCTTAATAGGAGGGCTTTTTTTATAGAATGTGAACCATATGGATGTAAATCTGCCACTTGAGGAGTTCTTGGTAGAACATGGTTACAAAGAATGTTACTTACTTTAAATGCAAAATGTATATATTGTACAGTTTTGGCTTAACTACTGCTGAGTTTGTTCTTGCAGCTACTGGCCTAATTTAGTTGGTTTACTCCAGTTCAGCTGCATGTTGCAACTGAATTATTTCAATAATTGATTTATCACGATTATTTTGATTAGGACCATCTTAGCGCTACCACAGAAGCAAACATCCATAGTCTTCCCTACATGTTTTATTTTACATGTTTCTTTACATGTTTGACCAAACTTGTGGTGCTGTACTTGTGCAGAGTTATTAAATACATTTATAATTCACTACATTTGTCTGTTTATAAAAACAAATGTTTTAAATCAATTCAGCTCTGCTATTCTGTATCAGATCGGTATCAGCCGATAATGAACCTCGAATATCTATATCGGAAGTAAATAAAGTGGATCAGTATATGCATGGTTACGATTAGTGGAGGACCTGTAATGCTGTGGGCTGGTTTCCCTTCTAAAGCCTCTGGGAATTTGGTCAGAGGTCCTGGCTTTGGAAAGTTTTTGAAATACATTTTAAGCGAAAATCAGGGAGATAACTAATAGTCATCATTCAGTCTTTCAGAATAATGAATTAAATTTATGACTGAACACAGAAATAATTCACCAGTCACAGAAAGGTACCAAGGTTGCAGAATTTTGGTGCATGTTGCAGCTGATCTCTGCAGCTGGTGTGAGTTTGTGTTTCCTGCGTTTCAGGCTCTGTTCGCCATCCGCCGGGTGCTGCTGGCCCAACACACGGCGTTCCCAGTGTCGGGCGCCGATCTATACGAGGAACTATTGAGCTCCACCGCCATCCTCTCCACTGGAAATCCCAGGTAAAGTCAATTCTCCACACACTGCTTCATCTGTCAGGGCCTGGGGGATTTAACAGGGAGCTCAACACCATCACAGGGGCTTACAGGAAGGCTTATCTCCAGTATCAATACTCCAAAGGAAACATTTGTAAGGTTTGTGATCCAGTTCAAGAGGCTTTATCAGTCCCATCATATTGAAGCCTATGGTTAGTTTCATTAAGCATAGATTTCTTTCTGTTGTAAAACTGAAAATTAACTTTCTGGCTTGTAACTTTTTAAATTTTGCTGCTCTGCCAAATTAATTTGTGCTGCTCCGGTGAGACGTTTTAATAACATTTTCATTTATTGCTGCCCGATTTTACAGACCAGATCATCAATTGTGTTTAGAGTTGCACCAATTAGAGATTTTTGTCTTTTCTTCCCAATTAAATGCATTTTTTTCTGCTTTCTGGATAAACCAATAATTATTATGACTTAACAAAATGCTCTTTATAAATTAAAACTGTGATTTCTCTCAAAAACAGAACAAGGTTACAGTGCTGCCAAACTCTGCTTCTCTTGAAATGTAATAAAAGTAAAGAAAAACTCCCCAGGACATATAGTCATATATTTATTCGGATGCAGATGTGTCCATATAAATAAACCCAACAATACAGCATTCTAGTTCGGTTTCTTGTTTCCTGTTTTAGAAGTCTGCAGTCTTTTTAGTGTGCCTTATTCTGCTTTTAATGTTTTTATTTCATTATTGTCTTTATCTGTTCCTACTGCACATCACATAAAATGGAGTAGATTGGACTAACCTTTTTTCACATCTAAAAACACAGAATTGTGCCATAAAATATTTTTTTAATGCACTCTCATGTAGTGTAAGCATGAACTGCAGTAGATCCATTTAAAATAATGGTAATCTCATATATTTTATTACTGTACACTGCTGAGTCTATGAATAGGGGAAGGAAGCATAAGCCTTGGCTTCAGCCTATTCCTTTTTTCATAAGTTATTGGTTTGTAAAATAGTATTTTGTTGTCTTTTCAAAATAAAGTGAATGTGAAAAATTGTTTGTCCAGGTGCTACTGGAGACTGGAAAATATAAATACAATTGATTTACTCACTGAGATGTTGATCCTTTTTATTGCAACTGTAGAGAAATCATGAGCAGCGTTTCAACTGTCAATGATTTGGTAGATATTTTAGGAGCAGAGGTGACGTCTCACTGTGTGTGTATGAGAAAGCAGTTGGCGTTACATAGGTTGTTTTTATTTTAAACAAATATGGTTACAGAGGTGGCATTGCAAACTATCATTAGCATGCTTGTTAGAGGTTAGCATAGTTAGCATGGGTAGCACTATCAGCTGCAATCAGTCAATTGTGCATTACCTGCAGTTGGTAGACTCCAAAGGTAAGGCTATTGTACATGATTATATACAATATAACATTGCAATGTTTAAAATTACAGTTTTGGTATGAGTTGCCCTGGCAACCATTGCCCACCCATTTCACTCTGAGTTGGGATTCTAATATGGCAATGCCCAAGTAGACATCGTTTGTAGAGCCTGTTATGAAGATCATTTTAACCTTTAATGCAAAACAAAACAAACGCCATTTTTAATGTTTTCAGTTTAAAGTTGCAGGCGCTACACATGACATTGATTTTAGGCTCACTCATGTTATGCGTGTCTCCTAAAATAAACATGTTTAAAACAAGCTTGCTTTATGTTAATGCAAGGAGCGGCCATATTGGAGCGGCCATATTAGATCTTGAATTCTCACACTTCTCAAGTGGGGACTTTTCAGGAACTCCCTCCATAGAGGAGTGAAGTAGTCACAGGTATGAAACCACACACACAGAGAACTAAGGGCTGCAGGAGGTGGAGGTAAGGGTCAACCAAAACCTATGTGCGTTTCAACAATGTGCTAAAATCACATCGCCATACAATTCAAGGTGTCTTGGTTGTCCCGTCTAGTCTCCGTCAACAGAGAAAAAGTCTGACCACAGACCCCACATTTGCTCATCCCCTTCAGTCAATTAACAAATTGCAATTTTGCTAAATTGCAATTTAATAAAGACTGAAGTTGTGCAGTCTGTTTTAGTTCACTTCGGGTTGGTTAGAGTAGAATAACTGGAAAAAAATACCAGAACATTTTCATTTAGTTCTGATGCATAAAACCCTGGAATGGTAATAGTCTGACTGTTTTTAGCCTGCAGCAGATCAGGACACCTTCTATATTTTTACATAAATTACTTTTGACCTTGAAAAATAGTCATTCTCGTGGGCATTTTCTTTATTGTTGACATTCAGTTGGAAGTGTTCACTTATCAGATCAACTGAACTAAAATTCCTGTTTTTAGTTTTGAGCTTTTTACTGACGCCAGCAGAGAATGTGAGTTCTGTTCAGCCGCTGCAGTTTAAAATACAGCCGAGCAGAAAGTGCTGCAGAAGTGGCCCGAGCGCTCACACCCCCGAGCCACAGGAACAATTTGGCAGCTAAAACTGCTGTCTTGTCCTGTCGCTCCATTTGGCTCGTATAGCCATCCTTAAGTGGCTTCAGATATATCAGCTGCATTAACGCTGCTCTCTACTTGACCACCTTCCACTGACAAACACAACAAACACTGCAGAGGAAAACATTAAAACATTTCATCAGCACATCGCACAATCAAAATTTAATGACTTGGAAGAAAGCAGAGATGCTGTCAGCGTGGCATTGTTGCAGTTCTGGGAATGGCAGGTTTGATGTCTGCAGCTGCTTCATGATGCTGTTGTCTGTATGGTGAAGCGTGGAAGGGTAAATATTCATCTTTGAGGGGGGAAAAAAATACAATCTTGTCTTGACAAATCTGCGAATTGTTCCAGCAAAGCATAATTTATAGGATGGGACCTTTACTACAGTCAGGCCGACTGTTTCAGCATAATTAATGACCACAGGTGTTTCCTCCTCTCTCACTGGCTCTTTTTAAGTGGTTTTTATGAATTAGTTAGAAAGTTGGAGCAGTGATATCAAGCTAAATCATACATGTTGGTGAAGCTGATGTGTCGCAGCGTGCCTTGGCTGCCCTCTAGTGGTGGGTAGCTGAACAGACAGGTGGTGATCTCAGGTTTGGAGGTTTGGGCTCAGAGCTCTGCAGCCTGCGGCTCCTTTAACCTTCCTAAATGCCTCTCAGTAAACACTACTTACACAATGATGCTCAAAGTTCCTGTAATATTTTTTAGATCTCTTTTCTTGTCATAAGGTTAGAAAATATGTGGTTCTTCGTAATAAACTGCTTGACTGAAACCTTGTGAAAACCAATGTTGATCAAGGCAATTTCAGTTCAGAAGAAAGAAGTGGAGCTGCTTGGAACGAGAGTAGGTCTGGTTAAACTTGTTTGCAAGCTGACTTCTCAGTACAATGATATGATCAGGACAATGATACAAGAGTAAAATGTGCGAAATATTGAACTTAGACATCAGACTCTTGTAACGTCTAAACAGTGTAATATTTGTCCATTGTAAACTGAAATCATCCTCTAAGCGTATCCAGCCCCTTCCCTTCACAACACACTTAAATCTGAACTCTTACATGAATTTTCCTCCAATCAAACGCCGAGATGAACCCTTTCATGTCCAAGGGTTCAGAGCATGCTGTACGGCCCGAGGGTTTTCTCTTTTTAATCTGTGACTTTTCAAGGGCAATCACTTTCATCTCGCCGAGTCCTTATGAGAACAAAATTTGATGTTCCATCAACAGCGCAGCCGTCTCCACAATACTGTCACAACAGGCAGCAATAATGTAAATAAGTCTGTCCACACAGATTTTCTTCTTTTGACAATCTCACAGCGACATTGAGGGAACTGAGTGCTTCGCGTTCATGTTGGAGGACCTTGGTTTTGTAAATTCAAGTGGATTCCTGTCACATTTCTCACCACAAGGAAGAAGAAAGGAAGCAAAGAGCTGCAGTCTGTATATAAACTATGACAAATCCAAACACTAATCACTGAGAATCGGAATGATCAAGTATTGCATGAAGATACTAGGAACTGCTTTTATTTCTCTTGTTTTAAATTAAAACACAGAAAAATTGACAAGGAACTTATTTATATCTTGCAAGTTGACAAGAGAATAATACAACCCCAAATAAAGTACAGTGACCCGTAGAGAAGCTGTGAGACAAAACCCTTCTGCGTGAGTTTACATTTATTCAGGTATATGAAACTTCTGTTAGTATTCATGTTTCCACTGGGTAAACAGATTTTCTTCACAACACACCTAAATCTGAACTCTTACATAAATTTTCCCAACATGCAACACCAAAACGGATCGCTCTGCTACTTTCTCAGACTTCTCATTAAAATGTTGTGACATTGTTTTAAATGATCGATACTGTTGTTTTTCTAGAAAGGAGACCTTTTGGAGAAGGTCAGGTATGTGGAAAAATTTTACAAAAAAAAATCAATGCTGAAGCTATAGCTCACATTTGCTGTTTCTATGGCTTTAGAAAAGTTTCAGGGTTTAACATTTTTATTTGTGCAGTAAAAAAAATATAGGCTTTTAATGTGTGGAGATGTTTTAATATTTCTGAAGTCCACCTGTCCAGTACAGTTATAAATTAGATTTATAAGCTAATCTATAGATTAGATTTATAGATGTTTATTTAGTTATGCAGCATCTGTATTGGACTTTTAGGCAGCTTTGCATTATTTGAACTTATCTTAAGGAGGAGTGGGTGGACTCAGTTTGTTTGAGGACCAAAGTTGTAATACGTCACATTTTCAGATGGCCTGGTTTGCTTTCACATTGGACTGTGCCAAATGAACTAATCTCTTAGAAAAACCTGTTCACCTCCTCACCTGCGGTGAACAGGTTTATCCTCTCACCAAGAACCACTGAAGGAAACAACTCAAAAACCTCGGAAAAGACATGATTGCAACTTTCTTGTATTAATTAATCCTAATATTAATTAATGTGATCAAAATTAGAGTGGTGTCAAGATTTTTGCAGTTGTAGAATTTCTCTTTTGTCTTTGGTAAAAGCCATTTCTCCCGCTAGCGCTACACTAATGCTCTTGATTTGGTTGTATTTACCCAGAATGCCCTGCTATGTAGTCCACTTCCTTCTTTTGAAGCGGTCTCCGGGACCGCACCAGAGTTCACTTCCATCAAACCAAAACCCAGGTTTGTGGGCGGTCCAGGATCCACTGCTTTGGTCTACATTAGACTTCAATTACGCATTCACACCTTTTCCAACGTACTGGACTTTCTAGACAAACTAGAACTGCATCCTTAATTAAGAGCAGACCTGAACCTTATAATGCATATGAAAAGCATTCAGCTTCACCCAGCTGCATTGTCTGTCTTCAGTTCACCTGAAGTCTTCATTGCAAATGTTCACCAACTTGTTCAGAAGCTTCACTCTTGCCAGGAGTCCCACAAGAGTCGGAGATTTTTCCTGTTTTTGTCTCCATTTTATCCTCTCAGTGACAAACTCTTGACGTTCCTCCAACACTGTCACGCCTTGCTTCCTAATCCCAGTCCAACATCTTTTTGCTTCCCCTCGTTATTCTTGTTCAGCTTCATATTTAGTTTCCATCTCGCAGTATTCAGTCCCTGCATCTCGCCGCCCGAGTTGAAGGAGTCCCTTTCACTTTCTGACAGGACAAGATGACGAATTAGGAGTCAGTCGTAGTGAGAGCTCCTTTAAGGGAATTGTAAATGTCACAGAAATAGTTGGATTCAATTTGGCACACTGAGGGTTTATGCTAAACATCTTTTTAAGCGATGCAGCAAAATGATGCTTACTGTGAGTGCTTCTCTCCCACATCTGGTTTGGAGGGATTAGTTAGTTTTATATGTGATCAAAAAGCAAAAGGGTTTTAAAATGTTCTCTGCTTGGAGGACCTCGTCAAGTAGTTTTTCTAAGATTATGCATGGATTAGTCATTTTCTGGACGACTTCATTAATTTTAGATCTGCTGCTCCGGGTAAAAGAAAAACTTTCAGCAGAAAAATAACTACTTGAGTCAGACAGAATGTGCTTTTAATTCAACTCAATCGAATGTTGAGTTGAATTAAAAGCCTGAGTCTGTTGCTCATAAACAGACCTTTAAGTCTGTAGCTTTTAGTGTTTTAGATTCTGTTATTATACAATAAGTTTTCCAGGCAGGTATTAAACATTTGAATCGCTGCTCCTAGGGCTGGCCAATGTCTTAAGAATGATTTTTCCTTTCTTTTTTTTAATTTTTATTTTAATTTTATTCTTTCTTGCTTTGTTTTCCAAAATAAAAATTACCGAGGACAGAAAATATTTTTTTAAAGTCTCTTTTATTTCAATTGTCACTTCTGGGAGATGTATGGCAGAATTAGGACGGCACTATGAGAAATGTTATATAAGAATATAGTCATAATATTAACAGAATAAAGACAATTTTACCAGAAAAATGTCTTAAAATTACAAGAAAAACATAACTTTAATGAAAAAAGCTTATCAAGACCTCATGTAACCAGCTTAGTCTGTGATTCATTCTTCAAAACACACAATGGTTTGTATCAGAGTCCTTCAACTTGATGCTAATGTGTTGAGACAGATGTAACACATTCAGGTTTTTAACAGTTTTTCAGTGTAGTCCTGCTTTATTTGCATCGAATTTCCACAAAGAATGACCCTAAAAGTACCTGGAATGTTTTGGATCTGTTTTTCTTGTCATTAGATTGAATCTGTCCTCTTTTCATTTTGCATTTTTTTCCATCCCGTATAAAAAAATAAATTCCATCGTCTTTTTGCTGAATGTTTATCTTTATTTTAAATCCTAAAAATAGAAATAAAATGGTGTTTTAACAAAAGTCAAATTTCTTGTAGTAAATATCTAAAATTATAAATTTAAATTTTAAATAAGCTTTTGCTTACTTACTCTCTGAAGGTATTGTTATTTCAGCAATTGATCTTTGTTTGAGGTTGTATACTTAACAATGACTATATCAATAAATGATTATTTCAATAATCAACGAATCAGGTTAGTCGTTTCATCCCTAGTTAAAAAGAAGAACCTGCATGTTTACCCACCCAGGGTTTTTTGTGTGGTTTAATCTGAAGTTAATAGTTTATTTTCCCTCCTGCCAGTTGTGAGTAATGAGTTGCACCTGGTTTCTTGCAGCTTAGATAAACTGCTGGACTCAGGCTTGTATACGGGCGAGATAACGGAGCTGACAGGAGGTCCAGGAAGCGGCAAATCTCAGGTGAACATTTCCTCAACGTCCTCCAGTAACAGATCATTTCAGCCTCATAAACTTCCCCTCCAGCCACATTGAGTCTCTTCTCCTGGAGCAGAAGCAATGCTCTCGTTTCAGGACGTTTCACCATCGTGTGTGTTTTTCAGGTGTGTTTTGGTGTTGCGGTGCACATCGCGTACCACCTGAAGCAGAGCGTGATCTTCATCGACACAACAGGTGGGCTCACCGCCAGCCGCCTGCTGCAGATGCTGCAAACCGAAACCAACAACGCAGACGAGCAGGTGAGCTTCTGTTGATGAATCTGTCGATTATTCCAACAATTAATCAAATAATAAAAGTGGCACACTCTGCTGATGTTTCATTAAATTGCTTAAACCTTTTCTACAAAATATTGGATATGCTATCCAGTTGGCTAATCCAAAAATTAACCAACAGATCGGTTCCACGCTGAATTGGTAAGTCGAGCAGGGCTGAGCTTTTCACATGTTGACATTAGAAGTCTTTTTTTTTTTTAGCTACAAATGTTCAAGTGTTCACTAAAGGCCTGCTTTCGTATTGCTTTTAGGCCATAAAAAGTTTACCTATATAAAAAGAATATAATTTTTTTTTTGCATCTTTTAATGTATTTTCTAATATTTGTCTTAGAAAAACATTTTAGTGAAAAGTCTGCAGAATATTGCAGTCAGACTAATCAATTAATCGATAAAGCCCTAGATTAATCGTTTCAGCCGTAGACGTTTTACACCAGTAATCAGATATTTAACGTGAAATCAGCTGACAGTGAAAACTTTTTGTTTGCAGATGGAAGCTCTTCAGAGGATTCACACCTTCCGCCTGTTTGACGTCTGCGCTCTGCTCGACTGTCTGTACGGGCTCGGCAGCGGCGGCCTTCACAAGGTTCGTTTGCATAAAACACACCAGCCGCACCTCCGGGACCTGCGGTGAGGGGGGGGGCTAAACCTTTCAGCTGTCTAAATGTGTCACATTCTGTGTCGAGGCGTGTGTCGGCGGCGGCTCTGTCAAGGCGCTGATCGTGGACTCGGTGTCAGCCGTTATCGCTCCTCTGCTGGGAGGCAAACAGAACGAAGGTGAGTGTCTCTCTGCTGCTCTGTCACACTCAGGCACACCCCAGGCTGTGTTTACATCTGCATGGATTTCATCTGTGGTTAGAATGTGAAAAAAGGAGCGCTGCGTGTTTTCAGAAGTATGACATTTACATCAGAAAGAACGTTGGAAATAACAGCAGCAGCACAGTGGAAGTGAGGCTAAAGTAGAGCAACACAGAAGAACAGGATCTAAGTTCATGTTTGAGCTCATCTTTTCTCTCGAGAGACTTGAAATGAATTGCTTATTAATTGAATGTATTCATTGAAACTCGATTAACAAAGTCCATACGGGTGCTTGAAATCCTTGAATTTCAGTTTTTTTCAAGGTTTGGAAAGTGCTTGGTTTCTGTATGTAGTTCTTAAAAGTGTGTGATATTAAAACTGCACAGTTTCATGGAATTTGGAAAATGTCATTTCTGGTAAAAGCCTCATATTTTCATAAACCTAATAAAAAATCTACTTTTTTTTTCTCGCTGCCTGAAATTGAATTAGACTGAACTTTTCTTCCTACCTGAATTACCAAATTCTCCCTGGAATTTGGTAATTCAGGTAGCATTACCAAAATTAGTTCATGTGACGCACAAAATGCTGTTGTTACTTTACCTTGGCCCTGCTGTCCAGACCTTACAGAGGCATGAATCAGTTACATTTTCTGAGGAATAAAAGTCCTAGAAACTTGCTTTTAAGGACAAATTCTGGACTTGACAGCCTGAAAATATCCCAGAAGGTCAGAGTCCCACTTTTCGCCCTGACCTGTGCGTCTCAACAGCTCCAGCTAAACGGTCAGGCAGCAGCAGGTGGTTAAAGTTCACCTGTGAGGGTGGTAGACAGAGGTTTAATCTGATCACCTGCTTGGTTTGCTCCTGAAAGCGTTGCTGTGGATGACCTGCACCTAACAAACCAAACCCTCTGTCACCTCAGATGAGCTGTTAAAGGGGAACCATTATGAAAAATTCACATTTTGTACGTTTGTACTTCCATTTGGGCCTCTGCTACTTCTAAAAACTGAAGCTGTTCTTTAGTAGAAAGAGAAACACAAAAAGCAATCGTTCTTACAAATGGGAATGATTGAGCTTGAGTTAATTTATCATGCAATTAAACGATTTATTGCTTACTGCTTAAATAGTTTAAGCAGTAATCCCCACTAGACAGGCCTTTCTAGTGAGGGTTGACTTTTACCTTACAAAAAAGTTTTTAAAAAATTACAATAATGTGTTAAGAGTTCTTCTTATTGTGGGTAATACTCTGTAAAAATAGATTTCCAAACTGCTAATATTTGTACCACTTCATTCAGAGCTTTGTCTAAATCCTGGCTCAGCTGTAGGGTGTAACTTCAGGACGCTGAACATATTCTCTCCGTGTTCCAACCTCTCCAAAACTTCCTGCGCCTCCAGGCATGTCCTTGATGATACAAGTGGCAGCAGCTCTGAAGACGATGGCGAAGGACTTCAGTGTTGCTGTTCTGGTGAGGATGACTCAGTCCTTGATGTTTCCTGCTCTGAATGCAGGCCTCATCTCTGCTGCTGGTGCAGGGAAAAAAAACAAAACACGTCTTAACGGCGTTAAGAAAAGTGTGCAGCCGCCGTAATTTCGAACTGTGTTTGATTTTCCACAACAATTTGAATCTTCCTTTCATGTGTTGAGCCGGTTTTATCTGTTTCAAAGGTGTAATAAGCCATGAAACACTGAACCGGGATGCCGTCTGCGCCCGCAGGTGACCAACCATGTAACGAGAAGCGGCGGCAGGGAAGCGCAGCCGGGCCTCGGCGTGTCGTGGAGCCACGTCCCCAGAACCAGAATTCTGCTGGAACGAGTTGAGAGCGGAGCGTCGGGTCGGCGCTCGGCAACGCTCATCAAGTCTTCCAGACAGGTGTGCCAGGAGCAGCGGCGGCGCCGCTTCTGTCAGGAGGAGCTTTCTGCTGTTGTCAAAACATCTTGTTAAAATGGAGAGCACAAAGTTGTTTGCCCACGGGCCCGGTTTGATAAAGACTCCTGATTTCCATTTAAAAACATCTCCAGGCTGGATTTTAGCGGAAAAGTACACCAGACGCATCAGTCTAATTCACAAAGACAGGCTGTAAATAATGAGTCATGCTGCTCATTTACATGCAGAACACAGAGGCTGGTACCTACAAGCTGGACCCACATGCTGACTTTGTGCAAAATGCGAACGCAAGCAGGTGGGAAAGGACGTGGCACCATAATTAAAAATAAAGTATACATACCCTAAATCATTTCTAGATGCATAAAAATGTGAGATAAGTTGCAGTAGTGGCTCTTTGTGGACTCCTGATGGTATTTTTAGTCGGGTTTTCTTCATCGGCTTTGCGCTGTTGGAAGCCAGCTGAACTTCTTTTGGTTCTTAGAGATTTTTTTCCTCTGATCCAAAATGTTTCTTCAGTTCTGAAGGTGGCTGGAAGGTCATAAGCCCCACTGCTGGAAAAAAACCCTGGGGAGTTAAGATTATGGCTCTGGATTACTTGTTTTAACTTTACTTTTATTGATCTGACACTATTAGACAATTTTGTTGTAAAATAAAGGTTGTTTATTTTACTGGGCTTTAACTGCAATTAAAAGCCCTTATTATTTTTTTTAGCTCTGTTTACTCATGAATGCTTCACATCCTGCCAGAGCTCGGGCTTTCTCTGGTGCTTTGGGGCCTTTTTGTACTGCATTATATTCTTCCACTCAACTTTCCATTAATATACATAATATACATTTCTTAACTTATCTAATTTATTGAGATGCAGGTTATTCTAGATTTAATGGAGATGTTAACAGCCATAGTCCTTCATTGATCTCATTAAGTTTTCTTCAGTAATCTTTGTCCATGTCAGATCTATTTATTGATCAGTAGCCGTCGTTACTGATCAGTAACGGCGGCTACGGATCAGAATACTGCAGAACCTTGATAAAACTTACAGTAAGCAGCATCCAGCTTCCCAGCTTCTACCAAAACAAAAAGAGATTAAGTACCGTAATCTGAGTCATGATACTTTAACTTTAAAAAAAAAAAAAAGACATCATCAGTTGAAACAAACGAGCCTCCAGTGAATTAATTTTGCTCTCTGTGTCAGGCTTGTCTCATCAAGGAGGATTTTGACCTGCAGTGGTGGAGTCGAGCTGGAGGAGGAGGCGGAGGAAGAGGAAGAGGAGGAGGAGAGACATCAGGAAAGAGGAAGCTGGATGAGACCGACCCCTGACCGGAGGAGCGCTGCAGCAACGACCAAAAGGTTAGTTTATGCTGCTGGATGGGAGTTTTTGATGGCCTGGTTCAGGTGATACTTTGAAAAGTGACGGATTTAAATGCAGCCGATTTATCTGCTGAGTATCAGCATGTTTACCTGAGGAGGCCGGAACAAGGGAGGAAAATGGCGTCTTTCTGAGGAGCTTAGCTCCGGCTGAGCCTGAGTTCACTCAGGAACCATCAGAAATCAGAGGTAAAGATAGATTTAAATATTTTTTTACTTTTTGTTGCAATAAAATAAACTTAATGGATTTTATGTGATTAACAAATTAATTCATAAGCTAGAAGTGGAGTAAAACTTATTTTGTTTTCCAAATACAAATCTTGAAAAGTGTTACGTGCACCTCTGCAAAACAGTTCCAAGTTCTGCATGATTGGTTGGAGAACAACTGATAACTGATTTATTTTAGTTGGCTTTAAGTCCAGACTTTGATTAGGCCATTCTAACCTTATTGTTGAAGCAAAACCTTTGTGTAATTCATGTTTGATGTGTAGTTTTAGCAATACATTTCACCACTAGTGGCCCTTCTGAGTGCAGTACTGAGTTTATTGTGGCCCAAAACAAAACTAACTTACAAGTAACTTTTCAACAAGTAAAAATAAAATCCTTAATTAATATTTATGAAAAAGGTTCCATTGGCAAATTGTTTCAATTATAATAAAACTTTTTCCCCATATTATAAGTGAAATAATTTGGAACACTTTGATCAATATCATGGATTTTTATTTTTTAGTTAAAACAAGATCAGGCTGAAAAGTTACTTGCAAGTAAATTTAAAATGAGACAAAACTATAATTGCACAAGCCTAGAAAATACGATTTGCAGTTTTTTTCTGTAAAACAAAAGCAAAAAGACATCACACAATGTTTTCAGTTGTTTCTTCAACAGTATTTATTCGCAGTTCATGATCTTTTATGCTTCTGTAGTAAAAAGTCAACTCCTGTTTGGCTGCGACTTTATTTTGCTCCTCAAAAGTTTCACTAGGATCTTTGTTCTCCAAACAAAAAGCCTCTAATCTAAATCTTAGTGTCTGCTACTTAAATAAAAATTGACCTGAGGGAACGTTGAACTAAAGAGCTACCCTGCGACCCGACCCCAACACTCATGTCTTCCTCTCAGCAGGGAGGAACGACGCGCCGCTTTCGGATGCATTCCCAGATCCAACTGGGAGAAACCCTGTGGGCCAGGCTGCCCCCCTCCAGGTCGCCCAGCGTGTGGGTAGCCGAGGCGGAGTCGTAATCCGGCACCAGGTCCCCGTCATACGCCACAAAGTACCGCCGCAGTCTGTCGGAGTCCTGAACGGAGACGGGGAGGAAGAGCTTGACCCCGCTGAAGATGTCCAGCAGCGTCTGGAAGGAGCACAGAGTCAAACCTGATGAGCTGCAGGTACAAAGTTCACTGCAGAACTCAACTCTGCTTCTTCTTAGATCAAGTTGATTTGCACTTGTTTGTTTTAGATCTACTTTCTCACAAAGAGGTGTTTGTGGAAGAACATTTCTCTTATTTCTAGTTTGTTGTTAAAATTTTTAAATCATGTAAAAGATCTGAAAATACTTCAGGAAAATATTTTCATGTTCATTGAGGTCAAGAAGCTCCTAATAGAAATAAACTGAACTTAAATTAGCGGGTTCTCAGTCCAACCTTCCCATCACTTTAATTATGGAATTATGTTTAGTTTCTACAAAACTGTCAAATATTTTCCTTAAATGAAGCATTTACCCAGATTTTAATACAAGCAGAGCCGTATTACATTTTGTTCAAAACATCCTGTTCCCTACTAAAGTACACTGCAAAAACAAAATATTACCAAGTATTTTTAGTCTAGTCTCTAGTGCAGGTATCTTAGTACACTTTCACCAAGACAAAACTGACTCACAAGTAACTTCCCAGCAAGATGTAGGAGCTTATTTTAACACAATAATTCATTAAAATTGATCAGAAAAGTACTAGTTGCTGTGGCAGACTCCTTGAAACAGGAAAAATGTTTTGTTAAAAATGAATTAATCTGCACTGAACTGGTACTTTAGTTGTTCTTTTAAATACATTTTGAGGAATTACTTTTACTTGAACAAGTTCTTAGAAGTTAGTGCAGTAGAAACTAGACAATAATAATTGGTAAGTTATTGTGTTTTTGCAGAAGAGCTAGAATGTTGTTCATTAATGAAAACTAATTTTAATTGTATGTAACATCTGAAGATAACTGAGCAGCAGCCCACTGGGGGACATGATTAATAACATTTCCTTACTGAAAGCTGCAGATCATACAAGAGTCTGTTCAATAAATGTTGCTGAAAAATCAGCAGCTGTTTAATCCCCTTTAAATTGAGAATTTAAACTTTGATTTAAGGATGACGGATTTGTCATAATTGATAAAACATGTCTACACGATTGAATCTCATGTGAGCTGGATTTTTTATGTTTTAAGGGAGAATCTTAAATAAAAACAGAAAATTTTATTCATTTTGGTTTTTGACTTAACTGAATGTACACATTAAAATAAATTTCTACTGTATTAAAACGACCACTTCTCTTTCTTTGGGCAACTATCAGTGCTCAGGTTGAACTGGTTAGATGAAGACGTTCTGACCAACCTTGTCGTTCCTCGGCTGCAGCAGCTGGGAAGGCGCTTTGTTTTGTCCGTTGCTCTGACCGCTCTCCCCGCTCTTCCTCACCTGCAGTAAAGGGACGCCTTATTGCATCTTCCCCTGCTGAGTGTGTGTAGACGTTGTGAAGTGTGTGTCGCAGTGCAGCTGGTACCTTCTTGGTACTGGAGGCCTCAGAGGTGGGAGTGCGGGGTTTTGATTTCACAGCCTTTGCTTTGGTGGGGGTGCTGTTACCTGTGAAGGAAAGCAAGAAGAAACCATTTTCTACAATTAATTTAGGCGTTCAACCATTACCTGTGTTTCCATCGACATCTGAACTTCTAAAATGTCACAAAACAGAAAATAAAAAAAACAAAAGAAATCAGTTGTGTTTTCATCTACTGGTTTGGAACGAATCAACCAGTTCCAAACCAGTCCTCTACTTCCTGTTCATCCTGTGATGAATCCTGTGATGAACAGGAAGTAGAGGTTGCAAACATTCACATCTATCCTCTAATTTTAGAACATTAACTAAATTAAACTCCCAACAAGTTGTGCCTGTCAGATGCTCCAGCAACTGCCTGTAACTCATGTCGGTGATACGACTTCCCCCCTCTGGTGGTCATTCTGGGTATGTACAGCGTTTACATATTCAAACGTACATCCCGATGCCTGGATCATTGTTTTGTTTTTTTCCCCTTCGGTCAGAAACAAACTCTACTTTGAGTTTTGCAGAAGTTTCTTACCCTGAAGCAAACCAGGACCTCTTTAATAAGACATAGGAATGTTTGGAACTCGTGCTTGGTGGACCTACGAAGAGGTTGAGGACCAACAATCAGCTGAAAAACTTTAAGTTGCCTCTTTATAAATAATCTAAAACACTGCAGAGCCTGAGGACAATGACCAAAGTTCGCAATTTCAGAACAATCTGGAAATTCAGTTTTCAAAACTTTATTTTTTGCTTGAGATTCTCACTGAGCTGCCACAGCCCCTCCCACCCTATTGACAGCATCCACAGAAAGCCGTAAAGTAAATTAACCCTCTGCTGCAGCAGTGTACTCTCTGATAATTATTAGCACTCCAACTTTTCCAATAAGATAAACTTAGTAAGAGGCTGCAAAAAGAACTCTGGATCATTCTTTCTGAAGGACTCGGTAGTAAGGACACATACCTGCTGAAGGTAATTATGACTGCAAACAAGAAGGCGATTACTAAGTGTTGGCTCCAGCCTAGACCCACAACTCTGAAGCTTTTTGTGAATATTAGAAACCTGATCCACAATATGGAAATGTTGACATCTCCAGAAGCAGAAAGGAGAGACTTTAGGGAAAATGGAATCGTTTTAGAGCCAAAGACGTGACCTTTGTGATTCCACGCCATTCTGATTGACAGCATCTGGAATTTTTCCTCTTTTTTTTATTTTTGTGACTCTAAACAGTGAAATGTTTGTAAAATTCTAATGTCATCAATGGGTCTCTCTGTTACCTGTCCTAACTCTCATGTTTAGTTGTGTGTACTTGTATGCATAAAAATGACTAAAACTAAAGCGAAAAAAAAAAGGTTTCCACCCTTCTGTCATGCACAGTTTTACCACCATGGGGAGAAATGATTGTGGCAGATTTTAAAGTGATTTTCTTTCCAGCAAATTAATATTCTGCTGCAATAAAAACAGATCTAAAAAGATTTCAGGGATTTCTACCGGAGGTGTCATTAAATCTGACCAGCACTGTGATAATCTGACCAATCGGACTCACTCGTCTTTTGGGCCGGAGCGTTCCTGCTGGATGAGGATGACGGCAAGTTTCCCCCGCTGTCTCCTCCTGATGAACCTTTGTCGTTGGATGTGGAAGGACCCGCCGTCACTTTAAAGTCACAGTTCTCCTTAGAAATGCGAAACAGCTCCTGAGCAGAAGGATGGAAAGGTCAGAGGTCTCCTTCAAGCCTTCTATCAAGTCTTCTGATGGCCATTTTGTTAAAACTAAACAGGAAGAGGCTCATTGGGTGAGTCAATGTTGAAGTGGCACCCTGAGCTGGTGCAGGTCTGTGGCCGTCCTCCAGTCCTTGTCGTCGCGGATTCGCGTCATGCGGGGGAAGCGGATGGAGATGCCGTCGGCGGTGTGCATTTCTGATTTGGAGAACTCAGCGCCAGTGATCTCCCAGACCGGAGCTTGCTGCAGGAAAGGAAACAAAGACAAGCAGGTAAGTCTGAGACACGGCCCTCTGTTGTCCCAGACGCTTTTAAAAGAAAACGGATTACCAAAGAAGTTGCCACACTAAATAAATGTCTTATGTTAATACTCAGTAGATTTTTTTTTAACCTTCACAATTTTACTTTAACATCCATCCACCCATCCATTTTCCTACACCCTTTTCCCTTACTGGGATCGCGAGGGTTGCTGGTGCCTATCTCCATCTATCGTTTTGGGCAAGAGGCGGGGTCACCCTGGACAGGTCACCAGTCTGTCTGAGAGGCCAATTAACCTGACAGTCATGTTTTTGGACTGTGGGAGGAAGCCGGAGTACCCGGAGAGAACCCACAGAGAGAACATGCAAACTCCATGGATTACATGGAGTTTGCATGTTCTCTCTGTGCTTGCGTGGGTTCTCTCCGGGTACACTTAAACAAAAAAAGACCCGGGGCCAGGAATCAAACCCAGAACCTTCTTGCTTCAAGGCAACAGCTCTACCAGCTGCGCCACTGGGCAGCCCTTTACTTTAACAATTAATTAAAAATTATAGTGCTGCACTTTTAGCTGCTGTTTTGATATAGGATCACACTTTCCATCTGCCAGGATCTCTGGAAACACAGGTGACTCTTTAGATCACTTATTCAAGTAATGAAATATTCCTCTGTTTTTTTTGTTTTATTCTTTTTCAAGTGTTGCCATGGAAAAACAGTGAGTACCTTGGCCCTCGTGGTAAATTTGATCTAGAGCCAGCCTCCAAACCTAACTCCTTATTTGTATAAATATTTTGGTAATACTCTTTATAATACCAGATGTTGACATAACTTTTATACTTCTGGCTGTCTGAGGACACATTTTGAATATTAAATCAGGTGTTATGATCAGTCACTCAGTACTTGAATAGTTTATCAAACACTTTTTACACAAGTTTAAGGTATGCTACCCTTATTGGAGTACAATTTTGGGGACTCTAACTGACCTCTATGCATGAACAATGGACCACCTCCATAGAATAATGTCCATCACTGCAGCAGAGAGTCAGGCGACCGACTCCTTTGATTTCTGAAAGGTGGCAACCCTACACCAGCAGATGCACGTCTCTAGCTGTTGTGTCTAATGGGTGCTGTCCGATCTAGTGATGTACATTTATAGATCTAAAGGTTCTCCAGGGCTGGACTTAAAGACCTCTATTCTAACCCAGATCCAGCATGTTAAAATCTCACCTCAGGGTCACGGATAATGAAATCAGGATAATAGTTCTTGACAATTTTCAACCAGCTGGGGATTTTCCCGGGTTCCTACGCACACATAGACATGACATTAATATTGGTCAGTATTACATCAGCTCCATGTTCCAGCAGCCTCTCAGTGGGTCCTCCTCTGACCTTGCTGATTTTGATCACATCTAGCTCATTCTGGAGTCGGGCCAGCATGGCGTCATCGTAGCCTCCGGAGCACTTGGTCACCGTGCACCACTTCTTCGAGTCCGGGTCGTAGCAGCCCATCAGAAAGCTAGACATGATGCCCCCTGGTGGACAAGAACGGGAATATTTATTCTCCCCTCTCCCACCCCTGCATTTGTTGTTCCTGCTTTTTACGTCGTCTTTAAACCTCATGAGATGTTTCATTAGCCCTGCTTTGAGAGTTGAACCCCTGTTGTTGTTCCCAGTTTTATTTCACACCCATTACCCCCCCTCATAAATCTCCCTCCCCCAGTGGCATCCTCGCCTTATGCATTACATTACATCTGCATATTTTTTCACATGAAGTGCTCAGACGCTCATTTGTATTCCCAGCGCAGCGCTGTGTTGCACTGCTGCCTGCAGGACGCGCAGTCCTCCTTCATGCACTCAGTGACCACAAAAAAGTAAAAGCGCCTCAAAAGAGAGTCCTGAGCAGATCAGACAGAGAAATGCAAACAATTACATTTGCAAGGAGTTGGTGAGAAGGTGGCACTACAAAAACACAAAATCTTACTAGTTATGTCTAGTTTCTAGTGCTTCTAGTCTTAGAAATAAGACAAAACTATCTTGCAAGTAACTTTTCAGCTGTTTTAGTCGATAATTTCTTAGTATTGATGAAACAGTGCTAGCTCCTTTCACAGATTATTTTACTTTTGACATTTTTCCAAATTTTTTTAATTTAATGTGAAGAGGACATCTAAACATCTCACAGGAATATTTGATCTCAACCGTTTACAGACCGTTTGATCCTTTTCCGTAGAAGGCACCAAGCACCACCAGGTCTGCCGTGTCGGCCATCGCTCCCTCGTTCAAATAATCCTTCTTCACCTTCAGCCAGTGTCGCTTCCCCGGCTCATAGCTTCCCTGAGACACAGAGGAAGCCCAGCTGGATTAATTCACCACTTCAGCTACACCTGAAACCAGAGCCTTAAAGACAATGAAAACACGCAGAACTTTATTTTCACCATCTCACACAAAATCAGACCAATGTTTGACGTTAGGGTCGTAACGTCAGAATCAGGTTAACTGGTTTTACTTTAGGTAAGGCATTTCGATGGCTTTCCCAGGATGACTCGGCCATGGGGCTCAAAGCTTCCTCGAGGGCCAAGTATTTAGACCAAGGGTTGGCACGTCCGAAAAGAAACGTGAGGTAGTCTCTCGGCTGCTGGAAGCGGATTCGGAGAGCTGGCCCGTGGCTGGGAGAGAGCTGGCCTCCTAAGCTGTGGAGACGGATAAGCGGGATTGTGGATAATGTTACTTTATACTGTGTAGCTTTGAAAGCTTCCACACATTAAACAGTGTGAATGCGTAATCAAACTCTGATGTGGACCAAAAAACACAAACTCTGGTCCACCTAAAAACTTAGGTCTCAGTTCGGTTTGAATGCATATGTGAATGCCAAGCGGGCTGGAGACCGCTCCAAAAGCAGGAAGCGGACTACAGCACAGGGCATTCTGGGTAAAACAAACACACTAGTCTAACAACGGCTTGTGGTCTTTTACCAAAGACAAAAGAGAAATCCTACAACCGCTAAAATCTGATGCCACTCCATTTTTGTTAACATTTTCTGAAGAAGAAAGTTGTGCTCAAATGTTCTCATGTTTTTTTCCAGTGGTTCTTGGTGCAGCGCCACCACAGGCAAGGAGGGGAACAGGTTTTTCAGTGGAATGGGTCAATATTAATCAAAACGTTTGAAGATATTTTAGAATGTCACTATGCCAAATACTGAGGAAATGTGTGTAAACGTCTATACTTGAAGAAATTAAAGGAAAATAATGAGCAAACAGACATCATCTTGCTGATCCTAACAGATCTAAAGCAGCAAAACAACCTGCAGCTTTCAACCATTCACTCTCAGATCAACCAGACAATGTTTTCCTCTCCACTGACCTTTACGTCTTTCAGCACCAGGCCTTCCAGTCCCTCTCTGATGACGCGAGTTATCATCTCCGCCAGGTCTCCTGCCCTCTACAGCGCACAGAGACAGGATATAAATCTCCAGGTTTATGCAGACACGAAGCAGAAAACCTGACTCAGCACTTACCGTGACGTGCTTCATCTCTGAGAAGAGGATCCTGTTTGGGACTTCCACCATGTTGTCGTCCAGGAACTTCCTGCGTTCGCGGAGCGGCCTGGAGGACACGGCGCCAACACAGGAGAGTAAGCCAACTTCAAATTATTCATTTTGTGTGGGATCAAAAACTACAGTTTACTGCCAAATTTATTCCCTCCACATTTTCCTTTTCAAAACTCCCAAATCAACATTTTCTGTTGATTTCTGGGCCATGTTGACTCCACAAGTAGGAGAAGAGGGATTGACTTAAATGCTTTACAAGTTCATCTTGACAACTTATAAAGATTAGGGAAATTAATTTATGTTTTTTAGTAAATTTCTCAGATTGAAAAGTCAAACATTTTCTAAAAAAAATACTGAAATGTTTAGAATAATCTCAGAAAAAAAAAACCCTGGAAATGTTCATGTTTCATCTACAATAGCTCCAACATGCAGCGGTAATGTCACTTCCCCTTATTTTTTGCTAACCATGACTTTAGCCAAATGATGTAAACGATACTAGAATGGCTCAGTTTTTAGGGTAACAAGACGCATTATAGCTGATGGCAGCTGTGACTTCAAAGAGATTGCAGGATGAAATATAAGATGTAGAAAACTGGTTATAAATATGGGGATATCCCCATATTAGAATCCAGTTAAATCCTAGATCATTTCATGGAAAGAGAAAATCTTACCTTTCCATCAAACTCACACCGTTGAAGTAAATGCAGTCGAACACATACAGACACACATTGGCGTCTTGAAAGGCAGCTTTCTGAGAGGAAGAGAAGTTTGAAGTCCAACTACAACGACTGAATCAATAGAGGAAAAGAAAAGAGCAGGGAGAGGTTTTTACCTTGTGAACACCCAGAGTGCCAAACGGCAGCGGCTTGCTGGTCTTTGTGTCAATCAGCAGGACTTCAGCATCCAGGATCATGCTGTGGCCGCCGGGGAAAGCTTGAGGGAGGTACTCTTTGAAGTGGGCCACCTGAAATGCACAACTTTTATTATTTTATTGCTCAACATCTGAGAGAAAATATTTCCACATCTTGTTGGATTCACATAGTTTTGATAATGACTGGTTTTAGAATTTCAGATTCAGATTTTAGGATTTCAGAAGAGTAGCTCATTCCGTCAAATGAGCTACTGCCTGTGCAGTTCACTCCCGCAGGTCGAACAGTAAACCTGTAAGATCAGACAACGGATTGGGTTGAAAATGACAGAGAAAGTTGGCACTTGATTAACGCTAGCAATGTTTGTTGTGTTTTTTTTATTTTACCCGACACCAGGGAGTCGGGTAGTGGAAGTGAAATGGGTGAAATCCCAACTCTACTTTTCTCACTGGAAATAATTCAGTCACTACTAGTGTGTTCCCATTAATCAGAGTCATTTTACAATTACAGAAAACTGTTGTACTTACACCCCAGTCTCTCCCCCACTTCTCTAACCTTTCATTACCATAAACTGCCTAATTGCAGACCGTAAGCACTTGATCAGCTGTTTGAATGACAGGCTGAATTGATAAGGAGCATCCAGGGAGCTAAAACATCAAAATAAGTCCAAATACAAACTTCTAGAAAACACTTTTACTGTGCTTTTATACTTTAGTTCCCTCTGCACTTCCATCTATTGGACAGAGAGCCCAAAAGCATGACACGTAACTAGTTGCAATGTCGAAACGTGGAACTTTTAAAGCTGCAGATCTTGCAGAGACAAACTGATGTCAGACTAACAGGACCGACCTTGTGGGGCAGCACCGGCTTCAGGCTGCGGCTGAAGTAGCTGAAGGTGTTTCCGTTCTTGTGGACCTGAACGCGCTCGCCGTCGTACTTTATCTCAGAGTACATCCCGTTGGGACATTTCTTCATGGCGTAATCGATAGATTTACACGCCTCGGCCTGGAATCACACAGAGAAAAAACTAAAACACAAACAGACAAGCTTTTCAATGCAACGTTGAGACGGATAAACACAAAGTTGTGAATATTTGTCACGTGATAAGAAAAGCGGATGATGACTAAGTGTGACAGCCGTTTGTTTTCACCCCAAATAAAAACTGATTACATCTGAAACGATGATTTAAATAATCGTCAACTACTAACGACATCACTTACTGATTTACTGTTGATTCATCTTGAGATTAATCTAAAATTTTATAGAAAAAAAAACTAGAGCTTGAGAAGTCAAATTTGAAAATGTTCAACTTTTGAAAGTCAGGGGAATAAAAGGATTTCTGCCAAAAAACTGGAAACATTTTACCTACAGTGGCCCCTAATGTGCTGTTGTATTTAGCTGTACTTCCCCACTCAAAAGAGATAATAAATGTTAAAGAAAGAAATAAGCTAAGCCGTGACAGAAAAGGAAACCCAGAAATGTTCATAAAGTGTGATGTCACAGAGACGGGCCTCACCAGCATCGGCTGGACGGGCGTCATGAGCGACGCCTCCACGGTCAGGAGCTTCCTGGGTCCAGAGCCGCTGGAGGCATCCTGCTGGTTTCTCAGAACCCTCTCGATCACGTCGCCAAGGTTACGGGAGGCCTTGAAGGCGTCGTAAGCGTTTGGATCTACCGCGTCCAGCCTGAGTGAAGGGGCAGAAGTTTAGAAACTCAACCTGTTCATGCAGGTGGCACACCGGGATCAACACTTACACGTGTTTGGCGCCAGTGTTTATCTTCAAGTCGTGCTTAATTAGCCTGATGATGCATTTCAGGTCGTTGCAGGTGCATCTGCCGGAGGCAGACATCAAAAGCAGGAACAAAGCAACAAGAACAGAGAGCAGAGAGAAAGTGTTGTATCCATAACAACAGCAGTATTAACGGTGGTTTTACAGGAAGGTTCTGCCTCCCAGTCTGGCAGGAAGAAACGTTACTTTTTGGCGATGCTCTCCAGCTCGCTCTGCTGCTCGTCCTCCTTGGTGAGCTGAGCGAGGCGCATCAAGGACGCATCTACTTCCTGGATTGTTAGGAGGCTCCTGTCAGCAGGAGGGAAAGATTTGCTCTTCTCAAAGAAAGTCCTCACAGTTTCTGACACGTCGCCCTTCAGAGAAAAAAACAACACAAGAACGGGAGCAGTTCAAAACAGGGACGAGCAAAAAAATGAAAACCAATCATCGGTTATTAGCATTGGCCCAGTTTTACTTAACGGAATGATACTTTTATGCAAAAAAATAAATAGACAGAACTAAAAAAAATGATCTGATATGGATATTGATGTCGATTCGATATACTGTGCATTGCTTGTTCAAAAGATGCTTTTGCAGCATTTATTGTATTTCTTGAAATAATGTTGCTTTATCATTATAAAGAATTTTTAAAAATCCAGTGAATGATGCTTAACTGTCCATATTGTTAGTCTGTTTTTTCCACTGGTTTTCAATAAAAGCACCAATAAGTTAAAAAATCTGATTAAATGCAGTTATAATTCATAGTTTAATGATTTAGATCAAACTTCTTTATTTAACTGGTGCCTAAAGAAACGTCTAATAAAAAGGAATGTTTTTCAAGAGCTGTATTTGTGTTTGATGTAGTTGATGGAATAAATAGTTCTTATTGTCACAGTAGTACAAAATATTATAAAACTTTAAGTCCACATTGCCCACGTCTATTTTACAGGCATGAACATCGATCTGCATCGGTAACCTGAAGCAGGATTTCTCTAAAGGTTTCATACAGAAAGGGCTGACAGCATGTTGTGATGTATCAGACCTTCTCCAGATCTCGCACCATGTCCTCCTGGTTGGATCCGAATATGCGGCTGAAGAGTTTTACTATCTGCTTATCGTTCAGGTTGTAAACACTTTTAACCACGCCTGGCAGCAGCAGCTTCACCGTCAGATAAAGATCTCCGCGGAATTTATCTGTTACAAGAAAAAACAAAAACAGGGAAAAATCTCACAACATAATCATGCAAACAAAAAAAACAACTGTAAACTAAAGTTCAGGCCAACCTCCTCCTGTGCCCTTCTTCAAGAACTTCTCTATGATCTGTGTCTTGCTGTTGTAGCTTTTGTTTGCAGCCGCCAGGGCGCAGAGTTTGCGAAACTCCCTGAAGAGGCAGTCTTTGTGCTGGGGGTCGCAGAGCTGGGTGGACAAGGCGCTGCTGGAGCTGGCTTTGGCCGCCGGGGACGCAGACGGTCCGGGGCTGCTTGAGCTGCCGGAGCTGCCAGCCTTCGCAGCTGATGACAGAATGAGGCAGAGTGGTAAAAAAAAAAAAAAGGGAGAGAGAGAAAATATTTTTGCACTTTCTAACTCTGACAAATCTGCCAGTTCAACTCCCTGTGCGGTTTTAGCACTGAAGTTGTGGCCAAAGTTTCAAAACTGAAAAGAATCATGATTTTTTGACTAACTGTCCTGAATTTTATTGTCTAAAATGCAATAACGCTTGATCATTTCTAGTAAACGATGCATTTGCATCTAAATAAATCTAAAAACAAACATAGAAAAAGCTCAATCCTTTCTCAACTTATCAATACTGTAGGGCTGAGCTGGTTATTTGAATTTAGCCGATTCAAATTGAGCTAAATTTGAATAAGCTAATTCAAATTTAAATTAAAATTTGAATTAGCTGTTAGCAACTGTTAAAAGTTGCTTTCCAACTTTTAACAGTTGGAAAGCAAAAAGGTGCCTTCGTTTTTGTACATAATTTAAACAAGGTGAAGCTAACACTGCCACTCGAAGAGTTCTGGGTAAAACATATTTGCAGACAATCAAAGTTTGTTTTATTTTAAATGCAGAGTGCATATTCATTTGACCAGCTCTGGCTTAATCACTACTCTGAGAATGTTCTTTCAACAAATGGCCTTTTTTGAGTCTCTATATTCTGGTTAACAACTAATCAATACAATTGTACCAAAAGGAAAAAATAAAAAAATCAAACACAGGAAACACATTCAGTGTTGCCAGATCTTGCGAGGGAAACAAGCCACCAGCTCTATGAAAACAAAAAAAATCTAAACTGGCAACCATGCAAATCCAAAAGATTTTACAGTGCTTTTACATTTTTCAGAAGAAAGTCAAACCCAAATAAACTTCAGATTCAAAAGCAGGCCTAAAAAAAACAACTCAACTCAATACATCTGCAATTGACTTCCAAAAAAGAAAAAACAAACAAGCCTAAAGTTCCTTTTACTAAAGCCGACTTGCCAACACTGAGCAGAATATCTGCTTATTCATGGGCATGTTAAGGGCAGAGTCTGAAAGTACAAAAGAAATGTATTTGGACCGACTGTTTCTGGTCCGTTTAAAACCAGCAGGTTTGAGGGAAAATATACAGCTGCTTCGTACCTGAAGCCCCTCTTGGCCAGTTCATGTCCAAACAATTTGTGTAGAAGTCATCCTAAACTTACTGCTGTTTAACTTTGACAAAGTTTTAATTCTGTTTTGACCAACTTTGCACTTCTGAGATTACATTTACCTCAAACTTAAAGTCATTTCTCTAAAATGCATCTTCAAAATATAATCTACGGTAATGGCACCAGTGAAAGACACTTTAGTTGGATTAATCCAGTGTGAATATATTTTACCTGTGAAACCAGAAAACTTCCTCGGAGCGTTGACAGAAGGGTCAGCATGGGGCGCCATGAGCTGACCAGTGGGGTTCATCTTGGCCTGGACCTTCTTTTTTGGACTTGCATTGACTTTGGCCATCAGGTCTACAAAACAAGATGAAAAAACAAGGATGAATAAGATATTTTAAGGCTTTAATTTTAGATAAATGAATTGAACATCTTGTTATATTTCGATAAAGCAGTAAGTGATTTATCGCTCTCTGCTGCACCTGATACGTGTTTATTAATGAGCTCTTTGTCCTCCTCCTGCAGCTCCTCCCAACCCTCCAGCTCTGTCAGGTCCTCGATCTTCTTCGTCGTTGCTCTTGCCCTCTCCAGCTTCTCAAATATGCACTTGACGTGATACCACTCCTTCATTTCGCCGGCAGACTCACTGAAAGGGTTTGGGACGATTTTCCCTATACGCACGATGCCCTTCTGGATTTTGTCCTTGCATTTCTTGCACCCTGCCGTGCCACGTTTGGCGTATTCCACGAGGAAACGTTGTTCCGACATATCTGGCCACTCAGAAAAGCACCGCTGGAGTGAAGTCCAGGGAGTGTGTCTTTTTTGAAGATGGTGTTTATGAGATGCTAAGGATTTTTGCTGATCAGACGCAGATGAAATTAGAAATGTTCTGCAAAACGTTGAAGGTTGTTTACATCGGATTAGTGTACCAAAAGGTTGTCGGCCAACACAGACAGTCTTCTGAACCAAGAAGATCAGATGCCTCTGCATGTAGTTGGGACTGTGGGGAAATTGGAGCCTAAACCAGAAAAAACAAATAGTTAGAGAAGAGGCTAATTTTGACCTGTTTCTAATCAAACATGAGTGAGAACCAGATACAAACTGAAAGCAGCTGGAAGAAACAAAACAAATGAAAGGTGGTCAGAAGTAGGACAGGAATGTGGCATAAAAAAAATCATGTGGTTTATCAACAAGTTGAAAAGAACAAACATCCAGTAATCAGAGAGGATGCAGTTATATTTGAGGTTGTGCATAACCTTTCACCCTCAAAGAATGAAAGAGAACCTCATAAATTCAAACTTGTGCAGTCAATCCACGTCTTCAAAAGTCATGTAAGATGTACTGTGTGATATTTCTTTTTAGAAAAAGGATTCAACTTAAAAAATAATGATTTTTAATTTTTTCACTGCTACTGAAAACATTGTCTCCCCCCCAAAAAAACTGTAAAGTTCAGTATTATCTTAACACAAAACTGGTTCATCTCTTAAATTTGGATGTCACTTTATTGACTAAGCATTCAGTGGCCTTTACAAATAACACACATTCCTCTGAAAACGTTAAAAGTAAAAAAAGGTAGGTGGAAGGCGGTTTAAACATTTCATATACTGTTTGCAATATACCTCATATCTTCTTTTGTTACGAAGATTGAATTTATGAAACTTGCATTCGTTTATTTTTCAATCTTTAGCTGTTTTGATAGAAATCTTAGTATTTCACTTGCACAGAAATTCGGCATAAATGTGGTGATATTAGTATTCCCAGTAATGAATTTTAGACATACAGTGCAACTATCCAATTTAATGCATTTTTCAGTCACGGTATTTTATTTTCTAAGCTAAAACTTTAACAAAGCAGCTGAATGCCAAAGACGACTGGAAGTTAGCATTAGCTGAATACTGTCCTCTACTGGCTACTATAAACAAAGCATAACATTGTTGAACAATATCTAAAGTTTAGCCAATCATTACACTTGAATGTGTTTACTGTACCGTGTAAAAGACTCGTGAAAGGAGATGTGCAACGGAATCTGCTACCTCCTCATTGTTATTTAGCAATCAGCTAACTGCCCCGTGTCAGTCGTGTATTTAGACCTACTATATAGTTGTTAGTACTTCCGGGTTGCATTTACAAAATAAAAGTTGTTCATAAAATTAAAATAAGAGATCACATATTATGTGACGTAAGATGTCACATACCAAAGTATGTGACATAAGATGTTATCTTTGTTAAAATTATGTTACGTATACAAAAAGTTCTCCCAAGATTATACAACTTTATAACTTCATTTTAACTGGATAAGCCACTAACATCCGGTAACTCTCTGTATAAAGTTCATTAGCTTGATTCAACACAACGTAACTGCTAGCTACAAGCTGCACTGCAGACAAACAATGCTTGTCGGTTGAACGATTTTACTTTTGACCCTGAAATGTGTAGCAGAACTGACTCATATCGCCCTCTGCTGCAACGGAGAAAATAATGGTTAAGGCTGAAATACAGCAAACATTTAAGTAGAAACAAAAAAAATAATAATAAAACAACTGATCAGCCTTTGTGAGCAGTTTTTTTTAATGTTGGGAAAGTGTTCATGTAAATCTCATTTCAAAAATAAAATAACATTAAGACAACATTTCAGTTACAGCAAGTAGTTTAAACTGTTTCAATACTGGCTCTGACATATATAATAAACTTACAGAGGGATAATAATGAACAGAATATACATTTTCTTAACATTTAATTTATATGTTAAATATTGCATTCCCTATCCATACATTCTCTGAGTTTTATTGCTATTCTCTGAAAATAAAAGCTTGATTATGAGTTTTTTGCTTCTTTTGCAAAACAAAATTCCTTCTGCTTTGTCGTTTTGACTAAGTTAGACATCTAATGTTTTGCTGAAGTTTATACATGAAAATGGTTATTTACAAATATGTTATTTACAATGAAATTGAAGAAGGTGTGGGAAAAGAAAAATAAATTACTTTTTGTACTTGCAGAGATTATTTATTAGATTCAAATCAGAATTTCAAATAACATGGCTTAGGCAGAAGAAACATTTAGCTATAATTATTACTTAAAACCTACATTTACCAGGGTACATTTACGATATAAATACTGCGCTGGTCTCCATAATACATACTTGTGTAGGGAGACCAGCGATTATTATTGTGTGATCATTAAAGTGATTAAAAGCGATTATTAAAAAAAGTGATTCTTATAACAAAATATATGTGTTTTTTCAAGCACAAATATTTGTATTTGAAAAAAATTGATTATTATTGCGTTGCTTTCAAAGAGTCTCGGGAATCAGAGATGGTAACACAGGAAATGCACTTTAAATTTATCAAATGATACTACAGAAAATATATAAACTCAACAAAAACAGAAAAAGTCGAACTAAAAACACAGCATAAAAAAATACACAGCCGCCTGGATGTCCCGTTCCCTTGACCTTAAGGTTTCCCACAGTAACTTAACGCAACCACTGCCCTCAGCCATTTGTAAACACGCTAAATGCGTTATCGCTATGTAAATTCCGTACTCCACTCTGTCCTCTACAGTCATCCGTAAACTTTAGAGCGTACGTCGTGCGGGAATAACGAGACCGCGACGCTTCTCCCTACGCAAAGCGAGGACGCGCGGATCAGATATCGGCAGGAAGATGTTGACGTTATTCCAAACCTAAAGCTGAATATTTGTTTCTCTGACGAGTCGCGGAAATATTAAAGGCGAAGCATGGGAAGCAGTATATGCGTTGACTCGTATGCTGAAAGCTTGGAGCGCAGACTTTTGTTTCTCGGTGGTAAATTTAGAGGAGACTAGCTGCGTTGCAGTAACCTAGCTAGCGACATCGCAGCCCTTTTTGTGGCCCTCAGCGCTCCCTCCCAGCTACATCTAGCATCCCGTCGCTTGCACAACAAGGAAAAATGGTGAGTGGCGAGCTTTTTATTTAACTTTTAACACGTACGACGTTGTCTGGTTCTTGCAGCAACGCCGATAGCTAGTTTAACCCGACAATTGTTTGATGAAACTAGCTAAACATGATGCTTAATTAATATTTAAACGTGGGTAACAGTGTCATTTTTTTCTTAGCCAATAGATGAGAAGATCGTGTTCTCTTATCTGTAAAACTCGACAGGGTAATTAATAAGCTCGCATATTACATTGCTTCCTATATTCACATATTCCCTTGCTTTCAAATTTGAATTAGTGCTTACCCCAAAGGGAAATCTCATATCATCCAAGTATATACAAAAGGTGGTTGTGGACGGTGATGTTGTAGCAGTCAGTCTTCCAACGAACCTGAAGAGGCCTCTGACTGACGGCTGTTGCTGTATGACAGTTTGGTGATTATCTGGCCAGCAGAGTCTCTATTTCACAGATAAATATCCAGGGTGACAGCGCCAGTTGTTGGCAAGTACTGCTAATTCACCTCTTTTGCTTTTGTTGCTCCTCTTTGTGGAGATAATAATGTATTTACTTGTAATATATAATAAATAAAACATACAATGTTTTGTTGTCATGATAAATTCCAGTTAAGGATGTTTAAAACTCTCAAACATGCTACTTCTACTATTTTTGCCACTCTTTGTTCATCAATAAATATTAATAAATTTTGAAATCTGCATATTAAATCCAGTTACAATTTGCAAATGAATTATATAAATCCCACTTCTCCATGTGACCTAAAGAAGCACGTTACAAATTGGAATGTTTTACAAGAGCAGTGTTTGTGTTTGTGGGGCTGTTATTGCTGTAACACACAGTCACAGCCACACAGTTACCTAAATAAAACAGTTCTTATCGTCACTTTAATGTCTTCACTGAACAACTTGATTAATACTCTGATGAAATGTCACACATCTATGAAAACAAATGGGTTAAACTGTATGTAATTTAGTGTGCAGAGGCCTCTCATTATAACAGATTTTGCTGGATGATAAATTGGCCCAGAAATGTTTATGATAATTGGTACCGTAATACTATCATATTGAGACAATTTCCAACTAATATAATAATAGTTATATTAGTATTCCCACTCAAAGATCAATAAAACTTAAATTGCTAAAGAATATTTAACACTGGACTTAGGTAAACATTTTAAATATCCAAACTATAAAAACAACTAAAACAAAAACAGATTCTGAAGTCTCTGTAACCAAAACTGCATTTCAAAAAAATATTAGCTTATTCAGCTTAGACAGCTTTGACTTCATCATTTTGCACTACTTTGTTTTCCTATATCACATAAAATCCCAATTAAATACATTCAAGTTTGAGGTCATAGTTTGACAACATGTGGAAATGTTCAAGAGCAAGTGAATACTTTGCAAAACACTTTCAATGAATTATGGCTTCATTTAAAGGTTTTGTTCCTGACCTATGATCCGTATAAACAGCTTTTCCAACCAGCCGTTGATAAATGTGTGCAGCAGTGAATGGATCTGCTGGTTTTGTCCTCTCCTGTGTTTGTGTATGCCATGCTTTGCTTCTCTGTTGCCCTGGAGATACCAGTCCTGTCATTGTTATTGTGAAATATGAGCCACATATAAACATGGGCATTAACTTGCATTTGTTGCTCAGGTCTGTAAATCAAATTCTGCTCCTTGTTTTATCATAAGTGAGGCAGTTTTAGAGCTAAATAAAAAAGAATGCACTGATGCATTAATATTCCTGTTATGACTGACAACTGATATTTAACTGCATCATAATTTTTTCCTACCTTTTTAACACAGTGAAAAAACACAAACAGCAAAAAGTTGGAAATAAATATCAGTTGTTAGTATTTTCCCAGTCTTACTTATTGGACCAGTACAGATATGTTAAAAAATCACCAATGTCGACTGATGCCGACATTTATAGCTATTTATTGTGCATCTATTATAATATATACCTTTCTGGATTGAAGTCTTTTGATTATTACTGCAAATCTACAATGTCATATTAAGGCCAATGGAGTTGGAGAAATTAAATAAATACATTTCTACCAAAAATTCTCTTGAAAAACCTGGAAATTTCTGAGTTTCAAAAGTTGAACATTTTCAAATTTCCACGTTGGTTTTTTTCTGTCTTTTTCTAGAAAATGTTCAACCTTTCAAACTAGGAAATTTTCTTGCTTTTTCTGGAGAATTTCTGAGCTTATTCTTAACAATTTCTGACTTGTATCTTTTTTTGAGGAAATGTACTCCTTTTTTTTGTCTATTTACAATGGCTCTAGTTCGCTGTCATACAAACTTTTTGTTGACAGTCCATGTAGTATTTAACCTACAAATATGAAAAAACAAACTTTGTAGTTGCATAAAATAAAGTAGAAAATATGAGTTGGACAGTTAATTGCAGTTTTAGGTTGTGTTATTGATTCTCCTTGCTGATAATGTGCTTAAAGCAAAGACACATTGAAGAAGCAGAGCTCTGCTATGCTAATTGTTCTTCTGTGGAACAATAACACTGGAGTGGTAACTTGTCAGAGCAGACTCTTTATTTTTTTTAGAGTTATATTGAACATTAAAACCATTTATCAAAAATGAGTCATTGTTTTAGTTTCTGCCAGGAAGTAATTGTGATTGATCTTTCTCTAGTAAACAGATGTGATGATGAATAGGAAGCAGCCAACTGGAAAAGTTTTTTCTGAATTAATGAGACAGAGATACAGCTCAGTGAAAATGTATTTGACTTCCAGTTAATCAGTTAATTGTCAGAAAGATGAAAGTCATTTTTTGTTGCACCCTGATCAAATCACCTTCTTATTTAAAGAAGGTGATTGAAAAAGTCGAACTAAAAATACAGCATAAAAATATATAATATAGTCCATTGACCTCCAACTGGTCCATACCTTATTGTATGTTGAGTATGAAATGTCTCTTTTTTTTCAGGTTTACCTGCTAAATCCCATAGAAAACCTAAGAGGCTACATCACCAACCGTCCACCTCTGGTCATTTTCATGATCAGTGTCAGTGCGGTGGCCATCGCCTTCCTGACCATTGGATATTTCTTCAAGATTAAGGAGATAAAGTCTCCAGAGCTCACAGAGGTACGACGAATCCACACCATTCCTTAGAAAGTTGTTTCCATTTAACTATCTGAAATGTTTCTCTCCAAGTTGCTCGTTTTAGGAAGATAATTAAGTGAAATGAAATTATTGAAATTTTAGGGTTTTCTTCTTTTGCCAAATTAGTGTTTTGTTAAGTATTCATGATGTGTGAGAGGCATTTCAAAACCTAAAAAGTTATTTTAGTTTTTTTTCTCCTTGCTACAGAATGTTAAATACTATTATATGACATTATTAACAACAGTAATAAATGATGTCAAACAATAGTGAACTGAAACTGTTTGCTTTAGTTATTTGTATTATTTTTTATCTCCGAAATGGAACTGGAAATGTTAGAAAACTTACTTTGCAACACTTAAAGTGCTTGAATTTTTCCGTTTAATATGGGAAAAGAGGACGAACTCTGAACATTTCCTCATTGACTTTGCAAAGCTGTAATTGCAGACTGCAGAAAGTGAACGCAAACTCTGATGTTGTGCTGTTCTGTGTTTGAACACCCTCAGTAGAAGCATGCCTGAAGGATTTGCATAATAGCATAAGCAGGATGCAAATCTCAACAACTCAGCGCAGAAAACTGGAATTAGTTTAATAAGTTTAGTTTTGTGCCTCAGGACTGGAACACGTTCCTGTTGCGCTTCAACGACCTGGACTTCTGCGTGTCAGAGAACGAGACGATAAAGCACGGCCTGAACGAGTCGACCACCCCGGAGAGCCTGGTGGTGACCAGCGGTCAGGCCCGCTCCAGTACACAGCCCCCCCTGCTGTTGGAGGACTCGGGCCCCATCAACATCTCCTCTCCATCACTCTCACCCTGGACCCTGTGCGGCCGTTTGGAGGCTACTCCCGCAACATCACCCACCTGTATGCCACAGTGCTGGGGCAGCAGGTCGGCCTGTCAGGTAGGTGTGCAGATGGACAGAGGGAATTCATTCCTTCTGGCTGGGTTTGTCAGCTGACTTTATTTGCATACACTGAGCCAAAAATTGCTGTGTTTCTGTTTACCTTACAATTGCGCAGTTTGACATTTGAAAAATAAATTTGCTTAATGGAAGCGGCAATTTAAGTTTTTGAACTAGTATGAGGTGGTGCAAACCACAAAGACGACAACAGGAAGGAGTATTCATATGTGATTTTAATTGCATTTCTTATTTAATGGAAACACTGCAATTATGAAATTGTGTTTCTTTGACATTAGTGGAATATCTACATAACTTTGTGCACATACAAAAGTGTACTTACACTTTGTGCTACTGCAGAAAGAAGACACAGGGCTGTCTTCTTCTGGTCCATTTCTCAATAAGGAAGCGTCGATCTACGTTTCCTTAGATCGTAGATCAACGATCTAAGGAAACTTCGTATCAGAGGTTTAGAACCGGCAGATACAATCTGCACAGAAAAACAGCTGGATTGACTTAAAATGTTTCTGTTTCTAAACACAGACGTAGATATACTGAATAACAAACTTGTTTGATAAATCTGCAGCAGTACAGCACACTCAAATGCACCAATAGCTTTACAAGCTTGGTCAAACAACACAAGTTTCATTTGTTCAGTCAGTGCATACACATATAACATCCCATGTTAAATAACTAATGAAGAAACAACAGGTTGACTATCTTGATCAAACATGTAAAAATAAACAGCAACAAACATTATTTTTAGATCAACTTTTAAGTTACGTGAAATTTCTGTTCAAATCCTTTGAAGGCTCAGAATCAGTCTGGTCCTGGTCCACATTCTGAGGGAGAAAGACTCACCTGGTGTAAATGAAAATTTTAGCTATTTGAGAACTTTATTTAATCAAAGCATGTCATGAATATGTGTGTAGGTAGGGCTGCACCGATCTTTAAAAAGCCTGACCTGTCCATTTTAATTTTGGCTGATCTGAATTGTTTTTGTCTGAAATGTCGCTAAATAAAGCAAGAAACTCACTGAGTCGGCAACAGTGGAGTGAATATTGTTAACTGCAAACGTTCAGACCTGACCTGTTGGACCGTTCGGTCAGTCAAACCTCTCACTGCAGAGCAGAGACAGAGGCTGATTTTAAACCTTTGCTGATGAAGATAAGATTAGGGGATAAGATGGGCTAAACATGCAAGTATCGACCAATCACCATCCCCCAAAACTAAGGAAATCAACTGGTCAATAAATCAGTTGGCCAATAAATGTATCCTATATTTTATACATGTATATGATGTGAGCAGCACATTATATACATGTATAAAAGTTTATAGCAGGTGTGTGAATGATCCAATGATCGGACGGATTGCAGCCAGTCCACATTGTTAGCAGAACTAGAGGGGCCCATAACCAAATTTTGCTTCGGGCCCCATGGAGGCCCTGCTTCGGTTTTCTCTGTTCACACCTCGTCAGAGTAAAATACTTTAACTTTAACACTATGCCAAAGCAGACCTTCCTCCTCAGTCTGGTGTATGTAAACTTCTGGTTTCAACTGTAGATGAATGATTTGGCTTTATAATCTAAAACTCTCGTTTTAGGACAGATAAGCAACGCAAATAGAAAGCCGTGCAAATATTTAGCGTCTGTGTGGATTTAATCTGCTATCAACAGGATGATCCTGCTCAAATGAAGCTGGTTTTCCTGCAAAAGGTCAACTTGCTCCCTCTCTTATCAAGTCTAAAACTGCTTCAAATGTCGCACACATTCAGAATCAAACGCATTTTGCAAACAGGTAGATAAAATCTGCTGTGGGAAAGTGAAGGAATGTGGGAAAATGTAGCTTCTGCAGGCAGGAACCTGAACATGGAGCTGAAAGCCTCGAGGTGGACCAGACTGCAGCGTTTCTGCTGCGGCTGCATCAAGCCGCAGTTTGAACACATCAGATCTAGACTGTTACTTTCTGGCCTTGCTGTTTGTTTGGCGTTGTTATCCCACTGGAAAGGGAACCTCCACTCTTTTCTGGAGAATTTTGTCATCCAGTTTTGGTCATTATTTAGCTCCATCCATCTCGTCAATCCACACTATGATACCTCCGCTGCCATGCTTCTTGTGAGAATAGGTTAGTTTTTATAGATTTTGATGACTCTGTGTGGTGGGTTCTTGGGTAGTTATGATGCTGTTGATTCTCGAACAAATCTTCTGATTTATGAAGATGTAACATAACTTTAAAAGCTTGGCAGGTTATCAAATTACTTCTCAGTCGCTACTGTGACTTCCGTCTAATTTTCCTTTCAGTCCTCTGAAAGGATTGAAATCCTGTAGTCCATCTGATAATCTTCTTAAGTCCTTTTTCCATTAAATAAATCTTGCATAAGCCCACAAACCCAGCCTGTCATTCATTATTAAGGAAGTAGTTTAATAATACTGTTGCTGAAGCTCTCAGATTTTCTGCTTACGCAACTTGCTGCTGCATTAAAGCAGGTAAAACATTGCTCCTCCAAACTTTTATGGAGTCTATTGATTGCATAGTCTCCTCAGATCCACATGTTGGCATTTAAAGAACGCTCTGCTGTGGTGTCTGTGATTTCAGGCCGGGAAGCCCACGAAGAAATAAACATCACGTTCACTCTGCCCGTGTCCTGGAACTCGGACGACTGCGTGCTGCACGGCCACTGTGAGCAGGTGGTGTTCAGCACGTGCATGACCATCACAGCAGCCAGTAATATCTTCCCAGTCACAGTGTGAGTTGGACAGCTTCCCGCAGTTTGCTCTCTGCCTCTCCTCTCACTGCATGAGTAGAGAAAAAATGCTTGTATTTCCAGATTCTTTTATTTTAAATAAATAAGAAGTTAAGTGTCTTATCTACAAATTTCTACATCACACCTTCCGCTTAAAGGGACAGTGTTATGTAAAATCAACTTTATTGAGCTTTACATCATGTTACTATGTTATTCCCTTATCAAAAGCATACCTGGAGTGTGGCCTGCTTTCACGCGTAGTTGAGAAATCCTTGAATCTCCATGGCAACCACTCAGCTTTGCAAAATGCCTGGGTGGACTGAACCCCATCTTCGAGACAGAACTGCAGTTTCCAAACTTCCTCCTCTCAGAGCGCAGCTCCCCCACAAAGCTCCTTCAGACTAGCCAGCAGCATCTAGCAAACACCTGGTGGAACTGCGTATCTGCTGAGCTCATTAGATCAGCTACTTCTCAGTGCAATACTGGTCAAAATGTTGAAGGGTTAATAGAGGAGCCATGTTTGATTACTTCATGAAGTCATCATAACATGAAATCAAAGGTGGAGTTTCAGAAAGAGTAGGAGTTTTTAAAGAGACAGAGGCCCAATTTCAAGGTGTTAAATTACAAAGTAAAATTTAATTTAAGTTATATTTGATTAGTATTTTCATAACTGAAGGTGTCATTGTTGCTTGCATTTTTAGAATTTATCTGAAAAAATTAATTCAGGTGAAACTAAGAGTGTTGAATGTTTTCAAAGTTAGCAAAAGCTAAAGCACAAATCAAAATATTGGCCCAGCTAACTACTGCTAAACTGGATTAGTCGACACTGAACACCAAACTCTGTTGAAGCTTTTACTTATTTTGACTTTCATTTAAAGTCAACTGACAGAATAAATTACTGAAGTAAAAGGCAGATTTTTTTTTTGTTTGATTAAACAAAAACATTTTTTTCTTGAAGAAAAAAAGTGAGAAAATTGGTATTCAAACAAATCTGAGATTTAGTTTTTAATCCAGCCATACTATGAGTCGCAAACTGTTAGGGTGGGTGTCCTGACATCCTCATTAGAAACTAAATGATAAAAAATAAGCTTGTTGAGATATATTCATGCTATAACTACAGGATTTACAGATTTATTAAAGCAAAATTAAAAAGCTCCACGAGTCTCTTCTCCTATTATCTGACGGTTTTGTTTCTGAAACGTTTGCATCGTGTTTTTTGCCTCCATCCATCCCTGAGAGTAGGATAAAACCCTGGGTTGCTGTTTCACTCTTTTACCCCCACATAGCAGCTCTTAGGTGATTTACCAACAGCTTCTGTAGTCGTGGTTTGACCTCGTCAACAATTCAACACCTTCCTGTGCAGCTTTAATCCGTCCTTCTGCACAGCGAACAGTTACAGCTTTAGTTTCAAATGTGAAACTGCATTAGTCGCAACATCAGATCTGCTGCTTCAAGTTTGTAGAAGCAAAAAACAAACAATTATAAATGAGCAAATAAAAATAATAAAAATGTGTAAAAACATGCTCCAGGTTGTCGGAAAACCTCAAGGATGTGATGCAGCTTTCTGCAATTAAACAATGACTGTAGAAACAAACAAAAATAAATAAATACATAAATAAACGCACAAAAATATTGTGGCTTAGAATTTACCAGGTTTATTCTGATGTCAGGTGGTGGTTTATTTTTAAAGTTGAATGCTTAAAGTAGATTATTATTCGTTCAGTTTTGTTATTTTAAAGAACCATACCCTGCAAGATGCTTATCATCCACTGACTGAATTATGGGCCACTAAATGAATGAATGAACTTCAGTATGAGGATGCAGGAAGTATGCCTGGAATCTGCTCCTATAAAAATTATGTTTTTAACAAAAAGCAGTATGCTTGGAATCTACTCAGACTTCCCAGTTTTTCCTACTTTCTCTTCCTTCAGTTCCTTTTCAAAGCCTCTTGATTCATTGATGCCGAGTTAATATTTCTTTGTGAAATGGCCACCTCGCAAGTCAACAAATCCCTTGACTGTGTGTTTTGTGTTTCCCTTTGCAGGCAGCCGCCGCACTGCGTCCCGGAGACGTACACTAACGCTACATCCTGGTACAAGGTGTTCACCACGGTCCGTGACTCGGACACCAAGTACAGTCAGGACTACAACCCCTTCTGGTGTTACAAAGGAGCGATTGGCAAAGTGTATCATGCACTCAACCCCAAACTCACTGTCATTGTCCCAGATGTGAGTTTCAGGTTCCCATTTTCAGAGAAGCTCAAAAAATATTGTTTTACTTGCTTGGAAGTTGACTATTTAAAAAAAAAAAAGTTAAAATATCAAATGCCTTTTACTTCAGGAGAGACAGAAGAGAAAGGCCTTAACATTAACATAGACTAAATTAGGTTTATTGTGTCTCTCGGAGAGGCAAACAAGCTGCTGGAAGTCTACCAGACAGGGAGAAAGGTTTTTGATTACATCACATTTTTTTTATTTCCTGGAACCAGCTGACCTTGTACCATCAGTAGCAGTGTGAAAAAACCTGCAAAAAGATGCTAAAATCACAGAAATTCACTGTAAAATCTCCCATCGTTACTCATTTTTCTCTCGCTGCTCTGAAAGCCGAGAAAAGCACAGATTGTAGCAGCCAGGATTTATTAAACTTCACAGCTGCGTTCCTGGTGGTCCTGCTGTCCTGGTCAGCAGTTCAAGCTTTTCCATTGTGCTCACTGGTCAACAAGAACTGCTTCATATTTAGCTATATTATGGAGTTACTTCTATTCTAGTGTCTATGATGATTTTAATTCCTAAAGAACCATATTCTTTAGCAATATGGTTGATAAATCAAATAAAAACTCAAATTAACTTTTTTCAGGTGTTTAAATATTTATTTGATTTTCCTTTGGAAACCAAACAAATATTTGATGCTAATATTTGAAAATTACAGAATGACTTTTTATTAGGTTGTACTGGGATATATTTAGAAATTTAGAAAAAAAAACATAACCTCAGACAAACCTGAAATAGAAGACATAAATCTTTCACCTTCATCGCTTTGTCTTCATGTTAGAAGGTGAACAGTTGATTGGCTAGAAGGATGGTTGGTTGGTTGGTTGGTTGGTTGGCTGGCTGGAAAATCCCAATAGGATTAAAAATGTCTTTTACATCAAGTTCACATGCAGTATTATCAATACACTGTTTCCTGAAGGGGGCGCTAGTAAAATATGTAGAGCTTTGCCTTGTATCTATCTCCATCAGAGGGAAGTTTTAATAATTTGATCAATGAGGGAGTTGGAAACTCTCTGACCTTTAACCTGGTGGTTAAACTCTTTTTTCTCCAGGATGACCGCTCCCTCATCAACTTGCACCTGATGCACACTAGCTACTTCCTGTTTGTCATGGTCATCACTATGTTCTGCTATGCAGTCATAAAGGGGCGGCCTGGCAAGGTGCGACAAACCAACCCCGACTTCTGTCCTGAGAAGGTACAACAGACACCAGCAGTGCTTTATGACCTCAACAGGTAGTTTCAGCCAAGCATCAGCTGACCTCTGATTGGTCCTAAGACACAATCCAATCACACTGCTGCTTTTCTCCTCATTTCTTCAAACCTTCATGTGAAGCTGCTTATATTACCCACTTTCATCTGCTTTTAAAGGTGTTTGGGTGGAGATTTTGTCTGTAACTTTGTTGGAAAGTCAGGAAGAAGCTGCACTTATTAACCCCCAAAGAAAAGCTCTTCCTGTTTTTTTCTTCAACACTTTGTAATGTTGACACTTACAGAGAGGTTAACCTTTGACCTTTTACCATGTGTATCACTTTTGTTGTCAATGAGTCTCTTTTGGGAAACTGGCTATAAGTCATAAAATTTGTTGCATAATATTTGATTACAGATGAAATTCACTCTTTTCCTATTTTCTCCTCATTTAATTTTTTGCTTTCCCCTTATTCATCCTTTATGTTCTTTCTTCTTTTTTTTTTTCTCTTTCCTTTTTTATATTTTTTCTTTTTCCATTTTCTTCTTTTGCTTCTTTCCACCTTTTTCTTTATTTTTCCATTTCTACTTTTGCCTATTAGTCAGTTTTTCATTTCTTTTCCTTTCCTTTTTTCTTGGCCTTTTTTCCTTCCTTCATTTTTTCTTTTTCCTCTGTCCTTTTTTCTTCCTTTTTTTCCTATTTTAGTTTTTTTGTTGTGCTTTTCTGCTTTCTGCCTCCTTTTTGTTCAATCTTCTGGGAAGTTGCCGTTATCAACTTGTAAAAAATCTGTAGACTCGTATCTGGATCATTGTTCTTGTTCTAGCTACTGCTGGTCATGGTGACTTTTTAGATTTATTTTCCAGCTTAACATTGAACATTTGTTGAATTTTTCATCTTTTAACTATTAAAAACTTTGACAGCTTAAATATTGGAGATGGATTATAAACTGCATAGCATGTCAAATATTTATTTAATGGTAGCCATGCTTGCTTTTTTTTAGCTGTTTTAGTATTACGTAGAGTGCGTTCAAGCTGCACACTGCATCGCTGAAAACAGTGCAATCTCATCCCCTTTAATTTTTAATATGTAATTAAAATAAAATTGTCCCATTGACTTTTAAGAGGAATGCAGTTGTACACCCTTGAATTTAGAGTTTGGCCATTTATTGTTTTATAGTCCGTTTTATTTCCTCTGAGTCTGTGGAGGTGATCCCACCTTTAGTGGTAAAATCTGATCGCTCCACAGCTCATAAAATACACAGCCTCTAGAAGTCTGGGGTCGAGTCAGGTTTAACGCTGACGACCTTCAAAAGAAGATTCATTTCATTTTATTTGGTTCATTAACATATTCTTCCATGACGTAACAGTTCAGTTCACAAGAGCGGTTATGGTCAAAACATATTTCTGTGGTCTATTAAAGAAGAATAAAAATGATTTCATAACATTAGAGGTTCTTTTGATCCATTTTTATAGCTTCTGTAATAATTCTCTCCGACCTGTTTGAAATAGACTCTTGCATTTTTGGTAGGCAACAATAACTTTTTAGACTCTGATGGAAAAACACTCCAAATGTAAAAAACACTGAAACTGGAAATACAACATCTTTCCCACTGAAAAACTCTTTTCACCACGACTGTAAATTTACAAAAATCTAATTTCTCTCACATAATTGTCTCTTAATTTTATATTTTTCTAACACTGGACAAATCAGACCAAACTGAAAATCAAACCTTTCTGCTTCGTTCACTGTTGAAGGCTGAACTGACTTGCATGTATTTCTTGCTTTTGTTGACAGGTGGCGCTGTCAGAGGGTTAAAAAGGTGGCAGAGAGCTCTGCCAGAGGTTACCTGTAACATGGACTCAGAGACACAGAAGAAATGAAAAAAATCTACATCCCAGTTGCCTAGTGATCCCTGGAAATACATGAAGGGGTACAAACGCTCTGTGAATGCATTACTCTCGCAATGTTGGGGTTTCTCCAACCAAAGATATACAAGTGCCTGTATCTGTGGTGTAAATATTTGTTGGATCTCTTGATTATTCTGTGCAAAAGCTCTTTCTTGTTGGTTTTTGTTTGGGATTGTTTAGCGCCCCTTCCCTCCATGTCCCCCATGTGCCATCCCTGGACCGCTAGATAAACTCAGATGAAGGCCGGACTCAGTAACTTTACTGTGAATTGTCCCTGGAGCCGCTTTTAAACGGCATTAAAAACTTGATGGGTCATTTGAAATGCTGTTGAGTTGTAAGAGGTCCGCTCAGCTCAAACATCAAGGAGAATGAAAGAAGTCAGAAAAACAATTTAACTCCCTTATTTATTTTACACCTACAATCTTAAAGAAAATTGCATCCATTAATATATGGGAGGTTTCGATCAGTCCAATCATCTCTCCATAGTTTGGGTTGACAAACAGATTTCACAGAGAAAGCGTCTTTGCCTTATTTTTCTCCCTTATCACCTTATCTGGCTCCCATCTCACCTCATGCTGTGTAGTTTTTAGCGGACATCTTCCCGACTGCATCTGGAAACATAACGCAATAACATCTTGCCTTACCTGTGGTGGACCAGCTGAAATGAGACGAGACTTGACCCACCTCCATACCTTCACACATCAACGTTTATTTTGGCTGTTTCCTGTTGACTATTAGGCCTGTTGTTGCAAATGACTGCCTGCTTTTCTTTTTGTCTTTGTTCTATTTAAAGCTCCAGTGTGTTGTGTATATAGTGACCCCCAGTGGCAAAATTCAGAAATTGCAACAAAATGAACTTCCAGAAACCATGTATCGGCGAAAGAATAATAATTTTTTTCTTACCCCAAAATGTCACACACTGGAACTCAATATTTAAATCATCTGTCGATTATCATATTTTTGAGTCACCTGATGGGGCAATTTCACACCAGTTGCACAGTTTTGTTGCATATTTGGAGCACCTTCATAATTCTGGCACATTTTGTTTAATTTTCATCGAGATCATGTGTAAACTCAAATTCAACAAACTGGACTGCATCTGTGTAAAAAAATGATCATATTAACTTACTAGCTAGTTCTGTCAAAACGCAAATCCAGATTAAATCAACGGCTTGACATTATCATTCAGAGGCAGTGATACATTTATGTCGGGGACTATTTAAGAAAAAAAAAAAAGCATTTCTACATTTAATTTCAACCGCTTCACTGCATTAATATTACCACATATTTATCACTGGACACAAATCCGTTAGACAAAATGTGCAAAACCCCACGGCTGTGTGAATAAGCGTGAGTGGGTTTGGGATGTTTATAGATTAAAAAGGTGGCTGTAGTCTGACATTCTCTGAAATCTCCTTCATAGAGACTTTTTTTTTTTATAAACACCTGGAAAAATGTTCTGTCATTGAGTTGGCTTCATTCTTAGATCAGATAGATCCTGAAATTTCTTTTCAGGAAATTTGGGTTTTCTTGTTTCTTGTTGAGAAATGTACAAAAAAAAATCTAAACAAAATGTGACTTACTTAGAAATAGTGAGCTGTGATTTTTTTTCTTTTCTTATTTATTTCTTATTAGCTAAATGTTCTTGTTGACTTTATTGCGATTTTGAGAGTAAGGTGAGAAACCCCGACCCTGGACTGTACTGGACTCTATTGGCATTTCAATGCCTAGAGTTTGACGTCACACGCATTCTGGAATCTTATGAAGATTTCCAATTTAAACCGATTTCATGCTCCTAGTTTTATTACCACATCAACAATTTACACATCAACACATAGGCATTTTTCTTTATTTTCAAAAAATGTGCCTGTCACTGCTATACGACTTGCTGTTTTTTGGTAAATACTCCAACAGTGACAAGCGTACGTACAATAAGCCTCATTTTCTCCCACTATATTTTTCTGGTCTTTATTTTCCAATTGGTTTCTTTAACTTGTCATATCTTTAAACGCAAAAGAGGCATAAAAATTCACATGTAGCCACCAGAGGGTTCTCCTAGTGTCTGTTCATGAATATGTGCAATATATGCCTCATAGTTTAGGCGCTGTAACTGTTTATTTGGGGCTTAGATTTCTTTTTGGTAAGCTCTCCAGAGAAGATTGGGTTACCACGGCAACCTTGTTTTTTTTCTCAGCTTGCTTAGCATGTATGTTTTGGGGATAAGCCTCATTGGTTTCCTTCCAAATTTATCCCATTTGTTTTGTTTTTTTTTTTGTTTTCTAGAAAACAAACTGTTAATTTAACTGTGTTAATAGGATCTGACCTGGTTAGATCCTGTGTCTCTATGGAGGAGAAGCAGAGTTAGAAGATCTACTGTGTGCCTGCTTGTCATGTTATATGGTTTTGTTTCCCAGTCGTGGTTATTGGTAACTTTGACTTACCTCTGTACTATAACTTTGTTTCATATTTAATGTACCTGTTGAATGTACTTTTTTATAAGCAGCATAATCTAAATCTGAGATGCAACAATTCCAAGTGAGTTTAAACTATGATATAATTAGTTTTTCTCTTTATTTCGTTTCAGTTTGAAAGGCTTTACTTGAATCCGGTTTGTGTTTGAGTGGTTATTTACATGTTATAAGATGTATCTTTTTGTGGTAAATTTAATTTTGTGGTATCAGATACTCTATTTTTTTTGGTTTGCGTGTTGGTGAATGGTTGAGAACTGGTTGTTTTTTTTTGTTTTCTGAACAAAGTCTTCCTGATTCGGATGTTGTATCACAATCTGTTAACTTTATCATCCCATTTGCTTCCACTGTTGTTGCTTTGAAGTCTGGTAGCTCATTTTTGACAGGTGTGATGGATGGAAACTGGGTGTGTGGGTGATTGTTGTTGCCAAACTGTCATTATTATCATGTGTAGCCTGAATTTGCCTGCTTCTTATCCATGTTTGAGTGATTTTCTTTCTTTTTTTCGCTAGAATTGCCTCTGATTTACTGCAGATTGCCTTAACATTGTCCAGTTTTACTTTTCTTTGCTTCACATATTGTAAATCACGGCGGCTTAAGAAACAAATCAAGTGTACACTTAAAGGTTTTTGGGTTTTCAATGCAGTTTTAAATGCTCCTTTTACGTTTCAAAAATGATGGTTGCTTTACAAAATAACCTTAAATGCAGTGCTGTCATTACACTCCCCTGTCCTCCCGACATGTTAGCAGCGCTTTTACGCAAGTATTAAGCCAACTCTGTGCCTTCTGCACTGTCCAGCTGCATCCTCCTCCTTGTACATACACTAGATAGGATCACAGGTTTCCATGTGGCTAAGGCGTCATTCAAACCCCTATTTCTCTTCAGTGGAACTGCTGTAAATGAATTCAGATTTAAATAAATAAATTGTCTCAAAAGTTCAACGAGTTTGCCTCCCTGACTGTGCTTTAATCCAGTTACTTTGCTGCTATCACGGTTTCTGTTAAAAAATTAATGAGCTGTCGGAATAAATGAAGTAAAAACCGATAAGTTAAATGTGGCGGAAATATTATGTGCTGGAAGTTGGATGAGTTTTGGAATTAAAAGATAAGAATGACAGATTTTCTTTTTTTTTTTTTTACATTAAATTAAAAGACTAAAGCTGACAACGTTCTTGGAACCAACCTTCCATAATTTTCATTTTATTAAGAAATCTTAGTTTTCTGAAGGCCTGTGAAAAAGTATTAAATATCCCCTCCAGATTTCTTCTCTTTGGTCTACATGAAGTCGGCTACAGAAGCCTAAAAAGAGACCCATTTTGCTTTAATCTAAAGAAATTCAAGAACAGATTACTAACAGTTTTGGTGGTGAACTTTTTTTATTATTTCGCAGAACTGCAATGGAAACACTTTTTTGAGTCGCATGATCAAAACCCGGATGTTAGCGCTGACCCAAACCACGAAGAAGAAGACGACAGGAAGAAGAGGATCATGGTGCAACATGTGTTAAAAGATTTATTGCGTAAACAGACATAATTATGTGATTTTAACTGCCTTTCTTATTTAATGGTGTTAGTGGAATTTTGACAAAGTTTTGCATATAATTGTAATGGAAACGCAGCTGTTGGTGACACAGATGACAGTAGCCTTGTGTTGGAACCAACAAGTATGTGAGGCCAACAATATTCAATTACTTGCATAAAAAACCCCACATAAGCTTAATTTCCACAGATGGTTTACAGAGTACACTGATGTTCATGCATCAGTCGGAGGACTTTTAAGAGGAAATCAACAATCAAGAGAGACATTAAAAAGCTGTCATCGTTAGTCATCGTCTATTTACTTCTAAGGAAGAGTGGCTTCTGAAACCCAATGGGTATCACCAGCCCTTTAATGTTATTTTTAAATTGTCGCGGTTCAGACACGTGAATTGAAAGTCAGCTGGAATGGAGTGATTAAAATTCAAAAATCACACCCTGGAGGAGATTCAAATAATTCCCACAAAGATGAAAAGACACGTGCAGGAGTCTGAAACAGAGGTTACCTAACCTGTTGTTATATTTGGCTTCAAGTCTTTGAATTACCTGTCAAAAATATACTCTGGGTGAACAAGTGAGAAAAAAACACAAAACTATGAAGCTCATGTCATTACTGTCAATCCTTTCCATAGGTATGTAGATGGGAAATTTTATTTTTTTTTAATCTTAGTTCACACAACCAACAACCTACATCGGTGTCTAACTCCAGTCTGAGAGCTAATATCCTGTAACTTTTAGACACATGCCTTCAACACACCTCAATCAAATGAACGGCTCATTACCAGGCATCTTGGAATAAGGCAGTGGTTCCCAAAGTCCGTCCTGGAGGCCCGGCATCCTGCATGTTTTAGTTCTCTCCCTGGTGGTAGTAACAACTTTTTCAGCTTGTCAACATTCTTCTCTATCAGATCATTTGATCCAGGTATGTTAAACCAGGGAGAGAGCTAAAACATGCAGGATGCCGGGCCTCAAGGACCGACTTTGGGAACCACTGAAATAAGGTATTTTGGAGTGATGCAATTCTTTATTTTATTTATTTATTTTTTATCTGCCTTCTCAAGTTCAAACTTTGATCATTTCTTGCTCTAAAGAGTCAGGCAATATTTGCCTCTACTGTCTGGATGATCATAAAATAGGGGCAGAATTTGGCTCCAACATGAAAGCATAGATACACCATCAATTTAATTGAGAGGGAATATTTAAATGATTGTCAGTTGTCATTTTCACACGATATTTAAGAAATACTATACATATATCTGTTTATTGTTTTTTTGTATCACCAAAAATCAGGCATTTATAAAACGTCCCGACTTAATTTGACATGTTTTGTGAGATGTTGTGCAGAATCTTGTTCCCCTGTGAAGGTTTGTTCCTCCCTGTGCCGGAAGCGCGCATGTGCAACGCAAGCAGGGAGGCCGGGATTTGACCATAAAAACAAAGGCTTTGTTCAACAAAGGCTGGTTGTTTTTTAAAGTGAGTAAAAGTTTGAATAAATACAGTTTTCGCGTTACGCTTAAGAAGAGCTCTGCTAATTGTAAGAAAGTGAAGGCTAACCTTGTTCAGTTCTACCAGCTTAAGCTAACACTATCTGTACACGTTTCGTTTCTTTTTAGCTAACGTTAGCTCAACATTTGTTTTTAAATTATGAATATTGGGAAAGTGTAAAATTTTTACCTAATAAGACTATAAGCCATGCTATGAAATGGACCCAAACTGAATATTTAGTCGATTAGATTTTATGTATAAATATTTTCGACCACATTTTTAAGACAAATATTTCAAATATCTCACACAAGGACATAAAAGTTCAAAACTTAATGTTTAAATCTTTATATCACCAGCAAATGATCTTTTTTCTTTATTTCAATGTCGTCATTTGAACAAAATATTGAATGAAAATAAATAACTGGACTAATTAAAGAAAAAAGCTTCGGTTGGTAACCTTACTTAAAGCCCGCTGCCTTTGTGAAAATCATATTTACACAGGCAGGACAATTATTTTGAAAGAGGATAGTTGTCTAAACATATTTAGTTTTATGGGTGAGATGCATGTTTCTATTTTTAACACCAGAGGGCAGCAGTATGTTTCAGGGACAGAGCGGAGATGTAATCACGTTACAGTTAAAAGCAGGATTCAGGTAACTTTTTTTCTGTTTTTATGCAATGTCAGTTTGGAGGATTTTAATTTAATCTAAGCATGGAGACTATTTTCTATTTACACATATAGGTAGCAAAATCCATATTTGTTCTTTTAGAGCTAGATGTTTGGAAAATTGTTTCAGCTTTAATTGCACCCTCTTTTCATACATTAAAAACATTAATAATGTTATTGATCTGTCTATGGCATCAGTGTTGAATTCATGTTTTGGTTCTTGAAGAAGAGAAATCTCATGCTAAAAGCTTAAGTTTTAATTGATCTTAATGGAAATCAGACAAAATTAAGAGCTGAATTTCAGATGCTGTTGTGAACCAAAATGACTGAAAAGGTCACCCTCATTGCTTCTCTTATTTTGGCAGGCTCCTTGATGGCCAGGGTTGTAGTGCTTTTCTCAGAGTGCTTGTTTGAGACCATTAATCACATTTTTCCAGAAGTGACATGCTGTTTCTGGTAGACTGTCACCCCTGGGTTATTAGCACTCAGTAGTATAAACAGTAATTTTGCTGGAGTTTGTGTAAAAATCCAGGGAACTAATCAGGAGTTATACTCAGCAAAGACACAATCAGAGTTAGCAACTAAATAAGATATTAACTTATATTTACTTTTTTTTTTAAATGACCTTACTAAAAATATATATAAGGGGAGGAACTCTACTCAGTTCTAACTAAGGTGACATGGGTGAACCGTATTTGCATGTAGACTATGGAACTAAATTGGGGCCATAAAGTTTGTTAACCCTCCTACTATGTTAATTTCTAAGGCACAGCAATAAACACTCCACAGGTCAATTTGACCCGTGGAGTGTTTAATCATGCTTCATGTCAGAAACCAAAAAATCCCTCCAAAACATTTTTGTGTATATTATTATACAATATTATAATGATATTAACTCCAATATTAACTGAATATTAACTCCAATACTAACCATCCATCCATTTTCCTACACCCTTGTCCTTTACTGGGGCCGGGAGGGTTGCTGGTGCCTATCTCCAGCTATTGTTTCGGGCGAGAGGCGGGGTCACCCTGGTCAGGTAGCCAGTCTGTCACAGGGCAACACAGAGACACACAGGACAAACAACCATGCACTCACACACTCACACCTAGGGAGAATTTAGAGAGACCAATTAACCTGACAGTCATGTTTTTGGACTGTGGGAGGAAGCCGGAGAGTACCCGGAGAGAACCCACGCATGCACAGGGAGAACATGCAAACTCCATGCAGAAAGACCCGGGCCGGGAATCGAACCCAGAACCTTCAATTGCAAGGCAACAGCTCTACCAGCTGTGCCACTGGGCAGCCCAATACTAACCATTTCAATCAATATTTGGGGAAGATGTTTTTTTATTTCTCACAAATAAAGGATCAATGATGACAATTTACTCATTTACTTAGACACACAAAAAACAATAATTTCCTTGAAATTGATCCTTTGGAAATTTGTTATATTACATTAAGATTTTTTTGTAATCTTTGTGCTTTAGGGTTTCTGGTAAGAATAAACTGGATGCATGCCTCCAGTGGACTTTTCTTTCTTTTCTTGCTTACTTTAAAAATAAAATGACAGATAGTAAATTTCACATTTCCTATGGTACCAGTTTTCCATAATTCTGCACATATTACATGCTTATCCACTGGTAAACGTAATATTTCTTCTAAACAAATAACGTTGTTGTTTTGGCTGGCAGGAAAGCTTTAGGAGGTTCTCTGCTGAAACCAGCTTGTCTCATTGTTTACACTATATTGCTGTTGTGTTGAGTACTAATGCTTGACTGAAAGTAATTTAATTTAGAAGCTAATTAATTTTTTAATAAATAAAAAAAAGAAGTAATTTAACCTAGTCGCCTTTTGTTTCTCTGACATCAGCGTCTGCTGCTGTTCGTTCATTTATGCACTTCAACTCTGAGCCATCAGCATCCAGAATGAAATTGCTATTGCGCATCATTCCCCCCTGAAAAACAATGTCAATGTGCTGTTTGCATTTTCAGCAACATGCAGTCCAATTCAGTGAGCAAATCATCTCTTCTGCTCAAATTTCACATCTGACTGAAGCATCTGAAAAAAATGACCATTTCAATCTGGTCTTTTTTTTACTGCTCATATTATGAAGATTTATTACAATCTTAGATTACAATAGAGTTGGAACTAACTACTTTAGTCATTGATTAATCTATTGATTAGTCTTGACGATTAATCGTATAAAAAAGTTTAAATATTCACAGATTTTTCCATTTAACCACTTAAGCTGATTTTATGTTAGAATAAGTATATAATTGACTGATCTGTTGATTTTTTTTTACATTTAAAAAAAATAGATATTTTATTTTTTGGATAAATATATTAATAATTGGATAGGAAAAGGTGTCTAACATGAGTTTTATTTAAGATCACCCAATCTTTGTAATACTGTGTCTTATCTTGCAGAATGTGGCCATGACAGGAGGGGGCGCTGTGATCGTACCGAGGTGGACGGAACCACCAACAATACATCGTTAGGTTGTCGTGTTTAAACTGCGCTCACTTGAATCTGAATAAATCTGCTGAAATATCTTAAACTTATCTCACATACACTTCCCAGTATTTGTGAATCGAGTTTTGAGTAAAGAGATTAATGTAATGTAATTTGGAAAAAGGCTGAAGCTAAACAAGAAGTGGAAGTAGTGAAGTGATGTGAAAACTTTCCTGAAAAGCTCAAAAATTTTCACATCACTGAGATTAATCTTAGACATTTTCATTTTTTCTAGAAAATTTATGAGTTGGAAAGTTTATTTTTTTTTAGTTTGTTTTTTCTAGAATTTTTCTGAGATTAATCTCAGTTAGTTTTCTACTAAATGTCCTCGTTTTCCCCAGAAAATTTCAGTTTTTTGGCAGAAACTTACTTCTCCTTTTTTATCTTGCGTACAATGGCCTTATTGCCTACAATGACCTTATTATTCTTCCTTATACCTTATAAAAATTTTTTTTTGGGTGGAAAATTTTTTTTTTATCAAAGATACATTATCCAAGCTTATTGATGAAATGTATATTTGTTGCTAACAGCAAACACAAGATGGCGCTGTTTTATTTGTTCTCTGCCAACAGTGTCTGGTCTGTTTGTGAATGGGCAACTGGAGAGTTTCTGCTAAACCTGGAGGGAGCGATTGCAATGCCATTTCTTTTTCTTCTTCTTTTGCAGTATGTAACACCAACCACCTGATGACCACAGACCCTCGCTGGCATTATTAGGAATAAAGTCGTGTTTGTCAGATGTGATCTAAATACACAGACAGGCTGTACAACCGAGCTAATCGCTGTGTTCTGCGCAGGTGTTGACGTGTGATCACTGATGTCCGGTGAGAAGAAAGGTGTAATTTTATAGCAGCATGGACAAGTGCAGCTTCAGCGTGAGCGTGTCTGCTGCAGCCGGGCACATGCACACTGACAGCCACGTCCACGTTTGGAGCAGATGGTAAGCAATTATGAAATGTGTGATAACATCAGGGTATATAATTGGAGCTCTGGGAAGTGGAAATGACTCTTGATTCTTGAATGAAAGACCGAACAAATGTGTTTATGTATTTATTAGGGCAAAGAAGATTAAATCATTGAGTTAAACGTTTGGTGACAGAAAAGAGATGAAAGGATTGGATGAAGTGAGAGAAATTGAGGCTTTAAACAGAATTTTCGACAGCTTTGCCACTTGTTTATAGTTTGTTTAAATTTCCTCTTGATAAGGATTTACAGTTCCAACAGGAACCACTTTATATGGCTTATCTTTTATTAGACTAAATCTTTTTAAAAACCCTAAATGTTTGTAGATGACAGATTGGACATAAACTTTTATCTTAATATACTTTTTACTTAGTTTGATGACAGTATTACAATTTTGTACCTGCTCCAAATGTATGTAGCTTCACTGTTTCTAAAGGCTGTGGTGTCCAAGCTGTTCATAAAATCCCCTAATTTAAAATACTCAGTTGCCACAAAATTTTAAAACTAGAGTAAAAGTGCAAAACAAATTTTATTTTGATTTTATTTTTACCTGCTTAGCACTGAACTTTACAGGCAGTATCCTAATAAAACAGAGTAATCAATTTTTTGTATTAATGGAATCAATGGGGTTTATGTTTTCCTGATTTAAAAAAAAAGTACAGTGTTCCAATTTTTTGCTTTGAATGCTTTCTGTTTTGTTCATAGAGTTTGTTCTGAATCTATTGTCTTTTAGAACAATAGGTCGCTTAGTTTTGGAAAACACTGGCTATTTTTTATAAAGTTTATTTAACTGCACCAAAGTTTGTGTTAGAGTAAACTTTGTTGGTTTCTGAAAATGAAATAAAAATTTTAATTAGTTGGTCATTTGGAGTGTGTTCACACCAGCCCTGTTTAGTTTGTTTTAATCCAAATTCAGTTTATTTGCCTTGACAGTCCGGTTCGGTCTGAATGTATAATTAAACTTTAAATAGAACAAACTCTGGTCCGTCTACAGACCTCAGTCTCTGTTCAGGTGAAGTGAACTCTGGTGCGCTTTCAATGCATATGTGAGCACCAAGACACCTGTCGACAGCTTTAATAGCAGGAAGCAGACTACAGCGCAGGGAATTCTGGGTAAATACAACCAAAATAAATGCGTGTGTCTACCTCTAACAGGAGAAATGGTTCGTGGACAGAAAAAGGAAATCCTACAACCGCTACAATCGGACACCACTCCATTTTTGTTTGCTTTTTATGGAGAAAGAAGTTGGGCTCAGCTTCCGAGATTTTTATGTTGTTTCCTTCAGTGGTTCTTGGTCCAGCGCCCACTCAGGTGATGAGGGGAACAGGTTTTTCAAAAGGTCTGGTTGGTTTGACACAGTGAAAGAGAACTGCAGCTGAAAATATAGCAAATCTTGCAATTTCAGTGCCCAATTGAGCAAAGTCTCCTGGTTTATGAGGTGCGAAGCTGCCTGTGTTGTCAGACCAAATTTAGACCATTCTTGAATTGCAGATGGTGGGTGGGACAACTTTGGACACCCCTATTTCCAAGATACTTTCTTGCATACTTTTGACTTTTCAAACTCAGAAATAAAATTAAAAGTTCTAGAAAAGAGATTAATCTCAAAATGTTTTAATTTTTGGTGGAAACATACTTCTTTTTATATATATATATATATATATATGTTTATATATACTGTGTCTACAATAACACTAATATGACTTCATGGTTTACTGGCTGATAATGAACAAACAAACTAAAATTAAGTCACTAAACATCAATTTATGGCTCATTTTCCAGGTTATCACACACGCACACACACGCACATTCCTCTGTATTTGAGTGTGGTATGTCTCTGGATGTCCCCTCCCACTGACAGATGGATGGGGTTAATATCATAATTAAGCGCCGCGGCCGACGGTTCCTGTTTACCACTCGGTTGCTAGGCAGTGACATCAGCTGATCCCTCCCTCTCTCCTCTCTAATCCCTTACGCTCTCGCTCGCCCGTCTCTCTCAGCTCTGTCTCTCCCAGATAGGCGGCGCAGACACGGGCAGAGAGTGGGGGTATAGGACGAGCAGAGAGCAGGGGGTAGATAGTAGCGTGTGTGTGTCTGAGAGGCTGGGAGACGGCATGGTCTGGGTGTGAGGACACACTCCGGGAGCCTCCATGTAGAGCGACATCACCTGGACCTGTCCAGCGTTCAGAGAAGCAACAGGCGGCAGGAGCGCTCCCAGCAGCTCCTCGATTTTTACCTTTTTTTAGGTTTGTTTTTTTTTTCTTTCTTTCTTTTTTTTTTTTTTTTGCGTTGTTTTGGGAGTGAGCTCCGGGCTGGACCGCATGCATGACACAACGCAAAGGCGAGAAACCCACCATCAGCATCCAAGAGCACATGGCCATTGACGTGTGCCCCGGTCCCATCCAGCCCATCAAGCAGATCTCCGACTACTTCCCCCGTTACCCGCGGGGCCTCCCCCCCGCGGCGCCCCAGCCAGCGGGCCACGCCGGGCCCCTGCGCTCTGCCCTCTCCACGCCTGCGGCCGCCGCCGCCACCTCAGAAAGTGATCGCCCCAATGAGGACAGCCCTGAGCGGGCGTGTGCTGGAGCCTCCGCCTCCCTGCAGGCCGTCAGGAGGGACGAGGAGCCGGACGTGGAGGGATACGACTCAGACGACTCCAGTGAGTGTTTCGTTTCTTACTGCATCTCTTTTTCTGCCACCAGTTGCCAGGCATCCCTCCAGTCTGATTTTATCTCTCACCTTTTATTTTTTTCTCTCTTTATCTCCAATCATCTGATTCAAACATGAACATAGTGTCTCTGCGCCGCCGATAACTCTTTTCCTCTCAGTCGACAGGCAGCCAACTGTTGCTGCTGCTGCGAATCCAGCCTCTCCCCCTCTTCCTTCTGCTGCTCAGCTCTGCTTCCTCTGAAAGAATGATGCGTGTGATTTTTACTGCAACAAAGCATCGCACGAGGCTGTCTGTGTTGATAAGGGTGCATTTTTTTTAAATCACGCATGTCTGAAGGGGGTGGGCTAGGGGTTTGGTCTGACCAAGGCCAGTGATTCATGGCTTCTCAGATTAACCGCCCAGTGGAGCTCATCCTCATACTGTACCCAGAAAGGCAACTTCTGTCTGGCTGGCTGCTTTTTGTTTGGGTTTCTGACGCATGAAGATGTGAGGCTTTTTTGTGAATTTAATCTTACTGGAGATTTATTGAAATATTGAACCGTCGAGCACCAGGGATCCATGTTTTTTTTCCAGTACCACTACAGACGTCTGAGGTTTAGTTTCGATCAATAATGATCCAATACAGAAAAATATTGCTGAATACTCAGTCTGTCGGGCTTGTTTTTCTTTGTTTGCGATGCTCGAAGATCTTAGGCTTTAAACATTTTTTTTTCTAACTGGATATTTTTCTGACCCGATTTACTGTAATTAATCAGATACTGAAATAATTGCCAACTACTTTAGTAATCAATTAATCATTAGAGTATTCAGACTCAAAAGACCAATTGCAGAAACAACAACTTACTCAGAGCAGTAATTAAGCCAAAAATGTACAAAGAATATATGCATTTGGGCTTAAGATAAAAAAAAAAGCTTCTTTGTCTGTAAATATGTTGTATCCAGAATTCCTTAAGTGTCATAGTTTTAGCTTTGCCTACTTCAAATTCTGCAAAATAAATCTCCTATGAAGCACCTTTTGCTATCCGTTTATTAATCAGTTAATCCAAACAATAATCAACACATCGGCCCGACATTGAATTGATATAAAGTTAAGAAGAAATAACTGAGCTTTTAGCATCTTAGAAGTATTTTTAGCTGCAGTTGCATCCTTTGCTACAAATGATTATTGACTAAAGTAAAGCTAGGTGATTGCATCTTAAGCAATAGAATTTAAATTTTTTTATTTAAAAAATACATTTTATCTGTTTGATTTTGTTTCTAGCATTGTATAAAATAAGATTAAGTGATCAAATGGGATAATCTGCAGAATGTGCAAACCTTTTTATATGATTGTCAGAATAATCGATAAAATAATCATTATTTGCAGTCCACCTGGATATCTATGAAAATACTGAACAGTCAGAGAGATAAACATGAAAGTAAACTGCTTTCTGAGCACAGTTGTTCCTTCTACCCGAATCTCTTTATTTTTCCAACACTGGTGTCTGATGGATCACAAGCAGTGAAGGTATTTCTGTTTCAGCTTTCAACTGCTCAACAGGTTGAACGCCTCCCATCATGTTCAACTCTTACCAATCGTTTGCTGCAGGCATGCTTCGCAGAAAGGGCTTGTGATTGCAGGTTAATGTGTGACAGTAGTGTGCCTTCTGCAGGAGTTAATCCACCCAGAGTGGCATGCTGTGTGGAGGGTTAGGCCAGCTCTTAATCCAGAGCTGGACAGGAGGGTTGGAGGGCAGAGATGGGGGATGGTAGGCAGTGGAAGGGATGGATTCTCCTGGCAGATGTTGCTTTATGACCTCCACTGGGCAGCCAGGGTTTTACTCAGTGAAGAAGCACGCAGTCTGTTAATCAGTCTGACCAGTCCTCAGCCTGTGCGACAATTCACTTTTCTGTGGAGAGACTCTGAAGATTTTTGGCTTTTGCTGGAAACTTGTTTTCTGACTCAGAATTAAAAATATTTCCTGCCAAGTGATGCTGTTTTCTTGAACGCTTGTGTTTTCCAGCCATTTTCCATACAAACAGACCAATTAAGAGGTTATGGAAAATTTTAGATTTTGTCTAATGCTTGGATGTGCCGAGGCTGATCTTTTAAATAATTTTTTTTTGCAGATTCTGATTACTCTTTAAGAATGCATATACACCAGCGTTATGTAGTCCGCTTTAAGCCAACTACGGTTCGTTTTTCTTAAAAGTCCGGTTCATTTGGGGAGGTGTGAATGTGTAATAAAACTCTAACATGAACCAACAAAGCAAACCCTGGTCTGCCTACAAACCTCAGTCTCCTTGAAGTGAACTCATGAAGTGCATTATGAATGTATATGTGAATGCCAAGAGGACCAAAGACAACTCTTAACAGCAAGAAGCAGACTACAACGAAGTGCATTCTGGGTAATACAAAGAGTCTTGCACTACCAGGAGAAATGGCTTGTGGCTAGAAAAGATGAATTTTATAACCCCTGAAACCTGACATCACTCCATTTTTGTTTACATTTTGAAGGAAGTTGCATTTAGTATCTTCAGAGTTTTTTTGAATCATTTTCTTCAGTGCTCCCCAGATGTGAGGGGAACAGGTTGCTCAAAGGGTTTGTATTGTTTGGCTCAGTTGAGTGTGAAAAAAAATGCGGTTGTTGAAATCTAACAAATATTACAATTTTGGTACACAATCAAACAGAGTACACCAGGCAACCATGTGTAAAAATGCACTAAAAGCTAGACCGGAGACCGGAGATCAATTCAACGATTCATATTCTCTCCAACTTCTACAAAAGAAAAGCTTCAAAAAAGTTTTAATATGTACTAAATGATATGCTAAGAAAGTGAAAGGCTAAGGAAAATAAAAAAAAAGTATTTTTATTATCAGAATTTAGAACAAAATGAATTATCTAAATCATTAGTAGAATGAGGCCTTTCCATAAATATGGGAAATCAAGAATGATGGGCAGCACACTTAAAAATATAAACCACACCATTGATGCCCTTCAGATATTTTATACACATATTACATAATAGAGAATGCCAAAACCACCTATTCTTATAAAAAAAAAAACTTCAATTATGTAAAAGTTGGAAAAAATTTGACATGACCAATGAGCCTTAGATGCTCTGAAATGTATTCAATTTAGTGCCACTTATGGAAGTGGCACAAATCAATTTTTGGGGCTGGTGAAAAGATTGGAATTGAGATTGGAATTTCAGACATGAAATTGTGGCATAAAAACGGAAGATATAATTTTTTCCTACTGTGTGAATGTAGCCCAAGTAGTTTTTGGTCAGAGCTGCACAGAATTACCAGTCATTGTTGCCAAAAGTAAAATAAAAGAGAAATATAGAAGAGTAGGGAGTCGATTGCAATAGTAATTTTTTGATGTTTCAACTTACCAAACATGAGTGATTGCACTAGAAAAACAAATGTTGAGTTTGAAAGTTCAGTTAATTTAACACCAGCTGCTATCATGAGGACACAGAGACACAACACTTCCAGTGCAGTTGCTGTTTTCAGCAGCAGAGAGCAGCTGCATGTGCATCAGAACGAGTGTTTCCCTGATCCTCTAAAGCAGCTGAAACGTCTCTGAAACTGGAACACTGGAGAAAGAGCTTAGTCATTTGTTGTGGAGGGGGGAAAATCCTGATGCCAGAGCTTTGAAGCTGCATTTTAGAGCTGCATGTTTCACTGTCGCTCAGCATCAGTGCACTTTGGTCCACTGAAGGAATCTGGATCTCACTATATATGTATGAGAACCAAACAACTGAAGAAATGTTCACCTCAGCTACAAAGATTACTGATTTATTCAGCTGATAGTTGCTCTTTTCTCTATCGCAAATTGAGATCTGTTTGAGCCTAGCTTGATCACCATGGTAACACAATCTAAACTCATCTACTCCAGGTCCCTGCGCTGTGTACTTTGGACAAAAAAAACCTCAATATTTACTCTCAAAAGGTAGTGGTAGCTATGTTGAAGATCTGTAAGAAGCCAAAAAATAAATCGTTACAAATATGTCGCTCTAGCATAACTTCATATTTAAAAATTTAGAAAAATACAAACTTTATTTCTAGAAAGAAACTGACTGTTTGACAATAAAACTGTCTCATTTGTAATGAGAAAAGCAGGGATGTAAACGATAACCTCACTGTCATGTTTTCAGACTGTGGAAGCCAGAGTGCCCAGAAAGAAGCTTACATTTTTAAATATATATGTTTATTTTTGCTTTGGTCTTGGTTTATTTTGCTGTAATTTTTTCATCAGCATTATTTTTAGAAGTAGAGAATTTTCACACCTAAAAATCTGCATCTATGTCCAGATGAGACATAGATGCAATTATTCCAAGAAAATAATTAAACTTTCACTTTGGCTACTTTTCTGTGCTTTGCAGCATTTACTCCAACAGCAACTGCCTTAGGTTAAAGTTTGTCAAATAAACATCCTCATATGAAGACAGTTGTTGTCAGAAAATGTTGTGAGACTTGAAGAGGTTCTGTTTAGCAGCTTCCTGTCAAGAGAATCTATAAAGCTTAGTTTTAAAGGAGAAACTGAACTGAATCTCCTCTTTATAAAATCTGATTTTCTTTTTGCTTTGGTGATCCTTGGCTGTGCAAATGTTTAGTCTTGAACAGAAGCAAACATTGGATACATTCATAAGTATCCTGTTACCTATTTAATTTATAATTATTGACTACATTTCTCTGAAGTCTAGTTTTAATATTTTACACATTATTATTCGCTGTTTTTTCCTTTCTTATTCCCGAGCCGTTCAGTCGTATGAAGCTTAGAGCTTGTATCAAACTAAAGGTTTCTCTTTGGAAATGGATAGTTGTGATTACAAAAAACACTTGAAAAAATATAAAGAAAAACTTATAAAATATTATGGACATTTTTGGACAGAAGAAAAAAACTCTCCGATTATTTAAGAGCGAGTTTTGTTTGTTTTTTACCTCTCTCTCCATCTTCCTCTTCCACCTTTTGTAGAAGGAACTTTATCTGCCTTACTTGAATGTTGGGGTGTGGGTTAGAGAAACCAGCCTAAAATTAAAATAGTTTAAAACATACAGACGATCTATGATCATTTTAAGAGTAAAGTCTAAATAAAAAAGGATCTGTTATGTTTATTACATCGGACGTCATTTTGACACCTGGTTTGTGAGTGAATTATTTCTGAACGTGGGAATTTCTTCCCTACGGAATAAATATGTTGTAATTGTAAGCTGATTTTGTTTTTCTAACTTTGTCAGCAGTATGATAAATAACCGCAGCACTAACAGATGAATTTATTTCAGATTTTTGACACATCTTTAACAGGGGTGCTAAGAAGCGTGGGGAGTGTGTTTTTCTGTAAAATAATAGCATCTGTTCAGGTGTGTTACATCAGTTTGTTTATGTTTGTGTTGACAACGGCTCCGATCAGTTTGGTTTCCTGGAAGCCACTTTTTTTTCCCCCTGCAATTTTGTGTTTCCAACACTTTTTGTAGCAGCACAATTTATCTCTGGAGAAATAACAGAAACCAGCCTGATCTTTCGTTCAAGCTGAGTCAATTCCCTAAATGTTAAAACAAATTTGTTTTGGTAACACCGATGCAGCAAGCATTTCATCTACCTGGAAACGGGCTGCACAAGTTCAGAGATCCCAGTTGACGCCCACACAGATGTCCACCACCGTGTCACAATGCTTTTAGCTTTTGCCAATAAACTGAAAAAACACAGCCGTGGATCACAGAACTAACATTTTACAGCCGAAGTTGGAGATAAATCAGCGAACATGCATGAACATCAGTTTATACAAACATCAAACCCAAGTTCCTCTCCAGCCTCTTGTTAATAAGACTATTAGATAGAAACATCTGCCAGAGGATCATCTTAATGGCTTTGCAATCACCTGAAGAGTCATCAGTGTGGCAGGATAATTACAATGTCAGCTCCGCTTCCCACAAGGAAATGACATTTTAAAAATACCAAGCAGGAAAGCAAGGACGCCAACAAATAAATAACCAAAGCAGGAGACATTCCTTTGCTTGCTAGCAACTAAAAGTAGTATCCAATGAGTGCAAGCAATATGAAAATATGGTGCATTGTGAAAGAAATGAATAACAAGTGAGTGAGTCTGATGCAACGTCCCAATAATCCCTGGCTGCTGCTGCTGCTGCCATGGGAGCTGAAAGGAGACGGAGAAACATAAGCTGCAGAAACAGGACTGCTTTAAAGGCGGCATCACAGACGTCTTTATTAACGCAGACTCCTTATTATGTTGGTTGAGGCTGATTAAGATGCTTATTGTTGGGTCTGAAGTTACACCGATTCTATGCTTTTAGAGTCTGGTTTCCACGGGGAAACATATGAAGTTATGGGTCAGTTCCTGACCAAAAAACAGCCTGGTGCTGTAATGACCAGCTGATTGGGATAAATTAAGTTGACTAAGAAAAAAAGTTTTACTTTCGATCATTTTTATTGGTTTAATCTTTTCTGTTTTCTTAAACTTTTGTGCTCCACAGGGTCTTAAAGGACCGTATGCGTTGGTCACTGGTTGGTTCCATCTAATCGACAGTTTCATAACAAACATGATTTAGGAAAAACTTGATTTTCAAATCAAGTTTTTATGTTAAGGTTTGTTGCCAACCTCAACAACTCAAGCATGATGAGTAGCTGGTGCAGGGTTTGCTGGTTGCTCTTCCTGGAGCGTTTTTGCAAATCTGCTGAAGTTTGACAAATTTTCCAGCTATGTTTTCCCCTGAGGTATTTGTTCAATTGATGTCTTTTCTGAAGTCCTCCAACTTTTCTTGAATTCTCTTGGTAGGGACCAGACGTCCCCTGGTCTGGTCCAAGGGACGTCGACCAGACCATAGAACAGCAATGCATTCTGGGTACAGAATAAACATAATTTGATGCACCACATTACGGCGGAGAATGTGAGGAGAGGAAACGGACCTGCTGCGTAATCAGTCAACACAGGTTTCAAAATAAGAGCATGAATATACACGTCTAAATTCTTAACTAAAACCTCTGCACCTCAACTTTATTCAGCTGAAAAATGACAAAAGAGCCAAATAAGTTGGTGCTTTAGAATTTATCCAGAAAAATTAGCTTGGGGGGAGCTAACAGCTAGCAAATGCTAAGGTGTTAAAGTAGGGCAAACACTTTACCATTAAGGGACACCAAGAACCCCAACAGTTATGTTTTTAGACTGTTGGAGGAAGTCGGAGTACCCGGAGAGAACACATGTATGCACAGGGAGAACATGCAAATTTCATGCAGAAACACCCTAGGCCGGGGGATTTCCCAAACGTTTCACCCAAATATTAAAAAAGCAAATATTTAGCAAATGTGTTTAAGCTTTTAAATAAATCAAAATAGATTTGAGCAAGTTTGACAAGAGACGGATTACAATGCCTTGACTACTGGGTCAGAGATTGCTGCAGGGGGAACAAAAGTAGACAAAAGAAGGAACAGCGGTGAGCGGGGTCATGGGTTTTCAGCTGCATGGAGACAGTTGGACACAGCCAACAACTAATCAGTAGGTCTCAAATTCAGCTGTGAAAAACAAACCAAAACATTTTGCATGTACAAGATGTCTTGCAGTTATGTATGAAAAATGATTCAGCTGTATGTGATTAAGAAGAACAACTCTGACCTTTCCCTTTCTGGCAACAAAAGCGGCTGTTATTACTCATAATGCTCTTGCAGGGAAACAAAAGAATAGAAATCTGTTTTGAATGATTTATGGCTTGAAAATGTTTGGCGGCTGTTTGATGTCTCACAGCAGGGATTTGAAAAGAAAACAAAGGGAAACAACGGAGGTGAGTTTAAAAGTATAGTACTTTGAAAACTCTTTTTACTGCTTAAGTGATTCACGTCAGCAAAGTTTTCAAATGTTAAAATCAAAGATAAAACTGAGGATAGGCAAAAAGCAGCTGCAAATGTTATTTATTAAGGGAAGATGTCCATTGTGGCCCTATTTGAGCATATAGCTGCTCAGTTAATATGAGATATCTAGTATAAAAAAATCTCACTATTTTAAACCATATCACCCAGCTATTTTTTTTGCTTTTTTTTCCAGAATAATTCCAAATGACAGAAATTATTGTCAAAATGTGGCTTTTATTTCAATCACCCCTTCTGTGAGTATTATTAATTTATGAAAACATTTAATTATGAGAATAATAAGTCATAATATTAGCAGAATTAAAAAGCAATCTTACCAAAAGAACACATTCAAATTTAGAGTAACAAAGTTGTTTTTCAATTAGAAGAGTTTACAGACTTTATCAAGATCCGTCTCTGTGGTTTTCTTTCAAATTGACACTGACGTTTGCGTGATCATTTCAAAGTTCTGCTACTGATGATACTTTGATGCTCATGTTAGAAGAAGTATTTTCTTACCTGTAAAATGATACCAAAGCACAACTTCACAAGATGGTCAACATTCCTAATTTATTTTTCATATTGTAATTCTCATGAAATCACTGCTTTATTCTCTTAAAATTATGACTTTAATCTGGTGATATTATGACTTTATTCTTGTGATTAAAAACGTTAAATGAACCATAGCCTGGCCCTAATCTTCTATTGTAGACTTCACTTCAGTCCAAATAAGTAGAAGCTTTAGCGCACACTTGTCAAACAAGATGGCCGCCTGAACTATGGAAACCTACGGAGTGCATTGGAGAAAAAAAAATTCAGACTTTCTAAAATAAATAAAATTGATTTATTGCCTAATTTATATTATGACTTTTTATTGATATCACACTAGTACCACAAAATATCACGATCATCTTTAAATCCAGATCATCCACCCCTAATAAGATGAACTTCTTCCATTGGTGTGGAAGGATGTTTTGTGTAGGCCATATTAATTCTCTTTACTTTAGTTAGTGGTGGGCTTGTAACAATGAAAGCAAACTGACTGCGTTGAATTCAAAGCGTGCTCAGGTACCAGTTTAGCCTGTGTTTCTCCAGGTTGCAGGTACTTTTTTATCACAGCGGCTGCGAGGCTGATCCGATCATTCGTGGACTCCTACATATGAATCACACACTGAGGTGAAGTAATTCCTCCCTCCTGGCGGTGTAGCAAGCACCGCTGTGGTGAAAATGAAAACGCTGCCTCAGTTTGAATTTGCTAGTCTATCAACAACTTGGGAGAGATATCGTTCAATGTGTTGTTCTGCGCCAAATACAAAAGAAAACGCGTCACTCGCCTTCCTGTTTGTGATTTTAAAGCAGCCACTGCCGTCCCAAATTGGCTCCTCAGCGTCCTGCGGGATGTGATCCAGTATCTGTATGCTTCTCTCTGGGGGTGGGTGGAGTTGGGGAGGTAGTGCTCTCCCTCATGAACCAAATCACACAGGGACATCTCAATCCTGGCTAAAAACCTGCTGGCTAATCAGCATAACAGCAACATTTTCTAATTTATTGTGACTCAACCTTGAGTTTAATTGAAAGGGAAAAGTGCATCCCCCACCAAGTGTCCATTCCCACCCACACATACACACACACACCCAAAGGGGGGGTAATCAAAAACCATTTGAACATGAGGATCTGTGCCACATTAATTAATGAAGGTTTGTAGTGCTTGTTGAGGGCCACATGCCAGCCAAGGCCCAGAGAAATGACCGCTGTGACCCTCATGGCCAAGCCGAGTCTTGTGTTTTTCAGAGATAAGCGTCTCCGTCCATGAGCTGAACACCAGCGTTCGCTTATAACAGGCAGCCAGGGAAAACAAAAGTGATCCATGGAGGATCTGAAGGGGATGAACAGAGTCCTCTTTTACATGTATCACAGAGATTTATTCAGAAATGGAAAAAACATCTTAGATCCTAAATCTGCTTGTTAGAAGACGTCTTGGAATCAACATTTGCACCAAAATAATCAACAAATGATTATTAGCTCAAATTAGATCAAATTCTAGCCTTTTATTTTTTATATAATGAAACAATCGCACATCCTCATAAAGCTACTGCCAACGGTTTGTGTGCTCATAAAGTGGGCATTTGTTGCATTGTTTATAAAATTTTGTGATAACTATCTTAGAATAATTTTCATTGTGACAATAAATGTCAGAATGAGAAAAGTGCTTGGAAATCTGTTAAGGTGTAGCAACCTAAAGCTAAATGTATGTATGCATCTCGTACTTTGTGTACAAAGTTCCTCCTCATCTTCTGCCCTCAACATACCCAGTCAGTGCAAATTCAGTGCCAACTAATTATTCTCATTTCTTTGTCTAAAATGGCAACAATAGAGAGAAGAATAAAGAAACACAACTTTATCCATTGGGCTAATAGAGAAGGCAACTTTTTTGTTTAGTACTTCTGCTAACTTTGAAAACATTTAGCACACTTAGCTTTCTCTAAATGAATTCTAAAGCGCTAATTTACTTGACTGTTTTCTAAACTTTACGTTGGATAAAGTTTTATGTCTGTGTTGAAGTTTCTGTTATCAACTGTTAAAATTCTTCAAATAGTTACATGTTTATGTTTGATCTGTTTTCGCTGCATTTCCATTTTCTCTCCTCATGTTCTCTCTTTTTCTCTAACTTTATTAAAAAAAAGAAACAAACCGGTACAAAATAAAACAGTAGAAAACAAGATATAAACATGAACTAAATATCTAAGTGTATTATAGAACATGTAAACTATGTCAAATTAAACTAGTGCATGAAGATTGCAGTCTTTCAAGGGCAGATGTTATTTGAATTTAAGTTAGCGCTTTAGCACTAGCTTCCATTAAATACCCTGTTTGTGTAGAGCTTTAGCATTAGCGAAACTAAAGTTTATAATTAGTGCTTACTAAGAAGAACTTTGGCGAAAATAAACAAGTACAGTAATTTGATTCTCTGTACTGAAAATATTGTTTACATAAATAGCTAAACTTTGTTCACAACACATTCACGATGAATCAGTTACACAATTTCTGGAGCTTTGCTTTAGAAAGTCAATCATAAAAACGCCTTCTGTTTTACTTTTTAACATGCTGCCCAGATCTTTCGAACAAAGCAGCGGTAGTGTGAAAATAAATGACAGTCAGGGGTTGTGCCATGTTCTGTGATGTAGTTAATTAAAATAATTTGGAGATCTGACTCTGAAACAAAGTGGCTAAAACCAAAGTAATTTTCCTCCTAAGCCTTTAGAAGCTGCTGAGTGGTCCAGTGAGAGCACTTTTTCACAAAGCTTTGATAACGTCGGGAAAAGAAACGGCAGTTAGATGTAAGACAGGAATAATCTAATATTTCCCAATGCACTGTCCTCATTTAGATCCAGAAAATGAGTAAAACTCCTTTTTTCTCACTTTTTATCTGGGTTATGTAAGTGCAAAACCTGCAGGACCGAGTTATGTTTCAAGTTGAGAGCAGACATCTTTTAGCATGGTGTACCTCCTAATAAACAAACTGGCAGTAAAGTCCACTGGGGAGAATCTCCCAAACACTTATCGTCCGCCTTTTTAGGAAAATAAGAAGAGGAAGCACAGAGCCATCTGTTGCTTCTCCCATAACCGATGTGTTTCTAGTCCTCGGTCTAGCAGCAGCATCCTCCTGAAAACATCCCCCAAGCCTCATAACACTCAGTTCAATGTAAAGAGCCATTTCAGCGCTGCAATGCCCAGCACAGTGGAATCCTATTAAGCTGCCAAGCAGTAGTAATGAGTCACTGTGGTGTCCCATGTTTTGTTTTCTTGTGAATGACCCAACAAAGCCGGATAGATTTCAGCGAGGTCACATTATGGGTTATTATCTTCCTGCCTCTCAACAAAAACAGCCGAGTGCTTTAAGTTGGCTGTCGCTCTGCTGCAGGAGCAAACTCTGCCTCTGCCCTCACTTCATCCTGCTAAGCACATTATGTAATGATAATGCCAGCTATTATACAGATCCATTTGACGTCTGGCGCTGTCATCAGCTGGGAGGAATGTTGTTTGGCGTTAGATTCTCACACTTTATTTGAACACAGATGAAGACGTTTTTAAGCGTTTCAGCAGCTTTTAAAATGTAAAATCCACCTGCTGTTTATGCAGCACGGTGGCCCCTGTAGCAGTGCTTCATCTGGGAAAAAAACGAAAGGAAAAAAAAATAAGTTACTCAATTTGCCCAAATTAACTCCCAATGTCTGATCAGCTCTCTGCCCACGGAAAACGATGAATCAAAACTCACCTAATGTAACCACAGCTACTCTGAGTGGGCAGTCTGTCCGCTGAGAGCTCAGCACAATAGTTTTTAAATTCTTGCTTTTTGTCTGTTTTGTATCCTCTGGCTGGAAGCATGAAGGTACCGTGTACGGTTTAATGAGGTACATCAGGGATATCTGAGCAGGCAAGTTCAAAGCTTTCATGTTTTTCTTACTTCCGCGTGGCTCTTGCAACTAAGCGAAGATATGCCTTATGCACTTGATCATTTTAAGATGTAGCTTCAGAATAAGTGACCACGGAATACATTTTAAGCAACTGACTTCCAGACTTGAACACTATGGTTTAGACAGTGGACAACGTTCATCCAAGCACTGGACAGAGGCTCAGAACAAATCAATGCATGGAGGTGCCATGACTTTCTTCAGCTAAACGGAAACTGAAGTTATTATCTCTGAACCTAAAGACTCGGGACTTCAGCTATTGAAACCAGTTGTGAGGGCTGAAAGCTGGGTGAGGTGATGGACTCAAATCTGAACCTTCAGAGTCACATAAAGACACTCACAAAATCGGCCTTCTATCAACTGAAGAACATTTCCAGAACTAGAGGACAAATGTACCAGTAAGATCTATAGAAACTCATCCATGTATTTATCTTTAGTCCCATTGATTACTGCAATGGTATCTTCACAAATCTGTCTATACAAATAAACTTCATTGATTTGAGTACCTACCCCAAGTTCAAATTCAACATGGCTGCCTTGCATACAAAACCTTGAGGGCTATGTACTTGCACATCATCTGGTTGTATAATACACAGAACCTCGCTGTTTGGCGTCTTAACCGCAGCATGTTACATCCTGTACAACCTCTTATTTGTGAACATGTTCCTGTTGAGAAATGTGTTTGTTAGTTCTGACTTCTGAGAGAGATGGAACACAGTAAAGGCTCATTGGTCTGACATACACAGCTTGGATATGACAGAGGAGGCAAGAGGCAGCTCTGTCTGTAGCATGTGATGAAAGGGAATTTAAACCAAAGGAAGAATATGCTGGACAGTTTTTGATGTTTTCAACCTGTTGTTCCCTGGAAACCCTGAAACCTGCTCTGAGTTTTTCATGCCTTGTTTGTCACATTTGAGAATAAAAGGTAATCATGTTATATTTAAGAATACTATAGCAGCCGCTTATTATCTCTGTGTTGAATTGGGTGATGATGAACAAAAGAAGCATCTCCGATTATTAGATGCATCTGCATGCAGCTTTATGTATTTTTGCTTGGCTTCATCTCTGAGATCTTCTGATGGTATTTAGTGAAATGAGTAACCTTTTGTCATAGATCATATTGCAACATTGAGTCAAACACTACTTTATATAAGAACACACCATATGGCTACAAATTGGCATCTGTTCTGTTATCTTGAGTTCTCAAAGCTTTACAAAAAAAAAAAAAATTATTTTCTGTAAAATAAAAGAAGCCCATCAAGATCTCAAGCTTCACCTCCTTTTTGAGCATCTTGTAATTAGTATCTGCTTCCACTTTCTTCAAGCTTTTTAGGATTCCTGGTTATGTAACAGAGCAGGGAGCAACTTGTGTTGCTGAAAGATTTTTTTGTCTGCGTATTTAATTAGTACTCCAATCTTCTGATAAATTGGACTTTCGTTTCAACCCTTAACCTTTAGAGCATCTAAAGCTGTGTTTATTCTTGTAATGAAACTCATCAGTGCTACTTAGTTTTCCACTAAACAAAGGTTCAGCCAAAATGAAAGTGTTTTTATCTTGTTTTCTTTTGAGAGGGAGGCAAGTGGTTGTTATAAACCCACCAGCCTATAAGCAGGCTTTACTGTCCAAGTTTAGCTTTCCATTCAGGAGGGAAATACTGAACTCCGTTCTCTGAAAGTTTACTTTATTTCACCTCTGATGGATCAATAACGGACCTCTTCCTTACTCTAGAAAACCTCCTGCTTTCAGTTGTTTCTCCCTTAGCAAGGTAAGGCGGGTGAGCAGAATGAAGACGCTCGTTGAGCTAAGACGGACTGATGCAAGTCAAACAAAGGATTTCCTTTTATATTGTGTGATTTCCTCTGACTCCACTAAGGTGGATTTGATTTCCTCTGAGGGCAGAGGGGATGTCTTTCTTTCCAGATGGTCGCCTGACTGCTGAGGGTTTAAAGATTATGCATGTAATCTCTAATCTCGCTGCACTAAAGTTGCAGTGGTATTAAATTTGCATGTAATCTAGCTAAAGATGTTAAGAGAGTCATCCTACAGAAAGTAAAATACAGGAACTATCGAAGCAAGAAGGGATTATTTCTTGTCGGGAACACTTAGAAAATGTTACATGTTTTTAGGTGTTTTGCCAAACTTTATTATTCTGACTCTGTCTTAAAGATTTGAAGCTAAATCTGAGGATTTTTCTGGATTGACACCAAGGTTAACCAGCTTATTTAACATCTGGTGCAAACCTTAACCACCCAACTGACATTTAAAGGTAAGAATTACAGTTAAACCAGGTCACAAAACAGTGAAATATTCACATTTAATGGAGTGGAGGACAGTGGGTTTCTTTCCTTATCAGAAGCAGGTTGAGGTCAAGCGAAGTTTATTTGTGCAGCACATTTCGGCAACAAGGCAGTTCAAAGTGCTTCACAACACAAAAACATGACATAGTTACCAATTATGAAGCAAGCAACAGAAATGACACTTTGTCAAATACCATCATTAAAATCAAGCAAATACACGTGAAAGTAGGGCTGATTCATCAAATGATTGGAGTGCCTCAATTATTAAAATTCCTGCATCAAATTACCTGCATCAAAGCTTCATTAAATTATGTTTTACTGGTTAGCACATCCTGTCCGGTTCACATTATTATTCGTGTTGCGCAACGCTCTCACTTCCGCTGATGAGTTGTTAACAAATGCTAAGTGCTTTTAGCGTAACATGTCCTCTTTTCACTTTCTGTCTGGGACATCCGGTGTAATTTCACTGGTTGATGAAAATGTCCGGGTTCCATTGTTTTTTGGGGAAACAAGAGGCATCCTTAAGCTGACGCTTAGCTCAAGGGTAGCTTTACAGATGAACCAGAAAATTCCCATTGTGTTTATAAGTATGACTTGTTTTCCTTTTCATGCTTTCATTTAACTGAAATGTTGTGAATGATTTTTTTCTGTGCCTGTTGCTGATGGATCCTTGTATAAATGCTGTGAAATGTTCTTATAGCAGGTGTTACACAGTGATGATGAGTTATATTTTTGATGAATGTGTTTCATTGTAAAACTGTAGCTGCAGCTGTTCTGTTTACTTCTCAGTGCTCTTACAATCACTCATCCTGAGTTTTGTTATGACTTAAATTCATTCACTATAAAAAATACCATCGTCCATGGTGGCATCTCTATATTGGGATTCCTTCAAATCTTACAATTTTGTGTCTACAGTTGTTCTGCCTTCCTTTAAATCCCGTAGATGCATCTCAGTGCTGCAAATGTCCTCAGAGTTCAAGTCCAAAAAAATATTAATTGTCAGAATGGGAATGATCAAGTTCTTTTTAATTCATCATGTGATTAATAATTAATGATTAATTGCTTATTGCGACAGATTTAATCATACCAAAGTATATAAAAAGTGTATTGAACCTCAACTCCTGCTGAAAATAAAACCTTTTATCTAAATGTTAGAAATGAGCCGAAAAACAAATTCATATTTAGAAACATCAAAGGTGAAATTGGGAATATAAATACAGTTGACTGGATGATTAGAGGAGAAGGATAATAAAGGCAGGAAGATGATTCTAAAAGATCATCAATAAAACATAAAGATAACTATCATCAGTCATTAATTCATTTGTCATCTGGATATTACATTTAGACTTTGAACTCCATACAGTTTCATCATTCTGTCAAGTTTATCGCTGATGGGGAAATTTACCAGAATGAGGAAGCGTCTCAGAACAAAGAGCGCTGAGGCTTTTCTTTAAGAACGGCACATCGGCTCTAACACATCCTGCAAAGAGCCGAACGTTTCATTGGGGTTGGGAAGTTGTGGTGGAAATTGAAAAGAAATGGTGCATGACAAGCCTCCATCCTGCAGAGCTGATCTGTCAACTGCTGCAGCAAAAAGTTGGAGGCTGACTGATGGACAATGATGCTCTGAATATCAAGACTTAAAGACTTTGAAGAGAAAGGCACGAAAAGAGCAACTCAGTGTTTTATGTCTATGATTTCATATTTTGTTTTAATGTTCTCTTTAAATGTTTCATTTTTTTTCTCCAAATACTGTCAAAATTGTACTTGGAGGCTCAAATATTCATTATTATTCCATAGCTTAGAATATTTTTGAAAGGTTCCTTTATTTAAGAAAAGGGAGTTCAACTATTTTGAGCAGTTAAATGTGATCTGTTAAGATACATAAAAGAATGAATTAAGTGAATAACTCAGCTTATGAATAAGAAGTAGATTTTACCAAAGTGTAAAGCTTGCGTAAATAAACATTCACCTCTGCTTAGATATCAAGTTTTTCATGAATAAGGGAAGTGGCCTGCAGCTCATCTCCACTTGACTGAACATTTCTTCTCACTCTCCCAGCTAAAGCTGTGTGCCATTGATTAGAACAGGGGAGCAGAAGACCCACACAGAGATTCAAACAATAATTCACAAGTCTGCCTCATCACACCTTTTTTAGAATTTATTTAATGTTTTTTTTCTAGGGTTTGATCCCAGCAGGCTCCCGTCTTTCTGTTTGACTCGCTGAAAGACTTTCAGTTTCTTGGGATACATTTCTACGGTGGCCCTGAGGGTGGCCCTGAGGGCCACCGTAAAGCTAGGGTCAATCGAATCATGACCCTAGCTTTGGAGATGGGATTTGATCAACTTCACCAAAATTTGTGTATTTCATACAAAACTGCAGTGGAAACACTTTTTTGCATCACTCGAGTCACATGATCAACAGTTGGATGTTGCCAGTGGTGGAAAAAATGTTTTCAAATGAATTATTGTGTCAACAAATTTATTCACATATCCTTTTAATGAAAATGCTGTAATTATTACTTCTACTTTTTCCATAACCAATAAATCAACAAAGTTTTGTGTACATGTGTAATAAATGGTGTGTATAGATTTCACAAAATATTTCTTCTTAAACTCAAACAGTGAATATGAAAGTGTACCCTCTGTTGTGTTGATGAAAAATAAAACAAAACATACAAGGTGCTTTGAAATTATATCTTAGAAACATGAACGCTGTCATTTATTGATCTTCTCTGATTGATAAAACTCCCATATTGTCTTTTATAATCCTCATTATTCAGCAGAGCAGCACTAAAGACTCGTTCAACCTGGATTATTTTCCTCCCAAAAACTGAGCCATTAGTTAATGAAATCTGCACATAAACTCCTGGACAGGTTTCTGCTTCAGAAGGAGGAATTAACATTTGCGTCAGGGGCAGGGCCGACCATGGCACGCAGAATCATTGAAACAAGCAAAACACCTAGATAAACACACCTTCAGGCTTTAACAGATCATTTGTTGCATCACAAAGTAAGGAAAGAAATCTCATGTAATTGTTCCACTTTTTGTAAAAAAAAAATAATACTAATAATAATACCTAAACATGTCAGAGTGTAGTATGAGTTCTACAGTTAGCATCACATTTTTATTTATACTCATTTGTAGTCCTAAGTTTTCTCCAAAAGTCACGAGAAAGCCGACTGCAGAGAAGCACCAACAGATGGCCAACCCATGGCAGCAACATTTTCTGAATGAAAGGACAAGTTCACATTTCAGAGGATGCCAAACAATCTGTGTGAAATGTGCTTGGCCTCAACGAGTTTCATACTTTGCTCAGTTTGTGATATCAGGCTCTGACTGCCAGTCAGAAAGCTTCCTAACATACTTCATCTGTCACCATTTCAACATGAATGAGGCCAGTCGGCTCTGAACAGCCTGCCAGCTGAGAGTCAATCAGCCACTATTTAGTTTTAGCTACAAAAATAAAATCCACTTTGGCAAGTCGCAATGTTAGAAGTGTTGGTTTCTATGTCACTTCTGTTTGAACTCCATAGGAATTATGCCTGCATTTACTCAATGGGAGATGATTAAGGCATCACACCGCAAACAGGTGGAGTTACGATTGATTTCTCCTTCAACTTGAGGTGATTGTCAGGGAAAAAAGCTCAAGATTACAGAAAACGACACTACTATACAATGGAAATATGAAATTTCCAGAGCAGGAATGCCCAGGCGCTTCGCTTTTGAGATTTTTGTTTTAAAGAAAAAAAACTTTATTTCAAACAAATACATGGGACAAAAATGAAAACACTGTTTAAAATGAGGTTTAAAACATAGAAACTTTGTTTTCTCTACAAACCTAAGTGACAGATTCATTAAGTAGAATTGGTGCTTTCATGAAAACCTGAAGCTTTAATTACAGTTTGATTACCAAAGTTGTAGGATGATAAATTGTCCCAGAAATTATTTCAATAACTGATAATATAGTCATTTTGTCATAATTTTTAAGTAATATAATGATAATGGCATGAAAGCATGCCCTGTTAAAGGTTGATAAGCCTTAATTGCTAAAGAACAATTAACATTGGAACTGGAACATATTTTAAACATTCAATATAGAAAAAACAAAACAACCAAAAGCAGTAAATAAAATGGGAAATAAAAGCCAAACAACCAAAAACACAAATACAAATGATTGCAAAGTCTCTCCAGACAAAATTGCTTTCAAAACCCATTAATCAAAACAACTACCAGTTAGGAGTTTTAAGATGTGTTTTTTCTTATTTTGCCAAAACATCTTTCCCTTTAGCCACATATTTCTAAGCACGACCTGCAGCTGAAAACACATTTAATGAACAGAAACAATCTCCAGTGCTAACTGAACGAGCGTTGTGTTGGTACTTCATGACCTCGTGAGAGATTGTTAGTGTTTGATCCCTTTATGAAGGAGACCGAGGTCTTCTCGAGGTTACATCATGTGTATCAGCTAAAAACAGAAAAATATGAGCATTTCTCATCTTTTTTTTGCAAAAAAAGTATGCAAATATGATTCAACTTTATTGGTGTTTCATGAAGTCTTTATCCAGCATGTTATGTGATATTAAAAATAATTCTGGGGTTAGCAGACGTAAGTCACTAACCCCAGTGACTTACTGGGGTCAGTCACTGTGGAAAATACAAATTACCAGTTTTGTATTTTCTGGTCCGCCTCTCTCTGGGAAACTTGGATACAAGCAAAGTAAAGGCTGAGGAAAGCCTCCCACCTTCTCCCTGACATTTATAATCAAAGCAAACTCATTTCACAATAACTCACCACAGCGCCTGTTTGTTTGATCAATGTTAGACATTCCATGGAAGCAATTTTACACAGTTTTTATGCACATCGACAGAATTTCCTGCCTGATTTTACTTCCTACGGTTAAATTTTTTTATAATTGAACTAATTCCTTCTCACTTCCTTGGCTTCTGTTGTTCATTTTAACAAGGTTTTGAGTGCAGAATGAACTGTTGCCATCACAGAACTGCTGGATTTATACTGAGAGTAGCATGTTTATATTGGATACATATGTATGGATGCTATTTACTAATTAGGTAGCTTTTTAATGTACTTGGTTGCACCAAAATGTTGAAATTTGATTTAAAAAAATTATTAGAAACTATTCATAACTTGTCTGTATATATATATATAATTAAATAATATTCAGGTGTAGAAATACTTGCACTGTAATTTGCTGCTTTTCAAAGATAGTTCAGATAGAATGATAGAAGAATATGATCACTGAATCCTTATTTAATATTCTATCAATATCAAAACAGAGGTTTGTTGTAGATATTTGTTTTCTTTGTCCAATAGCATTTGTTGAAAACGTGGTTACATTCATGCTGGTACTTTCTAGGGATTCACTTCCTGGCATTGCTGGAGCGTTTCTGCACGTTCTGCATTCCTCCACAGTCTTCTAGCTAAAGCTGCAGAAATCCAACATAATTTATAGAGACGGCTTTTAAATCAGAAAGTGGCCAGTGCATCTCCAGCTGCTCATTGGCTTTACTCCTGAGACTCCAACAAGACGCTGTGATGCGCCCTCCATGCCAGCCTGCCTTATTCTGTGCAAGACCCTCCATGTTGAAAATCAATTATTCTGCCAGGAGTGGAGCTATAATGAACTGTGGACCACTGTAGTGCTCCCAGGTTAAATATGCCCCGATTGGAGAAGAGTGAGGAAGATTCAAAGGTTTGGGAATCAAACACTGTTGAAATCTTATCACAGCACCAGATTTTCTTTTTCAGTCGTGTAGCAAATCTTGGATAAAAATGCACAGCAGCAATTATTACGGGCATATCTGATGGTCCATATCTAATGATGTGTAACTGAGCAAGAGATTAGAATAAAGAGTGGATGTGCTTACATTAGAATAATCTCAGTAATGTCTGTTGTTTTGGTCTTACAGGGCATCTATAATGTTACTTAGAATTTAATGTTGATGATAATGATCAGATGCTGGAAGTGGAGGTTCCCTCATCAGCAGGTTTTACCTCTGTATGCGCAGTACAATGGCAGCTGGAAAAGACAAGTGTTTTGTTGTTGACTTAGCGTTCAGAACCACTTGTTGTATTCTGGTTCGCTGTGCAGCAGGCTTAATTTTTGCTTTTCAAAGATGTACAGTTATATAATTGCGTGTGTGTTAGCAACCATTTTCATTTAAGTGTAAACATTGAGTTGGAGGGCTTGGCTAATAACCGCTTCTTTGGATCTGAACTGACAAGATGCCCTAAAGCAGCTCATTCTGAAATGAGGCAGAACTGAGCAGACTGAAATCTCATTATCTAACAATGATTTTGTGCAAAAACTGTAATGATGTTTTGTTTAGCCATAGACCTACCTGTTCGAAGAAGCATAATAGGTAACGCAAATCTACAAAACCCTTTTAATCTTTTGGATGTTCAATGATTTAAAGACCTCTGCTCCTCAAAAATATTCCACTTTTCCTGAGATATTAACACTAAAGGTAGAGTTACTTTTCCTGAAATACTGCATGTCTAGTTCAAGAACTTTTGATTTGATGATTTTGGTCAATGTGGCAAATAGTTTGGACACCACTGGTGTGTGAAATAACTGCTCTGCAAAAATGTTCATAAAACACTGACGTGTGGTGTGATTTTTATCAAACATGTATTCCTTTTGTGACTGACACAAGCATCATTTCTCTGGCTATTTTGTTAGGAAGTGCATCTCAGAGCTGAAAAGTCATTTTCCTGTCGAGACAATGAGGTTTATTCTGTTCCATTAGATATGACAGACAGCTGTCCTTGTTTCCCACTGGGCTGTGTGAGGATTCATTAATGTCAATTCTTTCAGACACTATGCGACTCTTAAATGCTCTGTGGTTACCCCTTCCACCATCTTGTTCTTTGTTTAGATCTCAGTGCCGTCTGATGCCTGAGGGGAAGTAAACACGACATCCCCGGTTTGCTCCCAGCCCCCAACGTTGCTGCAGGTTCTCCTCTTTTACTTTAATAGCATTCCTTCGCTTTCTCAGTATCACACACAAATGAAATGCCACATACAGGAGCGGGGGCTGAAAAAAAAAATCTTGAAACTCATTTAGAATGGGCCAGAAACAAATTGGGTATGGATTTTAAAACGTGTAGTTTTCGCTTGAAGAGGGGAACAGAAAATCCCATCCATCTGGGGGTTTCCACCATGAACTGTGAACCCAGTAATGACAGAAAACAAAGGCTGTGAGACAAAGCCTTCATTGATAAAAACACATGAAATGAAGCAGAGAACAGTAGCAACAGTGACTGCAAGACGACGCTTTCATTAGACACCAACACACACCTGAACCCAGCGAGAGTATTTAGAGGCTGTGCTTCGTCATGCGGTGCATTCAGGCAAGACAAGTCAGCTGCAGACTGTGACATGTTCAGTCAGTCAATTCATGTTGCTGATTGAAGACACTGCAGCAATAGTAGACAGTGATTTTCTATTCTCTATTCCCTCCTGCAACTGAGAAAAGCAGGAGCAGCTGGAGCTCTGGTTCGATTACAGGAGGATCACTCACGGTTGTTTCATAGTATTGATATAAACCTAAAATCACGTTGGCATCATGTAACAGAAATGCAACATTTTAACCCGTGAGCAGAGTGTCACTTCTTCTCTCTTGTATGTAACTTCAGTGCATTTCAGATCAAGTTGTGATGAGGCATTTCCTGCACTCACCAAAACTGCAATGATGATATATCTGTGATATATTCTGTAGTAAACTCTGAAAAAATGATCGTTTTGTGCTCTGGTCAAGTCATTTCAGCGAACTGATACGTTTACAATCTGATTTTTATGTACTCTTTGTTTCTATTTTTGTATTTTATGTATTTGATTTATTTGAATAATAATAGACTTTATTTGGAAAGGGACGATGTACAGCTCAAACATAAATGTCACCGTTTGATGATCTGTACCAAATTGTAGCATAAGTTCATTTGCATCTGGAGACCTTTGACAGGTTATAAAAATCCATATACAATGCAATAAAAAAAAAACAAAATATAAGACTACAAATTGCTTTCTAATAACGGCACACAGATAAACATTTCTGGTCCACTCACATACACAGAGTCATATATTTAATGAACTAAGTTAATAAACCAGGAGATAAATCGGTTTTATTAATGAATCAAATTTTTGGTTTTTGAAGATTTAATTTTTGGAACATTTTGATATTTTTTCACCAATGCCTTCTGTGGGTTTCCTGAGTTCATAGTGATGTCACCACCCCCAGGTCGCCATCTTGTTAGGTAAGCGTGTTTTATATGTTTACGTTTAATATATTAGTTCTGGTAATATAGCGATTCTATTACAAACAGTAATCATTATTATAATTAGATGTGTGAATATTGAGCATTAAAAAGACGAGCTGCTGTTTGGTCCTTTGTCCAGTGTCCTGCATTAAAAGAAAAGATTTTGGTTAATCTGCTCCATAAAGATAGTAACCTGAGGAACATGTCGCCTCTTGCCAGCCCTAATCTGAGCGTGATGTTGGAACCATATACTGAAATACCTGGAGGTAAACTCAATGATTGCAATGTCACTCAAGATATCTCGCTTGAAGAATATCTGGTGTATTTGACATGTTTCCCCACTGATAGATTTATAATGATTTATTCAAAACCAGAACATATTTGGAATAGTCTGTACATGTAAATTGTAGGTTTCCTGTAGGTTTCGTGTGAGAAGCCCTATCATTATTTTCTTCCTCTGACTAAACTTTCTAAAACATCATCATTTTCCTACCTTGCTTGGAGCAAAGGAATATTCATATTTTTTATTCTAAATCAGACAGGAGTCGTTATGTCTTTGATGCTTGCGGTTCCAACAAAGACATTTGTAATATGCTGGCCGAGCTGCAGCCTCGGGCCGGGCTCTGACTGGACCCAGGCGGGCTCTGAGTGGACCCAGGTGGGCCCTGACTGGACCCAGGCAGGCTCTGAGGGGACCCAGGCGGGCTCTGAGTTGGCCCAGGTGGGCCCTGACTGGACCCAGGCGGGCTCTGAGGGGACCCAGGCTCATCTTGTTTCCTCTGTATTAAATCTCTTGAAGCCTAAAACCAGCCAGAGGCAGGAATATACTGACTACACATATGTGCTGTTTGAGAACCTACATGTTTGCTTTAATTGATTAAATCTTTCTCCCCCACAATGAAAAAAAATACACTGGCCCACTTAAAGAGCTGCTACCTTTGTTTCTCAAAGAAACTCCAACTTACAATAAACATGGATATTTAATTCCCTGTAGATGTCTTCTTTGTTCCTTTTTGGATTATTTGTAAGGCTTAAATGTTTTGTAAGCATTTAGCTGGTGTTTTGTGGGTTTTAAAACCTTATTTGGAAAGTACAAGACTTTTCACTGCAGGTATTCAACTAAATAAAAGTTATTTGCTGTGGATAAAGCTGCTGCTGTTCTGCAAAGAAACAGAAACCCGGATCACTTCGATTGATTCTCTTCACTATTCTGACTATGAAAGACTCGATATAAATCATTTCAGTGTGAAAGCTCGTACATAAATCCCAGCTTCACTCTGGTGTTTTTTATAATGGCTGATGCTGTTTGTGTATGCCTGGAATTGCGTTTACGTTTTGATTTGCAGTGAAAATAAAGTGAACCATGTCTGAAGTTGAAAGTGGACTTGCTGGTAGGGCTGAAACAGTAAATTGTGAAAATCGGTTGAGATAATTGTCAACTTAGTAATCAATTAATTGTTAAGTGGCATATAGAGACTCAAAAACAGGCCATTTACTAGAAGTACAGACTTAGAGTAATAATTAAGCCAAAGAATTTGTGATTAACAAAACATCCATTTTTTAAATCTTAAGATAAAAGAAATTTTACCTTAAATATATTTTCCAGTTTTAGCTTCACTTGGTTCAAAATCAGTAAAGGTAAAAAATCTCCTATTAAGTACCTTTAGTACCCTTTACTTATCTGTAAAGGGTACTAACTGGTGATCGCTTAATCAAAAAAGTAATCAACAGATCAGCCCTGCATTGTATTGATAAATCTGATGCCACTCCATTTTTGTTTACATTTTGCTAAGAAGGAAGTTGTGCTTTTTCTGAGATTTTCATGTTGCTTCCTTCAGTGATTCTTGGTGCAGCGCCCCCACAGGCGAGGAGGGGAACATGAAAATGTAACAAATGTTTTAAACACCCACATGGCGAGTATACAAACTGTATCCCTTCCCCAGAATAACATGGAGAATGTTACTGTTACCTCTTTGATGAAACAATTATTAGAATATTGTTGAACCCCGCAGTAGATATGGTCGATGTCTCTGACTGAAACGTGATCCATGTTTTGGGCTAATTCACTCAGACACAGTTCATTTTTTCTTTCACTTACCGTTTGTTTCTGTTTTCGTTTGTTTGTTGCCAACAACACTGAACAGAAACGGAGAGATTCTTGCTGGACAGCAACACTGCCAACTAAATATGTGTATGTGTTTCTGTAGATGGTAAAGTGTGAAGGATGTGACGCTACGCTGTTGTTACCCACAGACCCCAGAGGAGATTCTGCAGGGCTCCAGTCTCTGCGCTGCCGGATTAATAGCAAACCTTCAGTCAGCTGCAGCTTAGTGAGATATGAGCATGAGAATGTTAATGTCTGAACCGCGGCATCTCTCTGCTTTGGAGGCTACATGATCTGTAGTAGTCATAATACACCTGTGGAAATTTCTCCACCAATCACAACCAGAGCTTCAGGTGTGTGATTTTAGTTATGTAGTGCATAGATTGTTCACACCTGAAAAAATATTTGAAATCAAATCCCAGGTTGAGCAAACAAGAAAAAAAAGCTTATCAAACGGGTTTGTGTTCGATAAGCTTCATCTTTGTTTACTTGTTTCAAGGTTTATCAAAATGAATAAAAATCAATTTAAGTTTAAAGCCACTAACATTTTCCATCCCACTCGCTCCTTTGCCAGTCAGCTTAGTGGGAAAAGGCTACGATGTTTTCCTTCATTATAAAGAATAGAAATATTTCTCTTGACAAAAAGCACAATCTTTCAGGTTATGAAAAATAATGAAGTCCCATCCATTACTCTTCAGGCTTTGTTTATACAGTAGAACTTGGTGCTTTCTTCATATTTTTGGCTTGGTGGTTCTACCTCCAGTTAAATGCTGATAGTTCTGCATGATGATGTTTCTGTCATGCAGGTCGTGTTCTTAAAAGAAGCTTTTTTGTTTTGTTTTGATGATCTTCCAGGCTGTTCAGGAGGAGTTTTTACATCGAAATTGCTTGAAATTCCTACAAGCTGCATTCATTTGTTGAGAAAATTCTTGAATTGATTTCTGGATGTTTTTGTCTCTTGGGAACCTGGTGGTTCAGCCTGGAACATGGAGTGAGTTGTGCTGTAGCAAGGCGCTGCCTCTGTTCTGGTCAGGCAGTGTATCTATTGTTATCCTCCCATGTTGTTGGAGATTGTATCTTCTGCAGGATGGTGCCTGACCAGTGCTGATTCAATAAGATGCAGCACTGATGGCTCCTCCTGCACTGTATGAGCCGGGTGAACGCCGGCATCAGTCTCCCTTTGCCTCTTTCCACAAATGCAGAAACTGCTTGGAGAATAAAAGCAGTGGAGGATAAAAGTAATTAGAGAATGAGTTTTTTTTCCTCCATTGTGACTGTTTCTCATTTGCTCTGTTGTTCACAGCATAAATCCGTCTTTGATTTCTCACTTTCTGGAAGATGAATTGTGTTATTAATTGGAATTGAAATGCTGAACATCCTAATGAGCCCCTGCATACATTGTCTTGCTCATGCTCCTTTTTCATGAGCCAAAGCACTTTTTCCGTCAAGCCAAAGGGGTCATTTTCAATTAATCCCAAGCCTCGCTGTAATTGGCTCCCAAATTCTGAGTCTCTAGAAGAAGAAAGCCCATTATTTATTTTCTTTTCTTACACACTGTTCGCTTGGAGGCTTTTTTTTTTTGCCTACTTCCTGCCGATAAAAAGCCTCCCATGGCTTTATTTATGAAACGTGAAGTGAAAGGTATTAGTAATCATGAGTCATGTTCTTGTCCTCCCCCCCACCAGCTGACAGATTAAGCCTTTTGTGCAACAGGACCTTCAAACAATGACCTGACATATTTACTTATGTTTGCTGTAATGTTGAATTCAAGACAACAGAGATGCTACAGTGGCTCCTGAGAGTCTGCACAGGCTTGTTAAAATGTGAAGTTTCTTGCCATGATTTTTCACTTTACAACTTTTTTCATAAGACTTTTAATAAAACTTTTATCCTCAACATTTCAACTGCAAAACACTTCCGTCAAGTGACTAAATGTAAAAATGTAAAAAGGTTCATTAAAATAATTGTAAAAGTATGCACACCCTTAAACTAATACAGTGGAGCCCCTCCTTTTTGTGGTTCACAGATTCATCCGTTCTCGGGCTGTTTTGAAGAGCATATCTAAAATATTCAAAAGAAAATTCAGCTTGGGAAGCTAAAATACTTACCCACAATGCTACCTGACGTGCTATTGCTGGCATTTACAAAGAAGCCAATCCAGGAGTGCAGGTCCTCTTCCTTGGTGCTGATTGGTTGTGAACGTAGCCAGAAAAGGGAAATCTGCAGGGAATGGTGCAGTAAAAACCACCATCGATAAATATGGGACAACAGTTTCATTAGAGGAACTGGTTTGGGAGGCTAAGAAACTTACAGCAGCAGTGAAGTGGGTTTTGTTCTACATGCGACCACATGTCTGACTAAATGAGTGCAGTTATAAAACAGAAGCATTTTCTCCCCAAATGAAAAATCCAGACCTAACCCTAACCCTAGCCTAAATTAACTAGGTTTCATATGATGGAACCAAACTTAAACTAGTAGGATTACAATATTATACTGAACGTTATGAAAATAACACCACTAGCTATAACTGTGGCATCACAATGATCTGGATTTATTTTCCTCAGATGAAAGTGAAATTTTATTGAAGTAGAAAAAGATTAAGAACAGAGCTGAGTCCCAGTTTGACCCAAGATCTTCAGATAACTTCTGAAGAAGAAGAAGGGTTTTATATTTCTACTTCGGTGAGTCCAACCTTGCATCAGAATCAACAAAAGGATGAATAAATCTGACAGAAAATATGTTCAGTCATCTGAAGAGGGCTTTGGAAACAAGATGTTCTCGGAGTTTAAAAGATTTGGAAAACTTTTGCGAAGCAGATCGGACAGATGTTGAAATCAAAACTAAAGCATCATTTCAAGAATTGGTTTCATATATTACCAAATTATTGCACTTCTTGAAGTTTTGTTTTTCCTTGTCACTGATTTGTTGCAACAAATGTTATTGTTGCAACAATGTTGTTGCACTATTATTTGCACTACTATAATTGTTGCACTATTTTTGGAAAATGTTTTGAAACATCTATCACATAGTGCCATTTTATAGCACAATAAACTTACTGTTACCTCTAATTATAAAAACGCTACATATATGAAATGTGACCTAAAAGAAATTTGACATTGTAATTTAGCACCTTAAATATGAGCCTCTGTTTCTTTAAAAAAAAAAGACTGCTCTTTCTGAATCTCTGCCTTCAGAAAGTCATCATAACATGGCTCCTCTATTAACCTTTTAATAACATTTTTACCAGCTTTGCACTGAAAATCAGCGCCTATGAGCTCAGCAGATGGGTGTTTGCCAATTGCTGCTGGCTAGTCTGAAGGATTCTCAGGGGAGAGCTTCTCTGTGAGGCGGAGGCTTGGAAACTGCAGCTTTGAGGAGGAGCTGCGACTCGAAGGCGGGGCTAGATCCACCTAGTTGTTTTGCAGAGCTGAATAGTTGCCATGGAGATTAAAGGGTTTTTTTAAACATGCATGAAAGAACACTCCAGGTTTTTGATGATGAGGGAATAAGAATAAAACACAAATTGAAGACCAGGAAAGTCTGTTTTATATAATACTGCCCCTTTAAAAAAATAAAACCATAATTTAGCCTCCGCATTTTGATTAAAAGCAGGTTTTCTATGTCTGATATTAACATTTGAGGAGCTGAAATATTTAAGTCCTAAAAAAAAGAATTCTGTGAGAGTAAATACTTTTTCCTGGCAGTGGGCAGAGGAATAACGCCTCTGTTATGCTGAAAATGACTCTCAATTAGAGTGCTGTGGACATTTTAGCAGATCTTGTGGGTGGAAAAGTTGGAAGCAATGAATTTAATTTAATTTTTTTTTTTAATGGGGGTGCTCAGAGGTCCCACGTCTTTGTAACCAGTCCACCAAAACGAGCTCCACCTGAACTCATCATGCCGTCTCCATGCTTCTGTATTAATAAACACTTTTTCAAGGGAATGTCATCACGTCGATGCTATTAGCGGTGAGACACGTGAAGAAAAGAATAGACTGTAGTGGGTGTATCTCTAGTGAAAATCTGTTACAGCCCTGCTGAAGCTCTCAGCAGGCATTTTCCTGCTGGCTTGTACAACACAGTATCTGACCACACACTCCTGCTGGCGAACATAATGTAATCCGTCTGTCTCCTCCTCTAAACACACTCCGTGCTCGCAAATCCCTTCCCCTCTTCAATTTAATCAGGAAACACTGCAGCAACAAGCTTTTCTGTTTCATTATTTTATTTATTTCTTTATTTTTTTGTAAATCACTCCTTAACGCAAACGCAACAGGCAGCATTAACGCGCCATTTCCCGAGCCCATAGTTAGGAATTACAGTGGATAGTTATCATTAAAGTCAACTCCTGCGGTTGGTATAGCAACAGGCTCACAAGGTGCTTTAAAATAAATTCACTTCTTAGTCATCCTCTTTGGTGCAAGATGAGGCCCGTGTTTTTTTTTTTGTTTTGTTTTTTTTTAACCTCTCATCATTAGATGCTGTGCTACCCCTCAGTGAAAAATAACTCAAGAAGAAGAAAGCATGAGTGGAAACCACATCTGGACACTGGTGTTGTGTTTTTTTACCCCCTGATTAGAAGAGCTGTTGAGCTGCGTGCGTCACTCATATCTCTCGTGGCTCAATGTGTGATTGAAGGAGATGTGCTTCAATTAAGTCAAATGAAAATGAATTTGAGGGAAATAAGGTTTATAATAAGTTAGTTTCAATAGAGATTTACGGTTGGGACTTGAAATGTAATTTCAGAGGGCTGCAGTCAGGCTCCCAGTTAATCTTATTTGTTTCTCTGTAATTGTCACAGAGGACCTCACAGCTATGATGTGTGTATCTAATAATTCTGAATGCTGAGTTTATAAAGTAACTATGGAAAGTATTTTATTCACTGTGATAATCAAATTGTGTTTTCAGATTCGCGTTAAAGTTTGGCAGCCTCTGGACAAGGTTGAGAGTTTGTTTAAAATTCTCCGAAAGTTTTAGAAACGTGAAAGCTGCAGGCGGCTTCGGTTTGATTACAAATTCAAGGAGTTCCCACAGTAATCACAAGTCCTTCTGAGTGGAGTAGTTCAGCGGCTGACGGCTGCAAACATGCAGCAAACACATGAATAATGTAAACTCTGCAGCACACAAAAAATAAATGCCACAAAAGATACTGCAATCCTCCAGAGCAGAGCAAAAACCAACAACCAACAAAACTAATGAAACCAAAATCACTGCTTATGAAAAATGCTGCAATCACATCAAGTAGAATCAGAAACCTACAAAGAACAAAATAAAAGAAATAGAAAAAAATTACTCCTGCAAGTAATCTTTTCCCCAAAAAGTTACTCAAGTAAATATGTTATGCAATACTGAAAGAGGTTTTTAAAAAAAAGTGAGAAAAAGGTTGAGGGAGGACAGAGCCCATGAGTTCAGCTGTCTCTGTGTAACACATCCTGCACAAGTGCTGAATGGGAACGTTCGCTGGCTGCTTGGTGTCTACAGGCTGTGATCACAACTCTGCTAAGCCGTCAAATGGAGGTGCTCAACAAACTGAAGCGGGACGGAGGGATTTTAGGGTGTGATGTCCTTTAGGCGCCTTCGTTTTTCTCCTCCCTGCAATAAATAGTCATAGGAAACATGCAAGAATCTGCTCAACAATTATAAGACAAGCTTAGATTACTATTCGGAGGGATTTAAAATCAATAAAATCTAAATAAAAATAGAAAACTTCTTTGCCATATTTTATTTTGAACTGAATTTATACAGGATTATAAATTCAGTTCAAATGTAAGGATATTTTCCCACCTGACTCTGTTTGAATTGGGACCAAAGTTGTAACATTTGTTACATTTTCACCTGGTGTGTTTTGTTTTCACACTGGACTGCGTAAAAAGGTCCAAACTTACTGAAAATGTGTTCCCTATCCTCTCCCATGGTGGCGCTGCATCGAAAACCACTGAAGGGAACAACATGAAAACCTCAGAAGAAGACACTTTCTTCTTCACAAAATGTAAACAGAAACCAAGTAACGTCAAATTTTAGCGGTTGTAGGATTTCTCTTTTGTCTTTGGCAAAAGTCACAAGCGTTTTTTACCAGTAAAGTTAGACTCTGGTGGTACTTACCAGAACGGCCTGTTCTATGATAAACATCCCACTTTCAAGACTTAGGTTTGTAGGTGGACACGAGTTTGCTGAGTTCATCTGGTAGAAATATAAATAATTTTGACCTCAACTGTAGATTGAATTTGATTTATTTATCTTCACCTATAGAATATCCAGTTATTGTCAACAATCCTTCATTGCTGTCAAACCCAACACAAGAAAAGTCCTTCAGTTTCTTGTGATGAAGTTTTTCCAGATACCTGCAGTTTTTGTTTTTCTGGCTTCAACCATTCTAATTTCTGTGAACTTCTTTGGGTATATATCCTGAGAAACTTTGAATTCAACCTGCAATACAATGGACCTCGATATTTGTTGGGATAGGTGCCAAAGTCACCCAAGAACAGTTAAAATACATAATCTCCCCTTCCTATTTTAATAGTTCAAACACTAACTAAACATCAATACACATTAGTTTCATTTGCACAATGAAATCTATCTTGACCACAGAAACTAACATCCATCCGCTTCCTCATATCTTGTGTGTACAGCCAATCAGCCCAAGGAAAATGAATGGTGCTCTTGCATTGACTGATTTGTAAACACCAATTTAGTAGTGCAAACTTTTATATATGCAATTTTTTTCAAAATTTCCCTAAATATGTAAACTGTAGATCCTTTTTCTTTTTGTTAGTTCTTCTGTCGTAATCTGTGCAAAGACCAGATTAACTCAGAATTAATAGGCATTGGTCTTATTCGTTACCTGACTGTATCTGCACTGGTAATAGCTGCGCTCAATGCCAGATCATGCAGTCTGGGCATCTGAACTATATGTCAGATTGACCCAGCACAGACTGAAGTAAGGTCTAATCAGCTCCTGTGAAAACAGGAGGTCAAGGGGCCAATCAAATCCTCAAAGAGAAAATCACTTTTATGGTTTAATTTTTTCTGGCTGTCACACTGCAGCATGCCTTCTGGTTACGTCAGATGAAAAAAGAAAACCCTTTTCTCTTCTAAAAGTGGCCTTGAGCTTGCAAAGCTGCGATGTGCGCTACAAGGAATGTTTTCGACGCGGCTGGAGAAGAAAACCATTCAAGATGTTCAGCCTTCAGTATTCATTGGGGTCATTTCATTCTCCAGTCACAAGTCACTGACGCAGATGATGCTCTTTGTTAAGGCTGGGTGGGTGAAACATAAAAGAAGACTCTCGCTTTCCACATTAATTTGAGCCTTTAGTAGAGCTCAGTAATATTTCCCTTCACAAGGTACAATGACTAAAATCAAGACTGCGCTGTAGGTGTAGCTGGAAAGTGAACCAGTCAGACGACTGCAATAGTATTCCCATTTTGAACCGGTCAACCTTTCAGCATCATCTTCTCTGAGTGAAATACACTTCAATAACTAGATTTTCAATAGAATCCTGACTTCATATCCTTCAGTTTCACTCTCTACTGAAAGTGCGTCATTTTATCTCTTTTTGCAACAGCATTCTCAGTGAACCCTCGTTTCCAACAATCTGTCCAATTATCTGAGGCCAAACTTAGCTAGGCGAGGGCCAATCAAATAATCACTTTGAAGGACACCCATTCACTTCATTTTGCCTGAGGATCACACCTGGGTGTTATTACCTTTTCTATGCCGGAGTCTCTCTGAGTCACTCTGACAGTTTGCATCAGTGGCCTTGAGACAGAAAATCGTTTGATTTGATGGGTTCTTTTCAAAGCATTGAGAGCTGGTCGCTCAGTGTAGAATAAATAGGAGATGTTGCAGTTTCAGTAAATCACTGTATCTTAACATTTCCACAGCTACTTATATGGGCTTATAAAATAGTTTTCCTTTTTTGAAGTCAAGGTTATGTATAATCTCATCTTCTCTAATCATATAAAGTTGTTTACGATATTAACCACCAGAGTCCAGTGGACGGGTTCCAGCAGCCCTATATTTGCTAACGTGGCATAGTCCAAGGGTGCCATTCCTGTTTCAGTTTATCACCTCTTGTCTTTGAATTCATTCATGAAGATGAGCCAATTTGTGACTGTATGCTCATCATATTATCTGCCATATTTGAGGATGCAAGTAAAAAGGTTTGTGTGGGTTTGTGCTCGCATATCGATGTGAAAGGTCAGAGGAAATAATTCACGCAAAAACCAAAATCTGTTCTTATTGATCTTTGGAGCTGATCACACTGAGGCTTAGATGCCTAAAATATTTTTTATGAACAATGCTGCAACCAAAACCAAATCTTTTTCTTTTATGAGCTGGAAGCCTTCGCCTTTTAATTATCATCTCTAAACATGACACTGAAGATGCTCTTTTTTTATTCTGCCTCTCTTGCTCTTAATAACCTTCAATGCACAATTTGAAGATCTGTGTGTTTTTTTTATCTGTTCCCGGATAAAAAAAAAAAATTTAGATTTTTCACTACAATCTAAATGTTGTCTTGATCTCTTTCTTCTGTTTGTGTTAACTTTGACTTGGAGTTCAGTTAATATTTTCCTCACTTCCTCTCTGTTTTTCTCATTTGTACAGTGCATTGTTGTTTGTCCGTGTTGAAGTTTAGTTTTCACACAATCAGGTTTCTATATTTAGTTATCACACCTGCCCTTAGTCTTCTGATTCTTGATATGGAGGACTTACGTAAAGCAAGGAACACTGATAGATTTGATCATCTTTATTGCTATTATGAGTTTTGTGATAAGTTGCACAACTACTTCTTGTCTCTAGATAATGGTTACCTTGGTACGTTATTGCTACCATTAGTATTATACATTAACGTTCATCAGCAGGCTCCTCACACTGATCCAAAGCAGGAACTGATTTATGTACCATTGAGCTTCTGCTTCTTGGAGTTTGCACACAATTGCAGTTTGCTTTTCACTGTAAAAAATAGTCCATTAAACCCCTTTAGGGTTTTTCTTATGTTACATTTTGACAAGGTCAAAGTGACACTTTGCACAGCTTTACTTCTGTTTGAAGCCAGTAAGCGTTAACTGGCTACTTTTTCCATTGATGGCTGCTCCACTCACCCTGCAGCACATCATCTTGAGGTTGATGGTAAAAGCAAAGCTTGCTGCAAAGAATGTAACATTTCACTTTGCACTACAGAGACCAACCTCTGTTTTCATGGAAACATGCCTGCATATTGAGATAAATACGGGCAGCTTTATTGTGGATTTTTTCTCTGCTTGTTTGGACCTTTTCCAAACTAGCTGCGGTTCTGTTGTGAATGTTTTTTCCAGACGAAAAGCAACCCAACTGAGCCAATCAGAGTTCTGCAGACAGGAAGAGAGTGCCGCCTTGATAATAAGCTGCTCCGCTGTCTCCCAGAGTAGTGTTGGGTCTGATAATTTCAGCTGTGCAAACACAGATAGGATGAAGCTACCTGAAGTGACGTATTATTTGAAATGTAAGAAGACGTGATGTAACTTTCAGGCAACCTGTTTCGAGAAGCTGCTGTGGCCAGTTTCTTCTCAGAAATAACTAGAAACAAAACAAAGAAGACTTTTCACACAAGGTACAAAGTATAATCATGTCATAAATAACATTATAGTAATCAATATTTTACAGTATTTTAGCAGCACTTAGAACAACTATTGCTTTCATGTGTTAGATAACATCAGTTAGCTCAAAAGAGCCACCATCGAGTCGTCTTCACTCAGTTAAAGGGTCAACGCAAAACAATGCTGTTGGGTTTTGTTCTGTTTGGTCAGAGACGATCACACTGGTCCAGTGACAGTCGATTTCTCCAAAATCTGCTGGGCCTTTACTGGTGGAAGTGTAATTGAGCCATTTACAGCTATAAAGTCTTCCAGCATCTTTTCATAAACAGAGAATGCTTCTCCCATTTCTACTAATAAACGTTACAGTAGCATCATGGTGGATGGCTGAGGCACAATGACATCATAAACCGAGGACGTAGTGGATGGTAACCCCGCCCCCAAAATCCTCCCACTTCTGCATTTATTGACAAAAACGCTAAAAACAAGTTATTCAAAATTTAGGACAGAAAGATGAATCCCTGGAACATTTAGTGGAAAAACTTCACTAAATAATATTAATGAATTATCAATATTTTGAGATGTTGAGACTTCAGTTCTCCTTAAAGACTTTTTGACTCTTTTCTGTTGCCATCTGCTTTATAAACATAGTTCTTTGCCCTTTTGTATCCAAGTCATTTGGGTCAGTCGGGTCTAATTTAAAGAACCAGGCGTTGATGTGATAAAAAGCTAGATAAATAAAATTACTTTTATTTTCCTTTTGAGTCACTAATATTTATAAGCCTGATTTATGTTGTTAATCTGCCCATTTAATTATCAAATGCAAAGCCTTTTATTGTCGATTGAAGCAGCATGTATTAATTAAAGATAACTGGTTTGACATTTCTTGAAGCTGATTAAGACGTCACCACAGATGATGATATCCAGGTACATAAATATCTCCATAAAACCACCTGAGCTAACCTGTGTGAACCAACTCAGAACATTTCAGGTCGTCTTTCGTTTATTGACGAGCCTAATGAGCGAGTGGGCAGGCAAGACAATCAACATGCAAATGAGAAGGATAAGTGGGACAGCTTCTCAAAGGATGAGCCGTATTAAACACACAGATTTATAAATAACAATCACACATTTCTGTGATTTTGTAAACACAGTTTTCTGATTTTCTGCGAAGCTGTAATATTTATGGTAATTACCTGCCTGAACAGTCTAATCCAGATGTGCAGCAGTAAAACCTGATAATGGAAACCTGAGACTTTCTCCAGGCTCTGACAGCAGAGATCAGACATATTTCTGCCCAGCAGCATTTACAGTCTATAGTTATTTTCATATGTTAAGGATTACATAAGCATCAATAAAATGGGGACAGCTGGGAATTAATTGGCCTCAGTGAAAGCTTTCAGTATCACCATTTTTATTAAATTTACATCCAAAAATATATATTAAATCCACCATTTTCCCATGTGCAGTTAAGATCACAAATGCTTTTATTGCTTTTTTCATCTTTTCTTTGAGCTCTTCTGCTAAAATATGCAGCCATCCAGTTTTTCCCAGCTTTTAGCAAATCTACCTAAACAAAAACAGAATCAACAACAAAAAAAAAGTTTAAGGTGTCGATTCTGTCTGCATAGCACTGATTATCACAGAGCTGCTGCCGAAGGAGAAAAGCCACCCACACAATCAGAGCCGTTGGTCTGTTATGTTGGGAGTAATAATTTATTAGAAAATAGGCTAATCTTACAAGCTTTCAAATGCTATTAGATCTGTTTTTCTGACATTATAGAACTTTTTTTCTAAATCAAGTGGTCTAAATAGTAAAAAGTCCAGTACTTCAGTACTTCTCATGGGGTGCCGGAAGCAGGAGGATTTAGTTCATGCTTGACTGTAAACAAGCCTCCGGTCTCCAGGTGGCATCAGTGTTCAAATTATTCCACAAGCTGCCCGCTAAACCCAGTAAAAGAAGCAGCTTGACGAAGGAAGAGAGATGGAGAGGTTTGTGACAGTGGAAAGAAAAATGGCGGCAAAGGTTAGTACAGAAAGTTTGACGGCATATCAGGGCCAGACTTAGAGAATTCTTTTTGAAAAACAAGAATAATCATATTATGAGAATAGTTGTGCTATTAACATAATAAAGACACAATATAGCCACAAGAACTTTGTAAAATTATGAGAAGACAGTTAATTTAATGACTAAAAAGGCTTTGATACCAACCAAGATCTGATGTGACCAACTCAGTAAATCCATGGTTTTTCATTCTGTTGCCTAAAAGCCAATAACAGTATTCTGTTAGTGGACGCTTAATGCAAAATGTGAATGTTTTTTTTTTTTACAATTTTGACTCAGTTATTGTATTATTTAAGCAAATAACTTTTTTGAATCTGTACACTCCAGATAATGATTAATCACTAAATTAGTTGAAGATTATTTTTACAATCGATTAATCACGATTAATCAGATGAAGTGTTTCAGCCGCGATTCAAACGCATTTATTTTATTTAGTTAACAGGTTGCGACAGACGGGGTGTATCCTGGGTGTCCAGGGTGACCCAGCCTCTCGCCCGGAATGATAGCTGGAAATAGGAGCCAACACTTCCCGACCCTACTAAGGGACACGGAAGTATAGAAAATGGATGGATGGATAGTTAACAGGTTCTCTTCCTATTATCAAAAGCAAAGACTCAGTTTTATTGACACACTAGTTTTGTCCTCTGAACTGACCTAATGTGTCCAAATGAAGGAATCCACGGCTTAGTGTGGCTTGAGATGTGTATTCACCCCAGGTGTAAGAACAAAATCGTTTCAGTCATGTCTGCCAGCAGGTTATCGATTGAGTTGTCTTTTTTTTTTTCTGTTGCCTGGAGAAACCGACAACACCCTCCTCATTTCATTCAGTATCTAAATCCTTTCACCTCCACACATCTCTAATCAGAGAACATCTCATTAGGGCGTTTGACATGTGATCACCGACGTTATTATTCATCTTCATATCTACGATCCACTAAAAAGCCTCATTCATTCACACATACACAACAATGATTTATACCTCTGGAAGTTTCCTGATGTTTTTTTTCCCACCTCGGTCCTTTAAAAACAACATACTAACATTGTTTTACTTTTAAATAAACCAGACTTAGAAAACCACCACGTTAATGAAAATATGTCTTGTTTCGTAATGAAAGAGGTTTTTTGATCACTTCTGATAAGAAAATTCATGTCCAGCGCAGAAACCTGGTAACAACAGCTTTTACTAATTACATCAGCAGGCTTGTTATGATGTTGTGGAAACAAGCCAGTGAGTCATTTCTATTCTCTGCCTTCCAGCAGCTAATCTTTGCTTATAAATATGTTTTTAAATGATGCACAAGATGATTATTTTTCCTACAAACTGGACGTGTTTAATAAGGTGAGACACTTTTCCTTTGATCAGCTTTGATCAAATACAAAAAAATCAAGTTTCTCCCAGCCTTCCCTAATTCATTAAATGAGACTAAACTAAAACTTTATGATCGTTTTTACCCAGTGCATGTTCTATCCTCCTTAGCACTGCTGTTCTCCTAAGAGCAGAGATAAGGAAGTCATTTGATATTTGCTTCTGCAGTGGTTTCCACTGTGTATTAATACATATTAGATGTTTGAACTTTTAAAATAGGCTGTTATAAGAGTTTATAGAGGGAGCCTGTACCTAAGGAAGATATGTGACAATTAGAATGTCTTCATTTGCTACCTTTATGTTTTTAGATTGAAGAAAATCCAGAAGACATTTCAAAATAGAATAGATTTTATATTTAATGCTCGGTTAGAATCATATTGGTTTTAAATGTTATTTTTCCTAGTTTCTATTAACATGTTTCAATCAAAATAGAAGTTACACAATTATAGAAAAGAAAAACATAAGGTGAAGAAATGGCATATTGATTTATGATTCCTGTGACTAATGTTTAATTAAAGCAGTCTGCTAAAAGCTGCGCTGTTTCTACCTTCATATTCTCCCACAACCTTCTTGTTAAATCCACCTCTGCTTCTTTGTGGTTGTTTACAGCTGTGCGATTTCTAATAAAATGAACTGTAAAGGTGAAAGAGTATCGAGAGAGAGGCTATCAGGGCGGGAAGTACAGTAAATAAGCCAGGGGATGAGCACAGCTGAGACCCGGGGAAGATAGTTACACATGTTTCCACTGGCTGAGGTGGGAGTTGATTTTTCTGCTCCTCTGGAGGAGTGGGACTCTAAAGAAATCCAATTCAACGTGTCATTCATGAGAGGGAAGCTGAATGTGGATGAAGTGGAATTAGAGAATTATATCAGCTCTGTTTGCTTTTGTTGCATCAATTTACAAAATGAATGTCATCTTAAAGCAACACGATCCAATTCATATTCAATTATATAAAACCAAGCCTCCGTTTACCTAGGAGGTCTGGTTCGTTTGGGGAGGCATGATCCTTATCGAATGCTGAAAAAAAGCAAACTCTGATCCATCTACAAACCTCAGTCTCAGTTTGGTTGAAGTGAATTCTGGTTCCAATCTACATGTGAACTCTAGAAAAGCAGGAAGCGGACTACAACACAAGGCATTTTGGGAAAATAGAACCAAAAGTCTAGCCCCAACGGGACAAATGGATCCAAAAAGACAGAACAGGAAAAAAATATTTGTCTACATTTTGTGAAGAAGGAAGTTGTGCTCCAGTCTTCTTCAGAGGTTTTCATGTATTTTTTCTCAGTGGTTCTTGGTGCAGCGCCACCACAGGCGAGAAGAGGAACAGGTAACTCAAAGGGTTTGATTAGTTTAACACAGTGCCGTGTGAAAAAGAACCGCAGCAGCTGAAAACATTAAAAATGTTACAGTTTTGGTCCCCAGTTGAATCAGATCTACTGGACTATCACTCTTTCACATTTTGTTTCCTTAAAACGATATGAGAGGTTGGACCAAATCATTGCCATGTAAGTTACAAGAAGATTAACCCTGCTTTAATCTTCTCCACAGCTTTACCCCTGACTTGTCTGTTGAGTATTTTTGGTTGTAGAATGACAAAATGGGGAAAACTTTAATAAACCAAATACACAGTTTTTCAAGGCCCTGCACGTAAAGTTCTCTAAATCTTTTATTAATGGACAAAAAAAAAATCCCACCCAATATTCATAGAAACGACTTAATGAATCCATGAAAATGGATGAATGTAATTTTCTCTTCCCAAGCTTCTGTCATGGATGAAACCTTTGCTCATTTTCATGCGTCTCCTGACCTCTGCTTACCCTAATCACCCGGCCATGCAGCGGCCACGCAGCGGCCGCATGTAGCGACGACGCACTTTCTAATATGATTCTTTCCAGCCAAATGCATACTCCCCGTCCGCAGCTACTCATTTGTCCCCTGTTTGATATTAGATCAAGTCGAGCTCAATGTGGTGAGCTATTTGATGGGGATACAAAATTGTCTGCCTCATCCATTCCCCAGCTTGGCCAGTTCCTAGCAACCAACGAGATTAGACTGTCTGTTTCTGTGTGGTTTGGAAAGAACCGGAGTGCAGGCAGATACTGTAATCACATTATACAGATCTAATGCATGCATGCAAGCACACCAGATAAACACATATGTGCCTGTGAGTACACCCCCACACACACACCTACAAACACACACTCTCTCACCCACACTCAACGATTCAAAACCTGATGTGGAAATTACAAAAATAAATCCTCCCCATTTCTGTTCCTTTTTATTTTATTGTGGGCTGGATGTTTAAGATCCTTAAAAATGAGGAGAAGTGAGTGAAAAATAAACCTGCGAGCCAAGTAAGCGCTCAGTCATTTGTTTGATCAGCAGCGCTATCAGGCCTAACAGACACCTTATCGCAGATCGTATTGTTCAAGCAGGGAGAACATCCAGGATCAACAAGAGGAGAAACTGCACAATGCATAACAGCATAGAGGCAACCAGGCATGAAACACACGATTGATGGATGGGACTGATGCAAAATGGGCCAATCTGCAACAACGTGTAATTACTGTGTGACAGAGAACAGATTTACATTCATGGTGCTGCGAAGAAGTTTGAATCCGGTTCCTTTTCCTTCAGATTCTTCTTATAAGAGGCAGGAACCCTGAAGGGAACCAGGTCTGTGGTTTCTGAAGGCATGTCATGCTGTTCCTTTGAGCTTTGGCTGCTTTTTCAACCATTTTCCAGCTCTGTTCTTGAACTTAACTTTGACAGTTTAATGTGTTAATGTCAGATTCAGTGGGATCAAGTGGGAACAAGAGGAACACTATTAAAAGATCAAACTATTCAATGACATTCCTTCAAGAATGTCTTCTTTCAAATCACTTTTCCAGCTAATAGCTGCCCTGTTGACAGAGACGGTTCAGCCCAGCTGAGTAAAACATCTCTGCATTTGGTTGAAAAGGGTTTTATTTGGAGGTATGAGAGTAAAGAGGGCTGAATGTGACAAGTTTTCCATGTTTTTTGTTTTGTTTTGTGAAATTTCATGCATAATATTAATTTTTCTTCTTTGCACCACTCTGCATCCTATGATGATGTATTAGGGCAATACTAAGAAAAATGTACAAATAGAATTATGAGAATAAACTCAAAATATGAAAATAAAGAAGTAATATGAGAATACAGTTATAGTATCACAAGTATAAAGTCATAATATCACAAAAATAAAGTCCTACAAGAGTAGTGGAAATAACATGCGAATAAAGTCATATTATGCAAAAAAGTCAGAATAAGAGAATATTTGATCAAAAATAAAGTCAAAATTATATGAGAATGAGAATAGTCATATTTCATGAATAAAGTCATAATATTATGACTATTCTACAACTTTTTCTCGCATTACTTTGACTTTATTATGATATTATGACTTTGTTCTTATAATTTTATGACTTTATGATCTTATTTAATTTTCTTTATTTTCTTATCATGGTCCTGATACTGCATCATATTATCACATTTAATCATTTGGTTTAAAGGGCATGAGTTACTTATGTTACTCTTGAGTTACTTATGTTGGACTCTACCTGTCCTTGGTGTACTGCACCTCTCACTACTGATAAGCAGAGACAGGCACCCTGCTGTGCCCCTGAAAGCACTAAAACATGGAAGCAGAACCCAAATAAATGAATTCTAACTCAACACGTCTGCACAGTACTGCACGTACACTACGGTACTAAGCAAGAATGACGCATGTTGAAGCAGATCTATTCAGCCCCGCTCTGAAAACAGACGTGATGTTTGTGTTGGATGTTTTCTGACACGCGGCGCTCTCTGGAGGCAGGTATCACCATGCTGCAGTGATTCAGCCAACAGGCATGTCATGTAAAGCCAACCGTCAGCTTTCTGAACACACATAACTGCTCCCTTGATCTCAGGAAACCTGGAAGAGATGTTCATCATCCCTTTAGCAACAGTTTAAGCACAAAACATATAAAGCTGTGAGAACAAGGAAGCCGTCAATGTAATATTTGCCGATAAGCGCTCTGCCGTTGCTTGATATTTGCTCTTTGTTCCACTATCAGTGACACTCTTCGTTGTCAGGTGCTTCGCAGGCGAAGCCCGGCGTGGATCAGACAGGCAGATAAAGCAGAATGCAGGCAGCGCTCCATCACACAAGGCTGACTGTTTTTGTTGCAGACTGTAACATTTGTTTTCATGCAACATATATCTTCCACAGACTATCACCAACCGCAGATCTCGCCATAATGTCACACAATCAGACTTGCTGAACAGTTTATCATCTGTTGTACAGAGGTGATTTATTATTAATACTCTTTGACATCACAAAGTAGAGCAGTGAAATTCGGCACTGGATTAGTAAACCTTTTTGTAGTTTATAGGCTGCAGTTCCAGTTTTCATCTCTCTATTCAGTATTTTAAGAAAGAAATTCTATTCAGCAACGTCCTGTTAACTTAAAGGATTAATTGAGCTCTTATTTTGGCAGGTGATAGTAGGGCTGAAGCAATTAATTGGATAAATTGTGAATGATCGATTATTGAAATAATTGATTATTAAAATTATTGAAATGGGTTTTCTCCGCAGGGTGACTGGGCTTTCCCTTAGAGATAGGGTGAGAAGCTCCGTCATCCGGGAGGGACTCAGAGTAGAGCCCCTCTCGATGTGCTCCTTCACATCGAGAGGAGCCAGTTGAGGTGGCTCGGGCATCTGGTCAGGATGCCTCCTGGACGCCTCCCTGGTGAGGTGTTCCGGGCACGTCCCACCGGGAGGAGGCCCCGGGGAAGACCCAGGACATGCTGGAGGGACTATGTTTCTTGGCTGCTTTGGGAGCACCTTGGGATTCCCCAGAGGAGCTGGCCCAAGTGGCTGGGGAGAAGGAAGTCTGGGCCTCCGTTCTTAAGCTGCTGACCCCACGACCTGACCCCGGATAAGTGGAAGAAAAAGGATGGATGGATTTTTGGTAATCGATTATTGGTTAATCGATTACCAATCGATTGGTAATCAATTTTGGTAATCTTTTACCAATCGATTTGTATCAAATACCAAAAGATTTGATATTTTGGTGCAACCAAAGGGGAAGAAGAGTTTCAATTAGTTTGATTGGTTTGACTCAACACTACCCAAAAAGTGACACATTTTGGCTTTGGAGTTTCTACCAAAACTCTCAAATATTTTCTAAAAAAAACTTGGAAATTTCTGACTTTCAAAACTTTTAATCTTTTGACTTTCGAAACACAAAACTTTCCAAGATTTTTTTGTCTATACAATTTCTGAGAATAATCTCAAAATGTCTTGTGGGCAGAAATGTACTTCTTTCTTTTTTCTACCTACATCAGCCCTAATATCCCATCACACAGAAAACCCTGAAACTCAGCAGTTCTTTTGTTTTTTTCTAGTGTTAACAGTAAGACATTATAAAGCTTTAATGAGAATACAAAATTCAGCTAGTGTCTTGACTACAAAAGGTGACGGGGGTGCGTGTGTGGGTGTGTGTGTGTGTGTGCACGGTTTCATTTCTTATCTTGAAGGCCTTTCTACCTTTTATTCTGTTGTCACTTCCCTCGACAGAATTTCACATCATGAGGGGAAAAGCAACAGCAGCAAGCCCTCGTCCCCCTGTCTAATCCACTGGGCTGCTACTGCGAACGTACAGAAGGGTGGAGAAGATAACTTGTCTCGGGGGAGGCTGCCAGCCTCAGGTTTTGATCAGCACCTCCCTTCATCTTTGTTGCCTCTCGAATGTATGAATAGAAAATGCAGGCGAAGTTTGGGCCAAAAGCTAAACAGGTTTTAATCTCTCTCTTGCCAAGAATGTAACTTTGGGTAAACTCTGTGGATAATGGATTTTCTGCCTCCACACTAAAGTGAATTTGTTCAGTTGATGACAACTGTATCACAGAGCTGCAATGCAGGCTGTGGTCTTCAGAGTTAGATTGCATACCTGGAATCCAGGCGACAACCTGGCAGCTCGATATTACTGGAGGAGAATCAATCTATTCAATTATTCAGAGGTGAATGAAAGACAGAAAAGATGCTTTGTGTTTCCAATCTTTGACATTTCTTTTTCTGTGATGCCAAAAGTTCAGCCTTCACCTGTTCACATGTTAGCTTCAAAATTATTCTTCTATTATAGTTCTGTGCGACAGATTAGATTGGAATATTTAGTTTGAAAACTAAATATTTAGATCAGAACTAAATGTATAGTTTGGAGGTAATATTTAGTTTCAAAACTAAAGCAAGCTAAAGCTAAATATTCAATTTTGAAACTGAATATTTAATTCTCATCTAAATATTTTTGTTTGGAAGCTGAATTTTAAAGGTAATTTAAATTTAGAATTTAGTATTTAGTTTGTAGAATAAACATTTACCTTTGACAGGCATATGATGGGTTAAATAATCCAAATTATTGCTGTGAATTTTTGACTGTAAGTTTGCAAATAGCACCCAATAATGAACAGCAAAGAATTGATCAAATCAATTGTGACAATTTCAGGCTTTTAGAACAAAAGATTCTAACCATCAAGATTCTGATTTTCAGCAGATTTTCAAGCCGAAGACGTTAATCATGTAGGACTTTACTATTAAAGATTTATCAAACAGAAATGTATTGAGCTGCAGTGCAACATGTTTACTCAAATTTGATTAAATGTTATGTTTATGTTTTTTCACTTTTGTAAGTTTAGTGATGATAAATAATTACTTTAAATGGCTTCCACACTGTCCAGAGAATAATTGTAGCATAATATAGGAACTCGATTCTTTGGTGTGTAACAATGAAATAAAAATTAATCTTTTTTTATCATTTATTTAATCTGTAAAAGCTGCATGAATACAAGCTGATTTCAAGGCTAACACAAATGAGGCGGGGATGTCATGGAAGAAGTTAATGATATTCACTCCATGCATTGGTGGATTTAACACAAAGATAATTCAGTCTTGTTTAATGGTGCAAAAAATCCTCTCCTCCATGATTATCATGTCACCAAAGCCTGGAGTCATGTTCAGTCTTTATTTTGGGTTGTTTTGATGGCGCTCAAACCTGCCATTTATCAATGCTCTCCATGGATTTTTGCTGCAGGCTATTTAGAATAAAGGTCAGCTCATTATGAATCTGGATGGGGGTTGATTCAGATATCAATTATTTGGAGAGGAAGCATACCTCAGAAAACGCCCTCAAAATAAATCGAATGAAATACTGCAAATGTGATTTCTTCTCTTGGATTTGAAAAAGAATCCATTCGTGAAATTTGTCTCTTCTGTGGAAATCACTGCTGCCTTTGCAGCATCCTTCTCCTTTCCTTACCTGACCTTACCTGCCAGGATGTCTAATTACTCATTTTAGGTTGAAGTATTTGAAATATTACATCCACTTTTGGTCATGAAATAAAATGCTCAGCTATAATTTGGCCCCTCTGGTCCTGGAGATGAACTCGGCTGATGTGAAAAGCTCTGCAGGGCAGCAGCCAACTGCTGTGGTTAAAAGCAAAGACGGGGAAGATCAGGGCATCGCCGGAGGGTCCGGGGATGATCGTGAAAGAGTTTGCATAAACTAACATCCCTGAATGATCCCCACATAGATCTGCTGAGACAGTTAATGATATAATTATTAGCAGTTTAGACTAAATCAGAAACAGAGCAGGTGTTTTTTCACAGAGATAAACACATTTTCATCAATCAGAGGTGACTAGTCCTGTTATGATGACTATAGTGCAAATGTTAGCAAAACAAATGGAAGTTTATATAGCTTGGAATATATTGGCCAAGAATTACTGCACTCAAAGCTGCCCTTTGCGATTTGAGTATTGCATTGTGCCATGACTGTATATTTGCAATATATTGTGCAGACAGGAACCGTGCAACCGTGTATGTCTTATACCAACCAAGTATTTAGCATTGCAGTCTGTAAAATACAGGGTTTGTGTAGCCTGTCACCATTAACCTCCAAATATCGTGTTGGTATATCATGTTAGCATTAGCTTCTGCTAAATACCATGTTAGCATATCACTTAGCATTAGCTTTGGTAAACTCTGTGTTGGTATAGTGCTTAAGCATTAGCATAATTAATGTTTCTGATTAGTGCTTCAGAGTTAGAACAGGTAACTTTTTAGCTACCTGTTCTAACTCTAAAGCTGTGGCATCATACATTCAGCTACATTCAGAGATCAGTCTAAAAAAGTAGAGGGATTTATCATGGAGAATCAAAATTAAAGCTCTAAATATTGCATTCTAGGTTGTTGTTTTTTCAGCATGAGTTTGTTTTGTTTACCCACTGAGCTACCTTTGTGTCGCTGGTGTGTGTTCAGTATGATTAGTAAAAATATTGGAGCCCTGCTCTAGTATGCCTGCTGTATTATTGGAAGAAATCCTCATAATGATTCTTTGATTATTTAGAACAAACTCTCATTGAGTTAGGAGAGCTCCAGTTCATTGGCTTAAACTGGAGCTTGTTTTAAGTCAATAATTTCTTAATATTGATGAAAAAGTACACTGGGACTTATGGGAAATTGTCTTGTTAGAAGTGAAATAATCTGCGGGTGAAGCTAGCACTTTTTCATCAACATTAAGGAAATACTGACTTAAAACAAACTCATATATCTTGCTGAAAACATACTTGTAACTTAGTTTTGTTATTTGAAGTGTACTAAGATATTTGCACTAGAAATTAAAATACCATGATAGGATTGTGCATTTTTGCCTTCATTTTCTATTTTCCAAGATGAAGATTGCAGACAGTGGACTGACAGTATCTTTAGCTACTTTAGTCTACACTCTATAGACTACACTGACTTTTAGCTCAGTTGGTACTATTTAAATATTTTTTTATTTTCCTTTTTCCTCATCTTGTTCCATAGATGTCTTTACCTCTTGACAGCAACCCTTCCTGTCCTTGACACAGCACAACCTAATCCCAGTAGCAGTTAACTCCTCAGCTGGTGTCAAAGGCACAAACAGCAGGAGAGGAGCCCGTCACATTGATTATAGATTTTAGGTTTTCATTCTACTGATGTTTTCAGTCAGTGTACCAGAGAGGCCTTTGTTGATTTAGTAAAACACTCCCAATCCAAACTGTGTGGATAAAAATACTAATTACCCTGCTAATGAGGCTAATTCACTGGTCCAGATAGTAATGACTGTATTTACCAATCCGAGATTTTTTTCCCCCAACTCTTCCACATACAGTCCTTGTTGAGTTGCCCACTAAATTCCCAGATCAGAAAGCATCCAAACAGAGAATTCATGTGTTTTAAATGGTGGCATGTAGCTAAAGAGGAAGGTGTGAAACAGAGTGTGTTACACTTCACTGGCCATGATGATTAAAATAAGCTCCTGTCACCTCCCTCAGGTTAATGGATGGAGTGTTCTTAAAATTACGATGGAATTACATGTGAAGTCCTGCTTGATTCATGTGTTTGGTGGACTTCATTTTGTTTTGTGAAAGAAGTTATAAAAGAAATGAAGCACAGGGCCTGAAACATGTAAAATTTCTGTGTGTTCTTCCGTGGAAATTCACCGGATTTATTTTAAGAGCAACTTTAAAAAGTTGCTGTTAAAAGCCACCATCAGGAAATTCACAAACTACACTGTAGCATATAGTGTAGCTTACTGTATGCTATACTGTATGCTACACTTCATACAGTGTAGCAACCTGTATGCAAGTTGCTACACTAAATATGTGCAAACCTAAATTTGTATTCTTGTAATTGTACGACAATTCTACACCAAAAATAGTTCAACCAACAAATAGCATCTCTTTGCATTAGTGCAGTTGGTCTATTCTGAATTAAAATATTTTGCACGCCTTTAAATAATAATGAAAATGGTGCTTGTTTTGTTAATATATTGTTTTTGATTAAAATAATTTTATTTGCATTCCAACACTGGTTTAAAATCCTAAATTCTATGTGGTTGTGATTGCATTATTTTTGTTTTTAATACATTTACAAGTTATTACATACTTAGCAGTATATTTATGTTTACAGGATACATTTTTCACAATATTTTTTTGTCTGAAATTAAATTGGTTAAAGAGACAATATTATGTATTTCCCAGGCACATAATGCCATTTTATGTCACAATTAAGTAACTATATTGCCTTCAGTTGCTATTAAATACTGTTTATACCAAGCACAACTTGACTTTGCAATTTGACACCTTGAAATTTGGCCTCTGTCTCTTTAAGAAGCTCCATCTATCTCTGACACTCTGCACATCATGGCAACATTTCCCCATTAAGCCATTTTCCAGCGTTCTTCTGCGCATTGGACAGAAACAGTTCATACAAAAGGCTGTGCAGATGTGCATCTTCTGAATTTGCTTCAAATTTAATTTACTCTGCCTCATCATGTCTGAGGGGCAAAACTAGTAAAAGCCAAAGTTAGCTCCTTGAAGATGCAAAGTGTTGCAGCAGGTTAACAACTCAGCCCTACAAACCCTTTGGAAGAACATTTAAAGTTGCAGATTTCAAAGGGAATGCAAGGCACAATCCCACCTCCTGCCTCACACAAGAAAGATCCCATCAGTTCCACACTTTGAGGTGTATAGATAGTGAAATAAAAGACAGAGCCCCGTATCAGCTTGGCGCTCGCTATCAACCCTTATCCTGACATAATAATAGGATTGTAGAAAGAAAAGCTGGTTTTTAGCTTATTCACAGAAGAATGTTTTTTTTTGGATCTTATTTATCCTGCTGGGATAGGTGGAGGGTGAAAATTCAGCTCCACTTGGTATGTAATGGGATTTTCTGAAAGGATTTATTTACAACCTGTAATGCAAAAAAGTTTTATTTGATGTGTAACAGCTGCTACGCTGTTCTTACTTTGTAGATGGCAGATGTTTTTCTTTGTCTTGATAAAACAGGTAAAGCCTGCTTTAACTTTTTACCATTTTCTACAGAATTAGCCATGCATAAAACCTCTTCTGTACAAAAGTAAAACTTTGAAATATGTGAATATAAATGTTGAAAATTACTATAAACATGGCCGCTGTTTGTAAAGTTATAAAATCAAAAATTAAAAATGTCAGTTTCAAATTAAACATTTAGTTAGCAAGCTAAATATTCAGTCTAGGGCTAAATATTTGTAAAATTAAATATTTCGCTCATAAACCAAATATTTTATTCACAAACTGAAAATGTAACTTCCACCTAAATATTTTCTTGCTAACTAATTTAGTTTGGAGACAAATATTTATATTGTAACCTAAATGTTAGTTTGCAAACTAAACATTTAGTTAGTCCTAAAGCTAAAACCAGGCTCTGGTTAAGTGAATAAAAAGATGCTCTAAAGTGCAGAATGTAAAGCTGTATTTGTAAAAATTATTTATTTTTAACATCCTTTTGAAATTAAGGTCTGTTCTTCCTGGAAGTAAAATTCTTAGCAATATCTTCTCAATTACTGATTATACTTTTGTTCAATGTTTTTTTCATCAGTAATTGTTTTTTCTGCTCGTAATGAAAATAATTGTTTTTATTTAAAATAAAAACAATAAAAAAAACATTTTTATTGTTTTTTTTTTGTGTTTTTTTAGCTAAAATAGAGACATTTTTATCTGGAATTATGAATTGAAGGTTGGTTGAATTAAACTATTGTCTTCTGTTGTTGATATAACGTTATTAAAAGTTTCCAAATGTAACTTTGATGTGGTCCAACAGCACTTGGTACATTAAACATCTTGTCTTCACAGTTCAACTGATTGCGAGTCTCTCCAAGGATGTTCAGACGTTCACTTTTTTCACCATGTTTGAATCCTCATCAACATGAGTGTGTGCAGTCGTTGGCTCTAAAACTAAAGCGTTGTCTGGTTGCGAGAAGTTTTTCTCGTGTTTCAGTAAATTACGGCTATTAACGGATTACCTTGCGGAGGCGGCTCAGGTCAGAACCCTCGTCTCTCTTTCATCAAACAACAAATCGGTTTGGTGCTAAAAGGCGAAGCAAATCTTTTCCGGAACCTGTCACCCCTCATGAGAGATTTCTACTTCGATGCGAGGCACAAAATGGCACGCTGAAACAAAGCATGCAATCTAATTGTTCATTCAAGCACCGCAGAGAGCTGACAAATTAACACTTGGGCAATTTGTTCGTTTGACTGGTGTACAGTAACACAACCTGCTTTGTGGAAGTTCTTTGTGCTTTCTGAGCCACTGTCACATTCAAGCAGTCTATGTGGGATTGATGATTTTACCATAGAGAAAATCCAAAACGAATACTTGCCACTTACTGGGATACAGATAAATACATGTGAATGCTAACGAGTGCCTAAAGGAGGAGTTGTGCTGTGAATGAATTTTATGGGTTTGATATTCTGTGAGGGTCAGATGAGGGTAACTCTTGTCATTTTTGTCTTGATCAGAAGAAATTAACGTCCTCTAGACGATGATGGGGTCATGACCCCCGTCATTTGGCAGGGTTTCGGATTAGAGTGTCTGGTTCTTCAGAGAAAAAAGGTCAAATAGAAGAGACGCTCGGACGAGACCCGGACACTTCCTGAGTGAAATGCTGCTGGTTAAAATCTAATGAGGCCTGAAGCTGGACTGGAGGACAAAGAGATAATGGGATAAATAAAGCTTTATTTTTGTATTAATTAGAAATATATCCATCTGTCCATTGACTCATCCATCTATTTATCATCCATCCATTGAGCCAACCTTTCATCCATCCGTTGACTCCTAAGTCCATTGATCTATTCATCCTTTATCTCATTGACCCAACCATCCATCCATACATTGAGCCATCCATGTATGGCTCAATGTATGGATGTTTTTATAGTTTTAGTGAGAACGTGCATAATGGGGCATTAATAGCTTCAGTCCACTATAATCAAACTCCAGCCCATTTGCCTAGAAAGTCTGGTTTGTTTGGGATGGTGTGAATGTGTAATCAAATTCTGAAAAGTGCTAACTCTAATCTGCCTACAAACCTATGCTCGCAGGGCATTCTGGGTAAATACAACCTAAACAATGAGGCTACTGTAGTGCTAGCAGAAGAAATCACTCCACAAAGACAACAGAGAAATCCTACAACCCCTAAAATCTGATGACACACCATTTTTGTTTACATTGCATAAATAAGGAAGTTACCCTCATGTCTTATTCAGAGGCTTTCTTGTCTTTTCCCTCAGTGGCTCTTGGAAGAGCGCCCCCACAGGCGAGGAGGGGGGCAGGTTTAGTTTGGTTGGTTTGACTAGGTGAAGTGTGAAAGCGAACCGCAGCTGCTGAAAGTGTAACAAATGTTGTGGCTTTGATCCCCAAGCAAACCAAGTCTAGTTGGACTGTCAGGTGTGAAAAACGGCTCAGAGTTACTTTCACTGATAAACCAAAAGATTTGATGTGATGACCTCCTTTCAAAAAATTCATTTTTCTTAGAACATCTTCTGCAGTTTGATTTCTAAATGGTCTAATTGCCCATCAGTCTCACCTGAAAATAAAAACTCAGTAATTTTCCCAGACTGTGCTCATTATGTCCTTGTCTCACGCCAGCCTCTGAACTGACTGGATTTTCTCATTTGCTTCAGAAGAAAAACCTACATTTCCTTCTTCCACCATCAAGCCAATAATTAGATTGTAATGTGTTTGTCTCTGTACAGAGAAAGTCCTTGTTTTCCGACAGATACATGCACGGGGAGGTGACGGGTCGGTCAGCAGCACTCGGCACCGCTTTGGCCTGAAGGGGAGTAATAGAGCCAGTGCAGTACGACTCGTAACTCTGACAGGAGCCATCAGTCAGAAACGCTGCTGTTCCTGTCGGCCGTGTCTCTGTCATCGGCTCTATTAACACTACACACACACACACACACACACACGCACACACACACCCCATCATAAAGGCCCTCTGACACCAACAACATGTCGCCTGTCACATCAGCTGTCACAACGCTTTACAGGCTGCATGGAACCAACAGGCATGTTGAAATGTCTTTACATTTAGCTCTGCCACAGAACTGGCCTCCGAAAGAAAAGCTGAAAGTCTTTCAGTCGTTAATTAGGATTTAATGATGCATCTGAAGCCTTTAGATGGAGCCTGAACTCTGAATAAAGACGTTTGTCTCCTCATAGGGAGCAGTCATTCCTTTGGGTTTTTCTTTATTTCCTTCCTTCCACTCTGTTCCTTTCACCATTTCTTTCTTTCTCTCTTTTCTTTCCCTCATTTCTGAATGCTCCTGACTTTTTTCCTTTTGCCAGTCGTCCGTTTATTTTTTCTACTTGCTGCCTTGCTTTGTTTTTTTTATCAATTTCCTTCCTCCCTTTCTTACTTATATCCTTCCTTTTTCTTTCTTTCTTTTCCTTGTGTATTTCTTCCTTTGCTTCCACCATTCTTTCCTTTTCCATTTTCTTCCTCCCGTCCTTCCTTTCTTCCTAATTTCCCTCCCTCTGACTGTTCTTCCTCATATCCATTTCTCCCTTTCTTTATCCTTCTTTCCAGTTCTTTCTGTCGTCCTTCTTTCCTTCCCTCAGTTCTTCACTCCTATTTATTTCCATCAGTCCTTTCTTCCTGTTCTCCCTCTTTTCTGCCTTCCTTTCTTTCTTTCTTTCTTTCTTTCTTTCTTCCTTTCCTTCCTTTCTCTTGTAGGTTGTACATTTCCCTAAAGCATCAAACCGTACCGGGTGAAGATGGAAACAGCTCAGTAGTTTTTTTTTCTCGTCTCTGATTGTTCAGATAAGTTTTTCTCTCCATCTCTGTTCATCTCCTGCATGTTTCTGCTGCGAGGCAGAGCTTCTCCATGAGATTTGCTCAGGTTAATGTGCCTTGAGGTTTGCCCACATGAACGCTTGCTCGGTGTGTTTGTGGGTTAATGGATCCTGATGGAAGAAATGGAGTGAGCCATTTCAAATCAAACGTCCCTTTTACTTTATAGCTTAATAAACAGCAACAGATGACAGTTAGATTTACACTGAGAGCTCGTAAAAAACGCAGCTTCGCTTTTACGACGTTATTACAAAACACAATAAATTAAATGTTCCAATGGTGGTCAAACTCTGCCTTTTTGTTGGCAACTGATGTTTCACTTTTCACTGACCTTTCAGCAGATGTTTCTGTTAGAAAATAAAAATGGCGCTTCAAGCGGAGTCTTCCCCCAGAACACAAATCATTTCACACAGCAGGGGAAAAAAAACAATATTTTGTTGGAGCAATGATTATGTTGTAAACATTTTAACTCCTCTCACTGGAAAACAGCCAGTTCCTATTATTTCCACACGGTTACAGACATTGTTCTGTCTTCATTCTGAATTATTGTGTTTTTCTCTGATGTGAAAACGAAGGAATCGGCATGCCGGGAAACGCAAATTTCAAGTCAATTTCCTTTTGAATGACTCATAACCCTGAAATAAAAGACCCGGCTGGAAGTAATTATTACGTTCATTTGTTCCTTCCTTTAGTGGCAGTTATGTTATGATTCACTCTTTTCACTTAAATTGGTTAATTATTGCTTTCAATGCAGTTAAGTAGCTACTTGAACCGAATTAGACCCGGCTTCCACCTTTTCCTGAGTCGTATAAGTTAGGCTGCACTGCAAGCAGGAAGTCCTGTGGAGTGTGCAGTAGCGTCTTCCTGATGTTCTCACTCCCCATGTAAAACACAGTTATGAGCAAAACAGTCATAACCTGCCTAATAGACTCCCACTGCTGCCCTGAATCAACAGACAGACATGGGAATTAGGCTGCAGTGTTTGAAGTGGAGGACAGATGCTCTCCTAATATTTCATTTTGTTTTAATTCAGTTTTATTTAAAAGGGGTGTGCATATTAATGAAGATTAGCAACAGACGGTGTGATAAAGTTTTCGCCCCTTCCCGATTCCCCAGTTTCTTGGATGTTTGTCACATTTCAGAACATCAAACCAATTTGGATATTATTAGTCAAACACATTATTATTATTATTATTATTGTTATTGTTGTTATTATTACTATTATTATTATTATTATTAAGAGCTTCTGTTTGAACCTTTCTTCAGATACTGGTGCTTGAAATCCTTGAAAATGCTTTAAATGAAATCTTTGTTTCAGATGAGTAAAATGTCAGACAACATAAAACAAAGAAAACAAAAAAAATATAGAGATCATAATAATAAAAAAAAAAAATTCCATATTTTGTTCAAAAAGGAGTCTGAGGCCAAAATTCAATAAATCTAGTCTCAATCAGGTGTTTTCAAGGCTTGGAAAGTGTTTGATTTGAATTAAAGTTCAATTTAACATTTGACTCAAAAGTTTAAAGTTGGAAAATGTTATTTACAGATGAAACCAGGTATACGCATATCTGTGAATCAGACTAAACTTTTCTTGTTTTGGGTTCGTTAGAATTATCAAAGTGATTCCTATTTCCTAAATGCCAGAAAACCTAGAAAATTTTTTTAGATTTTTTTTGTAACTTTCTTTGTATATTGTATTCAACCATTTAATTTCACTAGGAAGGTCATTTATTTTAACACAGTTTGTTTGTATTGGCTCAGCAGCTTATTGTTCATATTATATTTTATACGTTAAGCAATAAATATCTTTAAATCAGGGAATCTTTTTTGCTATATTGATATTTTGTTCTCAGTGAGGTGTCTTGGTTGTTCCAGGTTTATTGACCCTTCTAATTCAACAAAACTTTCTTTCAGAATCCCAAGCTATTTATGAAATTTATGCACAGTTCATACAGACTATAAAACCGATTGGAAGACTGCATTAAATACTTTATTCAGTCTGGAAACAAAATAAGTAAATCTTTGTGTTTTTGTGCTTCTGTTTGCTCCCGAGTTGAGCTCAGCTTTTTCCAGGAGCAACATCGATTCACTGAGTTTTAGTGGACTCAGGAGCACTTTAGTCACAAATTAATCTTAAATATTTTAGAGTTAGATGCTTTGGAAGCAAACCAGCTATTGATACAAAGTAAAACTGATTGAGATCTATTTATTTTGACATTTCTGCTACTTGGTTTAGGAGGACTTTGATTCCACTAACATTTTAGTTGCAAATTTTGTTGCACAAATGTCATTCGTTGCAAAATGAGCAACATATTTATTTTTCTAATAAAGTTCCAGTAATGATGCTAAACGCTCTCTACTTTATGTAAAACAAAAGCCTGAGCCCTGATTCATCCCACATTACACGACTCAGACTTTAAGGAGGTAAAACATGTGGGAGGTGTTGGTATCTGCAAGCACCATCACAAATTCATACAAACTAAAGTTGTTTACAGCTCATATATATTTAGAACAAAGCGTGAATGAAACAAATGGAGGGTTTCCACCCAGTGGCACAGCGAGTCGTTATTAACCCGCACATCTTTTCATGGCTGCTGTTAAAATGTTGGAAACAAGAAACACGCAACACAAACAAGATGCAGATCTCCCAAGACAGGCATCTGCCAACTGAAAATGAGTTGTTGAATAGTTCATATTAGGTCAAGCCAAGTTTGAAAAAGCTTTCCAAGCTTCTTTCAACAAAGAAAACATATGTCTAAATACATTTAGATGATCATCCAGCACTGAATGTGATTTGAGAACTCTGCAGCAATCAAGATAAGTTCAGTATAAATATCAGCAGCTGTGTTTCCATTACAAATGTGAGGAAATCTTGGTTGATATTCACCTATGTTGAAAAAATACAATTTCTCCAAAGGAACACGCATTAAAATTGCACACGAGTACGTTTGTTCATGCCATTAGTGATTAAAAAACCTGCATCCCTCCAACACTTCCTTCTTGTACAGCATTAGTAACATCTGGTTGTTGATCATGTGACTCGTGTGACGCAAAAAAAGTGTTTCCATTACAGCTTACTTTCATTGCAGCCAAAACACCACCGCAGCCTAGTGCAAAAACTTTTTATGAAGAAATGTTTTTTTTAAATTGCTGTGTTTCCATTAAGCAAATTTATTTTCAGAATTCCAATTTGTACAATTCCAATGCAAACACAGCTGCTGGTGCTGGAGGAAGTCTAAATCCAGCTGCCTGTAGCAGCTGATGGGCCCAATCTGCATACATTTTATAACGGTCCATTCCATTTGTACTCAGAACTCGGAATTCCAACTTCCCAGTAGGAAAAATCGACTGGAATTCAGATTTCCCAATGGGAAAGTGAACTGAACTCCGACTACCCCAGCTACAACTTGAAAGGGAGATTTTGTGTCGTCAATATTTCAGCACAACCCATGAAGTTTTCCTTTCAGCGTTGAGTTTTCTCCTAATGTCTTCTTGTTGTCTCCTATTCTTGCAGCCACACTCGGAACATTGGAATTCAGTTTGCAGTATGACCAGGAGAACAACGCGCTTCACTGCACCATCAACAAAGCCAAGGTGAGCCTTCAGCATCAACATGTTGATCTCTTTATGTGTCCCAAGGATGAAAAAATTTCATTTATATAAACTGATAGTTTTTAGAATATTTTCCAGCAGTGTAGATAACTATTTTCCCTCCAACATGCTAACTAACATTGTTAAAGCTGTTTTATACATCCCACATTTACCAATCCTGCCAAAAACACTAGAATAATTTTCATAGTTTCTGTGTTGTTGTCATAAAACGAGGTAATGAAGACATTTACTGGAACACCAGCAGCTCTCAGGAAGCCTAATAAGTCTCGAAACGTCAGGAATTTCAGAAAAAGTAAAAAAAAAAAAATGGCAAGAGGTGATAGTAATTTTCTCCTTAATAAGCAGTTTGCTTCTGTTAAAATTATAGGGGTGTTATGTCCATATTTTGCTGCACCTTTTATTAAATCTCTTAAATTACTTTCTTGGTTCGCACTGACTTAAATGTTACCTGGCTAGAATAAATTCTTATGAAAAATATGAAGCAACTCAACAATGTCATAGGCAACATAACATTTTAGCAGCAGTAATGTAGTCTTTTTTTAACATTAGCTAATGATAAAAAAAAGTTTATCCTAAACTTAGTTTAAAACTTGGTTTATCCTTAATGTTCAATATTATTTTTAAATGTTTGTGTTCATAGTCTGAAAACCTCAAGCTAGAATATTAGCAGACTGTTACACAATGTCTGGCTCAGTTTCTCCTTCAGTCTTTGGCCTTAAACACCCATCCATTCATCCATCCATCCATATTTTTCTCCATCCATTCTTCTATCCATTTACATCTGCCTTTAATCCTCTACTGTACTCTCTACTCAACTCTACGATTGACTAGTGAAGAATATAGGTGGCCTGTTCAGTCCGCTTTAATCGAAGTCCATTTGCCTATAAAGTCCAGCTCTTTTGGGGAGGTGTGAATGCGTCATCAAATCTGTTACGGACAAAAATAGTGAACTCTGCTCCACCTACCAACTTTAGTCTGGGTTCGGTTGAAGTGAACTCTGGTGCAGTTTGAATGCACATGTGAACGACAAGTGGACTGGAGACCAAAAGCACGAAGTGGACTACAGAGAAGGACATTCTGTACAAATACAATCAAAGCAAATGTGCATGTTTAGCGCGATCGGAAGAAGTTGTCTTTTAGCAAAGACAAAAGAAAAATCCTATAACTGCTAAAATCTCACACCACTCTACGTTTGTTTGTATTTAATGTTGAAGGAAGTTGCGTTCTGTGTCTTCTTCAGAGGTTTGTGTCGTTTCCTCTAGTGGTTCTTGACACAGCGGCACTTCAGGATTTGGTTTGTTCGAAGTCTAGCAGCTCAGAGTCTGCTAGACTGTCAGGTGTGGAAACACCTTTAAACCCGGCACCGCTTTAGCCAAGCTCAAGTTGTTCCCTTTTGATTTTATCACCACCTAGTGGCACAGCATAGATATAACACTGTTTTTAATTAAAGTCTCAGAGACCATCCGGATGATGATCTATTGTGTAAAGATATATTGTTTTGCAATTCAAGGCACTTTGAATTGCTTTGTTGCTGAAAATGTGCTATATAAATAAGATTACCTTAACTTACCTACCTTAACTAGTTATATACCTTCAGAAGAATAACTCTTAACGTTCTCTAACATTTCATGTTGTCAGATAATTAAAACCATCTCTTGTGTTCTTGTAGGCTTTTCCTTCATTAACAGTGTCGAGTCTTGGTTCATCACTTTCTGTCTATTATTTTTTGCTTGTACAGATTTTATTTTCTCATCTTCATTAAACTGATGCTGCAATTATGAGAGCAAAATCGCAGCATCAGTTTCATTACAGAAACATCCGCTCCAAAGCCAAACTTCCCTGCGTTAAATAATCCTTACGGTGGTGATTGTGATGAACCAGCTCACTGAAAAGGTTCGGTAACAAATAAAGATGCTTTAACAAAGAAAAAAACTTCATTTTCCTACAATATACTGGAGAAAAAAATGCTCTCTCTTTCCTTTTTACTGTGATGAAGTGATGTTTCTGTCGGCTGCCGCTGCCGTCAGCAACTCTGACTCTTTTTTGTGTTAGTGAATAGCCGGTTTGGAGGAAACCGGGCTTCAGAGGAGCCGTTCTTGGCAGCGCTGTTGGACAGCAGAGTGGGCAGAAGGCCACATTGATTTATGGTTGTTATTTTCTATACTGCTCTGCAGATAGACTTCAGCTGCTGCCTAGCCAAGTACTGAAAATGAATTTGCTCTTTCATATATTCTGTTATGTAGCCGTCCCCACTGTGTAATTAGTTTGCTAAACCCATTATTGGGCTTTCTAACCATTGATTCCTTTTGCTGCCAAACCGACTGTTGCCCCAATGCAACCAGTAACTGAGGAAAACTCAGTTAACCATTTAGTCATTTAAGAGATTATGATGAATTCTCAGAAACTGTTTGGATCAGGAAATATTCTTCTAAATTCATAGAAGAGGGGATTACATCTGAAGACATTTTTTATTACAATGTAACGACTACTTCCAAAAAAAAGAAACAATAAGGTAATATTTTCCAAGTATTTTTTTGTAGTTCAGTGAACTAACTGACCTTTTCAGTATTGAGCATTTAAAATATTTTTTTTACTGCAAGCTAAAAAAAAAAATTAGTTGCCATTACAAGAAAAAGCAAAGTTATTGAGTAAGCTGCATCCAAAATCAGGCATGCTTCAGTTTCCCCGGGCTTCCCATGCTTCAACACTCGGCTGTAATTTTCCAGTGAACTTCTCCCTGCAGGAAGCCTGACTGGAGGAGCAGCTCCTTCTCCCCTCACCTTTAAACAAGCTGTTGCTCTTAAACCTTTTTCAAAGGAAATAAACATTTTAACAGCCTCCTGAACTTCTAACTGGATGTTCCTGTAGACATCCAGTCTCTCCTGACTGGAGGTCTTTGACTTCTCATCCGATACTCTTAGATTTTCTTGCCGCCTGCCACTAGAACATCAGTGACACATTGATTTACAAAAGCAGGTCTCTACTGTTGCCCTCTTACTGTTATGGTCTCAGAATGGTGACATTAGTCCCTCTGTTAGCCTGTCTGTCCATCTGTCCCACAGTTTGATGTTCAGTCATATTTTCCTAGAATTTCCCCAGAATAGCGTCTTCAAGCTTGCCAGCAAACTTGCCACTTCGTACTGTGACAGTCCCCGGCCATCGTGACGATCCGCTGCTGAGGCACAAACTTCTGAGGCAAAACACATGTTTTCTTGAGCCTTGAATTGGTTCAGATTTATAGAATTTCTGACTAAATTTATGGGTACTTGGAAAACCTGTTCATGCTAAGAGGTTTTAGCACTATCGGTTGCAAATTCAGTAAATTGAGAGATTAAATCAGGGGTGAGATCTGGTCTTAAAAACAAAGTTATTGATGTCTGCTTCCAAATAAATTAAAACATCATCATAAAGTTAATGTAGCTCTGTTCAAAAAGGGAAACTTGTATAGAGTCATTAAATACTGTACAAACATTTCTGCTAATTTTGATGATAGCCATAATCTTTAGAATACACAGGGGCGGTCCTAACCTGTTTGATGCCCTGGGACAATATTAGATTATCATGAACAATCGCAGACACACTCAATTTCAGTTAATATTTTATTTGAGAAATGTACCAGAAACTAGAATAATAAGATGTGAACATAGTATTGCAGTTAAATGTATACAACACAAATACAAAAAATAAATACTGTAGAAAATACAATTTTAAATACATTGCTCTATCAGTGAAACATTTATGAAATGAAGTGTTCTTCAGTTGCATCTTTATCAAAACACAAATTTCACCGCAGCACAGTCAAGGAATGTCTAAAAAAATGTTTTAAAAAGATACACTGCAAGAAACACAACATTTAATTTGCAAAGCTGTTATAAAATGTCCTACTCTTTGTTAACTAATTAATTTTCAATCAAGGAAATAGGTTAAATATTCCACTGCAAAACTATTTACTTAATGTGACAGCTCACGCCACCCTAGAGCAGAAGCCGCCCTGGGTAGTTGCCCACATTGGCCAAATCAGAAATCACTACTGAGAATATTACTTAAGATCAATAAAAATAAATTTTTTGGAGCCTAAATGGTCTTGAGGACCGGAAAGTTGGCAAAAGGTACCAATGAACCTTGGTGTTACTGTGCTCGACTTGGGAACTGGTCTGACCTTTAACCCCATAGAAAACCTATTAACAACCTGGATTTCCTGAACACCTCAGCATGAAGTACAACAGAAATTCATGCAAAATGAGTCCCGACCAAGCACTGAATGTAGATCTGCACAATGCTTGAACATATGAAAATATTCCTTGGTGCGATTTAATATTATACATTTCCAAGAAACTCATATTTGGGGTTTTCCTTATCTGTAAGCTAAAACAATCTACATTAACAGAATTTAAATGTTTAAGTACATTCATTTTCATTTAATAAATCTGTGGTCTATAGATTTAATTGTAGAATGGAATTACTGAAATGAAGGACTTCTTGATCTGGTCTGAATCCCTGACATCTGGAGATCTGAAGGCTGCTTTACTTCCCCAGCAGATCCTCAAAGGTTATTAGGTTTTAATAAAGCTAATCGTCTTAAAGAAGACTCTGCAATGTGGGAAAAAAATGAACACACAACTGGCACAGATTTGAAATGACTGAATTTACCCATTACCAGCTGCCCTAAAAAATCCATCCCAGGAGCAAACTGAGTAATGATGGAAATAAAACAGAAACCAAATGTTTCAGTTCAGGCTCCAGGGAGAACTTTAAAGTCTGAATATTAGTTCCATATTGCTGAGTGAAAATGAGACATTAAATGTATTCAAATTCAGATGCACAGTTGAACAAACTATTTTTGAAGTAAAATAGTTTTTTTTCCTCTTTTTTTTTTAAATCAAGTTTTTTCATCAAGGTTTTGAAATCAAATCGAATCATTATCAGTCAATCAATCAAATGTATTTGTTCAGCACATTTCAGCAACTAGACAATACAATGTGCTTTACACAATGATGACATAAAAACATTATTAACACATCATAGAGTCAGCAACCAGCAAGTGCCACTGTTCAAATCATCATCAGATATGCTGGTCAAAGTTTCACTTTTTATGTGATTACGGTTGAGGGAACATAAAGTTTCTGATCAGTAAGAAGTGAGCACAGGCTTTTACTTTTTGAAGTTATTTCATATTAAATATTTATGCTGTATTTTCTTTGACACATTATTAAAAGGTTTTTGGTCAAACAATCATATGTTGGTTTGTTTGGCCAAATTCCCTCCTAAAATTAAAATAAAATAATCTAGGATATTGTTATGGAAGTATTTAAAAAAATATATCGTGATATCATTTTTTTTTTATATCGCCCTCCTCTCTCTGGAAGGGTGATAACAACAACAGCAGATCTTTCATATATATTTCAGTGCTAATTGCTGAGATAGTCAAAGATTCCCACCCTAAAATCTTAATTTCCTTGCTCTGCTATTTTTGTCTGATCAGCAGATCAGCAATCATCCCATTCATAAAACAAAAGAGGAAATGTAGATGATTTTCTTCCTGCCCATTAACTGTGGATTAATGTTGGTGTAAATCACTATACTAATAAAGTTAGGTTGGGTTAGCCTAATGCTTCTCTTTTCCAAGCTGAGTAAATCTATCCCCTGTCTGTGAATCAAAGATCCTCCGACAGTTTGATTACAAGACGGCGACCTGTCTGCTCAGCACCACCCACTCTACAACCTTTACTAACAATAACCCTTTCATTGCTTTCCATCTGCCCTTTTATCGCCTGCTGCGCCCACACCTAAAAAACATCCTCTGGCTCAGCTTCTTGCAAAGGTTTCACATCTTTTCCGTTCAACGTCTTTGTATCTGGTTTTTTTTTTGTTGTTGTTGTTACCTCTTTACATTAAAAATGACTTTAAGAGGTAGTTTATTGTCGTTTTTCACCTTTATGATGCAGAAGGTTTTAACTTCTTTGGAGTTGTCACAGTTTAGCTCTGAATATTGATGAAATGTCTAACAGAGCAGAGAGGATGAAGCGAGATGCTACAGCTGAGCCGCAGCAGAATCGATTGTGATTTCCTCCCTGAGCCGTTAACGCTGGTTCTGTTGAGCCTGAAGTCCGATAGATGAGATCAGGCGGATCTCCGTCGGGTTCCTCCATCAGCTGGTAGATCAGACACAGAGTTTTAGATCAAAGCAAAGAGTTCCTGTTGGAGCTGAAATGACTACAAGTATAGTTTTTATTTGTCCGTCCATCCATCCATCTATCTTTTCATCCATCCATACATCCATCCATCCTGGTGTCCTTTATGCTTTCTGACTAAGCACTACTATGGTCAGTTAGCCAAAATCAGCAACAACTAGCAATATTCAATAACAATAAAACTGAACCCAGTTTTCTAGAGTGGCAGGTCTGTTCCAAAGAATCACTCCCTGACGCAGAAACTAGGTGGTGTGTAGCCTAACCCTGGCCTGCTGAGGGCGATATGCTATGTTCTTACATCTTGTGCAATTGATTGGCATATGGTGAGTATCAATATGGCTGAAGTTAGCACCTTAGCATTAGCTTCCCTTAACTAACTTGTTAAGAGTTAGACAGAAGACAGTAGTGGACACCGCTAACTAAAACATTAGTCTACTGTATTTTTGAAGAAAATCAAGAATCGGAAGGTTTAAAAAGCAGAAAATGTTGATGCATAATGCAGGTTGAACATAGAAAACCTTCTAGAAATAGACTCCAGCACTACCAAGGTATGAGAGAAATGTCATAAAAGTAAACCAGCAGTTTCATTGGAAATGATGAAATTCAAATGATTTAAGAACATTTTGAAATATTAATGAAATATTAATGAGACCAAGCAGGTAGCCGGTTGTAAACAATGTTTCAATTTGTGGATGCAAATGTCTGTCCTTTTAATGTTTTTGTTGGCAGAACGTTTTAAAACTTTTTGTTTTCATTCACTCACTGCAACTATAATCTTTTTACTTTGAGTTTCAGTTTTTATCTCACCTGTTTTCCTTCTTTTCTCCATCTTTTTCTTTTGCATGCTCTCATTGCATCTGTTTGTGTTGGTGGTTTATGTTTGATGGAATAAAGCTTCCTGTTCCCAGGTACAAAAAGGTAAGCTTCTGAGTTAAGCTCCGACCTAAACCCGTTTCCACTAAATCAATCCTTAGTTCTGATCCGACCAGCCTCCCTATTCGACCCAACGCCATCACCCTCCTGAGCTCCTTCAGATTGTCACTGTGAAGTTTTTTCGTCATTTTTTTTCAATGTTTGCTCTTTTTTATTAATCTGCAGTCATTTTTGGGGGGTGCGGTGGCTGGATTGTGTATAATAGTTTTCAGACACGATGCAAGAGAAACATTTTGCCTAGTAGAAGATTTGACTAGAACAAACCGCAAGAAATCACAAACCAGGACAATATTTGAACTGATAAACAGGCTTCCGGTCACTAGGTGGCAGCAGTGCTCAAATTAATCAACAAGCTCCTCCTCCTAATGGAGGAGGAGAGAAATGGAGAATGAACAGTAAAATGGCAGCAGGAGCAAGTCTGGCCCCAAAGCAAGTATTGGGGCTACATTATTTTTAATTATGAGAATAACATTATAAAATTACAAGAAAATGTTGTTTAAGTTAAGAAAAAAGCTTAGAAAGTCATCAAGATTTGACCTGACCTGCTCAGCAAGTTCATGTGACGTAACCCAACTGCTTCCAAGTAGCTTGGTTTCAATCTTAGCATCATGTTAAATATTATGCATCAAACTGTTGAGAGTGACTGCAGGCTGAATAGGTGGCAGCAGGGAGTGAGCAGACAGGCCCTATGGAGACTATCTGGACGTCAGATTAGATGGCAGATGGCTGGCAGTTGGACAGCCACACTGGCAGGCCAACTGAGTAGAAAAAAACAAGAAGACATAATGTCAGCAAAAGACAACAAAGTGATTGAAACAAATTTGGCCTAGGTATGCAGATCTGGCAGAGACTAGGAGGAGAGACGGGCTTCAAACTGCTGATGCCAATGAACGTCTGACGTGAAGCAGCGGGAGCTCAGAGTGAAAAGGAAGCAGAAACTCAGACAAAGACAGTCACAAAGTTGTAATTATGCTGATGTGTTTTCTCATTGGTCCAACTCGTATCCCTGTGTCGTATCCGAGCTCCTCCAGGAGAGAAGGTGAAAGAAATGAGAGGAAGGATGCATCTTTGGTTCCTTGATTTGCTTATTCTTTAAAAAGCAATTAGTAGAATATTCCTAAAACGTCTTGCCCTTCTTAATGCCTGTTTTAGAAAAATTCCTCTCTTAAAGCATGCCAGTGGAGTTTTTCTTTGAAGCAGTTCCTTAGCAGGGGCCTATTATGCAGGATTCACCTTTTATATGTTTTTCTACCACCATTTGGTTCTCAGCTGCTTCTAAAAACAGTCCAAACTCTTAAAAAACACTCAGCTGTTTTTTAGCAAAAATGTGAATGTTTTTTGTTTAGTCACAACTGATAGGCACTGCACTGTTACCTAGCAACTCAGGCTGAGCCCCAGCATGTTTGGTCAGCTGTAGGCGCTGTACAATGGCTGCTAGAAAAGACAAGTGTTTTTTTTTTGTTGATTTACCATCCAAAAAGAACTTGCTGTATTCTGGTTGGTTGTGCAGGAGGCTCCACCTCTACGTTCAAAAGATGTACGTTTGTATAATTACGCATCTGTTTGCAGCTATTTTAACGTGCGAGTGCAAACATTGAGTTGGGCCATAGACCCATTTTAACATGTTCAAGGAAGCATAAGATGTCACTTTTAATGTTTGTTTGTAATGCATATTTAAGGGATTTTCTTCTGAAATAGATCCAGAAGAAAACTATTTCAGTCTGGTGCTAAAGCTTGAAATGCTTGTATAAGAAAAACACCAAAATAATTTTCTCAAAAGTCAGAGAAAAACACACTGATTTGATTTGCCATGAAATGAATTTCACTGCCAATCAGAATTCAAGCTGAGCTAAGCAATATATGAGTAAAAGTTTCATTTGGAACCTTTTAATGTTTGTAATTTGCTCACTCAAAATGTTTTTAGGTCAATACTAACCTAATATTTTCCTTATGTTGCAGTTTTATTAACTTTAGAGAACCTAAGCTGCTGCTTTCTTACATCTGCAGTATTTACCCGGAGAGATTTTTTTTGTTTTTTTTTATTTTATTTTATTCACTCATCAAAACTTACTTTCACCAAACCAAATTTAGCATCAAATACAGCTAACCTGAGTAATAACTTTATTGACTTTTTAAATCTTTTTTTTCTCCTGATAAATGGTGTGAATAGGTTTTAAGGCTTCTTTCTTATAATATCAGCAATTGTGAAAACCAGACTTTGCATTTTGTCAAATGTCATCATTAATGTCAATACACATCATATATGTCGGTCAATGTTCCACATCATTTACATCATTTAATGAGACCCACCTGTACAGTTTCCATATTGGCTGCTATCCTTTCTTAAAGTTAGAAAGTCACCAGTGCCTGACCCTTGACCCCAGCTGCCCTCTGAAGGGTTAACCCCTGCCTCAGCATAACTCTGGTTCAGTCTCCTCTGAACCTCCTCTCCCATCCAACTGGTTATCTGCTGCTCACAGTGATTGATGCTTCCTGCACATGTGGTAGCAGGCCATTCAGTTATGATAATGAAGACGTATTCCCTGTCGATGAAGAGGCTCATAGCGCAATGGAGAAGATGCACTCATGTGGGAAATAAGAGCTGTAAAATAGAGATAAAAATGATTCCCTCAAAATAAACATGTCTGTTTCTGAGGCTCTGAAACATGTTTGTTTCATGGGCCAGAACCTGGATTAAGCATGGAAAATTATGGGGATTCAATTAAAAAGTAAAGTTTACATTAGGTCTGTCATGATAACAAATTTTGCCGGATGATAAATTGTCCCAAACGTTATTGTGATAAATGCTGTTGTTTTGTAATTATTTTCAAGTAACACAATGATAACAGCATAAGAATCCAAGTTCACCATTTCAAAGGTAAATACATTTTAATTTCTAATTAGCATTTAACACTGGAAGTGGAAGACATTTTATATACAAAATAACTAAACTAAAAACACAACAAATAAATAAAATTAATTATGAGGTTCATATAAACATAATTGCAATTCAAAAAGGGACTAGTTGCACCAGACTGAAGCCTTTTATCATCCAGTCTGACAAAACGAGACAAAAATAAGAAAAATAATCATCTTGCAAATGCAAATTATCAAGCTTGATTTAATTTATCATGCGATTGATTTATTGTTTACTGTGACAGGCTCACATTCAGTCATCATTAGCACTGATTTATCTTTAAGGTAAACTGTTGTTTGCAGAATGTAGTTGGAGCTCTGTCCCTTTGGAATCTGCAATGCATCGTCTACAAATCTAAGTCTGGCTTAGTGGTTTTCCAAAGTCAGGGATTTAAGTCGGGGTTACATCAATCGCTGGGTCTTAAAATGATATCCAGATTTTAAACTAAGAATTAGAAACTACTTCTAACAGCATATTTTGGCCCAGAACACAGAGTGGAGGAGTAATCTTAAATAAATACATGTCAAAACTTCCTTGTATAATGAGCTTATTAGCAAAGGTTACAAACTTCTTCAGGGTCAAAAGTCATAAGTTTGTGTTCTTGTTATTTTTTCTATTTTCCAGTGTTGCTGGTGTTTTTGCAGATGTGAATAACCACATGTGCATTAATGTGAGCATAAATTAACTTTTTTGAACAGTGAAAAGTTACAACTCAGTTTCAGCTTCAAATTGATGCATAAATATTTATTTACTAATATCTGATCCAAGAAGTATGTCAGAACTGGGCCTGTTACCAACACTGGATCAGATCCGTCCTAACTCCAGCTTTTACTGAGCATCTCTTCAGTTTGCAGCAGCCATTCACTTCCACTTAACACAGTTTAATGTCAACAAGTGCTCTCAGTTTAAGTTTGTAAGAACATAATAATTTATTAAATTTAAAGGCTTCCAACAACTTAATGCCTCACATAAAGGACCTCAGTGAATGTGTTTGTGTTCAATAGTGATCAAAATATGTAGGGTTGAAATGATTAATTGCACTGTGATTAATAGGAGTAATTGTAATTAACCAATTATTCAAATAATTGTCAACTAATTTAGTAGTCAATTGATCGTTAACTGGAGTATACACACTGAAAAAAGGTCAATTTGGTGGAAGAACAACACAGTCGGAGTAATTAATCCAAAACTTTGAAAAAACAATCCTTTGTCTGTAATTATATTCTACTTAAAATTCAAATGGAATAGTTTTAACTTCACCTGGTTCAGATTCTGTTAAAAAAAAGTGTCCTATAAAGCACCTTTGGCTATCCAGTTATTAATCGGTTAATAAATAAAAAATAATCACCAGATCACTTTGTTTGACACTGTTTTGATAGTAACTCGAGTGGAAACAACTGAGCTTTTCACATGTTGATAAAACTATTTTTTTAGTTCTACCAAATGTTTTATTGCTTAAAATATTTTATTTTTTCATTTAAGAAAATAATTGAATTGTTTGCAACTATTAATGTATTTGTAACACTGTATAAAAAGGCTTAGGTAATTGCCTGAAAAGTTTGCAGAATCCACCAATTTCTTATCCCATTAATTGCTAAGTAATCATAATAGATTTATTGTAGGTTGCAGCCCTTAAAGTAAACCATTTAAAATATTACTCAAATTCTTTAACAGTTCAGAAGTTTTAGGTTTTTGCATGGTGAAAATATTAAATACTGTGTAAAATTGTTAAATGCGCTTTATATTTTGAGATCATATCAACTCAAATTTGACTGTCAGACTTCAATTTCTTCCATGCAGCGTACCGCCGATTCTTCATTACTGTTTGCCACAGACTACCTGCTTTTATCAAATAGATTTGCATAAATATAAAATTTGACAGCCGCTAGCTGCATGCTTGGAATAATCACAGAGTCTTTGGGAGCTAACTAACTCAAGGAGGCGGGTTCAATTTCACTTCTGTAAAAGCTAAAAATCAGCTCCAGTGTTGGTCGCAAGAAAAGTTGGAGCTGCACCTACAGAGAAAACTCATATTCTTCAATTAAAGTCGAAAAGATCCACATTCTCTCTGTGTTGTTTCCTAACCATCATGTCACACTGCGACTTCATCTGAATGATGATGATGATGATGGTAATTATTTCTTCCCAGAAAAAGAGCACAACTTAATTTTGCGGCGTTTATGTCAGGCTGCTATTCAGCCGAGCTGTTATGAAAGAACACGCCTGAGATAGAAGGTGTGGATCCACTCCCATCTGCCTTTTGCAGGGGTCATTTTCCCTCCAACCCTCAGTAATTATGATCAACAGAGTATTCACAGCGTTCTCGTGCAATCAGCAGTGTGACGCAGCTGCCTGTTCATCGCAGGCCAACCTGGTGTAATGTCTTCTATCTCGGTGGCAGTTCAGGTGTTTGCTGAAGGCAACAATAGCAGCAGATGAAAGAGCCATTCTAACCTCCCCAATCACCTCTAATGGTGCTGCTGCTCATTTAAGGGGAAAAACACAAAACAACAACAGAAACATTAACATTTCAACGCAACAGAAATTTCATATGTATAGAGAGAAAAAACTTGCCAGAAGACACAAGATGCAGAGTTTTTTTTGCCAACTTATAGTGATCAATAAAATGTTGAGCAAAAGGAAAAGTTCAAAAATGGAAATTTGATCAACAAAGAGTCTAAGTCGAGACCTGAAGTCACCTAAAGGGCAGTATGTCATCGTGAATTGTCTCCTGTTTATGTATTGCTATTACATAGGAGTCAAACATTTCACTTTGCAACATTGCTTTGAACTCTATGTACCTTACACATAAACACAAACATGGTGATCGGCACAGATCTTCTGTGACCTGATGATTAAACATTCAGATTAGTCGCATTTTATGGATGTGCTCTTGCAATGGCCTCATTTGTGCCATTTGCTTTGTGAATCAAAGGATGGGAGGTGAAATGAGAAAAAAATTTGCCAAAAGCCTTAAAAACAATCATTACTAAACTGTATCTTGTTATGTACAGTTTCTGTCTCAAAATAAGGTTCTGACAGAACACCATCCTTCAGAGCAACCTTGATTGATCTGAGCTGATGTTTACAGCATTAAGCCTCAAGTGTTACCTCCAAATCTGGCTGGGAAAAGGCTCTATGAGCAGAGCATAAACTAACAGAATCAGTGTGGAGAGCGAAAGTTATTAAATATAGTTTACTCTGTCTCAATGATGCATCCAAATAATATCAAAAGACACCCAGAGAAAGTTTATCTTCATCTGGTTATTCTTCTAACTTGGTTTTCAAAATATATTCTCCTTTGTCTGAACAGTCAATATTTTCTTCAGAAGCAGAATATGAAAATAATCTGAAACCATCAGAGAAAATGCAGACACATTTATGAGATCCAGCTAAAGAAATCATTGTCACTTTGTTTCTATTTGTGCAGATGGAATGTAAAACAGTATTTCCTTATTGCAGAGGAAGTCAAGTGTGTCATTTCGCTGTCAGTAATTTCTGTTGAGTGCTGCACTGAGAGGTGAACTGTTACTTTTAGCCTGTGGTCAAATACGGATGCAACATTTGTTAGATTTTTTTCTCTCTTTTTTTTCAATTTGGCTTCAATGAAAAAGAAAAAAACTTCATAGAAATGTGGTGGCCATGTTGTCTGTTTACTCAGATGGTGAATTGGTTGCCATTGTACATTTATAACCTTTAACTGGACCCTCATTCATTTCTTCATTTCATTTGTTTGTGTTATATTCAGCTTCTACAGGGACTGGAAAGCGCACGGCGTTTAAGTAATAATTTGTTTTGGAAATCAATTTCCTCAGCTTAAGAAATGATGTGCTCAGATTCACTAATAGACTGGCAGATAATAAACAGCTCACACCCACAGTGCATAACTTCTCAACAAGCGCCTCTTTAATCACAAATTTACCTGCTCTCGACAGAAAAGTTAAAACAAAACACTTAAATTATATATGATGGAAACAGACTTTAAGTAATCAGAAGTTGTTCATAAAGAAACCTGTAGATGAAATTCAGAAGATTATGCAAAGTCAGACTCTTCTTGGTAAACCCAATAAAGTGCAGTAATCAAACTTATTTTAATCAATTAGCAATGCTCATTCATTAATAAGTCATAAAAAAATAAATGACAAAATCTATTTTTCATGAATGTTTTTAATCTGCTTTATTTTATTTTTCCTACTTAGAGTGTATTTACTTTCATAGAGTACATTTGTAACCAGTTTTTGTTAAAAGGATTGTATTTCTTTAAAAAGGAATGATTTAGCATAAAAGCTAACGGTTTATTATATAACAGATTTCCTGTGGATTTATTTAAAATGTGAAAGCAATGATATTCACATCGAAGCACTTTATAGGAATAGAAACATGTAGCCAGGCAGCAGCGAGCAAAGGGTTTCTAGTGATTGTTGACATCTGTTACATATCCATGCTGTTCCTGAGGTCGGGCTGCAGATGACTTGCAGGGATGAATAGCAAAGCGCTGAGTGGATGACTCATCTGGTAGAGTGATAAGACATCCCTCTGATTTCTCATTAACCGCCACCAGCCCCATCGGCTGACTCTACACTAGTCTTATTTTGACCAAATCCCCGCAGCGTATGTTAAGGTCATTGCAGAGGCGAGAAATCCCGACACTCTTTTCTGAAAATCTGGTGGTAATGTGTAATATTGATATAAATTTGTTCTGAGCACAGATTAAATTTCTAACACATGCTGTGGTTTGAACTGCAGCCCTTAAAGTCAAAATGCAGCTGCCCTGTTGGGCCTTTTCTATGAATTATGACTCAACATTTTGCAGCGATATGCAGATATAAACTAGATAAAATACATTGCAGAGGTAAAAACCTTTAACAGAGCCTACAACTAACTGACAAAGCCACATCTATTCAGCACTACTGATAAGAACTGAGTACTGTGACCACATTACACCAATACTGGCTGCACTTACTTCCAGCTGAGAGCAGCATATAAATCTGTCATAAACAGCTGCATGAAGGTTTTTCACCAAAACATCTCGGTTTGACTACATTTTGACAGTCAAAGCGAGATGTTTTGGTGCCATGCGACTGGTTCATTTGCTATTTTTGTAAATAAGCAGCTGTACAGGTGTACCAAATAAAGAAGCAAGTGTGTTGCTACTCTATCCTTTTAATATCAGAACTCAAAATTGTGAAAGAAATATTGCAAAATAACAGAAAATTCTATCATTAAAGGCCAAAATGATTCTCTTTAAGCCATCAATAAATCACACTGATCGTTCATCCCAAGCTGCTACCAACGGCATCATCGGACAAAAGAGGAACTAATTTCTCACCCTACTTCTATCGAAGAATGGCCCTCTGTTACGGTGCCAGCACTCAGTGTTTATGAATAAATTATAGTTGGACTCAGGGTTTTTACTGATTTTTTTTAAATATTTGTGCATAATATAGCTGGAAAATTCAGCAGTTGTAAAAATATGAAGTGGACTCTTCAGCTCTTTTTGAAATGCCAACCGTCACAGATTAAAATTCTCTTCACATGTAAAATCACCTCCAGAACTCGCATTTAGAAAGACGTTCAGCAGTTCTGCATTTCAAAGGTCCTTTTAGTTACAGGAATAATCGCTCTGAAAGCATTTTCTGGTCTCAGTGGTAGGATTGGCAAAAAATAATAGAAAAAGAATAATAATAACCTCCTGATAAAAGATTTTTGCACATGCAAGAAACATTGTTGACCTGGCAATAGCTGCGTTTCCATTACAAATGTGTGCAAAACTTTGCAGATATTCTGCAAATGCTAACTTCTGCAATTTTATGGTCAAGAAACAGATTTCAGCTTTCCCTATTTGAGGGCATGATTGTAAAGTGGGCACATAAATCCCTTTAATGTACATTGAAATTTATGTTTACTTTTTTGCAAGGAAGTAACTGCGAAATTGTGATTAAACATTTCCAGTACAATTGTTGCCACAAAAGTGACCAGCACAATGGTCCTCCACCTGAGATGGTCAAACATTCAGAAGCTAAAACCTTCTGGAAACATGATGTCACTCTAAAGAACTCCCTCTGCAGCCCTGCAGGGTCTTTCACTTCACCCAGTGGGCTCCTGCCCCATTATGGTTGTTATATGGTTGACCTTCACATCCTCACCTCGGCTGGAGTCTTATTGATTTGCTCCCAAAGGGAAAGTTAAACCTGTTTTGAGTTTGCTCTCTTATTCCCCTCAGAGTTTCTGGGAGCCAACCAGGGTCTTTATACGCAGGATTTCCTGCCCTGGCCTCTCAGCTCCATAAGTAGCGCACAATGTGCTGGTGACTATAGTCTCCAAATGATAAAATTAGCTGCTACATAAAACATTAATATGCATAATGCTGTTCTGAGAGGAAAAAACTTACTTTTGTTGACCTTTATTAGCTGCGTTTTCATTTCCACACATTTGTAATCGGAACAGAGCTATAGGTTTCTTTCTTTCCATTATGTGGGACATAAACATGAATACATTTTTCAGCAGCTTTCTGTTCTATCTCTGTAGGGGCTCAAACCGATGGACCACAATGGACTCTCGGATCCTTATGTCAAACTGCACCTACTTCCTGGCGCCAGCAAGGTGAGTGGCATCACTGTTATTGACTTTTTGTCGTCTATCATCCCAGGTCTGGATGGTTTTCCTCAATCAATGTTTGTTTTGAGAAATATTGTGTTAAAGATGGATGCTTAGCAATCAGTCAGAGGTTCTTCTTTGTGTCCAGTCCATTTTTGTTGTTCGAGTTGTTTGGCTCTGACTGACTGAATAAGCTTGCTATATGTCTCCTTAACCATTACCAGTATACACCTAACCTTAACCTACGCCATCCTCAACCTGAACTTGTTTCACACAAAACCTCTAAACCCCTCGACCTAAAAACAAGGTTCACCTTTATGACCAGGCTCTTCTTCGTAAATGACCCAACGGTCCTCATAAGGTTAGTAAATATGCAGTCCCAGAAAATGTCCTAAAGAGGTCTTATAAAGGAGTACACACACACTCTGTAATATACAGATGAAGCTGGACGGACGGACAGATGGATGGATGAACAGGGAGAAAATGTCTTGGACTTTCTAACTTCAAAAGTTGAAACTAAAGAGAAGATTTAATTTTTAGCAGGAACTGCTAAAGATTCTCTAATATAAACTTTGGTTCTTCTGCCAAAAATTGCGAAACTGACTAAATTTGCTCATGTAGACATGAAGAGTCGAGATGAGTCATTGGTTGTTTCATTGGGGACAGCAAATTGTCTCACTTTTATTGCACCAGACAGCAGTCTTTGATGACTGTTAATCCTGACACAAAAGATCCTGAAAATGATTAAAATCCACAAAGCAGCTTATTGAAAGCCAAAGATGTCTGATTATCCATCTACCTGACTCACATCTCCTCTTCCTCTCCAGCTTCTCTACGTTCCACCATTGATTTGAGCTTTGCAGTTATTTGTCTCATGTATCATGTGTAGAAAGTCCAATAATTACATGCGTAAGATTATTTCCTTATCGATGAGTTTCTATACCACAAATATCACTGGATATTTTCAGCACATGGTGAAGGAATCAGAAAAAAAAACTTAATCAATAAGCATATATTTACAGGCATTCCTATAGATTATAAAATATATATAAATATATTTTTCTGATTAAAAATCTTTTCTTCAGGAAAAATGTTCTGCTTTCAACAGATGTTTCATACACATATATCTAAGTAACTATAACTTTATTTATATTCAACCTTTTAAAATTGTCTCACTTTAATCGATACATCAATACAACAACCAGTTGAGACACAAACTGCATTCCTTTTGTTTTCAACCTAAAACCTATGTATGAAGGGGATGCTTTTGGGCAGAGGTAAAAACTTCATGTGCAGTTATTCAGTCTTTGTCTTTCATGCTGAGATTTTCAAGTTGCAATCTTCAGTTGCGGTGCTGACACTGTTACCAGAACTGTGACTGACATAGAAATTGTTGAAAGCTCCAAAGATCTTATTTTCTATCTTTAATCACTTTCTCAGGCATGAACATGGATGCTTCTCTGTTGATTGCACCACCATTTTGTCTTATCTGCCCTCCTAATGAAGACAAATAAAATCGTCAAAATGAAGTCGCATAATTTCACATTGAAAACATGTCAATGTCAGTGGGTGTGATGTGGTGCCGTCACAAACATAAATCACATGGGACTTTAAGTGGAACGATGAAGTAAACATTCTGGTGTAAAGCAAAGCATTGTGGGACTGTTGGGTATGGCGGTGGATCTGTGATGCTGTGGGGCCCCAAATTCTAGGGAATTTGTTTTTTTTACCAAATTCCCTAGAAACCTGAGGTCTTGATATCGTTACTTTCTTGCTGATAGGAGGCTCTACTTATGCTTTTCAAGGATGTACGTTTATATAATTGTACATCTTTTTGCAGCCATTTTCATGTGCGAGTGTAAACATTCAGTTGGGGGGACGTGGCCAGCAGCAGCTGATTTGGATTTAAAGTGACAGGAGGCCCTAAAACAGCTCATTCTGAAACTGAGCAGACTAAAATCTCGTTATCTAGAAATAATTTTGTGCAGATAATGTAATGAACATGTCTATGATATAATTCATAGATCTATCTTAACCTGTTCAAAGCATAATAGTTCACGTTTAAAGTCTAATCTTCTGTCTGTGTACCACAGGTTTCAGCTGCAAACAAAGATAGAGGAACACTTTAAATAAGCGGAGACTCTTAGTTCTCTGCAAGCAGAAGGAAACACTCATCATGTCTGTCACCCTTTATTGATGCCTACAGGAGTTTGTGTCACTGTGAGTTTTCCAGGCAGCATTTTGCTCAAAAGCAGCAAGCAGAACATAGTGTTTTTGTCGGCACATCTAGTTTAAATAAACCCTGGGTTGCTCCATGTGTCCTGACACTGACAGGGGGCTTTGAGGTGTCACAGCTCATTTTCTGGAAGTGCACAAATGTAATAATTAGCAAGGATGGAAAGATAGAGGGGAATATCAGGAATAATCTATTCACTGAAGCTATAGTGCAATTATTTCCCTACAAACAAGTCTGCCTTCTGCTGCTTTAAATCAAACAGATCCTCTGATTTAATCTCTTGAGGTTAAGGCGGAAATCTGCCAACTGTATACATCATCTGTGATTATCTCCCATCTTACTGGAAGTATTTCTGAGTTACAAGAAAGCAGATTGCTGTGTTTATTCACCACACATTTTAACAACTTCATCCTTCCAAAAAGAAAATGTTGTTCTTTTTGCAGACATGTAACAATTTACCTGAGAAAACCCTCTCCAGACTCATCTCTCCACTTTACAGCGCTGCATTTAACAGTTTGCATTGGACTTTGTGATTAAAGGGTTGGATTCTACAGAAAGCAAGAGTGTCAAATTACAATTACTAATTTGTGAAATAGTTATCTAAATGTCATTCATTGTTTAAAACTCGAAATAAATACAAAAATAATATATTAAGTATAGAATTAATTATGTTTAAAAAACAGATTGATTTCATTTTAAAAACTAGATATTTAATATTTAATAAGTTTATTTTATATTCAAATCATGATTGTCAGTAAACAGTAAATTTACTACTAAACCAGTGTTTTCAAACTGCAGGCCACCAGGGGGCACCATGGAGGTCTCAGCAGGTTGAAGGGAAAATAAGAAAAAGAATCCTAAAATGAAAAAAATTAATGGAATACACTTTTTAATGATACATTTGAACTATTTTTTTAAATCATATAATCAAATCTGTTTTTCAAGGATTATTTCTCATTTGCAGTTTTATCAAGATGCTTTGCACTTCAACCTAGCGCAAGCGCAAAATGGAAACATTTCTGACAAGGGAAGAACAGATATCTGTTTAAAATCAGAAAGTAAGAGGCAGTTGTTATGCTAAAAGTGAATGTAATAATTATGGAGTAATGAATAAAAGTGAGAAAAAAAATATTCTCTTCAAATTTTGGGGTTTTGTAAAAGCGGTTCCTTCGCCAGAAGCTAATGCTGTTTGTGAAGCCCTGCTCTAATCATTCCATCCTAAAGAAAAATAACATTCTTTTCTGAAAAATGAAATATACATTACTGGCTTTCCAAGCATCCAGACATATTGTCTCGTTAAAGGCAGTGGTTGATCCTCAGTACTCTTGGTAGATTCTTCTGAATGAGGCTCAGTTTCTGGAAACGTGCTGTCAAGAAGCTTTCTGACAGCAATTTCATGTCCTTTTAGACTCATAGCAGCTGTAATCATTCAAACCAGAAATGCACAGTTAGAATGAGTCAAAGGTTAGCTGGAAACAAACAGTAAGTATCCTCTATGAGCCACCACCACTCAGCCAAACACTGACTTAATATTGCATCTGCTTACTGGAAGCGCTGCTTCCTGCTTGCATGAAGAAAAAAAACGGGAGGATCCTTTAAAAACATCCTTGCTCTTACAAATGCACTAATAGTTTCTGCCATTTGCTGAAATGCTGAAGGTCAAGATGTACAGTTTTAGTCTGGCTCTCTGCTGCTGCTCTCCTTTCCTTTCCCCGCTGATAAAGTGGTGCATCTTCTGTGAGGCGGTGTCATGGCAACAGTGTCAGCACCCACAGCTTGGAAATTAACTTCCCAAGCTCCTTTTTACAGTTTCTGACATGAAAGCAATTATTTTTAGGGTCTTGATAGTTTGAAGGACAGGTGTTTTTATTTTCTCTCTCGTTTGTTTTAATTCATTCTGGGGTGTTTCTGGGTATTTCTTTGTATTCTGGTGGATGTCACCACTAATGCCAACCAAGCTCCTTTCAGCTTAACTCGAATAAATTTGAGTTGTCATGGATTCTTGGACCAGTAAGTCGAATAAACCTCTCCATGTCAGCCTGTTGCCACTTGGATTTGTCTCCTGTCTCAGCATGAGGCCTCCCAGGGGCCTTTGCACATTCTGCAACAAAAACACGATGCAGTCTCCTTCCTGTCAACGTTCCCTCAAAATAGTCATTAGGCTCGGTCGAAGAGCCTCATTAATGGCCAGCTGAAGAGGTCATAAGTTCTGTTTGCGTCCTAATGAGAAGTGACGTTTCACGCTCTGCTGTGAAGCCGGATCACAGCTTCATCTCTTCAGAAACCACAATCAAACACAATAAAATGCTTGTAATTATTCCAGATTAGACTGCACTGACAGGTAACATTAAAGTTAGTGGTGGTACTCGATTGAAGTTTTTAACTGAGTTAATTGCATGGTCTGTAATTAATTAATCATATTTTAATCAAAAGCTACCAGCAAAATAAGCAACATTTTCAATTTCAAAATTATTTTTGCTGCTAAAGTATTAAATAACTAGACCAGTGTTTCCCTACCCTGGTCCTCAAAGCTCACTGGCCTGCATGCTTTAGATATTTCCTTGCTGCAGCCCAGTTGATTTCAGTCAATGACTGATTAACAGGCGTTTGCTGAACTGCAGTCAGTTTCACATTAAATCAGGGAAACATCTAAAACATGTAGGACAGTGTGTCTTGAGGTCCAGGGTTGGGAAACACTGAACTAGACATATGAGCTCAACATCAAACATATTCATTGACCCTAGCTAAAATACAAATTTAGCTGGAGCTCAAAAACCTTAATTCTTAGTGAAATCTCAGCTTTCAGGAACTATTCAAATAATCTTACATGGAAATCTTTTTATAAGTGCAAATGTGCATTTTTTCATCTAGATGGGGTCTGAATTTAGTAATAGATACAGCATCAGTTCATCACAGTGGTGAACTGTCAGCTTGTGTGTAGCGAGTGCAGGTCACAGGTCATATTCAGATGTTTCTTTTTTTCTTTGCCTTCACAATGTAATTTGAGCACGAAGTTGAAAATGTCTGTGCTTCTGCAACAGATGGTCAAGTGTGTGAATTATGATTTGTCAAAATGACAGATGGCTTTCAGATATTTCTATCATCATTTAAGAAAAATAAAGATGGAAGATATTTGTAACCACTTGACATACTACCAAAAAAGTCGAGTTTGTATTTATTTTTATTTATATAAAACATCCATCCACTACACAATTATGCTCAACTTTGTATTATTCTCTCATAATAAATCCCATTAAAATGTGGATTTGAATGGCCTTGAATACTTTTATTTGGCCATATGTAGTGCAGTTTCCTGGCTTGTTAAGCTCACTGTTTAAAACATTAACACCCAATAAAAGTATTGTCATAAAATCCTTAAAAAAACAAAACGCCATGAAACAGACTGTCATTGTGTTTTTTCTACTTATAGGTTGTGATTCCAACAAATGAGAACATATTAACAGCAAACATGAAAAAATAAAGCTTATCAAGTCCAGGGTTTATTGGATGAAAGTGGCTTTCAGGAGCCATTCTGGTGTTTAAAAGTGTCAGATTGTGTATTTGTGTTGCTCCTCAGTCATCCAGGAGGATCTCTCTTTAAAGTGCACCTGCACATCAGACCTCCCACACGTCTCTTTTTAGCTTCACCAGTGCAGCGCCTGTCTCAGATGTAAGGGGCTTTTAAAATTACAGCTAGTTAGAGCATAGATCTAGAAGTCAAAGGGAAAGCACTGTAGTAATTGGCCAGAGAGCAGCGCCTTTTCAGCCTCCACTGCTGAAGCGATTATGACACCAGTTGTTCATTTGTAGCATCACCTCTTCGCCTTCGAACTGCTGTTGGAGGTCCAGATCTGAATACATTTTTTATTTAACACTTTTGTTGTTTTTCCATGTTAAGATTGTCTTAAGGCTCTGAACCAACAATAACTTCCTTATTTGTTGTGCAAATTTAAGGAAGAAGGCTTAGATATTTCACTGCTATAAAGCACCTGATTTGGCTGATTGCAGTTCAGCAAACACCTGTAACACACAGATCAGTGCGCCTTACATGATGAGCACAAACAGACAATAAGCAAGAAACATTACATTTTATCACATCTCTTCATCAAAATTAACAATAATAACTGAATACAGACTAAGTTTAATAATTATTCCAGTTTGATACAATGGATTTCAGTGTAAACTGTTTTTAATTGGAGTGAATCACAAGCAACATCATAGGCTTTTCAATTAATCACGACACAAAATTAATTAAAAAATGATATAAAAACTTCACAAGAGCCTTTTAGGGAATCCATTTACTATAAAAGAAAAATGTTAGCTGGTCAATTTCACTGGCTTTTCATTTTGGACTTTGTCTGCATTTCCAGGAGATTTTTGTAATCCCCCTCAGTTTTGAACACAGGTGTTAATACTTTTGCAAGGAAGCAGTGAGATTATATTTGCATGCATGTTGCAAGGCGTCATGCAAGAACCCTGTGGAGCATTTTTCTGGAAGTGAAAAAAAGAAAAATTGGCAGCATTTCAATGACTCTGGGGATGAGCTCTTCTTAGCTGTCCGGCGAACCAGTATTCAATCCTGAGCATTAAGTGGAGGATGTGATTTGTGTTTCAGGCGAATAAACTCAGAACCAAGACCCTGCACAACACACTCAACCCCGTCTGGAACGAGACCCTGACCTACTACGGCATCACCGACGAGGACATGGTCCGCAAAACTCTCAGGTACGCTCAGCATCAAAATGACGATCGTGATAAATATCAAAGAAAAGGCAAAAATACAGAAAACAAATGGAGTTAGTGGGGATAAAATGGAACTTGAGAAGAGAAGTAAAGCTGAGAAATGAGCAAATTAGGAAAATTCAAGTAAATCACAAGAATTAAATTAGGAAGAAGAGACGAGAATGAAGAAAAGAGATTGAAAGGAAAGAATCAGATTAAACCAAATCAGAAGGAAGAGAGGTAAAGTGGCATAATTAAAGAAAATCACAGGAACTGGAGAGATAATAAAATAGGATAAATACAGGAAGTCTAAGAAGAGCAAAGGTTTTAAAAAATCAAAAAAAGAGATAAAGAAAACAGATGGAGGTAGAAAAGCATAGAATAAAATGTTTTTATGTTTGTTCTATAGATTTTCTTCTTGTCCCTGAGGATAAATAACAATTTTGCAGTGTTTACTTAACAACTGCCTGTTAGGTCCATAAATGGGCAACGTTCCTGTTTACCCAGTTAGTTTCTGCAAGCTCCAAATGGAAACAAGCAGAATATTTTTACTTTCGTACTCAAGTGGGAGGCTGAAATGTTCTTCAGTATTATTATTATTATTACTATTGTCTTTCTTTTCAGTAACAACACATAAGGAAAGACTTGAAGCCAAAAACATTTAGCTCCCTGTGAAAATGATGACACATTTATGTAATTTAAGTGTTACTTCACCTCCTCTGGCTCCCTTCTTTGCACCAAAGTGTTAGCAGCGTGCAATCAAGTGGTGGAGGAAGGTTATGCAACCATATGCAGAATTTTTGTTTCAGATGGAGCGAGTACAGATAAGTATTTTGGTAGTTTGCCTAAATATATCTCTTCTGTTGGACGCATAAAATTCTGTGATATTCTGACCAGAGTCGGGTCACACAGTGAGACAAACGATTACAACATAAAAATAAAAACCATTATCCCCATAAAGCAGCTTAACTCACATCACTTCACTAGTTAGAGACCAGTTCTCTACCTTCACAGTTCTCCAAAATGATGGAAAATCAATTTATTATCAGGCTTTATAGAAAACAAAAACATCTTAATGGGGAGTCAGATCAACATCCACGGCATTGAATGGAAAATATAATGGAAAATAAAGATATAAAATATATAGTGGGGCTTGAAAAATACCTTTCATTGAACAAATCATAAAATACTGTTGTATAAAATCGGAAGCAAACATCCGTATGCTTAAATATTACATGTGGCGTCCCACAAGGTTCAGTACTGAGCTCCAAACTTTTAAGTACACATAGAGTGAAGTGTAAGCAGTTTTTGCAGATGATGCAACCATGTTTTGTCCAGGGCGAGCTTTACAGCAGCTCTTGGAAGTTGTCAGAAAAGGAATCAATGAGCTTAAATGTTGATTTGACGAAAATAAATTATAAATAAATGTAATAATTTGTTTGCTTATGACTGATTTGAGAACAAGCAGTAAAAACAACAAAATATCCAATCGTGTGGATATGGACACATACGTATAGATATATATATATTAGGGCTGCAACTCACAATTAAATTAGTGATGAATTACTTTTTGATTATTTTGACAATAAATTGGATAATCAGATTTTTTAAAAATTTTTAATTTTGTAAATATTTCATCTAACCACTTAAGTTTATTTTATATAATATTAGAAATACATTACAAAAACTTCAAATAAACTTTAAATGATAAAAATAAAAATTTTCTTGCCTAAAATGTAACAGCATAGCATAGAATTTAAATTTTCTTTTAAAAAAATGCATGTAAATTCAGAATAAGCCACTGCTTTTTCCTGCTCCCTTTCAAGCTCTTTTAGTTTTTAGTTTGCAGATCATTTTTTGGACATTTTTTAAAGTTTAATTTCCTGTATTTGTTTTGTTGAAATGTTAATTGTTTGACAGGAAATAAACAGAGGCAAACACTGCAGGTTATACCATTCATTCAGGAGCCACCCTGGTGCTCAGTTTTAGAGCCGTTCAACTTTTCAGTTCATTAGTTATTCATTCATATTTATTTATGTCTTTTTTGTTCCAGCTGTAGGAGTTAGTGTTTGGTCAGACAGAGACAGGCCATTGTATTTGGGCAGCTGAGGTAGTTTCTGACCCTCAGTGATTGACTACCGCTCTTATCAGCACCCTGCAAACACATTACTGTGTTTTACCGATGATTTTGTGTCGCACAGCATCAGAATCAACTGAAATGTTGCCACTCCGAATCACAACAGAGATCTGAAGCATCAGCATGCGTGAGGCGTGTTCTGATCAGCCATTCCAGTGGACTGCACTCCACGTTCCCAAATAACACAACTCATTTATTCCTGCAAATTGAAACATGATTTCAACACAACCCCCTTCTTGCTATTATCAGTACTATTATTGATATTGAATGTCTGATTGCACAACATCCAACGCAACCTGCGGTACTATTTCATTATGCCATTGGGCGTACAGAGGCAGCATGTTTTTTTTCTTTATGCTGCTCATTATGCAGAGAAAAGCACTTGAAACAAACAGTATTCATCTACACGAGCCTGAGTGTGAATCATGTCATGTCAGGGTAGAGAGCGCTTACACAGGGACCGCTCTCTGCCTTTATTGGAGACACTGTCAGCCTGCTAAGAGCTCAGATTATTGGTTTCCATTATAACTTTAATGAAATGCTGAAGAGGAATTTAGATCCCAGGCTGAAAAGTGAAACCAGAAGCTCACTGTTCATCTTTTACCGCCGAGTGATTTCTACTTGAATTCAAACTTTCATAGTTTTAGCAACCAGAGTCTCTTCTGGTCTGCAAACATTGTGTTGATCAGTAGTTTTTAAGGATATACTTCTTTTCATTGATTTTCTGTTCAGTTCTTAAACCAAACTCACCAACAACTTTTCAATAGCTTGTTGAGACAAATGGCAATCAGCTACTCACATGGCAGGAAGTCGCTGTATTTAGGCATGTGGATGTGGTGAAGAAATTCAAACTCAGAGTCATAAGTTTTAGATTGGATTCAAGAGACTTTGAATGTGGCACTGTTGGTGCCAGATGTGCTGGTCAGAGAAGATCACACAGCGTTTTGCTACGTTCAGCTAAGAGCAGGAAACAGAAGTTACAATTCAATTTGTCAAGACTCTAAAATGTAAATATTAAAAGTTTTAAGAAGGAAAGAAATATTCCTGCTCCATTCTGATAATGTGGTCATAGAGCTAATTTTTGGTTTAGCAAGTTTTGGCTAACTTTGAAAGCGCATTTAGCTTCCCCCTTAATTAACTTTTCCAGTTAAATTCTAACAGGGCTAATTCACTTGGCTGTTTTGTGAACAAAGTTCAACATCTGTGTTGAATGTAAATGCTGGTCATTTACATTCATGCTCTTAATTTGAAGTCTGTTTATGCAGCAGTTCTATTTCCTCTCCTCACATTCCCTTTTTTTTAAAGAAACTTTGAGGAAGTGGAAAAAAACAAACCAATGAGATACACAGAAAAACACAACATGAACATCCAAATGTGGCTTTTAGTAAATATGAATTATTTTGAAAGTCTCACATTCTCCACTGATGATTTGATGTAGAAACTGATATTTATGATCTGCATGCTTTCTGACTCAAATCCTACCTTCATAATTTTGACAAAATCAGCAACTGATCAGCAAACTGATTGTCAAACCAATGTCCTATTTTCATAGAGTATCGAGGTAAATATTCATAAAATGATAAAATCTTGCATATATTCATATTTAATTACATAATATTTTTTTGACAGTAATTCTTAGATCTATTATTCTATTTCTTTTGATGCAGTTTGAGCTTTATGAGAGATTAAGCTCTCTTATAAAGCCAGTCGATCCCCTGCTGGTAGATTAGTGTTAGAACCTGTCCTGGTTCCTGATTTCTTTCTAACTAGGAAATGTTTTTTTGAAGAATACAGTCATGTATTAAAGATTAGTATTGTGTTTATTTCTAAAGTGTCTGAAAACACAAATCTGTTAACAAGTTGAATGTCTCATGGAGTTATTTCAAGCATCAAGTGAAGGAGAAGAGCACAGAAAGAGTTGAATAATTGATTTGATCTTAAATGTTTACTTCACATAATCATGAAGATTTTTCCATCCAAATGAAACGACTTCTCATCAAAGAATCTATCACAACTTCCATATATAATTATCCCATTATTTCCTGTCACTCGATTGGGTCTGAAACTGTATTTCAGCTGGAATCCCGAATAATCTCTTTCATTTAAGCTGCAAAGTATTAATATAGCATCACTGTATTCACTTTTTCCACAATATTTTCTGGTCTCTCAGGATCTCAGTGTGTGATGAGGACAAATTTCGCCACAATGAGTTTATCGGGGAAACGCGGATTCCCCTCAAGAAGCTGAAGCCCAACCAAGTCAAAAACTTCAACAACTGCCTGGAGAAACAGTTGCCAGTAAGTGTACAACCCAACGCTTGTATATGTTACTGGGGTGTGTTTGTGCTGTTATATTTGACATGGGAAATAAAACATGTCACATTTTGTTTTATGTCTTCATTTTTAAAAATCTTTAAAAAAAATTTAAGTCTTTAAAAATCACGAGTTTTAAAGGGGGCCAATTATGCTAAATTAATATTTTTCATGTTTTTGTACTTCCATTTGGGTCTGAACTTATTCTATAAATAACACAAGTGCTAAAAAAAACACCCAGCAGTTTTTTGACTATAAGTTAATGTTTTTTTGGTGTCTACAAAACTAGCAGTTTCAAAATCCTCTGGAATGTTAAGTTACTAAGCAACCTGAGCCAAGCCATCCCGTCAGCTAGCAACCCAAGTGGGACCCCTGCGCTCAGGCAGACGATTTTGTATTCACTGTACAATGGATGCTGGAAAAGACAAGTGTTTTGTTGTTGATTTACCTCCAAAAAATGCTTATTGCATACTTGTTGGTTGTGCAGAAATACTTATTGTAACAGCGACACAGTGAATGTGTGCTGTAATCAAATCTAAAGGCGGTCCAAAGAAATAAGTGTGTGACTTTGCTGGTAACTTAATTTTTTTTGGCCATGCAGTGTACACTAACATAATTCAGCCTAACAAAATATCTTATTGGAACAACAGAAATTAGCACGCTGCAACATCACAAAACCGCACCAAGTGTTCTTAGTCTAGTTTTTAGTGCAAATATATAACTTACAAGTAACTTTTTAGCTAAATTTAAAATCTTGATTCAGATCAATAATTCCTGATATTTAAAAAGTACTAGTTCCACTGGCACATTATTTCACTTGTAACAAGACATATTTTCATGTTCATCATAAAAACTAGTATTTCTTATCAATAGTTTAAAAAATTACCAACATTTTGGTAAAAAGCTACTAATATTAGTTTGTTTTATTTCAAATGCACTAAGGTATTTTCAACAGAAAGTAGACCAAAAATATTTTTTTGTTGTTGCAGTGCAGTATTCAAACATATATCAATTTATTTTTCAGATGTCGTGTTTCACCAACACAATGATTCATTTTTAAACATCACTGGCGCCCAGTTCAGTTGAACATTCCTTGGATCTGTTATGGTTGTTTTGCAGTACTGGGCTCAGTGGGCCGTTCTTTAGACACAGATGATCCAGAATTACACCGCATTAATTACAAACCGTGTGGGCAGTTTCATAAGGGTATTCAATCACAGTTCAATGACACTCCACTCCACTCTGGTGCTCTCGCAACACATAATCCACTCCTGCACCCCACTTATTGGCTCACTACCTGGCGCTTTAATCTGCTGCGGTTTAAATTAGGTCCTGGTGGGCTACAGAGCGCCTCCATTTCTCTTTCCACTAACCAGCCTTCTGCAAACTATAACTGGATTCTGAAAATGAATCCAATTGGTTAGGAGTTTGCATAACAGCATTCATTTATCATTCTTCTAAAATATTTTTTGTTTTCCAGATGAAGGGACAAAATGTCGCCCATGTGGGCCAGTTTTGAAATGGTCGAACTTTAACAACATAAAAACCTGGCATTATAAAAACAATGATCAGTGGTACGGCAGCGTTTTAGGGTCATCGTAGATGGAAAGAAAGAAGAGCACGAAAGTTCAGAAATTTTGAGATTATTCATTTTTGAGTTTCAACAAAATTTTTGAGATAAATCTAAAATTTTCTGAGTATTTTCTAGAAGCTTTTGACTCTTGAAAAAAAAGAGTAAATTTTCATCAGAAAACACGGAAATCATCTAACAAAAATTGACTTTTGAAACTCAGTATTTTCTTCTTTTTTGTTGAAGAATTCTTAAATGTTTTTGTTGGAAATGTACTCTTTTTTTTCTATCTAAAATGGCCCTGACACTCCGTTGTAGTGTGGAGCTGCTGCAGCTGCTACAGTGTTTATTGTAAGCAGTGCATAAAACAATAAAAAAAGTCTGAATTTACACTTTCCTCTAGCAAGCTGCTTAGTAGTGATGTTTTCTGAAAACTTAACCCTCAAAATCGATGAAGAGAACTGCAGTGATCGAAGCGTCTTGGCAGTAAAAGTAACAAATAAAACAAGCTGTAATCATTGTTTTCTCGCTGTTCCCTGACAGAATGGTGGAAAATGGTTCATTATTCTGAAACCAGTTATTGGACGCTTCAGTCAAATGCTGCCATAGTTCACAAAGAAGACAGCTAAATGAGAGCTCAGCAGCCGACAAAATGTCTTCAAGAAAAAAAATAAAACAGTTTAGTTTTTATTTATGATGCCAGCAGTAATAATCTGACAAAACTGTTTAACCTTTCATCATAGCTAGAGGCATAGCGGGATACAAACATCACAGTGTGTTTTTTTCATTTCAGTCAGCAGTAAACAGAAAATATTTTTCAATTTATTAAATTAACTTGATTTTATTGTCTTTGAAAGAATAAAAAAAAACATGAAGTGTAGAAATTATGGGAGGTTTGGTTGTATTTTTTTAAACAAATCGAGTAGCATAAACAGGCGGAGCCCATGCCTGGATTGATAGATCATCAAACTGCTGGTTCTGGTCCAATGGGTTTTCTGAAGTCACAGTCAGCAACAAGTCATTTCAAAGTGCTTTACATCATAAAAACATAAGAAAATAAACAATTCTGAAACAATTTGGTCATTTTGTCAAAAGTCACCATAAAAATGAAGAATAATCAGCATCAAAAGAGTTTTACAATTTCCAGTTATTTTGGAACAAAGGCATCTCTAAACCGGTGGCCAAAACAAATGGCTAGTCTTGCACTAGCAGGAGAAATTGCTAGGGATCTTTTGCCAAGGACACCCCACAATAACGGTAAAACAATATTACCACATTTAAGATGTGATAGCTGGCATTCCCACATATTTCATAGCCTAAGACCTCTGGCGAAAGCTAGTTAGCAAGATGCTAACATGTAAATAAACGGCGGTTCCGGTTTGTGGCGGAAGTCGCGTCCATAAATCACGCAAAGCCTCATGAGGGATAGGAATAAGAAAGAGATGGATCCGTTGAATTATTGTCGAAAACATCAATCCAAGAATTCAAAATGGCTTAAATTTAGGAATAGCATTTTGTCCGGGGATCGTGGTTTGGGAAACACCATTGCTTTCGTGGCAATGACAAAGATCAAAATCATGGTGGGCATGGAAATCACGAGCGACCCGAATCTGGTAATATAGGCTAACAAACGATGGATCCTTGTAGGTTGTCAACTTTTTTGCAGCAAAGCAGTAAGTGTCAAACATTTTGTTTCTGTAATTGCTAATCAAGTGAAGCAGTTTAGCTAGTCATTTATTTTCTGTGTTAAATGAGCCGATACTAATATCAGCTCATTTATTCCCAAACTGTGAATCAGGACCTCAATGTAGCTCAGATCACCGCTGAGGATTTCAATATGACCGGTAAACTCAATGAATTAGTAAAAACGAAACACAGCAGAAAGCAATGTTTTGTTGGGTTTGGACTGCAGGTATGTCTTTACCAGAACACTTTCACTGCAGAAGCAAATTGATGTTATTCATACAGGAAGACACCTGATTGATTTAAGGTTCTCTCTCAACATACATCATCATAGTGGCAGCATGTGCCTCTGAAAGCTACTGGTGTTATTCAGTATTAATGGCACCTTCACAGCTGTGCAACATAACTGTGCTGTGATTTTTCCCATTCCAAACCACAGATTGCTAACTTTTATACACCTGAGGGTTTAAAGGTTTGTTTGGAGGAAATATTATTCACTCAATCGACGGATAGATTTTACTTTCACCTCAGTGAGTCTGAAACCGATTCATGCTCAGAAAATGTTTTATTAATTTATTCTTTGGCAATATTTTTTGCTAAATTTCAAGAAATGCTGTGTTTCCACCACAGAGTTGTTTCTGTTTTTACAACAAAGCAGTCTGACAGCCCACAGATCACAATACTTGAATGCTAATTCTCTGAATCTTACTAGTATTTAATCTGCTCTTCAATGTGTGTAAACTTGTTATTTACTACAGAGATACTGATTCTCTATTGAAAACAATGCTGGATTTTTCCAAATTGCTCATCCATGAATAAATATTCAGGATTTGATCAAATAATCAAACTTCAACATACTGCAGTGTGCTACTGATTGTTCCTTAATTTCTATTATTTTTGTGCTATTTTTGTTTAATGATTTTAGTATCAAAGGTCAATTATTTTTGCTTATATTAAAGTTGTCTTATAATAACTTAGCAAATATTAATATTTTTAAATAAATTGTTAAATATTTTATTCAGAGCTTCCATCAACACTGCTCTAAAAATTCTCATAATTGCCCATTTTAATCGTTAAAATAGCAAATTTACCTCTTTAAAGGTTGTGGACATCATAGGCCACATTCACACGGCAGGTCTTGATGCTCAATTTTTTTAAATTGTTTTTTGTTTGTACTATGAATTAAACCTGACCACAGGTTTAGGACCCTCAAAGCAATCGGCATGCGCAGAAGAAAAACGCTGACGTCACACAGCAGCGCTTTGTTTACTGAAGTAATAATGGATCAGTTTTAAAGTTAAGTCGGCAATGGGAGCTGACAGTATCATCCCACGATCATAGCGAGATGATGGAAGCTAATAAAAAGTAAACACAGCAATAAATGCAGCTTCTGTAGAGAAGTGAAGGAAATGTCACATTTGGGCAAAAAAAGTAGATTTGGGTCACCTTAAAAAGACATTTAAAGTATTGTTAGCCTGATGAAAAATACATTTAAACATCAACTAGCGCAGTTATGTGGTTTGACTTCTACTGTTAATTCTTAAACATGTTGTTTAGCAAGAAAGCAGATTAACTTTCACAGCAATTCTGCTGCTAAACTCATTAGACTACGCAGTAAGTCTGTTATTTAATTGTAAATCCAGTTGTTTCTGCTTCTTCTGAAGTTCTCTTGATCCAGTTTGCTACTGTAATGCTCACAGGTACAACCAAGCTGTGACTTTTATTGGTTACAGGAATAGCAAAAGCTCAGGGCAGTGGGATAAGGAGGGCTGTCACAGCGCGGATGTCGGTTGGAACCGGCCATTTAATCATCTCATACAGCAGCTCGCAGCATCTGTCTTATTGATGGATTCGACACAACAGTGGAGCACTTTGACTGGCGCATTCGGCTCCGAAACGAGTCAGAAAGAAGTGCCGCACAACAAAATGGCAAATTTAATTCCAATTAGTTTATTCTTGAGTCAAACGTTTTGAGTTTCTTTCCACAAGCTTCTCACATTAGTTTCCGGGGGTTTTGGCCTATTCATACAGAACCAGTGGAATTGGGTTGGGTTTGTGGGCTTCTTTGCTCACACACATCTTTTCAGTTTTGTCCATTACTTTTTCTAGGATTGAGATCATGGATTTGTGGTAGCAACTCCGAAACATTGATTTTGTTATTCTTAGCCACAGTGTAAAAATTTTTCATTTGGAAAATCAATCTGCACCCAAACTTTATGTAGAAATATTGCTCCAATATTCCACATAATGTCCTAAACACATCATATGGCCAACATTTGTGAAAAGTAGTAACAGACATTTTGTCAAGTGCAATCATTAAAATCATAAATACACATTGAATATGCTGGTCAAGAATCAAAGGCAACTCCAAACAGGGCTTTTAGTCATTTTTAGCGCCCTGGATCAGCTGAAGCAATCTGATTGTTTTTCTTTTCCACTGTAAAGACACAAGTACAGTAATCAATGTGATTACTGTCACATTGATGAATTTCTCTAGATCTTGTTGGGACATTAGTCCTTTAATCCTGGAAATGTTCTTCTGTTCAGGTAATAGAAGGCCGACTTTGTAACTGTGTTTATGTGGCTCTGAAAGTTCAGGTCAGAGTTCATCGCTACACCAGATTTCGGGCCTGATCTCTAGTTTCTAGCTGTAATAACTGAAGCTGTGCTGACTTATATTTACGCTAATGTGTAAATATAATGACTTTGGTTTTGTTTGTAGAAGCAGTTTGATAGCAATTGTTTTTGATGCACTTTGTTGATTTTTGTCCTTAATGTAACTTTCTGACCAGTAATGACTCTCTAAAAGCTCTGACATTCATCGTCCTGACAACATAACCTAATTATGTTGAAGGAGATTTTTGTGCATTGTCACCTTCTTCTCTGCATTCTTTTCCCTTGAAAGCTTCAATCCTGGTCAGTCAAAGTCTGTCGTAAAGCCAGAGGCAGATGGAAAGAAAAATAATAAAACTACAGTCTCTAACCAAACCTCAAACATTTAGCATTGATGGTAATTTACACCAAAATAGCAAATCAAACTGAAAAACTGAAGGTTGATACATTTTTGAAGTGAATTAGAAATTACACATCAGCTATGTTCAATAGCTATGTTCAAAAAACTTTAGCATATCAGTAATTGAATTCAAACTGTGGAATAACATAGACAATGTTTACACAAACTGTTCAAATTATTAAATAAGCATATGATTACTATTGGATATAATAACTACACCTAATAATATTACTAGTCAATTAGTATTGGTATTTTTCTTATTCATGCTAGTTTTGTTTTTTGTGAAGTTTAAAATAAAAATAGTTGTACATCCACTGTAAATAAAATTAAATAGATACTATATTGATGGGTGAACTATTAATTACAGGTTTAGTTGTTGTGTGTGTGGATTATACATGTAGGTGGTTAAGGAGTGGGAACTGAATATGAAAACAAAAGTTTAGACATTTTGCTTCGTGCTGTATTCTTTTGATTATTCAAAGAATAAACAAACAGAATTAGACTAATTTTACAGAAACGTCTGTCTTGCAGCTCTAATAGACAACATCTTCTCTAATTGTTGAACCATCAAAAAGAAAAATGTAAATGCATTTTAATCGACCGACTGGACCTGAGAATGGCTTTCTGTGTTAAAGGCCTCTCTCTCAACTGAGCATCCCATAAAGAGAGCAAACACAGTTAGCACAGATTACTGAGAGAGTGAATTAGAGTTTATGTATGTTTCACTGTATTAAAAAGCAATTTAGCTGCTTTCAATCAGACTGATGTTAAGGGTTGCATTAAAGGTGTCCGGTTATACTCTGCGCTTAATTCCATTAATAAACATCCTCCATCCGATCTTAATTGAGTTTGCCTCCAGACCACAGCACAAGTGGCTGGGAAATGTAAAGCAAACAGAGCAGCATGGCAGTGCGGTTGTGCTGGAGTGGATCAGTGGAAACTGGGAGAGAAGAGTCATTATGGGGGTTGGAAATGTCCTGCTAAGTCCCACCCACAAGGGGCCAATTTTAGGTGGATCCACAAACATTTTTTGCGTTCACACGGATTCAGCATCTTGGAAGACCAAATATTATGATTTTTTTTGTGTAGATACATGTCAGAATGCTGGTTTCATGTTTCTGTAGCTCCATCAAACTCTCTATCGTGCATGTGCCTCACTCCTACAAATAAACATGGCGTGTTCGGTATGTTGCCAGATCTGACTGTCTCCAGCCCAAACACAATGTAAAACCTTTCCAACTCCAAAAAACACAGTCCACAGCATGAAGGCCTTTGTAGATAAAAAACAAAACAAAACAAAAATGTCAAAAGTCTAAAATGTTCTTTATTTTTTGTTGTTGCTTGGTAACGCCAGCGTTACCTTGAGTTGCTAGGTGACCTGCAGTGCCTTATAAAATGTGACTTAACAATGAGGAGGTTTTTGAAACAGCTCATTTTCCATTAACTAAAAAACATCAAGTTATTGTTAAAGAATGTATGAGTGTTTTTTTTTACTCTTGAATTGTTTTTAGAAGCAGCAGAGACCCAAATGGAAGAAGGAAAATGTGAAATTTGCATTAAAGGTCTCCTCTGAGTTTGAGAACGAGTAATTTCAAAGTAACCCTTGAAGTTGCTAGTCAAAGGTAACTTGTGAGTTTCAGGAATAACCGTCAAGTTCCAAGAAAGTACCGGCCATGCAACATACTGCAGAGCGATGCAGTTTTATTTCCCCACTTGTACGTTCATAGTTTGTTCTCATCTCAGTATCTCCTGTTAAAGAAAACTAAGCAGTTTGAAGCACCAGAGGGAAATCTTTAATGTAGAAACTCCTCAGGGGAAAAATGAGGCTAAACGGCTCTGACAGTAAACCGAGGCCGCGGCTGAAACATGTTGGCATGCCAGATGAGATAGATGGCGAGCCCACAGGTCCACGGAGACGTCTTGTAAAAGTCATCTGTGATTCATGTGGAGAGAGTTGGTTCCCTGGAGGTCTCTGATTAGTACCCTGCTGTGAGCGCCACAGGATGCGCTGCTGAGCAACGTCTCCTACAAACGGCTGTGGACAGGAACGTCTGTGTGCTTCTCACCAAGCTTGCTACTTTTTCGTTTGAGCCTTTTTTTCTCTAAACTTATTGTTCTTTTTGTTGTGTTTTTCTGTTTAGGAGAGTATGTAAAATCTCCATAACATGATTAGGGAAGGGTAATTCTGACTTTAATCTTTAATTATGATTTTAATCTTAGAATTCAAACTTTTTTTTTCTTCCAAATTTTGACCTTTTCCTCTTAGAATTCTGGTTTTACTTTTACTTTTCTCTCTCAAAATTCCGACTTTAATTACAGAATTCTGATTCCAATCTTAAAATTCTTTTATTCAAAATTGTTCACATTTTTTTTATGCTGCATCAAGCTAAGTTTGTCTTAAAACTGAAATCCACCAAATAAATTTGGGACAGGCTTTCAGTGTGGCTGCTGGGAGTGTTTGCTTCTCTTTTTGTTTATTCTTTTATCTGCTGTTGATTTTTGTTTTAAGGCCTGAAACTTCTTGTTTTTTTGTTGCGCTATATAAACAAACTGTCACATTCAGATTCAAATACTGAACTGAAAATTTGCCCAAAAAAATATAGAAGGTCCACAAAACGATGTAAGAAAAGACCCTTGCAGATGTCAAGAAGTATGGATAAAGAACAATTTTAAAAAATATAAAATAGGCTGGTTGTTTGTGTAAAGAAAAAAGCTGATTAATAAGTTTCCACATCAATTTAAATTTGTTTGGAATAGCTTAGTTAAGATTACCGTTTTTCCAGTGTCACAGTAAACGCATTTTACCATAAATAATATTGCACATATGAAGTAGAAAAGATCATTTTAATGCATAACAATTTAAAATGCTCAGTGAAAGAAATCCAACCCTGAATGGCCACATTTCAGACCAGTCCCATTCACTCCCAAGCAGCTCTTGATAAGCCTGAAGTTGTTAAGCTGCTGCGCATTTTCCCCGCTGATATAAACTTCCTTATTCTGTATAATATGTTGGTCTTAAAAGAGCTGAGGTAAAGGAAAACCCTGCGCATATTCACACAATCAGCAGCTGCCATAGTGTTGCTCGCAAATTACATTTCTAAGTCAGTGGTCATTGCAGAGAAAGAGAAAAATAAATGGGATCCTTCTTTAGGGGCTGCATGACTGTAATATTTATACTCTGAAGTATGCATTTTTCTCCACAGAGCGTTTAGAGCACCTTGTTGAGGACTATAAAAGGTTAAATTAAATCTACATAGCATTATTTTGTTTTAAAAATGTCAAACACTCATTATTTTCTACTTGACTTAACAATTGAGCCTCAAACTTGACTTGTTAATCTAAAAAGGGAGCAAAATCAACTTAAATCGAATCAATTTGAAGGTGAAAAGGAAGGATTTAAAAGGATAATAATTCCACTTTTTCCCCTTCTGTGTTTTTAAAAACAAACATGGACCGGTTGATGTGTGAACATCCCCCCGGACCGGTCAGTCGCATCACGGCCGTCATTGTGCTGAAAAAATAAAACTTTGCAACTAATTTTAAATCTTGTTCTCTTCCGTGCCTTGTGTGAACTTTCCAAGTTGCATGCCATCTGTGGACTGAGACGCATGTCAGCGTTGTCAGTGGAATTGTGGGTATGCAGCGTGACTAATACAGACGCGTATCAGAGAAGCAGCCAGTTTGATATTACAGTCCTCTTCAGGGACAAAACTGATCCTTGGTTAAAAAACATTCTTTTAAAAAAAAAGCCACATTCGTGTCAATCTGTTATCTGATTAAAGGATGGGAATACATGAAAAATAATGCACATATCAAACAGGTTAATTTTTCACAATATGCTTTTTTATTTTAAAATGCAGAGAATTTATTTTGATTGGTTGTTGACTCATCTTCAGTACATGAAACGGCATCAATCAGTTTATCACTGATTGGGTGATTTTCAAGACCCACAAATGTCAAGATAGCAATTAGTTAGCAATTAGTAATTAGGCATTTTCCCCAGGATATATAAAATATTCTGACCTTTTTAACACCTGTTGAAATGAGGCTCCAGCTGCACTTCGGTGTGTATTTCTTTAAATAGATATTTTTCAGTTTTTTAATAAATATCTTTGTCTGTCCTGTCTGTTTTCACCATAATTTCATACTCCCTCATTGTAATTTCATACTTTACTATGAACATTTCCTCAGTATCAACCATTTCCTTCTCAATCATGTTTTAAAAATGTACTTATTAGATACTATCTCTGAGTGAAGAAACTTGGTCATGCAAAAGGATTAGGACACCTTAGTCTGTTTTAAAAACAATGTATTCATATTGACCTCCAACCTTTTTTGCATTTAATTGCATTTAAACAGCAACTAAGTTTTAATTGAGCATCTGCAGTCTAAACAGTCATGCATGCATTTCATTCCACTTTTACGTCAGTAGCGTTTGTCTCACACTACATCAGCACATTTGACTGTTTCCACCTGAAGAAGCCAAGTAAACACTGGCTGAAGCAAGCAGCCGACACACTGGATGCAGTCTTTGTCTTGGACTCCCATACACAGTGCACTGTTGTGTGACGTAAGACACAGAAGTCTTAACCGCGGTTGCATTTAATTTGGATGAACAGCCATCCAAGAAAAATCGGATTTCAGAAAAAAATTTGGAATAGAGCATCAAAATCTGCTGTGTGAACATGGCTTTTAAAGTCAGTGGTTCAGGCAGGATGATGATCATCTGCACCTGACCTGGTCATATTAATGACAAAATCTGTTTTTTGTTTTTTTTTTTTTTTTTTTTAGGTCAACAAGACAGAGGACAAGTCTCTGGAGGAACGGGGTCGGATCATGATTTCCCTCAAGTACAACACCCAGAAGTCCTGCCTGGTTGTGGGCATCATTCGCTGCGCTCACCTTGCTGCCATGGACGCCAACGGTTTCTCCGACCCCTATGTCAAAACGTCAGTATTCAGACACCTGCACATCCCCTCATACACACAACGATTTTATTTCACAATATTTAAAAATCATCTCCAACCTCTCTTGAAATGAATCTTTTAAATGCATCTATTCTGATGTATTTTGGGGCATTTCCATACGCCCTACAGTTATAATTAGATTTACTTTATTACTTCTAAATGAACAAGCAGCACAGAATATCTTCATGTTTCACATCCTTATGAGTTGCCACGTTGTTTGTTCCCTGTTAACTTGCTAACATCGCCTGCCCTTTAATTTATATTAATATAGATATATATTTCCATCGTGCTCTATCAATCAGAAATAGTACAAACAAAACAATCTGGAAAATATATGGGGGTTTTTTAATAAGGCAACAGTCCAAAGCCCTTTTAATGTTTTAGATTTTTAATGATATACAGATCACATAAAAATTGTTTATTGCTGAGCAGGTAAACCTAAAAAAAAGGGGAAAAAATTACAATAAATTAACTGTTACGTTTTTTAACTTAGTAGATTTTGTGGCCTGCCAGCAGTTTACACTGCTTTATGGCATACATTTGGTTAAATTTGAATTTGTTTAAACACAAAATTTGACTTCTGAAAATGACTTGAGAACATCTTCATCAGGAAGATTTTTCATCAGCAGCCAAAAATATAAATATCCAAACAGAGTTGTTAGCCTAAAATAACTTTGGCACATGAGGTTTGACTTCCTTTCCTATTCAAACACTGGAAAGCTATTTTTAGCTCGTGCAAGACAATGGAGAAGTGTCGAAATTGATTATCTGGCAGAGCTGATGTTGCAGCAAAAAAAGATGCCGACAACCTGTGATTATCAGCAGCATGAAAGACAAGCGTGCGAAGAGGCCAGGCGAGGGGCTGCAATTTAAGGAGAGTCCTGTTTATCGCACCTGAACATTTTTCCCCGAGTCTTTCATCTGGCTGAGCAATGGAAGTGCAATTAATTTCTGACTCTTCTGTGCACACCTCGAGAACAAAAGCAGGACTTGTTTCAGAAGAGAAAGGCTGGCAAAACATTTTTCAACAGACTGAGGAGGAAATCTTTGTAAAGTGCAGGAAAATGAGGGATACAAATGTTTTCGCACCTCTTAAGATTCTCAACGTTCAGTCATGTTAACAACCTCAATCTACAAAGAGTTTCATTGTATTTTTACATTAAGAAAAGCACAAAAACTGACCTTGAAGATACTTATACACACACAGATGTAATCACTGTTCTGCATATTGCACACTGAGCACTACTCTTGTCAGGCAGTTCTTTTATCTTTATATCATGTTGTGATGTTACTCCCTCATCAAAAACATACCTGGAGTGTTGCTTTTAGGGCTAAAACAATTAATCTAGTTAATCATGAAGAATCAATTTGAAATAATAGCCAACTAATTTAGTAATCGGATGTACAGACTCAAATAAGGCTATGTGCTGAAAGAACTACACACTCAGAGCAGTAATTAACTCATAACTGCATGAAAAATACATACATTTTGAATTTAAGATGAAAAATCTTCTTTATCTTTAAGTATGTTTTACCCAGAATTTCTCAAGTAGCAGCAAAGCCTCACCGGTTTCAAATTTGTGAAAACATAAAACAAAATAATCTCGTATTAAGCACCTTTTGCTATCCAATTATTAATCAGTTTATCCAAAAATTAATCAATAGATCAGCCCGGTAGTGTACTGATGTAAGCAGAAAGGGCGGAGCTTTTCATATGTTGATATTAGAAATATTTTTTATAGATGATCAAATGAATTCTGTTCCTCCTCAAAAAAAATTTTAATTTTATCAATGCATGTTTTGTACTTAATATAAAATTCTTAGGCCCATATCTAATGAATTTTATTAATGTGAGATTTTTATATCCAGCAATTTTCAATGACATTAATGTTTTTGGGAACAATATAGAGCTATGGCTCAGAGAATGTATTCAACCTACCATGCATCAATTCATATTTAGGATGATCTATTAATGCATTGCAGTTTGCATTAGTTGAAGAATTTTTCTGCAGTGGATGGGGCACCAAAACTGGCTCCAGCCCAGAGGCCCAAATTCTTGTAAATCCAGCCGTGGTTAAGATACACACAGGATAGTGACATTTTTTAGTATCTTTGCTTCTGCTTGAAGATAGTTTCGCCTGGGGAAGTCACCGGTCCCATTACATGACAACAATTAAACTCACTGCAGTGTCCTCATCAACAGCGGCCTCAGCTCCCGCTTCCCTCTGGGCGAAGTGGGTGAGCAATAACCCAGTTAGCCTCCCTTAAAGACTCTCTGGTATCTGGGGAAATAACTGGGAGTCTGGGTCCAGTGAGCAGAGATTTTACTGCTGCTGAAACTCTGTAAACCTGAGACAATATTACCAGATATTCTTTATTAAAATAAACTGTTACTGAACAGCATCCACCAGTCAGAATGTGAGGTAAATCTGTTTAATTTGCCTGTAGTGTCAGAAGTAAACATGCGTTCATAGACGCACCCGGGGCAACGGTGGTCACAAAGAATCTGTTTTCAGCTTTGACTCACCCACTGCCGTCAATCCAAACGGAGAATAAGGAACAAACACCCTGCTGCATGTTTTCAGGAGGCCAGCAACACCTCAATAATTACCAGGAAGGTGAGGCGGAACAGGTCACTTTTTGGTCGTTATACACAACTGCTGCAGCTGCATCGATACAAGAAATGAAAAAGGATTAGAAAGTCAGTTTCTGTTTCAGAATGGTTCTGTAATTAGTGACGTTTATTTGTGCTGGGATTCCTCAGAAGACTTGTCACAATTTCAGCGCGTGAGGTCCATGATTGGAAAGCAGAGTCTGGTAGTAACTATAGTTACGTTTACCTGAGTAACTTTTTGGGGGAAAAAATACTTTTATCTTTGTATCATGTAGCTTATTGACTGAACTGTACTTTTTAGTTTTACTCTAGTAACTTTATCATGAAGTATTGCTACTCTTAATTGAGCAAAATTTCTGGATCCTCTACCTACTGTGAGTAACTTCACAAAATAAGTTACTGTTACTGTTTGGTTAAAACGCAGACACGCACCTTTAGGTTTGGTTAAGGTTTCATAAGTTTCATAAGTTTTATATTGAAATAAATTGATTTATGAAATGTTATTTCGGAGTCATGTTATTTATCTGAATGATTTTCATTTTGACCTTCAAAATACTAAAATTCCCAAATGTCTTCATATTTTGGTCCCTGTGGTGATGTATTTTTTAAATATTATATGTTTGTTTTGATTAATTACTAAGTTAAATACTTTTTACTTTTACTTTTTACTTTTATTTTTTATTTGTTTTTACTTTTATTTGTACTGTACATGAGGTCAAAGCTAACTTTTTCTATGAATATTTCCGTCATTCTGTTAAAAATAATCTTGGTTTTAAAAGTCTGGCTGTTTCAGTGAAGATGACCTGGAAAGGTTCTATTTTGACTGTATTTAGTTATTTATTATTTTATCGAATAAATAAAGTTATTGGGGGGAAAAAGAGAGAGAATGAGATTTACTGATGCCTAACAGTCTTCACCCACTTCAAAATAAAAGCATAAAAAATAAACTAATGGAAGAATTCTTAACATTCTGTAACCAAAACTTTAACACAAATGTTGAACTTTATTCAACTGAAAGTTCACACAAAACCTCCAAGTAAATTAGCACCTTAGAATTTAGCTGGAAAAAATAGTTCAGGAGAAGCTTTGGGACATTAAACCATATATAATAATCAGTGCAGATATATGCATACATTTGAACCTGTTTGTATCATCCTACAATAAGTTGAAGCTTGTAAACCAAATTCTAGCTTTTAAAAGCCAGTGGGGTTGAATATAAAGGACTTGCATGAATGAAGCATTCAATTGCAGTAAAGAAAAAATAAACAAGTTTGACTTTGAATTTTAAAATAATTGTACATCATATTATATGACAAATATGTTTATTACTTATTTTATATCCTTTACAGTATTATTGTTGCATCCATGTCTATTGAGCAGGTTTGAAATCATTTATTGCTGTAAGATGATGCACACTTTCCTCTGTAAACCCATCAGAAACACATAATAATAAACATTTACAGCTAAAACAACCGTGTGTAAAATAAAATGTCCGTCCTGACTGAGATAAATGGTCTTTAATACCAGCCAGAGGCTCTTAAAGTCAGGTAATTAGGTGGGTTAGTGTGAATAATGTACGGTGATGTGGCTGGGTCATTAAATGCAAGGTGTTACCGCAGCACCCCCTTGAGGGCAGTAGGATATAACAGTAACGGTGTAATGCCAGGCAGGAGAAACAGAAGCATATTCAACTTCCCTCTCCTCTGCAGGTACCTGAAGCCTGACGAGAACAAAAAGTCAAAGCACAAGACCGCCGTGAAGAAGAAGACCCTCAATCCTGAGTTCAATGAGGTAAAAACCACAACTTCCCCTAAAAAACCTGTAGTTGGGTTTCATTTATCTCTGTTTTTATGTTTTCAATTTAAAATGAAGGTTCATCAAATCAGAAAAGAGGCACATTTTGATCATGTTGTTGTTCATGTTTTCTTATTTCTTTTTTTCATCATCATCTTTTTGGTTTATAAATCTGAAACCTTTTCTTCCTAAATGTTTCTATTAGAGCCAATGAAACAGATTACAAAAAGCGTACAATTCTTAATGAACATCTGCATTCTTAATATCCACAACACTTGGGAATAAATCAGAAATATTTTGAGCCTCAGAGGTTCTGAAATGTCTGGTTTTTTTATTGTAAGGGATTTTGAGCCTCAGAGGTTCTGAAATGTCTGGTTGAGCAGGATATGAAAGGGAACATATTCAGCTAAATTTATATTTTGCATATTTTTAAACTTCCATTTGGGTCTCAACTGCTCCTAAAAACAACCCCAGTGCTTAAAAAAACACCCAGCCATAAATTTATGTTTGTGGTGTCTGAAAAATGAGCGGTCTTGAAAACCTCTGGAATCTAATGTCAATGTATCAGTAGGCACTGGTCATTGCCTAGCTCAATTCCCAGCAACCCAAATGGAGTTCTGCCCGTTACCTAGCAACCCAAGTGGAGCTCCACCACGTTTGTCAGCTGGTTTTACCGTAGCATGCGCTGTACAATGCCTGCTGGAAAAGATAAATGGTTTGTTGTTCACTTACCATCCAGAAATCACTTGTTGGTTATGCAGGAGGCCCTACTAATACTTTTCAAAGCTGTATGGTTGTATAATTGCATATCTGTTTGCAGCCATTTTCACATGTGAATGTAAATGTTGAATTGGGGGGTGTGGCCAGCAGCACATTATTTGGATTTAAAGTGACAGAGGCCCTAAGACTGAAATTTCAATATCTGAAAGTAATTTTATGCAAAAAAAAAATGTAATGAACATGTTTTTTTATAGGCCATAGACCTATCCTAACATATTCAAGGAAGCACAATAGGTCATTTTTGAAGATGTTTCTGTGTTTTTCTATTTCTTCTGGATGTCAGGGTGTTTCAGTTTGGATGTATCCGGCCTTATAGAAATGGTCGAACCTTCCCGCAACCCAGCAGCTTGACATTTCCTCTGACATTTTTGGTGCCCGTATTCCTGCATCACCTCTTGGCCTTTCCGTCAGAGTCCAGCATCCTCCCCTGCATCAGGGCAATGATTAAGGTTGAGCAGAAACCTTAATGTGTACTCCAGGATGTAATCTTGTTGTTATGTATTGTTTGGGCCAGTAGACCAAACCAAAAATAATTACAATCGACCTCCTACTGGTCACTTGAAGACAGATTTGCAAAGATTTACCTAAATAAATTGGATGAAACCTTCTTTGTGATATTTTAGAGCCTTTTCAAGAACAAACTATTTTTAGGTCAGTGTTATTCCCTGAAAACAGTCAGATACAGGGCTGGAGATAAGTAAAAACTTAAAGAGAATGTCTGTACACATTAGGTAAGTCTAAGCTAACTTCTGCTTTTTTTTCTTGCTTTGTTCCCTGCAGGAGTTCTGTTACGACATAAAATATGCAGACCTCACTAAGAAGACTTTGGAAGTCACAGTGTGGGACTATGACATAGGAAAATCAAATGACTTCATCGGTGAGTCTGATTTCTCCAGCTCCAATTTTTGCTATATTAGACCAGGTTTAATAGGTGTATTGATATGCAGCAGCAAAGCATTGTTTCATTTCAACGTCTCCATAAAAAAATCAACTTTTATAGACTTCCAGTGGTGGGATCCACTAACTAAAAAGTTAGCTGCATTAAGCCTAAAGCACAAATCGTAAACACTCCTTTGCGATTTATCCAGGAAACCATAAAGGAAGCTAAGTGTGCTAAATATTTTCAAAGTTAGCAAAAGTGTAGAAGTACTAATTGAAAAATTGTATCACGATAAATGATAAATGATACAAAAATGCCCACAACTATTGAAAAGTTACTTGTAAGTTAGTTTTGCCTTATTTTAAGTGTGCAAAATATTTGCATTAGAAACTAGACCAAAAATACTGAGTAAGAGTTTGTATTTTTGCAGTGTGTGCTACGACTGAACTCACAATAAGTAGAAAGGCAAAAAGACAAAGTCCACAGAGGTAGTTTGAAAGTTCCTCCTGCATCCATCCTGTCTGTGCATCTGTCATCTTCTAGGTGGAGTATCTCTGGGCATCAACGCAAATGGAGAGAGGCTCAAACATTGGTTTGACTGCCTCAAAAACAAGGACAAAAAAATCGAACGCTGGCACACGCTGACCAATGAGTTACCCGGCTCAATGAATGACTGAAGGCCTGCACCCGATCTGATCCCTCCACCTGCATCTCCTCAGCTCTTCTCCATCTTTCTCACATCAGACATCCAACTCCTTTCTTTGGGAAAACATTTTCCTGTCAACAGGGCTCAAATTATACTTTCCACATCTTGTACATTTAAAAACACAACTTGCACGGCTGCTGATGTATTCTCGTTTCCTGAGATAGTGAGTCAACACAGAGAATGACGGTGGGGTTTGTGCTGTTGACTCGTAAGCTTTTCAGCTTTCTTGCATGATCAGTGAAGATAAAAGAAGCAAATGCTTTCTGTTTGATGAGGCCTTTTACAGCAGCTGAATAAATTTCACCAAGCAAAAAGCAGGAGAGAAACAAAACGTGAAATAAAGCAGAAATGTAGGCGGGAACGTGACTGAAAAACCAAGAGTAGCAAATATTTCCTAATGTGCATCGTATCAAACTAACATTTGCTTCTTTCTCACGTTTAGTGTTGTAAAGACAAACCTGTGTGGGAAGATGTTGCTGTTTAATATTATTGATTTAAGGTCTTACACACCAGACTGAGCAGTAGTAGTAGTCTCATTTGAACATTAATGATCCAATCTCACAGAATATTTAGGGTTAAAATGTGGAAATGAGATGGAAATACATTATAAGTACTTTGGTTGACTAAAACCTCTGGCAGAAGATGAACATCCTCTCCTTGATATGACAAAAATTCATAATCTGTAGCTGCGTTTCCATTACAGATATGCACAAAATGTTACAAATTTTCTAGTAATGATGAAAACAATTTTGCAATTGGGATTTTTCAGTTAAATGAGAAATACTATTAAAATCACACAATAAGTTCGTTCACAAGATACCTCACTAAAGAAAACATGTTGCACAACTATCCTCCTACCACTTCCTGTCATCTTCCTCATCATATTTTCTGCCAGTACTAACATCCGGTTGTTGATCACGACTCATGTTGCCAAAACATGCAGTTTTTAGCAAATTCACTGATTTCGATGCAGCTGAAAAAAACCTTATCCTTTGGCAAAAGCTTTTTAACAAAAAGAATCTTCCATCCAATTATTTGTCTACAGAGCTGACAAATTTTGAAATAATCCAATTGTCCAGATGAGAAAAGAATTCATCACCCCATTTTGAATCACTCCATATATGGTTATCTAGATTTACTTACCTACAAACCTGCCTCCAAATGCCTTCATTGTGTCAGAAAGGTGGTGAAATCTGACCTTTAAGAGTAAGGATATGAACCACAGAGACGTCTAAGTCTTTTGAGACACAGAAGTGGAAACATTTACAATCAACAGGCTCAGAAAACAACAAAAAAGCATCCTGAAGCTGTGGTTTGCTGTGCTCAGAGGCTCTAATCAGCAGCAGAGTGACATTCAGTGGGGACCTGGCTGGTGAAAATCACTTGTCGAACTCTCAATGCCGCCTGATTGGACAGCTCCAAACGTGCTTACAGTGTAGTGGTTACACTGTTGAAAATGTTTTTCTGCAACAGTGTGGAAAGGTGGCAGGGTTTCTGTAAAGTTTTAAAATTAGCACTTAGAAACTCAAAAAAAAATATACCCAGATTTTTAAACTATATTCACTTTTCATTCCTTCCTTCCACCGTTTCTGGTGCCATTGATGTAGTTCTGGTTAAACTACAAGTCCCATGATGCAGGAAAGCATAAAACATTCATTGACATCTGATTTATAATGTATTTAGTCGTTTTAAATATCAAAACATTTTTTATAAATATTCACTCCTCTGCTATGAGAGTGCATCCATTTATGGTACTTTTGCAATGTAAGTAGCTCCTTGTGAGGTCTGTTTATTTTTTTGCAATAAGCAATAAAATAAAAGTGTAAAGAAAAAAATTGTGAAACACTAAATTTGATCTAAAAATACCATGTGCCGAACACTAAGCCTGACAAAATAAGCAAGCAATTAATGGCATGATGAATTAAAATTAGCTCAATTCTGACAGTTAATAGTTTTGATGGAGAATTTTGTTTACAGAGACATCACAAACCATTTTGTTTGCTTTTGGTTGTGTTTTATTTTCAATATTTATCATATCTTCCATTTCCAGTGTTAAGTGTTTACAAAATTAAAGCTTATTGATGTTTGAGAGGGCAAACATGCATTGTAATGACATTATTAAAGATCATTATTAATGGGATAAATTATACAGATGTATCATTTGTCCCACAATTTATCATCCAGGAAACTTATTATCATGGCAGGCAAAATGGACACATTGTCTGCTGTTTGTAGCAACAAAGTCCAGGGAACTTGCATCTTCTGTAGGGATGTTAGAAGTCATTCACATATTTTTCTGAATTTATTTAGGTAAGAAATGGTCCTAGAAAGCATTGCACTGAAATTATTTAAGCCTGCAGAAACCCTGAGTGAACCTTGATATAAAAAAATATAAGAAAGTATTAACACTCAAAGCATGCATTGTTTACAGTGATTTGTTTGCAAATAAATTGAACGGAAGAGTTTTTAACAGACCTGCAGCCTATGTTTGATCTCACATGTATCAGACAGAATGTATGTCTCTGCTGTAAAAACACTAAATCCTACCAAGTATTTTTGCTTAGTTTCTAGTACAATTTTGCTAGTAGACTTGAGATAACAAAAAAATTTACTTCCAAGTAACTTTGCAGTCAGTCACAGTGCTTGTTTTAAAGTAACTTAAAAAAATTATTTTTTTTAACATATTTGTTAAAATGATTATGTTGCAACACTATAACAGAAGAGATCATATGAAAAAAACCTACCTTCTCCCAGAGCTTTCTAACTAAATGCAGAAATAGTCAGAAACAACCAATTAGAGCCAGTAGGAGGGTTTTAGTGCTGTCAATCACTCTCGTTTCTGTCTTTCTACTTCTACTTTGCTCCTTGCTGGTTCACCACACATAACCTGCCACAAATTCAAAAACTACCAAGCACTATTTGCTCTTCAAGTAGCATACACTAGGTTGATTGACAACTCTAACACCTTCCTCATAGCTCTGATTGGACACTTTACACTCGGAGCGGTGCATTTTTAAAAGTGCACAAGTTCCACTGGCAGATTATTTCACTTATTTCAAGATATTTTATATATGAAATTATTAGCCAGTAGAGCTAGTACTTTTTCATCAAATACTAAGGAATTATTTTTTTAAATAAGCTCCTTTACCTTGCTGAAAAGTTACTTGTAAGTTAGCTTTATCTTATTTTAAGCATGCTAAAATATTTGTACAATAAACTAGACCAAAATAGTTGGTAAGATTTGTGTTTTTGCAGGTTTGTGTTTACCGACCTGCTCCTATTTCTGAACAGAACTTAAATAATTCAGTTTTTAATGATCTTATGTCGAGGACTCAGTAGGTTGGGATGCATGTCACGTGTTTGTGATTTTTACCACTCTAAGTGTGACCTTTTCTGCATGGCCACACACTCACCACACCACACGTCTTGTAAATTTCCACTGCACGCTCGCTGTAAAACAGACTGGGAAAACCAAACAAAACAAAAAAAAGAAACAGTTCAACGATCAGAATTCCTGTCAGGCTCGTCATTTAGCTAACAGCTTCTTGTCCCTAAAAGTGATCGACTCTGTTTGTTTTTCAGGAGCGTGTCGATGCCGTCGGCTCGGCTGGCGGTTTTAGCGATCGCATCATATTATCTCACTGATTACAGTCGGTCAATAGCTATGATCAGCACTGCTGTCCCTTTGTTCAATGATCCAACCACAGCTTCTCTGTTTGAATTATTAGATCCCATCCATTTACTTAGGTTTTTTTTTCCTTATATCACCTTTATAGCAGCTGGGGGCTAACATCTTTAATTCATCCCATCAGGCGTCACGCCTCTGTTTTCCCTAAGTGTTAACAACCTTTCCAGCCGCATTGATTTATGGCCATGAAACCTTGTTGGCATCTCAATATTCTCCTTGACACAGTGATCCCTCTTTCTCTCTGGTGAATACGTAATGAATACAACCAACACGTGGTTTTGGTTTTGTAACCTGTCTGCCTTTGTGTGCAAGCTCAATATTATGAAACAAACAGAAAAAAAAAATCTTAAATGCATGCGTATGTTCATGGTTTTGTCATGAGATGACTTTGCCTAATGTTTGATACTGTTTTCTGTATAAACCAAGAAAATATTTGACTGTGGATGCTCTAAAATTACGCTAAGAGTCGGTTTTCTTCTGGACAACATTTTGTACCTTGGAACACTATCGCATTGCCTGTTTGGCTGCTGTATTGACTATTTGAACGCGTGACTTGATGTGAATTAAAATCCCTCTTTTTGTTTGTTGTTCTATTTCCTTTTTAATACTCAGGCAATTGTTTGAATTTTTTCTGGTTTGTTGAATGTATGAATATAAATGCATTGTATCAAATTATATTTTAGTCCTTTGCCAGACGGAAAGCATTTTGTCTTTTCTTGTTTCTGTTGAGAGTGTGGTTCTGGAGTTCGTCCATTTCCGTTTGTTCTGCTGTCATTTTAATTAGAGGTCATCAAAGGTCAGCCAAGTTGATCTCTTGTGACCTCTGGAAAGTTTTTTTTAACCTTAAATTATAGAGGCACAAATGGAAATTTTGTCAGCACAAATGTATCAAGGTTGATTGACACCATATTTTGGTTGATTTTCTAAATGTGGACTCGGTGGTGGGTCTTTGGATACACTGATTAATATTTTTAAGACAAAAAGTGTTTGTTACACAAACCAGCACAAATATAGGGCAATTAGTTTGTCATTTTAAAAAATAATAATTTTTATAGAAACTTTCCTTAAAAAATTATAATATAAAAAAATTATGATAGAACAAACAAAAAATTGCCATTTTTTGCACAAACAAATATTTTCATCACATGTTGATTTTGATAGTTTGATTTTCTTAATGTGGATTGGCTGGTTGATTGATGACCTTTGGAAACATTTATTATAATCTTTACAAAGATAGGGACACAGACAAAGATTTGTACTGTGCAAATCTTTGACACAAATTTAATCTTTGGTTAACTTCAGTAAAGTTACTTCACTCGGGTAAACAAAGGCAAAGATTTATAAACCATAAAGAAGAAGGCAGCGGTTAGCAGGCCAGGCCAGTCGGTGGCGCTGCAACACTGCAACAGGACAACGCAGAAGAACAGAACAACATCGGACGGCGCCATGTTTGGCGCGAGAGCGAGAGTTGTCTCAAGAAAGCCATGGAAAATATGAAACTTTTGAAAGTTGTTTGCTGTTGCCAGCTTAACGAGTTTATTACTACGTCTGGCCGCCTTATTTTGATTTATTTATATTTTTTAAAACTGATTGGGCAAATCTAGCAACTTTTTTTTGTGTTTTTGGAGACTGGCAACAACACTAATCGTTCTAACTGTCCTGACTGAGAAGCAAGTTCTGACTGATCCACAGTAAGTACAAAAATAAATACTTAAATACACTTTTAGTTTTCACTTAAGAGTGCGTTTACTTATGTCTTGCAAAGTCCCTAAGTGTGAGTGCTAGTCTTTTTAATGTTTCCACCCTCCTCAATGTTAGTATTATGCTCCAAAGGTTCTGACGCTAGCATATGGCTGGTTAGCTTCTGTCTGTTTAAACGCAATTTCATGTGTTCACCTGATGACTGTGACACCTGAAATGTTTGGGAACCTTGGTGTTGAACTAACCATGGCTGCAAACCTCTCCAATGTACACCTAAACTATGTACATTTAGGTGTTCCTTAGATTGAAGGAACAGTATGCTAAAGAATATAATCGATTAGCAGCTAAACCCCACGACAGCGTATTAGGGCCATTGTAGACAGAAGAAAACGTGGAGTAAATTTCCGCCAAAAACTTTTGACATTTTGAAAAAATAAAAAACAATTTTTTTTCCACTCTTTTACGAAAGTAAAAATAAATTGCAAGGGACAACCCAGAAATATTCTAGAAAACAGAGGTGGAAATTTGAGTCTGAAAAGTAGAAAGAAAAAAAATAGTTTGGAAACTTTTGATTTCTGCTTTATGTACTTAAAAAAGTGCGAGTTTTTTGTTTTAGCACATTTTTGGCTATTCAAACTCAGAAATGTCCAAGTTCTTTAGAGAAATTTCCTGAGATTAATTTCAAATATTCATATTTTCCAGCAAATTTTTAACATTTCAAGCTCAGCAAATTTTATGAGATTTCAGAATTTCTGAGTTTTTTCATGGAAATTTACTCTTTTTTTTAATATCTGCAATGGCCTTAGTACATTTTCTTAAAAGCCTTTCAAACTGCCTTGAAGCAAAAAATCATTTTCAAGAATTGCAGCATTTAGGGAAACGGAACATTGACTGAGCATTATTTCAGAAAATCTTTTTCAATTTTTTGAGATAAAACCTCCAATAAATCAATTAATCACTGAAGGAGAATGAACAGAATGCATCTGATTCGTAGTTGTTTGGAGTTTCGTTTGCAAACAGTTTGAATGTTTTGTAGAAATGTGTTTGTAAGTTATTCCTGTAGAAGGAGGTGTCAGATGTGCTTTAATTTCTGTGGTTCATCAGACCCCATGATGAACCACGCTAGCAGCAGGCGGCTCCTCCAGCCTCGTGGATGCTGGTGTTGTGTGTTTGGACTGAAGACCAACAGGAGCTGCTTCACTGCTGCGCTCCGTGTTAATAACAGATCAGCTCATCACGCAAGGCTTTACCTGAAAATTAACAGCTCGAAGAAGCACAACAGAATCACATTTTCTAGAGGTTTTATCTCGCGTCGAGTTCCTTATAAAAAAGCAGAAACAAAAAGAGTGCTTCTAATACTGCTGTGCACATTGTTGTGTTGAGGGGAAAAAGTGATGAAGTTGCAAATTTCAACATCTGCCATGTTTGATTTTTTTTACATCAGCTTTGCAGAATAGACATCTCCACCTTTATCTCATGCAAACTAACACGAATAACAAAGAACCTTCTTGCAACCAGCGTTACTATATAGAAGGGCCCAGTCCTAGAACATTTTATTACCACTATTTGTCTTGGCCAAAAAAGTCTCCACAAACCTTCAAATTGGTATTATTGTTATGCGATACACCGAGTATACTTGATACATCGCCCAGCCCTAATTTCCTGTAAGTATTATAATTTCAAACAAAACACAACAGTAAAATAATGCTATATAAATATTTAAAATTGTTAAATATACAAACTTTGCTGCATCTATTACACCTCCATGTCCATTTTATTTTAAATAAAACTAAGGCAATTTCTAATAACGGTATCACCAGGAAAGCTTTAACACTCCGCTTGTGAAAACACATCTGTTGAGCTTGGCAGTCATAGCAATTTCTATTGCTATTCTGACAGAACATGTTAAATAATAAACAAAAACTAATGTTGAGACCGAAGTCAAGTTTCTGACTGTCCACATTGAGGATTTTTTATTTTCCTGTAGCATGAACAGAACTCAGACGATGGCCTTTTTTTTTCACTGTCAGGAGACATTCAACATATTTCCACAGCATATAAAAGTTTGTGATTTATGTGTTTGAAAGCAACCAAAATGAAGACATTTATGCTTTCATCTATCTAACAGATGGAAAATGCATAGGATGATGGAGCGAGTGCCTCTGGAGGTTCATCGGGTCCTGCAGCCAAACTCTCTGCAGGTAATGAAGAAAAAGAAAACATTACTGCCTGTCAGAAGAGGGATGCAGTAATAAAAAGAAGGCAATAAAAACAAAACACGAATATAAGATTAATAGGTTCCCTTTTTCTCAGGTTTTATTGGTAATATGTCGGAAACGGTTCCCACATGTTAGTAACCCTGTTACTAACATTTTACTCTGCCTTGTGATTTTTGCTTTATTAAAAAATACACCACTGGCAGTGAATATCATGTCACAATATAGAAGCCCTGAAACGCATCTGAGTTTATGTTTTTCTCCTTTCGGTTCAGGATTTTTATGTTTACAACAAACTGAACAGAATAATTCATTCAATAATAATGTGTTTAATCCATGCTGTCTGCAAACCGCTCCCTGGCATCTTAAAGGGAAGGATTTTCTGTGTTTACTATTTTAATGTGGGGGGATTTCACCAACTTTGTTCATTTATTTGCATGTTTGGTTTATTGCCTAATACATGTAAATATGAGTTAGTTACAACAACAAAGTTATGAATACAAAGTAGCTCACGGTGATTTTTCTTTTTGGTCTTCGGCAGCATGTCTTCATTGGTGATAGAAACTAGTACTAAAAATAGAATAACTTGTGATGTTTTCTGAATGAACAATTAATAGGGCCAGGGCTTTAGTGCAAATTTTGATTGATTTATTCAATAACACAGATTTTAACGCTATTAATATATAATTTTTTCCCGCTTGAACCTTCGTAATTATGTGTTTCTGGTACACCTGTGAATCTGGAAAAGACTGTTGTTCTGTCAAGTTGTGCTGAAAGGAGTTAGCCTATCAGCAGAGCTATTCAAGTCTAAAATAGCATCTCAATGCTAACGTCAGCATTAACATTTCTGAATAAGCTCTATGAATGATCAGGGGTTCCTGAAACTTTACATCAGTATGATGTTTGAAGAACTTGAATAATAGAGTAAAAATAATATCTTTGCTGATCTCATATGTTTATTTATTCAATAATCTAAAACCCAAAAGTGTTTTTGAATCAAAAATGTTGCCTGTTTTGACATTTTAATTACAGACCTTCCATTTAGCTCCGTTAAGAAGTTTAACGAGTTAAGGTTTAACCAATTGCAAGGGAAAAGATTTAATTATTGAGTCGGATTTACCTATTCAATAATAAAGATGTGCAGTTTGGAAATGCGCTAATCTGCGTTACATCTCCAACTGTTTGATTTAACATGACATACAGCAACCGCAGGATTCAGTTGAGACAATACGGGACCAAACCTGAGAGGTGTTGCTTAAGACAGAACCAAGTACTAGCAAGGTGTTTCTAGTAAAGTGGCTGGTTCTAAATTAAAATAGTTGTTTAGACAACAGCTCACAAAATTAATTGTTGTTTTTATTTGATTCATAATGCGGACGATTTAGAAATTAATCCGACTCACACAGGCTAAATCACCTGAACACATTTCAATGGGACATTTGGTCAGCTGGTTTTACCGATGTCTGTGCTGCTGGAAAAGATAAGTGTTTTGTTGTAGACTTGCGTCACTGAAACTGCTTGCTGCATTCTTGCTGGTTGTGCAGGAGGCTCCACTTCCACTTTTCAAAATAGCCCTAAAATCTCATTATTTACAAATGTTTTTGTGCAGATTTTGCATAGACCGTAGAACTATCCTAACCTGGTCAGGGAAGCATAATAGGTCACCTTAAATGTTTGTTGATGCTTTAGCCTGTTCTTTATCAGACTGATATTAGATTTTATGGATCTTTGGTACATTTCAGATTATAATTGTAATCATCAGCTGTTAATGGAAGCTTCGATAGCCTGTTTAGCAAGCGGGTCTCTGCCCACTTGACCAGCAGAATCTTGTTTGCATAGATCTGTGTTTTGTTCTGTCTTGGTGGGCGGTTCCTCTAAGATGAGGTCCGAGTTCTGCCAGAAGCTTGATTGTTCTCAGGATTTGATCTGAGTCACAAGGAAGAGATTACAGCTTAACTCAGTTCCCCTTTTTTACACAAACAGGAATGCTTGTGTAAAGAAGCATTCTTGGCTTGATTTCGCTTGGCTGAAATCAAGGCGAGCTGCAGAAAGCCTGCAATCCGGCTGCACAACTTTCTCTCCTTTATTTTAATTAAGATCCAAATGTCAAAGCCAGTGATTAATTTCATTTAATTCATGCCTGAAACCTGCAGCTTGTGTAATCCTTCAGCAAAGGTCGAATATGTGAAGCACCTGATATAGGTTCTTTATTTTTATTTTTTTGTTTTTTAGAAAATGTCTGATTCATTCCTCCAGGTGGACTCAGGGATTCATTACTCGCTTATGAGTGCAGGCTCAAAACAAACAAACATGTTAATTAGGAGCTACAGTCATGAGTCTTTGCACCAGTAAAAACAGTTTGAAATGCTACTAAAAAAGAAATGAGACAAAAATCTATTATTTACAAACTCCAGAATTTATTGTTTTTTGAGTAGACGTCCCCTGCAGAACGTGTTTCAGTTAGTGGCTCTCAAACTCCGAGATTAGTGGCTCTCAAACTCAGAGATCTGGGTTTTCATAGTTTGGACTGAAGTTGGCTTCTGATTGAGGCTTTGGGAGCGCTCTGTAGCTGTGGTGGTAGACCGCAATGAGATTCAGGATTTTCTGTCCATCATAAGGGAACTGTAAAATGTAACACTTTCATGCACGCAGGGCAACCCTGTTGGGATCAAAATACGTACTGTTTTTCCGTCTGTGACTATGCCAGCCATCCAATATTTCTGGTGCATCCAAATGTCGCCATGCTGTCTCCCAGATCCTTGTACTTGCTGCTCAATAAAAGAAGCCACTTCTGCAACATCTGTCTTTTTTTTTTTTTTTTTTTTTGCAGTCCTCTCTCCAGCGCCTGGAGACTTAATTTGACATTATGGGTTTCTTCAAAAATTCACAAGATTTCAATATTAGTAAAACCACTTCTGAAGTATTGCTCAATGATATTATCAGTGTCCATTTCTATCAAGTTGAGCATATCTCAAACTATAGAGCCAACTCAAGGTGTCTCATTATATTGAGATACTATCTCAATTAAATCACAGTGTTATAGATACTAGATACACCCAACCCATGAGACAGTATGGTATATATATCTCTTATGTATTTTGAGATATAATATTTCTCAAAATAATGATATTATTATCTCATAATAATACTGATAATAATATATTATTATAATGTAATGAGACTATTATATCTCATTATTTTGACATACTATCTCATTATTTTGAGGTACTATCTCCTTATAATGAGATAATTTCTTTTTTGTTTTTTTACAGAGTGGCAGAAACGGGTTTCCATAAAATCAACAATAAAGCCCAAGAGGAAAATGATGAGGGACACAGGGATATGAGTGCAAAAGCTGTGTTCGACGCATTTTGCACGTACAAAACCGGATGAGTAATGACTTAAATAATACTAGCTAATACTAGGATATTGATTCCAGTAAATTTTTGTTTGAATGTGTGCGCAAGGATAAGCATGTTTGATAATGGATGGATAAATATTTGCTAAGAGTGTCTGACAGTAAAATATGAAACAAAGAACCTGTGAAAATCCCTCTGACTCTGCTGCTGTCCAGAAGCAACCAATCAGAACCAAAAAGCAAACTTTTGGTTCTGATTGGTTTCTAATGTGTTGAATGCATCTCAGCACATTCAACACATTCGACTACTAGTGTACTGCAGCTGTTCAATTGGCAGAAAACAACCTAACATTTTATCATCATTATTTATAGAATGATTTAGAAAGCAAAATGCTACACAGGTTTGTCAAAACTATTTCGACTCATATTAGAACTTTGCATTGATTTTTGATTTCGGACACTTTTTCTCGTGTCACAGAAAAAGTGACACAAGACTCGTGTGATGGAAACACTTTTTCTGCATCGCACGACTGACATGACCAATAATCTGATTTCACTACTGGCACGAACCAGGAAGAAGAAAAAGCATGAGGATGTTGGCGTGGCATGTTTTTTTGACTTGTGTCAATAAACTTAGTCATGTGTGATTTTCTAATTTAGTGGGAACACTGTAATTGCAAAGTTGTTTTTTGGGGCTTTTTTGGACATTGGTTGATTATTTAGCTGCAGGTTAATGTTCTATATTTTGCAGACTGACTGTGTAAATGTGTGAGCATTATTTGTGTCTTAGAGCCCAAATGATTTCCAATGATCTTGTGGAGTCGCTCCTCTGTAAACTGTCTCTTCCCTCTCTTCTAACCCGTCTGTGCCGTTGGCATCGTTTGTCTGTCCGCTGGGGCCCACAAAGCCGCTCAGAAGTGATGCATGAAACACTTGGGGCTGTTTTAGACTTGACCGTCACATCTCATCTGATGCAACCTGGGCTGGCAGGCAAACAATCTGGATTTTTATTTGTCCTCCATTCTGTTGCAGCCTTCTGGCATATTTGTCTTTTGGCATTGACGTTTAAAGGTTAAGGAGGTGTTTATTCTCATTACCACTGCTTTTAAACACTAAGCTTTGAATTCTCATTTATTCCACTGTTTAATTCAGTGTTTGAATGAACAAAGACGACATTAGAACTGCATTATGTAACTTTTATAAAAAATCTGTTTAACATATTTGCTCAAATTGTCACTATGTTATTTCTTCAGACTATGTGATAGTCTGAAGAAATGCATCGCTCCTGGTCAAAAACAACCAATCAGAGCCAGAAGGAGGATCTTGGTGCTGACAGTCATCCTTGTGTATGTGCTGCTAAATGTGCTAATGACGGAGAAACAGTTGCAGGAAAACTGTTTTCCACCATCATTGGTTACCGTGCTAACTACCCCGGTGTTCATGCTGTGGTGAACTAGATGAGGCTGAGAGTGGTGCGTATGCAAGCATGATTGAGAGACCCTCCTCTTGGCTCAGATTGTTTTTCTGACCAAGCTGTGTATTTCTGTAGTTAGCATTGGGAGCACCACGAGTTGTCTGATTTAAAAATTGAAAAAATTGTACTAAAACTTTCAGAAATTTTTTTACATTTTTGAACATTTGGTAAAGAGAGAGATGGCTTTATCTACAACATAAAAGATATGAACAAAAACTATTTATTTTAATAGGCAAAAATAACTGAATGAATCCAGCTAAATAAATTACAAAAACTTTTAAAAAATCATGATAAATCAGACATTATTTATATATTACAGAAGAGGACAAGGGAAAAAAAACAACTAAAAAGTAGAATTCTGGCTTTTCTCTCAGAATTCTGAGGAAAAAACATAATTCTTTTTTTTAAGTGGCTCTAATCAGTTTCCATAATATGTGGCTCTATCCAATGCATACAGATACATCTACATGCACTGTATGATGGAATCTTTTTCCTAAGGGAGCATGAAGAAGGAAACAGCGTTGTGTTCCTGACATTGGCTCATATGAAAACCAGAGGTGCTCATTCATCAACTGATACTGTGAATATTCTCACCCCTGCAGTGTTTAATTATTAAAGTTATGGTTTATGTTGCAAAGACAGCTGTGGCTTCGAGTGCAAACACTTTTCACAGCCTTCATTCATGTTTGCAGGCTGTCATCTCCTCAGACTGTGGAAAGTAATATGAATTATTATCTCCTGCAAAGTCTGCAGGCTTAGTTCAGGTTTAAAACAGGGGCTCGGGGTATGGAGAGTGTGCGCTGTGATGCCTGGAAGTGGTGCGATTCATCAAACTGTAACAGACTACAAAAGACAATGTCGAGAATTCAGGTGGAACCGGGGGCAGCCAGAATGTCAAGGAACATGCTTTGTGATCAATTTGCAGAGAGTTAATAAAAGGAAATGGAAAGGAAGAAAAGTGGAGGGTAACATTTGGTCTGCTGAACTCCGTCTCTTTGGAACCAAGGAAGGGATGTGAGTTAAAACTAAACCCAACTGACCTATTGTAGAGGAAACTGAAGACAACTTTCAGATGGTCCCATCAATGTGGCGTTTCCATTAAATAGGAAATGCAACTAAAATCACATGTGAATAAGTTTGTCACGCAATATGTCATTAAAAAATATGCCGCGTCATCATCCTCCAACTACGTCCTGCTGTCGTCTTCGTCGTGGTTTGCGCCAGTGAAAACATCCAGTTCTTGGTCCTCTCACTCATGTGATATGGAGAAAAAAATTAAACAATTTTGATACGGTAAAAAAAGGACTCCCTCCTCCTAATGCCAAAATGTTTTATCAAGAAACGCGTTTTTCAAAATTGGTGTATTCCTATTAAGTGAATTTATTTTCAAAATGTTAAGTTATATATTTGATGGAAACGCAACTAAAGTTGATGACATCAGTTCATTTTTTTACTATTTTTCTGGGCCTTCCATGCAGTTCCTCTCCAGTGACTCTGCAGGTCCTGCAATTTGGTCTCAAAATGCTTTAAGAAAGAAAATTTTAGCAAAAATGACAATGAAAATTGTGAGAAATACTTGCATCTTAAGGAAATGTTGAAGATTTTAAGTGACAGATTTATAGTGGATCTAGAACAAGTAAAACTAAAAACTAGGAAAATGGATCACATTATGGTTCTAAATTCTTTCCACTGGCTCCCAGTAGGTCAGAGAATAGACTTTAAAAAGCTATTGGTTTATAAATCGCTTATAAATCTTAAATACATTAAAACTATGCTGATGTATCAACCTTCAGTGTTCTGGTTCTGATCTTATCTGATCTGCATCCAGAACCAAACATTGAGAAGCAGCATTCAGTTTTTATTTTTCCCTAATCTGAAACAAACGTCCTTAAAACTGCAAAACTGCTGAAACAGAGTTCCTCTAAAACAAGGCTAAAAACTCACCTAGTTAGAGTTGTGATCAATAAACACCAGAAAAAAAGATTAATTCTAGAATGGAAAATAACTTTTTTATTAATTTTATTCTTTGACACTGTAATCTTATGTTTCTTCTTTGTTTTTTGTATGTTTATATTATGTAACTTCCTTGTTGCTACAAATAAACTTGACTAAATGTTGGCAGGTGTGTAGATGTGAGCTTTAATAACTGGCTTTGACTGTTTAATCTTGTATTTAATATTCACTTTAAATACCTAGATATTTTTATTTACTCTAGGCATTTATTACAAACTTATTTATGGAATTATAAACATAAATGCTGATTCAATAAGTTATTGATTGAATTGACAGTTTTCTAATTGAAATACTCTCTTAAACTTGAGGTTCTGAATGATCTTTCAGTCAAATTAAGCTGTACTGTTGTAACCAATTGAAAAATGTGACTGTAGTAGCCACAGTAGGACCCAAAGAGGGCAGCACCTATGAGTTTTTATTAGATGGTTTCAAACAAACTATTGCAGAATTAAACACAAATGTACGTGAAAATATCAAAATTGGCAAAGAAACAGAGATGGAAGCCTTACGGATTCATTTATGCAGTTTGTCAGTAAAAAAAAGTTGAATTGGGGTTTAGCTACTCTTTAAGTTTCTGTGTCAAACAATAACCAATTGTGATTTATTTATGTTGATATTTGCCTTTTAATGTTTTTATTTCTACACACAATCACTCTGATTTACAGAAAAAAAATATATTTTCTGAATATTGAGCACATATAAAACTCCTAAATAGATGCTTGCTGATTTCTTCAGCCTATTAATATTTGAAATGTTTCACTAGAAGTTGTAAATATTTACTTTTTATCCTCTCCTCTGCTTTCAAGCAGCAGAAGAGCCGCTTGTCACAAACAGTTTATTTTTCCTCCTCGTGTTAACAAACGCCGCGGCGGACTGGATTGTCTCCCTGTTGTGATGGCGCTGCTCCCGCTCTTGTTTGTCTAATGATTAGCTTGTTGTTTGCTGTTACGACTAATTGTTCTTTCCAATTAGAGGCCTGGCGGGAAAGGCTGTGAGCTGAAAGAAAATAAACATAATTCTTCCTGAAAGAAAGACGGGAGAATTTACTCGTTGGGAGGTAACATAATTGTTTTAAAACTGATACTTAAAAAAATTAAATGATTAAGAGAAACTTTTTTTTAAAAACTAAAGCTGAAACCAGAGATGCTTGAATTGATTCAATGAATTTGAGAAAAAGGATTTAAAAATGACTCTTTTGCAGTTTATTTTAAAGTGCTAATTCACAGCAAAACTCAAAGTACTTCACATGACAAATTAGTCAAATGAATCCCCCAGGAAACGGTCATGGAAAAATCTGTAAACCCCAATAAAAGTTTCCATTCAATTAATTTTTTTATATGTATTTCAACATATTGCCTCCGTGTGATTTTGGTCATTTTATGGCCATCTTCGGTGGGGATATGTAAAATGTGTTCACTTTCTATTGTTTATTGACATTAATTGAAATGCTCAAGTCCAAAGATGTCAGAAAAACATACCAGGTTGACAAAGGTGTGCATTTTCTTCTACATTAATTTGAATAATTAAGTGAGTACAACACAATCATAAAGACGAATTTAAATTAAATCAGCTAATCCCAATTTAATCCAGGTTATAATGTAGTGAAGACAAATTGTATTGATCAATTATTAGTAGAAAGGAAAATCTCTCTTTTAACAGGAAGACATTTTCAGCCAGACCCAACTAGAATGAGCATGAAAACCCCTAAAAACTACAGGAGCTCAGAAGTTTTTAACATGTCTAGGGTATAAAAATATCAAATAGCTGTAGAAATATGTTTTACATGAAAAAAGGACTGAACAGTTCTGATGTTAGACAATCAGAACTAACATCAGTATTTACAGCTTAACATGTTGAGCAGAGGTGATTTGTTTCTTTAAGTGCAAAAGCCCTGCTTGAATGCCTTCAGTTATTGTTGATAAATCGTGTTGTCTGCACTCGTAATTCATTTCAGCTCATGGTTTGCTTCAGAGAAAAACATGCAGCCTACTTCGCTTTGCATCAACATCTTCTCAAGTGTAATAAAACTGCTGCTTCCTAGTATTTTGACTCCACAAACCTCAGAGGTTCGAAGAAGTCTACTTTTATCCAACAAAAACGTGAACAGCAGAAGAGTAGTGCAAAATCATTTTCTCCTATGGATCCTGAAGGACTCATCTGGCAACACTGAATCATCCTGATGCAATCCATGTGTGGAGGTGAGATGAGCTGAACGTCAGAAAACAAGAGCTGCAACATTCCCTCTCAACTTCTCACAGATGTTTTCCGTCCTGCTCCCTTGTAGGGAGTCGCAGAGTGAGGCCATGTGTGTGAACAGCAGGTAATCCTTCAGATCATTTGCAGTCAGCAAGTATGCATGCTGATAACAGATGCTGCTTCAATTTCTTTTTATGCTGACCTGTAAGTTGTTTCCTGCTGCTTGGTTTCGTTTTGGTTACACCCAGAAGGACATTATACTGATGTTAGCACGTAAAAATAAAAGATTGATTGTAGAGGGTTGGGAGAAACCCATTTTATGGTGTCATCGCCTTGAGAGACCGGATTATGACGTTTCATCTCCTGAGTATCTGCTTGGAGAGATCCTAACACACATGAACTTATGGGGAAAGTATTATGTAAAATCAACTATTTGAGCTTTACATCATGTTATAATGTTATTACCTCATCTAAAACATGCCATGATTCTTTCATGCAAGTTTGAGAAATCCTTTAATCTCCTGTGGCAATGATGCACCTGTGCAAAGTGCCTGGGTGGACCTAGCTCTCTCTTCAAGATGCCGTTTCCAAGATTCCGCCTCACAGAGCATCCCTTCCCCAAGACTCCTCCATTCAGCTCCTTTAGACTAGCCATTAGCAATTGGCAAAACGCCTGGTGGAGTTTGCTAATTGTGCATCTGCACTCATTATATGAGTTACATCTCGGTGCAACGCTGGTTAAAAACATTAAAGGAGTAATAGAGGAGCGGAGTTTCAGAAAGCAGGAGTTTTTAAAAAGCCAGAAGCCCAATTTCAAGGCGTTAAATTAGGGAGCTTTGTTCCCGCATGGGGGCGGTGACATGTCAACTCCTAAATATGGCCAACCATCTACAGGAGTGATCACCTTAAAATCCAAAGAGGCCCCAAATTCAATTGTGCTTAGGGCCTCATACATCCTTGAACTGGCTCTGTTCTCTAATATAAATAAGTGTTTTGTGTAATTATTAGTCTCTAACATTATCCAATCCCTTAGATTTAGCAGCCTTTTTATGTCTGAATCATTTATTGGTTAGTGCTAACAGGCGTTACGTTATGAAAAAAAAAAGTGTTAAAAATTATACTAAAGTGAAAATTGGGAGGGATAATATCTGCTTCTTTCAGTACCGAGCGTGTTGCCGGCCGGTGCCCAAGAAAACTACATTTCCCATGATGCTCCAGTCCCGTGCAGACCTGCCCCCTTTCGTTTGAATGGCAAGTTGTTTGTTTCACTCCGACCAGCTGCTAACTATTCCGGTCGGTGAGCAAACATGGGGAGCAGTGGTCCTCCGCGCAACAAGCCACTGCAGAAATGCAAAAGAGTCCTTTCCGCTTACATAGGTTTTCTTCAAAATAAAGGTCACTAATAAAGAGATTGGAATTACATCGCTATTCAGTCACCAAGTTACTAATGATAGTAATAAAGAAAAAGTGCAACAATTAAAGCACCACTTTCTCTAATTGTTGTTTCCATTTTTGTTTTTATATACAATTTGTATACATCATTTGGTCTCATATTTTGTTCTTTATTTTAGTTCACTTGCTATTGTTTGCGTGCTTTAGATGTTCTTTCAAAAATAGGAGTTTCCATCAGTAACAGAATGTCATCAGCTAAAGGCTTCTTCAGACTTACTGGAGTACAGACAGCGATAGGAGATCCTTCCTGCACACAACCATCACTATCTACAACAACTCTTAGATTAAATTTATATGTACAGGTTACACTTAATATCCATAATAAAGTTTTTTTTCTAATTAAATATTTTTTAATTAAAATCCAACATGGCTGCTGTTGATAGCATAAAGCTTTTTTACTTAAAAATTTAAATTTTTTTGATATTTTCTAATTAAACCAAACATCAATCTGTTTACCTTTTCCTGACCTTCCCAGTATAGACAGAAAGAACTTTAACAACCGGGAAACAGCTGAACATTGCATTTTCTAGCAACTGGCTAATTGGTTTACCGCCAATTTACTTTATAAAATCATAGTTATTACATTATAATATGTGATTACAGTGGTACTGCCATATCTCCATTTGCCTTTAAAAACTTCCTTGATTAAAATTTGTATTGTAAAAATTGTATTTTGTTTATTTTTGTATTTAAGTCCAGCTGCTAGCATTAGCATACATTCTGTTTGAGGCACTGACATGATGAATATATCTGTTGTAAAGTGAATAGTATATCTAGATACTAAATCGTTAATCGGTTTACATAAACAACCAAAATGATTAATTTGACGTTTTATGACTGAAACGTTTCATTGAGTAATTTGGGCCGTTTTACTTTGAAAAGCGCCTAGCGGAAGTCGTGTGGGGTTCCGCTGTGGGTTTGACATTAGGTCCGGGTTTTACCTCAGCTTTCTTTATTCCACCCTACCTCCCCGTTTCTTTCCCTGTTTAATGCGCCCCAGCCTGCCGTATGTGTCTATTTATTTATTTATGCTTTCTGTCTCACAGTATTTAGTTGTTTTGTTTTAACTTTTAGACGTTCCTCCAATGAGAAGGCGTAAAAGATGGAGCTTCATATTTTAGAACACAGCTTGAAAGTGGCGAGTATAGAGAAAGAGGGGATCGAGATTTGCACCCATGGATTAATAAAACTCGCCTTCCTGGCCTCCAAAACAAGGTAGGCAACTTCAGAATGGTGTTATCCGTGTAAAACTGTTTTTATGTGTGTTTTATGTGCTTTTCCTGCTGCTGCTGTTAACCTAGCCAGCAAACACCGGGGGTTGCACGTTAAAGGGTGTTTATTGGAGCTGCAGCTCGCTCCTGGAGTTGTGTTAATGCTCCAAACATGCTGCTTTTAGGTGTTATTGTCAGAGCAGCTCTCAGTTTCAGGGCCTGTCCGGCTTGTGGAGGGTTATTCCGAAGCTTTGTGGATCGACGCCTGTGTTGGTGTTTATGTTCTTGCTTTCTGGCTTCTGTCAGGGTAATTTTAGCCCGATCTGGCAAAGTTCTGCAGGCAGATGAGGGCATTTTAAAGGCGGAAACTTTTAATGTTGAAGACCTGGTCTTCACGGCCGTAATTGGCAGGATGCGGGCCCTGGGTAAAAGCTTGTTTTGGTGCCCTACTCTAGTTGCTACTGGCATACAAATAATGTTATGTTGGCTTTTTATGTGACCAAATAAAGCTTTAAATTCCTTATACAACCCACCAATGCCAAGTTATTAGAATCAAATTAGTATGTACCAAAATAAAGGGCACAAGCATGAGTGTGTTTTAAAATGGTATAACATGAATTTAAAAAATCATCAGGATAAAAATATCGTTCAATGGATGAAAATTGAATAATAGTCAAAGAAATCGAAATCACAAAGTAGAAAATTAGTATTTTAATTATGTTAACCAGTGCAAAAATGATTGTTCAAACATAATCCAAAAAAAATAAGTTTGTCAATAGTAATTCACAAATTGACTTTCTTCTTTCTTTAGATGTTTTTTTTTTTTTTTTTAATTGATAAGCATGTAAATAAATAAATAAATATCACAATAAGTCTGACTATTTCGGTGAGCATGTCAAGATGCCTGGACATTACTGATTTATCATGTCAGTTTATATATCATATCTTTCTAACATTAACGAGCATTCTTGATTTAATTTTTTAAACAAAAATAAAATGCAATGTTTTTGACTGCAGAATTGAAATTACTTTTATTAGTATTTAACAGGGCTGTTAACAGCTGGTAGAGCTGTTGCCTCGCAGCAAGAAGGCTCTGGGTTCGACTCCCAGCCCCGGTCTTTCTGGATGGAGTTTGCATGTTTCCCTGTGCATGCGTGGGTTCTCTCTGGGTACTCCGGCTTCCTCCCACAGTCCAAAAACATGACTGTCAGGTTAATTGGACTCTCTAAATTGTCCCTAGGTGTGAGTGTGTGCATGTTTGTTTGTCCTGTGTGTCTCTGTGTTGCCCTGCGACAGACTGGCGACCTATCCAGGGTGACCCCGCCTCTTGCCCCTTAAGATTGCTGGAGATAGGCACCAGCAAACCCTGCCGACCCCAGTAAGGGAAAAGGGTGTAGGAAAATGGATGGTGGATGGATGGATAGTATTTAACATTTCTGTCGGCAAAATTGTGAATATTTTTTCTTATTTTTTAAAAAGAAGCCAACTTTTCTGTCAGTGTGTTTAATTATGAAAATGTCATTTTTACGGTAATATGTCTTTCTAGCAGAATTAGGACTATTGTAAGTCAGTTAACTGATATTTATTACAATAATTCATTAATTATCATTTGTTGAACCCTTCGCAGCATTATAGAACATTTTTGAAAATTACCAACTTTTTAGTTATTTTCTGTTAAGATTTCCCAGGTTTCAATGTAAACAGACCTCAGAAACCTTGTGGCTATCCATGAAAGTAATAGTAATGGTTTTTACTTCTGGTTCTGTTGTGGCTGGTGTCTTGTAATTACCTCTTTCCTTCTGTGTGGTGTCCCAGATAAAACTTGGTGCTGCTGTGATTAATCGCTGATAAAACACAGTCCCTTAAGGTTAATCTTTACCTGACGGGATCAAAACTGCTTGAAGTTGCATTGTAGCCACATGCTGTTAGTATTGATTACAGTTTGGGGACCAATAATATCTGAAGATTTAGCTTTCTCAGCTCATCTAATCAGTCTTTATCTCAAACTACTTTATGCTAGCAACATTTTCCAAAGAGCGGTATGTAAGATCAATCAACCAACCGATAAGATTTTATTTATAGAGCACTCCAAATCTAAGGCAAAGAGCTTTTATAGAAATTCGAGAAAAAACAACTATAAAAATGGTAAGTTAAAGGTGCAGTATGTAACTTCTATAAAACTGTTATCTTTACATATTGTTTAAACCTGTCAGCATGTCGTGAGACAGATAATCTGTAAAAACATGGATCCTCTCCACCTCCTCCCATAGCTATTATTGCCGTCTGAAGAAATGCACCATTCCTGACTGAAAAAAACAACCAATCAGAGCCAGGAGGAGGGTCTTACCGCTGTTAATCAACCACATGTACCTGCTGCTAAATATGCTAATGATTCAAAAACAACTTACTCTCATAACAAACTGTTAGAACATAGTGACAGTTTCAAAAACGTATTGAAAATAATATATTTTTAATCAAAGTTATATACTGCAGCTTTAATAAGAGTTTGGGAATATTCATATTTGCTGACTTTCTTCTTTCTCCCATTGTTTAAATGTTGTCTTTCTTTTTTTCCTTGTTTTACCTCCCTCATATACTTTCTGCCATCCTTCAGGTGTTTTTCCTTGGGTCTTATCTTCCCTCATTGTGTCCAACTTCCTTTACTCCCTTCTTCATTGTGTTTCTTCTTTTCATTTCTAAGTCCTTCATCCCTTCCTTGTGTCCAATCTTTCTTTCTTCTCTCCTTCTTTCTATTTAATATTCCCAATTAAACCCCACAATCCAATCCCTCCTTTGTGCTCCATGCTTAACATAAAAATACCTATTACAGCAATGCTTTTATTGCTTGCTAACATCATCCAGTCAGGGTCAGCTTCATTGGTTTCTGAGGTTTCAGACAGGAAGTAAGAAGTGTTTTTGTGTGTTTAAATTGACATTGATTCTCATATCAAGTTACTGCAGTTAAACAGGTCTGGCTCTGAAATAAACTAGAAAAACAAACCTTCACAACATGTGATAAACTATAAACAATGACCACTTGTGCAACCATGAGCACTTGATGCTCTCTGGAGGTCACCTTCCATCTTTAATTTCCCCTGCATTTGAAATAACCACTACTTTTTGGGAGTTTTGTGAAATGTGTAGTTTGCCCTTCATTTTTAGAGTTTTTCACAAACGTCAGTGTGTTTTATTGGGATTTTATGTCATTGACCAGAGGTGTCCAACTCCAGTCCTCTGGAGCTTCTTGCATCCCTGCTCCAACGCACCTGAACCAAATGAATAGCTCGTAACCCGATAAGGGAATTTGGCTAATATTACCTGTTAGCTTAACAATTAGCTTCACCTTTGATGTAAGAATGTTCTTTTTCTGTGAGCTCACATCAAAAGTCTCCCTCCTGCAGAAGAACTACTTAAAAACTTATTTTCTTTACATATGTGAGCATAAGTCAAATTAGCATTTGCAAAACCACTAAATCTTACCAAGTATATTTGGTCTGGTTTCTAGAGCTAATATCTTAGCACTTGTAATAAGACAAAACTAGCAAGCTATTGGAGCTTGTTTTAAATGTGACCTATTATGCTTCCTTTAGCAGGTTAGGATAGATCTATGGCCTATACAAAACATGTTGATTACATTTGATGCACAAAATAATTCTGTTAATGAGATTTCACCTGCTCAGTTCTGCCTATTTTGAGTTCCTTGTTGTTGCTGGATGTAACTCGACAATAAAACATTTTTCCAGCAGCCATTGTACAGTACATTCAATAGTAAAACCAGTTGGCCAAGAGTACTTGGGTTTCTGTGTGACGGGCAGGGCCTGCTAATTTGTGATGTTACATCTGGAAGGTTTTTGAAACGGCACATTTTCCAGGCATCAAAAAACAGCTGGGTGTTTTTTATTTGTTTGTTTTAAAGCATTTTGGTTGTTTTTAGAAGCAGTAGAGACCCAAATGGAAGTATAAAAACATGCAAAATCAGAATTTTACATAATGGATCCGCTTTAAGTAAATAATTTCTTAATCTTGATTTTTTTTTTTTTTATCCTACTAGCTCCATTGGGAGATTATTTCACATAAAGCATGGGGAATAATTTATTTTAAGTGAAATGCTCTCCCAGTGGATCTAATCCTTTTCAATATTAAGGACTTATTTACTTAAAACAAGTTCCTATAAATAGCTGAAAAGTTACTTGTTATTGGTGTCTTATTTCATGTGTACTGAGATATTTGCACTAGAAACTAGACCAAATGCACTTGGTAAGATTTTGTTTTTGCAGCCTGTAAGTTGAAAGATGAGACAAGAACATTTCTTGAGCAAAGTCAAGTTCCTCCCATATGAGACCTGATGTTCGGGGCCATTTTTTAAGTGATTGCATGCAGCTGGCAGCCATCCAGAAAGGATTACATAAGTTCATATAATTTGACTGCAGGGCCCGAGTTTTCATTGGTTCGCACTGGATTTTTTTGTTGTTGTTTTTCCCTGTTGTTCAGCTGAGGCACCGATGTTAGTGGCTCCTCTTTGATGAGCCTCTTCAAGTGTTTTCTTTCATCTTTAGAGAACATGCAGTCTGTTTTTGCAGATATTGATTTGATTTCTTTTCATATCTGAGGTTAAGAATTGAAAACCCAGTTTGTCTTTTTATTTTCTTTTTTGAACCCATTCACTAAATGGAATCTAAAAACATCATGGAAAAGTCTCTAAGTGCTGCTTTTTCAAAGGAGCACAATGGAAACTCGGCAGCAGGTGATTACAGAAAGAAAAGTGCTGTGTGTTTCTGCTGCTGTTTACAGCGTCTTATTTTACTCTTGAACAAGCTTCCACTCTGTTCTCTGTTACCTGCTGATCCTCCTAATGCAGGACTCCTCTTGGCCAAAACTTGAGTAAATCTGAGCAGCAGTTCTTCATCCCAAGTATAAATGTAGTAATATTTTGTTTCAAAGGTTTTGCAGTGTGTCATGAAATATTTTTGCAACAAAATGACATCAAGAGAACCAGGACTATATATCTTTGGGCGGCTAGAAACTAGATTTAGACTTTCTTTGGATGAAATGACTGTGATGAATCAATTATTGAAATAATAACTAATTAATTAATTATCAGGACTCAGAAAATGGCAATCTGTTGAACTAACAACATATTCAGAGCAGTATTTAAGCCAAAAAGGCTTCCTAAAGACACTTGTTGCATAAAAAGTGATTTCTGTCCTTTTTTTAAAAAAAATTGCTATGGGACATAGAGGAGCTGGATATCTTATTGAGTTTAATGAAGTTTATTGATGCTTTCACTGGATCTGCAGAGGACAAAATGCATTTAAATAACAATTTCAACACTTTAAATTTGGAGATTTTCAGATGTTAACTGCAATTTTGCTACTATAAATCAAAATTCCCATTAGAAAATTTATACAACAATAAATTATGCATTTTTTATTTTAAATTCTGTAAAAATCAAATGTTTTTCTTTCTAAAACCTGCTGTAAAAGTGTAAATATCATTTAATTTAGCCGTCAAATGGATCCAGTTTGTTTAGTGAGCAAAGACTAACATTATTCAGTGAGATTGAGGCAAAGTATGATTATTTGTTTAAAAACTGGTGAAAGCTTCCTGAATCTGAAAAGTGTGTTGAAAAACTCCACGAGACAAATGGTGGAACTGGATTCTGGCTTGGTACCGTCCCGGCCGCTGACGGGTTCACAGCAGCTCCTGGAAGATAAAGATCCTGATTGCTATCAGGCGCTTGGAGCATGACTCCAAATGAATGTCAGCACCTCTGCAGAATCGGCAAATCACTCGATACGACATAACAGCTTCCAGAGAGGAATGTGTCCTCCATTTGGTTAGCGCAGAAAGTCCTGAAGTAGTATAGAAAATTCATGTTTTATGTTCATGTTCATGTTTTATTTTTGTGACAGAATTTTATCATTTTTAATTAAATACATTTTTTAATATTTTAAAAAATGTTTTAAATATAAAAAAATAGCATTTTATTTATAATACAATTAGAAATGTTATTATGAATAATAAAATAATGTATATATCATTATATAAAATAAAAAATTCTCACAGAAATGATGACTGAACTAAAAGCCACTTTTTGGAAATGATTTTTTTATTTGTATTTTATTTTTAAGTCCTCATTATATATCCTGATTAAACTCTGTTTGAATCACTGTTCTCCCCGCTGCGGTAATTTAACCCAGAGCTGTGAATCCTGTGTTTGGGGATCGCTTGAAGCCTGCCTGTGAAGTTCCTAACATGCTCACAGACTGAGGCTTATGCAAGCCAGACGTGCAGCGGTCGCTTCCTCCTGAAGGCGAATGTCCGGCGTCTCTGCAGTGGTTCTCCTCTTTCGTGTTAATCTGGACCTAGTCATGTCAAAGAGTAAACACAGTCATTAAGCAGAGCTCGTATTAATATGATAAAAGGAGAAGGAATCTGCCCAGACCAGAGAGACGGCGCTCGGTCCTCGTCGTCTTTAATGTCCCTGCTCCACAAAACAAGCTGTAAATCAGGGTGACGTGTGACAGCTCATCTAATTCAAGAAGGAAATACGACTTTTCTTCACAGGCAGAGCTGTTAGAGCCTCCGTGTTGATGTCTTTCTGTTCCTTCACGCCATTCAGACAAATATAAAGTGTAAATATTCAGCAGCAGGCCGGTGAGCGGCGAGGTTATTGATGGACTGGCATTCCCTGTCTGTTCAAGGACATGACGGAAAATCTCTGCTTCTGCTGAAACATGGGTTAAAGTGAACAAACTTCACTGAAAACAGCTTTTTTGTCACTTAGTCTTTATTGATTTGACGTTGTTTTAAAACGGAAAAACAACACATTCAACTACCTGCTGGGCAACATTTACCTCAATTATTTTTATGTAAATTGTCCATTTTACCCATTTTCTGTCCATTTGTGTCGTTTGTAGTTTCAATTATAAACATTTTCTCCACAATTGCAGTCAATTCATTTTCTCCAGATCCTCATTATTGCATTCTTTACCGCTATCAGTAATATCTAAAATTACACTAATTAGATTATCTCATAAAGATTTAAATAAGATCTGTGAGGTCTTATTTTTTTATCTTGTAAGCACAGCTTACAAGATTAAAAACTTGTCCAAAAACTTAAACTAGTCAAACCTTAATGTTTTACCTTAATTATGATTTTCTGTTCGACCAACGTTGGCAGTTCTTCAGAACAATGCCATCTATTGTTATATTTATAAGCAGAATGTTAACATTTACTTCCTGAGAGCCACTGGTTTGACCTTATTTATTAAACTCCTCATTGACACTCATTGAATTAGAAGGATGCATGTTGAGTCTGTTGGTTCTGGTGGTTTTTCATTACTCTACTACATCTACCAGTAAAATGTTTATCATCAGAGTTTAACAGCTTTAGAAAGTCTGGATTGTAATTGTTTCATTGGATCAAATTTCCAGACCTCACTTTGTATCTTTTTTTGTCACATGGGCCACAATCTTTAAATCTAAACAATCCTCTTTTTTAAAAGACTCAAACAGCAACTTAGTATTTGCTACTTTTTAAATCATTTAACATTTTAATTAAACAAATAGAGCTGTTGGGAAATCCCCTCGTCTCGTACTGTGAGGCGTTTTGGACCAGTTGACTGCAACATACAGCTGGATTTGGATGCTGGCTGTTTGTTTTCCTCCAGTATTTCTGACGTTTAGCCTGATGTTTTATCTTATTACTGCTGGAACTAAGTTCTGATTTGCTCTGTTTTTCTTTCTCCACTGCAGCTGCATAAGAAATCTTCATGTGATGAAAGAGCAGAGCTTAGTGATGACTGGAAGCTCTGTTTCCTTTTGGTGTTGCTTTTTAATAGAGCGCATTGTGCACTTAGTACCTTAACAAGATGGTAGGTGGGGGAAAAAATCCCTTTTCTTGTTTGTTTTTACCCTCCCTCCCACCCAAAAAAACAAACAAAAATTTGATTAATTGATGAAATGTATGTATCAAAAGCTCTGCCTCTTTTGTTGGGGATGTCTTGCATCCTTTTCGGTAAACTTACCAGCTTATCTAATCTCATCCTTTCTGAATACTTAAAAAAGCTGAAGCAGCCCTAAGTACTATGATAATATTTACTGGGCTCTTTCTGGGTTTTTTCTGTTTCAGATGCAAGTTCTTCAGTTTGACGGAGACTCCAGAGGACTACACCATCATCGTGGACGAAGAAGGATTTAAAGGTGAGCCTCTCTCTCTCTCTCTAAGGAAGTCGCCGTGGCAACCATGGATGGGGATCACGTTGTGTTTTCTCTAATCGTGTCCAGCGGCGGCGACTTCGGCTGCCACTGTTTGAGCACACTCTGTCGTTATAGATGCGAGGCCAATTGGCCGGCCGCTGTTCTTTGTGGCCGGCTGAGTGAACGAACCTGTGTCATTACGCCGCCGTTTTCACAGTGACCCTCCTCGGTTACTCTGGAGACCACATGCTGTGTGTTGCATAACTGCTGCAGGTATTTTACACCGATAAGTGCCTCTGTGTGTGTGTGTGTGTGTTTTGTTGGACTAAGAAACGGGGTGAAACTCAAGCAAGCCGTGTCGGATGACATCAAGTAAACAGGACACACGGTTCTGACCCAACGCTGACAGAACGCTGCCAGTGGTTACCACCAAGAGCTTTTTGTCATTTTTACTTTTTTTATTATTGTTGTTGTGTTTAAAGCTGCAACTAAGGATTATATTAGTAATCAATGATTCTGTCGATTATTCTGACGATTAATTGAATAATCGGACAAAAAAAGTGTTGCATTTTGCTGATTTTCCATTTAACCATTTAAGTTTTTTATGCTCAATTAGAAATACGCTAAAATATGAAAATAAAATTATTTAATTCCTTCTTTGAGTAATAAACATTTTATTACCTATAATGCAATTACAGTATTTTCTTAGTGAACGCTTGATCATTTGGAGCAGGATGCAGCTAAAAATATATTTCTATCAACATGTGAAAAGTTCAGATCTTTCTGCACGACTTAGCAACTGATCTACTGATAAATTTTTTATTTAACTATATTATTTTATAAAATTTGCTAGAACTATGTAAATACGTTTTTACCAAGAACTCAAGTTGCAAAAGTTTATATATATACATACACTATATCTATCTTAAATGTAAAATACATACACTATATCTATCTTAAATGTAAAATGTGTATTTTTGTACAGGTTTGGCTTTCTTATTGCTCTCAGTATGTTTTCTTTCAGCAAATTGCCTTTTTTAGTCTGAATACTCCAGTTAATTATTAATCGATTACTAAATTAGTTTACAATTTTTTCAATAAACGATTAATCGTTTCAGCCCTTCTTGTGTTTCTTGAACTGATCAAGCTCTACTCAAACTTTTCTGACTTTGAATGAAATTAGAGATTTATAAAACACTTATAAAGTGATTTTAAAAAGTAAAACTGGTATTAAAAAGCAGACTTCTGCACCAGTTTGGCCAGAGATCCAAAATAAAACACTTATTTCCTCTGTGTCTGGATGCTTGAAGGATTTTTGCCCTTTTTTCTCTTTTACTTTTGGACACTTGTTATATGATGTAACCACGGAAATGAGATGTTTTTTACAACCAGGAGCAGCTGGTGAACTTCTCGAAGCTCAAATAGCACCTGAACTTTGACCCCAAATCCCACAGGAGTTAAAAAAGGAGACTTCATGGATGCAGAGCAGGACCACAGAGCTGAGAGAGAAGGAGGACATTCTCACCATCTCCCTGACTCCAATGTCTTTCTAGACAAACGGCCAGACAGAGATTTTAAAGAGGAGTGACAAAAGCAAATGAGGTGGATTAGCATCGCTTGGTGTCATCCAGAGCATGTTGCAACACACTGTTATCCAAATATGGCAATGCTTCAAAGGCTCATTTTGTGTTGGTAAAATGTGTTTTTAAAGAACTTGTCTGCTTTGAGAAACAAGACATGGTTTTAGTAACATTTCAGGATTTGTGAGGCTTTATTGTGTTTTCTCACCTGTTAGTCCAGTAGACTCAATTGGAGAATTGTAACTTTTGCTACATTTCAGCTGCACTGTGCCATGAGGTTAATTTTCACAGTGCACTGCGACGGCATATTAGGGTCATTCTACGTAGAAACAAAAATAAAAAGTACATTTCTAAACAAAACATTTGATAGAAGCAGCAAGGACATTTCTGAACTTCTGACCTTTAAAAGTCAACTTTTGAAACTGAGAAATTTCTGAGTTTTTTCTAGCAAATCTTCGACTTTTCAAACGCAGAACTTTCCAAGCTTTCCTCTAGAAAATTTCCAAGATTTTATTTTTAGCGTAAATTTTCTCTTCCCTTTTTTTATTATCTACATTCACCCTAATATGTGTCGTACTGCACTATCAAACCCAAACCCTTTAAAAAACAACTATGGGGTCCTGCACCAAGAACCTTTGAAGGAAACGTCAAAAACCTCTAAAGAAGACACTGAGCGCAACTTCCTTCTTCATAAAAAGCAAACAAAACTGAGTGCATCAGATTGTAATGTTGGTTTCAGGCTTAAAGAACCCAACCTATTTCTCTCGCTCGTGCTAGGCTCGCGCGTCTGTTTTGATTGGGATTACCCAGAATGCCCTGCGCTGTAGCCTGCTTTTGGCGCGGCATCCAGACCCAGGATAGTTGGTGGATAACATCAGACTCCAGCTGTTTCCACAGAAAGGATGAATAAAAACTCTTCCCTCCTCTTCCTCAGAACTGCCTCAGTCAAATCTCATCAGTGTTGCCGATTCAACATGGCTGGCGCTCAATGTGGTCTCCGGCGGCGGCAGCGCTTCCAGCTCGCAACCTATCGGTGTCACCAAAATCGCCAAGTCAGTCATCGCGCCACTGGCCGATCACAACATCTCTGTTTTCATGCTGTCAACGTATCAGACCGACTTCATCCTGGTGAGTGTCCTGTCCCACCGCCATAGCGCCGTTTCTTTTATTTAAAGGAAGTCTATAGTCATGTTTTAAAGCGATCCTGATCTGTTGTTCCTCTGACTCTATCAAGGAATGTTCAAAGTTTGTATTCGTACTTTTGCTTCTTTCTCACTGACGCCATGTTGGTTATGTAGAAAATTAGAACATAGAGGCTCAACATCTTTGAGCTGCAGTTTGAAAACAGAATATGGAAGATTTGTGTATTTGAAGAAACTGTCTCTGAGTCTTTCTCTGACATTTCAGTTGTTTTTGTAGAGAAGTCTGTTTTAATGTGTAGTCAGAACTAAGTTTGGGTTTGATGTGAAACCAACTTTTTTCAGCAATTGTTTACGTCCAGATTTACAGCATCTGGCTTCTTCTGGTGCAGAATTATGATGCATGTCTCACATCAATGATGTAAAAGAATGGAGTAACATGGGTACTTCTGCTCCAGACCCTTTAAAAACTATCGGATATTTATCTGATGTACTTCCACAAATCTGCTTTTTTAAAAGATCTGAATTGGGCCGTTCAGAATGCGGTGAAAGACTTGAATACGGGTCACATTACTGTGTCAGTGTAGCCATCGTCTCCCTCTATAGAGATTAATGTATCCAAGCATACTAACAAAGTTTAGTGGAAGGAAAAAGTGCTAAAGCCTTGAAAGGACCTGAATTATTCTTTCTAGATTAACTTTTGCTGCTGTTCTACTTTGGGATGCGTTTTTATTGCAAGTAAATGACATTTTGTGATGTCATCCCTCTCAGCCGCCAGTCTGGAGACGTTAAACATTTGGATGTGATTAAGCTGATGATGATGATTTAGATTTTAACTGAACAGGTTGCCGTCGTGTCATACATGCTGGCATAAAGCTGGCCAGCTTCATGGCCTGCTGTAACTGTTGCATTATTTGTCTGTTATGCAATCGCTGGCAGCGCTGCTGTTTATATCCACTGAGCCCACATGAAAAGGCAATAACAGTGGATGAGGTGAACCGATGACTGACTTGTCTGATTTTTAAATTGGAAGGAAATCCTCTGGAGTATCCAGTGGGACTCTTTGTTTTACTGCCTTAGTCCTGTGGAAAAACAAGGTCTGCTGACCAGCTCCAGCTTCTGTTTTTTTTTTTTTTTTTTATGGGAAAATAGCGGCTGTGTGCGTTGATAATCTGTTACATAAAGAGGATCAGCAGCTCAGCTTCTTGGAAACTAAGGTACCGAACTCAGACCTGCTTCCTGTCTCCACTCTGCCTGCTTCACATAAAACAGACAAATGTTTACCGCAGCGTTCCCCACATTGACTCCTTAACGTCTGACGTTGATTTACTGCAGATTTCCAACCAGACCTGTATGGAAACCAAAAAACTAAACAGATTAAAATCTGTTTTCACTGTTTAGCTGGTTTGTGTTGTGATTATTATTCAAATATGACCTAAAATATTTGAATATTTTAGGCTGGATGTGATTGCATCATCTCATATTGGAATAAATGTAAATTAAGTACAGAAAAGTTTTTAAATTTGTTTCAGATTTTAGAATAAGAACAAAAGTAGATTTTTATATTAGTTCACGTGCATGAGAAGTTAGCCTGATCGACAAATATTAAATTTATACTCTGAATTACATTCAATCCCCTTTTTATTTGGCTTTCTAATCCTAGTTTGGACCCTCAGACAGGTTATAACTCCTAATCAAATTAAAATATTACTACTGAAAAATCAAAATTAGCCTCATTAAGACTTGGTTAACATTTTTAATCAAGTTAATTGTAATTAAACTGCAATTTAATCAAGAATTGTATACTGTTAAAATAAGAAATATTTTCAATTTAAAACCCATTTTTGCTACTAAATTATTGAATAAATAGACATATTAGCTCAACGACAAACACATTTGTTTTTAATAAAGAGTTTCAGGATCTCCTGGTCATTCATGGAACTGTAGAAACTTGGACGCTGACATTAGTCTGTGCTGCTGATGTGCAGCAGCACAGTAGCACTGAGATGCTACTTAGAGCTGCAATAGCTTCACTGCTTGGCTAACTCATTTTAGCACAACTAGAACAGCAAGCAGCATTGTGTATTTTCATGCGTCAAAAAGCAGTTGATACTTCTTTGTGACACAGAAATGAACTCCCAGCCAGAAGCAGCTCTGACGTTGTTTACGGATGCAGCTTGTGCGTCTGATTTACAGGCTACCAGAAATAAGTTAAACTTCAAACTTTATTTTATTTCTTTTTTTATGAAAATACTTTTCTGGAAAGAACATTTAGCTTTTGAGTTTTTGTAAGCACAGCTTCCAAGTGAAAGGTGAGTTAAAGAAAATTTGTTTTCAGGACCATTAAGCTCCGCCCCTCGACCTTAAGACAAAAAAGTTTTTGTAACTTTTTCTCTGAACTCCTTTGCTGTTTTTTTTTGTTGTTTTTGTTCCCCATCAGGTCCGAGAGCGCGACCTGCCGATGGTCATGCACACTCTGTCTTCCGAGTTCACGCTGTTCCGGGTTGTCAATGGTGAAACGGTCGCCGCGCACAATCTGGGAATCTCCAACGGATTTGTGAAGCCGAAACTTGGTAGGTATTTTTTTTAGTATCATTTATTTTGTAAGCTGATCTCTCCTAACCCCTGATGTTTTGTGGTGTGTTAGTGCCCCGCCCCATCATTCACCCTCTGTCCAGCCCCAGCAACATGTTCTGTGTGACCAGCTTGGACCCAGACACGCTGCCCTCCGTCGCCACGCTGCTTATGGATGTCATGTTCTACTCTGGAGGGTAAGACGCTCACTACACCATGGCCTCAACACATCCTGAAAGGGTTCAACTCTGAAGCTGATCAGAACGAGAAGCTGTTTTCTGGAGCTCAGTCTAAACAGGAAACTGACATGTTGCTGCATTTAGAACCAAAATGAAAAATCTATTAGACATTTGACCAAATCTGATTGATAGATTGACTGAATAAACCAATAAAAATAGTGATTATAAAATAAGTTATTAAATCCACGCCCTCCTTTTCCAAGCAGACAAGCAAAGAGAAAAAACAACCACACATTTGAATTTCCTGCTTTGACTCTCAAATTTCCTCTATTGCAGTGAAACACCAGGTGCCTGAAACAGTTTCTATATAGACGTATTTGATCAAATGTCTGTAAAGATATTAGTGTACCTGTGAGGTACTATAGTCAAAATAAAAAGTAAGTACACCTTCCTTCGTTGGATCCATCTAATTCTAATAAAAAATTATACATATTACTATTGCAATTTTATGACTACAAAGTGAAATCATAGTATTCTTTTGGATGTGTGCTTTAAAATGAATAGAATCTATATATGTATATATGTGTATTTATATGCATAAACTACAAAATGCATCTGAAAAGCTTAACATTGATGGCAATAAATATGGATTTTATGGATCTGCTGTATCTTATTTGTCTAATCAGAGCTCCAGCACATCTGTTCAGCTGGTTTTATCTCTTTATGAACTGTACAATGGCTGCTGGAAAAGACAATCATTTAGTTGTTTGATTATCAACCAGAAACCACTTTCTGCGTTCTTGCTGGTCTGTGCAGGAGGCTCCACTTCAGCTTTTCAAAGATGTACGGTTGTACAGTTGCGCATGTGTTTGCGAGTTTAAACATTGATTTTAGATTAAACGTTGCCACTTTAATTTTATTTAAAGTGACAAGACATCCTGAAACGACTCCTTCTGAAAATAGGCAGAACCGATCAGACTGAAATCTAATTATCTAAGAATGAGTTGGTGCAATAAAATGTAATAACATGTTTTGTATAGGCTTAGTTCCTGAAGGTTGGGTTTCTTCCCCAGGTCAAAAGAGGTCGGGGCGTCCGGGGAGGACTCCAGTCACATCCGCTTCTTCTCCTTCTCACTGATCGAGGGCTACATCTCGCTGGTCATGGACGAGCAGACAGCTCAGAGGTGAGCACAAAAAAAACGTAATTATCTTTCTTTTTCCTTGAAGATCCCACGCTTGTTTCCTCAAGATGTTGTTTTTCTCTGCTAAAGGGGTCGTTACTTTTATGTCGGGGGAATAAATTCATGATTGCTATTTGAGGGGGTGATTAGCTTGTTGCTAAGCAATAACGAACCTCTTGGGTGGACGCGGTGTACTTAAATCACAGTGGGTGTCGTTCTGACTCATTCCTTCTCCACCGAGTCCCCCATTTTCTCTCCATGAACTCCCTCATTAAGCCTGGAGCCCATGCAGAAAAGCATCCGGCTTCATGTCCCACCTCGTCCCTAACAGCCTAATCAAAGCCCGGCCAATCAGATCCAGAAGTGGACATGTCATTGATGCCTTAACTGAAATCATAACAACAAAATAATAATAAAAAAATATATGGACATTATTGGTTTGATTCAGGTTTCTGTAGCATATTGGTCAGGATTGCTCCCATGTTTTCTGTAATGTGCTGCCTTAAAGGGACAGGTCACATATTTACCTTCACTTTACAGTTTCTTGTCTTTAACGAGCTGAAGAATCTATCGTCTGTTATTCTATAATTTCTACTTTAACTACTGAATATCTTCAGTTTTCACTTATTTATTTGTGAAACAAGTCAAAAGTAAAAAAAAATTTTGGATAATCAATTGTTGAATGTATTTTATTCGATGGAACAATGAATATTAATGATGGTACAAATATTAATGTAAATACATTGGATTAAACAAGATGTTCATTTCCTTCCATAGTCCCATAAAATAAACATACCAAACAAAATAACATTGATACAAATAAAATTACATAAATGTTTTTAAGTTTATTCCCTGTCTCATAGGGAATGGAGTTTCTGGGCAATCAGCTGTTCATCAATCTGTTCAATTTTTTTTCTTAATCTATTAGAATTTTTTTTTTTTTTTTTGCATTTTTATTATCTGCAGATTTCTTATTCAGTACCTGGCTACTGTAAATATTTACAGTAAATGTTACATAAAATAAATAACTCAACCTTGTATATTAATATATATATATATGTATATTGCAGTAAACCAGCAGATTTTATCCTGAGTGGTGGATTACATTGATTTTTCCTTCGCATTTAGGAGATCAAACAGCGTCGCTGTGGTGAAAAAATCTCTTCCCCAGCCAGCGTTTAGTCTTCATGGCAACCAAAAACCATACTTTCCTATGAGTGGTGATTTGCAGAAACGACGTTGAAACATCAACTTTGCAGTTTCACTTCATGTAGAAAGTTCCTAGATGAGAGCAAAAAATACATGAAGTTACAGAAAATATTCAAAAGAATCCGTATTTACCACCAGACATGTTCCGTGTTCATGTCTTCATCACACCTGCACAACTCAGATTTAATACAAAATGCACATAATTTATTAAGGGGAAGAAAGTGATTTAAATGTTAAGTCTCCTAAGCCTAGTAACTGGTTGTGCTGTGTCTCCATAGCAACAGCATCCATCTCAGGGCTTCATGTTGTCAGTCTGGTTGTATTCAAGTAATTTCTTCTTTCTACAATTTATCATAGTTAGCTGTGGATAATAAAAAGCATGATAATTATGCTTTGAATGGATACATTATTCAAAACGGCTTTGTGTATTTTGTCTGATTAAAATGTTTACGGGGTGAGATTTTAATCAGTTGAGCTTTTGACTGATTTTAGTGATAAATGTTTAAATCTGGATTTTTTTCAGTTCTAATCTGTCATTTCTTCTTACCCAGGTTCCCAAACAACGTTCTCTTCACCAGCGCCTCTGGTGAGCTCTGGAAAATGGTTCGAATTGGAGGACAACCTTTAGGCTTTGGTGAGCTCCTGCTGTTTTATTTTGAAGGATTAGACGACTTCCTGTAGCTCTTCTCAGACTCTCAGAGCTATAGGAAGCTTCAGTGACTCGTAAAATTAACGATTTTAGTGTCCAATTAATTGGATAAGGAAATTTAATTGCATAAATTTTTTTAGATGTTAAATGAAAGTTTGGAGATCCATTGTGGATTATGGATTATCCACTGTAATATTTGCTTCTGGTTCTGAATTTTTGCAGAAAGCGTTTTTGAAGAGATCATTTTTTTCCTGATGTTTTGCAGATGAATGCGGCATCGTGGCTCAAATATCAGAACCTCTGGCAACAGCTGACATTCCTGCTTACTACATTAGTACTTTCAAGTTTGACCACGCTCTGGTAAGAAAACCTTAGTAGTCAGTATCTTACATGCAGTAAATGATGAACACAATGCTTAGCTCGTTGGTTGCTAGATGCTATCTGTGTTATTTTTTTTTAAGTAAAACTTTCAGCTGAGAGCTTCAGTCTGCCTCAGTCATGTTTGCATCTCTGCGTTCTTACTGCCAGACAGGGTGAACTAAGTAACCTAATCTACTAAAACAAAAGGTCCTGTTGCTGCTTCTCTCCCAGGTCCCGGAGGAGAACATCCAAAGCGTGATCAGAGCTCTGCGGACCGAGAGCACAGCGCAGTGAACGACCTTTTTTTTTTTTTTTTTTCCAGTCATTTCGTTCAAACGTTTATCATTGCCCAAAAAGTGCCAAGAGTGTGTTGGTGGGTTGCTGTGGATCAGCTCAGAGAAGAACGAGGCTTCTGCTGCCATCACTGGCGTCTTTTCTCCCTGGAGCCCCCTGCTGGCCGCCGGCCGCCACTGCTTGAGTTTGCTACACTTGATGTTTCTTTACCTCTACAAGCTGCTTCCTCCCACCAGCACCATACTGTAAAACCTACTTCAATCCTCTTAAGGAAGAATGACGAATGTACTCCAAATCAAAGAAATATTCAGTAAGCTCTCCATCTCTCCCTCCTCCCCCATCATTTTCTCAGTGCCAACGTGCTTGAACGCCGAACCCGATGCCTTGACTGACCCGCTGCGTGTTTACAGTGAAGGAGGCGGTTTCATAGTTAGACTTCTGATTTTATTTTTTAGTCCGTGTTAAACTGAACCAGCAATGACCTGACCCAGTCCTTCACACCTCATGGTTCATATGGGGAGTCTGGTCTGGCGACGCATGAAGGAAATCTTAAGATGTGCTTTGGGATGTTTGGTGAATTCACACTGTGAGCAGCCCGGCTGATTTTAGAACTGTGACTCAAAGTAACATTTTTTCTATATTAAATTTAGCATTAATTACTCTTCATAATCTAATAAATCAACACTTAAATCATCAAGATTGCTTTTAAACTTGGATTTGATTTCAAGTTTATATGCGACACTATAAAGACACTCCATCTTCATTGCACTGTCATTGTTTAGTGTTCACAGGTCAGCTTTTCGTCTCCCAATTGAAATATTTACAAAGGTTTAAACTCCCAGCAGTCAAGTCATGTGACTGTGACAACCAGTCACATGACCTAACATCTTCCTGTCCAGAAATAAATGTCAGGTTTGAACATCAACCCAGTTTTATCAAACTGATACCAATATGTTAAAAAATTACAGATTACGTCCCCAGGATAAATGTAAGCAGTAAAACTGCCCTCAGTGAGGGCGGAGCTTCTGGGACCACACAACACAGTCCTCTGATTGGAGGACAGAAAAACATCAGTTTGAACCAACAAGCCTGTATTCGTCACAGCATGATGCTGCGTTCAGGGTCTGGTTCAACTCCAACGCTCTCTGGAATATACCGGGCCAGAAAATATCAGGAAAAACTGCTACGTAGCATCAGCACTGATGCTCTGCTAAGGAGCGTCAACACTCTTGAATAAAAAAAAGGTTTAGAAAATATTACCAAAATAATTTTTGGTAATATTTAAACTTTGGATCTTGGTCCCTGCATGGAAACAGGAAGTTCCAGATCCAAATTACAGAAGTTCTCCAGCCAAAGAAACAACAGAACAAGCAGCAGTTTTTCCACTTCTAGCCAAAAGTTGCTGTGTGTTCCCGATAACCTGGTTAGGAGAGAATACATTGAGGGCAGAAACATGAGTCAGCTTGAACCTCCATAGCATGAGGCACTCACAATGCACAATCATTCATATGAGCCATAAAGCATCTGAAGCAAACCAAAATGTTTCTTTCTTCATTTCCTTTAACCAAAATCTAAGCTTTCAATGATGCTTAACATCAACATTTACATCAGAAACGGCTCCAAACTCGCCTCTCTGTGCTTTCTCCCTTCCTGTCAGGTTTTTATTGTTACAGAAAGCTGCAAAATAAATCCTTCACAGATTAATGCTTCCTTAAGGCATTGCAGGATAATCTTTAAAAAGTCTTTTTGATTTAAGAATGACTTAAAGCAATTTGATAAGTAAATTATGTGCTGCTTATCCAGTCAGACCAGGTTTAAAACTCCATTGTTGGTCCAATCGGTTGATCTTTTTTGAATTGTACACTGCATTAAAAAAATCCTTCAACTATTATTGAGGACTTGCAGAACATGATTAGGGACACTGGAAAAAAACAAAGTATTTTGACTTTAATCTCAGAATTTATTCTTTTTTTCTCTGAATTCATTCTTTCTAATTCTGCGTCACAATCTAAAAGTAATAACTTTGCTGTTCCTTTCTTGTTATACAATTATAAATATTATCCTCCTTGGAAGCCTGAACATAGATTTGAGTTTTAAAACTAGACTTGGATGAAATTGCATACAAACAATTTGGAGAATTTTTTTTTTTTTTTTGCTCTGAGATTAAAGTCAGAATAATTTTTTTAAGTGTCTCTAATCCTCTAAAGTGTTTACACTTTAAAACCAACAGTTTCACCTCAGAACAGGCCAATAAAAACCTGTCTTTCTGTTTTCCTGATGCTGCCGTTGCTCACAGTGTGACGCCGCAGTGAGACTTGCCGAATGATGATCTGCAGTCGTAATAAATTACTGAGCCACTTTGAAAATGTGCTGAACATAAGCTACGGTTCATATGGGGCAGGAAGGTTCCTCTCCGACTCCTGGTGTCCATTTAGGTCTTGAAGCCGCCCCCCCTCCGGCTCCAGTCTGCACTTTAACGCAGGTCCTCCTCCCCACACTGACCTGCTGTACTGATGTGAAACCAGAGAGGACTTCTCACTTTACAATGATTTTATCCACATGGAAGAAGTTGTGGCGATGTTCTCCCTGGCCTTCAGCCTCTGACCAGATTAGTAGAAATCATGTCTATCAGTGTTAAAAGTCCAGGAAGGTAAACTTTTGTTTTCTCATTGCATTTCAAAGAAACATGTTAAAAGCTTTTCATTTGGAGCTTCTCGTGTGAAAACAAAATAAACAAGCTGGTATTTTTTTTTGGAGCCTCTGTGTTTTTACTTACCGGGTGCAATGTGGTGTTCAAAGCCTCCAGGAGAGAAATAGAGGAAGAAGAGATGAGCTTTAACTCCTGGTGTAAAACAAGAACCTCAAAGGATTTTACTGGAACTTTATGTAATAAATCAGTAAAGGGCAAAAATCAGATTTTAACCAATAATCCAATTTTTGGTTTTTGAAGATGTGATTTGTGGAAAATTTTGATATATTTTTTGAACACTTTTTGACAAGCGTATTTTACAGCTTCAATTTATTTGGACTTTGAATTCAGTTTAACTTTACGACAAAATAATGTTACCAGAAAACATTTTTAATGCGAGTATAAAGTGATCAAATTACCAGAACAGAGACATTTTTGGAGAAATAAATTTAAAAATTCATTATTCAAACTTTTTTGTCATCCAGGCCCTCCTCATGAACAGAGTGAAGCCAATTTGGTGTGAATCAAATGGTCTCTGAATACTTTATCATTTTTTTTATTCTTTTAAAAATCATAGCAGCACAAATAAAAATTTTTGCTGCAAAATTATTCATGAATCTTGTATCTTTTCTAAATTTTCCAGAATGTTCAGTGACAGATTATTGTGCTTTTAACAGTCGATAACTGCTGTAGTTACTAAAGGAGGCCAGAGGGGGGCAGATGTTTCCAATGTGAGGCAGGGAACAGAAACAGGTAGCTCACCTGTCTCCTCCCTCCTGGTTCCTGTGCCGCCGCTGGACTCGGCTGTCGGTTTGATCCCCGAGGCTTCTGCAGTTATTCAGCTGAAAGGTACAACTGCTGCTAACAGCACTGTGCTCAGGTCAAAGGTCACAGCTTCAAATCACATAGTAAATATTTCAAACCTCCTCTGTCTTTCCTCCAAGCAGCCAGACTTTCTTGATCTTTGTCAAAACGTTGGCTGATTAGCTCATTTTCTGTCCAGTTCTTGATGAAAATAAAAAATAAAGCACATTACAATCCCTCACAGAAGCATTCACATCCCTTTAACGCTTTAAGAATCATGTACAGAATTTTACTTCGGTTCCACTTTGCTCTCAGTATCTGTTTCCTCTGACCATTTATGTATCAACACGCATTTTGATAACTTTCGAAGCTTTTTCTCATAACTTTACATTCTCGTAAAGTTGCATTTTTAATACCATCAGTGTTATGACTATATTCTTGTAGCTGAAAAAAAATTCTTGTAGCCCTAATATTCTGTACAACTCACAGACGAGATGAGTAAAATACAAGGCATTTTTTGAAAATATTTTCTGTCATTGTAAAAATTTTTTTTGCAAAGAAAAGAAAAAAGATTAAAATCAGATCTGGTACAAAAATAAAAAGATTTTATTTTTCTTTATTTTGTTCAGTCAAATCGCCGGCCCTGGGGACTGACAGGTTTTATTCATCCAGTCGGTCTCAGAAACTGACAAGCTTAGTGGAGGAAGATCTCGCAAAAGAACAATATGGATGCATAAAATAGAACAAACTGAACATCAGATTGTGCTTAAAGATTGTAAATTTTTTTCTTTATTTGCAATTTTTTTTTTTTGCAAAAATGGTGACTATCAGATTATTACAACCTGAGCCCATTTTCTGCTGCATAATAATTTACCCAATCATTGTTATTGGTACGGCTCAAACACAAAGTCCTGAAGTATCAAAAAGAACCAGAACCCGATTCCTCAGAACCGCTTTGTTTTCCAAACTCTCCGCCGTTCCTCTTCCTTCCTGTCGTAAATAATCTCCATGTGACGCAAAACGACCAACTGGAGATTTAAACTCTGGAAAAAGTCCATTTGATGAGTCCAGATTCAGTCTGGAAGTAAAGAGCTGGTTCTGGTTCCACCGTCAGTCGATGGATTCCAGCTCACAGGAGAGACTTCACCAGCGCCACCATGTGGTCCACACCGCACGCTACATCCACCACCTGACCTGGAACCGTCACCTTTACAGAGAGATCAGAACATCATCAGCACAAACCGTCTCCATCTTTCTGTTCACATCAGTTTATTTAGAGTCCTGGTGCGCTCCAAACCCCGCAGGGTTTCCACGGAGACGTCCACGCCCTCAAATCCTGTTTAAATGCTAATGTACGTCTGTGGAGGTGAATTGAAAAGCTCTCCAGGGGGACAAGCAGGTGCAGAGGTTTAAATCAGCGAGACAATCTTTTCAGATGTGAAACGTTAAATAAACCGCCAGGTTCTGGAGTTTTACAACAACATACAGAAAATATACCAGCAAAGAACAGAAACTGTGAAAGATCTGCTGCCGGCTGTTTGATTTGATTGTTTTTAAGTCCAAACGGCTCAATATTCCGCCACAGTACAAGAACGGCACCGAGAGCCTGAGAAATGCTGATTAAGACGGTTTTAAAGTTAAAAGTCTGGCTGCATGGAGCAAAATATGCTGAAAGCTTTAGTAGTTTAAAACGTCTACACAGCACTATTCGCATAATCATGGGAAAAAGAAAGAATTCATGTTAGTTCTTAGGTTTTAACATCAGGTTCCTTTTAGAAAGAGATAGGCCAAGAAAAAAACAATTATTAAGCTCAAAGTGCATCAAACTCAATGTTTTTTGATTTTTAAATCTTTTATTGATTCAACTTAAGAAAATGAACTACATTTGTCTTCTTACAATATCCTAACACATGACATAAACCTGTCATGACACATTTTGATGGACAATAAATTGTTCCAGAAATTATTGTGGTAAATGACAATATTGTCTTTTTGGTACCATTTTCAACTAATATAATGATAATGGCATAATAATGCAAGTTTGCCCTGTCAAAGATCAATTAACTTTAATTTATTAACATGTATGATTAACTGGAAGACATTTCAAATACCCAGAATAAAACACAATAAAAACCACAAACAACTCAACCATAAATAACATGAATTTTGAAACCTCCATAAACAAAATTGCTCTTCAAAAAACAAAACATTAATCATCAGAATAGCTGATGTAAAACAAAAAAGTTTGTTCTGATTTAATGTGAAACCTGTAATCTGTCACTGAACATATAACAGCCAACCAAATGTTGCATCCAAAAGTTCCTTCATGAAATATTACAAACATGAAAGTTGAATAGATGAAGACAAAGCTAACCCTAAATACCCGACTTGTGCAGCTTATTTAAAACCTTTAGCCTAAAAATGAAACAAAATGCGACGTGTTCTTTCTTACCCTCCAGGGGAAGAACTGGTCGTCTTTCTTTCCGATACCCAAGCAGCCTCTGATGTTCTTCCCCCAGACGAAAAGCTCGCCTCGATCTGAAAACCAAACAGCGACATCAAAGATACACACTGGGGATAGCGAGGGGCCTCTGTCCGGAGTACAGGTCCTCTGTCTCGGAGTACAGGTCCGTCTGTCTCGGAGTTACAGGTCCGTCTGTCTCGGAGTAACAGGTCCGTCTGTCTCGGAGTTACAGGTCCCTCTGTCTCGGAGTAACAGGTCCCTCTGTCTCGGAGTAACAGGTCCCTCTGTCTCGGAGTAACAGGTCCGTCTGTCTCGGAGTAACAGGTCCCTCTGTCCCGGAGTAACAGGTCCCTCTGTCTCGGAGTAACAGGTCCCTCTGTCTCGGAGTTACAGGTCCGTCTGTCTCGGAGTAACAGGTCCCTCTGTCTCGGAGTAACAGGTCCGTCTGTCTCGGAGTAACAGGTCCCTCTGTCTCGGAGTAACAGGTCCCTCTGTCTCGGAGTAACAGGTCCGTCTGTCTCGGAGTTACAGGTCCGTCTGTCTCGGAGTTACAGGTCCGTCTGTCTCGGAGTTACAGGTCCGTCTGTCTCGGAGTTACAGGTCCGTCTGTCTCGGAGTTACAGGTCCGTCTGTCTCGGAGTTACAGGTCCGTCTGTGTCGGAGGAATCACGGTGATGATTGGTTTAGGTCAGGAGTTTTCAACCTGAACAATCCAGAGAGCCGTTTTAGGCCTCACTGCAGCAAAACAAGCTAGCTTAGAGCTGCACATGTTAGCTGACATTTTGATAAACATCTACGGTAGAAAATTTGTTGTCACTTTTAAAAGACAACAATTATACTTCTTGTTTTATATTTTAAATAGAGGGGAAAAAATAAAAAGGTAGCAAGCAATAAGACTGATATCTTCTCCTTCAATGGGATGATGATACTTGTAACTTGTTTCCAGTTTCCAAAATGATAAATTATCCATTTATAGAAAAATTGATCTATAAAAAAATCATCAGCACTTTTAGTCTCTCTTGAAATCATTTACTGAAAATGACAAACTGGTAAAACCTGCATTTATCATTCTATCCATTTTGGAAAATCATTAGTTATCAATTTTGTACAAAGTTATGAAGAGCCACTTGCAGCTCCAGATCTGCAGACCCCTGGTTAAGAGAAAACGATTTATATTATTAGGAATTTGTAAGTGAACCTCAATAAATTAAATTATCACTGAAACGTTCATTTAATTAAAAGAGACAAACTCCCATAGACAGAGGGAATCATTTAATGGTGATAATTTCAATGATTCTGGGTCACATGGAATGAAAACCCAAAATTCTGTGTCACCGTGAATTAGAAAATTAAACAAATCAAAAACAGTTTTTTTTAGCACAAATGCTAGGTTTCTGAAAAATATTTTTTCTCACAGTTCTTGGTTGGGGCTCCTGTTGCATGAATTACTGCATCAACGCAACATTTCAAACATTTATTTTCAGTTGCAGAATCTTGAAACAGTGAAGAACCAGGAGATGTTTCCGTTTCTACTGCCTAAAAGACCTGAAGACTCAAACGTCAAGGGGAATTTCTTAAAAATGTGACCATAAACGAGTCTCACCTGTCACTGCTGCAAAATGGCTGAGGCCACACCTTATCTTGACGACGGCCACAGAGGGGCTGAACTCCGAGCGTCTAAACAGAGTGGGAGGAATCCTCTCTGGGTACGAAGACTCGGAGAGATTCGGACCTTTTCCCAGAATGCCATAGCCCCAAACAAACACCTCTCCTTTTTCTGGAAGAATTCAGAGACATCAGGAAACGAAAGTTTCAGGCACCTGAATGAATCCGGGTGCTTCAGCATTTTCCTTCCTGGGCTTAGCTAAAGGAAACAGTAACCATCACTTTGTGCTCTCACCATTGAGAACGGCCATCTGGGTTCCTCCACATGCTGCTTGAACCACCTTCCCACAGTCTTTTAGAGGGAGATGACGTGGAGAGTTCATCTGAACGGTGAAATGACATCAAGATGTCAGCAATGACCTTAGAGAAGCAAGAGCTGCTGCCCATTAATCACTGCAGATACAGGCAAGTTGTTAGATGTGAGGCGCTGGATGTGTGGAGGTGCCAAAACTTTACGCAGAGGAACAACGTAAAGAGGAACGATGTACAGTCAGCACACAGCTTCAGGTATTACAACTAAAAACCAGCCATCAGGCCCCAAACCCGGGTGGCGTGATGAACTCCAATCTGAACCTTCAGAGCCACACAAAGACAGTTAAAGTCGGCCTTCTATTACCTGAAGAACATTTACATGATTAGAGAAAGATCTAGAGAGACTCATCCATGGGCTTCTCTTAAGTCAGATTGATTACTGCAACAGTGTCCTCACAGGTTTGCCTTGAAAAAGAAAAAGCTGCAGTTGATCCAGAATGCTGCTGCTGTTCTCACTAAAACCTGGAATATAGAGAAAATCAATCCATACATCGAGAGAGGAGTCTTTAAGATACTGCTGGGAGTTTATAAATCACTGACCAGCTCAGCATCACAACACATTAAAAATCTGCTGCTGTTGTATCAACCTTCCAGATCCCTCAGGTGTTCTGGTTCTGCTCTGCACGCCCAGAACCAGAACCAAACACGGACAAGCAGCATTCAGCTTCTATGCACCACAAATCTGGAACAACCTTCCGGAAAACTGCAAAACAGCTGAAACACTGAGTTGATTTAAATCTAGAATAAAAACCCAGCTGTCTAGATTTGTCTTTGATTATTAATAACCAGAACATTGATTAATTCTTGTCTGAATTACAACTTTTTATTTCTCCTTATTTGAGAAATAAACGCTTCTTAAATTGTAGCTGCTAAACTAAATTTTAAATATCAAGTGAATTAGTTTCACAGATATCCTCATGATTAAAGATTTTTTTTAAATTGCACTCCTCTCTGCAATTTGTTATTCACAGTTTGACAACGTTCTAATGACCCTACTGTCTTTTTTTCCCTCAGCATAAGAGCAGTTTTAAAGAAACATGGCCAGCTATGCTTTTCACAAAGTTCTCTGGTCAATTCAGATCAGTTGAAATGAGCTGATTTACCTGGTACCTACACCATACTCCTACTCCTCACTGAGTTAGTCCTAATAATATCTATCCTCTCAATAATCCTACCTGTCCTTTGTGGGTTTGTGGTCTCATTCTGCTTGACGCTGCTTCTTCCTTCTGACTGAGCTGCTACAAGACAAAGTTTCCTAGTTACAGGGCGTTGCGTCATACATATTAGATTATATGCTACAACGCCACACACTGACTTCATCGACTGGACTGATTAGTGGTTTGCCTTACCCGTTTCATCGTCCTCATTTGATGTGACTAACTGGAAGCTCATTTCTGTGAAAATGTTGTACGTTTTAGCACATTTAGCTGCGTCTGTTTCCAGACAGCTTCTCTTTTTAATCTTTCTCTGCGCTACTCTTTCTTCTTCTACTTTCCATCTTTAAACATCGCTGACCAAGAGCTCTGACGTTTTACGTCAGGATGCATCTTTGGAAAGGAAACCTAAAGAAACAAGACCTGCTAGTACAGGCGGACACGATTCGGGTACAGGAGTTATGGCAGGCCGTTTTTCACATAAAATCAGCTTCCATTGATTTCATTTCCGATACCGATACACATATCTGAGCTTTATTATTACAGAGAAACAGTGCTGTTCAAATAGCTTTTTTAAACTCAGACATAAATGTACTGAATTACAAATGTATTTGATAACTCTGCACCAAGCTTCACAAGCTTGTTCAGTCAATGCAATTAGGAGTATAACAGCCAATGTAAAATAAACAATTTGTCAAAACAACTTGTTGTTTTCTGACAAAAACAACAAGTTGACTGTCTTGGTCAAATGTAAAAAAAGAAAAAACAAACTCCAAGTGCAATTAGGAATTAATTTGCAAAGGAAGCAAATGCTTCTTTTGCTTCAAGACAGTCAACTTGTTGTTTTTGAAGCAAATGCTTCATTTGCTTTCGAAAATAGCAAATTAACCATTTTTCACTATAGGAGCCAATACAGATATCAATATCAGATCAGTGCATCTCTATTGGTGTCTTGGTCAAAGTCTAAATGCCAAACCAGTTGTTAGAAAAGCTTCCTAAGCCTGAAGCGATAACTCACCACCACAAACCCTGGAAACCTGATCAGCTGTCCTCACCTGGGTGGACTCAGTGGCCAAGGCCAGCTGTCTGTACTCAGAGTTTCCCCAGCCAAACAGCCGACCATCCCTGGAAACGGCCAGGCTGCAGTCTCCATATGTGCTGATCTGCTGCACCTCCACGCCGGCGAGTTCGCCTCCCACTTCCACCGGGGAGGAGCTGATGTTGAGGTGGCCCAAACCTGAGAAATGTGAGGCCAAAATCAACACAACTTGATTCAATTCGGATTTTTGGGCATCATGAACTTCCTCAAAATCGATTGCAAACGATTATTCATAATGATCTCATCTTTAATCTGCAGGTGTGCAAATGATCCTCATTATGGACTCCAGTTTGCTTTAAACTTAGACTTACTTTATGGTCATTGCATAAACACATGACAACGAATTTGGCAACAAAATGTTGCATTGAAAGACAGAGTGACAAGTGGAGACATTCGAGTCTTTTTCACTTGTACTAAGTTTTAAAGATGAATCCCTGTATCCTCCATTTTGCTTTAACAACACGTTTTCAGAGACACAGCTTTCTGCAAATGGCCTCCTCCTTCCAGACGCTTCTGGCCATTTGACACTTTGAAGTTGCTTAGTGAAGAATTATAAAAACATTATTTCTCACAGCGTCAGATAAACATTCCACATTCATGTCGCCTGTGGATATAAAAACCAGATAGTGAAAGAGAACTAGCTGAAATGAAATGGCAACGTGGCCGTCTGAGCGCATTTCTGTATAAAATACGGCAACAAAAGTCTGACCCTTTATAATGTCAAACATCTTCTCCTTGGGTTCATGTGTGAGTGTCACTGACCCGTCTGACCGTCGGCTCCCCATCCACAGGAGAACACTTTCCCCGTGTCAGTGAGGAACAGGCTGTGGTCCTGCCCACATGCCACCTGCAGGAGGAAACCCGAAGTCAGGAGCTGCTGCACAGTTTCAACCCCAGCAATGAGACTCAACTAAAACTAAATAATGACTTTAACTGTTAGGAGTGAAACAATTAATTAGATCAATTATCATTAATCAGATACTGAAATAATTGTCAACTAATTTAGTCATCGATTAATTGTTAACTTGAGTATACAGATTAAAAACAGCATTGGCTGAAAGAACAACATACTCCAAGCAGCAGTTTAGCCAAAATTGTACAAAAAAACACATATATTTTCAATTTATATGGGAACAAAATCTACTTTTTCTGTAAATGTAAAAAGTAACATTCAATGACATATAGGAAATATGAGTGCCAAAGATCAAGGCAGGAGACAGACACAAAACCAAGTTCTGAAGGAATGAAGGAACTGCAATGAAGAATGAACTTATCATAATAAACACACTAGTTGGGTGGGATTCCTGTGAACTATAATACACATAAAGGGCAAAATAAATAAATGTCTCTCACATAAACAACCAATGTATTGACCGATATGTTCTAATATTCAGATCCGGTTTCATATTTTGAACCTCATTTATAAAAGAATTATGCTTTCTTTTTGTCATATTGCCTTTGGGAGTTAATGATGCAGACGACTGGACGACTGACCTGGACCACCCTGCTGCTGAAGCCTTTGATCCTGTGAATGATGTGGCTGCCACTGATGAAACACAGGGAAAACAGCGCCATCAGGAGGTTAGCACAGTTACTGCAGCCACTCTAAACTGTGGTAAAATTGTATATTTTAATGTTAAATTTAACATTTTTTCACAAACAATGTAAGATGATCAAAACAGCAGAAAGAAAGAAGGGATGAATTAAGACCTGAACTGAAGATCAAGAAGATAAAATATAATAATTTCACTGCTGGACACAACATTAACCAACCAAATGAAAGGCATCATGGACAAAATGTTAAGGCTGATGACAGAAAACATGAGGATTAGGAAATAAGGAATGAAAACAAGTCATACTTCATGGTGAAGGTGAGACCACAGACCTGTAGACTTCTTCATCAATGATCTTCCTCCCACACTGGCCGTAAGCATTGTTCCCCATGCTGAACACTGGAGAGGCAAAAAGATGGAGGCAGCCACCATGCAACAGGATGAATGAAGAAGAAGAAGAAAAAAGCCAAATTAATGTTTATTTGCTTCTGCAGCAGCTTCAGGTTAAACTAGAGCCGTAAGCTTCTGTTGGAGGAGCTGAGCTGATAAATTAGATTAACTTGAGTTATTTCTTCAATTAAATAAATGGAAAACGTGAAAGTAGATTTACCTTTGGCTTGAAAAATAACATCTTCAGTATCTAATAATCTTCAGCAGAACCTTGGTTTGGGTTGGCCATGATTCTCTTTACAAATTTAAAAAAGCTGAACACGTCACGACGAACCAATTACCAGTTTATTCAAACTTTGTGGAGAGTCACTAGAAACTAAATGTTCCAGGACATGGAGCTACTCTTTTGCACTGTTTCCATGAAAATAGAGACAAAATAAGACTAAACTAAATTAAAAGTCACTTTTAAGCAACATATAGAGCTTGTTCTATGTCAATAATTCCCTAATACTGGAATTATTAGTTTCATGGCAGATTATTTCACTGGCAGTGAAAACATGGGAAAATGTATGGTCAGTGGACCTAGCACTTTCTACCTAGTACTTTCTTTTAACCTGGAGGTTGATGGCTATAGCTTGGCTTGGCTATAAAAAGAAAACATGAGCAGAGGCCTTCGTTGTGCAGGATCCGTGGTGGTTCGTACCTCCCTCCTGGTCGGTGAGGACCAGGGAGTGGGCGCGGCCGCAGGACACCTGGACCACTCTGGTCTGCTGAGGCTGGGAGAGAGGCAGCGCCACCGGCGACGGCTCCAGAACGTAGTCATAACTTTTATCTGGATGGAGGAAACAACAATAAATGCATTCCTTCAGAAACCCACAGTCTGGAACAGTTCATCTATATCACAGCGGATTAAAGAGTTTTAAAGAAACTGTGTTTTTTAGATTTTCTATTTTAGATCAATTTAACTTTGTAACAATACTCAACCCAGATGTCTTAAAGGTTTGTTCCCATTACAGAACAACCAGAAGGCATTCCAACACCTTAGTTTTTCCATTTTATCTAACAATGCAGATATATTTTAACAGAGTAAAATTTTCTTTTTCTTTTTTTTAGTCTACATTACAACAGACCACAATCTGGAAGTGGGAACATGTTTTCAGGCACTTCTCTAAAAATAAAGGTTTATGTAAACATTTAGGGCAGAGAAATGTTTATCCTACTTATCTGCATTTCCATTGACCATATATTTGCGTAATTTGACATTCTGAAAATAAATATGCTTAATGGAAACACAAAACAGTCTTCTTATAAGTGGAACAAACTGCCAGTGAAATTGGTACTTTTCAACCTTCTATATCTCACTAAGAAGGCGCTTGTAAGTTAGTTTTGTCTTATTTTACATGTTATAAGATGTAACTAAACATAAAATACTTGGTAAGATGTTCTGTGTTTGCAGTGTAAGAGCAGAAGAAGGAAGCAGCAGCCCAGCTCTTACGGCGGCTCTGTTGTGTGCGCTGGAAGCCCAGCTGGGAGTCCTTGTTCAGGCCCATGCCCCACAGCTTGGTCACGTCTTTGGTTGAAGAAGCCATGAGAGTGAAGCCGTAACCGCAAGCAGCCGATGAAATCTGCAACACAAGAGCAGGAGACCTTTAAGAAAACAAAAATCTGAACTCAATCATAAACTATAATGTTTTCTACTTGGATCTTATGTTATAGAGCAACAAGGTTTTCAAATGCTTCTACATATACAACTATAGGAAGTGTGGTGTGACACTATTCTGAACCTATGAGCAGAAGGATTAAATTGTTGCTACCATAGTTTAATCCTTAATCTGTTAACAGACTGAATTTTATCACAGCAAAATTTGTGGAGTAGAGTTCTTAAGATCCCATTTGTGACGTGAAAAAAGTGTTTCCCTTACAGTTTTGCAAAACATATCTATTTCGGTGGGGTCAGAAACGTTTTTTTGTTTTTTAAATGAAAAAATTTTATTTTTCTTGAAATTGGTGTGTTTCTGTTAAGCACACCATTTACTTACATCATTACTTTACATCATTTCAATTTGCACAATTCTATATGGTTAAAGGAAATGCCCCCAGTGATGTTTACCTGCTCTGCCGTCTCCAGGCGGTACGGCGTGTACTGATATCTGCGAGGATTTTTCCTGCCGCTGTCCGGCACCACGAAGCTGGGGATCCCCAGTGCCCCGGTGAAGCTGAAGCCCCAAACAAACACTTTGTGGGTCGGCTTCCTGTGCTTGCCGACATACTGGAAAACCGGCTCACCATTCTTTTCCTGCGGTCTGGAAGCCCCACTGAGTGTTGCGTAGCCACACACACGCAGAGCCAACCGCGTGTGGTGAGGGCAGAGACACGGGAGAGCCATTCTGAAGAAACAAGCAGAGGAACACAAATATCATTAAAGATGTTGAAAAGTAATTAAAAATCAACATTTGGATATATGAAAAATGTAGAAAAGATTTTAAGTACTGCAAAATAAAATCAGCACATTGTGTTATTTTATAGCTTATAATACTTTTTATAAAAGCTAGTAATATAGTCCATAAACAATGGATCCTGTCAAAATGGGCAATACGGAAATAAATAAATTGTCCAAGTAATTAATGTACCAAAGTTTCATCCATAAATAAAAACATATACCAGGTGTGATTTATATTTTTGATTTTACTTCTAATCTTACTGTTTTAGTAGTTTCTTTTATTTATTTTTCTTTTTTTTTTTTCAGTCATGCCCTGATTCATTTTCTCTTCAAATAAGTTAATACTTAAACCATAAATATTCAGATAGATAGATATTTTTTTCAGGTGTGTGTATCATATTCAAAGAAGTTATTTGATTGTTTGCAGTTATGTAAACAAGCTTGATAAATGGATCACGTTTATAAAGCGGTTGATAATGAACTCATAGCCAAAAGCTCTGAATTACAAACATATCCTAACATTTGTGGTTTAAACGTATTTAACGTTTTCCAACCGTTTAAGACAAACAACCAAGTAAAAATGACCCATCAATAAAATATAAAGGGGTTTTTATATAGTCTATCAACGCCGAATTATAGTGAAACTACCCTTAATGCATATTTACCCGTTCAAATTTTTCTAATAAAATTGTATTCTTGGAAGCATTTAAATGAATCTTAAATTTGCAGAAAAAGTTACGGAATTCCACATATTGCTCCACGTTTTGTCAAAGAAGCGTCTGAACTCACCTTCACCTTTCTTCCCAAAAAGCAATTAATTGTAAAATCTAAGGAACACGGTGTAAATACGACGAAGAGGTATAAAACTTCTAACTGTGATTATAGTTTACTTGTAGCTAAATGAGGCAGAAAAGCATACACTTCCGGTACAATTATCCTTACAGTAAAATGTAATTCTATCTAGGAAGCACAACGCCACCTGCTGGAACGGAGGACATACTTATTGTATATTTCTTTTATTATATTTGTTTAAATATGCCAATATATAAGTAAAATTACACTGAGAGGAGCTTCATTAATTGTAGTGTTTATGCACATCTTAAATTACTTTTACATCGTTTACAACACTTTTAATTGCCGTGTTGATTAAATGTGAAAGAAAATCATTAGACAAAACTATGAAAAGAGAGGGGTGAGTTATAAAAAAAGGAAAAAAGTTAAAACATAAAAAAACCCAATTCGTATTAATTAAAACAAAGGAAGTGAAAAGTGTTGCACTAGAAACAAACCAATACAGTATGAAAAGTTTAAGTGTAATGATACAAATGGCCACAAGAGGACGCAAAAGCAAAAAGCATGAATGAAAACCAAACTGAAAATTATTGTTTACCTCTTCAGGTTTTTTATATTTTCAAAATTCCCTGATAATATTAATTACATGTCCGCATCTCACTCGACCACCTGATTATATTTTCATACATTACATGTTTTCCCATTAAATATTTTTGCTGGGAATATTCTTCAGATAGAAGAATATCTATACTTTATTGATGTGCACTAAGGACAAACAGCAGTTCAGTGAGCCCAGCTGTGTTTGCTTCAACTGTGCACAATCAAGTGACAATCCGCTGTCGTGTGGGATTAGAGTTGATCTGGAAACGAGTTAATGCAGCAGGACAGTCGGTTAGGTGAGAACCTGACCTTAACCTCACGGCTCATCGGCCCACATCAACAGCGGCTGAACGAGCTGCCAGGTGAGTCAGGTGGAAACCCCTCACCTGAGTCAGCTCTGAAGCTGCTTCTGTTCCTGCCTGTGCACAGACATACGTCACACACAGAGGATCAGGTGCTTCTGAAAGTTCATCAGAGGGTGTGAGCGTAGCGCCTAGAGCTGCAATATGTCTGAATGTTGCATGTGGAATCTATTTATATTTTACAAACATCACCTTTCTGGCCTTGACACTAAAAAGCTTTATGATTCCCATTCAGAAATAAAAATTTAAGCTGATGCCATTAGAATATTGTAGAGCTACAAGTCCTAGAAATCATCTACAACTGCAGTTAAATGGTAATTTTAACATTTATTTTGACAAATAATCGGATAATAAATCGTGGAACTCTGCCAATTTTTCATTTAACTATTTATTTTAAAAAATATTAAAAATACATAAAGTAAACAAATAATTCAATTCCGTTTTAAATAAGAAAATTAACATTTTACTAAATAAAACTTAGCTGCATCCCCAGAACTAAATGTGGAGAAGCATTCGGCTTCTATGCACCACAAATCTGGTGCAACAAACTTTAGTTTTGTTTATTACATTTTGAATTAACCAATCAATAGCAAAATATGCTTAAATGGATACTTTTTATTTACAGAATTTTAAGTGGATGAAGCTAAAACTGCCACTTGAGGAGTTTTGGGTAGGACATAAGTACAAGGGGTTTTTTCATTTTAAAAGCACAAATTCACAATGTATATATTTACGTAGAGTTTTGGTTTAATTACTGCTCTTAGTGTGTTGTCCTTTCAAAAATGGTCTTTTTTGAGCCAGTTAACAATTAATTGATTACTAAATTTGTTGACGATTACTTGAATAATCGATTGATCTTGGTCAATCTGATTAATTGTTTTAGTCCCAGCACCAATTCAGCATTTTAACAGCTCCCCTCGCTATCGTCTCTCCCTATACCTCTTGTTGCAGCTGAATAATTATGCTGATGTCTGAAACAAGTAATTAATCTAACCAGCTGCTAAATTGAGGTTTGGTTGGTTTGCTGAATGAGCCCCTTCGGCGTCACATCGGCCGTCCCGTTTGAAAGCAGGTATCTGCCGAGAAGTAGTGACTCTAATCCTTTAAGAGGATAAACTGTGAGATCCAGAGGGAGGGATTCAGGATTCACTGACTGTCTACGGTGGCCTGCACAAAGCATTTCTGCCAACTTAGCAGACTGAGTGTGTCTGGTTGAAACCTGCTGCTGGAGTATTTATTATTATGCCTTTATGGAGCAAGAAGGACGATGCAGGCTGAGGAAAACTCAGTGCAACATGAGTCTGAGGACTGAGAGAACGGGGAGTTGAGGTGAGACAGACACTTTTAAAATAATAAAAAATTATTTAAATAAAATAAAATTGGGCTCAAAAATATGCCCAGAAGTTCTGCATAAAACTAGTGTTAAGTATTTCTCATATCTCTGCAGCCTTCAGTAATAAAAGTCATTATATTTGACTTTGTATTGTAGTTTTAATACATTAAAAGTTGTTTTTTATTATTTTCATGCAAAAGCAGAAAGGTTATGACAAAAAAATGACATTATTTTAAAAAGTGCCTTGGAAATGTATTTATTATTCATATGTATGGTAGGATTTTATAAGATAGACTAATAAAGTAGTGAATTGTTGTGAAATGAAATTTTACATTTTTCTAAAAGTATTTTGGGTTTGCTTCTGTTAGTTTTGTTCATCTACAGAGTGAAAGCTGTGACTAAAGTAGCTCAGGTTCTGTCAGACTGTCTGTTAACATCAAAGTTCAAGTCTTGGATTTAGGTCTAGACTTTGACTAGACCATCTGATCATGCTTTAAAATTTCACTGTAGCTCCATGTTTCTTTCAGGACTGTCCCATCAACTTTGACCAGCTTCCTTGTTCTTAATACAGAGAAGAGCCTCCCTCCCCACAGCATGATGCTGTTACTGGGTTTCCATAAACATTTGTTTCGCACATTTTAAAGAATTGTATTAGAAAAGGTTGATGGAAACAGCAAAAATTGAAATAACTTCCTTAATTTTGCAAAAACATTTTATGCTCACTTGAAGTGGTTTTTGGCTTTTCTGAATAAGAACTGGTGTGGTAAAGAGGAGACGGAAAAACATTTGCTGAATAAGCTCTGACGTAACAAACTCTCCCATCCACTGGTGGGTCGGTGCCTTACCAAAAGCACGAAACTTCAAACCTAAGTTTTGAGTCCATGCCTATGTTAAAACTTAAAATGAATCTTCCATAGCTGCAGTGCATCTGAAAATGTATCTAACATTTTCAAAAAAAAAAAAAAAAGGAAATCTGAGTTTGAAAACCAAAAACTTGGTAGAAATAATTCAAAGTTTGAATTATTATTAGTTCCAAAACGATTCTGTGTGTATTATATTAACTTTTAAAATGATGTGAAGAAAATATTTTTTATTCAGGTGGGTGTATACAAAGCCTGAGAATCTGATGAGGTCACAACTGACCAATTAAATTAGAGCTTTTGAAAGCCTAAATATATTTTTTACATTTCCAAAGAAAAATAGCTATATTGTAGACTATATTCTAGGTGAAATTTATCACTATATGACATCAAAACATGCTGACACTAATATATCTTTGTCCATGTCCAGTCTTGCGTCCATCCAGACTGCCATGCCTGCATTGGAGGTCATCTGCAGCCTGATTGGTTGGCTGTGCCTCTACCTGCTATTCTGCTCCACCTTCTCTCAGCGAGGGCCCGAGTGGAACTGCCGCTTGGTCACCTTGACCCACGGGGTCGTCATAGTGCTGCTGACGGCATACGTTGTGTTTGTTGACGGTCCCTGGCCCTTCACACATGCAGGTCAGCAGCACAAAACAGAAACTCTGATGCAATTGTTCAGATTGAAGACAAGCATGGCGGATTGTTACTCAAAACAATAAATCCAAAGCCAATTTATGATGTTTCTCTAGGTTTAAACCAAATATTAAGTGGTTTTTATGAAGAATGACAGATCATTTTGGAAGTCTGATTCCCAAAAGTTCAAAAAAGACCAGAAACCATTCTGCTGCTACTGAATCTGTAGACATGCTGAGCCAGGACACAAAAACAGGTTTGGTGGGTGTAGCTTGCAAAGAATAGGGGTTAAAAGTATCACACTAAACCTGTAGATCTCAATAAATGATTTGGAGACAGATGTTATTGGTTAAATAGTAGCATTCTTAGAGGATTAACATTTTTTTTTTTATCTTCTCTGCAGGTACAGAAAACACTGACCTCCAGATATTTGCCCTGTCAGTCTGCCTCGGCTACTTCTTCTTTGACCTGGGTTGGTGCGTGTGCTACCGGAGCGAGGGCCCAGTCATGCTGGCGCATCACGCTGCCAGCATCGTGGGCATCCTCCTGGCGCTGCTGATGGGCGTGTCGGGCTGCGAGACCTGCGGGGTGATCTTCGGCAGCGAGATCACCAACCCGCTGCTGCAGAGCCGCTGGTTCCTCCGTCAGCTGGGCCTCTACGACAGCCTGCTGGGCGACGCCGTGGACCTGCTCTTCATCCTGCTGTTCGCCACGGTGCGCGTCGGCGTGGGGACCATCATGTTTTACTGCGAGCTCACTTCGCCCAGGACTTTGCTGATAATGAAACTCGGCGGCGTGGTGATGTATCTGCTAGCCTGGGTGTTCATGGTGGACATCGCCAGGTTCGGCTACAAGAAGACCAGGGCCAAATACAGGAAGTGGATGGAAAACCACGAGCTCAAAGACACGAGCGAAGAAAAACCAGTCGGGTACGCAGACAAGAGTGACTGACAAGACTAACTCAACCGTTTTCACATGTTTTTAACAGACGCTCCATGAATTTAGTTTTTTCTTTTTTACCTGCGGTACAGTGGACTGCAACTTTTTTTTCAAAATTTTGTGGGAAAAAAATTCTAAAGAACCTTGATGAGTACGTTTATTTTAAAAAACTAACTAACCATTTAGGGCCCATGCTGTCAGATAATCATTGCATACGTGCAAAGAGTACGCATGCGCATTAAGAGTTTCGACCTTCAGAGACGTCAGTTCAGCATACGCGACGAAAATTAAGGCTGCGTTCACACTGCAGCCTGAAGTGACCCAATTCCAATTTTTTTTACGTAATTCGACCTGTATCCGATCTTTTCATAACAGCTTGAACAGCACAAGTCGGATTCTTTTCGAATGCGACACATATCCGATACGTATCCGATTCAAACGCGACCTAACGACCATGTCGCAGTCATCCGAATTTAACATCACTGATACTCAACAAGTCTCACTATTCTGCATCCTGATAAGTGCCAGCGGGAAGAAAAACAACAACCATGCCGGACTATAATGAAGATTAAGTTGTTAATATGCTACTCCGGTCTGACAACAACTGCAAATGTATAAGCTATGCTCCACCGTTAGCATCCATGTTTACTTCCGCAAACACTGAGCACTTCTTCTTTTTATTGCGGTTGGCAGAACACTGAGAACGGTGACGCTATTGCGCCCTCTACTGCGCATACGGGACACTTTCAGATCGTTTGTACGTTCACACTGCAGAACACTTACAGGTAGCATATGTTTGGCAGTGTGAACGGCCACGGCAAAAAAAAATCCGATTTAACAAAAAAAATCGGAAATGGGTAACTTCAGGCATTATCGTGATTTCAAAGTGTATTTAAAACAGGATATAGCTGCCGTTGCAGTGAACTACAAAACACGCCCTCTCCATGTATACCTCGCCTCCCCGTTGCTTAATAAATGGTCTGACTAGTTTAACGACATGTTGCTGATTAAATAAAATCATATGGTAATGAATGACAGCATATACTTGTCTTACAGATACAGCCAATTCTTGCTAAGCGTATGCTGATCTGACAGAACACCCAGTCTCTGAGCTAGCTAAATATTTACATTACAAACTAATTAAAAACTAAGTATAAGTTGGCTTGTTATGCGAATATTTAGCTTGTCGACTAAATATTTAATTTGAAGATAAATATTTGCTGAATAGTTAGCATGCTAACTATTGCTGATAAAGCAGAACCGCACTTTAAGTCTTACTTCTGTATGATTGCTTTTGTGGTGCTAAAGGTGCTATGTACAGCTTTGTTCGACATAAACATGATAAATAGTGACATACTTTCACTACTAAAAGCTTCTATTTGCCAACATTGTTTATGTCCATCTTGTGGAATCAAACTCTCCCTGAGATTTAAAATATTTGCCAGCAGATTGATTTTTTTTTTTGTTTGTTTTTTTTTTTTTTGCTTCACAGCAGATTTCAGAAGATTAAAGTGACCAAAGGGTGAAAACAAAATATCCAGAAATCAGAACTTCAGATTTATTCCGGGTCAGTTCACCAATTCATACCCTCATTTTGGACATTTAAACAAACCTTTTCATACCCTTGTGCTAACTGAATGCCAATATGTATTTGTACTTTTTTTGTAATTCGAAGTGGAGCAGGTAAGTTTTGAATCTGGCCTAAAGAACATGCCCAGAAAACTCAGAAAAACTCATGTCAGAGCCAGTGAAGAAGAGAAACTACAGTTATATTATTAAAACAATAAAAAGCAACATTTGTGGAACAGCTTAAAACAGTTCGATAATAAATCTTCTTTAAGTAGTTTGTGTCGATACATTACATGACGTCATGGTGCAAAACAAGGAACAGTGGATAAAACCACAGAGCTGATACACTTTAAGCATTTTACAATAAACATCTTTACATTACAACATGTCTCTCCTCAGTTCGTCTTTGCTATATCATCCAAGAAGTTAAAGCCACAGTGTGATCAGCGCAGTCTTATGGCCAGTGAGTCCAACCTTTAAAAAGAAGTAATCAACCAAACACATTAGAGGAGCCTGTAGCAAAAACAATGGAGTTTAATTTACTGCAAGCAACTGGACAAGAAATAAACGGCTTGACTGCAAAAACACAAGATATGACCAAGTTTTTTTATTTGTTTTTTGATCTAGTTTCTGGTGCAAATATTTTACCACACTTGAAACGAGAAAACTAACTTACTAGTAGGAGCTTGTAAAAACAAATTACAAAAAAAATGAATACATTATAACAAGACATTTTTTCCTTGTTATATGTCGCCAGTGGAACTAGAACTTTTTTAGTCAATATTTAGGAATCATCTTAAAACAAGCCCCCTTATTTTCCTGAAAAGCTACTTTTAAGTTAGTTTTGTCTCATTTCAGTTTATTTGCAGCAGAAACTAGACCAGAAATATCTGGTAGTATTTATATTACTAAGATTGGATTGATTCAGGATTCTGCTTCATCTGAATGCCTAAAACCTGCCAAGTAAATATAAATTGCTTTCATATGTGGAAGGCACAGTAGCTGAGACATTTTCTGACGATATCCATAATATAAGCTAGAATGTCTAAAGTTTTCTTCTCCACTGTCACTGTGTGCTTGTCCAAGAGGAGTAAATGCAATTTGCCGGGTTTCCCAACACAAAGTTTTTTTGCAAAGCAAAAACATTAAATCTTACCAAATACTTTTGTCTAGATCAGGGGTCTGCAACCTTTATAATCCAAAGAGCCCATTTTCCCTAGTGCACCTAAATAAAATGAGTTTAGAGTCACAAATATTACCGGACCTTTTGAAAAATGAGGTCTTATGATTTTTGATAAATTCCTGACTCAAAGTTTACACTTGCACATAAAAATGGCTGCAAACAGATTCACAATTATACAACTGAACATCTTTGAAAAGCAGCAGGGCCTGCCGCACAACCAACAAGAATGCAGCAAGTGGTTTCTGGATGGTAAGTCAACAACAAAACACTTGTTTTTCCAGCAGCCATTGTACAGTGCATAGAGCGATAAAACCAGCTAACCAGACATGCTGGAGCTCCACTTATGTTGGTAGTTAATGGGCAGAACTTTGCTGGGGTTGCTAGGTAACGGCACAGTGTTCATCAAATCTGATTTAACAAAGAGGTTTTTGAAATGGCTAATTTTCTAGACACCAAAAAACATTTGCTGAAAAATAGCTGTGTGTGTGAACACTTTTAAGCAGCGTTTTAGAAGCAATTGAGACTCAAATGGATTACAAACACATGGAAAATGTGAATTTTCCATAGTAGGCCCCCTTTTTGTGTGGTGGGAATTAAATGTAATTATTCCATGAAAAAATATATCTATTTTTACAACTTCAGTTGTTTCTGTAGCATTTTAAGTCAGAATTTTTAAGAGAAATTATTAAAGGTCCATAGAGCTGTGGGTTGCAGACCACTGGTGTAGTTTATAGGGCAAATTCTTAATATACTTGAACACATTTGTGTTAGGTAATTGATTTCTCCAAATTTGTCTTTGATTTGTGTGTCTCTGTGTTGCCCTGTGATGGAGAGATACAAGATTCTCACAGCTGCTTTTGATTAAATATATTTGACAGGACTTTGACTAAATCCAATGAATCAACAGCATAAGTGAAGAAAAGAGGATTGGAGGATGTTTGTGAGTAAGTCTGAAAACGTACTCGCATGAAAACTTGAATGCACATGTGAACACCAAACCAACCAGAGACCGCTCCGAAAGCATGAAACAAAACTGTAGAGCAGGGCATTCTGGGTAAATACAACCAAAACAAACATACATGTCCAGCTCTCGTGGAACAAATGTTTTGTTGTCTTTTACCAACAACAAAAGACAAATCCTACAACCGCTAAAATCTGACCCCATTCCATTTTTGTTTACATTTTGTGAAGAAGGAAGTTGTTCTCAGTGTCTTCTTCAGAGGCTTTTGCTTCGTTTCCTTCAGTGGTTCTTGGTGCGGCGCCTCCAAAGGCGAGGAGGAGAATATGTTTTCCAAAGGCAGTGTAAAAGAGAATTATAGCAGCTGAAAATGTAACAAATGTTGCAATGTTGGTCCCAGTCAATCCAAATCTATCAGACTATGAGGTGTGAAAAAATGTCAGTGAAGAAACGAGGAATGTGCTGGATCAGTTAAATTAGTTCTGGAAATTGGATTTTTCATACAAAATCCTGGAAATGTCCATGTCTTGTCATCGGCGCTCGTTGTTTGTTTAAACCATTTCCTGCCAGGGGAAACCAAACGGTGAAATAAAACATCCAAGAAATCAGAGTTTGCTTTGGACATGAAACGTTTTTCACAGTGACTCTCATTTCTGCTTCACTCAATTCATTGAAAACAATATTTTAGTTTGTCTGCCTCTGAGTTGTCGAAAACATTTGTGGCTTGGCAGTAACATCTGAATCTCTTTATCTTGGAGGAAATATCATTACGAGATAGCACTTTTACTTCCATACTGTTGAAGCATCCATGGAGTCCTGAACGCCTCACCATAACTCCCTTTTTCCATTTCATACATCCAGTGTTTACGATCAGTTAACAGTCGATTGTTTTTATAGAAAAAAAGTCTCTGCAGGTAAAACATGATAATCATCCTTTGCCCAGTGGAGCTTCCAATATCGGTGGGTTAAAGAGAAATAAGATGACCCCATTTGGCTCGGATCGGGTCTATGATCACTGCAGTGCCTCTGAAACAAAGCAGACAGGGCGTTTGATGACAGGTGAAGTAAAAACAGTCACATGTACACAAAGAGAACTGAAACCCACCGTTGTTATCATCCGAGTCTGTAGCTCTGTTGTTGTGGATTTGCTGCAGTTCATTGTACTTTATTTCTACTTCCTGCAATAACATAAATACAACAAAACAGTTAGCAATAGTAACGTCTGATTTCACTGTTATAAAAAAAATCGTCAACATAAACTAGAGAATCCAGCATGCAAAGAGGCAGGAGCTACATGAATATGAAACTGGGCACATTTTCTATTTCAAAATGTTTTAAAGAAAATTCTTAACATTTAAGAACAAAAATTAGTTTTGTTTTTACTCATATAATTACTATTTGTTTTCTTTAAATTTATAGCATGCTGGGTGTTGTGGTTCTTTATGTTCAGTTCCTGTAAATCAGGAGTGTCCAAAGTGAGGCTCAGGGGCCGTCTGCAGGCCTCAGAATAAATTTGGGTGGCCCTTGATCACAGTTCTAGAATAACTAACATTTTGTTTGCCACTCCACATATCCACAAGATTAAAATATACACAATCACATCCTATTGGTTCATTTATCAGTCCACTGAAGGCAAATCAAAGCAATTAGTCCAAACTTAAACACTACAGGTTGCTTTGCCGCTGATCAGGGCTTAACAAGAAATAGACATCAGTTGAAATAAATTTATAAATTTTTCCATCGCATTATGACTCCCAGGATTTCTATTAAAGATAAAAACATTTTAAAACAAATTCCACTGTGTTTTACCTGCAGGTACTGCAGGTCGGCCTGCAGGAGGCGCAGGTGGGTCATCAACTGCCTGCTCAGGTCGGGGCCGTCGCCCCCTGTCTGTGAGGAGGAGGACAGCAGCTTCCTCATGTCGATCGTGATGTCGTCCTCGGCGCTGCTCTCTCCAGAACCGACTTCAAAGTCCAGACCCGCAAAACCACCTGGTTAAAGACCAGACGTTTTCAGAATCTGGACCAGAACATCTAAACTTCAGCAAGGGTGCGTTCACCCCAGTCCTGTTTAGTCCACTTAAACCCAACTCCACTCCGTTTGTCTAAAAAGTCCGGTTTGTTTGGGGAGATGTGAATGTGTAATTGAACTCTGATTTGGACAGAAAAGCAAACTCTGGTCTACCTACAAATCTCAACCGAATATTGAGTTCACTTCAATCTTCGGTTGAAGTGAACTCTGGTGTGGTCTGAATGCCAATGTGAACACCAAGTGGACCAGCAGACTGCAGCACAGGGCATTCTCGGTAAATACAACCAAAAGAAGGTCTTAGCGCTATCAATCAACTTTGTGAATGCACTGCTAACTGCGCTAATGACAGAGGAACAACTTACCAACTTATCGTTACATGAAAATAATGTTTTCACCATCATCAGTGGCTAGGTTAGCTATCCTCAGGATAGCTAACATGTACTACATGTACTGTACAGGCTCTACTGACAGCGTGCAGCCCAGTATGATTGACAGCAGTAAGACCTGCCTCATGGCTCTGATCGGTGGTTTCTAGTTAGCACCAGGAGCATTGAGAGAAAGACGAGGAGCTCCATTTTGACACTTTTGATGGACTTTTAGTGCAAATTTCAATAAAACTTTGCATTAAAAGAGTCATCATTAACCAAATAACACTTTATAAAAACAGTTGTAAGCATTCGTGATGACTCCTTCATGTTCATGACTGTGCTTATGTCAGTGTCATGTCAGTCTTATGCACACCCCTTCAAATAAAGTGTTACCAAAAAAAGTCTCTGGGTCTCAAAGAATTTGGTTCGTTTGAGAAAAAGAACTACAGCAGGTAAAAATGTATCAAATATTGGATCTTTAGTCTCCAAATTGAACCAGGCCCATCATACTATCAGGTATAAAAACTTCAATCGCTGACTCACCGTTAGGTTGCGCTGACTCAGACGGTCCGGTGAGGGCAGAGCAGAGCTGCAGGTCGTCATTCTCTGGTCCTGCAGAAGACGGTTTGTTCTCCTCTGTCTCCTCTTCTGCTTCTCTGCTCATCATGTGGGAGTAAAGCGTCTCCTTCAGCATGGCCACTGCAACAGAAGACTTCGGTTATTATCTACCGGCTTTTCCAGCGTTTGGAGTTTAAAGGATTGCTGACAGCTTACGCGTCCGCAGAGCCTCTTCAGCTTTGGAGGAGGGAAAGTTTGATTCCATGTCCTCGACTGGAAGAGCGATGCCCTGGCGGGATCCTTCCTGTAAGAGTCTGTCAGTCAGCTGGCCGTCCAGAAAGGCCTCCAGCTCTGCCTCATCCACTTCCTCTTCCTCCCCATCTTCCTCCTGCCTGACTGCAGCCGCCAGCTCCTCTTCCTCATCTTCTGATTTCAATCCATCGAAGGGGTTAATGGGGGATTGAATATCAGGAGAACATGGAGCGTCTTTATCTAGGACACAGTACAAAACTATTTTGAAGATTTGTTGGCTTTGAATCAGTGGAAAATGTTCTGCAATCCCCTGGAGCATTTCATCAGTGACAAAGTGCTTGATTATATGACTGTGGATGTCAGCTTCTGTGGTAGCTAACATATTACTGCCTATTAAGGTGTATTTGTTGTTTGTACTATGAAAATAGTCAGTTATATGCATTTTTATTTTTAATTTCTGCCATAGAAATTGGATATTTATTAATGCAGATTCCAATTGATAATAAGTTTCAATCTAATAATAAAGTGTTAAAGCTTTGGTTCCTGAAACTGAAAGTCTTTTTTTGTTTTGAATCCACAGATACCTGCTGAATGTATGCTCTCCGTCAGTGTCTCGCTCTGTTTGGGCATCTCTTGGTTCAGGATCTCGACTGCAACCCGTTCGGCTCTGAAACAAAAAAAAACAAAAACACACTGTGGGCAGAGAAAAACCAGCATCACCATGGAGAGTTGAGGCGGATTCAGGGACTCACTCTGCCTGAGCTGGAGGCCTGTCGCTGGGGTGAGCTTTGGCCTTCATGGTGTCAGCACACTGCGTGATCAGACACTGCCACCTGGATGAGCAGAGGCAAACCACATCCAGGTGAGTCAGCAAAACTTTAAAAGCGAAGTTTTGTCTAGGAGGAAAACTCACGTTCTCCTGTCGGACACCTTTTGGGCCATTAGCTCGTACATCTGGACCCCATTCTCTGACATGGACAGGACAAAGAAGGCCTTGTTGTCTGAAGAGGACAGCAGGTCAGACAGTTATTTCTCTTTTAAAATTAAAGAACAAACTGTTATATAAAAACTTATATTTTTCAGTTGAAAAGTGCCTCTTGAAAACTGACAACCTTTAAGCAGGTATTAAACTTACTTTTCTTTAATGTTTCTGTATTAAAATCTTTTTTTATTGGTCTGATGTAATATTTGAACATCATGTTTTTATTAGCTATAAGTGAAAAAATCATCGCAATTAATAGAAATACAGCCTTTCAACATCCATCTGTGTGTAATTAATCTATATAATGTGTTTCACTAAGTGATAGCATTTATTTTCAATAACATTCTCATTTATTAAATATATTTGTATTCAACTTTCAAATACTGCTTTTAAAATGAAACCTTCTTTAGAAATGTGGACTGTGGATGATGACATCGTCGGTCTTGTGCTTGTGCGTCAGACTTACAGGCGTACCAGAAACGTGTGAAAACAAAGGTTCCGGCTCAAGACTTTTGTATGAAAAATTAACTGTGTTAAAAAATGTCAGTGTTAGAATTTATATAATTGATTAACTAAAAGTAACACGTTTAAGACGTGGCCCTAAACTAAAGAAATTAAAAGTAATGTTTGTATGTGGAACGCACAGCTTAAAACAATATTTATGAGAGGTACTATGAGCAATGGCTCCTTGGGTGTTGCCATATGGGAATCCCCTCTACTCCAACTAAGCTAACTGGATTGCTTTTGAATCATTCCAAGAAATTCAAGGTATTTGAATTCAAGGTATTTGGATTGACTGACAGCCTTACCGGTTGCTACAGGGCGAACCAGGACGGTGCTGAGCTTGATGACGGGGCTGAAACTGTGCTTGGCATCTGGAATGCTGGTCAGGTTCTTCCCATGGAACTTGAGAACCAGACGCTCATCCTGTTTCTGAAGTAGAACCATGATGTCCTCCAAAAGAAGCGTGTAGAGCTCTGAAAGGATGTCGTGAAACCTCATTTGAATTTTTAGAATGCTCTTTCTTCTTCGACCACTAATTTAAACACATATCAATCTAACAGAAGCTATATTATCATTGAAGGTTGTTTCTATTTACCAATAGTCTTGTCTTTATTGACTTTCCAGGAGAGTGGGCCCTCAAACACCATCTCCCTCTTGGTCAAATCCAGATTCTGCAACAAAACAAGTTCATACTAAAATACTTTCATTGACAATTAACTGATAAAACATATCTACAACAGTGAATCTTCAATTGTTACTTTAGTTCATATATGAAATGGAAAGCTGCAAATTAGCAATGACAACGGTCTATTTTTTACTATATATTGTTGAAAGTTTTTCAATGTAAATAGATGCAGCTAATTAAGGCTTCAATATCAACTATGCATTTCAAAAAATCACAGGCATGGCAGGTCAGTTGTTTGGTTGATCTACCTTGAAACAATAAGCTAATTGAACAATTAGGAAGAAAAAATCTGGAAAAAATGGTGAAGAAATTCCAGATCCTTCATAGTGAGTAAGATGGGCAAGTTTCAGCTGTCAGTCACTCTCTGTTGACTGAAAATGGACGCCAATGACAACATGTACTGGAAATAGAGTAAGTGGAGACTGATGATATAAAACAGGCCTGTTTTTGAGTAAAAAACAAACAAACAACAAAAATAGTCATATGGCTAAAATCCATCAGTGCTTTGACCAGTTTTCATTCAGCGATCGTTTCTCACCCTGAGCTCCAGGATCATGGGGTTTTCACTTTGCTTCAGAGACGAGACGTCGAGTCGTCGCTGATAATCCACGAGTCTCTGTTGAGATAAAACAGAACTCAGTAAAAGTCAGTACTTATGCTAGTAGATCACAATTACTTTGTCAAAACGTAGAACAGTTTGTTTATTAATTTAATGTATTATTTTCAAATTAAATCAAGATACTTTATTTTTAGTTTTCATTTAATTACTTTGTTGTATATATTTTGTCACATTAAATTTAACGTGTATATTTTTCTTATTAATTTTGAAACGATTCGTGAAACATAAATCAAGTTAATCTGGGATGAAATGGCTACAAAACACAAATAGCACCCAACTAATATAAGTAAAGTAAAAAAAAGAAGTGCTTCAATGATAGCCAGATAAACAATAGAGTTTAATTAATGTCAAAATATGACACATTTTACTTTGAAAACAATGATAAGTGACAGATAAAAAACCCTGCTGATTACTGAATATGTTTCATGGATATCCTGATGTGCTGACCTGTTTGTTTTCAGCCTCTTTCACGGCCTGGTTGACGTGGTTCAGGATCTTCTTGCAGCATTCTCCAGCTTTCTTTACCTTCTCTCTCTCTTCGCCGTCCTCTGTGAAAACAGACAAAATAACTTTACAAAGAAAGAACCAAAAAGCTCAAGTTCACCTTTTAGGATACATATGTAAACATATTCATACCAGAGTATTTTGCAATATTGTCCAGTAGCAGCGGGTATTTTGTCATTCTTTGCATTTCTACAGGAATGATGTCTTTGAGCTGCAGCCTTCGACACAAGCGGTTGCTCTCTGCTTCCTGGAAATCAAAGATTGGCAAAAAGTAGAAATAAACCCAGCATCCAAGGAAAGCAAGTGGTGATGATGCTGTGCTGACCTGCATGAACAGGTTGAACCGCTGGTCTTTTTTCTGCCTGGTCTTGATGAGCTCCAGTGCAGACGGCTGGTTGCTGCAGAACGTTCCTATCGCTCTTTTTATCTTCTCCTCTTCCTCTTCGCTGAACTAAAAGCACATTTATGTTCAAATCACTTAATGTCGCTGCATTTTATGATACAACATACCGTCATTATTTCAATGGGAATCTTAAATATTTCAACTAAAACTTATGGCAAAAAATAAAGTAGGTCAAAGTTAATTCAATGGAGTTTGATGTTACTGTAAAAAATGTTTTTTTGACTATTTCCACAACAGAGGTCACTTTTTAAGAAATTAAAGGATGGTTTCTAGACGCTACTTTCCTGGGCTTATACATTGTTGGACTTATAAGCGGTTGAACTGAAATAAAAAAAACAACTGAATTAAATAAAAAACATTATTAATGGGGAAAAACTATATTGTGCATTAATAAAACTAACTAAAACATACTGAAAATATAGACATAATGTCCTTCGTGTTTGTGTTTATAACCTATTCCTTAGCCGTCTGGCTTTTTCTGGAGCAGAACTACGACTCACGTCTCACACAAATTATATAGAAGTCATATAAAACTTTGGAACTATTCAAAATATATCATATTTAATTCCATATATGAAAAAGGCACAAATCAGATATTTTGTTGCCGTTTTTTTGAGCGAAAAAAGTCACGTTTACCAGCTGTATGAATGTAGATTTCTGCTCATTTTACATAGAAAGCACTCTGAAAGCAGAATGGGCCTCTGTTTTTTATAGAACAAGTCTTACCCACGCCAAGAGATCATCTCCAATCTGACCAATCACAGAGGTCTCACTCCTCTTCCTGATGGCGGTCATTTGCTCTGTTATTGAAACTGTCAAACAGTGAAAGGAGACATCCATGTTTCTGCTGACATCTTTATCAGCAAAAAATACACAAACAGCACAATAGGTGGTCAAGTTTGGTTGTAACAAGTGGACTGAAATGAGAACATCCAAAGTATAAGAAAAACTTTACAGGAGCTTCAGAAAACATAAACTGCTGTAGCACAAAACCAATTTATTAATGTAAAGAAAGGCATTTGTTTCTCATGAATGTAAATCTAACATATTAGATTATTTTGACATATTTCTAACAAAAGATACATCTGCAGCCAAAAAATACTGATCTTATGATTATTTTTTGGATTAAATCATTAATAATTAGATGGCAAAAGGTGCATAATGGGAGATTATTTATTTATTTATTTTTTACAGAATTGAAATTTAAATGCAAATGTTACAAGTATATATTTTTGTAAAGTTTTGGCATAATTTTGTCTGTGAGTTGTTTTTTCAGCATATTACCTTTACTGAGCCTGTACACTCCAGTTAACAATTATTCTACTACTAAGTTAGTGCACAATTTTCTAATAATCGATTTATCACAATTAATCAGATTAATTGTTACAGTCCTAAATGAGTCAGTCATTCAAGTTTGTGCATTCATGTTTATGTTTGTTAAAAATCTGTTTCCCAAAAGTCTCTAATGCAACAAAAGAAGACAAAAAATTAGGTGCATTTTACCACCCTGTTCAAATAGTAAGCTAAACCTTTCTACATGCAACATTATGCATTTAAGACTACATAACATAATATTACAATGATGATTTAAATGTGTACTATACATAATGAGATTAATTTCCCATAAAGCACTTGCTGTATAATCAGTACAGGAACTGCAGAAAGCAGCAAAACTCCTAATATTAACAGGTTTGTGAAGGTTTTGAATGTTTCTTAGCAAGCAGAGCTGTTGAATTTTGCCGTCTGTCACCAGGAAGCCTCCAATGTAATGCAGTGACGTTACCATGCAGCTGGATGATTTCCTCCAGGTTAATGAAGATGTGCTTTATGTCGTCAGGCGGAAGGATGCCATGTCTGCTCAGTCTCTGGCAGAAGACGCTGTCCAGCACCCGCAGCTTACGCAGGTGAGCGCGCTCAGTGATGAACAACTCTAAGAGACGGAGACATGAACTCAGTCGGGTTTGGAAATAAACATGCTGCATTTCGGACAGTTGAGTATCAGAGATGCAACAATATGAACATTTAGATACAGTATACAGTATCATTGATTATTTTTTTAGTTACCTTTTGGATAGCAAAAGGTGCTTAATGGAAGACATTATCTTTATTTTTATTTTTTACAGAACTTGAGCCAGGTGAAGTTAAAACTGCAACTTGAAGAGTTCTGGGTAGAACATTTTTGCAGACAAAAGATTTTTCAATCTTAAAATGTATAGATGTTTCTTGTGCAGTTCTGGCTCATTTACATGTCAGAGTGTGTTGTTCTTTCAGCAAATGGCCCTTTATAGAGTCTGTGTGCTCCAGTTAACAATTAAGTGAATACTGAATTAGTTGACTATTACTTCAACAATTAATTCATCCCAATTAATTAGCTGAATCATTTCCCGACCATTTTGTGAAAAAACGACCACCCTGTAGAAACACAACAGCAACAAGATGGAAATAAACATCTGTTTTTGATAACGGCCCCTTTTCACTGCTGGGACTGATGCCAGTATGTTAAAACAAACGTACCAGCACTGCCCAATTCTGATGTTAATGATGCTTTATTGTGCGTCCCTACTGAAAATGCTGTCGCCTCACCGTTGATGACTTCCTGCCGTTTGATCTCCTTTGAAGTAAGACTTGCCAAGACGCCTCGAGGGACGAGTTTCTGCCAGTTCAGAGGGTCCTCCTCACCCTCAACTTCTCCTGCCTGGTCGTCCTCGCTCTGGAAGTCAGCTGAACCCACCGTGGGCTGAATTTCCATCCTGTTGCCAGACAGAAACTACTATAGAAAACTTTACAAGAAGGAAACATTAGCTGATAAAATATTTTAGGGCTGCAGCTAATGATTATTATAGTAATTGAATTGATTTGATTGATTATTCTGATGACTAACTGGAGAAAAAGATTCACACATTCTGCAGATGTTTCATTTCAAGTTTTTTTTATGAAAGAGTAAAAATACATTAAAAGATGCAAATGAACTAATAATTAAATTCCTTTTTAAATAAGAAAATAAATATTTTATTGTCTATAATGCATCAACAAAGCATTCCTTTAACATTTGATTATTTGTAGCAAAGGGTGCATCTGCAGCTAAAAAAAAATTCTAACATCAGTTTCCGACTGATCTGCTGATTCATTTTGCATAACCAGATTAATACTTGAATAGTAGTAAATTTTTACAGAATTTGAACCAAGTGAAGCTAAAAATGCCACCTGAGGAGTTCTGGTAGAACATATTTACAGACAAAGAAGGTTTTAAGAAATTAAGCCAAATCACTTCTAAAAAAAACTGGCGGTTTTTGTCAACAAGTTAATGCTTTTTTGTGTCTGGAAAATTAGCTGTTTCAAAACCTCCTAATTATTGAGTCACAATGTGCCGCTTCCCAGCAACTCAAGAAGAGACCTATCATGTTTGATCAATGGCTGCTGGAAAAGACAAGTGTTTTGGCCAGAAACCACTTGGTGCATTTTTGTTGGTTGTGTGGGAGGCTCCACTAATGCTTTTCAAAGATGTATGGTTGTACAACTGCGCATCTGTTTGCAGCCATTTTCACGTGAGTACAAACAGAGCCCTAAGACAGCTCATTCTGAAAGGAACTCAGAATGAAAAATCAGAACTGAACAGGCTCTAATTTCAAAGGTTTCCTCAGAGGTGTAATCTAACTTTGTCAACTTTGTCTTTGGTTCATAGGAATACATATTACCCAAAGAGCTGCTGCATGTCTCATCTATTAAAGACCGATCCGGGGAAAACCTACCTAAAGGCATCCTGTTCGTCCTCTCGGTGGTCAAGACTGGTCGGGCTGAAGTCAAACTGAGTGCTGATTGGACTGGAGAGGGCGTCCTGGTGTTCTCCGGCCTGCAGACCGTCACTGAGTCTCGACTGGATGCAAAATGGAGAGACACCTGCATGGAAAAGAAAAAAAAATACATAAAAAGCATAGAAACCATATGATCCAGAATTGGTTTGTAGCTTCTGTTTTATTAAATATCACAGTTTTCATTAACCAGAGAACATTAACGTTAGCCTTGATGTAGCTGCTGTAATCTTCTGTAACTCAGAAAATTACAAGTTTTCTTAAACCTACAAATGAACAAGAAGCAGAGAAATCTCACTGGAGTCTGTTTCTTGTCCAGTCGAGTCGGCGGAGCTGGGACCCAGCGAGGCGACAGACACGGTGGACTGGGTGCTGGTGTCTGATCCCTGGCTGAGTTGATTTGCTCGGGTGCGTCCAGGGTTCGAGGCAGGATGGTCGGCTGGTTCAGGGATGACGAAGGCCGGCTGAGAGAACTTCGGAGAGCGCTGCTTATTAAGCTCCACAGACTTAACCACTGGACAGAGACAACACATGCAAACAAGTAGAACTGCAGTATTTTAATAATTACAGTTAATGACACCAATAAAAAGGTTTTTCCTTACCCAATGTTGAGTCCACTCTGCTCAAACGTCGAGGAGGAACCAGAATGTTAGGAAACCGGGGCTTCTTCCAATCACCATCTTTTTCAGGTTTGCTTCCTCTCTATGTGCAAAGCAATAAAAAAATAAAGGTACGATCATAGGGCTGTCGAATGAAAAGGTGAATTCACTTTCTTCACTGAATCAGTGAAAATGATGAAAATAAGGAGACTGTACCTTAATCTTGGGCAGGAAGGTGATGCGCGCACGTTTTTGCTCAAGACCGCGAGGCTCCTTCACTTTCACCCCAAGATGCTTCATGTAGGTCAGAATCACATACTGCATAGCTTGGCTGCACAAATTAAACAGAAAAAACAATGTTTGATAACATACAGGAATCAAGTGCTGTGAAAAAAAAATCTGTATCCTTAAATACTGTTTTTACTGTTTTGACACTGAAATGTTTCAAATCATCAAAGTTAAGCAGAGCAACTACAAAGTCTTGTTTTCAACTTCAGACAGACAGACAGAAAGAGTTTATGTAATTAGATTTTTATTAGAAACCGAGGAAAAAACATATTTATTTGATTTTTGTTTTATAGTTCAAGTTGTTCTTCTGTTAGTAGGGTCCAAAACACATATGACTAGAAGCTTAAATGTCAACAATTTCATTTCATGTTAAAATAAAAATATTAAATAACTAAAAAAAGCAAAAGATTTTGCATCTGCAGCAATATTTAGTTGGAATTAAAAGTGCTTCTGCACAGTACTATAGACAAATATTTACAAGTAAAACACAGGTATTCATAAACAGGCATTTCATGCATAACAACATAAAATTTGCAGCACTTCAATTAGAAATGATGAAGCAGAACAGAAAATAAGATACTTCGCAAAAAAGATTTATCTGACTGCCCAGCAGCTGACTAATGATGCATGAAAAGAAAAAAGTCCCTGTTCTCACCACTTCTCCTCTTCTGAGGCTTGAGTCGTCGGCCTGCAACACCACACATACACATACACACCCACGCACACGCACACACCCGCACATCCCCACACACACATTAACGTCTGAGGATAAATCAGTGTTTCTTTATAGAGCTTGCAATCAGACACTCACAGGATATCCTCAATCTTGGCAAGGATGTGTTCTGCACAGGAGCATTCCTTCTCCAGCGCCGGCTGGTCCTTCCCCCGCTCCGAGTCCAGCTTGGACAGCTCATCTTCAGCCAGGGTCAGACCCATGCTGCGCTTCTGTCTGCAGCGCAAAGACCACCAGTTTAACTCCGTCTGTATCTCTGAAGGAAACCTTTCCATTTCTCCTGTGGATGTTACCTGAAGTCCTCCAGGTTCTTGAGCAGGTCTGACAGAAGAGAGTCTTGTAACACCTGAGTGTATTGTTTACACAGATCCTCTGGGATCAGCTCCAGCCGACGCTTCTCTAAAACACAAACAACCAACAAAAACCGTCAACAGTCACATCAGTCAGGTTGTACTTTCACAGAAAGAACTGGTGAGGTCAGAACATTTAATAATAATATTGCGAAGAAAATGCACTCATCCATTAGGGAGGCAACATACTTAAACAAATATTACGTAAAAGTCACATTTTGCACATTTTTGTACTTCCATCTTGGTCTCCACTACTTCTAAAAATAACCAAAGCTTTAGAAAAAAACACCCAGTCGTTTTTGGCAACAAGTAAATATTTTGAACGGGGACTGCACTGTCACTTAGCAACCCAAGTCCAGCCCCCTTAACTAGCTAGGTTTGGTCAGCTGTTTTTCAGCTGTATGTGCTGTACAATGGCTGCTGGAAAAGACAAGTGTTTAATTGTTGACTTTCCATCCAGAAACTACTTGCTGTATTCTTGTGTGTTGTGCAGGCTCGACTTATGCTTTTCTAAGATGTACGATTGTATAATTACGCATCTGTTGCAGGAATTTTCAGAAGCGAGTGTAAATGTTGAGCTGGGGTTGTGGTCAGTAGCAGATCACTTGAATTTAAAGTGACAAAAGGCCCTAGAACAGCTCATTCTGAAAAGAACTCGACATAAGCAGAACTGAGCACACTCAACTGTCTTTATCCAAGAATGATTTTCTGCAAAAAAAAAAAATTAAATAAACATGTTTTGTGTAGCCCATATACCTACCTTAACCTGTTCAAGAGAGCATCATATGTCCCCTTTAAACTATAAAAAGTTAATTTATGATTTACCAAAGGTTGGAAAACATGTCAATTTTTTGCAATTCTGAGATCACAAAAATTAATGCAAAAATCAACAGAGCCACACAGTTGTCTTCACTAATGGATAATTTTGATATTATTGCAAATTTTCCACAAATATGATGAAAAACATTGGGTTTAAGTAACAGTTAACTCCCACCTACATGAGGCAGTATTTCTTACTTCTACTACATTGCTGCCTCAGCCCTACTTGACGTAAAGTTATAGTCTGCATAATCATATGGGAAGGTTCTTTAGAAATGTCTGTCTGCTTGTTATTTTTTCATCTTTTTTCTTCCCTTTGTAAATTTTGGAAGAGGTCTAATGAGAATAAATATTGCAACCACAAAAACGATGATTTTTATTGCAAAACAATCACAAAAAAGCCATCTGCACGGCATCCTGGAAGGACTTGCATGAATACCGAGGTATTCATGGGGTTACCACAGCCGCCAGTGAATACATAAAATCACATAATACCTAAAACTCTAAAAAGGCTTATTCCTGCCTATTTTAATAGTCTAAACAGCAGATTAATTTTATATGCATTATAATAATGTTTGGTTCCCTTACCTAATTCTGCTGCTATTGTTTCAGGAACTGGTACTTTTAGATTCTGGAAAAGACAAAAATGTAAATGAGAAAGAATTATGTCAGCAAACCAGAAAAATAAAAGAGAAAAAAGGAGAACAGAAATTAAACTTACTGCTGTTCTATCTAAGAAGAGGGAGTGGAACTCCATAAAGAAGCGTCGACTCTCCTTGGAGCTGGTTTGTTTGTGCATTTCTGCGTAGAGGTAACAAAGCTGATGGGGAAGAAAACACAGCATGAGTTTTAATTTAGTCCACTTTCCAGCCTCAATTAAAAAACCCCACAATATTTTGTCAGGAAACAGCATTTCTCCATTAATAATGGTCTCCCACAAGGCTTTATATACGGTACACTTACTTTTATAGGAACATTTTTGTTTTTTCAATATCTCTGCTTAATTTGTCAAACTGGATTTTGTTTTCCAATAATAAACCCTGAAATTTAAAAGGTCTAATCCACACATTAAACTGAACAGTCCATGAAAACCATCACCAGCAGGTAATATTTCCAGATTCTACCAGACAAATACATTTCTTGTGTTCAAGAAATTTATTTCAATTTGAATTTAAAATGACATCAGGTTCTTATTGTTACTCAGTATTTGATTGCATTATGTGCATCTCTTTATGTTTAAGCATCACAAAGTCATGCTGCACACCACAATACTTTTAAAAATGTTTTTCATTAATTATGGAGACCCAATATGTATATCAAAAATATTAAAAACATTTAAATTATTTAGTCACACAAATTATAAATTATTAATGTAATTTATGTAATCATTTTCCATTCATGATGTTATATTCAAACTGCTAAATATTAATTTATTCAAATCCCTCAGCAGTTTACCTGCAAACCAATCACTTATAAAAATCAGTGTTAGACCCGCCCACGTTAGAAAGTTAGGTTGACAGACACTCATAATATTCTGCAACACAGTTTTATAAAATTATGATGTTAATAATATTAAAAAATTAATTAAAATAATTAAATTAAAAAAATTACAAAAATATATCAACATAAGACTTTGATGTGCAGTAAACACAACTTTAGATTTTTTTTACTAACCAAATTATTATTATTATTATTAACATTTTCATTTCTCTTCCTTTTCATTTCAGAAAGGCTTTGAGAAATTAACGTGAAGGTCTTGAAATTTGTTGGCATGTGGAAAATCATTAGTTCATTATTAAGAGAAGTTTTTCTAAATCATACATTTGTCGGATGAATTACCATTTAATGTTGTATCTGGGTATGCCTTAATTTTATAATCAATTATGAACATTATTGTCGATGTTCTGAGCAAATAGCTGCTCAGAACATCGGTAAGGCAGTGATCTGTGCTTATGAACGTACCAGAGGAGCAGCATCGAACTGGGACACCACATGATGGAGGAAGACAGCCAGATGAGCCGGTCGAGACTTAAGCAAGTCAATACTCTGAAAACAGCTGCACTCGCCGTTAATCTAAGGGCAGAAATATGTTCATCAGATAAGCATCATGTGGTTCATTTTTCCTTGAAAAGTAAAAACAGGTTGTTAAAACTTTACCTGTTCTTGTTGATAGTCAAAGTAATCATCCTCTGCTCCGATTATCTGGGGGTTTAGGCTGTATGGAGGGCTTGCCACAGAAGAATGAGGACTAGAGTCCTAATTGACACATTCATTAAGAAATGTTGGGTTAAAGATTGTAAACACACACAAACAAGTCTTTCAAAAACAATGGGCACAAGAAGGTTGCATTATATCCCAACTTAAAGGCTTCTTTGTGGAATTTGCAGGTTACTCTCCACAACTTTTTTCTGATTATTGTAGGTCACTTACTTCCTGAAATACTGTGGTAACTTTACAACAATTTAATGGAACTAGAAAATGCATCCATTGATCTTACAGGTTATTCTCATCAAACTTACAAAGAACTTCAAGCTTTTTATCTTGAACCCAATTTTAACTCCAGACAGGCCAGGTGCATGGTTCTATTTCTGGAACTTACGACAACAGTTTTTCTCCTAACATAAATTTCACATTCACTGGTTTTACAAATGACTTTCCAGTACGCTCACAGAATTTGAAGGTCACTTTCTAAACTAACAGATTTTAGTTATTTTCTCAAAAACTTGCAATATACTTTCCAGAATTGTAGCTGAATGTGCAAGTTACATTTTGGCCTTAAAGATTACATCTTTGTTACTTTCCTATGACTTACAAGTTACTTTCCAGAACTTTCATGGTTATATTCTAGAATGTTCACTCAATTTGTAAGTACTGTTTTGAAATAACAAGATACATTTTAGGTACGTTCTCATAACACACAGGTTACTTTCCAGATCTTTGCGGTTATATTTGAGAATGTTCACTCAATTTGTAAATTACATTCTGAACTTATGCATTACATTTTATTTACTTACTAATGATTTAAAAGCAACATACAGTAATCTGAACTTACAACCTGGTTACATCCTAGCTCCTTTCACATAAATTACAAGTTACTTTCCAGAACTTATATGCTATATAGTATTTGCAAGCTATATTCTGAACTAAAAGTAAGTTACTTTTTACTTACTTTTACTTATGAACGTAGAATGTTTGCTGAACTTGCTAGTTACATTCTGAATTCACAGGCTACATCCCAAGTTATTTTCTCAAAACATTAAAGTTACTTTCCAGAACTTACATGCTACAGTACAGTGTGTTAGCTAAACTTTCAAATTACATTCTGAACTAAGAGGTCACCTTCTAGTCACTTTTACACATTACATAAGGTTCCTTCTGGGACTCAATAGCTTGGAAGTTATAGTTATAGTTACCAAAAAAATATTTTTCCAGAAATGTACAGTAACATTTCAAGAATCTAGCATGTAAATATTTTGGGACTAACTTGTGAACAGGACATGAGAATTTATTATGATTTTGCTAAACAAAATTCAGCTAGTTTGTGTTTAAAGTCTCCATAAAACTTTCATGTCAAATTCAGAATCTTCAGTGGCTTCCAGTTTTGACAACAAGTTACTTTCAGCAACACAATTTTTTGGTTCAGTTTTTTCTTATCTTTTATTGTTATAACATTGTTTTTCTAAAGACAAATATTAAGTAAGGAGAGTGCATAAACTTTCAGACTGTTAGGTGTACTAGCCACGCAAACTACTGTTTTTGTGTGATTATCTAGAGTTGCCAGGATAAACCCAGGAAAATAATTAAGCATCAGTCTGCATCACTCTTATCCCACTAATCTCTGCTCCTAATTGTTGCAGCTGATGTTTGAGCTGCAGAGGAGAGTTGCTGTTTCTTTTGGAGCTAGGCAGTGTTTGATCACTTCACTGGAGCTGACTAATTAGGGCACACTGTGGGCTTTTCGGAAGGGGAGTAGGCTCCCTAGGTCCTGCTTTTACAGGAAGTGTGTAAATATGCAGAAGCAAATAGTACTTCCCTGGAGATTTTATGGGAACTTTCAGTTTCCTGATGTTTATATGCAGTCTGTACTAAAGGCAGTCATCTAATTCTGTCTGACTTTCTTCTGTCTTTCTCAAGCGTCCATATAGCATGCTGCAGCATGTATATACTGTATATGCATATAACATATATCTATATGCATCTTTCTGTAGATGTCAGTAATTTACATTCCTAGTTTAAATTGAATAACTAGTGGACAACCAAACTATCTAAAGTTCTAATTGTTTTAACATGAAGCTAAATGTTTCAATATTACTTTTTTTGAGTACCACAGCAGAAAAAAGTATATTATACTACTCAATAAAAGGCACAACACAAAATTAATCTAAAAATATCTGCTAAAAATGATACTCAAAAGGTAGTGGCCACACCTCCAACCTCAACATTTACACTTGCAAGTGAAAATGGCTGCAAACTGATGAGCATTTATACACCTGTACATTTTTGAAAAGCAGGAGTGGAGCCTCCTGCACAAACAACAAGAATGCAGTAAGTGGTTTCTGGATGGTAAGTCAACAAAAAAATACTTGTCTTTTCCAGCAGACATTAGTATGTGTAAGCTCATGCGGTGGTAAGTCTAGCTGACCAAGAGTTGTGGAACTCAGTGTGGGTTTCTAGGTAACAGGGTGAGTTCCGCTGGGGTTGCTAGGTGGCAGACAGTGCCTGCTAATTTTTATTGTTAAATTTGGAAGGTTTTTGAAACGGCTCATTTTCCAGACGCCAATAAACATTAATATTAAAATGCGGCTGGGTGGTTTTTTATGCACTTGGGTTGTTTTTAGAAGCAGTAGACACCCAAATGGGAAAAAAACAATTACAAAATGTGAATTTTGTAAAATAAAATAGAAAATACTGCAGCTGTTGTTGAATTCCCTCACTTACAACTCAGCCTTAAGACAACTCTCAGTAATATTGAACACGTGTTTTCAAAGGTTTATTTTTAAAATCAGAATTGGATTAAGATGAAGATGGGAAATGTGTGCATGTAGGTGTGTGTGTGAGTAAATCTTACAGTGTCAAGAGCGTCTTCAGTGTCGGGAGACGAGCAGAAATTCAGGTCATCTTGGCGGCTAACGTCCGGACTCTGAAGTGGCGATTCTCTTTTTCCAGACGCCTCTGGAACGGGAGTGCTGTGCGTCTAATGCACACACACAGAGACACGCATGTATCACCACACGTAAAAAACACAAGAGCTGAACCCAAGTGATTGTTTAGTCTGGTGCTGAATACTGGGAAATCCCCCAGAGACTGCTAAGTAGGACCGTTTCTTCGCTATTTTTAGATGCAGTGATAAAAGGGTTTTTATGATAAAGGAGTTTGTGTAAGCTGTGTTTAGCTTCAGAGGGGCTTTAACTACAGCTTGTGACTAACATTAGTTCTTGGCCAGCTGAGGCACCTTTTAAAAAAGTCACGCTTTAAATCTGTAGCAGAGATTTAATCACCAATGTGCCTCTGAACTTTGTCCTTTAAAACTTCAGGGCAGAGCAAGAAAGAGAACATTAAAATATTCAAAAAGCATTTTTAAAATTTTATTTAATCAAGAAATCACTTGATGAAAGACATTTTAAATACCAAATAAATAAAACGGAAATAAAAACCACACACAGACAAAATCATAAAAACAATGGATCATATCTCTGTAAACAAAATTGTCCTTCAAAAAATACTACTCAGAATGAAAATTATTAAGCAAATTTTTATTTATCATGCCATTAATTGGTTAATTGCTGATTGTGACAGGCTTATATTTACACACTAGAATATGTTACTAATTTATTTCCAGTTACAAGCTGTACTTACAGCATTGCTGTTGGTCAGCAGGGCTTCTTCACCGGTCTGTTCCTTCAGGAGAGTCCCATCATCTCGCTCATCTTCATCATGAATCCTGGACCCCGAAGCCCCTTCCTGAAACATTAGCAGGTCTCGGGTGACGCAACAGCCTCCACTCATGTGAAATATGTGTTGTCATTTCTTGCCTGAAATTCCCTCTCTCTCCAGAATTTATTTTATCTTATTTAGATACAGACGGTTGTTGTTTTTTTTCTGGCCCACTTTTACAATTTTATAAGTTGCTCTTTTTTTTTCTTTCATTATATTATTCAGTTGTAACTTTAGTTTAGTGACAGTAACTTGACTGAGTAACAACAGTGCAGTAGGTCTGTAGCAGAGTTGGATAGTAACTATGTTACATTTACGTAAGTAACTTTTTGGAAAATATGTATTTTAACACAAATAAAATCACACATGACTCGGTTTGTCCATGCCATAATTTAAAAAACATGCCACTCCATCATCCTTTAGCGACTATCTGTCGTTTTCTTGTCTTTTCTGCCAGCAGTAACGTCTGGTTGTTGATCACATCACTTGTGTGTTTTCCATGAGGTTTTACGTAGAGGTGTGACGACTGATCGACCACCAATCATAATCGGCCGATTTCCGTGAAAAAGTGTATGATTGGTAATTGCCGATCTCTGTCTCTTGTTGCCGATCACACAAACCACCTATTTTAATGCAACCAGCATTTGACATTGAATGCATGTTTTTTTTCTTCACATTGTTTGACATAGGCAGATTTATTTGACTCATGTATAATTTAAGCTGTAGAGAGCTTTACTGTTCAATGTTGTTTTACTGATAGCAGGATTTTCAGTTGTCCTTTTGACTGAATAGCTGCTGTACTATGCTTGCAAGTATTTTTTCATGTTTTATGTCTAAATTAGGTGAATTTATTACCAGATATTTTTTTTAATTTGGCCAAATCACATGGTAGCATATATACATAAAGCAAAAAATTAATAGCCAATCGAGGTAATCGGCAATGATCGGTGATCGGCCTCATGGGTGATCAGTATCGGAATCGGCAGCAAAAAACCTGATCGGAGCATCCCTAGTTTTACGATACGCACACATTTTGATGCAGCCAAAAAACCAACTAATCCTAGTGCAAAAACTTTTGATTGAAAAATGTGAGTTTTTTTCAAAATTACCATGTTTCCATCAAGCAAATTCATTTTCATAATTCCAATTTGCACAATTTCATGGTGAATGGAAACACAGCTACAGTAATACCATTACTTAAATAAAATAGATCTAATAAAAAGTTCTCATCGTCATGTTTATCACTATCCTAATATTACTGCCAAATGATAAAACTAAGTCCATATCAACTTGAGTACTGTCTTTGAGTCCTCTGTGGTCTTACCCCATCAGACAGAGTGCAGTTATTGTGGTTCTGGGGGTTCCCACTCAAAAAGCTACTCCGCTCCGCGCTGGACAGTGCAGGTGAGTTGGGGGCTGAAAGAGGAAGAGGCATGCTGGCTTCTTCATGTTCTTCCTGCTCCTGCGCCTCCTCCAGGGGCATTTGGGAAAGGCCTGGAGGCCTCCCCAGCACCGTCAGCGCTACATAGGAACCCGCTAAGAGACAGTGAGGAAAACATCTGCTCTAACATTTAACAGTTAAATGGCTAAAAGAAGTTTATGTAACTTGCTGCACATTTAAAATGAACAGTATCTATATCGTAACACATAAAGGTGGTTTATATAGCTGTAAGGTGCTGAAGGTTTTCTACATGCTTAAATATATTTGAACTTCTCAGAGGTAACTGAATATTTATCATCATACTAAGAAATAACTGGACCTGTTTGTTTGATTGACTTACTTCTTAGAATAGTTTTCTATGGAAAAGGATTATGGTCAAAATTTTTAGGCACATATAAAAGAAAAAAAAAATTTCCTTCCGAATTCTGACTTTGACCTCAAAATTCTGACCTTTTACTCAGAATTCTGACTTTAATCCCTGAATTCCAATTGACATATCTAAATAGTTATTTATTCAGATATGTCAAAATGTAAATAAATAACTAAATATTCTTAGGAATATGTGAATTATTTTGTTGGTGAAAGCCTGTCACCAATTGATTTGGTAGATTTGAGTTTCAAGACTCAAATAGTGCATAAACCAGTTAAAAGTCAGAATTCGTTATTTTTTTCAGTGGCCCTAAATCCTCGTCTGTATTTTTCTCGAAGGGCCATCGTAGAAAGGAAGTAATAGGATGACAATAAATAATAGAATCACGTTTACATAACATAATACAAGCCAGTCATCACATTGTAACTGTTGCTTTGACCACATTTCTAACGCGTTTATAATTTACATGCAAGAAAATTAACTAATAGGAGACATGTACTTACATTTTATTAACTTCACAACCTCTTTGTGGTTTGAACGAGTAACTAAAGTCCCGTTAACCTGTGGAAAAAGGAAAAACTAAAAATTAATTTCTAAAGTACTGACTCTGATGTGCAGATACATTGATGCGATTACACATGTAAATGAAGATATGCTATAAATTTTAGCATTAAGCATATCAAAAAAGCCTGGATAATGAGGCTTTTTTGTTCCTCCATTCTTGCCCAAAGTGAGATCATTTGAGGTGGAAATCAAGTATTTAAGCAACTTGTTGAATAAAATAACCTGCCTCAAAGATTCCTTTATAAGCTAAATGTCTCTGACTTTGATTAGCAAAAACAATTGGAATCAAATGAGGCGACATTTAGATTTGAACATAAAATCTAAATAAAAAGTGTTTCAAAGAACAGAGCTCAGGGAGGTTCATAAAAAGTTAGACATACAAGAGATTTACAGAAAGAACTAATGTTCATTTCTAACTTAGTTTCAGCATTTTAAACAATGTGTTACTGAGCTGAAATATAAAAAAAATAGACAAATAGAATCCATGAAACTAACCGTAATGATTGTGTCATATTTGGACACCAACATATTAACAGGGTTTACTTACATTTTGTGAATTCATTAAAAGGTAAAAGCATAAAATGGTGGAAAAGTGAAAACAGTCCTTTGCAACGCTAATTTTAACATTAATACTGTTAATGTTAATCTTTCATCTACTAATATGAGTTGCACCAAAGAGGAAGTTCCTGGCTCTATGAAATGTTTGGAGACAAAGAACAATATAAATATCAAATAAAAAGAAACAAAAGCGAAAAGGTGCTGATGTTAAGCTAACACTATTGCTAGACTAATACAAGCTAATGCTGATTTATCTGGTTTCTAACTGTACAAAATGTATTTGAGATAAGCTGCAATCAAGTGGGGGAAATTAAATAGAAATGAAATAAAATATTTCTATTTAATAACTGTATTACATTATAGTACATATATTAAATAAGTGAAAGTGGAAAACGTGCTAAGCTAATGCAAAGCTAATAGTATTCTGTTCTATATCACTTTAGGCATTTCAGATAAGTTGCCTATCTGAAAAGCTTAATTTGACGGAAGCATATTTTGACACACATACAATGTAAATAATTTACTTGGGTTTTCCAAAATCATCCATTCATGACGGCTGGGGAGGAAAAGCCCTTTTTAGAACTTGGAGAAGGAAAATGGCTTAAAGTGACGCATAATGCCCACCTTAATGATCCGATCTCCTGTTTGGACACCGGCTCTCATTGCAGCTCCATCTGCATCAGTAAAACAAGCAAAGTGAGAGATGCTGCTTTTATAAATGTGCTGTAATAGTGCTTGTTTACATCTCTTCCAGCCTTACCTTCCTTCACCAGCTGCACGAACACAGGGTTGTCTCCACTTACTGTCAGACCAAAGCCGTTTTTATCTCTTTGGATAATTACACAGCGCTGGACCAGACCTGTCATTTTTAAGACAAAGGAATAAAGAATTGGAACAAATGCTACAAAAGCCTCTCAAATTAAATTATAAATTAAAAAGATCCATCCTGGATGTAGCTGAGATCCCTGTTTTTTGTCCCTGTGGTCTGTTGGTGTGACAAATCAACAGTCTGAAACAAACAGCTTCAAAAACAGCAGCAACAAGAACCACAGAGGATCAATCCAATCATAAACTGGAAGATGTTAACACATCATTACCAGGTAAGTTTAACATCAACATGGACTGAAGAAAGAAGTTTAGATCAAAAATCAACACCTTGAAGCTCGACTTAAATTTGCAGCTGCCTAAGTGGATAAGCTAAAAACCCTCTTCTTATTTCTCTAGAAAGAAAATAAACTTATCTTAGATTGAAACCTGAACCTTCAAAGACATAAAAAAGATTGCTCTCAAAAGATTGACTGATGTCCCAACAAGATCTAGAGAAACTCATTCAAGCATTTGTCTTCAGTCGAATTGATTACTGCAACAGTGTATTCACAGGTCTGCCTAGAAGATCTTCAGTTGATCCAGAACCCTGCAAAAACAATTTGAATTTTGGGATTATGTTTCCATTTAGTTTTCAAAAATTATATTGTTTTGGTCTGTGAGAACTTTTGAGCTGACGATTTTGGCCCACGTGACAAAATGTTTGGACGCCCCTGCTCTAAACATTTACAATTATAGAAGTCTGCTGATACACAGCAAAGTGTCTAAACTTCCTTAAATCTACAATATAATGATTAGAAAAATATTATTTGGACAAACTAGAGCAACTGAAAGATTTCAGTTATAAAGACTCCTGTGAGAGAGCAGAGTGGATAATTGGTTGTCTTCTGGACTCCATGAGAAGCCTCAGGGTGAATAAAAGGGCAGGAAGGATTAATGTCAACCCCGTAACCCAGGCAACCACCCTAACAACGGGGCCAACACTTACAGCGTCTCTGCACATCTGCACAACAACCTCGCAGTCAAATACTGACAGATTATTCATTTCATTATTCAAACTAAAGAGACGGTGGGAAAAGTGCGACAAGCCAGTTCTTCCTTAATAAAGTGAGGTGTTAAAGTAGAGTACAGAGAGATATCTTTGTCTCACCTGTTGGGTCAAACTCGTGTTTAAGAGGATTTCCCATTCTTTGTGCTTTTGTATGTCAGAATGCTCTGGGTCCTATGAAAAGAAAAAGCGACAAATGAGAGAGAGGAACAAAAATCCCAGACAGAACAAATGTTCTCGTTTTTTCCCAAACTAAGGCTGTTTTCACACCTGATAGTCCAGTAGACTCTGTTTGATTGGGGACCAGAATCACAACATTCATTCATTTTCTGTTGTGGTTCACAACAAACAAACCAAACCCTTTGGTTATGCAAATGTTTGTTAAAAATCTGTTTCCAAGTGTCTCTAATCAGCAAAAGAAGACAAGAAATGTCACTTTACCAACCCTACATTGAAAGTGAGTTCAACCTTTCTTTCTTTTAAATGATGTAAGTAGGAATGCATTATACAGTATTACAACTATAACATTTCTGAAGAAATTTAATCGGGACCTGCCAAAGTTCTGGTGCTAAAACTTAACATCAATGCTAAAGTAAGCTACAATGTTCTCAGTAGCATGGGGAGAGTCACAAGCATGTGAATCTTAAAATTAGTATATAAGCTAAAATTGGCCAAAGTGCTAATTACTTTTCAAAAAACATAAGATTTCTTCCACTCTTTTGAAATACTACTTACAATAAGTACTACTGAACAAGGATTGTGCAGTTATGTTTTTCTGAAAAGTGAAAGTTTTTTTCTTTTTGTCATTGGTGGTAAATATATTATAAAGCAGACATTCAACACAAAAGTAAAAATCTGATTTATATTACGTGGCAGTTAGTTATCAGAAAAAAATGATCATCTCTTAACACCAAATTAATTATTGTTTATAAAACATAAGCTCTTTTGAAATACTGCTTATCTGCTTAGACACAAGAAATTTACAGTTGGTAAATTTGCAAAAGTAAAAATCTGATGTTTACTTTTTGCGTAGCACTTTGCTACCAGAAAACACATTCATCTCTTAGCAACTGATTAACAACAAATATTGGTATTGTTCACAAAGCATAAGATTTCTTGTGGTCTTTTGAAGTACTACTTACCATAGCAATGCATAGGAAGCAAAGTAGAGCATTAGCCTTAGCATTAGCTAAGTGCTAATTAGCTTTAGCATAAGCTTTAGGATTAGCCTTTTCCCTAAAATAAGCTTTTAGCTATTTTTCTTATTTTCTGGACATGTTTAACACACTGAATGGAGGAAGTCAATGTATGACAAGATGTTAGTGATACTTCACATGCTACTATATGCTACTACCTGTGTGCATTTCCAAATTGCAATCTTGACTTTTTTTATGCTTTTTTTGGAGTAATGGCTTCTTCCTCACTGAGTGGCCTTTCTGCTCATATTTATACAGGACATGTGTCACTGTGAATGAAGCTTAGGGGTGGACCTTTATCATATTGTTTATCATTTATTGTGAAAAATTCATCAAGAATTTTGAATTATTTTTGTCTCAATAATTTTTAGTCATTGATGGTAAAAACAAACCCACAAAACTGATGGTATTATTGGACGTTATTTTTTTTTTCAATTTCCACCACTGTATTTTCCACAAGAGCACCAATAAATATCAGTGAAATTGAAATTATGATTAAATGCAGTTGCTGTGTGCTGCTTATTGATATAAATCACATTTTTTCATTTAGTTAATGGCGTCCTGAGGAAGCCTATTTCAAATAGAAATGGAGGCTGGAGGACATTTAATGAGCATGTGCTAGAAAGAAACACAGGTTTGTTCAGTTCAGATTATTTGTATGTCCAACAGTTAGTGAGTGAGAGACAATTAAATTTAAGAGACCAATCAGCCTAAACATTTCTTTTCCCAAATAGTCAAAAAAACCGGAGCATCCATCCATACATACATAGATTATTGCATTAGTTGACAATTATTTTAACAATTGGTTTGTCACAATTACACAGATTTATCATTTCAGCCCTACAAAGTAGCATACTATGATTTCCTGTCTGAATTACTTGATAAATCCTTAAGACCTAAACCATCTTCATGCTCGTTTAATTTGTTGTTTAACTGACTTAAACTTTGTGAGAATTTAAAGGTGGAGGTTCATTTATTATTAGCAGAGGCTCCTTCTCTCCTCGTTCCTCTTTGCTGCTGCTGTGTCTCGTTCCAAAAGGAGGGGGGATTTTGTTTGTCCAGCAGCTCCTCCCTGGACAATGGGGGCCCTGGACTTTAAACAATGGCTCCCACGTCAGAGCCTGCTTACTATACGGAGACTTTGTGGGGCAGATTCCCGGAAACAGCGACCAGGGTTTTTGGCACGCCTTCAGCTTCCTGAACATGGGAGAAGGCTGCAAAATAAAACGGAGGGGAAGGAGGTGTTTGTGAGGGAAGGCCAAGGGCTATGCTGTGGAAATTTTAACAAAGCTTGCAGAGTGAAAGATCCTGAATGAGGAAAGTGGAGGGAATGAACGAAATGTTGAAACAACAGATTCAGGGAATTAGAACGATTTTCCTTTGTTTTTAGACTAAACATTAAGCAAATGTTTAGTCTGGATTTTAGCCTCGCAATCATAGGCAGAACCAAGCTCATGTTGGATTGGGGAATAAAAAGGCGGTGACCTTAAAACTCAAGAGCGGCTCCTTGCTATGGCTGGAGAAGATCAGCAGCTGATAAGAGATGCAGATAAAAGGACAGACAACATTCTGCTCAGTGGGTGGCGGCTAGTGGAGCAGCGTCCAACACATAAAGGAAGCTTCCAGATTCATCCATTCATCTGCTGCAGGGTCTCCAACCTGCAGGTCCGGAGCCATAAGAGGCTTCTAATAACTTTGCTGAAAACATAACAAAGAACCAACTTTATGGCGCATTCCGCATTTTACCACTTCCGATACCAATATCTGAGCTTAGTAATGGCTGATACCGATCCAATACAGATAAACAGTATTGAATTAATTTAAAACAGTTCTGTTTTTAAACACGGACATAAATGTACTGAGTTACAAATAATTAACTCTGCACCAGTACACCACACTTAAATAGATCAATAGCTTTACAAGCTCCATCAAACATGTAAGAACATCATTTTTTCAGCCACTGCAAAATAAAGACAATAGGTCAACTAGATTGGTCAAAAACAAACTACAACAAACCTTTTTTCAAGTGGTTCAGAAAGTGTAGTTAGGAATTCCAAATATAATGTAAAATAAATAATGAAGCATGATGTCACTCAGACCACAAAGACAGAACAGATCTGCCCTCCTGGATCAAACACATAGTCACCGATAGCCAATCTAGAAGTTTTTCAATATCAGGACCGATTCAGATATTAATATTGGATCAGAGCACTATATTAACAACCTAATAACCCAGGCTGGTTTTAGCAGCTTTTCTGATTTTTTTTAGGTGGAATAATTACACTAAATGTCTAAAACAACCAGTCATATTTTTAGGTCTTTTTTTTTGTTATTTGGTTGGAAACTATGTAATTTTTCATCCATCCATCCATCCATCCATCTTCTACCGCTTATCCGGGGTCGGGTCGCGGGGGCAGCAGCTTAAGGAGGGAGGCCCAGACTTCCCTCTCCCCAGCCACTTGGGCCAGCTCCTCCGGGGGAATCCCGAGGTGTTCCCGGCCGGAGTCCTTAAGGAACTCCGGCCGGATCTCATCCACCCTCAGGGCCCTGCCATTGAGGAGCTTTTTAACCACCTCGGTGACCTCGTCCCCAGAGATTGGAAAGCCCGACCCAGAGTCCCCAGGCTCAGCTTCCTCAATGGAAGGCATGTTGGTGGGATTGAGGAGGTCTTCGAAGTACTCTGCCCACCGGTCCACAACGTCCCGAGTCAAGGTCAGCAGCACACCATCCCCACTATACACAGTGTTGGTGCTGCACTGCTTCCCCCTCCTGAAACGCAGGATGGTGGACCAGAATCGCCTCGAAGCCGTTATGTAATTTTTCAGAACCAGCTTTATAGACCAAAACTGTCTTCCTAAACAAGAATTTCGACTTTGATTTCAATCCCTCACAGCGTTCAGACATTAGGCATAAATACCAGACATGTAATGTGCTTGTTCATCTGTTGGGAATAAAGTCGAAGGAAATTAAACAGAGGGCCCTAATTTCTTACCCTTGTATGTAGAAGAACTAATAACCTCAGAAAGGTTCAATTACTCCATTAAAAATACAAAAAGAAACAAAAACACAAACTTGCAGACAAGCAGAATACTGAAAAAAATAATAATTTAAATTAATCTTAAGTTTACTGTAAAAATTAACATGCATGTCAATTCTTCCCCATTTACATAATGAATGTTCTTAGATTTAGCTGGACTTCCAGCTCTCCAGCCGTCCTTCCCTGTTATCATCCCAGAGGAATGGTCTGGTATTTTTGGCATCCGAGGCAGAAAACAAGCAAAGAGAACCGAGAACAGCAGATACAGCTGCAGACTGGCACCAGGAATATAACTTAAAGTTCGTAATTATCCAAGTTCCAGACTGAATGAAAGATATCTTATCAAGGATCCACTTAAAAAAAGGTTTTTTAATCTCAATGGGCTTTTTATCCTAGAAAAATAAAGGTTAAATTAAAAGATATACGAGGTTTTCAATAGAAATATACTTCATGATTTACAGACCCTACAATTAACTTGATTAAACATTTTAATTGAGTCCCACCTCAAGTTGTAAAATGACAAACTGTGTATTACTTGGATTATTTGTGGTCGGTTTTTTCTTTTGTCAGTGTTTTCTCGTTTATTTTTCTCCTTCCAGTGACCTTCAATCTTCACAGATTGTAATTTCAGTCATGGCATTTAATAACAAAGACTTCTAAATTAAGCAGGAACTGTTGTTTTATTGTGTTTTTGTTGCAAACTGCAGCTGCCTGTTTTGATTGTTGTCTAATTATGGATTGTCCACTCAGGTTTCAGTTATACTAGCGACAATACGTACAGCAGAAGCAGTGGTGCAGGTTTTTAAATGTCATAGAACAAATACTCTGCCACATTGTGTCATAAAAAGTAACAGTCAACTCACCAAAACTTATTTGAAAATAATATAAGTTAATGGAATCATGCCATTGTAGTCAAGTGTGCTCATTTCCTTTGCTTGGACTTCCTGTGCAGTCTTAGTCGTTCTTATGCACCACAATACGATGCCATCTAACCTTCCCATACTTCCCACATGCGAAGGACCATGTAGTTTTTTAATCACATATTTAGAGTTTTGTTGCCCACCAACCACTAAAAGTTGAGCATGATCTGGGTTTTATTACAGCAGAAATGTAAGAGAAATTTACACCTCTACAAATGCATATAAGTTGTAGCAAATTTGTTCAGTGGATAACTGACAGATAAGCTATATTTTGCTTTCTAGTTTTTGGGTGCTCCACCTTTTCTGCCATGAAGGGTAACTGCCCATAATGCCCATGTCAAAAACTCCCATGTATGCATATTTCAGAAAATGTTTTATTATCTCAAACCAAGCGTGTGTACAGATTCTCAGTTTTCCAGGTTTTTATATTCGGAAAAGTTTAAGGGAAGCCATTTTGTTCACTGAGAAATGTTCGTCTCCATTAAGACATCTTATTTGAAAATCTTATTTTGAAGAATAAAAGGAATCAGTTTTTCTGTTGGTGCAAACCTTGTTACAACAGAATCAGCTGAAGCTGTCTCCAACACTTACAAAAAAACATGTCACCATTTTGGGAACACACTGATGCGCTTGCCACTGCGCTGTATTTTCTGATGGTAAATATTCAAAGTGGATGAAGTTTCCCTTTACTTCCATTCTTGACTCAAACTCAGGGCTTTCCCTGAATACCATGAAGGTTCAGATGATTCACGGCTGGTTATAAATTAACAATGAGGTTGAATATTAGAGCTTCCCAAAATGAATGTTGACATGTTAACTCTACCATCTGACAGGACGCAGCTACCAGTACAAGCATCTAAATTCAACATAAGCTTGTGAACTCAGCTATAACCTCATAAATCCTGTAAATCCTAGGCATTCGTGCTGCATGCATGCAGAGCTGGTGTTTGATCTTTTCAAAGGTAAAAACCAAAAAGAAAACAGAAGTTGCACTGTGTTCACTCTGAGTTATTCAGGAAGGGAGCAGATCTGATGACCCTTATGGACATTTTTCAGCTGTGATGTCACCACTTCCTGTCATGAGGAGGGGGGTGCTTTAAAAAACAAAGATCCTCTGAGCATGTTTTGGCTGCCTTTGAATGAAAAATACGATTATAGATTCAATCTGACTCCGTCCCTCTCCCACCTCGCTGACGTCTTGCCACAAGAACACAGCAGGGAGGATTTATGTGTTTTATTTATTTCACTTCATGGAGTAATTTCATTATAGCTTCCCAGAGTAATCCAGGAAGAGCAGTGGTGTCCTGGTAGGTTCTGCACAGAGACACAAGATGCTGACGCAGACATTAAAGCACTCAAACCTTCCCTTCAAACCTTACTACAGGAGAACAGCGGACCGACCCCTTTATTTCCAGAAAATTAGCCTTTTTTTTAACAGCAAATCTCAAATGTCTGAAAGAAAATGCAACTTTCAAGTGCAATACTGCTTGGCCCGCTATTGGCTGATGTTTGCAAAGCAGCCGATCCAGGCACGTCATTCTTTTCACTCAGCTCTGATTGGCATAGCATGTAGAGAATGTGTAGTCTACATGTTCCCTGGCTGCTTTACCTAAAGGATATCTGGAAACAATATCCTAATTTCTTGATTGACTTTAATAAATCAGCTTTGCATGAGGTATCAAAGTAGTTACATTAATAATGCACGAATTTCAAATTTTAGACCATTTGATTGTGTGCGTGCTACTTTGTAATCTGGAATTGTGAAGATGTTACAATGATGTTACAATGAAGCATTCAGGACCCAAAAGCTGGCCTCAACTCCCAGATGCAGAAAGAAAACAACAAAAACTTTAAATTTGACCAGAATCCCTTCTTTCACATGTTTCCTGGATCTTCTACACTGAATGAGCCAAACTAAAAACAAGGCTTCTTTAAACAACGGATTTTTTTCTGCTATTTTTCCATAAATGTCAAATTTGTGTGGTGCACGACTAAGGGAATTTATATTTGGTAATTGCTCCAGATTTGTCATTTAAATCACACATAAAAAGCCTCTGTAATCAGATTAACCTCAGTAACGTCAGACATATTCATCCTCAGATGTCCACACAGGCATTAAATCTACATGCATACTATGATTTTGTTCCATATCACTTGCTGTTTACCCATTTAGTTTCAAGCTGTCATAAAAAACCACTGCAATCACTCTTTAAACACTATAAAACTCTGGATTTGTGAAAAAACATGTATGATCACTATTCAATATCACAAAAACACAGCTTACTCAATTGGGGAAATATTATTAAAGGTGACCTATTATGCTTCCTTGAACAAGTTAGGATAGCTCTATGGACGGTAAAAACATGTTCATTACCTTTTTTTAACGAAAGCATTCTTAGTATTTTAAACTCCTTTCAGGATGAGCCAATTTATGGCCTCTGCCACTTTAAATTCAAATAAGCTACTGCTGGCCACGCCCACAACTCAACATTTACGTGACTGCAAACAGATGGGCAATTATCTGTTTACAGATAACTGCACAAACGGATCATTTGCACAATTATCTGTTTGTGCAGTCCACTTCTGCTTTGAAAAGCAGACGTGGAGCCCCCTACACATCCAACAAGAATGCAGCAAGTGGTTTTTAAATGATAAGTCAACAACAAAACCCTTGTCTTTTCGGGCAGTAATTGTATAGCACATACAGAGGTAAAACCAGCTGACCAAACACACTGGAGCTGCTTGGGTTGCTCGGTAACAGGCTGAGCTTCACTGGGGTTCCTAGGCAGCTGCTGATTTGTGAGGTTTTTGAATTTCAAACATTAACATATAGCCAGAACCCAACTGGGTGTTTTTTTTGTGTGTTTGGGCTGTTTATAGAAGCAAATAGAATAGAAATACTAAAACGTGCCAAATGTGAAGATCTGACATGGGTGAAAGTTCACAATTCAGCAGTAAAATCACGCTAAACATGCAGCCAGATTTCTAAAAATCAAACGCTGAGGAAGAAATAAATTCTGGGAGAGCATTTTAAGAGTAAAGAATGTCGAGAGAGCAAGTCATGTCAAGATTATCGTGACTATCTAAAGCATACGAAAAGAAAAATACAGAAGATAGAAAGTCACTTTACAGAAAAACAAAAACAAAAGACATGCAGAGACACGGGCAGCTTGATTCATATGAAAATAATCAACCCATCTTGTTGAGTGTTCCTGAAAATACACTACAAAAAAATGCATAATTCTTCCAAATGCGATGCGTACGAGTGGCACAACCAATATCTCAAAAGGCCAACTCAAACTCAATTCTCCTCATGTAGAGGCTCTGGAACAAGTTCCAAACTGTGACCTAATCACTGCTGGAGTTCGGCTGTAAATGTAACTAAGTAACAGCAGCCAACTCTGCAACACGAGCTTGAGCAATACTTTAAACATAGTTAAACAAAATCAAAAATGCATGTAGGTATTTTTATTAAATACACAAAAGTGACTTTCTAAATGCAGAGAAGAAAAGTTGATTTGAAGACAAAAGTCCAAACAAGTCAACAGACACAGAGTTCTGTTATTTATCTAAAATCACAAAGTGTTTCCTTATGCAACAAAGACAGGACAAAAATAGTTCCACATTAGAGTGGCCTGACGTTGGAACTGGTGGATACACGAGGGCACCGACAATCATTTTCCACTATGTTGTAAAGAGTCTGATATCTGTTTCCAGATGGGAGACGCGGACGTCACAGAGTTTTGGAATGGTTGCCACACGATTCTTTATTGTTCCCTTTGTTTGTTGGTAGCCTTCACAATATGTCCAGCTGTTCTGAGACAGTCACTGGTTCCAACATTGAACACGTGTGTCATCCATTAGGCCAACATGCTCAACATCGTCCCAACCTAATGCAAACCTACCATTTAGTCTGTTTAAAATTGAGCTTCAGTACATTTCTCCACTTGGTGTGGGATCACAGCTACCACTCCAGGGTGCAAAGAACCATAGCAAGACCATTTAAAAGAGGTGGTCTTTGTATGGTTCCTAATCAACTCTAGAGCAGTTTGTTTATGGTGTGAACATGATATGACCTTAATCTAAAACAGCTTTCAGGCATTTGCTACAAGATGCCTTCAGATATTCAGATAACTATTTGATTGTCGGATGCGGTAGAGTAAACAAACTACTAAAACAACAGCGATGCATCTTTTTCTTATAGAGTAAAGCCTCATGCAGTTTTCAAGACGTCTTCTTAAAATCATTCGGTTTACTTCGCTGACAAACATGAAATAAATAACAAAACTGAGTCAAAACACAGCATCTGCTTCCTGAGTTTACATTTTGTTCTCCAGACTCAGACACATCTGACCACTAAACAGACTGAACCTTCTCATGTGGTTCGTAGTGACAGGTTCTGGTTGGCAGGGCCCTTTTCTGTGCGAAAAAACAAAACAAAACAACGAGCCATCAGAAAGGTTACACTCCTAAACTGATTCAGACGTTTTAAGTCGAAGTTTGAGACGAGATACACCATTGAGTTCACAAAAATGAGATGACATTTTACATTTTTTTCAAAATTAAGAATTATAATTTTTTGGTTTTTGTTATTTGCATAAAAAGAGTAAAGCTGATACAGATCACAAACTATGTAGTAGACTGTGTAGTAGTAAACCAAGGCTGACTAATCAATCAGTCCTGTTTTGATTAGTCCACATGTTTATGTTCTGATGCTTGTCAAATTCTAAGTTGTTTATAAAGCCAGAAAACTGGTCAACATTCTCACTTTTGTGTTTTCTCAAATAGAATACAGGCTTTAATTCAATTGTACTTTAAGGAACCAGTGTTCTTCACTTCACTATACATACTTCAGTTTTTGAACTGGATGGTCAAATGCAGTTATACATTAAAAACGTGAAATAGCCCTTTATTCAAGCCAGAAGCCGATGGTCGGCTCATTGCAGTAGTCTCCACTTCTTGTGAAACTCCCCCAAAATTCTTGAATGGATTTTGCTTGAAGGCTGCTCATGCCATTTTTCCTACCACACTTTGTCCTTCCACCCAACTTTCTAAGAAAATGTTCCAAATTTTTCACGATATTTGAACTGTCTGAGGATTTTCATTATTTGTTAGCCATGGTCATCAATACTACATGAAGTAAAGACTTGAAGTATTTCACTGTATGCGTAAAAAACTTGTGTAATAAAGAAATATGTAACAAAATATTGAATATTTTTGCAACATAATTTGTTCTTTAGCTGTACATGTATAACATAGAATCTCAGTAAGGTAAGTAAGAGTTTGCATTTGTAATATGACCAAGCGTGAATACTTTCATGAGAAGCACATACCTGCCAGGGAAAATCAGTTTATTACTGGGTGCTTAATTGTTTTTGTTATGTTGGATTGTTTTCTCCATTCAGTTTAAGGCCGACAACCTGGGAAGAACGAAGAGACCGTGACACCTTTCTGCTTCAACTCCTCATAAAGTTATCTGGATCGGTACTATTTGTACACCCACAGTTAGAAATTAAAGTTAAATGGAGATTTCATTCTTCCAACATGCTGATTGAATGTGTCTTGAGCACATTTCCACTCTTGATTTAGGAGTACAAGATGTCTACCAGGCTGAAATATAATAAAAGAGGGTGGAGAAGATGAAAATGAAACCTCTTACTGTTTTTCTTAGAACTGCAATCCTTAAACGCTCCACTGGCTTTTAAAGAGCAATTTAATTCTACATTAGGAAGGACACAGAGACATTTGCCATATTCTAATATAGGTAATTTATGATTGAATCATGTCATTTCTTAGACATAAGGAAATGCACAAATATAATAAAATAAACTAACTTGTGATGCAGATATTTATATTTTTTATCTTAAATAAAAGTTTGTTGGATTTTCCTTAGATTAAAAAAAGGATCTGGTGCCAAACCTTGACAGCCAAATAAATCTTTCCAGCTAAGCTCAGGAAGAGAACAACTCTGCGCTGGTTCTGCTCCAGAGTCAGATCGGGCCCAAACCATCCACAATCTTTATGTGGAAATTTATAAAGAAAATCAGAAGAGACCCATTGTTGTGAAGAGCAGCAGAGCAGACAACCGCTGAGCTTCTTCCTCCTGGCTGAATATAAGAAATCAAGTGACTTTCTTTGACTTTCCAGGGCCACCACAATAAAAATTGAGACTCCAATTTTTGAGGTCTTGATGTTCCTCTGGGACAGAATCTGACTCACGGGTTCATAAGTCAATGTTGCTATGGTAACTTTTTAACGTTCCAGCAGACAACATTTGAGTTTGATGGCAGCAGACTTGACAGATGATCTACTTTCGTCATTTAATTTAGAAGTGTTCGGCTCCGTCTGTGAATCATGCTGCTTCTGTTAGGAAACATTCGATGGAAATCCACAGCCAACTGGGCTCTAATTTTTCATATTGTGTAAAACCTGAGTAGTATTTTCACAAACTTTGAAAATTCATTTTGGACTCATATGAAAAAAAATATATATTTTTAGAAATGTGGAAACACTTCTAAATACTGTTTCCCCTTTTTAGAAGAAACACAAACACCTGTTTCTTTTAGTAAGTTAGCTTTGCAAAGTTCTGAAGTTAGTCATTTGAATCATCTTTGTGCACATACATGGAGTTTCTTTTTGCTCTCAGGAGACAAAGGTTGAATTCATGTAAATATGGGCGCACGACTGAATATGTGTTCAACAGTTGTTCAACAGTTCAAGTTTTTATGATGGTGGTGCTGGAGTGGAGCTTGATTTATTCTCTTAAGACTTAAAGATGATAAACTGGGTGGCTTTTCCCTCATACGATAAATTTTTTTAAATAGCTCTTTTTTTTTAATCCATTACAAATAAACAGCTAGCTACTAGCAAAATAGAAAAGAAACCCTGAAATGTGGAACACAATAGGGCTGTAACTATCAATTATTTTAGTAATTGATAATTTTACCAATTATTCTTTGGATAAAATTGGCACCTTCTACATCGTAAGCCTCTTCTAAGATATTAGAAATACATTTTAAAAGATACAAATAAACAATTGAATACCTTTTTTTTTAATAAGAAGATAAAAATCTTATTGAACTGAAGATAAAAACCTGCTACTTCAGGAGTTTTGGGTAAAATATTTACATGCAAAGGCATTTTTGTCTTAAACACAAAATGTATACACCGTACATTCTAATCTTCTTATTTTAGGGCAATCTTCAAAAATTGTGGACATTTGATTTTAAGGCATTACAGCATCTCACAGAGTGATATTTATCACTTCTGTCTGACGCCGATATAAATGGAGAAAAGTGGACAAACTTATCGTCACTCTTATAATTCACATAACAAGACTAAATTGTTTAGTTATGCAAAGGGCTGATGAAGTGATAGGGTTATGGGTCCCTCAAATGTTATTTAGAACTTCAACGAATGTTATGAACAACTAAGAAAAAAATATAATTGAAAGTTCCTCTCCTGTTCGCTCTGTTCAGCCAGCCCAGAGCTAATGTTGCTAACCTGAGAGCATTCTAGTCTGTGCGTTGACATAAAACCCAAAGAACTGCTCATTCCAATGCTGTTCTTCTGGCCATTAAATATATTAACACTGAAAATCAGATATTAGCATATTTTATAATTACTATTTTAGAATTATTTTATTCACTGTCTCACTAAATCAGACAATAATCGACCAGTTCAGTTAGGATTACCAAAATGATTTCTATCTAGAATAATGGAGGAGAATATTTTTTAGAGATTTGTACTTACTTCTTTCTAAGTTTGTGAAATAAATGTCCTAAAGATTTGATAGGATTGCCTTTTAAACCTTATGACTCAGATCAAACATTTAGTGTTGCTGGAATTCTGGCCCATTCCTCCTGACTTAATTGGTGTAACTGTGTCGGGTTTATGGGCTGCCGTGCTCACACACAGCTCTGCTTAATCTCAAAATTGCCATAAAATGTTTAACAAACAATCTTTGAGGAATGTTCTGCATTCTCAGCAGTTAGAATAAATAGCCGGTTAATTTACTAAAATGCACTGAGATGCATTTGAGGGGCGAAATGAGTCATCTTGAATCTGTTGGTGCTCATGTATCTGAACCAGATTATACTTATCTTTATGGAAACTAGTTAAAAAGAAAACCATAATTGGCACTTCAGGAGTTCCATACTGAATGTGTTTTATTATGGAAGGGAAATGTTAAGTACTGAGAGCTTTCTGAGCAATAAAAAAGGAAACTTTCACACATGCAGCCTTTCCATATAGCTGGCCTATCAAGACAATCAGATTTTTCCCAAATATAAGGGAGAAACTGTTCTATTGTAGATTTTTACAGATTCTGACACTTTTAATTTAAAGATTTAATGTTTTTGGGAATCTATCATGAGGTTATTTAAGAAGTATAACCAGGGCTGGCCCAAGATTGTACCCACATATTTTGTTTCAACCCAGATTTGGTGAATCTGGGGGAGGTTTGCAGAGTTTAACTTGTTGAGATTAAAACTGATCAGGGTTAACTACTGGTTGAGATGTATCTGAGAGCAAACCAAAGCTCAAACGTAAAGACAATATTGCAGATTGTAACTCTGGCAAGACAACAATTACACAGTGAAGAATATTATATGTACTTTTACATAGTAAACTTAACAGTTTCTTAAAAACCTCAGATTTAAATATGAAACAGTTTAAAATCTTTAAAAAATTTTAATTAAAATGCAATTGTATTCTTCTCATCTGTAAATAAATATTGAAATTTTAGTCTGTATTTAATACGTGTTAACAGGATTTTTCAATTATTTTGGGGATTTTGTGGCGCTACTTTAGAATTATTTGCAATATTTTTTAAACCCCTTCCAAGATCTGAAAAGCAAAAAATATGAATAAAACAAGCATATTCTAATACCCTATGGAAACAAAATTAAATCCATTTTATTTTCCAAATTTTACTTTTTAAATTACATTTTTTATAAATTCCATTTTTATTATATTTCTTCAGCCAAAAGGTATGTAATTACAGTGTAAATGAAAAAAATAAAAAATCCACTAGCTTTAGAATTCACAACATGCTTTGTTAGTCACAGCACAACAGAGAGAGGGGGATGAAGAGGGATGAGCAACACAATAATGGAGGATGATTGACAGCACTAAGTCCCTCCTCCTGGCTCTGATTGTTTTTTTCTGGTTAGCAATGGGAAAAAGCAAAGGAGCTTGATTTTTTCAGACTCAGCATACTGTCACTACATAGTAACAGTTTCAAAAAATATGTTAAAATATATATACATTTGTAAGTTATGTACTGCAGCTTTAAACTCAAATGATTTTAACTATTTTTGCTGAAAATGTGCAAAAACCTGAATTATGCATTAGCGCAAAATAAATAAATAAGTAAATAAAATTTGCAAAGATCTTTTGATTTTGCATGAAATTCCTCGAAAACCTGAAGGGACTGGCTTTAGCAAGTAGCTTAGTTTGCTTTGCCTTAGTCGGGCTCTGTGTATAATTACAAGAAATACCACAAAAGTAGCTTTTTTTCTTCATCCAGTGGCTCAAACAGTTTTAGTGTGTTTAAAAACAAGTAAAAACTTTTTTTAAAAAGAAGTTTTGTAGGCTAAATGCAGATGGAAGCATTTTGTCCTACCTGTCAGTGAGTGCTGGCTGTGTGCCACTCATTGGGCTTCCCTGGTCAGCTTTCGCAAACTTCACCCAAATAACATTTTCATAACAGCTGCTTTATTTTGTCTCCATCTGCTCCGAGCACGACTCTTTCTGCAGGCAGCGTCACCATGAAGGTCTGAACAATCCAGCACCTTTCAGCCAGGAAGGTTGTTTTTTCCTCTAAAATCCATGGAAGTGAAAGTAGCGGTGATGCTGCTGCTGAACATCCAGAAGAACTGTAGGGATCTCTGGGGGGGTTTCAGAAAGCTGCCGCTGCTTGCATCAGAAAAGACATCTGGAAAATGTAAGAGCTCCGATGATACTGTATTATTTTCCCGTCCTCAGATAATCTTCGAGTTTTATTGGAGAAAATCCTTCATTTTTCCGCAGGAAATACTTCCATGTTGACCCTCCTGTCTTTTCCTGGTGTCCCGGAGAAAATTACGTCAAACTTTGGCTTCTAAAAGCACAAATGAACTTTCTGGTTTTATTTCCGCTGGTCTGCAGGCGTCTGGTTTCCGGACGGTTCTTTCAACAGATGGATGGTCACTTTAATGCTATTCTCAGTGTTCAAGCTGCTATAGTTGTTGCTCCGTTAAACCATGATGCAAATGGGAAAAGGAAACGCTTTGTGCCCCTTCCCCAAAACAGTGAAAAGTGAAGAAACCCACCTTCCTCCAGACGCATTCAAGGACTGCTCGTATTTTTCTAGACTCATAATTATATGTTGCTCGTACTTTCAGCTAGAGATGATTAAACCATTGCCTTTGCACAAAAAACATATAAAAGATAGAAGTAGAACTAATAATTAGGCAATAGGAAATGGACAAAGGAAACGCTATAATAATAATAATAAGCACATATTTCATCTTAAAATATTTTTAGAGTAAATATGACATTTTTCTAAATATTTTCTAAACATTAATAATTTCAAATAAATATTCATAACTGTTTAAGTTTTAATACTTTTGAAAGACAAGAGTCTGTAAACATATAGGTATATCTCAGTAAATTGAAATATGTGCTCCAATGAGGCTCATTTGTCAGATTAAAAGTACATTTTGAAAATAATCTTTAACCAGGTATTGGCCCAAATTTCTGTATGAAACTGGTTTTATTAGTCTGCAAGATTTTTATCCGAGAAATTGAATTGAATGTTTTCAATATCCATATCTGCAAAATATCTCTAAATAGGAATAAAGGCTTGAAAACATCAGTCTGTGTGTGACTAATAGTGTTTAATTGAGTGAATTGGATTACAGAAACAACTCAATTCACCCAGAAGCCGTGAATCATACTGGTTAGTACATTAATCCGACAGTAGGTGGCGGCCGAACGCTTCGCCATAACAACAAATCCTCAGCATTTTCACGTGAAGAAGACATTTTCAGGCCAGCCGCTGAAGCTGAGCAGTCAAAACATTGGGACGTCTTCGGGATATTTGCGTATTTTTATCAGTTTAGACTTTACATTTTTGCTTGCTTGTTACAGAATTGCAACATGACGTGATAAAATGATCAGGTTTTCGTATCAAGTCCTGATTGTGTGGATTATAAACGCACGAAGGCCTTGATGCTGTCCTGCTAACGGAAGGTAAGAATTGATTTGGTTCATAGAAACAGCTAGCTAGCTAACCAAACACCGCGGTTAAAACTGGTTTATGCTCAGGTTTGATTAATTGGTTGAAGACTTATCTTGTCTTTTCCTAAACATAAGACAAGCTCTTTCAATAAATGCGTATTTTCTGGTGTTTTCTGCAGCGCAGCTGAGGTTTTGACGCGTTTTGACACAGCTCTATGTGAGGGTCGTTGTTTGCTGCAGAACTTCACCCATTGGATTCTATTTTTTAAATCTTTTTCTCTGTGGTTTATAGTCTAACCCTTGCAGGTAAACGTTTATAAAACTGTTATTATTAGATTGTTGTGTGACTTTTTGGGTGAAATGTTTTGGTTGCAGATAGCTGTGGAGCTCAACAGCGTCTGTTTGGGCCTGGTTCTGAGGCCCAGTTCAGGGCTGTAGCACCATCAGCTGTCACAGTTAAAACCTGCTGCGAGCAGGTAGCTCTTATTCTGAATCTGGGCTTTGCATTGTATATGGACATGAATGTTATATTTATTTGGGTTGTTTAATGATTTATTTCAAGCAATCTATTTTCAGAAATGGTAACAGTTTTTTAAATAGTTGGTTTTCTTGACACTGAAAAGTTTCTTGATGCTAGTTTAATCATTTAGTTGTTGATTCGAGCTGAAGTTAAAGATTTTAGGGTTAGTTTTCCTTCATTATTCCAATGACAATGCATTAAAGTTCATGGAGGTTGTTATTTTATTGGATTTGTTCCACTTGTGTTTCAGTGAAATAATGATTTGGTAACTGATCTGCCTCATTCTCCTCTCAGCCAATGATTCAATTGGAGAAACCAGTTTTGACTGGTACCATGCCGGTGGTGTGGCCCACCATCCTCGACCTGGGAAGGGATGAGTGTAAAAGGATTCTCCGTAAACTTGGTAAGGTTGACAAAGAATCAGAAGGAAATTATTATTGATAACAATACACAAAGCCTTGTAAGCTTCAGTTGCTGCTGTTTCTCTACATTTTTAATGTTTCCATATCCAGAGCTGGAAGCATATGCTGGAGTTATTAGCGCCCTGCGAGCTCAGGGAGACCTGACGAAGGACAAGAAGGACCTGCTGGGAGAGCTCACTAAAATCCTCGGGTATTTACTTCATGCAGCTTTTAAATGTTACACAATGAAAAAAAAATCATGAATTTAAATGAATAGATTTTCTTTCATTCTCCAAGCATCTCGACGGAGCGCCATCGTGCAGAAGTCCGCAGGGCCGTTAACGATGAACGCCTCACCACCATTGCGTATCAGTAAGTTCAGATCTCTGTGAGCTTCAGCCATGTTTGTGCAACCAGTGGAGATGCAGCATGGAGCAAGTATCTGTTAATTGGTGAAGCTGCAGAATACAAAGATGTTAAAAAGCAACATACTGGTGTTATCGCTGATCAGGTCCCCACAGTCTTTAAAAAATGGATTTTACTTTTAGTATTTTAGAGTTGTGGATAAGGACACAAATAAAGCAAATAGAATGTAAAAAAAATGTTTCTTTTCAGACTTCTCCAGTTTTTTGTTTTTAAATTCACCAATTATTGCATGCAAAACAAACAGTACAGACAAGCGAAAACAACAGAGAAATGAAATGAAAAACTACCTCTGGAGTTTAAACACATGCAAGACACAAAACACAGAACATAACTAAGTGTCACAACATAATGGTATTTTGAAATATGTGTGAGGTTACATAATTTTTTTGGCAGTTATTTCTTGCTGGGTTTTTTTATTTTTTACTTCTTTTTCTTCAATATTCCTGGTTTTAGTTCATCTGCAGTAGAAGAGGCAGAATAAAACCAAATGAGGACAAAAAATTTAAGTTTCAAAATATATTTTATAGTAATTTTTTTATTATTATATAATTATGATTTCAGTTCACCTTGCTTTAGTTTGTGTTTCTGAAATTTCATTTTCCCTGATGTGAGTCTGTTTTTCCACACATTGAGACACATTTGACTGATATTTTGAACTACTCACTGGTTGCTCTGTGTTTTCTGCAGCATGTCTGGTCCCAACAACTCTTCTGAATGGTCCATCGAAGGCCGTCGGCTTGTTCCTTTGATGCCCAGGTTGGTCCCTCAGACGGCCTTCACCGCCACGGCTAATGCTGTGGCCAGCGCCACAGCCAATCAGAACGCCTCCCTTTTGTTACCGGCTGAAACGGGGAACAAAGAAGGTAAAGTTCTGAAATCAATTTGCTTTATGTCACCATTCAGGGTAAAAGTTTTTATTTTTATTCTTTTTAGCTTAATCAGATTTTAAAGAAAATTTGAAATCTTGGGGAAATCAGAATTTTGTTTAACCAATGCATGGCTTTGCTCTCCATGGTTCAGAGTGATGTAAACACACGTGAGGCAGCCATCTTGTTGAACAAGTGTGTTTTACAGCTTCTATTTATTTTTACTTTCTAATCAACTCTACACGCCAAGTTGTTTTTTTTTCAATTAAAAAGAAGTCATGATGTTGCAAGGTACAGTTGTAGCAATACAACAATAAAGTCTTAATATTACAATAAGAAAGTTGTAATATTTTGAGAATGCAATATAGATTGTTGTTTGAGAACTTAACAAAAAAGTATTAGTCTTTTTTTTCTTATTAAAATGACTTTTTTACTAAAATTGTAAGACATTTTGGAAAAACATGCATCATTATTCTGCTTAATTTTCTAATGATATTCTTGTAATTAAAGAAAAATTCTTGTAGCTTTGTAGCTATTAGTTGAATAATACTCCACTGTTCAACTCATAGCAGGGATGACTGAAATAAATGCCACTTTTTGAAAATATTTTCAGTCATTTTTAATAAAATTGGAAATCATATCTGGTATCTGAAATTTTATTTTTAAGCCATATCACACAGGCCAATTTTGAAGGGTTTTACTAGGTAGTAAAGACAAAAAGATCAATCAGTCTGGTTTAAAACCAACTAGATTGAGAGATAAAATATATGGGATAATGATACTGAAGCACTCGAAAAGTGGAAAAACAAAAAGCAAAACTATTTCAAACTCGCTTATTTCTTCCAGTTGTTGTATGTTACTCCTACACGAGCACCACCTCCACCCCCACCAGCGCCACCGCGTCCAGCGGACCTGTAGGAGCCACCGTGAAATCCCCAAGACCAGCCAGCCCGTCGTCCAATGTGGTGGTGCTGCCGAGTGGGAGCACCGTCTACGTCAAAAGTCAGTGCGAACGTCTGGTGCACATGAATACTGTGCAGCAGCAGTAAGGCTTCTGATGCAGCAGAATCTATGAACTGGAACAATCTGAGCAAAGAAAATGTTTTCAGTAATGGATGGAAAATTCATTTTATCAGTAAAAACAGTCTGAAGGGATAAAACTGGAACTAAAGCCAGCATCCTCCAAAAATTACAACTGAAGATTTCCATCCATGCATGCCTCAGACAAATCTTCTGATTGGCCTGCAGGGGGCACTAGATACTGCCCTATTTCTTTGGGGATTTTGAAAAGTTTCCATTAGCTCAAAGAAACAGTCAAAGTAGATTTTTGCTGCATAATGTGAAATAAAAAGTTGATGAATTTCTAAACAAATCCATCTTGGATGAATGTAGATAACAAAACTGAGGCCTGAGGAACCCTACTGGGCAGCTCAGCTACTTCTGACAAACACTGAATTTCTGTCTGAAGATTAATATATTTAGCTCTATAGAGCACTATCTTATCCTAAGCTGCTTAGTTACGTCAAACCTTCTGCTCCTCATTCCTCACAGGTGTGAGTTGTTCCGACGATGATGAAAAACCTCGCAAACGAAGACGCACAAACTCATCCAGCTCATCGCCGGTGATGCTGAAAGATGTTACCAAGGTTTCCCCACCGGTATCCAGGAATATCACGGTACCGGTGAGCGGCAGCCCCAAGATGAGCAACATCATGCAGAGCATCGCCAACTCTCTGCCACCTCACCTGTCTCCTGTCAAGATCACCTTCACCAAGCCCACCATCCAGACCACCAGCACCACCACGCAGAAGGTCCGCCATGTTTCTCCAGATCTTCGTGTTACTATGTCTCATTCTTCCCAAGCATTCAACTCTCCCGTGTTTCACCAGGTGATCATCGTGACGACTTCCCCGAGCTCTGGCTTTGTGCCCAACATCCTGTCCAAGTCCCACGCCCATAATGCTGCCGCCGCCGCCATGGCCAAGCTGGGCTCCACCTCCATTCTGACCACCCCCACCCAGAAACAGACGGTGGTCTTCCCATCCAGCTCCAGCCCCAACACCGTAGCCGTGACAACGGTGGTGTCCTCTACTCCATCGGTGGTGATGTCGACTGTGGCGCCATGTAGGTTCTTTTACTTGGATTGACTTGCTGATTATACATCTGGACTAGCGATGCATCGCACACAGGGCTTCTGCAGGTTTCACCTACTCAAATTTACAGCAGAACTCAATTCATGGCGGCTTGGAATGATGTTTATTTCATGCAGCTTGGTCAGCCAAACACTTTGCTAGATTGCTGCTTTTAAAACATGAAGAATGTTTCTTCTTACCAGTTGAGTTAAACTGATCTGAAAAACAAACTTGAATCCAAACCTATTCACACAGATTAATATATGGGCCAACTGCTTCCAAACTAGTTTTCATCTAACGCTGTTGGTGGTTGCCTATGTAGCTTCTGCCGGAGTGAAGGTCGCTTCTGCCAGACTCCCGTCGCCGAAGACCCTGGTGGGCTCCACCACTCAGATCCTGGCTCAGTTTCCCAAGCAGCAGTCGCCCAAGCAGCTGCAGCAGAGCTCGCCTTTAGGAGCCTCCAGCATCGCTCAGAGCCAGAGCACTACCACTGCACCGGGATCCAAACCCACCATTCAGATCAAACAGGAGTCCGGTGAGCTGCTAACTTTCTTTTTTCACCTTCTTTTATCTCATTATTTATTCCAGTCTTTCCCCAGGTCTCTATATATTTTGTTGCAACAAAGAACTAAACACCTGAATGAGTCAGATTAATCAAATATTCTTAATTTTTTAGTCGGTTTTTAAATTAGCTTAAAAATTCCTGAAATAGTATTTGTCTTTTTTTTTTTGCTTTGCCTCAAGTACAACTTAAAAGTACAACATTTAGCATTTTACATAGCTTAATTTTTCATATTCTATTTTAACTCACGGTAAATGCATGTACTTAATGATCACAATAAAAAAAATATTTCAGTAACATTTACAGCATATATAGGTTTTAGTAAATTCTGTGTTTCATAATAGTTACATGATACAAATATTTACTTCATAGCAGAGGTGGGGACTTGAGTCACATGACTTGGACTCGATTCGAGTCATTAAAATCACGACTTGAGACTTGACTTGAACAAATGCTCAAAGACTCAGACTTACTTTGACTTTCACACCATTGACTTGACTTGACTTGAAGCTATTTACTTGAAAAGACTTGATATTTTACTAAGCGTATTAAAATTTAAAACACATTATTTATAGTGTCCCCATTAATTTGAAGTTGCACAAGGAACAGTAAGCGGTACTTTTACTATGAGATAGCTAGCTTTAGCTAACGTTGTGTTAGCAGCTCTGGGTTACATTGGTGATACTGCTTATCTTCCACTTGTGCACTATATTTAGTCATGTCCACAAATAATGTGCACCATGTTGCTCAGAAAGCCTGTGGATAGTGAGCAGGTCCGAATCAGAAAGCAGGTTCTGGACCTGAACTCAGGGAAGAGAGTTTCTCTATGTTGGCTGATGACAAAGTAATTTTGGCCTTTCTGTGCTTTTCATGCATTAAAACAAACATAAGAACATAATTATGAATAAATGTTGTATACTGTAACTAATTGAGGAAACAATTTGACAGGTCCTCTGTTCTCCATTCAAATCTGTCAAGTTGTTGTACTACTATTGACATGTGAGTAAATGATAACATTGAAATCAAAATAATCGATATTTTAAAGAAGATTCTAGTAATACTAGGTTAATGATTCTAGTAAAACTTAAGCTCCTTGTTTTTTATTGTTCATCGTAGAATTCTTTTACAATCTTGGAGTATCAATATTTACTACATATTGAATATATAAACTGTTCACTGAACTCAGAGCCAAAACCTCACAGCATTCTGGGAAATGTAGGCATAGGGAATGCTTTAGTAGCTCTAACTCACTCTTTCTTCGGTTACCTAGCAACTTAGTCATTCTTTGGTTACCTAGCAACAACCTGTTGAGTAACTTGCACAGCAGCAGCAGCAGTTTGCCCAGTGTGCCTCAAAACTGGTAAAAATTTTAAAAACCAATTATGTGGAGTGAAAACAGGATAAAAAGGGAAAATTTCACACCACAGTGGCAGTATTTCAGATAATTAAAACAAAAGATCAATAATTATTAATATCAATAATTACTGACAGACTGATGTGAAACACTTGTATTGCTATAAGTTTTCCAGCCCTAAGTTCAATAGAACTCTGAAAAATGTTTCCTTCACTTTTGATATGACATTTATGAAAATTGTACATTTCATTTTATGTAATGTTGGCAAATATAAGATATTGTTTCAACAGTTTTACTTGATCAGCATGTTCTCTTGTCTTTCTCATTTTGAATACTGACTAAGAAAAACAGGTCTATGTGCTATGCTCTGCTTATACAACCAGTTATTACATTTAATTACAAGAAAAGTGGAAATCGAAAGCAGTTTTAGTTGTATATAATTGTAGTGCCAATAATTATGGAAAAACAAAGAAATATACAAACTGGGGTCTTGTGGTGGTGGCAGTGGTTAAGCGCAACCCACATAGGGAGGGAGGCCTTAGTCTTCGACGCGGCTGTCACAAGTTCGATTCCCAGCCTGCTGTTTCAATATAAATTTGGTTTTGTCTGACTATCCGTAATTACATTCTAGATACCTGAAAATGCATTTGACTAGACAAAACCACATTTTGACCATCCAGAATGGTAATTTAGATATCTGCATTTACATTCTGACTGAAAGAATAATAATTCAAGATATCTTCAATTACATTTTAACGAGTCAAAATTCCTTTCAAGATATCTCAAATTACGTCACTGAAAATGTCATTTGACAGAACACATATCCATGATATCTCAAACGTAATTATGACTAGACAAAATTACATTTTTAGATATCTAAATCAAGAATTGCGTGGAAGCCCCTTTGTGCTGTCCAAACAGTTGCAAACAGTTGAAATGTCTGCCTGAAATATTCCTCTGACTGTAAAAATGAGCAGCTATGTAGATTTTATTGATAACTACTTGATATGTCAGAATTACAAAAATATTTGTTTTGCTAGTGATTAAATATGCATCCTCAACATTTAAAAGAAAATTAAATGTTCTAATATCCACCAAGTATCTTGGAGTTGGTGGATGTTGTTTCTGTGGGCAGGAAGGATCATCTTCATTATCAAGCAGTCTTCTAAAGACAGTGTTGCTGTTTTTAGAAGACATGCATTATGACATGCTAATGCCTAAATATTCCACAATCATAAGTCTTGGATGACACCATAAGTTGGTAAATCAATCTCCTCTGACTAGCCTGTTGCTCCCTTGTAAATGTCTCTCTGTTGTGGATTGAATTTGGGGAAATGATTCTTGCCCATTACAAACTATGGAAAAAATTTTCTCTGCTCTGCATACACAAAGCCTTCTTTTCAAGTCTATCTAATGAGATTTGTGGTTGTAGTACAGGTGGTAGTAGTTCACTATTTGAGCTTTTGAGATGATTAGCTTCTCCCAATAGTAAAAATAATACCTCTTTGCCATGGATACGCATCATTACCCAAAACTAAAAAAGTAAGAGCAAAAAAAGATAACTCATAAGATGCAATGCCTCAACAAAAAACAACCATCAATCAGAGCCACTCTATCAGAACCACTCTAACACTGTACACCCTCCCTTAACCTCCCAACCTGCCCAATTTCAATATGGGGGGAGGAGAGGAGGCTGGTGAGTGTGGTAGAGTTCTCAAACACTCACATCATCATTCCAAAGATGAAGGAAAACTGATGTCACAACTAGAATCATGCTTGTGATGTCGTCAGCTCTGTATATAAGTAGCAAACTTCTACATCCTTGTCATTGCTTGCTACATCCCTGACAAGTTCAGACGTACACAAAGCGCATTCATAGTTGAACAGTGAGATTCTTTTTCAAGACTAATTTGAACAATATCATTTGTCCCAACATGTCTTATCAAAGACCAGATTACTCAAACGGTGAGATAAGACCCCACCAGTGGGATTGGAGAGTTGGGCAACGTCAGTCTCCCATTGAGTACGAGAGAGAGCTGCAAAGACTTGGCTCTCTTTTGCAGATTCAGACAGCAAGGTGGTTTGAAGAGCACCAGAAGGTTGCCTATGTTCAGAGAGAATTGGACAATGCAAGAGCTGAATTACAAAGGCAGATAAGACTAAAAGAGACGAAGAAACAACGACTGACAGCAGAAGGACTTTCCATTTCAGAGCCTCTCAGCCCTGCTGTTATTGCTTCCCAGGTGCAGAGTGACATTAAACAAAAGCAGAAAATGCTGCTACAGCAGGAATTCGAAGAGTTGAAGGCAGCTCGTCTTGCTAGCGAGGAAGCATTCAGGGCAGAAAAAGAAAAAAGTGGTGCCCTTCAACAAGAGCTGGGCCATCTGAAGACTCAATACAAGGAGCTACTATCAAAATATGAAGCTGCAGGTAAGAAGAGCCTGCAGGTAGACATGAAGTTGGTCTACGAAGAGAAAATTAGGCACGAGCAAAATCTTGTTGCAAACCTCAGAGTGGAGAAAGACATTCTCCAAGAAAAGATGACCATGGAGATCACCTGCCTGCAGGCATCTGAGAAACATCTGCAGGGAGAGCTGGAGCAGATCAAAGTTTCATACCAAGAACTAAGTTGCAGGTATGAAGTAGATGTTTCTGCACTGAGACAGAAAGTCGAAGGTTATCAGCATGAGGTGAACTGCGAAAAAGAACTTAATTTGGAAAGGGTAAAATACGACCGGCATATCATTAACACACTCAGATTAGAAAAGCACAATTTACATCAGAGAGCAGCGCAAGACCTCGCCTTCCTCCAGCAGCAATCCGCAGAGACGATTCAACATCTACAAAGAGAGCTGGAGGAGACTAAAGTTTCTTTGCAAGAACTTAAAACTAAATATGAAGGAGATGTTTCTGCACTCCAAAACCAACTCTCTGCCTTTCGACAAATGTACTCTGCCTGTGAGGCTAATTATAAAATAGAGCTCCAAGACACAGAAGACCTAGAACCTCGAAGAAGGAAAGTGGCCAGGCGAACAAAACGAAATGAGAACGACACCACCTCTGAAAATAACATCTCTGACCCGGCATCCATGGATAAGGACCGTCTTTTAGAGGCAACCACATCAAAGGGCATTCAGGTACATGATTCGTCTCCTGAGGAGCTAAAGAGAAGAACCAGAAGTTCTTCTAAAATAAGAACTTCTGGTTCTTCTCGTTCTCGTTCTTCCAGAAGAACGAGAAGAACCTGAACCAGTGGAGGCAGTTTCCGAAAGGAAATCTTCAGTTTGGAAAACTATACAACACACTTTGAAACTCAAGAAAAACAATAAAGGAAGAGAAGAAAACCTCCAGAAACTAGCAAAAAGTGTCTAGTTCAGAACCATTTGAAATTACGTATCATATTTTGGACCAAAAAAAAGTATGTGGGTTTTCTCCGGGTGCTCTGGTTTCCCCCAAATTTCCAAACTGGTTCAAAACTGACCCAGGACAGTCCTGAATCATTTCAAAGACCTCAACATCTCCTATTTTGGACTCAAAAAAATAATACAGCAGGGTGATGCATTGGTTAGCGCTGCATCTTCGCAGAAAAGAGGTCTTTGTTCTTAATCGGCACCTCTTTCTTTGGGAGATTGGATGTTCTCCCCGTGTTAGTGGGGGTTTTCTCCGGGTGCTCCGGTTCCCCTGAAATTTCCAAAAATCATGTAAATTAGGGTGGTTGACCAATGCAAATTGTCCTCAAGAAAGGTAGTATTAATTCCTAGAACATTAATTTCAAACGGCTCAGACTGGAGAAACAAATAAAAAGTTATTGCAGTGAGAAAACCAAGAAGCTTGTCTTAGAGGACGTCTCTTTCTGCGGACGTTTGTGTCACGACGTCAGTGTTTTGGGGTGTGTTGTGTGGTTTTTTGTTTCATGGGTTTAGTTTTCTGTCAGATGTCAGGTTTTACTCCTAAGAAGAAGTGTGATTGAATGTGAGAGGGTGATAAAGCCCTCATTTGGACAGACAATATTGTGATAGACATGATCAATAGCAATAGATATTGATAGAGTATCAATATTTACTACATATTGAATACAATATATATATAATATATATATGTATGTATATATATATATATATATATATATATGTATATATGTATATATATATATATTATATGTATACATGTATATATGTATATATGTATATATATGTATTATATGTATACATGTATGTATTATATGTATACATGTATGTATATATGTATTTAAACAAGCTGTGTCCGAATTCAGGGGCTCCATCTTTTGAAGGACAGACTTGTCGGCCGATTACGACATAGGCCTATCCGAATTCAAAGACTCCTTCAAATGCGTCCTTCTTTTCCCCAGATTTGAAGGATGGGTCCCATGATTCATTGCAGGTCCACACCGAGTGTTCAGGCAAAGTGGTAATGGCAGTGAAGAGCGGCAAATTATTTTGCTATATTACACTTTTAAGTGACACAACATGATTTTTTTACAATGTTTTTAGGCGAGAATGTGGCTTTGTATGTCTCCAGTATCTGCTCGGTTCATCAATTGCAATATTGCTGTGACATTTTCGGACATGTATGCTCCCGCTGCCTTAACAGGCAGCTCCCCTCGCCAGCTCCCAGCTGGCCTCATGCTCCAGGTTCGGTATACCGGAGGAGAACGCCTGACTCCCAGCACGTTGTTTTAAAAACCCCCGCTAGCTTTCCCCAATGGGTGGAAGTTAAACATCGATATTAGTCAGACAGGCAATATCTAGTCGTAAAATGTTTGATTTACTAATGTGTTTCATTTATTCCTGAGCAAGTTAAGCCTTCAAACATAACAGTTTTATTTAACTGTAATGGCTTACCTGAGATCTGGAGAGTATTATATTTGAAAATTAATAATTTGCTTATATTTGTTCCTGATAGAAATGTGTACTATAGGTTTGAAGACTTCAGAATAAAACTAACAGATTTCTTTTCTTACTATGGAACACTCTTTACTATAAAGGTAACTAATAATACAGAAATCAGGAGTAATACATGGGTAAAAACCAAACTTTGGCTCCGTTGTTTTTCTCTTCGCTGCACTCTTCTTCATGCTGTCATTGTTGCTAGGCAACATAAGTTAGGCTAAGATGGGGGCGTGGGGACAGTGGGTGGAGGCTCGACCTGTCCAAATTCACAGCTTTTCTCTTCCGGTCTTCCTATTCACGGCCTTCGAAGGTCCCGTAGTACTAACAGTCTTACCAAAATGATTATCTTGCCCTTTCAGTTTAAATTGTTTGTTTTTAAATACCGCTCTTTAGAGAACTTTAGCTAGCATACCTACTTTGAATTTATTTTACCAGTCCTTCAGGTAACTGCAGTTAACTGTATATCTACTGACGCTAACCCTTCAGTAGCTAACCCGCCCTTCAGCAGGAAGTTGGCCCTTCTGCAGGGGGCCAACTTCCTGCAGTTGCAGGTAACTGAACAGTTAGCTAACTGAAGCAAACTGTTAGCTAACTGTTAACTTCAGTTAGCTAACAGTAGCTAGGATTAGCTTCAGTAGCTACAGTTAATTGTAGCTTAACTGTTGGTGAGCTACAGTTTTGCATCATGCCTGTAAAACTATGCTTCCAGTTGTTACATGTTTTTGTTGAACAGCACGCTTTGATAACGTTCTGAGAATTCAATTCAGGAACTAAAACCCACAGCATCCTCATAGAATCAGCTAACAGAGGCAAATAGCTAAACTCCAGCTAATCTTGTCCAGCAGGCGCATAGGTATTTTTTTATTTTATATTATTTCAATATTTTTTAAAGTTTGATTTACATTTATTTACAGATTCAATAAAATGGTAGATATTTAATTTTACAGATTTTTTTTAATCTGTTGCACTGCTATTTTGATGGTATGTTGTCTGGTCTGATAAATTTCTCCTTTGAGTTTATAATCTGTACAGTAGTCAGTTTGTTTTAATCAGTGCATTTTGCATCTCCAGGGGTGAAGATAATCACTCAGCAGGTCCAGCCCAGTAAAATCCTGCCCAAACCTTCCTCTGTGGCTCTGTCCAGCAGCAGCTCTTCGCCCATTATGGTCGTCAGCAGCAATGGCACCATCATGACCACCAAGCTGGTCACACAGCCCACAGGTTAAGAGTCCAAACCCACTATTCATCTATTTGATCTTTAGATCCGGAAAGTGTGTTCTAACAATCAGATTTGTTCATGCAAGGTTTCTAATACAGTAAATGAACCCAGACTTGCGTCTCCTTGTGCAGCTACACAGGCAACATACACAAGACCCACAGTTAGTCCCAATATCGGTGCCAGGATATCAGCCTCCAGTGGAGGGGCCACCTACGTCAAGACCACCAGTGGGAGCATCATCACTGTGGTTCCCAAGTCTTTGGCCACGCTGGGTGGGAAGATCATCAGCAGCAACATCGTGTCCGGTGTGTTTACAGTCTCCCCATTCAACGTGTCCACCATCCTATTCTTGGACTCCAAACTAAACTTCTTCTCTTTTAGGTACCACGACGAAGATCACCACCATCCCCATGACGTCTAAGCCGAATGTGATTGTGGTGCAGAAGACGACAGGCAAAGGAGCGACCATCCAAGGGCTGCCGGGCAAGAGTATGGTCACAACGCTGCTGAACCCTGGGGTGAGTCAACATCCACGAAGCTCCTTCCAGGACTAGCAGCAGGACTGCAACGCACACTCGAACTCTGATGCGGACCAAAAAAGGTCAAATCTAGGTCTCAGTTCAGTTGAAGGGAATTCTGGTGCAGCTCGAATGCATATATGAATGCCAAGAGGACTACACGCCGCTTCAAAAGTGTCATGTGACCCAACAACCAGATGTTGCCAACACTGCAAATCACAAAGACAACAGGAAGAAGTTGGAGGACCAAGGTTGTGGCACCACAGAGTAGCAAAAAAGTCAATATCAAAAAAACAATCAAAATCTTTGAGGGACTATATTATAAACACTTGACTGCAGTTGTTGCTGTTAATTGTGGCAGAGCCAGTTGTTAGGTTTATGGGACAGTTACTATTTCACATTGGGCCAGGTCGGTTTGGATAGCCATTTTTTTCATAACTTTATTTTGTTGACATTTTTAAAATACAATCACGAAGAAGGTCGAACAATACATAGAAATGATAATAAACGGAAAATACAAAACAACCAAAAATAAAAACAACACACTAGGGGGGGATTCTTAATTGAATAACACAAAGTACAAGGGGACGATATATAGGTTTGGATAGCCTTTTACAATTAATGTTTGAAGTTTTCAGCTAAAAATGTGTTTTATCTGGAAAAATCCAAATGTGACAAAAAAAAAACAGGTCCTTGTGACTTGGACTCTTCAAACAGAGAATGAATGTTTTATGCCAACAGTAGCATGTCCAGCTACTTCCTGAACAAACAGCAAACTAAAACCCATTATTTGGGACTTTCTTTTCTCCTTATGCTGTTTTGTACGTAAACACATTATGTAAGCTGCTTATCATTTTACAGTATCTTCACGGCGGGATTTTGCTAAGAGATAAGCCCAGCTCCTCAGAAACCCCCTAACAGTTCACACATGGAGGCCTTCCTGTGGGACATCAGATTAGTCTCCTGAGACTGGGCAAAGTGGGGACTTAACTGTATCTCAGTGGTAACCCACCGTCTTTCTTTCACTTTGCCAGCTATTTCATTCTGTTGGTCTCAGACGGCTTCAACCTAAACAGACAAAATTAAGACGATTCACGGATGTTAGGAAGAAGATGCTCTCACTTCACTATGCAGACGTCTACTAGGATGTGATTGTGTTCAAAATATATATATTTTTTCTATCTCAGAGATAAATTGAGATGTCAATTTATCTCTGTGATAAATTGACATGAGTTTCACTTTCTGAAATGAGTGACTAAATATCTAAACAAATTTAGCTACATGTAGCTATAGCTATAAATAAATATAACCTCTTTACAAGTATATTTAAATTGACTGACCACTTTGACTCCAATATTCAGACTGACATAAAATATTTTTAAATGTCTACAGGAAAATGGGAAGCTATAGTTCGTCAAATACATATTGTTGCCATTTTCTCCTTGAAGAATGTTTACTAAATAGTCAATATGTAATCCGGTCACTGAAAAGTTCCCAAAGTTCCTTTTGTTTTGCAATGTAAGAAATGTATATTCTCTCTTAATCCTAAATGCTCTTTTCAGGGAGAGAAGAGCCTGCAGGCGGTGCAGGGAAGCAAACCGGCCATCATCACCACCTCCAGGCCCATCACTAAGATGATCGTCACCCAACCCAAAGGCATCAGCTGCGGATCTCAGTCCACCGCCACCAAAATCATCCCGACCAAGATTGTTTACGGCCAGCAGGGCAAGACACAGGTGGGAGCTCCTGTCAGTTTAACATTTGTAAATTCACCCTTACTTACAGGGTGACCACAAACACATGACGGCATGCAGACATTCACGTCAACGGCCGAGTCGCTTCCTTTTGAAAGCAACTTTAACTGCAAGATGAGACATGAAATATGTATTTTTGGCAAGTGCTGTTTTCTGTAGAAAATGACAATTTATGAAGCAAAATGTCTGTAAAAGGCAAACGTTGAGAAGTGAGTCTGATCAAAATTAGCATGAGGAAAGTCCCCTGTTCTATAAGTCAGCCAAAGTATGGTGGAACTTAAACATTTTCCTCTTTCTACTTCCTAAATTCAGAGAGAAATGAGTCACAGAACGAACTAAGAGTGCCGTCTGTCTGTCTGTCTTGCAGACTGTTTGGTCCAGTGTGTTGAGATTCACACAGTTTGGCAGCCTTGAGTAGAAATGTTGCAGTTTCACACTACTCAGAAACTTTAAACATTTATAGCACAATCTGCAAAACTTCATGGACTGACAAGATGGCAAACATGGTAGTGGTAGTATAATGGTATAGAGTTGATTTGCTGCTTCAGGACCTTAGTAACTTAGAAGCGTTTCCCCATTAAAATGAAACAGTAATGTGTTTGTTTAGGTTATCTTTACTTTATGTTGAAATTACCTTGATCTAAAAACTTTAAGGGTGACCAAAAAAGCCAAAACAAAAAAACAATTAAAAAACTGAAGTTTAAGTACAAAATGCATACTTCAGGCAAACTCTGAGATGCAAACTGTTCTTTCTTGTAAGTGTTTAAACCAAAAACTTAAGTTGGGTGGTTGAGATGGTTACATCTCTTCGTAACTAAACAAGAGCAGACAAGAGCTGATTGTAGGTTTACGCCTTTAGAATGCGTATCTTATTTAAATTAAATTAGCAGTTCTTCAACCATTTGGAGTCCATTTAGGAGCTCAGTCTCTGTGAAAAGAACACTGAAAATTTAACTTGACCAGTAAAATTTACACTATTTTGTAGTGATCGAGGTTTGAGCACAGAAATCTAACATTTCTTCTCTCATCTGGATTTTTTTTAGTTTTCTTTTTATCTAATTACACACGTACAAAGATCTACAAACCAGAACTCAGGAAATCTTTCTTATTACAAGTTCAAATGTCATAACAGTAGCACAGAAAATGAATAAATGAAAAGTCCAAATGACAGTACTTCAAAATGTGCATTAGAAAGATGCATAACAGTAATACGACAAACGGTGGATATGATTGGCCCTACAGAGACCATAGATAAACGCCATTGGTTGAAAGATTTGTCATTTGAAAAAGGAGAAACTAGCGGCCATTTTGACTCAATTGTGTTGGAAAATAACGTTTTATAAAGAAATTATTACTTTTTAACTGCAAATTGATGTATTTTTGACCCACTAACACCTAAAAAGTTACAGATTATGTGGGTTTTGCTGCCTCTCTTATTAATGATCCTTCAAAGCAGTCATTCTATGGGATTTCACAACAGAAACTAGTTTCACGTAAATGTTTTGACTCCTTGCACCAGTGAAACTTTACTAGGTGCTATAAGAAGAAACGGCAACTAAACTTAACCGTAATATTAAATCCCCAAAATGTTACTGTTATAAGTTGTTTTTTTTTCTCAGGGAATTTCACAGAGATATGGTGACAGGGTAAACCCCATCATGCCTCTTTCTTGCTACTACACTGGAACAGTGATGATGAGCAGAGATGTAAGGAAGAATATAAACAGTTGGTACTAAAATATAAAATGTTTTATCACACACATCCCCCCACCCCCTGTTTTCTGCAGACAGGAAGTCCTTCTTTCAATATCAGGCTTGCAATGAAAGTCTAGAGGTAAATTTGTTTCAGTTTTTATTCACGAAGGAAAATGAGGTCACTGAGTCAGCTGGCTGTGCAGACTGGTGTACAGTATTGTATGAGCCGCCCACAACCCTGAGCCACCTCTTCGGTTTCAGTCCAGCCAAATCTGGTTAAAAGTTAAAATCACCTCAGATTTTCTGAGGGTTTCGGCTACACAAAAAATACTTTCAGTGACTAAAACCATCTTAGTTTTCAGTTTCTGTGATATTAAAACTGATTTTCACACAGATAATTTACACTCATTTAGATCCCTGACTTGACATTTAATAGCAGACAGACGCTGGAGGAGTCAGCAACGTCAGTTTTTCTCCTTACGTTACGTCAGCGATCACCGGTAACCTCGTTTCTGAAGAAGTTAAGTTTATTTCCCGGTGAATTCATGTGACTGGAGCACTTTAGTGAAACTTAATGGACCTTTGTTATGTTGCCCCACATGACACCTTATAAATGTTCTTCAAAAGAATAGTTCCCATTTTCTTTAAGTGCCCCTTTGTTATCTATCTGCTTTCTGGAAATGTTATGTTAGCTTCTTTGTAGACTTTGCTTTTTTACTTGAGTCATTCCATGTTTGGGGGATCATTCCCTTTAGTTTTAGATGCTATACAGTTGAAAGGATTTCTTTTTAACATGTGTAACCATGACAAGAAGATATTGCTTTTCCAATTTTAGCAGCTGATTAGCATCTCAAAATCTCAAATATCACCTTAACCACAACCCCAAATCTCAGAGGAGATGAACAAGAGATGAAAAAGAGAGATGCAGAGAGAGCGAGGAGGAGGAAATTTAAATAATCTGTTTGGGAAAAGATCATATCCCCTACTCCAACATCTTTCTAACTAAATGGCCAAATCAGTTGGAAAAACACTATCAGTGCCAACAACTAACGATGTCATCGCAGGTGTTTACTGTGGAATATCATCTCTGCTGCCTGGATATTAAGCTGCTAGCATGTCAGGAGGTTAATATGCAGAAACAATTTTCAGTCAGAGGCCTCTTTAGATTAGTTGCGAAACTGACTGCTACTGCCACAGAATTACCATAGATAAAGACCTGTTGAAAATACATGAATGATACAAGTTACAGCAATATTTAATTTTCCCTTTGATTAAAACTGGATGTGAAAAAAAAAACATTTTTATTTTAAGCCATATCATCCAGTCTTAATTTTTCAGTATTCAACATGATCAGAACTAATGGAGGTAAAAGTAGTTGTTCCGTGTGTTGATAAAGCGACCCGTCTTCGTTTTGTTCCAGGTTCTCATCAAGCCGAAGCCAGTTTTCCAGACGGCGATGGTGAGTGAACAGACCCGGCAGCTGGTCACCGAGACACTGCAGCAAGTGACCCGCTCTGCAGAGCTCAGCCAGGCTCAGAGCTCCAGCCAGGACGGGTCAGTGAAGGACGACACCGCGGTTCTCGCAGAGGCCACCAGCCTGAGCAGCGAGGCGTCCAACAGGCGGCGCTCAAGGTACTGATCCATCCCCACCGGACTTTGTTTCAAACCTACTGACCAAAATGTCCTTTTGGATTTTCAAAAACCGGATTGACTTGTTGCTCATCAGATCCGCAGCCTGTAGTGCACCTCGTGTCCTCTAGAGAGCAGGATTGGACTGAGCAGGAAGTAGCCATGGAATCCGTCCCGACCATTATCTACCCGGATGTGAACGCTTCGGATTCCCAGTCCGCCACCTCCACCATAAAAGCCCTGCTGGAGCTGCAGCAGACCACAGGTGAGGGTTTACGTCACGAAAAAGCAGCAGGTGAGAAACAGAAAGAGAAACGGGAGATTTTTACCTCCTATGTTGACAGTACACCTGGATGACATCATCAAAACAGGAAATCTCTCCATCCTTTTATGCCATCTCATCTTTCCATTCATCCATGCTCTCAGATTTCATTGTTTATTTCTACACGTTTTTATCTTTCGGTGAACTGTGGAGGTGCACAAAGCTAAATGTTCTCAGATTTGATGGCACAGAAATTAGCAGATGTGCTTTTTTCACACCAAAGTGAAGTCAGACATTAGTCCTTCATTTGAAACTGTCAGCAATGTTTATCTAAACTTGGCAGAGAAGTCCCCAAAAAATGAAACTCTGTGGTAAGACACAAAAGCTGCCCTAGCATTTATTTTAAATCCTGATATTGACATCAGCAGTCGGTACTCACCTTTTGTGAGCTCCTTGCTTTGGTTTATTTGTATTGGATTAGCAGTAAGATCCACCTCCTAATTTGCTTAGCCTAAAGTTGGAGTTGCACTGCAGCTCAAAATGCATTGTTATGCAGGAAGCTAATAATCCAAAAGTCAGATCACCACTGAAATCAATAATAAAAATGTTGGGGTGGCCTAGTGAAAGTTAGAGAACTAATTAATTACAAACTGTACAAACAATATATACATTTTGCATTTAAGATACAAAAATCTTCTTTGTTTTACACAGAACTCCTAAAGTGGCACAATTCTAACTTTGTGCTAATGAAATCTCATGTTAAGCTCGATTTGTTATCACGTTTTTAATCTATTAATGTAAAAATAATCAATTAATAGTCAACAGCACAGCCTTACACTGTATTGATCAGTCAGAAAGAGCTGAGCATTTCACACGTTGATGTTAAAAAGATATTATTTTAGTTGCAGATGCATCTATTGCTACAAATGATCAATTATTCATTAGGAATGCTAATATTGAAGTCTAGGCAATAAAATGTTTATTCACTTATTAGAAAAGGAATAAAAATTTTTTGTTTCTTTCAGTCTTTTAATGTATTTCTAATTTTGTATAAAAAATGCTTTAGGGGTAAAATAAAAAGTCTGCTGAATGTGCCTTTTTTTATTTGATTAATCATCAGAATTATTGATAACTAAAATAATTGTAGCTGGATATGAAGACCTGAAAATGTTGACCAAAAATAAATGGCAACCTTCCTGTTCCTGTAGTTCTTGAAAGGAGCTCTATCTGAATTTCTAAAATAAACACCAGTAAAATCAAAGATTTGTTAGAATTAAGTCTAAATAGCTTAAAGCTAAAAGGTGTCATGTTTCTGTCAGCAGTGAAGGAGAAGGCCGAGTCCAAACCAAAGCCGCCCACCATCGACCTGAGCCAGATGGCTGTGCCAATCCAGCTACAGCAGGAGAAAACCGGTCCAGAATCTCCGAAACCTTCGACCTCAGAGGCTGAACCCGTCTCTGAGCATGTCACAGCAGGTGATCCTAACAATACACACTTTACTTCCTCCTACGAACTTTGCCACATCGTGAAACTTACTTCCTTTGTCTGTTTCCTTTTAATAATAAGCTGCGGTTTGAGCATGTGTGAGTGCGTGCGTGCATGTGTGTGTGTCTGTGCATGTGAGTCCTGTCATGCCTTTCATGAAGTCATCTGACCTGCCTGACTGTGGATTCACCACAGGTAAAACCAGTAGAGCGGGGGCGCCCTCGCAGGATGGCAACGCCATGATGTCATCCACTCAGCCGCCGGCAAAGCTTTTCAAAAGTAGTAGCCAGATTACCGTGGTAACGAAACCTGCCACAGTCGCCGTCTCTTCCTCCTCCTCCACGGCCGCAGCGTCGCACCTGGTGAGGGCGAGAGATTACACACAAGAAGTTGGTTTAATATGAGCTGTCAGCGATTATTAAAGACAGGACAACTTTCAAGCCTTTCGCTTCATTTTTGTAGCGGCGATTCAGAGTAAATATCTAAAAATATATTATCAAAGAAATACTGAGGCAAGTTCAGTTACAAATATTTATCATCTAAATATTTAATATATTTAGATAAAATAATTTAGTTTCAGCCCAAATCAAGTTATTATGAGTCATTTATAATGATTTACATATATCCTTGCCTTTCATTTCCTTATTAGTAAAAAAAGAAAAAAAAGGATTTTGTGAGCATAAAATTTAAATTAAGGGAAGCTAATAAGCAAAATTAATATTTCGCACGTTTTTGTATTTCCATTAAATGTTTTTAACCTCCTCATTATTGAGTCACACTGCAGCAATACCTACCAACTCAAGTGAGCTCCAGCATGTTTGGTTTTACCTTCTGACCAAATGTGTTGCTCCATGTCCTGGAGTACAATGGCTGCTGGAAAAGACAAGTGTTTTGTTGTTTACTTACTATTTAGAAACCACTTGCTGCATTCTTGCAACAAGAGACTCAATTTCTACTTTTCAACGATGTACAGTATATAATTGTACATCTGCTTGCAGTGATTTTCAGGTGCGAGTGTAAACATTGAGTTGGGGGGCCGAAGCCAGCAGCAGGTTATTTGGATTTAAAGTGACAAGATGCCCTCAAACATCTCATTCTGAAAATAGGCATACCTGAGGCATACCTAATCTCATTATCTAAGAATGATTTTGAGTAGAAATGTATTGAACAGGTTTTTTAGAGTCCATAGAGCTATCCTACACTGTTCAAGCATATTATGTTCCCTTTAAAATATGATTTTACCCAGAAAGGAACTCTAAAATCTTTGTCTATGGCCAACAGTTTACAGTTGCCTTCTCCAGAACAGTAGAGGTGAACATGATTTTGGCTAAATTTGTCAGAACTGCAAAATGCCACAAACCAATCAGTACAGTCCACACAGGAAGCACATTTCTGCTTTCATGGGAACTGCTTCACCACTTCAAATGATGTACTTTCATTATCCGGTCTGTGAATCACCATCCATGCCGAGTTGAGAAGAAATAGGCAAGATATATAACCTGTAGTTCCTCTAAAGTACACAGAAAGTGACATGTCTCCAGTGTCATGATATTCTGAAATATATTCTGAAGATGTAAAGCTTAAAAAGGCAATTTTACCAAATTCTGAGTGGATTATCTGTATTTTAGGAGTAGAACTGGTATAAATATTGGCATGATGACTGGAGAAATAATGGAGCATTCAAAAGTCAGAACTTTTACACAGAAATCAGTAGATAGTGGCAAGCTCTGGCCAACCAGACCTTGCCTGGTCTGGGTGGCCAGATCAGCCAACCTTCCTCGTCAACAATATTTGTCACAACATAAACATGCTTTTCTGGGGATGGTCAGCATTTTAAAGAGGGGCCCTGGGCCAATCAGCCACCTTCTGGTGTGCCACTGGTTGGAGTGTATCTCATAAAACAATTTTATTTGCACCTCTTCACTGTTTTTCAAATGAGCGTATCAATGGATACCAATAAGTTTGAAAATCTGACTAAATACAGTCGATGTGTGCAGTTTAGTGATCTTTATGCAACTGGTGTTGCAGAATAGAAATGGGTTTGTTTCTCTAGAAGTGTTTGTGCGTTTATCATTGCTGTGCCTTACAGTCACAGCCAAAGTTACCTAAAAATTAATAGTTTAAAAAAATGTATAGTTATTATCATAATAGTACAATAAAATATTGTGATAAAACGTTAAGCCCCCTAATCTGGATAATTGACTATCAAATATGGGGATGGTTAGCATTTTTAAAGCGGTAATATTTGATTTTAGTAATATTTGATTGCTTCCTGTTTATTTACGGGTTTGGTTGCTTGCTTTCAGCCTGCAGATCACAGTAAAACAGAAACAGTGGTGGAGATGGCAGAGCTGGAAGGCGACACTCTGGACCCCCAGACCGGTTTGTTCTACCGCTCCAACAAGGCTCCCTCTGATCCAGTCAACCCACCAACTCAACCTGCAGCAGCTCAGCCACCGCCACCGCCGCCGCTTGTGAGCCAGGCAGAAGCCGAGCCGAGTCGCCCCGTCTCCTCCCCGACCGAGCAGCAGCAGCCGCCACCGCCGCCCCCGCAGCTGCAGAGCAAACCTCAGATCAGCCAACCTTCCTCGTCAACTCCTCCTCTCATTAAGAAAATCCCCAAACCACAGGATCAGACTGCGCCCAAACCTCAACCTTGTCTCCAAGCCCTCACAAAGACAGAGGGGTGACCGTACCGACCCAGAGCGCGGCGAAGATCCCGACCCCCAGCACACCAACCAAGGCCCCGGTTACGCCACAGCTCCCAAAGCTGCAGCAAGCGCCGTCGTCCCACCACAGGCCTCTGCATGCCCCAATGTCGCACCCGCCACCTCTGCAGGCACACCACCCAATCAGCACCGAGAAGCCCGCCTCCAGCCAGGTGAGTGAATTCCCAGAGGCAGCTGACAACCGCACGTTTACATTAATTAGAGTCACGTGAGGCGAGCAGTGTGTGACGGTGCTGGAGTTTCCCTAGCTTCCTGCTGAAAACAATAAATCCTTTTCATCTTTATCTGGAATCGGAAACTCGGTAGAAATTTATGGCCTTGTTATACAACATTGTTTTACTGCAACCACAAAATTCAATGTATCTTATTAGGAAGTAAGGAGTAAACCAACACAGAGGCGGATAATAGTGATGTGAAACGATGATTTAACCCAAAATAAAACATTAGAGTGCATCGATTCCCTCAACTCTGATACCCTTAAATAAAAGCCATTACCTTCCATAAATGTTATTAGTAAATAGAGAAACAGCTGTTATGTGAAGCTCTTATAGTTTTAATAGAGAACAACCGGCATTATAAAGACTAAGGCTGACCGATTAATTGTGATGAATTGAGTAATCGTCAACTAATTTCGTAATCAATTAATTATTAACTGGAAGAACACAGATTCAAGAAGTGTAGTGTTGATTAAGCAAAACTGTACAAATAAAACATATGTTGCATTTGTCTGTAAATGTGGAATTAATCTCTTAACACAATATTTCATAAATAATAATATGTAATCACCCGATCAGCTCTACAGTGTACTGATAAGTAGGGATGAGAAGGCTGAACTTTCACATATTGATGTTAGAGGTATTTTTAGCTGCAGGTAAAGCCTTTGCTACAAATGATCAAACCTTCACTAAAGCAATGATGTGCTCAGCATTCCTGTTCCCACCAATTTTGTCAGCTTACAAAGATTGGTGGCACCAACTAACTTGCTCTTTGGTTGCCTAGCAACAACCTGTTGAGTAACTTGTGCGGTAACGGCTCCAGGTTTCACCACCGTGCCTCATAACTGCTTAAGAATAAAAAACAACGGGTGGAGTGGAAACTTTGGATAAAGCAGGAAGTGTCACGCCCCAGTTTAGCACCATTTCATGTGTTTCAAACAGAAAAGGAATCAATAGTTATCGATCGACTGATATGAAACACTTCTATCATGCTACATTTTTCAGCCATATTTGCAGCTCTAACAGTGCTTTAGACCCTCCTTCCTACTAGGTTACAGTATCACTGTAATGTAATAAACATGCGGTGCTCCTACATGTCTCCATCACAGCAGCCAATCATCACTCAGAGTGCCACCGTCACCAAGATCACCTTTGGCAGCTCCCACCACCCTACACCGGTGTTCAGCAGCGGCGAGGCGGCTGCCAAGCTGCTGCCGGAGTCCAGCTCAGGACCTTCAGGGGACAAGCCATCGGTGTCGGACATCCTGAAGATCTCCATGATGGAGGCAGAGATCGACCCCAGCACGGAGCCCATGGTGGTGGATTCCTCCAGCGACCGCGGCCCTCTGGGGAAGACCCTGGACGTCCAGTCTGTGTCAGGGACTCTGGACTCTGGTCAGTTCATCAGCAGCTCTGGGGCCGGCATGCGCCACGCCAAGCCCCAGCAGTTCAGCTGCATGCAGGGCCTGGCAGCACAGAGCAGCAAGGACGACCTGGAGGTCATCGAGGTGAGTTTCTGGTTACTGAGCGGCACAGGTAATAAATCACCTGGAGCCGTGCTGTCAGCATGTCTGTCACATACTGACTTCTTCACTGAAGCGTTGTAGAAAACAGTCAGGTCGCTACCATGCTGACTGGGAAGGCTGGCTGCAGATAAATCATGTTGTGCTCCAGAGATGGCAGGAAAAGTGTTTCTAAATGCAGTGGAAAAATAAAAGCTCAACTCAATTTTTTTTTAAATGATCATCTCAGTACCAAATGTCAACAATGTTTCATAGCAAACCATCATCATCAAAAACCATTCAGACATTTTTTAAGCAGTTAGTTTGTCCCCCTTTTGCCAAATAAACAAGATTCATCCAAGTGTTTTCTTTTTAGTTTATAAAATGTACTTTTGAGGTAAAATTAGACTTATTTTCTTTCCTGTGGTCTCCCATAACTTTTCAACTGTTAATTATTAATTATTGATTCATTTAATTGTGGATAAACAAAGGTTAAAACAAATCATTCATTAATCATTCAGACTTTCATCCATCCAACTAACTACCCAGACATCCATCAATCCACTCATTCTTGCTCCATCCTGCCATCCATCCATCAATTCTTATCACCAATACTGTGAACATCTAACTGTCCATCTTGCTCTGTCCATCCATCTGTCCTACATTCTACATCCGTCCTGCCATCCATCAATCTATTTGTTCATTGATTAAGCCAACTGTTTACTTATCCACTCCTCATTCTGTCCTTTATCTATCCTGCCATCTATCCAAATATTTTTCATCCATCCTTCCTTCTGTTTGGTTGTTCATAATCTGCCTGTCCGTTCATTAAATTGTTCCTCCTACTTCCTGATGTCTATCAATCCTTCTATGCAACTATTAATCCAACTGTTCATTCATCCATGTTTCTATCCTTCAGTCCATCCGACCATCTACCCACATAAATGTTTTTCCTCCATCCATCTGTTCACTCGTTCATCCTCTTGTTCTTCCAAGTTCCAGATTCAGCATGTTGAAATATCTGCCTTAAATTCATAGTGATGGCAACCAAGACAAATCCTGACATGAGTTATGAAAAATTTTAAATGTTTACAGAAAAACTGATGCTAGTCTCAACATAATTTTGCACTGTGAAAGCAGAGAGTCAGCGTTAGCCTATGGTTGCTGTTGGCAGATCCTGAACTGGAGCCTCTGTGATCCATACAGGTGATCCCTCAGTTCTCCATCCTGCCAGACTCCAGCCAGTCTAATGTTGTGGTGGAGCCCAGCGGCTTCCTAGAGATCACCAACTACACCAGCCAGCAGCTGGAGGAGGACAGCCCCATGGAGCAGGAGGTGGACAGCAGCAACGATGAGGCCGCAGCTGCAGAGCAGCCGTAGACGCTCTGAGGCACTTCTTCACTTTCAACCAGCAGACTGATGATCCGTTTCCTGCTCAGGCCCAGCAGACTGTTTTGTTTTTTCTTGTAAAATATTAGTTTGTTAGTCTTCTCTCTCCACAGCTAACGGCTCATGTGGTTTTTATTGCTGAACATGTGAGCGAGGTGAAAGGATTAGCTTTAGTTCGGAACAGCTGGAAAACGTTCCAGCGTGTCAACTTACCCACAGGACTTTGAGACCTTTACACATTTATAACCTGGAGCTCTTCAGAATTTTGGGTCCACTTTGCGTCATTTCAGAAACACAAACTGCATTTGTGTTGACAGCAGTCCATAGCGACTCCTTTCTCATCAGATAAACTGTATTTTTATCCTGACTGAATTTGTAACCATAGACTTTCCGTCACATTTGGGACTTAAGGATTCAGAAAAGGGAGCAAAGCTGGAGCGGATTGAATTCAGACACTCAGAGGTTCCAGAAAGAGGCCTGGAGGACGGGTTCTGTCCAACAGAAACAACAAGAAGCAAGCGATGTACCATCGTTTTGTTGTTAAGGTGAAGGAAGAAAAAGCTGAAGTGAGAAGATATACATTTGCATTTCTTTTCTACTTTTTCAAAATAGAGGACTAGCTGTGAGAAACCATTTAATCTGCACAATAAATCAGCTGAATAAAGCCTTAGTTTGTTTTAAATGATTCATTTCTTTTCACATATAAAAGGCAAAAGCAGAAAGTTTTTCCCAGAGGTCGATTACACCAGTTTTTCTATTGCCAATACTTAAAGCTCTTTGTGGACGTTCAAGGATATTTTGTTAAGCCTATGATTTTTCATTTTGGCTTTCTAAGAGTTGAAACCTCCTCAGCACTAAACTGGTGGAAGCAGTAAATTATTCTTTCTTTTATCATTTTATTAATCTGACGGTGAAAACTTAAAAAGTTAAAGTTTGAGGCCCCTTCCCCTGCGAGATATCCTGTCACACTTAAATGTTGAGCACTCAGAAGAAAATGACCTTCTTTTGCACAGTATATTTGTTACGTATTTTTCTTGTTTCAACCATTTTTTTGCAGAACAGTTCTGCAACATTTACAATCCACAGAAACAAGTTTACCTTCAGTCCAGCTAAATAAAACTAGTTTAAAGTTAGTTTTGAAAAAATAACTTATGCTTTTTAATATCTCCTATAGAAAATGTTATATTAACCACAACTTTTACTGAGGTGAGATTTAAAATAAAGACAAACATTTTACATAGAAGGTTGTATAAATGTTTCTCTACGGTATGTTATTTGAGGAACATGAACAGTTACCAGCCCTGACAAGAAAAAAAATAGATCTAAAAAAATATGATGCATTCACTGACATTCTGTTGTGGAAATTCACTACATGTGCTATGGGAAAAGTACAAAATCTGTATTTATTATTACATCTCTATTTGAAAACATTTGCTGGTTCTTTATGACTTTTAACCAGATATTAAGAGCCACAGCTTACAGATCGCTTGGTTAGCCTGCCTTTAGTTTTATATCTGCATTTCACAAGTCAGAAAGAAAAACAATCAGTTCTCTGTAAAATCCTGTCACAAAAGCTCAGTATGCGCAGCTCAGTTTACTTATTTGGGAAAAAGTTTAGTGATTTAAAAATATTCCATTTGAAAGAACAAGCCGCGTGACGTCACAGTCAACATCGGCTTATTTTGGGGAGGACGGGTAAAATAAATCTGTAGCAATAATAATATTACTCCAGTAAAATAAAAGGGTACAGTGCAGTAAAATTACTCTTATATGAACCTTTTTTCCAAAAGAGTTACTCGAGTTATTCGAGTGAATGTAACAAGTACTACCCACTTTTGAGTTAACAAGCTTAAGGTGCTGTATTGGTATTAGCCAGTCATCTTTTAGCTAACATTACCTGAATCCAGCAGCATTACTCAGCTCAGTCTGTTAATTTGGGGGGGAAACTGTTAACAAATTCTTTGCGTTTTGTTGGTTTGCTGCCTTGATTCTCACACAAACCTGTGCAGCAGCAGCAGCAGCAGCGAAGGAGACCAGCTGCTGCTGCTGCTGCTGCTGGTGTAAACCCAGCGCGTGCGTCTTGGCGCGAGCGTTTTAGCGCTCATGTTGCGTTCAAAGGCGGCTCGGAAAAACAAGTTACAACGTGTTAACAACGGATTAAACCGTTTTAATTGCTGAAAAAAAAAGTGACAGAAGGCACAGATATGGGAAGTGCGGAACAACCATTCCCTTCGGCCTCTGCTTGAGCTCAGTTACCGTAAGATGAGCGCGAGGGTTGTCATGGCAACATATCTTGGGGTAGCAGGCTCTGTTGTTGCCGAAATACGCCTGTTTACAAATAGATAACGAAGTATGTGTTCTACAATCCTGAAGCAATTGGATTGTTGTGATTTTAGAAAATTGCCAATAATCATCTAATTAATAAGATAGTATAGGCATATATCTAAAATTAAAGTAACAGCTCTGCAGAGATTTAATTCTTCAGGACAAAATTTAACTTCTACATTTATTTTGTCTAAATTCGTTAAGTTATGTTTCGGTTAATTTTTAGATCAGGGTATTTTATTAGGTTTTTTATTATGAATTTGGAGATCAAAGCTAGGGATGCACATCAATGAACTACCTTGTTGCTTAGCATTGCTGAAAATTGATGATGATGACTTCAATTATGATTAACCAACCATTTCCTGATTTACATGGCTTTCTATTTAATGAAAAACCAACACAAGTTTAGGTGGCTTCAGGTTTCATCTTCCCAACACCTTATCTGCAGCTCTCACTCATCTTCCTGGGAGTTTTTCAGTAATTCACACCATGGGACATCTGATCAGAACAACTCATCGTTAGGGAGGTTTTTAGGATGTCAAGCAACAATAAATCAAACATTGAGCTGAATAGAGGCAACAGCCAGTATCACATGTATCCTAGATGTCCCATGAGAGGCCTCTTATGACCCTATTGTGATATTGTTCTTACTACAAATACTGTTACTTCTGGAGTGCAACTGGAGAAGCTTGTTGATGAGAGTTGAAATGTCTTCAATAAAATCAGTTCAAGTCCAGTTGCCTACTATGATGGCAGAATGTTAGTTCTGTACTGATAAAGAAGGTAATCATTTCACTCAGGAAAGAAGAGGAGCATCTTTTATTTAACATGTGTGGAAAAAAAGTCAGAATTTAAAGCTGCTGTATTATTTTTTAATTGAAATGGGAAGTTAAGCAAGATATATCAAACATCTAAATATGTGATCAAATAAAATGTCTCCATCTTAAGAAAGAAACACTTGATTTCTCTTTGGGAATAATACAGTATTTTTGAATTTGAATTTACATTTATTTATTTATTTATTTATTTTGTTGATTTCCCTGGAGGTCTTGAAGTGGTGGATTCTGGTTGAAATATCCAAAACTACTAAAACTTCTGACATTGAGTCCTGAGATAACAGATTCAAAAATGAAACTTTCAGACTCTTAAAAATATAACATATCATCTGGAAATAATAAAAACTGGTCCTTAGTTTGCCTTTTGCAGGACATGAAAACTCATTTGAAATGCAGAGTAGTTTATATTAAAACGTTTGAGTTCACCACCTATTTTTCATTTCAACTTAGAGCAGCACTAAGTGAGGTTTTACAGACTGCAGTTAGGGATCAGATATTTACTTAAACTTGGCCTGAAATCAGCTTCAGCAGCCAAAAATATATTGAAAAGGGTCTCGAATGCACTCCTGCTGAGCCTAATAAAAACATATTTACTGCCTTGTAGAGCGCGGGGTTCATAATGGTTGGAGACTGTGAGCTTGCTGTCAGAGGTTTGTTGTCTCAGCTTTCTTGTAAAAACCTCGCTGCACACTCCATGCCGGCGTTTTTCCTCCTCAAGCTGAAAGTGATCCATCCTGCAGAGGCTGACGGGTTGACCTCAACCTGCACACATGTGGCTTTATTTAGGAGCATGCTGACTTATCAGCCTGAAGCCCTGAAGCCCTGCATGGAAAACGATGACCGAGTCTGACAGAACATGGCAGTTCACGCTCACTGCTGCTGACTCATCTGCATAAGAAAAAAGATCGGTAAACATTTGCAGCTGGATGTGTCACAAAAGTTGCGTCAATGATGTATTAACAGCGGAAAGCTGGATACAAACGCATGCAACACATTTAATTTCCTTTTTCTTTTTATTTTGTAAAAGCAATTTCTTCCTTCCATGTCATGCATTTGCAATTTTATTCTGTTAGTTGAACATGAAATTTCAAGTAAATATATGTATGTTTGTGTTTATGTTGTGACAAAATGTGAGCGTGACAACAACATTCTCTCTATAAGAAATAAATAAAACGTTTTACTAATGAAATTGACATACCCAATCAAACACATTCAAATTCAAACATACTTTATTGATTCCAAGTGGAAATGACATTATATAAAATGTTCTTTATAAAGGGGGGAAAAATAAATCTTCCACCTACACCTACAGTAAAGCTGCTTTACTGATTCTGATGCCACAGAATGATTAAATTAACTAAATAAATCACAAAATCTGGAGGTAGTTTAAAAGTAAAATTTAATTAGAAAAAATATCCATTAAGGTCCTTTAAGATTTGCACCAACAGATGCGCTTTTAATTTAGTGTGAAATGTGAAACGAATGCAGTCACTCATGCTGCAGCGTGTGCTGAACAGTTATTTAGATTAATAAATTACATGTCTACGTTTCCAAAGAAACGAAACAGCTAATAGGAGAAAAACATCAGGGCTACACTGTGTGTTGAGTTACCAACTGCCCGGTGAATTTCTCAACATGTGAGTGTGAGTAAAGCGGCAGCGTGTCGGTGTATCATAGGATACATTAATAAATTAAAGATTAGCTCAGGCTTGACGAGTAGATTAAAATGTCTTGCAGGTGAAATACAGCTGGAGACAGTTTGGCGTTTGGTGGTCTGTTACTCTGCAGGAAGGTTTGTGGGTGAACCGGATCACAGGACCGAGTAGGAGTTTCCTCCAGCCGGTCTGCCGTTTATCACGGGGGCTAGAGCAGCATTCCTCCAGCTTTAGTTGACTTGATTTACTGCCTTTTTGTCTGAGTACAGGATTAGCTGCTTGGTCCTCCTCAGAAAGTCAGAGGTGGGCTTAGTCATCTTGGGGCCCAACGGTTAATACAGACACAGGCCCCTCAATTTTCCTTGCTTGTCATAGTTTTTATATGCATACTTTGTCCTTCAACAATGAAATATGATGGTTTATTCACCTGACCAGTGAATACAACTGCTTTTAGATGCACTTCCTGTTGGGCAGGTTTTAATGGAACCACGCCACGGTCTGCTAATTGTTTTTCAGCCAAATCTAAATGAACTTCATAAGACAGAATTAACATTAAAAATGCTTATTTCAGGATCTAATTAAACATACAGTTTGAAAAAGAAACAAAAATCAATTTGTTATTGTAATATTATTTGGCTAAACTGGATAGGCATGAAGGCTACGTTCATGTAGCAACTCTTAATGCTCAATTCCAATTTTTTGCTGAAATCCAATCACTTTCTGCATGGTTGTTCATGCTACTAAATGCTGCTGCTACCAGACTTCTGTGAACGCTTTAGGCCTCCAAAGCAACCTGTATGTGCAGATGAATAACATAGACATCATACAGCAGTGCTCAGTTTATGGAGATAATAATGGGCGCTGATGCCTATGGATCAATTTTAAAGTTATTCAACAATGAGAGTTGACAGTATTGCCACAAGATCACAAGACGAAGGAAGCTAAGAAAAAAGCACAGCTAATACCAAAGGCCTGCAGCGGAGCATTGATTGAAACTTCAGTTTGGATGTGTAGTCAGAACCAGATCATGATGTGATGCACTTCACTTCAGTTTCATAATTATAATTTTCAGTCATTATTTACATCTGGATTTACTACGTTTGCTTCTTCTGCTGCAGAATTAATGATGCTTGTCCCACGTCAGGGACATGAAATTAGGATAAGATGCGATGTGACCATGCAGACTCCAGATGCTTTGAAAACAATCAGGTGCGATTTATTTCCTCAAATGGAAGTGGCTGGAATTGGACTTTTTTGGGGTGAAAGGTTTGGAAAAAGATTCGGGCTGCATTCCCCTGCTGTGTGAACGTAGCCAGATTGACTACGTCTCTGGTGACCGAAGGGAAATCAGGAATGTATTTTGGTTCAGAAACATTCAATGGCTCATGGACCAACAGCAGCACTTCAAAATATAATCTTTTAAAAACAGGAAGGCAGAAAAGTGAAGAACTGGGGTTGATATGATCCATTTTCCTGGTGTTGTTCATTCAGACCAGTGAAGACTCTCTAGAAGTAACCAATTCAATAAAAAAAATTTAACATGTAAATGTGTTTCTCAAAACAAAAACACTGAACAGTAAGAACAAATTTACAACAGAAAAAATCTAGAACATGTAAAAAAAAAAATGTAATGTTTAAAGCAAAATCAGTGTGTTGAATTTTAAACAAGAAAACAAACTTGTTTTGAGATAACCAGATGATTAAATTATCACAATGCCTAGTTTTAGTGTTTTTAATGTCACTTTGGTACAATCAGTGAAAGATGTTCCTTGGTGGGACATCTGCTCCTCTGTCCTGGTCTCTGGGTCAAACTCATTAACAACATTTATCCATTATCTTTGGAAAACAGACTTTATTATCTCAAGATTATGAGATGCATAGTCCCTCATCTCTAAGTGACGTCAGTTGTAGTTTTCTATGCATCACTGCTCTTGGTTTCTGTAGTAGACAAAAAGAAATCCAACAGTTTCAAGATTGCAGCTCGGTTTTTAAACTACATTTTTAGTTCACTAATTTATGTACAGAATTGTCATAGTTTCTCTATTACACAGACAAGCAAAATCCATTGTACAATCTGAGCTGAAAACATTTTTTAGCTTTAGATCAATTCAAAATGCACTTTTGTGTAACCATTTGTTCTTCTATCGTTTGTAAAAACAATCCAAGTGCTAAAACAAATCTTGCTGTTCTTTGGTAATAAGTTGATGTTTTCCACTGGGATCTGGAAAACAAGAGATTTTTAAGTCATCCACTTCATTATTAGAAGACAAACACATTTGTTCAGCTGGTTTTAGCTGTTTGCGCTGTACAATGGCTGCTGGAAAAAACAGGTGTTTTGTTGCTGACTTTCCACCCAGAAACCGTTTGCTGCATTTCCGTTGGCTATGCAGGAAGCTCCACTTCTGCTTCTCTAAGATATATGGTTAGACATCTCTGCAGCCATTTTCACATATATAAGGTGGAGACATTAATTTGGGGGTCAGGGCCAGCAGCAGTTTATTTGCATAAATGTGACAGCGGCCTAAACATTTCATTCTGAAAGGAGCTCAAAATAAGCAGAAGTTAGTGTGTGAAATCTCATTAACATAATTACTTTGTGCAAAAAATGTAATGAACATGTTATTTTCTACCTATATTAACTTCTTTAAAAGGATACATACTGGGTCCCCTTTAAACAATTTCCAAGCTCATGTTTCTCTACAATCCTGGTTTCTTGCACTTCAGCATCTCTCTGTGAATCTGACTACATTGCAGATGTTTTGCAGGTTTGACTTAACATATCTTCAGGGCAGATCTGTTAGACAAAAGGAAATTATCCACACGCTTCTACCGGGTGAAAATAAGAAACATCAGTTTGCATCAAAATTACCTTAGACGGAAAAAATTCATTTTCCAGCCCAAGTGTTGCAATAACTTTCTTACTTGCCTTTTTCGGCAATCATTAAAAAAACTCCTTTGTTTTGTGTGTAGACAATAAAATGAGAAATCTGGCCTGTTTTGTGTTTATCTCAGGAGCTATATTCAGGGTCCAGCTCATTTAAAATGCCGAAACACAATGTTCTTGGCAAAAGCTCAAAGTAGAGCTGAGAAAATCTGTTTTTCAGTTTGTTCCAGAAGCACAAGATGGCAGATTCATGATTTATTTATGCCTGCTGCCCTCTATAATGTTTCTCCACAGCTTCAGATGCAGGAGCAACGTGTGACTTAATGCAGAATCCATAAGAGGCAATCAGATTAATGTTCCTGCAGGAAGTCAGGCTGACCTCTGACCTTTCCCATGATCTTTGCTGATAAATGGGGAAAGTAAGTGCTCTGTGGGAGTGCTGGGCTTACTGAAGATGAGAAATAAGATGTGATCTGCATCCAGTTTCACTAACGCTGGAGATGATGGAGGTTCAGTCAACCTCTGTGAACATGGAGGCAGCAGCAGGAGCATTCATCTCCAGCAAGAAGCTTCATCAGATGATGGTTTTCTGACATGAAACAGAACCAAAGAAATGGAAATGTTATATTTACATAAACGTTCTGTTATGACTTGAATGCTGCAAAGATTGGTTTTAGCAGCAAAAGGAATGATAATAATGTAAATATATTGAAGCTGCGACTACTTTAGGGCAAAGTTACAGAGATAACAGACGAGTGATTGTGAAAATAAGACAGTTTATCCTCCACATGTGTAGATTCATGCTCCATTATGATCAAACCAGAGGCTGGATTTAACTCCAGCATGAGGTCAAGCTTGTAGTTATAACTAAAAGAATTTTTCAATAGACAGAATATTTCCCACCTGAGGGAAAAATAGTGTTACTTGTCACAAATCCTGGATCCATTTTTCAGTTGAGAATTGACTATTTGATTTAAAAAAAAAAGATCACTTCAAGATCTATTTAATTTAGTAAAAAAACAAACATTTTTAAAATAATATAATGAAGTCAATATGCAGATATGTAAAAATTGATTCCATATATCCTATTTTAAAAGTTGCATAATGTCGCTTTAAATGACTTTCAATAAATTCTTGCAAAAAGAAGGCAGGACGTTAACAAATTCTCAAAAAAGAGAATCAATAACCATAAGTAAAATTTAAGGCCTGTGGCACCAATTCAAAGGTAATTTGAACAATTAATTTATGTAAACATTGAATAACAATTGCAGTAAAAATGCATTGACTTAAATGACTTTGTTTCAAGTAACAACCTGATGTAACTTATTTTATTTATTGAATCCAAATTATTCCTATCTGGATATTTAGAAATAATTTTATCCTCAAAATTAGTAAATATCAATATCGTTCATGCAATTGATAAACTAAAATCTACTTCATCCAGAGGATCAGTAAATATAAATTAATTTTTTATAGTTAGTGAAAAATAAAAAAAGACAAATAAATATATGTATTTAATCAACATTTGTAATATTATGAGTAAATCTAACATATTTTAACCAGTGATTTCATCATTGTCTATTTAAATTTACTTTAAATCAGTAGTTTTTACTTACATTCTAAAATCTACTTAATTATATTAATCGTCACTTTGTTGTAATATTTTTTGAAGTAAATAATGGTCAAACTAATGGACTGTATTTGTTCAACAACAGAACAAGACCAACAGATTTTCATCTTGTAGCAGAAAATCTATTTTTTTAGGTTAATTTAAAACTGGAATTTTTGAGAAGATGCATTTTTATTTCTTTAAAAGGGAATTGAAGTGTTTTTTTCCCAGATGCTCAGAGTCATTTCTCACTTTCTTTTCCGATGATCGCCCTGCGCCTGAGTCAGCAGCGTCTCCTTTGGTCCCGTTTCCTCTTACAGCAGAGTCCTTCTGATCTCAGCAGGACCAAACCAGAAGTCCAGGTTTAATTATGACTCACTGCCCGCTCACAGGGGAGAGGAAAAGTCACTGATGTCTGTTTCCAATTTGGGAACCACAAATATTTTCCATTCGCTTCCTCTGATTCTATCGTTGTTCATCTAATAAACAACTAATTTGAAAAAAGAAAAAGGTGGTGGGATTTTACACAAACAGGAAGACACCCTTTGAAAGACAGGAGATGATGCCTTTGAGCAGAGCAGCTGGGAAAGCTGGTAAAACACCACCTGAACTTTGTTTTTTGTTTCTCCAATCTGGTGCGCATGCTGCAGATTTGGTTTGGGACAAACAGGGTTGTAATTCAGAGCGTTTGTGACCCAAGTTATCCCTGTGGACCAGAGGACTGTAGTGCTGGAAAAGTACCCAGATTCTGCAGAGCAGAGGTTTACTCTGATCTACCAGTAGCTCATTTATTGGGAACAAAGTCCAGAAGGAAAGAACTTTCTGTTTGTTTCTCCCGTTTGTTCGGATGTATTTAGTCTCTGTTGATGCGTTAAGACGATGATTAGTGTAATTTAGGAGTCTAGTTGTTGTTGTCAGAGATGGGGAAAAAAAGGGGGATAAAGAAAATAATAAAGGAAGAGAGGGAGGGCAAAACATTAAAGGGAAAGAGACAAGAATAAAGGAGAGAAAGAAGGATGAGCACCTTAGAAACCTGCTTCTGAATCTGCAGACACAGAGAAAACACAGCGACAAACTACATGCATGCAAAACAAGAAAAATGTCACTAATTAATTCAAGATGTATTTAGTGGTAACTGGACCCCATTATAGCTTATAATCAGTGCACAGACGTTTCTCCAGCTGTGAACAGAAACAAAGTGAAGTTATTATCTTTGCACCTAAAGAGGAACAATCTGCAGTCAGCACACAGCTTCAGTTATTACAGCTAGAAACCAGAGATCAGGATGAAATCTGGATGTGGTGATGAACTCTGACCTGAGCTTTCAGAGCCACATAAAGACAGTTACAAAGTTGGCCTTCTATCACCTGAAGAATTTCCAGGACTGATGTCCCAGCAAGATCTAGAGAAACTCACCCATGATTTATCTTTGGTCGCATTGATTACTGCAGCAGTATCTGCCTGAAAAAAGATCAGACAGCTGCAGCTGATCCAGAGCGCTCATAGGGGAATAGTCTGGTAGATTCAGTTCAATTTGGGACCAAATTTGCAACATTTGTTACATTTTCAGCTGCTGTGGTTCTCTTGTAATGCAAAGTTTATTGACGTTTTATAATTGGTTTGTGTGTTGTTTTTATTATGTAAATCACTTTAAAATGTGCTACACAAATACATTTAAACAGGCCAGCAGGACAGAAGCTCTGGGGAAACCACCCAATATTTTCATCTCTAACTATATTTTCCCGCTTTCTTTCAGGTTCATGTTAAGCCATTTTACCCCCATGGAAATACCTGTTATATCCACCTGACAGAGGTAAATGAAGCTGTGAGCGTTAGGAGAGCCTGTTTTTGTTAGTTTGTGTATTGAGGTTTTGGTATAAAAACCTTGTGGGGATGTGATGAAAACTGCATAAATGACTGAAAGCCAGACCTCAGGACAAACTCAACAAACCAGCAAACCTCTGAGGTTTCTGCTCCCAACCAGCGGTGAGCCCATGTCTTGTAGCTCATCAATTAAAAATTATTTTGTGGTTGTGCAATAGTGATTTAAACAAAAAAAGGAGCAGCACTTCTGTGTGAAATTGAATGAACACAAGAAAATTCCCTGTGTTTGTTAGTTGAGTTTGCTTAGAGGGATCATTATTACTCATATAAACACAGTCTAGACAGGACCAGATTCCAGATAAAACAGATCCAGATCACTGCTGGTATTTCCCAAAGCTCCTCAAAGAAAGAAGAAAAACATACAACCAGACAGTGTTTTTGTTTTGTAGCTAAAGATTTAATTTTAAATGCTGCTACTTAATCATCAAACACTCTGACTGCATCGCCGCATCTGGAAATTAAGACACAAACCGAACATGTTTCTCTGTTAACATGAAAGCCGGTTTTCTAACGATGAGCTATGATTAAGAGTCTTTTTCCCTTCACTGATGTGAAACAGGATGGCTGGTGGACGATTTCCTGTACCACCCTGGACTGTAAATTAGGTCCAGTAAGTGTCTCCTGGGTGGAGGGTCTGACTCACTGATGGTGAAAGCTTTTTGTTTGACAGTCCAGATAAAGCTGCTCACGGACAACAGAGCGTTTTCATTTCTGAAAGGTGAAACGCTGCAGAAAACGGAGAGAAAAAGGCTGAGTGGGCAGAAATGTTACACTGAAAACAGTCAATATGTTTAACATTAAAATGTAAAGTTTGATTTATTAAATAAAGGTTGTCTGTCCCATTTGGGGTTAAAGGTTAAAGTCACTACAAGTTGGGTCTCATACAACTAATTAATAAAAATCGTCAACTAACCCAGTATTTGAATAATCGTTAAGTGGAGTATACAGATTCAAAAAAAGGTCATTTGCTGAAAGGACAACATAATCAGAGCAGTAAAAAGCCAAAGCTGAAGACAAAATGTCAACATTTTGCATCTGAGGAAAAAGCCCTTCATTGTAAGTGAACAGAATTCCTCAAGTGGCATTTTAGCTTCACCTGGTTCAAATTCTGAAAAAAACATCTCATATTAAACAAAGTTTGCAATCCAATTATTACTTTTCACAAGATGATGTTAGAAATATTTGTTTAGCTGAAGATGCATCCTTTTCTTTCTTATTATTGCATTTTAGACATCTGGTTTATTTTCTTATTTAAAAAGGAATTATTTACTTACATAGTTTAATGTATTTCCAATATTGAATAAGAAAGGCTTAAATGTTTAAATAAAATGCAGAATGTGCTAATTTCTTCTTAGAATAACTGATTAATCATGAGATGAATTGGCAAAATCATCAATAATTTATAAAATAATCATTAGTTGCAGGCCAAATTATTAGCTCGATAAACTCCAAATGTATTTAAAAAAAAAACACGATCTGATGAAAAGGTGGATCTGAAAGTCCTGGAAAAAAAACACAGTAATTGTAGGTCTGAATTATGAAGACAAATTTGTAATTTGCAGACTCTTCCAGTCAAGGGGAAGTTATACTGACATAATTAGCATGAGCCACGTTCCTCATAAGCCTGCAATGCATTCAAACATAATGTCACTGTTATCTAGGGAAATCACCTTCTGTAAACTGATACAGAGCAACATCACAGTGGTAAGTTTGCAATTTTCCCATTTAAAACAAGCCACTCAAATGCAGCACCACAAAGTGAAACTAAGCTAAAAAAAAGTACCTCTGTTTTGAATGTGTTGTATTAACATTAGCAGGTATTATGTTGCTAAATTCCCACACAAAGTATCGACAGCTTCCTGCAAAAGCATCTCAGGTAGGTCCAGAAATATAAAATAATAATAATAATAATATATTCATACCGTTGTACCAGTATGCAGCATGCTGCTGTAGATCAGGGGGTCAAACTCTTGTCCTCGTGGGCTTTTTGCCCAGCAACAAATCTGTCCAACACACCTGAAATGAATGACTGAATTACTTCCTCGTTCAGGTGTGTTGACGCAGAGACGCATCTATTTTGAACCCATTTATATCCCAGCTTCAAATTCCTGGCTGAAATTTGTTTTTAAATGTTGCTTCAATATTCCTACATAATCTTCTTTCCTGATGATGCCGTCTATGAACAGCACCAGTCTCTCCAGCAGCAAAACAACCCCATGATATGAAGCTTCCCCTCCCATATTTCACCGTTAAAATGGCACACGCATACCAATTTTTCCTCCAAATGTTTCTACGGTCATTAAACCCAATCCCTTAGTTTCTAGTTTTATCAGAACAACCAAATGTCTCCAATGCATTTGCCGTATTTATAGTTTATTTCTTTATCTACAAATATTTTTTCTAAATAATCATCTTCAAAGCATGATGGTCAAGTAGTTTGCAAAAATGATATAAAATGGAGCCAACATGTAGATAATAATGATAATTAAGGAATGGTGGTGACTGTGGATGCATTTACAAGCAATGGTGAGCACAGCTAACTAAAAAGTTAGCTATGCTAAGACTAGAGAACTAATCACTAACTCTAGTTCTGCTATAGCTAAAATGCAATACAAATGTGATATTTAATGCGAGCTAATGCTAAACCGCTAAATTAAATCATGTTTGATATCCACCATGTGTCAGAGACACACCATGTGTTGACAGTGTACCACTCAACAAGGTCAAAGTTGGACACCAACCCATTTGTTTCATGTTTTGCGCTTCAGGAAGTGATTCTTCAGAACAAACCTTTCACTCATAGTTTCCGTTTTATAGTAGTTGGGTTTTACTAACTGTAGATTTTTTTCCTAGTTGACCGTGGCAGCGCTTCGATCAGAAAGCACACAGGACATCAGCAGCTTTTAAGCTATTTACAACAGGACTACAGCTATGCATTAGTTTAACATGTATCCATGTTAGTGGCTAAAAAAGGATCCAAAAACATAATTTTACACTTTTATTAACATGAAGAGCACCAGGTGTGTGGTATCAACACAAACAACATGCGGTAGAAAATCTTAAGTCACACAGTTAACAAAATAAATTACTTTTCACTCGTAGATGGAGTATAAACCATAGTTTTAGTGTTTACAGTCACAAAAGAGAAAACCAAACAAATACAAGATTAAAGTGCAAACTACACTGAGGGTACATTGCCATTTTAGATAAACACCTTCATGTAACCCTTCTGTGAAAAACAAAGAGCATTTTGTTTTGTGTAGAAGTGTTTTCTTCATTCTTAGTTGAAAAAAACATTTTTCCTTCACTGAAAGGAATCCCAGTACTGAGCTCCATCAGTTGGTTTTAGCTCTCAAAGGATCAATTCAGATACTTTGTTTAAGCTCTGAAACAAATTAGATGAAAATACATACCAGTCAATTGTCTGTGCGTCTGTATTTAAATTTAAAGAAGACCCAAGATCAACTTAGATCTGCAAAACGACTGGAACTGAGACTCAAACTTAGAGGCGTTACTGGTTATATGTTTTCATACGTCTAAATATTTTGGTGAATCAGGCTGTAGGGAAATAACTTGCGGTAAACATTGAATCATATAGAGTCAGCCATATGTTTATGTCACCATTTAAATGGTTATACCACCTCTAACAATATTTATTAGTGAATCAAAGTACTTAAGTAAGTACTTGAGTTTAAATAGTGTAATTTTACGAGATTAACATAATAATTCAAAACGAAGATGGGTAACAATGTTCAACTACTTTCATTTGCAGCAAGTATAATAATGTTATCTATTGCTAATATTCATTATTTCGTTTATTTTTGCTACGTAGACTTAAGCAGAAAGTTTGAATAATGTGGAAAACTTTGTTTTCAAATAAACAGCCCTTTTTTAGTTTTCTGCTCTTTAAAGCATAAAGTATAACGAGCCGATATTAGCTGGTTAATTAATCAGACTATGTGCTGATTAATTAACCAGCCACCCTGCTGATAGCATGCTAACTATAGTTAAACAGGCTATTTTATTTTATTTTACCGTTTATTTGAAAGGGACCATCACAAGAGCTACAGATCAAAACAAGCTGATGTCTGAATCACAATGTTTATAGCCGTGGCTAATTAGCAACACCCGTCCCCTGAAAGACCTTTTACAGCTTAACTTAGCTTAATGGGATTCTTTGACTCCCACACCATGACTCACATGGTTTTACACAACTAGGAAAATTTCAACACTACCAAATATGTAGTAGACACCTGTTGCACAGCAACATGTGGGGGAGGGGTAACACCTCTGGTGACTCATTGAAATTAGTTTAATCTGTAGGATCAGCGTGATTAAGAGGTTTTAAAAGCTTGCTATACTTTGATTCCTTGTAACCAGAGTCCATACTTCTGAATTTGGGAATCAATGACAATGTGGCATGTCTGAAATTTGAGACCACTGCTACTGAGGAAGTTCTGGAAAAGCCACTTTTACAAAATAAGTACCACTCTAAGTCCCGTATGGTGCTAAAATCTGTATTTATGAGTTGATAATTTCAACATTTTTATCATAAGTCCAGTATAGAGCCTCAACAAATGTACCAACTCACACATTTATAGGTTTGTACCCCTGTCCTTTGGTTTTATATATTATTTCCTGTATTTATGCCAACCTTTGGTGCTTGCTGAAGTTTTTAAAGCCAGTTTCAGTTTTGCAACAAACTTCGCGTGTAGATAAGAGACTGGTATAAATTTACATCTGTGATCCTCAGAGCATGTTTCTGAAAATATGACTTGCAACAGCGGAAGAGTACTTCAGTCCGGTCTCCTGGCGCTACTGTCACCTCAAAGTGGTTTAGTGTTGGTTCTACATTCAATAAATAGGTATCAGGAATGCAACATGGTACAAAAAAATAATGATTTAACACTGCTGCTTCAGGCATAGAGATGACTTTTCTTCATTCATTAACACCCATAAAAATATTGGCTTTAAAGCTCTGCACTGGTGCTGGTGACAGTTTCTGGTCTCTGGTGTAAAGTCCTGAAGAAGTGAGCACAGGAGGATTGAAACCTTGGGTTCCTTAAACAAAGCTGCATGAAACTGATATAAAACTTAGTCAAAAGTCCAGCCTTGTGTGGAAGAAACTATAACAATAACTAGGGCCTTCGTTGGCTTGTCTTTTTGTTATCTAGGCTGGATTTCACAACCACGACTTCCTGTAGGAGATGTGCCTGATTGACAGCTCTGTTTGTCAACTCGTGATGGATTTTTGTAGTTGTAATCCAAACCCAGAGCTTCAAATAGTCCATAAAGTTTCTGAGAAGCTCCAGACTACACATTCTCATTTAAATCCTTCAACAGTCTCATGAACCTTTTGACTCTGAATGTGATTATTGTCTTGCTACGCATGAAAGCCTCTGCTGCGCTTCCGTCTCCTTGATCGAAAACATTTAACCAGCAGCGCCAGCAGGATAATCACGACTAACAACGTTATCACAACAACCGTGGTGTAGTTCGGGGCATCTGGTTGGTGACACATTTCTCGGGTCAACTTCTCAATGTTCACTGGCTCCGGAGATTCCTCGTGAACACAAGTCACAGTCTCAATGTCAGGAACAACGATCGTGGAGTGCTGCACCGTGTGGAGGAAGCCCAGGTTGTCGCAGCAGCTCAGAGGGTTGGAGCCCATGTATAGGGTCTTTAAGGAGCGCTCCAAGGCGAGGACGGTGGATTGGTCTAGGGTGACCAGATTGTTGTTCTGCAGGTTCAAGGACTCAATGGCGGAGTCTTTGTTCCAGGTTGGTAGGGTGTTCAATTGGTTGGTGGACAGGTCAACGTGTTTGAGGCTCTTCAGGGAGGTGATGTCTGTGTTTAGGCTTGACATATTGTTTTCCCTCAGCAGCAGATGGATCAGTGAATCCTCTAAGCCTAACAAGGAGTCCTTGTGCATGTCTAATCCTGGATTTAGGGACAAGTCTAGTAATTTCAGAGGGGTGTTCAAAAACGCCTTTGCAGGAATGGTCCTCAGATTATTCTCAGAGAGGTACAGGAAGTGCAGGTTGTAAACAGAAGAGAATGACACACAACCAAATGGATCCTGGTGGTTTTGGTCAAAAGGCATTAACCCAAGTTGGTTTTGCTCAGAGTTACAGATTTGCAGATTGTTCTGCTGGAGCTGCAGGTACTTGATGCTGGGCAGTCTTTGAAATATTTGATGGTCTAGGATAGAAAGGTCGTTTCCCTGTAGAAAGAGCTTCTTCAGAGAGTGAAGCGAGTTTTCCCCAAAAGTCAAACTCTGCAGAGAATTATGGCTTAGATTGATGACTTTCACCTTGCGCAGAATGTCTTTAGATGTGACAGAAAACGAGCTGATACAATTGTTACTCACATTGAGGACTTCAAGGGATTCCATATTGGAAAAGAAAATCTCAGGTAAACTTTTGAGTTTATTGTAACTCATGTCCAGGTATTTTAAATCATCCAAATTTGTGAGGTTTGGATCCCACCTTGTGGTGTTGAGAGTCTGAATATGGTTTCGTGAAACGTTCAGAAATTCAATCACATTCTTTTCTGGGAGAAGAGGGAAGTAAAGCATTTTGTTTTCACTTAGATCCAGAGAGCGAAGCTTAAAGGAGTTATTCGACTTTGAACTCTGGAACAATTCAATGCTGTTCTTGCTGAGATTGAGGACCTCTAAGTTGTAAAGATTGAAGTCTATGATGCAGGTGATTGAATTCTTAGACAAATCAAGCTCAGTCAGATGATCCAAAGAGTCAAAAGCTCCATCTTCTATCTCCAGGATGACGTTGTTGTGGAGACTAATTTTCCTCAAAGATGTTGATCCGCTGAAGGTGTTCTGTGCTATTTTTGGTGATGCTGTTGCTGTCCAGCGAAAGGTTCGCCAGAGATGGGGATTCAGCCAGGAAGTAATCTGACATACCCGTGTACAACCCATTGCTTGAAAGATCCAATGACTCCACGGCTGTGAGAGGTCCAACGCTTATTTTGGAGAGTGCGAAAACATTCAGTTGATTCTGGGAGAGATCCAGGACTCTCAGATCCTTCATGTCCTTGAAGAGTCCTGGCTGGATGAAGTGGATCTTGTTGGAATGAAGGTTCAGTTGGTGAAGGCCGGTGTGAAAGCCTAAAGTTTCCAACGAGAGGTTTTGAACCTGGTTCCGAGAAAGATCCAGCATTTGGACTCCCTGAGGAAGGTTGAGTGGTGTGCTCCTGAGACTTAGATCACTGCAAAACACATCCATCTGGACCTGGAGACAAAGGCAAAAACAAGGGTTTCATTAATTCATCATAAGGCCAGAGTTCTTTACCATGGCATAACTCAGACCACATGTCCACATGTAGACGGATATTTGGGAAACCATATGGCCATTCATTCACACGTACACTCAATTTTATTTCACTAAACCACCATTGTCTTGTGTTTTATAAACTTTATATGCTAAAGTGGTTATTAAAAGCAGTTCAGTCTCTAAGTCCTACCACACAAATGAACCTCCTGGCACCATGTTACATTCCTAACAGGAAGTCGTGTGTTTTGGAAGGATTGTGATTGGCTAACCTCGGTTTTAGCTTTGCACTATACTGCCTCCGATGGGTTTGGCATGTTTAAAACAACACTCTGGGGTGTAATTGAGTGGGTTTTTGTGGATGAACACACTTCTAAAACCAACCAATGTGGCAGAGATATTCGCTTTTATAAAGATCCAGCTGCATGACTGCAAGGCCTTTAAACGTATGAAGCAGAACAATAATCTGAGTCAATCTTCTGGCAGCCATAACGTCCTTTGAATCACAAGCTGGTTAGTTAGTGAGAAAAATGACCATTGACTGTTTCTTTTAAACTCAATTAGCAGAAAAGAAAAAAAAACATTTTTTAGCAACAACGAAAACATGACACACGTTTTTATTACTATGTTCTGTCATTATTCATTTGTTTCCCCTCCTAATAAATTCAAGCATTTAACTCATTAGGTGTAGCTTGTAACAGAAACCACATTGCCCCAAAAAGCCTGTCCAAAAACAGCTCATAAAGCTGTCTCCTCCCCCGTTTTCTCTTCCACTCGACTACATTTAACTTCCTGGCGTATTTGTGGTGTTCTGAAACGGGCATTCTTCAGGGCTCACGAGATGGGTGTAAACAAACATGCACTATTTATTCAAGGGCAAAACATCTTGTATTTGTTATCAGGCATGGAGGAACAAACAGGGAAGATTGATGAGAAAATGCCACAGAAAGCTGAGCCCATTCTTTGTGATGAAGTATATATGTAATCACAGACAAATTGTATCCACAAGCCTGTTTCTGTTACATCTGATTCTTGCTAAGACATTACATATCAGATTTAGTCATAGCATCTTTAGAAAACAAAGAGTTTGTGTTTTTGTTTTCTTTTTATCATACATAAATTCTGTCCTTGTGTCTCGAATCACAGATTAATTTTAATTAACTACATTCTTTAGTTCAGTTCCATCAGTCACACCCAACTGACAAAATGAAGAAGGTTAAAATATCTCAAAAAGCAGCAGATTATGCTTCAACATAAAGAAATTCAAGAACAGATGCAAAACAAAACCCAAGATTGATTGTTATCTCAACTGAGCCATGATCCTAAACACGCTGTTCATTTTTGAAAATTCAGTTCTGGAAAGGAGAGTAGGTAAAAAAAAGCAGCCCCACTGGTCTCCAATTTAAAGAGTCTGCAGTAAATTTCCCAATGTTTTTTGCACTATAAAAACATTTTTTACCCAATACTTTAAAGGCACTAGCTTTGAACCGCTTAAAAAGAGTTCAGGTATGGCCAATAGAGACTTGTTTTGCAGCTCTTGTTAGTTGGCAACAGAAATGACCGGACAGGAGGGAGAAAGAGACGGGAAGCAACAGGCAACACAGGACGCCACACCAAAAAACAAACCAGGAATGTTGAAGGTCTTCCTGACCCCTAGCCATGCAGACAGTCCCTGAAACCTTCCTCAATGTCAACGTCCATATTTTTGACCTCTTCATTGCTGACATTCTCTGATTTTCAAATCAAAGTCATAATCTACCTGAACCTGGATGTCACATTCATTTTACTCAGTTAAGTGAGTGCACAACACTGTAGAGCAGCAATCGCGTTTTTTCCCTTATTCTTCCCCTTTTCCTTTTTAAAATGACACACTGCTAGTCTGAAGAGTGTTATCTTACCAGATCTATTTCTCTGTTTCATATACCTCAATTGTTGTCTGAAACCCTGGAACATCACCAGCCGACTGCACTGCTACAGCCGTGACTATCTTGAACATACACACAATTGTTTTTTTCAGCTCATTCTCACATAAACTCACCAGGGCAGGTTACAAATAAATCTAAATGCATGATTTATTTCCTCATATGTTGAATTCTATTGCAGAGGCGTGAGGATAGTTTGGAAACTACCATTCGTTTACTTTTTCTAAGGCGTATTTGAATATCTGGAACAGAAGTTTTGTGACGAATTCAAAGCCAGAAGGTTAAGAACAGAAAGTCTGAAAAGATGATGAAATTCCTTTTGCATTATTAGAGACGCAGTCAGTAATGTTTGATACTGTAGTCTCGACAAGTAGGAATTTATTTTTTCAGGTGTGTAAATGCTTATATTTTTTTTGTCTTCCAATATGTATGCAGCAACATGTATAGTAAAAATGGTATGTACTTTTTATGAGCTATGATGAGGTAGTATCAGTGGTAAAGTAAGAGCAGTAAAACTGGAACTGAAATTTAGATATTTATAGTAACCCAAATGGTTCACATAAAAGCTTTTGCCTTTCATTTACTTTCTCAAGTAGAAAAATTGTCTCCTAGATTTCAGTTAGAACAAAATACGGGTGCAAGTATATTTTTTTGTGCGCATTTTTTGGCTATTTTTGCATAACTCTGGTTAATTTTGGGGTAAATTTTAATTTTCCGAATACATTTGACTCCAAGTCATTTGACATTTGACTTCAAGTCAAATGTATTCATACTGTTTTTAAACTAAACAGTGGAATCTTAAGGGAATATGGGGAGCAATCTTGTATTTTTTTATAAGAAATAAATATATTTTGCTAAACCTGCCATTTAGAAGATTAAAAATGGAGAAAACCTATGAATACTGATCATGTGGAGTGCATTTCAACATGAAACTATTAACAACTCTCAAATAGCGAATACATAATGTTTCTGTCTAAAAATTTTAAAAGTAGACAAATGAAGAACAAAATGAAGGAATCCCAAAGTCTCCTGCTAACCTCTAAAGTTATTTAACATGATGACGACTCTTTTACGCATGTTATGTTCTCACTTCATATTTAATAAAAAAAAACTTTCAACTGTAAACAAGTCATAAACTAGATCAATAATATTGGAAAGCAACAACTAAACTGAGTCTTAACTGAATACTGAACTTTCTGTAGCAGCTAGCTAATGTTAGCTTGTACAAAAACAGGAGTAGGTGGTGATTGCAACTTTTTTGTTTGTTCTTTTTTTATAACAAAATAACAACATCTAAAATATACCACACTTTTTCAAACCGAATGTTAAGCTGCTAAATATTCAACTTATATCCAAAGATATTTAGCTTTGCTCCAGTGCTAATGCTAGCCTGTCAACAGAAAAATCTTAAAACAATTTTTATAATTTATAAATGATAAAAAAATTAATAAATTCTTTATCAATTTTGGTCTAACCAAATACATAATGTAATCATAAAATACATTTCCGATTTTAAAATCATACCTTATGGGAGTTTTAAACTGCTACGTAAGCGAAGTATAGGTTCAGCACTATTGTTTGTCTCTCATTTTAATCTAAATCAGTTGTTCCTTTCATATTATACCAAATGATTAACATCCCTGAAAATTTTCTCCACAATTGTCTTTAAAAACTATGGTTTACAATGTTTGCCAATATTGTTTGTTTGTTTGTGTCTTTCAGTATCATAAAGGGTAACATGCAGAAAGAGTTAGGCTTGTTGAGGTACTATTTTTATCATGTTGTCCCTGTTGTAAAAATCACAGAAGTGAAACTGGAACTGATATCTGGATAATTATAGCAACACACATGACCTCATCAAATGAAAGTGACAAACATTAACTTCCATATGATTCTGATTTATTCACATATAAACGTTGTCCTTTAATATAATGTTACAGTTTAAATTCATCGTGTGGATTTCTGCAAGAGACCAGGAACGTGACTGCAGTTCAACTTCTGCAATTATTTAACATCATGACAAGTCTTCTTACGTATTTTCTGTTATTTCCTTGAAAATTAGTCATCCTTGGGAGTCGATGTCGGTAGTAAATGACAGTCAGTTGTAAAAATTGATTACACCACCGTATGTAACGGTGCCATTCTAGACATTCCAGCTCCTTGCAAACCAAATGCTTTACACACCTGTCTGCTTTTGCAACCACATTACATTCAGAAGACCCTTAACTGTGGCATATATAGTTCCAGACATTTAAGTGAAAACCTGAAACTAAATAACAAAATAACTGTTCAAGCTGATTTCCCAGTGTTGACAATAAAATGCCTCAACTGCAAGTGGCTTTATGTTTTGTTTTATCTTCTAGAATGCAAAGACACAAAATCTTATCAAGTATTTTCAGCCTAGCTTCTAGTGCAAGTATCTCAGTTCACTTGAAATAAGACAAAACTAACTTACAAGAAACTTTTAAGCAAATTATAAGAGCTTGTTCATGTCAATAATTCCTAAATATTGATTAAAAAATTACTACTTCCACTGGAAGATTATTTCACTTATAGCAGGAAAAATGGCTCATTATAAGGGAAAGTATATGGTTTAATGAATATGAAGGAATTATTTGTATAAACAAGCTCCTATATTTTCCCTAAAAGTTATTTGTAAGTACGTTTTGTCTTATTTCAAGAGTACTGAGATATTTGCACTAGAAAATACCAAAAATACTTTGTGTTTCTGCAGCGTACCTTTTATGAAACACCTAAAAATTCAATTTCTCCTGATTTTGCTCCAGTTAAAAAGTAAAAAAATGCAGATTTTCAGACAATAACATTACATGACACTAACTAAAAAACACACAGCTTTGTACTAGAAAATAGACCAAAAATACTTGGTAACATTTTGTGTTTTTGCAGTGTAGAGAAGTCTAAAATAATCTGAAAGCAAAGAAACAATCTGCCGATAGCGTGTCTGGAAACGACTGTAGAGGCTTACAGATGAGATATGAGCACTAAAATCATTCAAGTACCAGATAAACGCTGAACTTCAAATCTTTTAACAGTGATATAAACACAAGCTGAATTCCTGGAATGCTTACATGACAAGCCGAAGATAAAAAAAAACATGAGATATTAAGCTCAACACCACAGGTACACAGAATGTTCTGAATGGTTTGGTGGTAGAAAATGTCTCCAATCTACACAAACAAATAAAAAATCCTTTTACAAAGTCAACTCAGCAAGTTTTATCCCCGTTTACCAGAATTTGTACTTACAACTTGGCATGGAGCGATGTGTAGGGAAGGATGTGCGGCCGCGGCCACACAGCTGGCCCACAGCGGGAAGAGCAGCTGGAAGGCGGCCATGGTCCTGCAGCACAGAGAGCCCAGATCACACAAATCAGACATTGAGGAAGCATCCTGTAGGTAATACGGCTGAAAAAAAAAAAAAAAAAGGGGAAGGAAGTGGGCCTTGCGTAGATCATGACATGCTGACCTTTGACAGTGCTATTTTTGCACCTAAAAAACAGAAGGGGCTTTTCTCCTTCATAGAAACACCGCGGCACTTCTCTTGCACTGCATTTCTGTGGTACTACGGAGAATGACGAAGCAATCAACGGGTTTCCATCGGTTCTCAGCATTTAGCCGAGGCTTATTGTTTTGAAACAAGCTAAGAAGACTGTTTTGTCAGACTATGATGAGTCACGATTTCTGAACAAAACAAAACAACGTGTGACAGTGCAGAGCAGACAGACAATGTGGGAGTAATTAGCACTGAAGTCATGGTAAGTACCCAATGGTAATGATACGCTGATAAGCACATGGAAATGTCAGTGAAACAAACGCCTTGCTGTGCCTAAAAAAAACACAATTTCCTTGATTAATTCATGTAAACCGGCAAGCTTGAAAGGAAGAGGAGCACAGAGACGGATTTTATTCAAAGTGAGAATAAAGCCACAGACCTTAAAGCTGGGCGGGTTGTTTTTAATGGAGAGGGAGTTCACGGTTTATGAATCTGATAAAGACCAAACGTGTCTTTATCTCAAGCTGAGATTTTCTTCAACCTTATCAACAAGAACAATCAGAAGAATTGAAGCACATTTAGAGCTTAAAGTCTTTGAATAAAACAACTTCAACTGCAACCGCAGATTCATAAAGGTCAACACACATCTACCAGATCTACAGCAGAAACACTAAATCTTACCAAATATTATTAGTCTGGTTTCTAGTGCAAATATTGTGCATACTTGAAATAACACAAAACTTATTCAATATGAAAGGATTTAGCACCTTTCATACTGATTAAATACTAATTATTTTTATGAGTGAATGTTGTCTTTGCTCTAATAGAGAGGGGGAAAAATAAACACATTTTAAAGGCTTCACTGATATTTGTTTTGCAGCAGTTATTAGGAAAATAAATAATCACACAAGGACTTATTTTGATTTTTTTTTAAATTCTCAATGTTTTTATCCCCTTAAATTCAAATGTGCATTTCTCTAAAATGTTCAGTGTTAGTTTATGCTGCTGCAATAAATATACAATGAACAAAAACAAAATACGTGTGCAGGAAAACTACCATCCAACAATATAATACATTAACTTAGCCCACAGTGAAACATAGCGGTAGCAGCGTCATGCTGTGGGGAAGATGGACAGAGGCTGAAAAAGATTGGAGACTGGGGCACAGGTTCACCGTCCAGCATGATGACACATGACAATGAAGTGATTTTGTTTAAAGCATGCTCCTGTGTTAGAATGGCCTACTCAAAGTCTAGACCCGAATCCAACTGAGAGTCTTTGGCAAGATGTGAAAATTGATGTTTGCAGATGTTGTCCACTCAGTCTGATTCAGCTGAGGTAACTTTGCAAAGAAAACTAGACAAAGATTTGGAGACGTCTTTATGTTGGTTCATCATATTTTCTGATAAAACAAAGTCAGATTTTCAGTCTGAAGACATAAAACTCCATCACAGAGCTCATTAAAAACCAATGAGCTGCTTTTAAAAGCAGGGTATTGTTTTCAAAACCTATGCTATATGAAGCCCTTGGTGGAAAATTTTAATAAAAGCAGAGGGTTGTAACTTACAATTATTTTAATAGTTGATTATTCTGACGATTAATAGATTAATTAGATTCACACTTTTGAAAAGTTTTCATTTAACCTTTTAAGCCTTTTTTGTACAATGTTAAAAATACATAAAATGCAAATAAATAATAATTCAATTCCTGTTTTAAATAAGAAAATAAATATTTTATTGTCTAACATGCAATAACACAGCATTCCTTTAGTAGCAAAAGACTTTACTTCTAATCTGGGCCCTTTTTGCTTGACTTAATGCAGTGTATTGATTAACCCAACACTCAATGAAGTACATATATATGTGTGTGTGTGTGTTTCAATTAATAATTCATAAGCAATTGGTGCCTAGTTGGAGAATTTACAGAATGCCACTTGAGGAGTTATAGGTATAAAACTTTAATAATCTTAAATGTAAAATTTATATATTTTCACACAGGTTTAGCTGAATTACTGTTGATCTTTCAGCAAATTAAGTTTTTTTTTTTTTGGAGTCAGTAAACTCCAATAAACCATTAATCAATTACTAACTGAGTCTTCAGACCCAACCTGTAAAGTTCAGGGTGACGTCAGAGTTCAGTCTGGAAACAATCTGAAGTCTCCAAATTAAGTTTCCTGAGTCTATAAACTCCGGGTAGCAATTAATCAATTGCTAAATTAGCTTATGGCTATTTTAAAAATCGATTCATCACGATAATCGTTTCAGCCTGAAAAAAAAAATACTGTTTTTTTTTTGTTGATTTAAAATACAGTTAAATCAAGATTTAACTGTATTTTTTATTTTCGGCGTCTGACGGAGTTTCTTGAAAAATCCCAGCGTTTCTCGCTCTAACTCTCCGTCTTGGTGCCCTCTGTGCCACTTTCTTAAAAACAAACATCCCACATTAGCATTTTTCTCTCTCCCCATTTACCTCAGCGGATGACTAATCTTCTTCTTTTCAGTGGCTCCTGACCACGCTGGTTTTACATCCTGACGCGCCCACTCGCAGCTCGGTGCCCGCACCGCACACCCGCGGCTCTCAGCTGACTCCTGCCTCCGCATCGGGGCGACCGCGTCTGCAGACCCGACCCGCCATCGCGTCCCTCTGAGAGCCGCGCCGCCCGGTTCCGCCCTCCCGCCACCCGGGGCGAAAACTGCCATATAAGGGTCTGGGGAAGTCCAGGAGCAAACCCCCTAAACTCCCACTTTTCCAGTTTCCCAGTGAGAAAAAACTATTCTCGGACATCTGCAGTTGGAATTCAGGGTATTTCAGCTGAAACTGAACCTTCCCAACTTTTCATATATTTGCATTCTTTAAAAAAAAAGGCGTCCTTATTTGGGGATGTTTTGGTGTCTCCACCCAGAGAGAGACTGACTCCCTTTCAGGCCTGTGGGAGTCACAGGGAGCTGTCATCTGGCTTTTTCTCTGCCAAAACCACACTATAAACAAACTATAAATGATCACTGTAATACTAACGGGTTACAGTACATAGAGTCTCAAAGGAGTGAAGGCATGTCTCACCCTGATGGGAAAGTGTGATTAAAACTCCCATCAGCCTAAAGCCTGTAGCAGCAGGAAGAAGTTAAAATAAAAGTGTCTTTTTCTCTGAGCATGTTGAGATCTGAAACCAGAGAAAGGCAGGAAACCCGGAGCTGCTGCTGCTGCTGCTGCTGCCTCGGTGAAGTGGTTTGTGAATTTGTTTAGAATGCCTTCATGACAGGTTTAATTCAACATTGCACTGAGGAAAAAACCCAAGAGAAAAATCTGTGTGAGGATGGATGGATGGATGGATGGACAGACGGACGGACGGACGGATGGATGTGGAGCTAAGCAGACAAACTCAATCCCAGCTGCTTCATCACTTTGAACTGTTCGCTGCTGAGTGTTGCTGACTGAGGTCCACCATGTCCGTCCTTCTAGCCACACCAGCCCCACTGAGTCCAGCTGGACGCAGAGGAATCCTCTGCTGTGGAAAAGCCCCTCTGCTTCCACCAACAGCTTTAATCTAATCTGACAGCCTTTAGTTTTTGTTTTGCTTTCACAGTCGGGCCACCTGGACTTTAAGTCGTCTTTTACAACAAGCTTTCATCAAGGTTATTATAGTTAACCAATGAAATAACCAAAACTGAAATTGAGAAAATATTTCCATTAATTGAAATAAATAAGAACTGAAATTAATGGGAAAAACTGGAACTATAATGTGTGTTTATTGTGCGTTTGAAATTATAGATATAATAACCTTTTTTTTCATGTTCATGAATCGATTTATTAGTCTTTCACACTGATGTGAAATGAAATTTCCCCCAGACTATCAGTTTTTGTCAGCTGTTGGCAAATGATGGCGCTCCATAATCCTCCAGGCAGCATTTATGCTAATCCACAAAAATGTTTTGTTTTATTCCAGCAAAAGTTGGAATAAAACTCCAGTCAGTTGGTTGTTCAACAATAACTGAATATATTTTATGAAAATGGTATCTTCTCTTCATTTCCCATTACTCATTATGTATACATAATCACAAGACTTTGACCTTTTTGACCTTAAAAATTTCCCAAAGTATAAAAAAAACTAAAACAACTACTGTCAATAATAAAAACTACACTAAACCTAGATATTTAACTAATAATAACTTCCAAACACACTAAAAACTAATGAAAACTGACTAAGTTAGACAAACCAAAAATCATAATTAAATAAAATGAACCATAATAAAAATTCAAATCTATTATAAGCCTGGTTGTTCTGCTGTCTGTATGAACAGCAGCTTCTTCAGCGGTGACATCATGTGTCTGAGCCCCCATGATTGTCCAATAGTCAGCCGTCCTCCTCATGATTGGCTAATATATGACTCAGTTATTCTTATTAACAACTGGAAAATATGCTGAGAATGTATTCAAGTTCCTCTTTTAGCTACTTTTAATAACATTTAAAATGTGAACTAACATTGAGGCGCAGTTAAACTCCTCAACACGGCGTCATGCTGAGCTAAAAAAATCCTTAGCTCAGCACATGCGACACATGCTAAAAAGAGCCCAACATTGCCTGATACCAATGATAATATTGATATATCATGCACCCCTGTACTGTAGCAGATGAAACATTAAATAAACAAATATTTTTATGACTTTATGTAATGAATTAAAATTAGATTTATTTAGACATTTAATAATTATATTGTGTAAGCAATTATACATTTTTAATTTACTGAGCGATTTATTACAGATTTATTTAAATGATCACTTATTTAAAATATATATTTGGGATGTCACTTTGGAGTCAGTGACTCCTCCTTTTCGGCGCGTCGCTCGATGCGCTGACGGTTAAATGGTGCGGAGCCGTGTTGAAACGCTCCTGGGATAAACAAGCGGATCCGCCGAGAAGACACCAGATACACTTCAAGTTTGGATATTTACCAGCTGCTTTCCGTCACAGTAACATTTCTCAAGTTTAAGGTCGTAATTTAATCAAGAAGGAATGACTTGAAAAGCATTTTTTCTCGTTAGTGTCGCTGCAGGAAGTTCTCGGGTTACATCCCAACAAACACAACTTGACCAAAACAAAAAGTCTAAATAAAGCAACAAGAAGCGTCTTACCTGAACATGTTGTCTGCTTGCTGTCGCACAGTAACAGCTGGTTTGGTTTCATATTCACCTCCCTTTTCTCCATCACCATCTATGTCCTTGCATCATGTTACACCTGTACGTAAGGGGATTTATCCCAACGGGAATCCCGGAGTTTTTTTTTTTTGTTTCCTTTTCGCTTCAGGTGCAGCACTGTTCGCAGAGACAGGTCGACGGCAAATTTAAGGTATTTCCTCATTTTCTAGATTCCCTAACATAAGCACAAAGAGCTGAGGGGAAAGTTTGTCGCACATTTTATCAGTAACTTGAGGAAACAAGGATGATGTTTCGCTCTCACCTTGGAGTCTTCCGCCACCTACTGGTGACGCCCAAGCACTGCAGCCTACTGCGTAGTATTATTCCATTTATTATGAAATGGAATAGTAATTTATTCCATTTCATAAATTGTTGAAAAGTTACATTAAATGAACCACAATACATTAATTACACACAAACTGATACCTCTAATACTAATTTATTGGCTGTTTTTAGACTCCTTATACCCAGAGTGCTACATTTCAAGTGTCTATTTGGATTATTTTGGCTAACTATGAAATACATGAAATAAAATTTTTTTAAAAATTCAGCTAGTTAGAAATGTAGAATATTGCATGAAACGAATAAAAAAAATTGTAAATACATAAATGTTATTTTATGGCATTCGCAGTCATGGTGAGTCATTGACACTAGAATACAAATAATCTGTTTTGTCCCACAAAAGGGAAATTCAGGTGCAACAGCAGTATCAGATATATTATTTCACACAAAAAGTTCCCAAAAAAATTGTTGAACATATATAAAAGACTAGGAACAATAACATACTTTACAAGATTATAGCCTACAAAATCTCACTGCAAAAGGAGTTGGGTGTTTTCCAGACATTCCATGTTCCAGGGGAGATTAGTGGAGCGAAAAAGTGTGGTAGACAAATATGCATATATCTCATGAAACAATTCATGCAAAAGGAGCCCCAACCAACTATCGAGTGCAGACGAAGCACATTTTTCAATACAAAGTTTTTTTCTATCGGTGTTATAAATATTTTCAAAGAAACTAATATTAGAGTTTTAAGAATTAGCCAGAATTATCAACATTAGCAAAAATAAACAGATTTATCTAAAGAATAAATCAATATGAGTTTCACTAACTTAAACTTTAGGTGAGATTATAATATATGAACATTTTCCTACTCTACATTTTGACACATTATCTTTTGAGTACATTTAAAGTATAAACCAAATTAATGTTAGATACTTGGAAGGTTACACACACGTGATGAACTAATGCAGTGATTGAGCCAACAAATAACTTCAAGTCAGTGGAAACTAAAGTTTTAAATACAATTTGTTACCTATCAATTTATTGTAGAATTTAAAGGTTTTTTAATCCGCATATCAAAGTGAAGGTCCGTGGGCCAAATCTGGCCCACCACAAGCATTTCTGTGGCGCTCTAGACTCTAAAAGCCCATAGAAATCAAACCGTAAAGATAACATCTGTGTGCTTATATTTTATTTGATCCATCAAATCAAAGCTCATTTTTGCACACTGCCAAGTTGCATCAATGTGTAAACATGTTTAATATTTAATTTGAAGATTCAGCAATTTATTAACATTTCAACAGTTTGTTAATGAGTAGTTTTATGAATAAGTTCTGCCACATCCAGCACTTTGAGTACATTTATGATCTTGATTTGACCAAAGATGAAAATGACTTTGGCACTCCTTTAATCCATCATTCACTGTTTCTGGCGCCCCCTGATGGAGAACGTCCACCAGCTTATAAAACCATTTATATCTTTAATCAAATAAGGACAGATTCAACTTCTCATCCTTAACTTATTAAAAAACTTGTCACTGCATCTGTTGTTAGGGCTGGGCAATATGGACTAAAATGAACAGATAAACGTTTTCAAACCAGCTCAGTCCATGTAGTTCTTCCTTTAAAATACAGTGGTTTAGAGTTGATCTGATTACCAATGTCAAATACAGGCAAGCTGTAAACAATGCTTGTCAAACAAGACGGTCGCCCTGGGCGACATCACTATAGAAACCCAAGGAGTGCATTAATGGAGAAAAAAGAAAAACTCTAGTTTCCAAAAATGAAACCTTCAAAAACCAAAAATCCAATTAATGGATAAAATAGATTTATATTTTAACTCAAAATGATCTTTAGTAATTGAGCTCAGAATGTGACACACGAGTCACATGATCAACAACCGGATTTTGCCGCAGGTGCAAACGACTGAGAAGACGACAGGAAGTAGTTACAGGGATAGACGTTGTCACGGTTACAGGATTATGGAGAGGCATATTTTTTCATGCCTTATCATGTGAACAAACTTATTCACATGCGATTTTTATTGCCTTTATTTAATGGGAACGCAGCAATTGGGATATAAGTTTTTCTGGACATTAGCAGAATGTTGACAAAGTTTTGCGCAGGTTTGAAATGGAAACGGCCACAGGGTTTCCCCAAGAACCAAGGAAATGGATGAGAGAGCAAAAATAACGAGCAGAAACTTTGTTTTATTGACCGGGAGTAGGTTTTATATAAAATTTGAACAGTGGATACAGAGGCGATATTATGTGTATAAAAAAATACATACAATAAAAGGAAAATAAATGAATCTTATCTTCTATTTTTGAGCAGATGTTCAAGTTAGCTGATGAAATGTAAAAGGCACTAAATGTACAACATTCCAGTTTTAAAGACATTAAACAGAGGCCATCGTTATTTCGAGGAAAAAAACCAAAACAAAACAATCACAGGGCATTCGTTGTCTTTGTTATGCAAGACATAGTGCAGATTTCACACAACAATTCGTAAATAACACACAACTATCTAACCATCGAAAAACACTGAGCACGCTCCGTAAGACTCGACGTGACTGAACCGTTAAGCCCTGCGTAAAACCCGAAACCCTGCCGGCCGCAGGCGAGCCCAGCCGGATCGGGAGTCTTTCATAATTTATAGTTTACATCACAATTTTTACAACATCACGAAACACTGCGACAAGTCACGTTCAGAAGCCAAGTGACCAGCAGTAAAGGGTTTTGTCCGTATCTTTACATGTTTGTTCCTTTTCCTGTCGGGTTAGTCGGTAACATGCATGGTGCCAGAAAACAGAACGAGAACCGAACACTTCCTGATGGATTCGGACGAACAAGACGGGTCAAGTGGAAGACAACACAGTGCCTGCATGGTTTGGAGTTGAAATGGACAAAATAAGGATTTCTTTTGTAATTTGGTCGTAAAGTTTAGTAAAACGACAAAGAAGAGAAAAGTAAGTAAAAAGAAAGAAATTACACAGCCCTTTTTTGGATCTCCACTATTCAGGCATATATCACAGAAAAAACATCAACTAAAGTTCAGACATGTCTAGGAAAGCTGGACTTTGAGTCACTCAATTTGTGTTTTTGATACTTTTTATGGCTTTTACAATATCACAGTTTCTGATTTGATTTTTAAGATTTTAGGACGGAATGTTCAGCTTAGTTTCAACCCTGAGAAAATTCTATTTATGTAAAAATGAAAGATTTCTTTCTCCGTTTTCGCCTAATGCATTTTTCACTGCTAAAGGTCTGATCTATTATTGTTCAATTACCCTGGAGAGCATGGCCCAAAATAAAAAGTATTACAAGTCCGGCATGCCAGGTTCATTTGAATTGTTTTGGTATCAAAATAAAAGAAAGGCTCCAGAGAAAATGTAAGAGGTCTAAAAATCTACACTCATATTACTAAATAAAAGTAAATGAATATGGCACACAGCAGTAATTTTGCCAAAACAAAAAGCACTTTGTGATGCTAATATTCTGTTCAAAGTATGCAGTTGCAATCCAAAACATTTAGAAAACCACAGAACAGAACCTGACCGTTTAATGTACCAAAAGACATCACACACAAATAAAAGATTACAGGGGCCGAGAGGAAATATTTACTCCAACATGAATTATTACCATAAAGCAGCCAAGGTTAGATGCTATTTATGATTTTGGCTTCATGAAATAAGAATTATTTTCCTTTTCTTCGGGTCGTGGTTCAGTGAGATACTGATGCTGTTGGAAAGAGGAAAGTTTGAGGTTCCATTTTAAAGTTCGCTTGTGCGGCCAAGACTGTCGTTGCAGGGAGCTTCTAAATTTTTATTATTTTTTTTCCATTTGACTGCTTTTTGTTAAATTGGATTTTGTTGAGGTAGAAAATGTTTCCATCAATTAGATGAGCCTATATTGGTCAACATATAACATGTACTTGGACTCATCTCATTAATGGAAATGCTGCTGACATGCTATTCTGGTTAGAGGACAAAAATGTTTTTTAAAAGAAGAAATCTTTAATTCTGACCATTTTGAAACCCCAATACTTTATGCAGGCGCTGCGTCCGTTTTAGTGTCTGGTTACAAAGAATTAAGACTTTGAGTGAAAACAACAAAGAAATCAGCATGTTTCTGGACCTCTGCAGCAAACTACCGTCCTTCCTCTGGAAAGACACCCACAGGCACACCACACTGGAATGACTTACAGTAAACAGCACGACATTTTCAGCTAAGCAAACAAACACAATTATGGAAACTTACTGCATTTGAGATCATGAGCTGATGGCTTTCAGACTGGTTGCACAACAAAAAGTCAACATAGTTAAAAACAAATTTGGCTTTAAAATGCTTTAAAACAACAGGAAATAAAAATAATTTGGAATGCATTTAAAGCTCAACGCTATCTGTAAAGTAAAACCGTTCGTATTTGGCCCGCTAATGAGAAAAAACATGAGACAGAACAAATAAGACATTTGGGAGGGAAAAAATGCTTGTTGTTAGTAAATTGCATGCAAACCGTGTATTTAGAAGTTGTTTTGTTATGCAAAATGACATCTGCCTGTTTTTATAAAAAAAGAGAAAACGTCACCTCCGCTCAACATTTATTAACATGCCTAGTCTATTTAAAAAGCAAATAACTTAACATGATGTTGAATAACCAAAACTCCCCCAATAATTCAAATGAAATTAAACCAAAAATTCTTGACCTTTTTTTTAAGCTGCTGAGGTGAAAATCCAAAAGGGGAGTTCACGTTTTATTTTAAATATTTTTTTAAACGGGTACCACGACAACATGCCAGAACTTCACAGAAAGCTGGAGCATTCACAGTAACACAACGTCAGACGGCTTCTTCTGCGCAAAAAAACTAGCTGGGTGAGCAGTACCAACTTCACTTCACTTTGTAGATGTTACTAGAACTGCATGCAATGTTACTGTGGGCCGATATCTAACTTTACATTACTATATGCCTCTACAAAACAAGATCACGATGGACATGCCCATGATGGAGATCAACTGCGGCTTCTGCAGACCGTTGCACCAGAAAGGCTACTTTAAATTTATTTTACCGACAAGCTGTGCTTTTACTACACTGAATCAAAATTGTTGTCCAAATGTCACTGAGCGCAAAATAGCAACTACAAACAACAGAGGTATTTTGCTTCAAGTTTGCCTAAATTTTGAGTCCTTATTGAAGCTCAAAATGATCCTTTGTAGCCAAATGCTTAAGAATATTTTTTTGGTTTTAGCCATCACATCATATGTACAGATGCTAAGTGTTTAAAGTAGTATTCGTAGTGTTTAAATTCCTGAAACTGTGCTGCGAACCAGAATTTAAAAATTTTGCAGTAGTGTTAACCTTTTGGATAAAAACATAAAAACTTTATTTAGTGCATGTGGCCATATGTTTGGACAGATCTTTTTCTTGTACTGTTTGGTTCTGTTTGTAAGGTGCACAGATGGAAGTGCTCTACCTAAAGGCTGCATTCACGCCAGCCCTGTTTAGTCTGCTTTAACAAAACTGCAATCTGTTCGCATCGAATGCCCGGTTCGTTTTGGGAGGAGTTCACTGAACTCTGAAGCAGACCAAAGCAAGCGAACTCTGGTCCCCCTACGGTCTGAAGTGAACTCTGGTGCGGTTTGGATGCTTATGTGAACGCCAATTGGACCAAAGACTGCGCCAGGAGCAGGAAGGGGAGAACAGCACAGGGCATTCTGGGTAAATAAAACCAAATTAAATCACACAAGTCTGGCGCCAGTAAGCAAAGCCAAAAGAGAAATCCTATAACCGCTACATCCTACACAAATCCATTTTTGTTCATTTTTTGTAAAGAAAGAAGTTGCCCTCAGTGTCTTCTTCAGAGGGTTTTGTGACATTCCCTTCAGTGGTGCTCGGTGCAGCGCCTCTACAGGCGAGGAGGGGAACAGGTTTCTCAAAGAGTTTGGTTCATTTGAGACAGCGCAGTGTTAACAAGAACCACAGCAGCTGAAAATTGAGCAAATGTTGCAATTTTGGTTCCTAACTGAACCGAGTCTACCGGACTATCAGGGACGGAAAAACACTAAGTCAGCATCAGATAAAGAAAACTGACATAAAATAATTGACAAGTAGCTTCATTTTTGCCATCTTTCTAAAATCTACATTTTTTCTCTGCAGGTCTAGACTCCTCTCACATCTCATCACCAGAGAAAGCACGGATGGTGTTGTGTATTTACAGTGCACCTTTAACTTCTGTATCTTTTTTTTTTTTAAGTTTGACATTGCCTGCATTTCATCAGGGTAAACATTGTCGACTCAAAGCACCATGATGTCAGGATCTTAAATGAGGAGCAGAACCTGATGTTTAGGAAACAATCTGAGCTTGTTTGGCTGAATCCCATCATCCTCACCTCCCTGATGCACCAGCATGTAATTCAAACGGTACCTAAAACATACCCTTGTTAACTGGGGCACTCTTTTAAGGGGTCAATACGGCTTAAAGACTTTGATGAGTTACAGAAATAATCTAAACATCTACCTAGTAATTTAATCCATATGTTTTTTGTTGAAGATTTTCATCTATTTTGGGTGATTCTGACTGAGTGACCTCGGCTTTATTGGTAAACATGTTCTTACAGTAGATTATCAGTATAAAATACTCTTAATTTGCAGTTGAACTGGATATGAAAAGTCTCTAAGGAAGCAAATTGACATCTGGCTGATATGGAACATCTTAAATGAAAAACATCGGGTATGAGGTGATCAAAACGACAAATTACAACGCAGCTAAATATGATTTCCTGGCGTCTGAAATCAGGTAAAAACATATTTTATTTAAGTGTAATAAATCACAAGGGATTTCCTGCTTCCTTAGGGTGTATTTTACGCATTTATCATTGGAGGTTGAGTGATAAAATTAATGGGATTCAGCCATACTCTGATGTCAGTCAACGTAAAACTCTATCTTAAAAAAAGCATATAACTTTGTATGAAACAAAAATATTGTCCTCCATCAAATTGAGATAAATAAGAGTCATTAAACTCATTTTCATACAGCATGCTCACAAGCAGCTTTAATTATCTAATAATCAATGGCGTTTTCTTTCATTGAAACTGATTGTTCATTTGATGAAACTGCAATCTCAGCATGATTTTAGCTGACTTGGTGCAACAGCCTGCAGATGTAAAATATGCTGGGCTATCTAGTGGTTAAAGGAGGGGGGTGGAGGGGCACAGCAATTCAAGGGTTAAAATAAAATAATTTACAGTTGGAATGATGTCAATGAAGGCATTATTTTTACTTTGATCCCTGTGTTGGAGTACTTTTTAAAGGCTGATATGATGTAGAATTAACTGGAGTGTTTTCGTAGCTTTTTTTTTCTTTAAGTCAACAACTAATACATTAGTTTATCATATAACATGCTTTCATAGGACAAAATATGGAGAAAGAAGAGAGTAGAGAGAGAAACTGCACCAATTCTATCCCTGTTAAAACCTTTCCCAACCTTCCCAAGAGCAGCTAAAAGAGAGGTCTCATACTTTACTATGTTTTCTTTTGTTTTTTTCTTTTCTTTTAGGTTTTTTTTCATTTTGTTGTTTTGGTCCCCATCTTCAGTTTTTACGGATGTCAGCGTAGACCACGGGCTCCTTCTTATGGAACGAGTTTTTACTGCCTGAGTGATCCAACTGGACGTATATCACCGGGCCCTGAAGCACAAAACAAAACAAAACGTACACGACAGAGGACAACCAGTGAGTAGAGATCAAAACATTCAGATAATCAGAAGCAAATTAACAAACATGTGTGTATGGGGCTAAATTGGGACCAAACAGTTTGTTTAAAAAAATATCTAAATATTTTTTTTGCCAAAAACTGATTTTGACTTAAAGAAGAAACGTTTGAAAAAAATGTAACCAAAAGAAAGATATGAAACTAAAAACAAACCAATGAAAACTGTAAAGTTTGATTTTTGTTCTAATCTATTTTTCCAAGTTTAAAAATACATTTTCAAAAATATATTTCAAAATAGATAGTTCAATTTCAAATCTTTTTTTCGGTTTCAAATCTTTATTTCCCAGTTACCGAAAAAATTCTGAGCAAATTTTATGGTCCCAATTTTACTCCATCAATCTGTTTAGCGATGGACTCAGACATGAACATTCACTGTCACATGAACACAGTTTCAAAGTCAGCTTTCTATCTAAGTACATTAGTACACTAGTAAGATCTAGAGGAACTCCTAAATGGGTTTTGTCTCTAGTTGCATTGATGACTGCAACAGTGTATTCAAAGACCTGCCTAAAAAAATCAAGCCTCCAGCTGCAGCTGAACCTAAACGCTGCTGCTCATGTTCTCACTAAAACCAGGAAGTTTTAACATCCTTACATTGGCTCTGTAGATCAGAGAATAGACTTTAAAATATTTCTGTTAGTTTATAAATCAGTGAACGGATCAGCACCAAAATACCTTAAAGACTTGCTATTGTATCAACCTAAATCGATCATTTCAAGAACCAACCTGACGCAGCAGCACACCAGAACCAATCGTAAATCTGGATCTTCACTTCTGACAGACCTGACAACATGCCTGAATTTACAGAAACATCATTAAAATGGACTGGAACCTTGGAAATAGTGGCATCCAGTGGATTTCTTCGTCCTGGAGCTCCTACCTGCAGCGGACCCGAGGGGCCGGTCGACCTGGTGCCCTCCCGGCTGGACTCCGCCTTCTTTAGCGGCCGCGGAGCTTCAGAGCTCGCGGCTTCCAGGGACGTACATCTAGTTTAGGGTTACGATTTGCAGTGGTGTCGAGCAAGTAACGTAAACACAGATGACGGGACACAAGACAAAAATAAAAGCAATGAGTGATGAGCACATGAAACAAAGCAGCTGCGAGAAGGTCACAGGTGAACTAACTGGGGGATTATGGCCCCCCAAGTTATTTAGGGGGGCCACCCTGTATTATATTATGTGACTTGCTGCAACTTCACGTTAAATTTATTCCTTCTTAGTTCTAAGCATATTTATGGCGGATATTACGTATCTACTGAAAAAAGAAGTTATGTTAAAGTAAACATTACATTTGATAGAAGTTACAGAAAGTAATCTTTAAATTCTAGGAAATCAAAATTCTGAAAAAGTAATAGTTCTGGAAAATAAAAGTTCTAACAGTAACCTGTAAGATCTAAAACCTAATTTTAAGTTCTACATGGTAAGCTGTAATTCTGGAAAATAATTTAAAAGTTCTAACTTGTAAGTTATACAAAGTAATGTCAAAGTTCTAGAAAGCAACCAAGAAGCTCTAAAACGTAATCCAAAAGTTTTAAGAGTAACTTGGACGTTTTAGAAAATAACTTCCAAGTTCTAGAAATTAACTTGCATATTTATTAAAGAAACTTAAATCTTCTAGAAAGTATGGGGTTTTTTTTCCGTGTTACCAAAACTTTATATATGTTAGTCCTCAATCTAAAAGTGATTTATTTGACTGAAAGAAAATGAACTTTCTATTTATCATTTCTAAAATGTTACCATCAAAACAAGGCTCAATAACCTGAGGATGCAGCAAAATGCCTCAAGTCTGAGATATTTTCTTCACTTTTTTCTAAATCATAAGAACAAATTTCTTGAGCTTAAATTTTGTGAATTCAATAGATAGTTTATATGACAAAAGACAGGTTGCTAAGGTATGTCCATGAGGGCAGGACCTTCTTTAAACATTGTAAACATGAGTAGATAAGAGATGTAACAGTCACATAACCCACACAGACAGTGATTAAGCATGTTTCTGTGAATGAAAGATGCATAAAAATGTATACTCTGACTCCATCAAATTTGGTTCTGATCCAGTCTTAGACTTTGATTTCTATCATTTTGTAAATGCTCCTTAATATCACAAACCTCCTTGAACGTATGAAGACTAGATATGGTCTTGATACGTTCCATGAAGACCATGGAACGTCTTGGTCCATTGCTCACAGAAGATTAGCTGTGAGCAATATGGACCTAAAATGTTGTGTTGTCGTTTTATCGTTTGTAATAAAGACAAAAGTGACGATAATATCTATTTATATCGTCATTTTTAGGTGTTTATATGGCAGCGACTGTGTGTCACAGCACTTATAGCCTCACAAATGCTGCTGTTGAAAAACATTCCCATTTGTAACTCACTTCTTTAGGACCTCCGTAACGTAAAGAAGTGTGATTTGTGTCATTGAACTGCTCACAATAACTTTGTTTTCAAATTTATTTGTATTTATTGGCACTTTTATTGAACCAACAGTGGGGGAGAAAAAGTAATACTATCAATCCAGACAGGGACAGTAAGGGGAAATTTAATCGTCATTGACTTGAATTTATTGTGACAGCGATAAACCAAAGTCTTGTCACAATAAGAAATTTATCACAAAAAATATAAACAATACAACACATGCTGACCCCCATTAGTGGAACAACTATTCCAGGTAACACGACTTGTGTCTTGTCTGATTTTAAATTAGGTTTAACTTTAGATATTTTGAAGACTAAGGCTGAAATTATAACTCCAATTTATGTAGGGACTACATGATTGCACATGTAGAGCAGATAGTGTTTCTTCCTGATATTTCATGACCAAGTTTCTTTTATTTTTGGGTTTCTGATGCCTTAGGGGAAAATGAAGGCATATGTGTCTTTTTTATTAATTTTTAACTCAATGTGATTGATAATATTTTGTAATACCAAAAATAAGTAAAATAAAAATGAACTGGTTAGGACTCAAATGAGTCGTTTACAGGGAGGAATCTGATTTATTTCTAATCTGTAAAGCCAATGCGAAATATGAACTGACTGACTGACTGACTGATTGATTGATTGATTGATTGATTGATTGATTGATTGATTGATCCTTAAGGAGAATAGCTGACAGGTAACATCAGGTTACACGACTGCATATAAGTGAATGAATGACGAGACAATGTGCAGCTTTGCTCACAACAGGTTTGCTAGTGATGTTAAATGAAAATGTTAGTATGTCGTTAGTTGTTAGGACACAGAGATGGAGAACAATGACTGACACCAGAGCAAACAGCAACCCCACAGATCGCCAATCAAAGCGGCCACGGCTTCAAATAAGAGATCTTCCCCTCTCTGCACAAGTTTAACACCGTCTAGCAAGTGTGAGGTTAAAATCTACATTCAGTGTTGACGGAGCATGCAAGACATGATCAAACTACCTCAGATGGTAACACAGTGTAGTTTAATATTTAACAATCAAGTTAAAGCATCCAAAGTTTTGTTCATTATTCTTTCCTATGAAGCGAAGAGAAGACACAGCTCCCATGCAGAAGGAGTTAAAATCAAGAAAAAGACAATTGTCTTTGGAAAAGCCCACAAAAGTACCCAAACCATGCAGCCAATACAATCAACCAGGCGATTAAAGGCTAATAAATATCTGGATTTACAATTAGACTCAACAACAGAAACAATAACTGGGACTTAAAAACTAGATGAAAGAGTATTATATTAAACAGTCCTACTTTTTCCAAACAACTCGATGAACATGGCTAAAAAAGAAACGTCTCTTTTCTGCACCTTTGCAAACTGTTTGCATAGATTAGAGCATCAGGTTGTGTTGGGATCAAGCAGATCAGTGATACTCACCCTTCGTAATCGTGCCGGTTTTGAATGACGCGTACGGCGAAGCAGGCAGCTATAGCGACGGCGATGAGCAGAATTAATGCACCACACACTGCTAAGATTACAATCTTAGTGTTGGTCTGAGGGAGAGACTCTGCTGGAACAGCAAACACAGCAAAGCAAAATTTCACATCAATCTCAAGAAATTGGTTTTGTCTTTAACAGTGACTTATAAAAATATTCACACCCTTTTTCATACTTTCCTTGTGTTCCAACGTTTTGTGTATTTTTTGTGATTTGATGTGTTGCACATGAAACACACAGCAGTTTATTATAGTGAAATGGAAAGGTAAAAAATATCAAAATTTACATAATTATCCAATAAAAAATCTGAACAGTGAATCAGCTTTAAGGTTTTATTAGATATTCTCTACTAGAGTGGTCTGGACTTTGACTAGGCTGGTGCTCAGCAAACCTTTCAATTCAAAGAGCTACTTTTGCTGTCGGTTGCTGAAAAACAGTTGCCTGGAGTTGAACAAATGAGATTTATAAATGAAAGACTTACTTTTGAAAGAAATTAAAGTAAACAAGAAGCATTATGTAAATTTAAAAAAAGAAAAAATATGAATATTTTGTACTACGAGGTCTCACGCCCTCTTTCTCTGGACATTTTTTTTTTCTGGAGCTTATCTGGGGATGTGAAAATTACTTGTGCCGTTTTCAAATGAACCAGGTTCTGAAATCGTTTGAAATATCTGACAAACTACTGTTATTACATATAGTCATGATTAAATGTAACAGTTTGATCGTTTCTAAGTAACATACCCGACACCAAACAACACAATACTCCAGAACTCCATCTCCAGATGGCGTTTTGTGTTGATTTAGCTGTAATTGTGCATTAACTTGGCTGCAAATGGAGAAACATTTTGCTATATTATATTTTTCCAACATGGAGAAAGACTTTTATGATAAAACAAACACACCTAATAATATGTATCTTCTAGCATAAATGGCAATCAATCGCTAAAGATGCAATATGTAGGATTAAAATAACTCTGAAAATCTATATATTAATATTTTTGGTGGCTGCAGTTAATAACAGCATTCATAAATGTAAACTTGAACTATTTATTATTAATTATTTTATGTTATATGCAGAAAGGTTGAACAATTTATTTAAAAACACAAACTGCATCAGGATAATGTCACTTTCTTAAAAGCCAAGGCTTGGAGAAATCACACTGTAAATATTTAAGTTTGCGTATAAGGGCTAAGAAAAAATTTATAATTTCATTTATTTATTTTGCTTTAACAAAAAAAAACTGTTGCTAAAGCTGGTTGGTAAAAATTCAAAGATAAAAACATTTGATAAAATCTGCTATGCTTGTAGAGCACTGAAGTTAATAATAGCATAAAATGGTGACCTCAGAGAGTTGAACTGATGTGAGAATGATGATAAAATGCTGAGGTTAACACATCATAAGAATAGTAGCCAGTGGCGCCGCCAGGAATCTTGAGCACCATGACAAAAAATTGTGATGTTGCAATTGTTTGCACCATGACAGCTACCCCACCCCCCCACCCCACCAAACCAGCTGCTGTTACAATTTCTTGAGTCTCTTTGACCCATCAAAAGCGTCACAATTTTAAAGGCCTGAAACTGCCTTGCTTTCTTTGGTTCAAAACTGATACTAGCACAATATTTACTGCTAGTGAATTTTACATGCAACAGTCCACTTTTTTTTTTTTTAAATTAGTTTTAGATTACTGAAAGATCTCTCTCCACCAGCAACAGTCACAGACAATATGCAAAATATACATAAAGCAATCCAAAAAAATGCTGTGTTGTTGCATTTTGTTCAAGCTGCAGTATATAACTTTAATAAAAAAATATGTTTTCTCCATATTTGTTAACATATGTGATAATCTGTGAAAGGATCAATCTCCTCCACGTCCTCCCTGAGCTAATATCACTGTCTAAAGTAATGCACCGTTCCGACCAAAAACAACCAATCAGAACCATGAGGACGGTCTCAGAGCTCTCATCTGATTCATTCACTCACTGCTAGATGTTCTAGTGGCAGAGAAACAACTTATTGCTACAGGAAAACCATTTATTTGAAGTCATTGGTAGCTATGCTAACTAGAATGAGCAGGGAGGATAAGCAGCCACGTGAGATTGTGATTGACAGTGCTAAAACCCTCCTTATAAAAGTTTTATACTACAACTTTAATTTCATTTAGGAGGGGGACAGGTCAGGAGAGACGCGGTAACAGAGATAGGTAATTTAAATGCAAGCTAATGCAGGACTGGAGGCTGTTTTTTATTACCATTTCATAAAGAAAGTTTGAATTTCTGTCAGTGATATATTGTTTTTGTTGTGTAATTGTACAAAGAGCAGAGAGGATAGATTCCTTGGAATGATGCTAACTAGCTTGTCATTGAACACAGTGTTGCTCACCTTTTCCATTGCTGCTGTCGGGGCTAGAGCTGCTGCTGACTGACTCATCTGTCGTTAAGTGTAGTAAAAGGTACAGGGACAAGTTAAATATATAAATAAGTTGGTAAATTGTTTTCCTTCATTCATTAAATGCTAGTGAAATGGAGGAAAAAGTAGTTTGTAGCTAAGCCATTTATGCTAAATGGTTGATAATCTCATTGTCTACCCACCGCTCTTGGAGAAAAACCTGGTTACAAATTTACAGTCGTTTCTTTTTCTCTCTTTCTCTTTGAAACCTGACTATTATTTTTCTTGGCAGCATGTTGTTCTTGTCTTCTACTAACTGTAAAGCAGGAACGAACCATTTCATGCAGATCCAGGGGGTGTTCAGTGCAAATATGTATGTGAGCTTTTTGGTCCAGTAGGGATAACATTTAATTTTTACTGGTAAAAACAATTGTAGACAAAGACAATATTATTCATTTAGCTCTTGACAGGGCCCCAAATTTGTTTCTATTTCTTAAAACAAAGACAAAGACAAAACAAAAACACATTTTGTGGGGGACCCATGTCGGTCAGGGGCCCTTGGAATTGTCCTAACGTTCTCCCCCTGATGGTAACATTGCAGTTTTCCACCTCCCACCTATTTCAGATTAGCGCACAGGAAGTCCAGTTCACAAGATTATTTTATGTAGAAACAACCTATTCAATTTAATTTCTATAGGCTATTCAGGCATAACTATAGTACAGAAATGAAAAAGTTAACTTTAATCTTCAGTATTGGAAAGGCGAGCCAAAGCAGACGCTGTGACTCCAAAGAGAAAAAGGAAAAGAGGTGTGTTTGCCTCCAGCTAGCATGTTCTATTTCTGCATGCTGAACAAACTCCCACCAGAGCGGATCTGAAGCTCCGCTGAACCAAAAAGACGACAGGTCATCACATGCACTTGTTCGCTTCATGTAGCGAACAAACAATAAGCAGACACATCTGGGCCTGCTTGTTCATTCCTACCATATTCCTCCTCAAACAACACATGTTAAGTGTTCAAACACAAAGAGGAACATAATTGAATAAAAAGTTAATGCTGCTACGTCATGTAACTACGCCGAATGAGCGCCAATAAGATGATAAATTAAGGAGCTTTTCAAGTGCTTACATTTCAAAACAGAGCCACATAAAGTGCATTTTATGTCCCACACTGGACTCTATACCGTTTGAATTTGTTGTTGTTGAATTTGTTGATGCCCCACCGCCATCTTTGTTTCTGTACCACAGGTTGTGGTTAACCAGCTGCGCCCTCTGCTGGATGGAGGGCAAATTACAACACTAAAAGAAGATCTAAGAGCACATCATTAGTTAATCAACTGGAGCTACATTTGATCTAAACAGACTTGTAAGCTGATTAACTTTTCTTCAAACTTTTTTACTCTGACATCCCTAAAAATATCTGGAAAAATCCAGAGCAAGTAAAAACTGCAAGAATTCTGCAAGTCTGGCCGTTAGGTAAGGTGTCGGAAAGACGCATAAGTCGTCGGGCTCTGGGTTATTATAAGGTTTAAGTTTTAATATGCTTGCTCCACCTGGACAACGACTTTAGAATCGGAAGCTAGGCTCCAATGCGGAAGTAAACATAGCATCCATGTTTACTTCCGCAAACACTGAGCACTTTTTCTTTTTTATGGCGGTTGGCTAAACACTGTGCACACTCTCTATTTGTGTGACGTTATTGCGCCCTGTACAACACTTTCATGTCGTTTGCTGTTCACACCGGAGAACACATACAGGATGCATATATTTGGAAGTCTGAACAATAACGGCAAAAAAAGTCAGATGACGAAAAATCGGAATTGGGTCACTTCAGTTACAGTGTGAACGAAGCCTAAATCTGTTTAGCCTGCAAATACAGAGAAGCTAGCCCTAAATGTACAGATAGTACTGGTTTAAGCATTTTCAGCCCAGACATAAATACAATTAAGCAACACCTAAAAATCCTTAATATCTCAAATACCACTTTTCCTGCACTACAATTCAAGCAGTTTTCAACCATTTTTAAGGTAAGTTCTCCAATACCGAAACAATACAACTGAACTAAAGGTTTTAATTCTCTCTTACTGTTTACTGTTCTAAAGAGCCATTCTTGCAGTTAATTCACCCACATTATAGTTTTATGATTTAGAGCTGTAAAACTATTTGTTTTTAGAAATATCTACAAAAGAAAACTACTTACAAAAACCCACCTTATTTTTTTTATATTTTTACCTTTTAAGATAAAGAAAAACAAACTTTTGGAAAAAAAGAGGACGGATACAATTTCTTCTCTGTTTATATAAATATAAAATATGTTGTCCTTCCCTGGCATCCTATTGTTGAAATTCAATGCAATTAATTCAGAGAAAAACTGAAAAAAGAAACACACACACACATATACATATGTATGTGCATATATATGCATGACATTTATCGTGTTGTTTATCATTTGACGTAATAAATTTCTTCTGATTATATTTTTATTTACGGCTCATAACAAATTCCAGTTAACGTGTAACACCCTGAAATACCCTGAAAACTGCCCATATTGTTAGTTTTATATATATATCTATCTAATAAAGCCATCAATAACTATCAGTAAATTTTAAAATATGATTACAATTCTAGCTTTATTATATAAATCACAGTTCTTCTTTCTGGCGTCCTAAAGAAACACATTACATATGGGAATGAATTTCAAGAGCAGTATTTGTGCTTGTACAGCTATATTTGCTGTGACAAAGTCGCTGCCATACAGTTACCTAAAAAACATGTAATAAATAGTTCTTATTATCATTTTTATTTTAACAATAGTACCACAAAATATAGTGATGAAACTTTAAGTACATCACAGCGTGAAGATACTACTAATTATTTGTCAGTGATTTGACATTTTGTTTAATTTGCTTGGAGAGAATATCAAAAATATTCTAAAGAAAATGCAGCTTGGGAAGCAGGAATACTTATGCACAAAGCTTCTTCACACACTATTGGCTGGTGTTTGCTGTCAAGAGACCCGAGATCATCCCACTTCCCCATGCTGGAGATTTTAGTTTAATATTAACAATAAATGAAGTTACATTTAAAGTTAATAATTACACAAGTAACATCTAGACAACCGGAGACTTAAACTGCAATAAGATCAATCTGGTTGTGTGTGTTGTTTTTGTCAACACAAAAACAACACACACTTTAATTCTACTTCTTTTTTCTATCTAATCATAAGAAATCATACGTAGGCAGAAAGAGTGTCATGAAACAGGAACAGCAGGCTCTCTGAGAAAAGAGGAAGTAAGTTTCCAGCTTGCAGATTTATAAAAATAGTTTAGACTATTCCTTATTTCAAAGCATGGAAAGTTTTAAAGAATGAAATCTAAACATTTTGAGTAATTGAATAAGACCCAAAGTAAAATACATATATTAATATTGGTTTACTTATAAGAATACTTACACTTGTGGGAATACAAGTAACTATAACTTTGGTATCAAATAATTAGAATAATGGATTATTCTTGGTTTCTTTTCAGACCACCGTCTGTAATAACTCACATTAAGATTATAATAAGAGCAACTAAAAGTTGTGGTTATCATAATATTATAAATGAATGCTAAATCAAAGAGAACTAAAAAGGTTAGAAATGTGATTTTGATATTTAATTTGAGATGGTGTAAAATGTGTAACTGTAATTAACAATCAATGATGTTGTATTGGAGGTAGATGGCAGGTGAAAGGATAGGAGAAAAGAGGAACTAACAGGAGAGCTGACCAAGGTCTTATTTGGTAACAAATTGAACAACTTAGACTTGTCCAAGAGAAGGTTGTGGAGGCAATAAACGTGGGGGGACTATTGAGCAGCCATGGGGCATTAGCACAGACATCAGGACATAATGTCTCTAAGACAGTGATGGACATTAGATCATCTGTCAAAAACGGTCAGCCAATGAAACAAGCACAGCAACAGTGCCAGCCAATGCAAACACACCAAAAGGGTGAAGAAACCTATAAAAGAGTGCAAAAGAGGAACCTTTGGTTGGATCCTCCAGGCAGCTTCGAGCCAAGATCGAGATGCACAAAGAACTCTGCAGCTGAAGAGCCGGGCTACAGAACCGAAGACTGTCCTCCGCCCGTCAGGCCCGCAACGTGTGGCTTCAAATTCTCTCATCAGCTGAGTTCAGACCCCAAAGACAAAGACCAAGGCAAAGACAAAGAACTGGTGCCTTCCTTCCATGAGGTCAGCTCGCCTACATCTCAAAGGACCAGAAAGATCATGACCCAAGGTGAAGGGAGCTTCAGAGCCGCAAAACAAGAAGCTGAGGACCGCTACACGCATGAGGAAGTCATCCTAAGACCCGAGACCTGCTGTTCTAAATCAGTACTATTCCTGTCAGCACCCAAGTCCTGTGTGGCTTCACCATCCAAGCAGAGACAAAAGCTCAACAGGCCTGCAGGGACGCCTACCCTCTTCCATCAGCACTGTGAGCCTTTTCCTGCTGCAACACCTTCTTCATCATTAGGCCAGTTCTGGGGTTCAGAATGCCACACTCCGTCCGTCTCTCTCAAAGGTTCCCTTTTTTAGTTCTCAGTGTCAGCATTAGGGAAAGATTGAGTTTACTTATATTATTTCTGCTACCTAATTAAGCTGTACTGACCCTTGCAAAACTGCCTTACTAATAAAATAATTAGCATAAAGAAAAATCTAAAAGATGTTGTGGACATTCAATTAATGAGTCGCCTCAAAGTTCTTTAATGGTTGTAAAATAGCTATGAAGTTTGATTCTGGAGAGGAAAAGGTGGAAAATGGTTTATGTGTTGCTTTAGCCCAAAATCAAATGTAAAACAACATCCTTGGGACTCGCCCGAGTCACTAAAACCAACCTGATTCAGTAACAAGTGCACGTTGTAATAAAGATAAAGAGTGACCGTTAACATGTGTGCCCTGTGGAAGTAGTTGGCTGTAGGCTGCTCAGTCTGGCTAATTCACAGGGGGAAGACGGGTGGGACATCTGGATGAAGGCCGTTAGAAATCAGGCGAATCTTTCTTGAAACCAGCTAAGTTGGTTTACTTTAGTTCTGGATAGGGTAAATCCCAGCAGATTTAGGAAACTCAATTTACCCGTTAGACGGAGAGCTGGTAGCACGTCTCCCTCTCTCAGAAGGGAAGTAGAGAGAGGAGGGAGGGGGGATATTGCGCAACAACATTGCAAAGCAGCCAATCAAGGAACCCCATTCATTTTACTGTATGCTTTTTGGCAGCATTTTCTTTCCGATTCACATTTACAGTGTGTATTTATTTGCATTAAATCAATAGTGATACATTTAAATGAGAGCAATAAATCTCATTTGAACGACAACCGTCATAAAAGATGCTCCCCTTTAATATCACTCAAAAGACGCACTACCTGGCACTTTTGCCTGTTTTCCCAGTCAAAGCTGTATGGCTTTTATTTTTTTAAATACAATTTTGGTTACAGAGACTTCACAATTCATTTTAATTACAGGATTTGCCCCCCTCTGTGTATCATAAGCCTGGCAGGCCACCAGGCTTTACTTGGGCCCCCACCAGGCTCAGCATTGCTTATTTATTTAAGTTAATTCCTTATGTTTTCATTTTTTAGGAGTTTATAGTCAGCTTTCAAGCATTAATCTTCCAATAACACATAATTACCAAGTGATATTTTCAAATTTCCTGTCAACTTTAAACATTTTTTAACTCTAAATGACTGACTGGGCTTGTGACCCAACCACAGGGCTTAGCAGGTTTTCTGGGGGGAAACCCTGAATTATTATTGTTTCATTTGCTGTTTTATTTGGATATTTAAAATGTCTTCTGGTTTCAGTGTCAAATCTTCTCTAGAAATTAAAGTTATTCATATTTGAGTGAGTATTCTTGCATTATTATGCCACTGTTATTATAGTAGTTGAAGATGGTCTCAAAACAACAATATTATCGTTTATTCCAATAATTTCTTTAACAATTCATTGTCCAGCAAATTTTGTTGTCGCGACAGGTCGTCATATAACATGACAACATACAAAGGACCTGTCACATTAAGAACATCTAAATAGACGAATGCATCTTTAAATCTACCTTTCTGAACGACCCTGAGCTCCGTTCGGGCCTGAGTTCCCGATACATCGGGCGGGTTCTTCACGTCGCAGAAGAAGGTCCCGTTGTCGCTGAACTGAACCGGACTCAGCTGTAATGAGGCGACCTTCTTGTTGATGTCTCCGACAAACTGCACCCTGTCTTTGAAGTCCTCTTGTCCTGGGTATGCTTTTCCGTCAGAAAAGTATAAAATCTAGAAAAAAGGAAAACATATTAAAAATGAGACTAAAATCAGAAAAAGAAAAACATCAGGTGCAGAAATACCCAAGAGAATTAGAGCCACTGGAAAAAAAACAAAAAACTAAATAATTCTGACTTTAATCTTCTGAGATCAAGTGTCAGACAACTTAGATTAAAGTCAGAATTATTTTCTTATTGCTGTTTTTCCAATGGCTCTAATCTTCTTCTTTACCGAAGTAGGACATTAAATGCCGCAGTCACAATGAATTGTCCCGATTGGCAGACGGCTACTTTTCATATCTGACAGACGAGTCCAAAGCAGCTTAAAATATTGAAAATTTTGCTTACTAAACCTGTCACTCCTCTAATCATTCTCTCCTTGTTCAAATTCCTAATTCTTTTCACACACACTGCACTGATTGGTCTGAGACAGAAAATGATTCAAAAAGTCAAAAGCAAAAGATCAAAGTTTCCTTCCAGAGGTTGAAAACTTCCAGTGACTCAAACCGATTCACCGAGTTGTTAGTTAAACAGGAAAGTGTTGAAACTTGAGGAAAAAAAATAGATGCTTTTAGCTCAGCTCATTGTGCAACACACATTCTCCAGATGCTGACGGCATACATCTGTTCTGGCAGGACTGCCCTGCAAATTAAAGCCCCCCGGGCCGTGTCATTACATTTTCAGGAGATCAGAGCAGAAAGGGAGGCTCCCGACCCGACTTGTCTGTAAACAAAAATGGGACGTAAAAAAAAAGTAGAACAGGTCGAGAGTCAGGTTTTCCATTAACTCGACATTTTTGGGTTCATTTAGGTCTGCTTTCCCTTCAGACAACAGATTCCTGACGGATTGCTCCAGGTGCTTTAATGTTTTCTAATAATGAGTCTAGCACTAGGGCTGAAACGATTAATCACTAATTGTTATTATTGAATTGTGATCTTTGAAATGATTGTCAACTAATTTAGTCATTGATTAATCACTAACCGGAATGTACAGACTCTAAAAAAATGCCAAAAGTACAACACACTCAGAGGAGTAATTAAAACAACAAATATGAACATTGAATTTAAGATAAAAAATAAAAAAAAACTGTAAATATGTTCTTGCTAAAAATGATGATCAAAAGCTCACTAAAGGAATGCTAGATTTTGACATTTCAAGCAACATCATGCAACAACCAAACAGTTGATTATATGATTAATCAATTAATCATATAATAATAATATAAATTGTATATCATCGTGTAGGCCTTTTTAAAATCATGGCATGAATTACTTTACGCTCATTTACAACTCATATTTGGCAATATACTGCTATTTGTATGTTTTCTATTTTTTTATCTGCACCAGAAGCACTTGTATGTATGTATCTGTAAATATGTATATATGCACAGTCACACATTTTATTGCCAAGGTCACTGTTGTGTCTTTATGTAGTGACAATAAACTGTCTGAGTCTAATTAGAATTATTTTATTGTCCTTCCGACAATAAATTATCTGAAAAATTAAATTTTTCTTTTAAATCGGTGTCATAGAGCAATTTAATTTGCTTGCTATGACCCGAATATAAACACCACAAGCTAATATGCAGCTTCATGATGTAACCATGCTACAGAAAATCAGGGGGGAAAAAGTTGAAACCTTTAAATCCGCAGAATGTGCCACATTTTTAAAATCCGATTAATCATCAAAATAAACAATAGAATAATCGATTACCAAGATTATTTGATTAATCATCAAATAATCACTAAAATAATCAATTCCTAAAATTATTATTTTATTATTTTAAAATTAGCGCCATGAACAACTTTATTTGCTTGCTGTGACCCGAATATACAAGCAGCTTTAGTTTACATGCAGCTTTCTGATGTAAACATGCCACCAAAAATCTGAAAAAGACATCTAAAACGAAAGCCTGACACCAAATATCACCCTCATAACTGAGGAACAGTTGAAGCCTTTATTAATGTGTCAAGACAGATCGCACAATGGCAGGAAAACATCCTGGGATTGAGGGAAATGTTGCAGAAAGGACACGAGCAGCAGCAGCAGCAGCAGCTGGGACTCACCACATATGGAGATGAGTAGTACAGACTGTCGGGCTGATTGGACTGGAAGCTCCAGCTCACACTGGTGGCTTTGGTGACCACTTCACTGGAGTCAAAGGTGCATCGCAGGACTGCCGTTGTGCCGTTCTGCACTATCACTTCAGAGTCAGCATATATGGTGATTGCACACACAGGTCCTGTGACTGTTTGGTGGGAGAAAGAAAAAAAGAAAAGTGGTGTCAGGGAATGCGTTAGTAACAGGATGTCAGCAGCGGGTCGGTTGCAGAGCTGAAACAACAACAGCACAGAGCTCAGCAGGTGGTTACTGGGGAGACAATGGGCTGCAGCAAGATTAGGCTGAGTTCATAACAGAAGAGAAAAAAAGTTTTCATCTGGTTGGTGTGTGGAAATGTGTCGGCCATGTTTACACCCACTTTGATAACCAAAGGTTATGGTTTATTTTCTATGATCTAATCACAACTTCCAGGAGCTTATCTCGTGCCAAGAAACATTTATCAACAAGCAGCTGTACTGCAAAGACAAAATACTCTATCAGATGTTTCTTAGTCTAGTGTCTAGTACAAGTATCCTAGTACACTTGAAAGACACATAAAGTAGCTTCTCAGCGAGATATGGGAGCTCGTTTTAAGTAAAGAATTCCTTAGTCTTTTATTATACAATGGACTGAAGACATTACTCTCAAAATCATGACTTCAACCCCAGAATTCTGGCTTATAAACTCAGAAAATGAAGGTCAGAATTGGGAGATTAAAGTTAGATCATTTGTAGCAATGGATCAATGCATCTGCAGCTAAAACATACTTTTAGCAACATGTTAGCGATTTCTGCTCGACTTGTTACAGCGCAGAGCTGGTGTGTTGATTATTTTTGAATTGACTTATCAGTAATAGCATTATAATGATTTAATAACTTGCTTTAAGGAAGGTTCAATATTTCCACAATAAAAATGTATAAAAACAAATCACTTGACATATTCAAACATGTGACTTACAAAGCTTGGCTGCAAGCAAAGGCTCTAAAAAGTTTGATTATTGAGGCTGCAGGGAATCCAGAGCATCAGAAAGACAAACAACTCTAAAATCATTAAAACTTCAGTTGGAGATGATTTCACACACAAAAAAAACAAACAGAAGTTAGTGTTCGTCATCCATTTCCTCCCTGTCAGATGATATCAGGGTAAGATTGAGAACAAACTACTTCTTCTTGCATGCTAGACTTCAGAAGATAAGTGTTTATAAAAAAAAACAGACTACAAGTTTCATTTTGTTAAACTGCTGCCTGAAGATTAAAGAGCCATTTTCAAACTTTAAAATGTGTGGATCTGCTGAATAAAATATTCCCAAATGACTCAGAGGAAAACACAAGGTGCTGATGTTCCATTTTCTGCTAAAAAGACCAAACTTCTTGTTATGATTCTATTAAGAAACATTTTCAAGCTGTTTTGAATTTGACAAACATGCAGGCGGCAGTTTAGTGTTTACACTGTTTTTTTAAAGCTCCGTATTGTGGCTTTAATGCTGAATTTCATTTGATCTTATGCCCTTTTATACTTAAAAGTGCATAAGGTCAGATGAAATTGATCTTATGCACTCTTATTAAAAGTGCACTTAAAAGTATATGCACCTTTAAGTATATGCACCTTTAAGTGCATATACTTATACTTATACTTTTATACTTAAAAGTGCATAAGATCTTTTGCATTAATAATAAATTATTAATCGATGGAAGAGTTTGGGTATTATTTTAGCTTTCAGACGCTAATCGGCTTTTCCCATTAGTAAAAACAGTACCTTGTTGCCAAGGTTACGCACCATGATTTGTGAATGCTACGCAGATCGGTGACAGCCCCAAAAGCAGGAAGTGGACTATAGGACATGGCATTCTGGGTACAATCAAAACAAACATGCTAGCCTAGCACTAATGGCTCCTGATCTTTTGGGAAAGATTAAAGATAAATCTTACAACAGCTAATATCTGACACCTCTTCATTTTTGTTTCAATTTTGTGAAGAAGGAAGTTGCGCTCAGTGTCTTCTTCAGAGGTTTTGGTGTCATTTTGTTCAGTGGTTCATGGTGCAGCGCCCCCACAGACCAGGAGGGGAACTAGTTTTTGCAGATGCAACAAATTATCAAGCATTCATTGTCTAATGAATTGATTAATCTTCAGGAGGGAAAAAAAACTGAAAAAATCTGGGCTGCAGATTCTCCAATTTACATTAAGTGCTGTTATTTCAACTTTTAACTTTGTTTTCTCAGTTTTTCACTCTTCGTTGAAGCTAGTTTGATGACGAGGATGAAGTGGAATAGCTGTAAGATTAAATCAAATTGACTATTTTTGTAAAGTGTATTAGGATGGAATGTTGTGTAATATAGACTGAATAAGTAGTGCCAACATCACGCTTAATCTAACTACACCTGTTTTCAGATTTGCAAACAAAAACTACTGTAAGATTTTATAAAGTTTTATAAATTTGCAATTATTGTACAATAATATTTTAACCTATTATGCTCCAGATCTTCAGATGTGTTGATAATGACGACATTATAACACCTCAACATGTGTGAAGGAAACGGTAAAAATCTATTTTATCTTGTGGATTTGCTCCAACACGGCTGCTATGGTGCTGCAGTAAAAACAACCCGCAGCTACTGTGAGTGAAGCATAACAATATATATACATTTTTAAAATACTGTAAATAAAAGCATCTTCGTTTAAATGTACATTACAGGGTTTTTTCCCCCACTGGGTGACACGTAGGTAAACACGGCTCACATAAAGCCCCTGTTCAATTATAAAATAGCTTATATTAACAGATATTTTATTAGTTAGAAGAGATTTTAAAACATGTAAACTACCGAACCAGTCAGTGATTGTATCCGACCTGAATCGTTCTTTATCGTCCAGAGGAAGCCGCGAACAGGGCGGCAGCCACCGTCTGCCACCGAACTCCATTCAAATTTTAGTCAATTTAAAGTTTGTTATCTATAACGTCAAAGCGACCAGCATGTGACAGCTAAATAGGGATAAATAGACAACAAATCCAGCTTCGGTGTGTTTAATTCTCATCGGCAGTTATAGTAAGACTCAACAAAGTCGTTTTAAAGCGAAGGACAGGAGCTGGGGGAGCAACGATGATAACATCGCAGGGCTAGCGAGCCTGATTTATCACAGAAAAAAAACACTTAACGCTGATTCAGGCGTCACGGAACGGGATTTGAAATCAGCTTTAAGGTTTAACACTCACCAAATATAACGCATAGCAAACACCCAGACCATAAAACACCCATGCAAACGTTCTTCGACCATCTGGGCTCCATTATGTTGTTGTAAATAGGAGTAGCTCCTCGGCCACGACGATGAAGTTAGCTTCCGACTGTTAGCTTCCCAGCAGGCAGTTTGTTAAAGGGACAGTTCATCAATTTCAAAGCAACGCTGAGGTTAAAGGTTTTCCTTTTTCTTCTAAGCATCTGAACCACAAAATACAAATTAAAGAGCCTTTTAATGCCTACTCTTCGCTGAGCCTACAGGCATTTTGACTGGGTCCGCTACAAAGAAGCTTCAACAGTCAATATATTGGTCAGATATTTATTTTCAATTCCTGTTTTTGTTTAAATCTCGCTAAGCGCTTATAAGATGCATATGGCTTCTCATTCATTTAAGGAGAGAACTGCAAGAGCACAGACTATATTTGTGACCCCAGCTGCCTTAAATCATCTTAAGTCCAAACAAATCAATACATTTGTCAGATTTGCACTGGATTATTGTAAAACTGCAGATTATTTTAGACACAGCTTGTTCAACCTTTACAGTATCTGCTAAAAAATAAAATATTATATATTCTGGGAACCTTTGGGCTATCATAGTATAAAGCTAGGGAATAAATAGCATAGTTTGCTTATTATAGGAGGCTCAATTTGAGAAAACTGAAAAATATATTTTGTCTGTTCTCGTCAATAAAACCAATCTTTGTTAGTCTTCACTTTAAAGCACTTGGTGTGTTTATCAAAGTTTTAATGCAGCGATTAGAATCAGATTTTATTGCACCAACATGTACTTTTTAGGTCCAAGTCAATAGAGATTGTTCTATTTACCATGAAAATAGAAGGAAACCAGAAACCTTGGAAAAGATTATGACTTTGTGATTTTTTTTTCTAAGTGCATTTTAAGTTAAAATTTGTAGTTTGTCTTTATTTTGGTGAGACACACAAGGCCCCACTTTGGACACCCATCTTCTAACGTATGGGGTCAACTTGACCGTTAAATACATATTTAAAGTGGATCTGTGCATCACACCACAAAATTATTTTGCAATATCGTTCCTCAACAAGGAATCATAGGCGAACTTCACAGTCATGTTCCTCTCCTTTTTTTTGTTTCCCCACCTTCTTCGTAGAACAGATTTATCCTTCTGACTGTTTGTCGCCCCTTGCAGGTTTCCCCAGAAAGATGCAGCTAATCTATATCCACACTGCTGAATCAGACAAGTGAGAATAGAAATCTTTACGAGCCAATAAATTACTCTGGGCTCTTCAAAATTCAAAGTAGATTTATGCACTTGCATGTACAGTTTATAAATTGTCTTTTTTATTATCCTACAATTCTTTTAATCCGAATATATTGTTGTAAAAACTTGTGCTATAATTTTTGCATAACTCTAAAGTCTTCACACTGTCAAATACTGTGACATTTTAATTATCATCGAATGTTATCAAACATGCAACTCTGAAATATAAAGAGCCAACCACGAGAATCAACTCATCTCAAAGTAAAACTCAGTTTCACATAAATAAAAAGACGATAATATAAATGTTTGACTTTGAAACTGAAGCGCTCGAGATCGCTAAGCTAATTTTCTATTAGCAGTTCCACTAATCTTTTTGATAAACATTCTTTTACCAAGACGCATGAAAACAAACCCTTTTTTCTTCCTCTTGTCACTGCAACATTTTTGAAACATTGTTTTGTTTACTTTGATGCACCACAGCACACACTACCAGTGAAGCATGACCTACCGCGGCCACCAGGGGGCAACCAAGATTATTTATTCATTTATTTTTACCCACATAAAGAATGATTTCTACACGATCAAATCTATATTATTGTAAAAAAAAAATTAACAACTTTATACAGAAATTGTGTGTTTTTGTTACCATAATAGAAATTATCACAAAAAAAAGAAAAGAAAAGAAAAATCAGCACTGTTTAGTTGCTTCTGCTTTGGGCTTGCCAGGGCCAAAGTATTAGTATGTTGTTGTTTTTAGAAAACATACTAATAAATTGTTTATTCAATCAAAAAATTTGATTAATTATGTTTAAAGCTAAAAAGAGATTACAGCCAATTAATTTACAAAAGTTTTTTTGTCTTTAAGCTCAGGTGACAGAAATGACAGAAGGAAGTATTTCAAAAATAAAACTGTCTACTTTAAAGCAAACATGCATTTCGGTGAATGTTGTAAAATTATAAAATAGTTTGGATAAGGAGTTGAAAAAGGCTTTATTTGAAACAAATTCAAAACACTTTACAAGAAAAAAAAAAGCTTTATTAACATATGAGTTAAAAATAAGAACGATATATTGCTTGTTATAATTTAATGTATGTGGCCATGAATGATGCATTTTGTAACTATTGACAAAGGGGCAGGTTTCTGTAAGATTTATCTTCTTCCTGCTGCCTTTACCCTTGTGTAGTCAGTGTCGTAAGGAAAAGTGTTTGTAACCTAATGGTGAAATTTGTTAAATCGAGTGAATTGACTGATTGATTTATTGATTTCCTGTACTTCCAAATTCTTGGTTACAGGTTGACAATAATGCTAGCGGGCGGAGAGGGGACCCAAACTGAAACCAGTCTCCGATCTGAGGCCATCATGCCTCTGGAAGCTGGTTGATGTCGGTCAGGTTGGTGTCATTCAGGGTTACTTTGATCCGGTCCAGGGACTCCGCCTGTCGTATTCGCTCCAGCTGGACCTGCGGACAGAAAACAAACGCTGATTCTGATTTCATCATTTCTGTCTGGATCACAGCTCTGAGAGGCTCCAAGAAAACTGTGTGAGATTCCTCCTGCAGGGTTGTGCAAAGGTATTCACATGTTACCCACATGTTCTCACATCTTCTCAATCTATTAGTCAGTAGATCTGTCACAAAATCAAATTTTGCTAAATTGTCCCAGAAGTTATTGGGATAAACGACAATATTGCTATTTTGAGACCATTTTCAAGTAATGTAATGGCAATGTCATAACAATGCAAGAATACATTTTCAAATATTAATAAACTTTAAATGAGGATTTTACACTGGAACTTTAGGACATTTTAAGTATCCAAAATAAAAAAACAAGACAACAGAAACAACAAATAAAATGAACTATAAACAAAAATGTCCTCCAAAAAACAGCAAGGTGAGAGCAGAGCTCCAGACTGAAGACTTTTGATATGCAGGAATAAATGTGCAACGCTTCTTGTCACGCTATTGGTTGGTGTTTGGTCAAGCAGCCAAACAAGCAGCGCCCTACAATTTATTGAACACTTCCTGGTGTGTTTTCTTCCCTCTGCATTTATAATATGTAATTATTTACAATAAATCATCCAATCACCTGATATATTAAAATGAGCGCAATAGTCAAAGAGATGCTCCTATTAAATCTCGTTGAAAAGCCGCCATTTTGAGAAACCCTTCAAACAGCTGACAGGTAGTATGTGGAAGTCAGTCTTCACTACCTGCTTCTCTTGACTGTTTCTCCTGCCGAAGCTGAATGACTATTATTGTTTAAAATGCAGTTTTGGCTACAGAGGTGAGTGCCTGTCACACTGGAAACATCTAAATAGTTGAATAGGTTTTAAACGCTACCTTCCCAAACGACCCTGAGCTCCGTTTGGCCCTGAGTTCCCGATACGTCGGGCGGGTTCTTCACATCGCAGAAGAAGGTCCCGTTGTCATCGAACTGAACACGACTCAGCTGTAATGAGGCGTCCTTCTTGTTGATGTCTCCGACAAACAGCACCCTGTCTTTGAAGTCCTCTTGTCCTAGATATGCTTTTCCGCCAGAAAAGTATAAAATCTAGAAAAACAGAAACCATATCAAATTTTAGACTAAATAGAGAGAAAGGAAAACAACAGATGCAGAAATACCAAAGAGGATTATGGCCAGTGACAAAACAAAAATAATTATTTTGACTAATCTTCTGAAATTAAAAATCAGAATTCTGGGAAAAAGTCAGTTCTTTCTTTCTTTCTTTTTTTTAGTGGCCCCATTCCTTTTCAATGCAGAAGAAAAAACACAAGCTATAATTCTGTTTTATTTGGCCTTTTTATCCACTTAGCTACATATAAGAACCATGAACTCAGACAGAAAAAGTACTACATTTTTCTTTGGTTAATAGTCAATGAACAAAACAACAAATATGGTTTAATGATTTAGTCACATTTAGACATAAAGCTCCAGGACACACAGGATTGAATTAGTTACTAAACCTAACCCAAGACCAAGGAAACATGCCTGGAGCAGCTGTGGCTAAATTATAGACCAATCAGTGGATGGGAGGATGAGGAGACAAAATGTCACAGATGGATAAATGACTGAAAGAACAGACAAAATAAAGTCTAAAAATGGTCTTAATAAACTATTTTTTACAAAGTTTTCTAAGATTAAAAGGCACCAGAGGGATTATCAGTCGACGTCACATTGTGTCAGAAGCCAGGCTACTGCGCATGGAAAAAGATATTTTTCTAACTATTTACAAGTTGGTTTATAAGTCTAAAAAAGTAATTTACAACTTGCAGCCAGTGCAGATCACCTCTCTTCAGTACTCCCACATGCAGCCATCAGAGGTTTTATTTTTACCACAGCGTCTCTGTGCCTCCCACTGCCTCCCTTCAACCTGCTGCACTTTACATTTTTGAAGGCTTAGTTTGTCACCTGCCATGATGGATGGAGCTACAGCTCCAACAAACAATGAAATGGTGAAATGAAAAAAACTGGAGAATGTACCATTTTTTTCTCTATTTGATTCATCGAACAATCGTCAAAAATAAATGTAAACAGGTTCAGACCTGTTTAAAACCATGCCGTGTTTTATGTTCCACCAAATAATTGAATCAAATAATTTCCAACTCATCTATACTAAGCAATATATTACTTTTATATTTAATTTTTATAGACGCACCAGAAATACTTCTTTGTATGTATTATGTACATATATGTGTGTTTGAATAAACATGGTCAGACATTTTAAACATTTTGTTGCCAAATTCTTAGACTTACTTTGTCATTGGATACCAAGTCTATGTGGTTATTTTCATTTTTCTTCAAAATTGATGAACGATTTTATTTGCTTGCTGTAATCTGAATATAAACACCACAAGCAGCTTCAGTTTTACTGTACATGCAGCAGCTGGGACTCACCACGTATGGAAACAAGTAGTACAGACTGTCGGGCTGATTGGACTGGAAGCTCCAGCTCACACTGGTGGCTTTGGTCACCACTGCACTGGAGTCAAAGGTGCATCGCAGGACTGCCGTTGTGCCGTTTAGCACTATCACTTCAGGGTCAGTATGTATGGTGATTGCACACGCAGGTCCTGTGACTGGGGAAGGAAAAAAAACAAACAATAAAAATGGTGCGAGCCATTGAACGCGTCAGTAACAGGATGTCAAAGCTGAACCAATAAGAACGCAACAGGCGGTCACCTGGGAGACAGGGCGTCTCCCAGGTGATGCATTGTCACCTGGGAGACGGTGCGTTGAGGGAAGAGTTCATAACAGAAGTGGTTGGTGTGTGAAATCGTACCCGCCATGTTTTTATAAACTTTGTTAGTTTAAGATTATGGGATAATTATTAACCAGCAGTGAAAAAAACCCCAAAAAGATTATCAAACGTTTTTTTAGTCTAATCTAATTTCTATTGCAAATATCTTAAGACAAAGCTTTTTAAAAAGTAAATAATTCCTTATTTTTAATTTTAAAAAGTACACAGCGACCAGCATAACAGTTAAACAATAATAAATTGTCATTAAACTGATCAATCACAGCTTCGGTGTGTTTAATTCTCATCGGCAGTTATAGTAAGACTCAACAAAGTCGTTTTAAAGCGAAGGACAGGAGCTGGGGGAGCAACGATGATAACATCGCAGGGCTAGCGAGCCTGATTTATCACAGAAAAAAAACACTTAACGCTGATTCAGGCGTCACGGAACGGGATTTGAAATCAGCTTTAAGGTTTAACACTCACCAAATATAACGCATAGCAAACACCCAGACCATAAAACACCCATGCAAACGTTCTTCGACCATCTGGGCTCCATTATGTTGTTGTAAATAGGAGTAGCTCCTCGGCCACGACGATGAAGTTAGCAACTTATTTATTTTCAATTCCTGTTTTCGTTTAAAACATACAGGTATTCTCATTGTTAATGAGAGAGAAGTGCAAGAGCACGGACTATATTTATGACCCCAACTTTAAGATCACCTTCATTCCAAAATACATCTGAACTTTTGTCAAATAGACACAACTTGTTCAACCTTTACTCTGCAAAAAACAAAATGTTAAATATTTTCAGAACCTTTGGGCTATCATGTTAATATTTACCAAAGCTAGAAAATAAACAGCGTAATTTGCTTGTTATTGGGGACTCTATTGAAGAAAACGAAAATATATGTTGTCTGTTCTCATCAATAAAAACAGAATCTGTTAGTGTTCACTTTAAAACACGTGGTGTTTGTTTGAATGCAGCGATTAAAAGTAGATTTTACTTCACCACCATATTGTTCTATTTACCATGAAAATGGAATGAAACCAGAGGGTTTGAAAAGATGATCACTTTGTGTTGCATCTAACATTTTTCTGAGTGCATTTTAATGTAAATGTCAGTTTTGTCCTATTTTGGTGGGAAGCACAAAGTCACTTCAGGGGCCACAAATCGAAGGCCAACTTCACAGTCATGTTGCTCTACCCAGAAAGATGCATGTAATCTTTATGCAGACTGCTGAATCAGACAAGAAAAAGTCAGAATTGAGATTTCTACAGGCCAATGACTTACACTGGGCTCTTCAAAATAAAGGAATTATAAACTGATAAGATCTACATAACATACTTCTAATTAAATACCAAACTTCTAAAAGAAAAAAGCCCATTTGCCAGTTATTTCATAAAGTAACACATACACTCAACATACTACCAATCCAAATGATTGAACCTCCTATTATTTATTACATCGCTGAGGCCTACTTTGATAATTGATGAAGTATGGATAGAAACCGACATAATAAAAGATAAAAACAGAAATATTTTTCTTTTTAATCTTAACTTCTCCATTATTAATCCTGCATTCCAGTTGTAGTCCTAACTGGGAAATTGCAATTCACCAGTCAAAAAAAAAATCAACTGGAATCATTCCGAAGTTGGATTTTCCACTGGGAAAGTGGGCTCAACTCCGACTTTGCGTTTCAATATGGCGGCTTGCCAACAGTAGTAAGCTCTGGTTGAAACATGTTTATTTCATAAAAAATGTTACAGTGTTACACACATGTAACACTGTGTCTAAAATCAATGTTTAAAACGAGGCTGCCCAGTGGCACAGTTGGTAGAGTTGTTGCCTTGCAGCAAGAAGGTTCTGGGTTCGATTCCCAGCCCCGGTCTTTCTGCATGGAGTTTGCATGTTCTCCCTGGGCATGCGTGGCTTCTCTCCCGGTACTCCGGCTTCCTCCCACAGTCCAAGAACATGACTGCCAGGTTAATTGGCCTCTCTAAATTGTCCCTAGGTGTGAGTGTGTGTGTGCATGTTTGTTTGTCCTGTGTGTCTCCGTGTTGCCCTGCAACAGACTTGGCGACCTGTCCAGGGTGACCCCGCCTCTCGCCCGAAACGACAGCTGGAGATAGGCACCATCAACCCTCCTGACCCCAGCAAGGGACAAGGTGTAGGAAAATGGATGGATGGATGTTTAAAACGAGCAATACATGGACTACAACTGGAACATTGCTACTTCTGGAGTGACGTAGAACCCTGCTCTGGAAGGCGATATCAGTCAAGCTGGGAGGAAACTAGGAACAAAATTAAAGGAAATCCACCTTTACTAACCCCTCGATGTCATACTCAACTTGAAGAGTGTTTGAATAAGCCCTTCAAAAGCAAAGCAGGGTGTACAGGTAGAATAACAGGTACAGGCAAAAATATTGAAATTAAATGCGTGTGAATTAATGTAAAGTTTATCTAAGCCGGCAAAGTTTGGACATAACTGATTAGTTGCTTTGCCAGCCTTGTAGCCTCCTCTGTAGTCAGCTGTCAAGCTTTTTGACCTGTCTCTTGAGTATTTTCCAGAAGTCCCATAGTCCTTGTGTTTGCTGCCTCTAGATTCGTCACTGGATCCAAGCAGGCTGGCAGCATGCGGTGGACAACAAGAAGGATCAGTTACCTGTTTTCTCCTCCTGTGGATCCAACCTGTGAGTTACCTGCCTCCCTGCAGGTAACTCTTCTTCCCTCTTCTCCACTTCGCTCCATCAGACATCTGACTCCCTGTGTCACCACCTTCCCCACACTTGGCTCAGGAATTACCATCAATCATTTTCCACACAGGACCCAGGGCACCTTCCCCCCAAACTCCCGCCTGAAATGTTTGAAGCGCCACCGATCACGTGACACTTATTACTCCCCAGAAAGACCAAGAAGATCCGTCAATTGTTGCTTATTTTGAAAATAAAACCAATTCCTTACCTTGGACTCTGTAGATTCTGCATGTGGGTTATAAGTTAAACCCAAACATGGCAGTTGGAGAGTTTAGCTAGGATGTTTTGATTCGGGTCAAACTTTTGGTCCATTCTACTGCAGCTCTCTGATTAAAGTGAAGTGTTTTGTTCTCTATGTCCTCTTGTCCAAAATAATCTCCATTGTTTTACCAATCTGAAGAGCAGAGAGTTTGTCGCTTTCGCACCATCTCACCAGTCTTCATACTTTTATATGCTTGGATCACGGATCAGACGGGTCGCTTCAGTTGCATGTGCAGGATGATTTTGTCTGCACATTAAGCAACACAGTCATTTATTAACAGTGTATAGGGTATAATTTGTACTTTGAAGGAGTCCAGAGAGGTTTTACAGTGTTGTCACCCATTTCAAGGACGATTTCCTCTTTACCACAAAGCTTTGATTTCCAGCCCTGATTGACTCAATTAAAATTTTTAATCCATTTAATCCATCCTTGTTGTTTACAGAAGCAGCTTGTGCATCAGATTTACGGGTGTACCAGAAACACAACACTAGTTCACGTCCCGTTTCTGATTCCAACACTTTTACTTGTAAGTTTGCTGCAGTGTGAGCTGCTAAGCAGGTGAGCATTGAGTTCATCTTATGAAAACAAAACCAACACAGCCAAAGTTCTCACCTCTATTATCATAAATAAGATGGTTGATGTTGAGGAATGTTAAATTTGTATTTTTCTGGTTTTTCTAAATGTATAGAAACCCGTTATTCCACATAGGAATGAACTCTGAAACTTTTGAGGTCATTTAATTCAAATCAGTTCACAGACAACAGAAGTTCTCGTAGTGACAGACGAACCATTTCATGACAGTTTAGTGAAGACAAGCACCCAGAGGAGGGAGGAGGGGGAGAAAAAAGAATCCACTTCTTCTGCCCACTAACATTTAAGATCTTCAAAAACACATTAAGATCATCAGGTCAAGAAATACCTGAAAAAAGGAAACCATAACGGAAGCAAATTAAAATCCATTCCATCCTATTACGATGTCTCATTGTCTTTTTTTTCCTTTTCTAAGTGTTCCTGGAGTTAAATAGTGTTTTCTGACTGTCAGTGAAAAACTAAAGCCCACAAATTAACAATGAAACACTTTTGTTAGACAACATGAGCACTGAAAACAAGAAGTCCTTAAAGAAACAGAAGCGAATGGTTGCTTTATGATCCTTTTATCCCAGTTAAAGTTTGTGCAAGTATTTCTCATCCTTCATTATTTGTTTCAGGAGGGCAGAGAAGACAAAAGAATGACAAGTGAGTGGATTAAAGAAGCAACTATCAAACGCCTTGAGCACAGAGGGAGACGGAGAGATGAAAAGTGCATTAGAGGACGACAAACCTTTGTTTTTGGTTGCGCTAATACAGACAGTCATATCTACAGTAGAAACAGGACACAGGCAGACCCCTTCATCACAGGGAGAGGGGCGTCCAGCCTCTCAATCCACAGTCACACATTGAGTTATTTACACGTTTTAGTAGTGTTCTTCTTCATTATTCCATCCGAGGCTTGAAATGTACACAGACAGCCGGGATTTCCTGTCATTCCAAACTCTTCCAGTGTGGTTACGGGTCGGATAATAACGTTAGCGGGTGGGTGGGAGGGGCGGAGAGGGGACCCAAACTGAAACCAGTCTCCGGTCTGGGGCCATCATGTCTCTGGAAGCTGGTTGATGTCGGTCAGGTTGGTGTCATTCAGGATTACTTTGATCCGGTCCAGGGACTCCGCCTGTCGTATTCGCTCCAGCTGGACCTGTGGGCAGAAAACAAACGCTGATTCTGATTTCATCATTTCTGTCTGGATCACAGCTCTGAGAGGCTTTGGTGGGAGAAAACTCTCTCTAAAAGGCAAACTGTTGCATGTGTCAGGACCAAAACATGAACTAAACAGTCTCTGGCTACCTGAAGTGTCTGAGAAAGCTTGACAAAGTCCTTCTGGACCTGTTCACTAACGTCCAGCTCCGTCTGCAGCCGCTGGGCTTTGTCTCGCTCGTCCAGAACTTGACTTTCTAACGCACTCTATGGTAGGCATACACAGAATAAATGGGAAAAAAGACACAAAAGACTTCATATTTCACCAGTTTCATTCATAATATTCAGTTTGTTCAATAACTAACAGATTTCCGCCCCCCAACATGTCATGAGTTGGATGCAACAGCAGCACAAACCTTTGCAATGGCGACTTCTCTGAACTGCTGCTCCAGGCTCATCTTCACGGCCTGGAGGCTGTCCAGCGTCTCCGTCTTCTCAGCTAAACTGCTCTGCAGCTGCAAAAACAAACACGATGACATCAGAGGGTCAGGAGGACATGACTGGCCCATTAAAGGCCTTACAGCACATTTAAAACATCAATATTACAAACTTAGATGGACGCATAGAGGATAAGTGGATGAATGGATAGATATTCAGATGGATAGATGGATGTGCAGATGATCACATTAACACAGAGAGGCTGAGGGAACCTCACCTTGTCCTTCTCTGCTTTAACCCTCTCTAGCTCCATCTTCAGGCTGGAAAACGACGCTGCAGGGAAAGCAGAGGCATCATTAGAGTCAGAGACGCTCATCCTGAGAGGAGTTCTGATCCATGAATTATTTAAACAAGCGGCTGCAGTTTGAGCTCTGCTTGTTAGAAACACACCAACAGACCGAACACAACGAGCTGCTAAACACTACTGGACGGACTGGACCTCCAGAACCAGCTGGGCTGGACAAACAATGGCAACACAATCTAGGGTTTAAAGCTGAGGCAATCTGCTTTGAAAATGTATAAACCCACTTATTTATTTTAGCAAAAAAGGTCTGAGACATCAGATTTTTCCAGAAAAATATTTTCATAGAGGAGAAATTATTTTATTAGTTTTTAATTATTTGTTTTTTTATCCATCCATACATGCATAAATGATGAATAGCATGAACCATAAGTAAAAAAAAACAAAAAACAGATTAAGTCATTTTCCTGAATTTAATGATCTTAATGTTGATCAAAATACCCTGAAATACTATTAAATCACACTTTTGTTCATGCACACCTACTACTTAACATTGCATACAAAAAAGTCACATCTAAATCTACAGTTCTGTGCAAAAGTCTTAAATCATCCCTCACTTACTTAATTAAAATAAATGACAACATTATCATAAAACCGAAAGGAAAAGAGCAGAAAAAAAACTGAAAATTTTCCAGAAACCCTGCAGAACTCCTGATCAAATTTGTTTTATTATTCTGTCTTAATATGAGAATACCAAGACATGAGGGGAGGTTTTAAGACGTCTGCATTGTAGCATAAAACAAACCTGTACAAGTATCAAACACACAGTGAGGTGAATATTCTCACAGCAGAGGACACAAAAGGCCCATCACTTTGAAGCCTCCTATGCTCAGTCTGATAACTACAGTGCCTTGCAAAAGGTTTTCACACCCATCGAACTTTCCCACATTCTGTCATCACATTGAAACCGCATCATATGAGACACCTAGACAAGGGAGCATGAATGTGTCATGAAATTAAAGAATTTATTGCTTCAATACTTAAAAATCAAAAAGCATTGTATGCATTTGTATTCACTTTAAGTAATCCCTAATTATGGAGGTCAACTGCAGTAGCTTGAGTCGATTATGTCTGCTTTATTCTAATCTTTCATATAAAATACACAAAATGTGAAAAAGTACAAAGGTCATGAATAATTTTGCAAGAAACTGTGTGCTGCTAACACACACAAGCTGTTAAGTTTAGCCTTTTCATACCTTCCAAGATGTCTGTAATACAATGATCAGTGGAGGTAAAACAAAAGCAGAAACAGAGGAGAGTTTTTTTAAATAAATGCCCAGAAAACAGCAGGATGCCTGACGTTTACGCTACAGATTCTCACCTATCTCCTCCTTGCAGCCCTCGATCTCCAGCTGCAGTGTGTCTTCCAGGTTCTCCTTCAGACACTGCTCCGCCTGGATCTGCTCTTTCAGGAACAGGATCTCAGCTTTAAGCTTCTCCTCCACGTGATCCGCTGCCGTCCGCAGCGCCACAACGTCGTCCCGTAACTGCAGCACCAGGGCCTGCAGATCCTGCAGAACAATCCGGTTGAGAACTATTGAAGGTCTTCTGCTCTCAAGGTGAGACATTTGGGTTGAACCAGATGCTTCACATTTATTTTTCACATGTTTTAACCATGCGGTTGTTGTGTCCTATATATATCCTATAGCACAAAACTACTCAAGTGCTATAGTTTAAGCTTCATGTGGTTCAAATTCTGTACAAAACAAATCTCCCATTAATCACATTTGCTCTCCAATTATTAATGAGTCAATATAAAAATAATCATTAGATCAACCCTACACTGTGTTGATAAGTCGAGCAGAAAAATCTGATGTGAAAAGTATTTTTTTCACATCAGATCCACAGCAGATCTGTGGATCCGTTGCTACGGATGGATCTGCAGCGTTCACTAAAGGAATGCAAATGTTTCATTTTAGGCAATAAAATGTTCATTTTCTTATTTAAAAATTAATTTGTTTATTTGCATCTTTTAATGTATAAAAATTGTGTAAAATAAGCTGAAAAAATGAAAAAAATCTGCAGAATGTGCAATTTATACTACCCGATTAATCAATTAGTCGTCAGAATAATCAATTACTCAATTGTTAGGTGCACGAGTCCAATCAGATAATTCATTTTTTAAGTAAATGAACTACATTAGATTTAGTCTGTGAGGCGTACCTGCACAGTGCTGGGCATCTGGAAGTCTTCTTGCTGCTGTAGTTCTAGATGCAGCCGGTGTTTACCCTGCAGGCTCTCGTTGTCTCTCTGTAGTCGGCTTAGCTCATCCGCCACCTGCTCCCTCGACTTCAACAAAACCACCTAAAAAGAAAAAAGATATTCTTCACATCTGCTTGGATCATCATTTCCTCCAGGGTGTTGGTTTTCATTTATGATGTGATTTAAACTCATATCTTTAGGCTTAAGCATCATGAACAGCAAAAGATTTTCCAACTGTTCAGCAGGACAGATTTTTGCTCTTACTCTATTTTATTTCTGTAACCGTGGCAACAAAGTGGGGTTTTTGGGTTGTTGTTTTTTGGTTTTAACTTGGATCAGCTGAATAGTCTCTCTAAAACTCACAAATCCCAGAAGAGTTTAAAAGGCAGAGAGAGGAGGAGGAAGTTCAAACCTTTTTTCAATGATCATAGTGGGTAAGGATCACATCCCCTACTCCAACATCCCTCTGTTCACAGTTAAAAAGAGATTAATTAACTGTTATTGTCTTGTCTATCCTGATATTGAGCTGTTAGCATGTTATGACCCCAATCAGACTGCCATACAACAGTCTTCAGTCAGAAGCTTCAATCTGTTGCAAGACTGACTGCTAGTGGAGATCCTGCCTCCCCACAGCTTCACCATTCACAACAACTCTGCACTACAACTCATAAATACTTTTAATATCACAAATGAAAATTTAATGTTTTCGTGATTCATATCAACCAAATATCTTCTGTTTGAGTGGTTTTGTTGTTGTGGAAAGTGTTTTGTTTTTTTTGTCACTCCCAGTTTATATAGTATTAATAAGTATGATTTACCATCCTATTCTCTAATAGGCCCTCCCTTTATTGTTTGAAAACATTTTGAAAAAAACAAAAACAAAAAGTAAATTCTTCATAATAAAGTCCAATCAGTAGTGGTATAAAGGCGTGTAGTGTATCCTAAACCCATTAGCCTCGTCTTGTTATCGGTTAGCTGTGATTAAGTGGAGCAATAAAACCAGCAGACAGGAGCCATAAGCTGCCGCTTGGCTGCAAATGATCAACAAAGACAAAACTGATGAAGCTTTTCAGGCTGGTTGTCAACTTTTATATGCTGATAATAAAGCCATCAGGCGGGGCAGGTGGGGCAGGCGGTGTGGCGTTAACAGCTGAATGTGCTGCTCACCATCTGCTCCTGTGTGCTCCTCTTAGCCTCACTGAAGGCCTGCTGTAGTGTGCTGAGCAGCGCTTCTGATTCCTGGACTCTCTGCATGAGGGCAGACACCTGTGAAGAGAAATCAAAACACAAGAGACTGCTAATTTAGACTCAGAAAACCTATAAATAGAGACATTATGAAACACAAATAAAGAATAGCTAGCATGTTTTTGGCAATAAAAAAAAGCCTCTGTAGTTACATCTCACTTAAAAACAGGAAGCTAGAACCATGACATGATATGGATCACAGTGTGGGGTGGATTATTGTTGTAAAATGAACACAAAGTGTTTTCTTTGAGAAATCTGTCAATAGGACAACTCTTAGCAGGCACAGCTGTAGTTCACCTGAACTGAAATACAGGCTGAATGAGTTGGCAAAAAAACCTTTTAAATATATGGGTAGGGTGCCAGATCATTAAGTCTCCAGGTTAGTGCTCTCAGACAGCATTTCACTCACTTCCTGCTCCTTTCCAGATAAACCACGGTCTGTACTTTTGTCTGGGATATGCATTGAGGCACAACGCTTTGACAACGATCAGCTGTCATGTTTGCTTTGTTACGTATTTATCCATTTATCCATTATGAAAATGAACGTCTACCATCGGAACACAACTGATAAAGATTAAGATGTAAAAATGAATATAAATTCCCTTGAAAGAAATGCTTCTTCATAAACTGCAGTGATCAGATTGTGATCTTTGCACAGCAGAAGCCTGCAGAAGATGAGCCAGAGGTTCATGGCTGGCCACAGTCTATCATCCATCTTAAATTAACTTCTCACTAACAAACTGACAAAACACGTATGCTATTGTAAAGTCTTTGGTTTGGTTATTTTTTTGCAGTACAGTGTTGCAATGCAGACCCATCTGCAGATTCTTATCTCTCTGGCAACAAACAAAGCAGAATCTGTAAAATCCTTCATCACAGACAACAAATCGGCATGTTGGTGGTTCTCAGGGGTTATTAGCAAGAAATGCAGATGATATCAGCTGTTCTCATTCTGTTTTAAAGCTGCTTTCTTCCCACTGTGACACCTAGAGATCAGTGATGTGAGAAAACTTATTCAAGTTGTCCTGTATTTTCTTCAGAGATAATGCTGTGAAGTGTTTCGTCATTCTCGTTACTAATAACTCTTTGTCCTTTTTTGTTTTTCTGAACTGAAGCTTCAACTAAGTAATTTAATCGTACAAATGTAAGGAAAATTCCTACAAGATCTGTAGAACTAATTAACAGCATTTTTTCACCTTTCATGTTCAACAGATTTCTTTGTTTTCGGTTGAATTCTACGTGGGTGAGTTTATTTCAATACTCCATTCATTACGATTAATAGTTTCAATAGATTTATAGGACACATACCTTAGCAGCAGTTTCCTCATTTCCTACTTTTACTGATTCTTCTAGACTTTGTTTCTCCGTCATCGTCCTCTCCAGCTGATCGTTAGCCTGACGCAGCATGGCCTGCAGCTTCTTCACCTGCAAAAAAAAAAACTGTTAAGCTTCTCCAACACAAAGCCTCACAGTGGAATTATACCAATGCTTCTTCAAAATAAACAATAAATTAGGTCACAAAATAAGATGATTAAAAAGAAATAAAGAAATCTGGATTTTCTTTGTGAGGGCAGAGAAGCGTACCTGGTCTCGTGTTTCGGCCTCCTGTCCTTGAATAGCCTGCAGCTGCTTCTCATAGTTGGAGCACATATCGCAGCGTCGGCCGAGCTTCCTGCCAGCGTTCTTTACCTGGTTCAACAGAAACGTGACAACAAAATGTTCGTGAATGATTATCAGTCCAGATCAGCACTCAGTACATCCGGAGTTCCTCAAGGCTTCATTCTGAGCCTTCTCGTGTTTTATTTAAATAGTGGACACTCGGTGCTAGCCGTTGTTAGAAATTACAAATATTTGAGACCTCTTTATAAAAAGTTTATAACTACCCATATATTCAAACACCAAACAGTCCCTCCTATATGCAGCAAATTTCCACACGGAAATTCACAAAAGAAAATCAGTAGATTGACGCATTTTTTCACACAAATGCGTAATTGTGAGCTTAATGCAAATCTTTTGCAAAAATTGTCAAAAAATATCAGGTTTAAGTGACTGCAGACGCCCACTTGCATTTGGCAGTATTTCCTACTTTAACAGTACTTCTGCCTCAGCCTAACTCGCTGTCAAGTTATTGTACGTGAAGTCACATTTACTGCCATATGGAAGCACAAATATCGCAAAATTCCATGCAAAAATCTCTAATAGAGCAACACAAAACCTGTGTTAATTCTGTTTAGTCTGATCGTCTGTTTGGTCAGCATACTTTAATATGCATTAATGCACAGAGTGGAAAGCGAAACTAAAGTCCAACATCTTCCTTATTTCTGCTCTCGGGACACAGCCAATCACCACAAAGGAAAATGGCTTCCTTGCAAACACAAGTAGCATTACGAGGTATTTGAGCTTCCCAAGACCCATTTTTAAAAAATATTTTCGACATGCTTTACGAAAAAACAAACAAAAAAAGGCAAATAGATGAATTTCCTTGAATAATTTGGAACATTATGACACCAGAAAGTCTCAAGAACTATTACTCTACTTTTTAATCCCTCCTAATATTTTCCTGAGAAAAAAACATTGAGGTTCATATTGAGAGAAATATATAAAACTCAGCAAAATTAGTTTAGTTGAGTTTTCATGAAATATCAAAGGTTTAGTTATTTTCATTCCATATAATTTGGGGTTATGTTTCAAAACAGGAGCGAATGCGGCGTCGCGAACAGGTGGGGGTCCACTGCATTGGTAGGAAGTAAACTGGGAGCTTAAAGCACGGAAAACCAATCTGTGCACCTCTTGCTGCAGCAGGTTCCACTCGGTGTCGCTGACGAGCCGGTAGCCGGACGGCGGCAAGTAGGCGGTGTCTGGAGCGTGGGAGATGCTGGACAGCAGCGACGCCGTCTCCTCCTGCTCCGGCGTCATGGCTTTTATCGCTTTCTCCTGGTCCTTAGTCAGCAGGAAGTGACCTGCCGTCAGCTTGATGGAGCCGATGGACAAGGTCTCACCAAAGCTACTGTCTGTCACGCCGCAGTCGGCCCCCACCAGGGGCCCAAAGTCCGATTCGTCCAGGTTGCTGGCTGACTTGGCCTTGTGGTTGTGTCCGCCGAGTCCCTGCTGCGAAGACAGCGAGGACCCGAGGCTGTCGGTCGACTGGACCCGCCGCAGGTTGTCCTTGTAGGGGTCTGAGGGGCCGCCGGCAACGATGTCAGTATCTAAGGAGTGTATGGATCCATGAGCGCTGTGGTTGGTTGGAGGCTGACAGAGAAAACAAAGAAATAAGAGTTTAGAGGAAAGAAAAATTGTAGTTCCAATAAAAAAAACCAACAACTGAGATGTTAAAGCATAGCTAGAGAAAATATTTTTTCAGGAAACCTTTTTGAGTGCTACTGAAGTTAAATAGGAACAATGTGACACCAAGAATGAGAACTTTAAATACAACTAAGCTGCTATCAAGGCTCCGCAGTGAACGTTTCTACTCGACAATGACTTTCAGTTCCTCTACAGAACCGTTACTAAGACCAGGTTTATTTCTTGGTTTGTGTACATCCTTCCAGAGAAGCGCTGTGGTTGCTCGACAGTTTCTGCAGAATCATCTTTTATGCTGAGAAATTAGGCAGAAGTGACCACAAATGCAACAAAATAGATACAAGGGTTGCGATTGGTCACAGTGAGACTGGGTTAAAAGGTTTTCAAGACTTTGAGGACTTCAGACAGCCTTTTGAAACCAAAGTATTAAACCGCTGACCTAGAGCCAGAGGTTAATCATTGAAAAAAAGTTTTAAAGTTTTAAACCAGTCAAAGTTTAACGTTTCAACAAATTAAAACAATGATGACAGAAAACTAATTATTAAAGACCTGTAAAATTCCCCCAGATGTCTAATATAGTTATAATCTGAATGTGTAGTTTGCTGTAAACCACAATGTTTATTCTCTTTTGTATTTGTGTAAATAAAAACCTCCACATTTTTTTTCCTTTGCTCCTTTCATTTGTTCCATTTTTGATGCATATAGTAATATAAAACCAGTGATGGAGACAAAGAATCGTAAAAAGACTTTAAAGCTGCGAGGAACAAAACGCATGAGGTCAGAGCGTGAAGGTGAAGGAGCTCACGTTTCCACAAGGGAAGGGAACATGAACCAACACCAAGACGAGCTGCTGTGCGCCTCGGGGCGACGGGTCAGATGACATGACGTACCTCCTCAACGCTCAGCCCCAGGAAGTCCTCCAGAGGCTCGGTGTTGTCTCCTCCATCGTCCTCCTGCAGGTCCTTCACCAGACTCAGCCTCTCCTTCTCGTCCTCCTCCTGGGAAAAAAATCTGATCTTAATCAGAATTTGTCCCATTTTCCTCCCCCTCCCAGCAATAATCTCACTAAGTGGTGCCTTTATTAGATAAACAAATATAATCTGATATGATCTAGCCATCAGCCTGGACAAATTCTGCTATCAAAGATAACAACATTAAGAGATGCTGAGGGGGTTTTATGTTACTAGATAATGCATATTGTTCTCTCAATCCTCCTCTTTCCATTGGATAAAAGATTTACAGAGCGTACTTATTTTTTTAAGAGTTGATGGAATTAGGTGGTTTCAAATGAATGTATAGATTTTTTGTATGGTTTTGGCTTAATGACTGTTCTGAATATATTGTTTCACCAATATATTGGCTAATTGGAGTCTGTGTACTCCAATTAGCCATTGTTCGATTACTGAACTAGTGGATTATTTAATCGATTAATCACAATTAATCCGATTAATCGGTTCAGTCCTAAAATATTTTTGATTAAAATGTGATTAATTGTGATGAATTAATCACAGACCCTATAATTAACTTGATAAAAATTTTTTAATGCAACACAAATAAAAATTCTAATTCAAAAATACTTTATTGATCAAAATGTTGTTGTAAATGTTGTTGTAACTCAAATTAATTCAAATTCTTCAATTCTTCAATAGACAATGACGGCTATCAAAAAACATCAAATCTGAATTTAGAAAAAATACAATCTGACAATCTAAAATGATCTTAAACTGAGAATCAAAACAGCAAGTAAAAGAACAGAAAGACCTCGACTTCTACACAAAACAGCCTTATGGCCTGATGTGTTGAGCATGGAGGTCTTGGCCTCTTGCTTGTTCACAAAAGCAGCACCATGTCTGCTGGGAAATGAGCTCCATTAAACCCCTCAAGGTGCCCTGTGGTATCAGAGCATTAGAAGAAAATCCTTTTATACCCGGAAGCTGTAGGTTAAATGGATCCAGTTCATCCCTCCACTCAGTGTAGCTGTGAGTGGAGGGATGATTAATCTCTACTCGGATTACAGTGACCGTAAAGCTTTCCTTATGGAAAAACACCCAAACTCAGGGTTCCCTCAACATTTTTCATGTCCAGATTCCCTGAATTTTCCTGAGTCAGTTTCCAGCACTGGTAGTTTTAATGTAATTAGTGCCCAGAGAGTCCAAACACTTTGCCACACAGGCCAAAACTACTCAGTTTGAAAGCACTTACTAAATAAAAACTCAAACATTTCTTGAGACATTTTTCTTAATCTTCTCAATAATAAAAAGAACATCCCAGATTAAAGAAAAAAGTTGCCAATTCTTTTTTGCAGAAAAGGAACTGAGAATGGTGGCATTGTGTTGGAGCAGCTCTATTAGTTCTGATTTGTTCTTTTCCAGACATTTTTTCTTTGAATTGATGGATGTTTGGACAATTGTTTCCTCTAGTTTTAGATGCTGTGCAGCTGGAAGGATTTTTGCTCTTACTTTTTTACTTTCGGATGATTTTTATGATGTGTAACCATGGTAACAAGATTACAATCAACTTTTGAGCAGCTGATTAGCATTTCAAAAACACACATAACACCTGAACTATAACCCCAAAATCCCAGAGGAGTTAAAAAAGGAGGCTTTATGAACCATGGGTAGAGACGATGAGTGACCGCTGCTGTACCTGGTCCTTCTTCTTCATCTCCTCCACCTGGCGGAGCTGTTCAGAGGACAGCACACTCTCTATCCTCTGCATGTCCCTCATCAGGAGGCGCTGGGACTCCAGGAACTGGTCGTTGGCCCGCTGCCACGTCTGCTTCAGCTGGTTGTGCTGCTGCCGCTCCAACTCCAGTTTATGACACACTGTGAGACGCAGAGGAGATTACCATGAGCTGCACATTCAACCTCAACCACTTTCCTAGAGTTTCACATCTTAAAGAGAAACAACATCAATCATGAGAAATGCATCTGCCTATGTTGATGCATATGTATAATCTGGTCTACAGAAATTTTTCCGGCCACAAAAATCCCCCATAAATTTCCCAAATTCCAAAAAAAGCCAACATGTTAGCAGGCATATTCTTCAGTCTCACATTTTCTATTTAACGAATCTACTACGCACATTTTCTACTTCTAAGCATTCTTTTAATCAAAAAACTTCCACTAGAAGCCCTGAAACAAACCATCATGGAGCTCTTTGCGAAGTTTCTCTGCGTCTTCCTGCAGCACAGACTTCTGCGTGTTCAGCACAGCCACATACATCTCCAGGTCCGTACGGCACGACTTCTCAGCCTCCAGAACATGATTCAGCTCCTTTACCTGCCAAACACACACACAAAAAAAACAATGCAGATATATAAATATATATATATCAAACAGTTTGCTTGGTTTAATCACAAAAAATTACAAAAATACTGACCACTAATGGAGACTTTTACTGCCCACAGCAATAAGCATCTACAACAACTCTTTGATAAAACTAGGATGATGTGATTTCCAACAATATTTAATTTTTCTATGGAATTAATCAAGTACTTTTAATTGAACTGATGTGAATATTCCTTCTCTTAGAGCAGAGGTTCCCATCGAAGCCCGGCATCCTGCATGTTTTAGTTCTCACCTGGATTAAATGATGGCTCATTAGAAGGTCTGAGAAGAACATTGACAAGCTGAAAAAGTTGCTACTACCACCAGGGATAGAACTGAAACATGCAGGATGCCGGGCCTCCAGGACCCACTTTGAGAACCACTGAGTTAGAGAAAGGACTACTGTAAGCTAAATCTAAAGAAAGGATAGGAAACATTGCAGCAGCAAGACACAGATCACAGAAGTTGATCTATCATATGTTTTCCAAAATTAATCGAATATGTTTCTTATAGCCACAGACAAAAAAAACTGCCATAATTTAAATATTCCTGACCTTGGACGCCTCCAGCTCCTTCACCCTGTCCTCAGCGCTGCTCAGCTTGGCCTTGAGCGCTGCGATCTCCTGCTCCATGGGCATCACCACAGAGCGCAGCTTCTCTGCATCCTCCTGAGCCTGAAATAAATGACGGATTTTCAAACTCAAACCACTAAACCAATACACAGCATTACGGGCATTGTAAATAGAAAGAAACACAAAAAGGAATACATTTCCGCTATAGAACTCTGAAATTTTGAGAATAATCATGGACATTTTCTAGAAAACACATGGAAATTCCTGAGCTCCAGATGTCAAAAATTTGCAAGAAAAACTCAAGTTACCACATTTTTTTTCTAGAAAATGTCTCATTAATCTCATAATTTGAGTTTAATGAGTTTTTCAACTTTTTTGAAGAACCACAGTTTTATCTATTTATGTATTCTATTTTAAATGTTAAAATAAACCTCTAGTCAGAGATACTAGGTGCTCAGAGTGAGGTCTTGTTTTCTACCTTCTTCATTTCGTCCTCCAGGTTCTCCTCCTCCTGCCCCTCTGTGAGGCGGCGCCTCAAGTCTCCCAGCTCCCGCTCCATTGCCTCTCGGTACTGGTTCCACTGGGCTCGCTCCTGCTCCAGGCGCTGGTGGAACTGGACCTCGTATTCACAAACTGTATCTGCAGGCAGAGAACAAAAAGCAACATTAAACACAACATGTAGTTTAGATGTAAAAGGTGAAGCAACAGGAAACATCAGCAAGTTCTGTTAATAAGTTTTAATAGCAGACTTAACCTTTATTTTCTTAACTAATGATAAAACAGAATTATAATAAGAATATACATTTTATTTCTACAGCAATTTTCTAAAAACTCAAAGACACTTCAATCATATAGTTGAAATCTGCTAAATGTGAGTGTCAGGCTTAAACTTTCTTTGCTACTTGAATGGCTTAAAACAGTATCAGCAAAATGAGGAGCAGGTTTAGCTGATATTGATAGAGCAAAGATCTGATATCAGTTGTGCGTTTACATGACCAATGGTTGCAGGCCACTGGCCAAAATCTTTCTTTACGTTTTGCCCAGATGGAAAAACATTAAATTGACAAAAACAAGCAATTATTTTTTTGAGCACTAGCATTACAAGTTTTGAGAGCAAAGAGATGAATTCCTGCTTTTAAACTGAACACTGAACTCTAAAACTCCTCATATGCTTGGTGTTCACGTATGTATTGGAACTGGATCAGAGTTCACTTCCACCGGACAGAGACAAAGGTCTAGATGGTTCGCATCAGAGTTAAGATTCCAAAATTCACACCTTCACACTTTCCCAATATAGGCACAGTTAGTGTCTGTATTTAAAACTATATCACAAATCATAAATAATCAACCAGCTCAATTCATCAAACAATTAAAGGGACTGCCGTTACGTTTGTTCAACAGATGCTGAGTTTACCTTTCATGATGGCCTGCAGCGAGGCCACCTCCTCCTGCCATTGGCTGCGGACCTGGTCAATGGCTTCCTGCTTGGTGTTTTCCGACACAGTGGCCACGGCTTTGATGGTCTCCATCTCTGACTGAGCCTGAGACAGCTGGGTCTGCACGGCGCTCAGCTCGCTTTGGGAGTTCTCCAGGGCCTCGGTTTGTCTTTTAAGTTCCTCTGGGGGAACAAGACAGATCAGGAATAAAAACATTTTTATTCCCTTTCACATGCATCTTCAGGAAACTATGGAAGAGGATTAGGATCATTGAAAAAAAAAAGAATTGAAAGTTTTTTTTTATTGGCCCTCATCCTCTTCCGTTGGAAACCCTTATTCAGCACAAATCTACCGTCTTTAAGTTCCTGACCTTTGGTGCTTCCTTGTCAATGATTTATGAAGTAAAACTAGCTTTGCCATCTTGGGATACCTACGTTCCTTGGTCAGGTACAACTCTTTGAATTTGGCTCGCTTCTGGTTGAACTCGGCCTCCAGCTGCTGCTTGAGCCGGATGAACTCGCCCCTCTCCTGCTCCAGAGCCGCCACACGCTGCTGAAGCACCTCTAGAAGACGAGAGGAGCAAACAAACACACAGTTCATCAGCTGCTGAATACATGTAACCACAGAGGATGGAGCAAAACAGAGGAAAACAGTGCACTGCTTAATTACAACAGTTTTATCATGTTTATTTGTTATTAACAGGATAACAAATCAAAAAGTTGTGAAAATGTGGTTGTTTAACTTGAAAAACAAATATTCTTATAAGATAGCAAACTTTCTTTTAACTGATAAACAAATTGGCAGATGTAGCTCTGTAAGCAGAAACCAGTCAGTTAAATTTTAAGTGAAAAAATGTCACAGAATATTTTTCCATTAATTTCAAAATGAAGACAATGGCTGTCTTTGCTGCCATCCTGATTTTATATTACGCCCAAAAAAACCATAATTTACAAAATCTAAAGCTTCAGCAGAGAAACGCATAGAAAACCAATGAAAACATTCATCACACTGTAAAGCGTGAATATACATACCGCTGAACGAAAAAAAGCATTATTAGTGTCTTTACAGTCAGTTGTTAAATCGAATAGTCGATTAATGGTTTATCAGATTAAAATTCGTTCCAAGCGATTAATTAAGAACGCCTGCTTAGGCCTTCTGAAGTGTTGCAGTTCGGCCGCCATCCAGCAGAGGGCGCCATTGGTCATCCATACTTAAGCGAACCCAATTGATACAGTATTAAAGATGGCGGCCTTATCCCACAATAGGGAAGTGACGTCGTCCACAAAGAGTCCGTTGTGGGATTCAAAATACATTTTTTTGCAGTTCTGTTTTTAAATATAGACAGATGACGAACTTGTTAACTTTCACCGCAGAGATATATCACATTTTCACGGAATGGACAGAAAGGTGTGCGGTCCTTGTTGTAATGGGAGATTCATAAGTGTTTCACATATTTTATTCTTTTCATCTTTTATTTTTCAATTCAGGTTTCTGTTTTGCTGTATTTTAGAAATATGTCTAAATTTAACAATTTTCTGTTTTATCGGTCAGCATCTATCAAAGTAGACTCGAAGAAATGCTAAAATACAATGATGTACTTTTTTTAAATTCAGGATACTATGGAAAATGTAGTCATTTGTGTTAAAGAAAGACCTTGTTACAAAATACGACTGGGGTTTTGGAGAAAATGACTGTTTATCAATTGATCTTTTGTTAAACAATGAAGTTAATTGATCATTTGCCTGAAAAAAACAAAGACATTCAATAAGGAGTCACAGTAGGGCTCCATTAGGGAAAACATGTAGGCAGTCCATTGCCTGTATAGCCGTGATGTGCTCCACAGCAAACTTTCATCATGACTTTAACAACCGAGGTCTCTTAACTGCACTCACATCTGCAAATCAAATAATATATATTTACCTTGAAATTAATCAGAATGAGAGATGAAAATATAAAAAAAAAAGAAACATGTTTTAGCTTCAAACCTAAGCTAAAGCAGGGACTGTGTCCCCTCCTAACCAGCCTGACAATGCATTCCGTCACAGGCTTTTCCTACAGCAAGACCGGCTCATACCTGATTTAATTCCTGTCACTTAAAACCAGCAGGAAGAGCAGGGAGACAGCGACATTCTCACATGCAGACAGACAAATGGAAACATTTACGAGCCACATGCAGCAGATAGGTGCAGAGCGGCTCTGCTGGTCATGTGATAGCTGAGCAAACTCCAACATGGGATTGTCACATCGATTCCTTGTGTTTTCAAGCACAAAGGTTAAGTTCTGCTGCCCCAACCAGTAGCAGCAACTAAAACACATAAAAAAAACTACCAATATAAACAAAAACATTAAACTAGCCAACACCACAATACCACAACACCACCATAGCAGTCTTCAGTCAACTCAACATAAGACTTTAAGTAGATCAGAGTGACTAAAACCAAAAGTTGGTCAAAGCTTTTTAATCCAGTGAAATATTGTTAGTATAAAAAACACAATATTTAGTCATGCGTTTTAAGTTTAAAAGGTCAACACCAGTGTTGGTAGTTCTCCTTCCTCATCATGTTTGGAAATTATTGGCTGACTTTAACCCCCAATGTAGGTTGGGGGTACAAATCTGAGGTCTTTCTGTGCGGAGTTTGCATGTTGTTCTTCCTGTGATTCACACCGGGTACTCAGACTTCCTCCCACAATCCAAAAACATATCTGTTAGTTTAAATGATATCTCTAAATTACCTTTAGCTATGAGTGCCCTGTGATGAACCGGCAATCCTTTCCAGATTAGTAGCATATACATTTTCACATAGGGCCAGCATTATCCCGTAATAAATTACGTTGTAACATGAAAACTTCTTTTTGGTATTCAAAATTGGTTGGATGGTTAGAAACATTTAAGTGTGAAACCAAAAAACTGTAACAGTGGCAAATAAAGATAAAAATGACATTAAGGTCAATCTTATAACTGTTTCAAAAAAGAGATTACTTTTTACTTTTGATTTTAAAAAATTAAGGAAATTACGAATCACAGATATCAGAAATCATTACAAGGAAACACTGAGTTTTACGCTAAAGGACAGTGTCTAAGACTGGCACATATATAACAGAATCAGCTTTCTGGGCCAGGTTTCTGCACACAAACAAAGAATTTGACATTGCAATCGTAATGTCAAATATTGAACATCTATATCAGATATGCGCACAAAGCACAGGGAAATTCAAAACAAGTGGCCAAATGTATTATTTGCAATCAGACTTTTTATGCAAGGCTTGTGAAATTCTGCAATGCAAAGTTTCCAGCTTCTGACCCACAAAACAAAAGTTGTAAGAAGCTCATGACCCTGGCTCCTTGTTGTGCAAACAAGCAGTTAAAAAGAGATACAATAGCAACCCAATCATCATCCAAAGCCAATAAATTAATAAATTAAATAAATTCCAGGCCTGTTTTTCTATTTCGTTTATACTATTTTTAAAATGCATATGCCTTTTTATTGCTATTTTTGGTATTTAGGTTAACTTCTCAATTGGATCTTAAGCACTCTCACACTTGCGTACAGGCAACCACATTTTTGGGAACTGCTACTCTAGCCTATCTACTACACTTAGCACACAATCATTCTTTTCTTAGTGCAATATTGATCTACTGATTATGCAGCTCTGTTTATGATTGTCTCATTATTTTCGTTATCTAGATGAGGTTAGTACACATTTCTAAGGGCATGTTTAGCAACATTAGCAGCTTGGAAGTAAAATGTTGTTCATCCCTGCAACAAAATTGAGAAAGAATGTCTGCAGATCCCAATCGTAGAGGATTGGATGCTTTTATGAAATTCAGTTTGGCTAAACAAAGACTGAAAATTATGAAAAACTCAATGATCAACTTTACTATTAGCAACATCGATAACATAACCACTGCTTACTCAAATGTAGAAGAGTTGGCGGTCTTGCAAAACAATGTGCAGGTGAATCAGTCAGCCTCACATGCAAGTCCAACTCTACCTACTCAGAACTTTACATCTGGCTGATATGACCCACAATAACTGTATGACAGGCTTAAAATTCAGGACCAGAACCGACATTTAGATCAAACTGATCTAAGTAGATAAAGCTCACAGCTAAACAGCAGCTAGAGAGAGTGGTGGTACAGAGAAATTAACGTTATTCTGATAGGTTTATAGGTAGGTAAATTTGACAATAAAACACCTGTTGTGTCATTTAAATGTTTAGTAACACTGAAATTGTTAATGTGATGTTCGTAGTGGGTGGTAGTAAATGTTCAATATGAGCCAGTGACACGTCGCACTGATGATGCTAACTGGCTAATGTTGTCAAGGATGCAGAGGCCGCTGCCTTCGGGTCTGTCAACCGTCAACACTCCCCCCTATACCCGCCACCCGAGAAGGGCGTCAAACACAGGACAGTTACCGTCATGTTGGGACGACAGAGGGGAACCCTCGGCCTCCTCGGCCATGGTTTCCTGAGGGAAGCTTCAGGGAGTTTAGAGAGAGGTGGGGAAACAGCTAGGAGCGCCCAAGAAAACAAGCTAACATCACAACCTGCTGTGAAGCTAGACATGAAGGAAGGGAAAAGTTTCTGGTTAGAGTTTCAAAATAAAAGCAACATATTTTGCTCTGAGGACACTTAATAAAAACTTTAGCATATTTACGTTTAAGAAAAGAACAGTTAACAAAAATAGATTCAGCCAATTTTTAAAATGTCTGTAATAATAGTAAAATAGTCATTTTTAGAATATTTGCAGCGTCAGTGCTTTGTTTTGAAGGAAAGAGGAGCATTTCCTGGGAAACATGCTGTTTTTACTTTCCATAGACCGAGAACTACGCACCCCGCGGGCTCCGTAGAAAAGCGCAGACTGCGCGCTTCTCTACGCCGCTAGGAACGATACGTCATCTCATCCGCCATGTTGGGAGTGGCATGTTGTCTTTGGAACTGTGTCCAAAAACAAAATAGTTTCTAATAAAGCACAACATTTTTATTTCATAATGATTTTGCAAATGTTTGTGTCAAAATTAACAATATTTGGAAATCAAAATAGTTCAGTACACCTCTCAAAATAAACCACAATAACACATAATTGTATTTAGTTATAAAACCTAAGCAATTTTTAGTCCAACTACTTTAGTCCACGCTAATCTCATAACATCAACAACAACCACAACAACAACAACAATAATAATAATAATAATAATAATAATAATAATAATAATAATAATAATAATAATAATAATAATAATGTTTATGGTGTGTGAATTATTATATTTATTGTTGTTATTTTAATGGGTTATTGTAACATTTTTTTGTAATTTCATTTTCTAACATTAGTTTTTCCCTAATTTCAATGCTATACACCAATGTGTCATAAGTTTTTTGAATTTCTTATTCTATGACTCACGACATGTGAAAAAATAAGTGTCCATGATACTTATGACATATGCTGCTTATACATCTTCTGTATATTTTTATATTTGCGTAAATCTACACGGATCAGTGGCCTGTCACTCCTCTTCCTTTTGACATTCCCGTTGTTTTAAACCAAGAAGCAGTGAACTCCAGGTGTGACATTAAAATACATTTACAGGTGTGACTCCTGCGACAGACTGGTGATCTGTCCAAGGTCACCCTGCCTCTCGCCCGAAATGATAGCTGGAGATAGGCACCAGCAACCCTCCTTACCCCAGTAAGGGACAAGGGTGTAGGAAAATGGATGGATGGAAGTTGTGACTCTTTTTCAAATGTGTCAGTTAATCTTTCAGACATTTGTGGAAAGAAACCCAAAATATTTGACCCAGTTATCCCAGATATTGACCAAATGTATATAAACTTCTGAATTTGAAATACAAACTTGTGGTATCCAAATTTTTTTTTGTGGCCCCTAACTAAAATACTGGAATGCAGCAAATCTGGCCTGCAAGCAGAGATGGTTGATGAAAATTTTCCTAAAATAAACAAATGTATATTAGACACACAACACAAATTATTGCTCATTAATGAACATTCCACCCATAAAAACAAGCAAATAAAATTTTTCCAAAAATAAAGAGCTCTTTATTCTGGTCTTTATTTTTATTTTGGTCTGTGTTAAAATAATTGTTCCTATTCAACAAAAATCTGGCAAATTTATTAGTTTCAATAGGGCAAGTTTAGTTTAGTATTGAGAAGTTAAAAATAAAATAAGAGGCACTGAAAGTTACTTTTACCTTTGTACTGAAAAAAAATTTGTTCCCCCAAGTGCATTCTACTTAACAATTTTGGTACCTTATGGCAAAAAGTTTTGATACAAGAAGTTTGCAGCATTCAACTATTTAAACAAAGCTGGTTGCAGAACCTTTTGAAGTGTCGCAATAAAAATGCCACTCATAATATGTTGCTGATAGTGCCATATGATCTGGCTTCTCATAAAATCAGGTCTATTCATCAAAAATCCATGAAACTGTGTGATAATCTGAGACATGTGATTTATAATAAATATGCTAAATCCTTGCAGCTGTGCATAACACTGCTTAATCTGGTCCTGATAGAGTGGCGTTAGGCTGACAACAGAGAAAGGTGTTTCAGGAACTGAAACTTCAAATGGCTCAGATGTGCATGAGTTTTTCCTCCCTGGTTTAAGCAATTTGACTCTCTTAAATGGAAACATATCCATGCATATATTTGGAAATGTTTCTGTTTAAGTACAAAGAGGCTTGAAGCCCTCCGTACGGATATGTTGCCCTTCTGTGACTGTCAGACATGCAACCCCCACAAACTGTGGTCAGCGGAGCATGGCAGAGTCTCAACCTGCAGGTTTCTTCACTGTAACGGAGAAAATGAGAAGCTGCTATGCAAAGTTTCTGCACATGATGACAATTGCAGTAACATGCCACCCACTTTCATCTTCAGTTCTCTCAGCCTGACGCCCAGTTTTGACCCAGCCTCGGATCTATCAGCTGTTTGCGCAAAAGGTAGGACACATTGTTGTACTTTGAGGAGATATTTTCAGTTAAAACTTTAACATATTTTATCAGCCTACAAAAGGCTGGAGCTAATATAGAGACGTCTAAATATGTCTCCTCAATGTAATTGTGAAGAAGCAGCATGTTTTCTTGGAAGCGATCAGGAAGTTGCTGAGAAAATGTGGGGGAAAAAGATAAATGAGGGGAAAAAAATAGCATTTTCATGGAAACATTAAGCGGAAACATGTTTCCAGATGGAATCAACTGTTAAATTAAAACTGCCTCCTGTTTTCATGTTAAAGTACAAACTCTTACAGCTCAACCAGCTAAAGAAAATCTGTTAACATTTTTCTTTCTTTTTTGCTGGCGGTGCATGAGGCGGACTTCCTCACAAAAACAGTCCCTAGAGGCTGTCAGAAGGCTTGTTTGAGTCTTTCAATTCAGATGCTGGTACCAAAATAACTTTAAGACTTAGTCAACGCTGAAAAAGAGGAAGTGGCGAATGGTTGTCTTTCCGATCCACAGCCTTGTATACTGAAAAGCAACAGATGAAAACCAGTTGAAGAAGGACACAGAGGTGTCTTTTTTATTTTTTATTTCTTTGACGGTTTGTGGTATTCTGCAGAGATCCTATGGCTCTTTTACGCAAATACATCTGGGTGCTGGTGGTACTGGGGATGATCTTTGTGTCGCTGGTGATCAGCCTCATCTTCATCCTCATCAACAAGTGTATTTCCAGAAAAGGTAAGTTGAGATATTTTTTTTACTATTTTCTGTTGTTCCCTCAAAATATTTGAATTTTTCAGACAAAAGTGTTTTATTTTTGGCTTTCTGACATACAGTATATGGTGACATTGTATCAGGAATAGCAACGGAGAAATAGAGCAAATATCTCAGCAATGTGTATCTTTTTTAAATTCAAATGAAAAAAGGTGGTTGTTTCTTGTGCGACAATTGGAAATATTGACTAGTAATCATATTTTAATCCTAGATAATGTATAATGAAATTCGTTAGGATCCATGTGTTTTGGGTTTTCAAATTCCTTTCATGGTTATACTTCCTTATTTTAGCTGAATAGAGCTTGCCATATATATTTCAAAGAACTTAAGACTTTTTAAGGTCTTTCCATAAATGTTCATTCCTTTGTATTTAGGTTCTTTTTGTTATTTTGTTCTTTGTGGTTTAGATTTGGTTCACTTGGATTAGCTTTATTATCCGTCACATATTAATTTGCTCAGCTGAAACCATTTACCTGATTGACTCACCTGCATCCAATTTCAATCTCTTAAATCACTTAAATTTCTGGATTCAAATAGAATAGAATAAATCATAGCTGCTACTAAAGGTGATTTTAGTTGATTAATTGATTATTCTGATAATCAAGTAATCCGATTGAATGATTAATTGAAGAAAAAATTGGCACATTATTTTGTTAAGCCTTTTTATGCAATATTAGAAGTATATCAGGCTGTGATCTGCAGCTCTCACTGGAGCGGTTCGCAGCTGAGTGTGAAACGGCCGGGATGAGGATCCGTCGTGGACAGACCAGTACAGAAACCTCAGAAAGCTGAGTCAAAAAGTTAAGCTCTCAATTTACCAGTCGATCTACGTTCCTACCCTCATGTATGGTCATGAGCTTTGGGTCATGACCAAAAGAACGAGGTCCCGGATACAAGCGGCCGAAATGGGTTTTCTCCGCAGGGTGGCTGGGCTCTCCCTTAGAGATAGGGTGAGAAGCTCGGTCATCCGGGAGGGACTCAGAGTAGAGCTGCTGCTCCTTCACATCGAGAGGAGCCAGTTGAGGTGGCTCGGTATCTTGTCAGGATGCTTCCTGGACGCCTCCCTGGTGAGGTGTTCCGGGCACGTCCCACCGGGAGGAGGTCCCGGGGAAGACCCAGGACACACTGGAGGGACTATGTTTCTTGGCTGCTCTGGGAACACCTTGGGATTCCCCAAAGGAGATGGAACAAGTGGCTGGGGAGAAGGAAGTCTGGGCCTCCTTTCTTAAGCTGCTGACCCCATGACCCGACCCCGGATAAGTGGAAGAAAATGGATGGATGGATAGAAGTACATTAAAATGAATTTCCCTTTTTAAATAAGAAAATAAACATTTTATTTCCTAAAATGCAGCAACATAGAATTGCTTTAGTGAGCACTTGATCATTTGTTGCAAAGGATGCATCAGAACCTTAAAAATTCTTCTAACATCAACATGTGAAAAGTCCATCCCTTTCTGTTTTACTCAACATCAGTACAGAGTAGCTTGATCTGTTGATCATTTTTTTGGATTAACCAGCTAATAGTTGGATGGCAGCAGATACTTTGTGGGATTTTTTAAAATTTAATTTAAAGCTAAAAGTTCTACTTGATGAGTTCTGGGTTAACATAATTTCAGACAAACAAGGTTTTTTCATTTTAAATGCAAAATCTATTATTATAGGTTTTTCTTTCAGCAAATTGCCTTTTTTGAGTCTGTATAGTCCAGTTAATGATTAACCATTTACTAAATTAATTATTTTAATAATTGCTTCATCGTGAGTAATCCGATTATTCATTTCCACACTAGAATAGAATATAAATTCCTTTATTGTACCATAAAGGGAAAATGCAACCTCAACAGCAGAAATGTTACAGGTAATCAAAGCACAAAGGTGCAAAAAGGAACATATGGTAGATGCAAACAGAATAAAGACTAAATGCTGTCCATTACGGGCAAAATGTCAACATAAATACTGTGCCTTTGTTAGAATTAACTAACTCCAATCCAAAGGAATGTACGACTGGGTGGGTTCATCTGCAAAACTTTTTACATTTGAACAATTTACAATAAACTACAATAAAAACTGTTCAACAACAGAGATGTGCACTACTGAAACGTTATTTAAAATGAATAAAAATGGTACAAATACCTGCAGGGCATTGCAGTTATAAAGTCTATTGCTGTCCTATAACATATCACTTATCAAAGATACATTCAGTGATTAAACTCCCTTCTGCATTCTGGTTCTACACTAAAAGCCACAAAACACAACAAGTAGTTACTATAAACATTATTTGTGACAAGAGCTAATTGTGTCTCTTCTGAATTAGCATAAATTCTGCATTAGATGCACAAACTCTGATTTCCTGTTTCTCACACAATGAAACGTTCCAAACTTTAGTGGCTCAGCTTGTGGGTCCCATATGAATGTTGCCTGGACTGGACATTTCGGACCCATGTGGACCTCCTGTGGAAACATCAGCTGTGATCAATCTGACTCCTTTAGAGCTACTTTCCTCCTTGTGGTTGTCCACGATGCAACACCCAACTGTTACATAATTATTATCAATATTTCAGTGGTTTCATTTTTGTTCAGTTTTGTCACATCTTATTATGAAGCAAGTTCGGAGTTTTTGGGTTCACTGAGTAACGCTCTGACCTCCGTTGTTCCACTTCTTTCGTAGCGAACTTAATTTAAGAGGAACAGTTGTGGTTTTAATTGTTGCAGTTTTGCAAAGCAAAATTTAATAAACTGCAAACTAAAAGTGAATCTAAAGTTCAACAAATATGCATCTTTATATGACCTTGTTTGACCAGAGCTCAGGCTCTGTTCTCACTCTGCTACTTCAGTCGTATTTTTAAAAATACATCATTATTCTGCTTGTCAGAGCTGCAGATAGTTTTATCTATATTATTACCAATGGTTCCCCCCCAAAAAACTGGGCAAAATTTACAGTTTTGTATCAACGGCTAGCCTGAAATTTAAGGGAAAGCAGTTGAAACAGATCAGGTAGCATTGGTCCAGAACCTGATACCTGGCATATCAGATTTGAGTTTTTGAATAAATTGTATTTGCAAATAAAATTCCTGTGTCATCATAACCTCTCATCATGATGCTCACATCTGCTTGCAGAATCAGCTTCATGTCAAAAAGCTGCGGGATGGACAGCAAAAGTCATCATTCTGTTTTATAACTTCCTCACAAAGTTATTATAATATCAGATAAGATCATTAAAACACACACAGATGTATCAAATTGTGCAGGCGCACCTCTTTCTGCCTTCAGCAGATTAAACGTCTTATTTCCTGTGCAAACAAACAAAATAGAGAATAAAAATATAATTTATCCTCATTTCCCTACAAGTCTTTTTTTTCTTTCAAAAATAATGCTTTCTTGAATGTTTCTGTATTTGTGTTGATACTTCTGCTTTTAATAATCATTCAGCAAACAGACTTACTCTGGGAATTATATTTAAAAAGAAATTATTATTATTATTATGTCATTATAACCTCACTGAAACTAGAAAAACTCAATCTTTAATTTTAGTGCATTTTTTCACTGCTCTGTAGAAGACATCTTACTAACAAGTTGCAATAACTTAAATGAACATAAAGGTTGAGGTCACTCATTTCTATCAATTAATTCAACTCAAAAATGAATTTCTGAAGTAATATCTCAGCTGTTTTCAGTGCATCACGAGTTTTGGGGAATTTTAAGTAATGATGAATAATTCGACTTTGTTCTATTGAGTCATTTTTTGCTTAAGTTGACTTTATATCTAAATTGAAAGCCCTTGACTGTTGATTGATTATTTTTCTTTATTTCTTTATTTTTCTTCTGTCACTTGAAACCTGAATGTTTTTTAGCATGTTAGAACAATGTAAACTGCAGCTTTGTCTTTGACTGGGCGGGTAGTGAAGTCGTAAAATACAATTCAAAATAATTCAGGAAGTCTGGTGGCTCAGTTGCTTGGAGTGTGTTCTCTCTCCCCCCCGATTTCCTGTCTGTTTACTGGTAAATAAGGGCCTTAAAATAAGAAGTAGGCAAAGTTTCCTCTTCACTCCAAACAGCCACTGGGCGTTTTGTTAACCTGAAAACCCAGAACTTGCTCTTATTCTGCCACACATGAGAGACCTGGACAGGAAAGGGGAAACCAAACATCATTACTACCGTCACAAATACTTCTGAGGCCTTCAACCCCATAGAGAAGTTATTATAATTGTATGAAATGCTATTATTAGAGGCACCCTGTGGATTTGATCGGCTCAGATGAAACTTTAATGATCCCTGTGGCGTAGCTGCAGCAGCAGCAAAGCCAGACTTTGCTCCGCTTTGGAGAGATGAGCCCAGAGCAAACAAATGCAACAAAAGACTGTGCTTTATGAATAACATTACCACGTTTCGAGAGAATATGTGAAAAGTTTCATGAATAAAAATGAAACAGGAAAACCTTTGAGTTTGTTTTAATAACGCTTATTATTCCAATAAACACATTTAGTTTGTGTTTATTGTCATTTTGTCCCTTTTAAGCTCTTTAACACACACTGATTTTAAATTTTTTGTTTCTATTGTTGACTTTTGTCCTTTCCTTTTTTTGAATGTTTATTTATGTATCGCTACAGTATTTTGTTGTGGATGTTGTTGTTTAAAAGTGCTTTATAACTAAAATAGTAGAGGATGTAGTAGTCTATTTTTAATTATTAATGTTTGGACTTTTAAGAAAATAATCAATGATGTGAATTGTATTAATGCTGTTTGTTTACATTTCTACAGCATCAAATAACTTGAAATAATTTTTCCTTCTTTCTTTCAGCAGGCAGACACCGAATTTTACAGCTCCAGGAGAGATCTGACGTCAAAATCGAGTAATGTTTTCTCATATGTATGACCTTAGTTTCTCTGAATAGTAAAGTCACATCCTGATTAGAGGCATCCTATAAACAGGAGCAGCTTTTTTAAATTATCAGTCTAAGGATCAGACAGCAACGGGACGTGAGTCACCATGTATCTGTATCAGGTGGAATGATGTGAGTTCAATTCTCCTCTGAAGTAAACTGCTGAACCCAGCAGCTTCAGCAGCACAACATGTCCGTGTCAAGAAACCTGAGTCTATTTTAGAGAAGTGCAATAACATAAACAGTAACCAAGCCACAAATTGAGTTATGACCCCATTCAAAATTTTTAGTTCTTCGATGTTTGTTCAGTTATTACAATCACTGAACTGATAGAACTTGTTTATATTGATTCTTGTTAGTTTAGGAACTACTATTAAGGGGAGTTGAAAACATATGCATGGCACATTTTCCAGACTTTTATTTGAAACAATGTGAATATCCAGTTATACTCTAGTTGGTGTTGGCTTATCACATAAAATCCCAATAAATACACTGTGGTTGAAAAAAATTACAAAACTGGAAAAATCTTATGTGCCATGAATTCAAATGCAAGTTTTTGTACACCAAGTATAAACTGAAAAAGCACAAGGACTGGTCAGTGGATGAGACCAGGCTAACTATACTTAGCATTACAAGGAGTTAAAGACGGTTCTCTAAGTGTTATGCGTCTAAATGCTGAAGAAACATCTTTACAAATAGATTTTAATGAGGTATCCTTCAGACCACTGGAAGCTCGAGTTCAGAAGCTTTTCACTACCATAAATTTCTAGTTGTGCAACTGCACAACCAGAAATTGTGCAGTTTTCTAGCAGAAAACTGCACAACTGCACTGCAAAACTGCACAACTGCACTGCACTGTTTCTGTGGTTTGAGTTGGCAACGAGGCTACTACTTCTCCAACTTATCAAAGAGAGTTCTACTTGAGTTCTTAAACAAAATTATTCAAACTTCTAATGCAAATACAACATAGTTATTGTTCATGATTGTTTTATCAACTTTTCTGATAAAGCCTGTGGATATTCACTGTATTTTTATGCTTTCTACTCATCTAAAACAGCATGCTTTCAGAATGTTAGTTCAAAGAAATTAACTTCAATATCTCCTCTTAAAACTTTTCAGGAGCAACAAATATCAGCTGACACAACCTGACACAGACACACCTCCTCTCCCCCCTCGGACACAGTTTCTCACAGCAGGTAAAGCTCATTTTCCTATCAGTACATTTTATGGACAGAAATTTGATGCTGGCAAAACTGTTTGCAGGAACTGAAAAAGAAAGTGGCGCTGTATGGCAGCTGACCTATTTGCCAAAAAGCTTTCAATCCCACGCAGAAGGAGAAGGCTACATGTTCACTTCCAGTCAAGCTTTCTTCAGCCAACTTCCTATTAATTTAAGCCGCACAGCCATGTCAGTTATTTGAACATCCCAAGTGTGAGAGACATTATAAATCAGAGTTTTATGCTTCTTTTCTTGGCTTCAGTGAGGTTGATTAAACTGAACAGAACAAAGTGAATTAAAATGTTTTTAAATTGAACACTGAAGATAGTAACTCTTATATGAATAGGTTTGCTAATTTAAAACACAGGAAATTTTTTTTAACGTAATCTGCAATAAATTAACTTTCAAATTATGTTCTTAACTCTCCTGGAAGATTGAATGTGACATAACTACACAAATGAGATAATGAGACTTGTAGAGTTTATTTGCATTCCTGGATTCTCTGAGTTTAAAGAATGAGAAGAACAGACAAACTCTATGTTTTGTTATTGCTTAGAGCGACACATTTCTCTGTTATATATTAATAAAAACATATCATCTAGCAGCCTAAACTTAGCTCCAGCATGTTTATCCAGCCAGTTTTACCACTGTAGGTGCTGTACAATGGCTGCTGGAAAAGACAAGTGTTTTGTTCTTGACTTACCTTCCAGAAACCACTTACTGCATTCTTGTTGGTTGTGCAGGAGGCTCCACTTCTGCTTTTCAAAGATGTACAGTTGTATAATTGCACATCTGTTTGCAGTCATTTTGTCTTTCAAGTGTAGACATTGAGTTTGGAGGCAGCAACTCATTCTGAAAGGAACTCAAAGTAGGCAGAACTGAGCAGATTAAAATCTCACCATCTAAGAATGATTTTGTGCAACAAATGAAATGAACATGTTTTGTATAGCCAATAGACCTTTCCAAACCTGTTCAAGGAAGCATCTTAAATCACTATTAAGGCAATCTGCTGGTCACCTTTTAGATAACATGTCAATGTTACCATGTTGATTTGTGTTCTGCAATTCTCCACATGTGATAAGAAACTGTCTAAAAAGAAAGTTTATTGTTTCAGAGGTCCAGAGCTATGAGAACCTGGCTGAGGACGACCAGAGTGACCACGACTACGAGGAGGCACAGGACCAGAAGCTCGACTGCGTGAAGGTGCAGCAAAATCTGCTCTACAATCATCCAAACACAAACTCCAGCGTTTCAGTCGCCCAGAGCTACGAGAACCTGGCTGAGGAGAATGACTACGAGGAGAGCGTGGATCCACTGCCGGACTATATCAAAGTGGAGGGAGAAACTGAGGTTTTTCCCCGTCCTCTCTGCGATTTGGATCCAAATATGAAATGTAATGGTTCTGTGGGTCAGAGCTACGAAAATCTGGCCGATGAGAATGAGTATGAGGAGAGCACTATGCAGGAGGACTATGTGAAGGTGGAGAATGAGGAGGAGTTCACTCCTCATCAGAACAATGAAGCAAGGGACAACATCTCCACTGCTTCCACCGAGGACTATGACGACATTGGAGGAGAAGATGAGGAAGAAGACTATGATGATATTGCATGAGATCAAGATAAAAAAAGGACAAAGACTTTTTACCCCAACCTTCCTGCTGAGCAGAGATTTCACAAGTTTCATTTGTTTCCCATCTTTAATTATTTTTCACATTTTAAAAAGCAGAACAACTGGAAATAGCAGTTTGTTTTTTGGACATTCAGTTCTACTTTTTGATTCCCGCACAACTTATTTACTGATCATTTCTAGACTTGTTTATAGCTGTTTTTCAACCTTTTTGATTTAAAATCTTGTAAACTGTTTTTTATTTTATTTTCAAAGTGAAACATATAATTTTATGTTTGTAAATTGTACAGCATCACATAAATGTGATTGTGTTTACACTAGGCTAATTTTTAGCTGTAATACGCAGAGCAGAGGTGAATATATACAAGAAATGTGAACAAGAATAATAGTAAAATCAATGTATTAAATAATTAAAACATTGCTTTATCTTCAAATCATGTTCTCTTGAACATATTAATGTTTTTTTTCAGACTGTGAAAGAGAACACAGAACATTTTCATTTAGTTTCCAGTTATTCTGAAAAAACCCAAGTCAGATGAGGGATTGGAATTCACTTTTAAATACTAAACTCTACTAAATACTTTGGAACTAGTTTGTGCAGGGAAATAGATTTTAATAATATAAAGTTAAGAACATCAATGTTTAAGTTGTAAATAAAGCTTGAAGTGAGATGTATTTGTTTGAAAAACAGTGGGAACGACAGTGTGTGTGGGTGTGGGGGTGTGTGTGAGTGTGTGTAACCGAGCTTCGAGTGCCAGCATTAAAACTTTCTTTCTTTATTTTTCTAGGTTACATTGACTTAAATATTGAAAACTCTTGATAAACCACATCAGTGAAGAAGATAAAGTGAAGAAGCCTTTCTGAAAAATTTTATAATAGAGCTTGAGAGAAGCTTTGTTTGTTAGAGAGCTGTAAAAGTGCACTTTTCTTTAGATTGCTGTGTGTAACGTGTAGATAACTAAAACATTTGGAAACTAAATCTCAGAAGTTTACAACTCCGCAAACTGCAATGAAGTAAATCTCCCTGACATGAGCTTCCTCCTCAGACTCTAAAACCTGCACCGTTTAGACAGATTTAGTGTTTTATTCATAAGCTGAGGGAATAGCTCAAAATGTAAGTGAAATATTTCAGATGGATATAGTCTGAAATAATCGGGGGGAAAAGTGGTGGTAGAGCAAAAACATTTAAGTGTAAAATGTAAAACTGAGTGATCACTCAGTGTATCATCTGATTCAAGTAACATAGAAGTGGTCCACTGAAATTATTCAGCACTGTTTTCTGCATTATCTGCAGATACACACGTTACAAAATTTCTTCTTATTATGAAGTTAACATTTATCCACTGCAACAGTGTGTTAGGACAATTGTAGGTAGAAAAAAGGAGTAAATTTCCACCAAGAAATTAATAATATTTTGAAAATAATCTCAGAAATGTTCAAACTAAGAAATTTTCTGGGTTTTTTTTGGCAAATACCTCTCCTTTCCTCCCATGACGGGTTACGTAATAAGAGTTGATCAATAGTGTTTCTCAGTTTTGCATGTGATTTATTTCCAATGAGGACACGGAGAGGAATGACTGTGTAAAAGTCGATAGATTTATTCTAGTCGTTTTAAAAATGTATTTATTTATTTAAATGTACATATTGTCTCTAGAGGGTCTGAAAATTTGCTAAATATGGCACCAAAAATGAATAACTTAGCAGTTCAGTCCGGCCATTCAACCCCAAAGATGGCTACTCCCCTCATTGATTCTCGGCTCCGCCCACTTTTGTTGGAGTTTTTCCAAGTTTGTCTCCGTCAGTGGTAGTTACCCTTTAAAGCTAAACTGTGAAGATATTTTACCTTTTATGGTAGAAACTTTTACAATGTTCATTAGCATGAATTACTCCTACACATTTATGTTGTCATCGTTACTCAAGATGAATAATTTCAGTTTCTTTGACATCTAGGATGGACAGGAAGTAGAAAACACAAAATATATATTCCATTTAGCATTTTTTAACCTTAATATGCACCCAAAAATAATCCTTTGCTATCCTAAAAAGGAAAGTTTATCCATGACAGTAGACAATAATAGTAATGAAATTAGTCTCATAATCTATCAAAAATCTGTGTTCCTGGTTTTGCCCGAATGTAGGACGTAAAAATATCATCATTAAACTTATTCATAGATTTTACTCTTGACTAGAAAGAAGACTTTGTCTTCAAGAAATGGTTCTATGATATCAGCAATAATATCAAGTATCAAATATTTTTCATAGTATCAGTATCAAGTTGAAGATTTCAGTATTATGATAACCCTAACTTGGGTACATTCCTATATTTTTTACACAACTAAAATAGATGAACACCATAAAAAGCCAGTTTTATGGTTTTCTTTATTTTTTCTTGACTGATCTTTTGGGAAGTTCTGTCCCTTGTAAACGTGTCTGACCATGTCAGCATCCTTTATTATGAAGAGCATAAAACAATGTAGACTTTTTGTTGACTTCCACCTCTTAGTTATTTGTTTTTCAACCTTCAAATCAATTGTCACTGCTGAAAAGCCTTTCAGGTATAAGGGGAAACCAGAAGATCAAAGACGTACTAGCTTCTTTATTATTTGCTATTTTTAAATAAAGTTAGAGCAGGTATTGGCTTCATCCACTCAAAATAGTAATAGGTTAAAAAATAGTAGGTTAGTTGGTTTTATTTTGAAGGGGTCACTCAAGCGAAAACCCAACGTGTGTAATTTTAGATCTCTAGTTATGATTCTAGTCAATTTTTAGACAGTAAAAACCACGGTACTTTCCATTTCTGACAGATTCATCATCAACTCTGTTCTTGGAAAGAAAGAGGAGCTTTGTTTCCTCAAACCAAAGTTTACACGAATAACCAACGTCTGGTAGCAAATGCGGTGGCTTGAGAATCCTGCAGCCAAGACAAAATCTAAACAGGTTTGGAGGTCAGAAGAACTTCAAGAAATTGATAAACAAAACAGGATTCCTAGAAACACACAGTTGGGATACTTGTGGAAAACCAAACTGTTGGTCAGTTTCCTCTTTCATTAGAGTCCAACAAATTATAATAAATGCTTGAACTCAGCAGAAAAGAGAACCTCTTCTGTGCTGCTTTTTCTTGCTGAATCATATCAGAGAATGGCCAGGCCCTCAGAAGGTTATGAGAGAAACTTTAACATTTTCTAAGGGGAATTATTATGGATTAAAATGATTCATTTCAATAAGACCACAAAAGCATTGTTGCCTGTGTTTCTGACTTAGGGATGTGCTGTGAAATAAACACACACAAGGAAATAATGCACAAAATATGAGTCTGAAAAGCAGAAGAACCTAAGCATAAAATAGTGATGAGACAAAACAAAGTTGTTTGGTGAAAATAGATCCAAATTTGCGAGTTGCCCTGTGCGCCCCCTAGTGGCTACCTGACTCGAATTTGATTACAGCAGTAAATATTATTATAATGCAAACTAAAACACAATAAATGACATATTTAAAAGAAAATAAAATGAAATGAAAACAAAACAAAACACTAAAACAGCCGTGCACCATTACTCTTCTGACCTACATAAAGTGACTTTCCCCCTCGCTAACCACATAATAATAGCATGTCAGTCATAATTTACTGCAATAGTCATACACTTTAAACATGTAGTTTATTTAAAAGAGTAGCTGCACTGGAGCCAAGCCTGGAGTCTAAAAAATAGATTATTTAGAAAGGTCTGATGTCTTTAACACTTTTTATTACTGTAAAGCTTTTGTAAACATATACTCTTCCTTCTAAATAAATATTTCTCATTCACAACATCAGATTTAATTTGAACAAAATTACATAAGCAGATGGTCAAAAATGTAAATTTAAATACAAATTCTGGTATTTTAATGACATAAATAATAATAATAAAAAAATGCAAATAAATGACATGATTACAAAATGACAAATTGGAAGAAGAAAAACTTTTCCAAATCAATATTTTTATCTTTGATTCTTTTCAGATTTGGAAGTCAGAACTTCAAAGTAAAGTCTCAAAGCTATGTCAAGCTTTGGTGTTCGGATATCTGAACCTTAAAAAAAACGTCAAAGCTATGTTCAACGATGGATCATTTTTGGATAATGGGATATATTTTGTACCATCTGAATCTGAAAAAATCAATAGTGAAAAAAACTTGAATATTAAAAGCAGTTTTCAACCTTTCTTTCCAAATCAAATTTTTATTAGTTTAAAAATTATTATTACGTTTAATAAACTTCATGGCCCCAATTTAGCTCCGTACAAATCGAACGCATAACGATAAGAAAAGCTTTTATTTTGGAAGGGTCTGCAGGAAGAGTTGTGGTTTTGCAGTTTGACGCCGCGTGCGGGCGTCTCGCATTCCAATGCCATCGAGATGTGAGCAGAGTGCGGCGGGACTTCGCTGCTTCCCAACGCGTCTGTCCGTCTTCCAGGCGCAGTTTGTAAGGGTTAAAAATGTCCAACTCCAAAGAAGGGAACTCCTGTCCCGACGGCTACCGGGCTTTAAGCACCTCCGAGCTGAGGGAGCTTTTACACAGCGACGACAAAATGGACCAAATTATTCGACTCAATGAGAAGGTAGGCATCTTCTGTTACACGCTCAAACAGCCAAAGTACCGCTAAATTCATCCGCTAATTCTCCTTCTTTGCCACTTCTGATAACCGTTTAAGATGTAAATTATGTGTAATAACTGAAGTGAAAATAAACGTGGGTTTTCAGTGGGCAGCAGATATGTGATGGCTCATCGATTGTCTGCGTGGCGAGCGGTCAGATTTCCAATTCGTTTTTTCCCCCAAGCCGTCCCCACTCCCATCATATTCACGGCTTAAGTTTTGATTTAATGGTCACATTTATGCTCTTTTAATGCGGGTTATTTTGTGTTTTACGGGGGTCCCTGTGTTGGAGGAGGCATCAGATGCAGTGTTTGAACCCCCATGCAGCTCTGCTCTTTGTGGTTTACATTGGTCCATATCGGATAATTACAACAATTAAAGCTACTAGCTTGACTTTTCCTAAAATCAAGCCACTTCACTTTTAATTTATTGCCACAAAAACCATAATGGTCAGTTTTTCAGTTTGTTTTTCTGTTATGTTGTCAATTGTTGGCTGATCATGATAAAATCAGCCTCTGTGTTGCATGTCTCTGATGACATCACAGAAGGCAGTTCTTCAATTTGAGTTTTTCTTTATAGTTGTCTTTACTTTCCTGCCTTTAGTCAGTGAGGTTGCTAATGTCCCCCGTTGCAGCATTTGATTGTCTTGTATTTGACTCCATCCAGGGGAGGTTCTAGACGGGTTCCGACGGGGGCCAGCACCTCCTGTTGTCATGTCTGAAAAGATGCTGCTAAATCAGTTTCTTATGATGATATGTGCTGACTCGGAATCAATAACTAATTGGTGAATTAGTTGGATTAATAAGTTTTTTCCTTCTCACAATAAATTAAAAATGAAGGTGTTGCACTTTAAGCTTCAAATTTTTAACGACAGCAGAGGCCCGTCGTTTTTTTCTTTTCTTTTAGTCTTTTGTTTTGTACCCACATAAAAAAACACTTAAACATGCTTGTTTAATGTTGAATTTAAGTCCCAATGACTTTTTTTTCCTGATATTTTTTCATTTATTTTTATAATAATGAACATAACCACTAGAAGAAGGATATATTTACCCCATCACACCTCTGTGTGGCTTAGCTGTGAATATGCACAGAAAACGACAACTTTATTCAAATAAAAAAGTGAATCAATTTGAATCTTTCATGAGCTGAAAAAAATGACAGAAATTTTTGCACCTCCTGTGACATTAGTGATGCATCTCGGCCCGGAGGAGAATTAGCATTTTTGTTTCTTCAGGGCGCTTTTATTAAAGAACTTTTTATTTTGTAAGACCCCATATTTGATTGCTCAGCTGTTTTTGTTGTGAGTGGACATTCAGTTAGCGAGTTAAAAACCCCACTGGATAGCATCTTTGATTTATTTCAAGTTAATATCACTCAGGATAACCTCTTAACCACAGCTGCTGCTCCTCTAACCCTTGACCTTTCCTTAAACCCTGTCTTTATATTAAAAATTCATAACCACTGCTACGGTCGCATTTCCTCCCACGCTATGGGACTGTATTAATACATTTATGTCCCCCGCAGCACTGGGAATGCAAACACACACTCACACAGATGAACGCAACTTCATGCTCCAACCAGGGGGTCTGAAACTTTTTCAAAAGCTTTGTTTGTGAGGTTTTTTCTTTAGTGTTTTTCCTGCGGACAATAAAAAGCATTCAGGAGGCTGGGTGTTCCATAGCTGTGGGTGTGTGTAGTGAAACATAAACCAGGGTGGGTTTAGTCATCCTGCAGTCTCTTCAATGACTGGGGGGTAAAAGATTAGAGAATTAAGAAATTAGTTTTAAAATCCGTGAACTGGACCTTTAGGTGTCTGACCATCATGTCCCAAAGAAGGTAAAAACTGAAAAACGTTGGATTTAGGTCAGAAAATGAAAAACACATCTTATTTTGGGAATAGAATCAGGTTTAAAGATTTGAAAATTAAAACCCTGGGATGATGGAGATTAAATAGTTGAATTTCTGACTCGTAGCTGCTTGAGCCTGGGGCTGCGTTAGTCAGAGTCAACGGAAGTGGTAATTAATCTGCCATTAATACCCAATAAAGAGCTTGTTTGGATTTTATAATCTCAGCAATTATAGCCGGAATCACTGCAGGTGGTTGCATGAAAACATAAACGGCCTCTCATTTCACTAAACATGAACAGATCGAGAAATGATCGCGCTCTGCGGATGAGCAGTTGGTTTTAGACGCTTGATTTCAATGGTGTATTTTCCATTGTGTGCTTCGGTTGCTATATTTTGCTACATTTGTAAATTGAAGGGAAAGTTGTTGCTATGTTCTTAAGCGATGAATGTACTCTGGCTTTTTAACCATGGACAATAGGGTTAAGATGACTAACATTAACCTTAACCCTAATCCGGGCCTGGTGTGTAACGTTTCTCATCCCGTCTCTCTGCTTAAACTGTGCGCCGCCTTGACGAGTTTGTGTTAATTCTGATTGTTATGTAAGCTGCTCGGCTTAATCTCTGGTAATGAATGTGAATCATGACTGCTGCAGTCTGCCTGGTGCAGTTTAACTCCTTACTGGAGATGCGTCAGATGACATTTCACTCAGCCAATTAAAAGTCTTCAATGAGTTAACTCCCAAGAATGGCAATGGAGAGGATTGAAACTCCTTATAGGAAGTTGTGTGTTAATACTAAAGCATTGGATAATTTAAGGGTGTTTTCACACCTGACTGTCCGGTGGACTCAGACTATCAGCATTTGTTAGATTTTCAGCTGCTACTGCTCTTTTTCTAACTGCACTGTGTCAATCCAACGAAACCCTTTGATAAACCTGTTCTCCTCCTCACCTGTGAGGGCGCTGCACCAAGAATGACTGAAGGAAACAACAGGAAAACCTCTGAAGAAGACACTGAGCACAACTCCTTCTCGTAAATTTGAACAAGAACAGAGTGGCATCAGATTTCAGCATTGTAGTTTTTCTCTTTTGTCTTTGGCTAAAAAACACAATCCATTTCTTCCATTAGAACGAGACTTGCCATTTGTTTTGGTTGTATTTACCCAGAATGCCATGCGATACAGTCTAGAGCGGTGTCCGCTCTACTTGGTGTTTACATGCTCATTCAAACTGCACCAGAGTTCACTTCAACCGAACTGAGACAGAGGTCTTAGGGTCACACCAGACTTCACTTGTTTGGTTCAATTACACATTCACACCTCCCCAAAAGATCGAGACTCGTCAATGAGCAGTCATTAGCTATTTGAGAACAGAGGTAACATAAAATCAAGTTTATGTGTATGGCACATTTCAGCAACATGGCAAATCACAGTGCTTTATATGTTAATAAAAGATTTAATAAAGCATTTCATTGCAGTAACAAAATAAGAATTAATCAATGTTCTAGTTACTACAAATCAAAGGCAGCTGAAAATGATTTTTTTTGCCTTGATTTAAAGGAACTCAGTGTTTCAGCTGTTGTGCAATTTTCTGGAAGTTTGTTCCAGATTTGTGGAGAACAGAAGCTGAATGCTGCTTCTCCATGTGTGGTTCTGGGGATGCCGGTCAGACAAGAACCAGAAGACCTGAGAGGTCTGGAAGGCTGATACAACAGCAGCAGATCTTTCATGTATTTTGGTGCTAAGGCGCTAGCTGCAGCTAATGGAGAACGCTGACACCTTTACAATAATCAATGCAACTACAGATAAACGCATGGATGAGTTTCTGTAGAATAGTCCTCTAATCCTGGAAATGTTCTTCTGGTGATAAAAGGCCAACTTTGTAACTGTCTTTATGAGTCTCTGAAGGTTCAGATGAGAGTCTATCACCACATTCAGATTTTTGCAGTGCTTTATTTACTTTATTCCATAAAATTCATTGAAGCTTGTGTTTGAAAGGTGCTAAATATTAGAGATTCAAATTTTCAAGCGATTTAATTCTGATATTTAGGGTCACATTTCGACTCAGAAAATATGTTATATTCAGAAGGCAATTTTTCTATTTAAATGGTCTAGATATTCAATTTAACTTTAACCCAGTCAGATAACTTACAGATAGCTGACTGGGTTAGATAGCTTGTGTACACTGATTTAAATAATCAGTGTACACTGATCAGTGTTCGCATACACTGATTTAAATAATCAGTGTACACAAGATTATTTAAAACAAGTCAGGTTGTGTACTGTAACAAAACCATCAGTTTATTTTTAAACAAAAATACGTTTGTGCATAAAATTTTGTAACTTAATTATCAATTTTAAATGGAAAAAAATATTAAATATTATTCAGAGCATTTTGAATCAGTTCTTTAAAGATATCTTTTTTATTCTGTACCTCTAATAAATGTTTACTTTTGCAGGTTTTCTAATGATTCCCATCCAGAGTGAAGTGTTCGAGTACCAAACTGGTGCCAGTGTTCACTTACTTTGTTCGCATTTTGCTAGCTTAAAAAAAACACCCATAACGGTACTCTCTAATCTTTGCATCCCAGCTCAACACACAGTACTCCACATGCCTTAGCTGACAATTTCCAAATCCGTTTGTGGGTTTTATTGTTCTTTAAATTCAACTTTAAAGGCAAAACCCTGTGCAAGAGTAGACTCCTTTTGTCCTGTCAGGATGTCCTGTCATTTGGCTATGTGAGGTAAGTCTAAAAATCAAAGCAGCAGATGGAGGGAACACACGCAAACTTGAAATGGTTTCTCATATAAAAACAGTGAAAGTGTCACTCAGACTTGTCAGCTTAACAAATGAGCTGCAAAGCCAACCGATGACACATTGCACATCTTCCTTTGATCCGCTGCTGTGATAAATCTTATCACAGCAGTCTTATCAGCTTTAAACTTTTCCCTAATGTTCCAAAAAAAGACGCTGCATTGATATTTACAGGCCAGCCCTTGATTTCCTCAAGTCTGCTGCAAACAGATTCCCTTTCATGGATGCAACTCTGGCCGCGGCTTTTGTCCCAGGCCGAGTGTTTAATTGATGGCCGCAGACAGCGGAAACTCGTTAGGACTCAGACTTGTTGAGGATGAAAGAGAAACGCCTATTTGCTGCATTTCATGCGGCCAGACGGGTGAGACCGCAGCAAACGACAGAGCTGCACTTCGCCTTCTCCAGAATCCCCAAGCATCGTTTGTGGAGCATAGTAAACGCTGTCAGAGTTTCCCCTCCAGCCCAGGCATCAAAGTGCAGAAGACTTGCTGTCCCTCAAGACGACAGCGGTTGTTGTTGGATAAACAAGATGAAAACGAGACGTCCTTTTTATTCCTGCCGGGGGGGAAAATGGGCTTTAATGTCTGAAAGGATCGGCGACTATGTGGGGCATTCTACAAACTCTTAGGCAAGTCGCAGAAAATAAATTGATCACATGATAAATTGAAACAAGCTCAGTAATTTTTATTTAAACGATTTATCATTTTCCTTTATTCTCTCGCTCTAACAATAAACTGGATGATAAATCTTCAATCTGGTGCTCTGGTTTCTGCCAGCCCATTTTTTGAAGGACACTTTTATTTAGAAAGACTCCACAATTCATTTAATTAGTTGTTTCTCTTTTATTTATTTGGGCTCTTTGAAATGCCTGCAGTTCCAGTGTTAAATATTCATTAGGATTTAAAGTTTTATTGATCTTTGGGAATGTTTTCTTGTATTATTATGCCATTGCTGGAAAATGGTTCCAAAACAACAATATTATTATCGCACTAACTCCTCGGACAATTTATGGCCATCAAATTCCTCTGATTTCTATTGATTAACATTTTTGGCTTTTGAAGGTTTAATTTTTGCAACATCTGGATTGTTTTATTATTTTTTCACACTTCCTTGAGTGATGTCTGCCTGCTCAGGGCGACCATCTTGTTTAACCAATGTATTTTACAACTTTTATTTATTTGGGTTTTGAATTAAGGTCTACAAGTAATATTTAGTGCTAGGTTATGATTATTATTTTTTTTATTTTAAGAATAAAGTCATAATATCAGGAGAACAAATTTGTAATTTTATGGAGAACTTTGACCAGAAACTTAATGAAAACTGAAAATGAGGAATTTTGAGCATCTTGTGAAGTTATCCTTTGGTATAGGTTGTACAGATAAAAAATATACTTTTACATGTCAACACCAAATTATCTTCAGTAGCAGGACTTTGAAACAATTGTGTATTTTGAAGAAATAACCATTCAGACTTAGTCGGCCATTTCAGATCTTGAGGACTCTAGAAACTTTCTTCACATTAGAATGACATTTTATCTTGTAATTTTATAGATGACCCATTAAGCAAAATCCACATTTTGCACATTTTTGTATTTCTATTTGGGTTTCAACTACTTCTAAAACCAGTCCAGGGGCTTAAAACACTCACACAGCTGTTTTTGGCAGTAAGTTGAGGGGGGATTTTTCGTCTGGAAAGTGAACTGTTTAAAAACCCCCTGATTAAGTCACAATCAACAGATGCTGTGCGGTTACCTAGCAACCCAAGCTGAGCTCCGACACATTTGGTCGTCTGGGTTTAACACTGTATGTGCTGTACAGTGGCTGCTGGAAAATACAAGTACTTTGTTGTTGACTTGCCATCCTTAAACCAAGGAGGGGGGAAGGGGGGGCTGTTAACGAGATTTCAGAAGACTGAAATCTCGTTATCTAAAATTATTTTGTGCAAAAAATCTAATAAACATATTTTTATTAGAAACATGTTCAGAGCTATCATGAACATATAGAGCTATTGTATTCTCGTGATTAAGCAATAAAAAAAATTAGTTAGCCTGGCCCTGATTCTCCATCATACAACTCACAGGAGAAGCAGGAGAAAAAAATATCGATTGTAAAATATCTGAAGTTTTATTTTTAAGCCATATCGGCCAGTCCTGAAATGTGGGACATTTTTTGAATTCCTTTGAACTTGCGACTGTCTTTTAATGACCCATGAAAATGCGAGACAGATGCGGTGTGCAGCAGCGGGTCCTTCAGGCCCAAAGTCACTGCTGACCCTGTTGAGTCAGAAACGTATCCGCCCGAACCGCTGGGACGGATGGGTTTTGTCTCTCATGTCCTTACAGCGAGGACACGGGAGACAGCGATCATTTGAATTATTCATGCCGTCTTTTTATTGTTCTGGTGACAGTGTGACTCTGGACCCCTCCCCCGTTTGCCCAAATATCTGAATCCCCCAAAAGCAGGACAGCTGCACTGAGCTCCGCGTCCCAAAACGATCTCGCTTTCACGCTATTTTAATACTTCCAGGTTCATTCTGCATGTTTGACTCTTTGACATTTGTCTTCAGTGGCTACAGATCAGCTTAAAGTAAATCTTTATTTTCACTTAAGCCCAGCAGCTCGGCTTTATGGGCTGCGATTTTAGCAAAGACCAAATATTAATGCGTTTGTTCTGTGTGCAGCTGCAGGGAGAATGTATATTAAAGTATAAATAGCTCATTCTCTCAGGTCTGTTCCCATCTTTTCTTTCACTCCTCTTTATAGATTCATGAACAACGGACCTGATACATGTGATGCATCCATCACCTGAATACATATTGTAATACTGTGCCTTGCAAAATTATTCAAATGCCTTGGATTTTTTTTTTGCATGTTTTTCACCTGCAGCTGGAACTGAATATACTTGAAAATAAATATCCTTTACTGTCCCACATTCTGCATATTCAGGTGTACCAACAGCAAAAGAAGCAGGCAGGTTTAAATAAAGGTAAAAAATACAAAGATTAGTGGTGGGACAAGGTCTGTAAGTAATTAATCTGATTTTTGCACAAGGTGGAAAACGTTGAGTATATTTACAACATCCCTCTTCAGTCCGCTTTAATCCAAATCCAGTCGGTTTGCTGAGAAACTCTGGTTCGTCTGGTGAATTCTGTCCACCTCCGGACCAGAATCCTGTAGGCTACAGAATTGGGTCTTGGTTTTGTTGAAGTGAACTCTGGTGCTGTTCGAACGCATATGTAAACACCAAGCAGACAGGAGACCGCTCCAAAATCAGGACCGGATTACAGCGCAGGTAATCCATGCTAGCAGGAGATTGACACAAGAAATCCTACGGCCACTAAAATCGGACGCCACTCCATTTTTGTTTTCATGTCGTGAAGAAGAAAGTTGCACTTACCAGAGATCTTCTGTCTTCTTCAGAGATTTTTGTGTCGATTCCTTCAGTGGTTGTTGATTCAGCGCCTCTATGGCCGAGCAAGGCACGAGGTTTTTCTAAGGCTTTGGTTCATTTGACAGGGCACAGTGTGAAGCGAATCTCACTAGCAGAGAATGCAACAAATCTTGCAACTGTTGCAACTGTGGCCCCCAATCAAACCAAGTCTGTAGGAAAATCAGGTGGGAAAATAACCAACAGGGCTGATGTTTTAACCAGTCCTTCTGTTTGCCTCCACCTTCATGGGTTCAAGGCGACACCTAGAGCTTCATTTGTAATAACCTTAAATTGTGATTGTAGTATGAAAATATGTATTTTATTTAAGCAGAAGTTTTTCACCTCTGCCTGACCGACCATCACCCTGAGAATATGATTTCAGCTGCTAAGTTATTCCACAGCGGGTCACTTAACATTTTGGAGCTGTTGAGTCTGTGCAGCATTAAATGATAAGATGATCTGCTGTCAGGCACTCAACCCTGTCTTCAGTCAGGCTGCGTTAAGACTAGCTGCTCTGCTTCCTGTACCTGCAGAGAGGATGAGCTCTCACAGGATATGGTCTCTCACCCATAAACAAAGCCCACCTTCTCAACAGCTCAAAGTCAACCAATGTCCTATATTTGCACACAGAGACCCCTCCCAAACCCCACAGATTGTGTTTGAGTTTTCCCTTGGTTTCCAGGGAGTCCTGCTGGTGTTAAACGTAAACATTTATCAGCCTGAAAACTAACCACAGAGCTGGCCTTATTTACAGCAGATTTCCTTCAAGCTTTTTCAGTGAAACGTTCCCACTCTGGTGCGTCATCATTGCTTCATATTAGAGGCACATTTTGCCACATGTTTTTAGAGTTTAAATCATCTTCTTTGCTGTCAAAATGAGCATTTCATTTTTTCAAACACTAAACTGGTGGAAAGTATGGGAGTAATTGTAGTTAGGCAACAGTTAGCTGTGGGTTTGGATGCTCTAAGGTTTTGTTGCATAATGAGCATCTGCAGAGATGACTTTCATGTGCTGATGTGCAGAAGAACAAATCCTAATTCTGTAGAAAATAACACCTAGATGAATTAAGATATACTAATAAATAATGCATAGACTTTTGTCCTAAAAGTCACAATATAAATTTCATGTATTAATGTTATTAAGGACAAGTTATACAGGCGTTACTCGTCCTGATACAACCAGCAGACCCAGATCTAGACCAGCAGTGCTAGAAGAAAAATGAAACATTTTCTTGCTTTTTGGCCTTTCATCCACATGAAACCTCTGCTTAGTATAACTAAAAATGATTATTTATGAAAACTCTGACAAAAGCAGAAACTTGTGAAAACTGTACTTGTGTTTGCATGTGTTCATGGGAAAGCTGAGATTTGGGATGTTAGTCTGAGAAATAATGCGCCAATATATCCACATACTAGTTTTTGAAATTATTCACAATTAGCTTTGTCTTGTGTTTTAATGACTTTATATTCTAATATGCTACTTAAAAGTTGTTCATCCTATGTATCTGTCCATGCAAATTATGTTTAATGCCTAACAGGAAGTTGTAGTTGTTTTGAGGCAATCTGATTGACTGACAGGTTTTGGCTTTGAGCTTCACTGCCCCCTATGGGTTTGGAATGTTTAAAATAACAATCAGGGGCAGATTGCTCAAGTTTATGTGAATGAAAACCTTTCAGAAACTAATCCCTTTTGTATCATATTATTTTTCTAATGACTTGGCTACGTGTGGAAAAGCACTTAAAAAGAAATGTTTACATGTCAGAGAGCTGGATACTCCATCCAGCCACATTTTTTGCCACCATGTCTGACTTACTGAAGCGAAGCTCATGGTGGTAACAGGTGCAGGCAGAAACATCACTGTGGCTCTAAAACTACCCTGGCCATCTTCCAGAGGAAGATAACTCCACCTTTTGGGTTGCAGAATTTTGTTCTTTGTTTAATTATTCACATCTCCTGACCTTAAGTGAGGGTTCTATCTAATACAGGTCATCCTACCGCAATGCCATAGTTGAGAGAAAACTTAATCATTACCTGGATTTTTTTTACGTTTTTTTCCAAGTGTTCATACAGATGAATGCTGGGAAATATGAAAAATGCGGAAGTAAAAGTGGTATGTTTTTATCAACATTAATGAATTATAATGGGGACATTGTAACATTTAAGTGTATGGAGCAGATTTATTTTCTAAACCAGAACTTTAAGGTGTCATCTGCAGTCTTATGCACCACATGCCCAGGCTGCACAGATGTTTTCCCAAGCATGACTGACTCATCACTTGAGTCTGAACATCTGTCATGTTATTAAACGGAAAACAAATCAACCTCATTTGACTCTTTTTTTTATTTCTTCTTCTTCTGCAGTTCCAGGAGCTCCAGGTTGACCGGGAGATACAGCTGACCTCCAACCGGAGCCTGGCTGAGGAGAACCTGGCTCGGCGACCCCGCCTCAACAACGGCAAGCTCCAGCTGGCGGAGAAGTACAAGGAGCTGTCCAACCTCGTAACCACATGCTGGGAAAAACAGAGTCAGCTGGGTAAGTTTGCCTCGTCGCCGAGGAGACACAGATTTAGGGATGGGGCGATGCGGTTCTGGTTTCATGCCGCTGAAATGTCAGTGATGGCAAGGTCATTGGTTTGTATCCACGGCTGGATCGATAAATGCAGCCCTCAGCAGTCTGAAACAATTCAGTGGAAACAGCCAGAGAAATCAGTCAGAAAAGGTCGAGTCCCAAACACTTAAGGTCACAGCTAATTACACACAGCAATCCACAGCGGCTCCTCGGTGTCTTCCCTGGTAATGGCAGGAAGACACCCAAACATGACGGCTGCAGTTACACATCGAAAGCAGAGCTGTGCTTTACAACAGGGTTATAGGGCCAGGCTAAGAAAAAATATGAATAAAAAAATGTAATTACGAGAATAATGTCTGAATATTATCGGAATAAAGTAATAAAATTACGAGATAAAGTCAAGATATTACAAAAATACAGTCATAATATTACCAGAATAAAGTTGTAGAAATGCGAGAACAGTCATATTAAGAGAATAAGGCCATGATAATAAGAGAATGTATATACATATATATATATATGTCTCGTAGTATGACTTTATTCTCGTAGTTTATTTTCATATTATGACTTTTTGTTCATTATGACTATATTCTCGCATTTTTACAACTTTATGGTCATAGGACTTTATCCATCCATCCATCCATCCATCCATCCATCCATCCATCCATCCTCTTACATGCTTGACTCTGGGACACTCAGGTAGGGTGGTGCTTATCTCCAGCGGTCAACGGGCAAGACATGGGACCTTATTCTTCCTGCATTATAATGTTATTCTCATAATATTAAGTCTTTATCTTCATACGATTTCCTTTATTCTGGTGTGAGTTTAATCTTGAAATATTATGACTTTATTCTCATTATTACCGCTCTATTTCCACATTATTTAAACTTTTTTTCTTGTAATTTTAGGATTTTATTCTGGTAGTTTTTTTTTTTTTAGCCTGGGCCTCATAATCTGTAGTGTTTACATCCCACTCAGCTCGCTGTCAGCCTCTCAGTTCAGAGACTGAAGGCAGCTTCTCATCAGAGTGCAGAGAAGCCTCTGAGTGTCACCGAGTCGAGCCTTCATCTGCTCAGAGAAACCTCAGCATGACTGGAGTTCGGTCATGGGAACCAAATGGAGCATATCAAATGCCAGCAGGAAGCTTGCAGCAGTTGTCAAGGAATTTGTGGGCTAAAAGACAGGGAGGGGGCGCCTTGCTTTTTTTCGTTTCGTCAAGTTATTCCTTCTGAAACGACGTCGCCTCAGTCTTTCTGCTCAACTCTAATCTGGATAGAGGAGCTTTAAAGGTTCATATACGGCGAGTCCAATCACAAACAGGTGATGAAGTCAGCGCTCCATAATGCTGCTTCAAGTTCAAGTGTGGCGTAATGAAAAGGCCAGATTTTTGCCTCAGCTGCAGTGATGGAAGTTGGGTGGAATGCTAAACTTCCTGTCGATGTGCGCACGGTGCACAGATGCTATCCCACCTCCCCGGCGAGGCAGGCAGGATGGGCGGGGGTCCGTCCTTGCGTCCTTCCTGCGCGTAACATCTGATTCTCATTTGGCTCCGCGTGCTGCTGGGGGGGCGGCAGGACGGGAAAGATGAATGAAGCAGCTTTTCTTGACGTAAACGTTCCCGGAGTAGACGAACCGAGGAGGAGATTGTTAGACGCATCCTGCTGTTTCACCGAGGAGGATCTGTGGACGGGAAACGCTGCCAGAGCTCTGCAAAAATATTTTAGTCTAGTTACAAGTCAAAATCTCTTAGTTTTGTCTTATCTCAAGTGTGCTGTCTTACAAGTAACCATTCAGCAAGAAATATGAGCTTTTTAAAGTAAGTAATTCCTTAATATTAATGAAAAAGGTACAAGATTATTTCCCTTGTAGCAAGACATTTTTCTCATGTTAAATTAGTGTTGTCCAAGCATTTATATTGGGGCCAGAACTGGCAAATTTTAACTAATGGGAGGCAACAAAATTGATTTAGTTTAGTGAGATTTTTTTCCTTCTTGTTTTTTGTTGTTTTACCTACTTAATAATAAATATATAAAATAGACAAATAAAAAAGGTTCAAGTGTTTTCTTATTGAAACAAAAGCTTTTCCAGATGATCTGGCTCATCAATTGTTTTCTATTTTGTTGGCCACATTTTTATTACTCTTGACTATTGGCCAAACACAATCATGTTAAGGGCCACAAATGGCCCCTTAGCTACACTTTGGACACCCTTGCTATAAGTGAATTAATGTGGTTATTAAGGAATTATCGATTCAAAACAACCAACTATAGCTTGCTGAAAAGTTAATTTTGTCTTATTTCAAGTCCAATAAAATATTAGGACTCCTAATTAAAATAAATCAAATTAGTTAGAGGTTTTCCAGCCCTGAGCTGTGGATCATCAGATGGAGGAGAAACCTGGAAGCGTCGTGGTTTGGAGTTTCTTTCTCTTAAACGTTGCAGCTGCCCGGAGTTTACTTTTGTCCACTATTTCTTTTTAAAATGACTGATGGTCCAGTTTCTGTGACATGTTCACAGACGTTTGTGCTCATAAGAAAAGTCACAGAAATGCTTAATCTGAGAAATCTGGTGCAGACGTCCTGTAACCTTAACAGCAGGAATCTCCAGAGGGTTAGGTTTGGAGCTACAAAAATTCGCTGACTAATTCAGACGTGATCTGGACCAGATGTGGACCTGAGGTCAACAGGACTAGAGCAGCGAAACATGGTGTAAATGTTCAGATTGTGGAGGGATGTGGGATTAGTGGAAGAACAGCATCAGGAAGAAGGAGGAGCCCAGAAGACATGTCAGGGAGATCAAAGGTGAATTGATTAATCAATTATTGAAATAATTGTCACATAATGTAGTAATAGATTGAGTTTGTAACTGAAGTATACAAACTCAAACAGGCCACAAAAGGGCTTGATAAAGTAATTAATGTGCCAAATAACGCATCCAAAAATAAAAAAATCAGAACTTTTCTAATTTATTTAATAGTGTATTGTAGATTAATATTTGTCTTTATTTCTACAGTATTAATTTATATGGAAGAAGATTAGAGCCACTGAAAAAAACATTAAAATGTTGAGTTTTTTTTTTTTTTTTTAAGAATCTTGACTTTTTTCAGAATTTAAGTCAGAATTACTTTGGTTCTGCAAAAAAAGACAGAAAGACAGTTGCCCTAATCCTCTTTCATAGTTTAACATTTAACAAATTTGGTGTAAACGTCTTTCCACCTTTGTCTTGAATTCGGCCTGTTTTCAAGTGATATATATATTTGGCTCTGCTATTTAAAACCTAAAACACAGTGATGTGTTTTAGGCCAGAGATCAGTGCTCTAAAGTTGGCAAAGTCTATTTTTAAATAGATGAAAAATAGCACAGAGATTAAAATATGACAGCTGCCTCTGCTAACTGTTTAAGGCCGCAACTGGAAGTGTTTTGTTTTTGATAGTAATGTCTTAAAACTTGTTCATGGCTTTCCATCAAAAAGCAGCTTTAACATGTTTTTAATTTAATTCAATTTTTTTATTTATCTCAGTGTACTATTTTCTCAGATGGGTTTTCTCTGAATTGGATCCATTTACTCTTCAGTTTTTTTTATGTAACTTTGGATCTCATATTTACTCATAAGCAGGTGTAACAGTAAATATATTGGTAGGAAAAATATTCAGTGCATGCTTATGTGCGCATAACAAGTTTTTCATCTCATTGTATTGAGAATGTTTTGTGTTTCACTTGTATTTCTTTATAACTAGATTCTGCTCCTGAATTTAATTCCTTGCTGTGGCAGTTAAACTCTTCCATATTTTGAGGTTTGTTCTTGTGTTAAAAGTGAAGCAGACAGTTTCAAATTACACGCCTCAGTGCTGAATTCAGGCTCTGGTGTAAAACATTCAGGAACATTTACTCTTTACTTCTGCATGGCTCATCAACTTAAGAGAAGTTTGAAGACTTTGAATGCATCACTGGCAGTTTTTATATTTAATGCGACAGCTCAAATGTAGCCATCAGGGTCATAATTACATAATGCCTTAAGTTGTAATTTTTAATGTTTCTCTATAAATGAGAGGAACTCTTATCTTTGAGTTGCAGGAATTCATTTTATTATTGTTTTGCTACTGTATTACATGCATTTTTCACTTGAAAACAATATGAATTTGATTTAAAAGTCCAGCACACCCATGATCCCAGTGGCTGGAACAGCATAAGCTCAACTCCCCTTTAGGCCTTTAATGCAGTAAACTGAAAAGGCTGCGTGATTGCAGGAGTAGTTGCATTTAAAAAAAGCAGTGAACTGTTATTACTGAATGACTGAGTAAAAAATGCATTGCATTAAAGGGTTCTGCATGATTTATACAATCTTTGGGTGTGCTGCACCTGAGCTCCCACACTCGACAACTCATCCTTTAAAATCTGGTTTAATAATGTGCTGAAAAGTTGTTTTAACAGTCTGTTCAGAACAAAAGAGTTTCAAGTAATTTCTCATGAGGTATTCAGGACCATTTGTGCCTCGTTGTCACTGATTGATGAGCTCTCTATATGTGGACGGCAGTGACTCTCCTTCCACATTATCTCCTTAAAACACTCGCTGTGTAGCTCTTCTCATTCTGCTCATGGTGACTCTCCCTGTTGTTTTTTTTTTATAGGAAACTTGATTGTGTTTGATCATCCTCACACCAGTTTCACTAGCAGTGTTCCTATTGCAAATGTGTACAAAACTTTCTCAATAGTTCACTAATGTCAAAAATCCCACAATTTTACAATTGCAGTGTTTTCATGAAATAATAAACTCAGTTAAAATCACACGTGCATAAGTTGGTAATGCAATAAGTCATTAAAACACACACATTGCGCCTTCACCGTCCTACTGCTTCCTGTTGTCTTCCTCGTGGTTTGCACCAGTAGCAACATCTGATGGTTGGTCATGTGACTCGTGATGTGAAATAAGTGATTCCATTGTAATTTTGCAAAATAAACCTATTTCGATACAACCAAAAAGAAAAACCCATCTCATCTCAGTGATCACTGAATTTTGAATTTAAAAAAAATCCCAAAGAATTTGTAAAGGTTGGTTGCTAAGAGTTTGGATTGTTTGACACAGTGCAGTGTGAAAGAGAACCACAGCAGCTGAAAATGTAAAAACGTTGCAACTTTGGTCCCCAGTCTAAGTCGAACACCCTACGTTCCTCGGCTGGGACTCCCTGGAGGAGCTGATCCAAGTGTTTGGGGCTGAGCAGAGACTGTGGGCCTCTTTGCTTTGGCTGCTCCGTGACCCAACCCCATATATAACCAATGATGATGAAAGGATGGATCTCCCTTCCTACTGAAGACTTATCTAAACCTCTGTCAGTTTTAAGAACCAGACATGGTGAACCAGTTATGCCAAGTTTTAATAAGCTGTAGCATCTGGTTTTATGCAAACAGTGTGTGCTTCTCTGCAATGAACCAGACTGTGATCGAAGCTGCTAAACTGGGTGGATTTTTGCCAGTTTAGGGCTGGAAAAACAGCTTTGGGTGGAGTTGTTATTAAGAGTTAAGTTGTTATTGGGCTTTTCACAAAAGAAAGTGTTCAGAGGACAATTCTTTCAAAATAGTTGTCCTCGTGTGGCAGAAAAGCACACAACCTTTAATGAAATTATTAATTATAATTAACACCATGAATTAAAAGGACATGGCGCCACAACAAACAGAAGCTTCGATGTGTTTAAAGAGTCAAGTCCTTTGCAGTCCCAGTATAATCTGGATCTGGTTAGAATATAATAAAGGACAACCAACAATGTTGTGAACTGTCAAGTCTGTTAATACAGTCGATTGATAACCTATAGGACATATAACATTATTATATATGATTTACTATTATATACCTTGGGCTGCGTTGTTTGGAGTTGAGGGGCTTCATGTTATGTTTGGGCTGGAGACTGTCAGTCAAATCTGGCAACCCTGACTGTGATCTCTTACAGTCAGGGTAAAGATCACATGCTGACCAAATGTTAACTTCTCTTCTCTCCTGTTGACAAGAACAGGAATGTAGCTGGTTTAAGTTCTGTCAGGTCAGACTCCATAAAAATGGGACTCTTTGCTGTCAAACCACATCGGTTTGAACGAAGGAGCAAAAGAAGAGCTTCCTCCAGAGATCCTGGTGTCATTTTGAGGTTTTAATTTTCAGTGATGACTGAGTAGATGGGGAGCGTCTGCGTGACTGTTTCTGTCTGAAGTTTTAGTTTGGGTCAGATCGACTCTGTGTTTGCTCAGTGATACATTTTTCATCAATAGAGAGTGGTAGAGCGTAGCGAGAGGATGAGGGGAGATGTTGAGGGCGTTACTGACAGCTGGTGTTAGTTCAGTGAAACTGTGAAACTGGAAACCATCTGTGAGCTCGTCTACAGCACTGCCAGCCTCTCTGCGTGAAGTGATTACAGCTTTGTTTATTTTTAAAGCAGTAGTCGCAGTACTTGTGGTACTTTCACTTTAAAGCAATGAGCTGAACATGGCAAGTTTAGTATTTCAGTTCATTACTCACTAAAACTTTTACTGTAACTTCAGGAAACACAGAAGGAAACTGTAATGTGTGGATCAGAGGCATTTCTTCCTGCTTTAGTTGTCAGAAAGTAATACATGTGAGCTTTATCAAAATGTAGTTTAAATATTATATTCTAAGTTTGAAACACATTTTATTTATGTTTAGTAGGGAGACCTATTGCTTTTTTGGGGGGCAAAGTCCGGTTACTGATCTTTAAAAACCCTGACCTGTCGAGTCTGATTGTGGCCAATGCCCCGATCGGAACTGCTTCCCTACTGGTTAGTTTTGTTTATTAGTCAGAATTGAGTTACTTTCTCAACCTTTTGGGTTTCTATTGTATCAGACAGGAAGTGATGTTCATCTGGGCTTGAAAGTAGAAAACATATAAAGGAGCTATAGAGCAGAGGGAAGGTCTCATTAAAACAGACTCTCCTCTTAATTTCATCGTTTGAAATCAGTAGAAAGTTTTGATATGAACATAAGAGAATAAACAGATTGTTTACCCATCAATTTTTAAAATCAAATTACAAATTTAGTTGAACTTAATTTTGGCTCGGTTTAATTAATACTCGACAAGCTGAACAGAAAATTCACCTTGTGCCATCACAAATCAAGCAGATCAAATCGTGTAACTTTTCTGCTAGATTAAAGTGATTAGAGAGCAATCAAAAGCCACCACATCCTTTCCTTTGAGGGAAAGTGTTGTTCTAAAAGTCTCATTTCCCCCCAAATCAACGCCTCATATATTCTAAACAGATTGAAGGTTTCGAGAAGCTTGGTAGGTGCTAGCTTTTTATTCAAATACATATTGCTTTAAAATCCCCTTTTTTCTGTCCATGTCCTGAAGGCTGTTTATGATTAAGGTTGAAGCTTTTTTTTTTCTTTTAGCTGCTGTGGTTGAAGTTTTTTGAGACAATATATTTAGAGCAATGAGTGTTACTTGTAAATGTAATAGAATATTTAAACAAACAGTTGGATGAATGTTTACTTGGTCTCTTGAGAGCAGTTTGTCAGATTTGCTGTATCTGATTTCTGTTGCAAACTTAATGAAACTACACAAAGCATTTAAACATAGATGAGGACAGACCTTGTTGAAGGCGACGCCGTCTTATAAACAAAAGTGCTTGTAAGACATTTTATAGTGCAGCAATGATCCTTTTGGTTGTGACAACAAAGATTATCCGTGATCATTATATGCAACAGCAAAATGTCTAAAGTAAAATGAATTTTCTGCAGAGAAAGTGTCACTCTGTAAAAAGGCGTTTCTTTTGGTTGGTGGAGTTTCCGACGAAACTGTGAAGGTGTTATCACACATTTCATGGCGTTGTGTTCGAAAGGCCATGAATGGGTCTGATGTGCCGCAGGGCCATAATTCACAGCTAACATGATGGATGATTTTATTTATTTTTCTTTTTTTTTTTTTTTTCAAAGCCTCAGAAATGTCCATGGCCTTCCAGGCAGCTTTTTTGTAAACTCTGAGCACCCAGCAGCCGCTGGCTCCCTGAGCTCCTTGCAGCCATTCAGCACAGTTCGGTTAGCAGCCTTTCGGGTGGAAAGAATCATGGTCATTATTATTGACTGATGGTATCTTCATGTTTGTGGCGTTTCCAGCTGCCGCTCCATCAGCGAGCCTCATTGATATTCAGCAGCTTCTGACCGGAGACGATGTCAATGCCAGTTCAGCCGTGTAACGTGGAACTGTGTCGTGTTTAAAGGGCAGAAGGGTTTCTGTTAGACGGGCGGCTCAGTGATATCACTGGTATTTTTTAACAACAAGGTAGTTAAATAACTGAAGAATTTCTTTATTTCTTCTTTTTTTTAGGGTGGAGGGAGGGTCTTTTGCAATGTTTTCAATTAATTTATCTCTAAATATGTTGGTTAATTGGCCTTTATAGCAAATTCTCTTTAAGTTTCTTTGTTGATATAACTCCAATTCACAAACAATGTGGATTCCAGCAGGTCCACTTTATGCAGTTGGAATCCAATTTGTCCAAATTCAACTGGAATCCATCATTTAAGATTGAGTTGCATCTAGTCCTCTTCAATCCAAAAAATAATTCAATAAAGTTTTACTGAGTTGATCTTTTCTGGTGTTTTCACACCTGATAGTCTAGTGGACTCGGTTCGATGGGGACCAAAATTCCAATACTTGTTTCATTTCCAGATGGTGTGGTTCACTTTCACACTGCACTGAGTCAAACAAACCATATCCTTTGAGAAATCTGTTCCTCCTTTCACCTGTGGTGGCGCTGCACCAAGAACCACCTAAGGAAGTGACACAAAAACTTCTGAAGGAGTCACTGAGTGCATGTTTGTTGCACTCAGTTTCTGGTTGTATTTACCCAGAATTCCCTGCGCTGTAGTCTGCTTCCTGTTTATGAAGCAGTCTCCGGTTCGCTTGGTGTTCATATAGGTATTCAAACCACACCAGAGTTCACATCAGCTGAACCGACATCGAGGTTTGTAGACGGACCAAACTTCATATCACAGTTTGATGACACAGTCACACTTCTCCAAACAAACTGTACGTTCTCTTAAAAAATGCAAACATTAAAAAAACCAAAAATAAATAAGTAATACTTTGCCTGGTGGGGGCCCAAGTAAAGCCTAGTGGCCCGCCAGGCTTATAATACACTGCGGGAAGCCCTGATATGTTAAACTGATTGGTTAGTTTCTACCAATAAGGAAGATGAGCTGATTGCATCGAGTTGTTGACTTTTATCTAAAGCAGTGTTTCTCAACCTTTTTTGGGCCAGCGCCCCCCTATCCATTATCCAGGTCCCTCACCGCCCCCCATCAAAGAAGATGTAGAGCACCTGCACTGAATATTAGTTTATTGTTATTGTTAATATTGTCATTATTGTAGATGTTCTAATTTTTATGGTTGTTTCTGTATTTATCATGAAAAATAATTTCCCAAAGAACAAAAAAGTCATGTGATTAGACAGGCGTCTACAGTAAAATTAAATGAATATTCAACTTAAAATCGGTAAGCCTAACAGCAGCCAATCAGAGTGATTGAACTCTGATTAATTTTATTAATCTGTGTAATTTTATGATGTTAAATCTTGCACAAAATGACCAGAAAAAAGATGTTCAACAATATCAGTTTAACCTTTAACTATTTGCAAAAGACTGAGCACTGCAACATTAAAACATGGATAGAACTGCAGGTAGATTAATCATAACTCTTCTCTCCAGTGTTTCTGTGGTGCAGCTCTGTGCTGCCTTCAGGAGAATGGGACATCAGAGTGTCAGCTATAAAATTTCACCCATATGGCATTTACAGTGCCATGCAAACCAGAGCTTTCAGTGGAGAAACAAAACTTCCAGATCCTTTTAATCCCATACAAATATGGGACAGAAACATGGATTATATCTTTATGTAGACCTGTCTATTGATTTATAGATTAATAGTTTTACTGAATATGAATTACAAAGAACAAAGCTGGTTCTTAATCAAATCCTAATGAATCAAATTAAAAGTGTCATGGAGTCACTGAGATTAACACTGACATGAAAAATAATATTGAAGAAATAAATATATCAAATCTACTCAAAAACATTAATAAGTGATAAGTTCCCTATTGTTATCACCTCTAAAATATATTTCTTCTTAGTCTAGATGTGATCTCAACAGACCCATGGCAATTCAACAATATTATTTTACCTTTTATCTGAAAACAGTGCCTGTTTGTTCTTGCCATATTCGAGTTCGTTCGTTGCTCCATCCTGGTTCTCCTGTGTCAAAGTTTTGCCCAATGTGCGCGTCGTTGTTTTTTTGTTTTTTTTTGTCTGTCCTGTGGTGCGGGGCGTCGGGAAGGACATCGATGAAGAGACTGACGTAAACCTTTTAAAACACCCCAGAATTCTTATGATTAAAATCCAAAGGTGCTGTGGTGCTACCGTTTCATACCGGATCACTTTCAGCACCGATCTGAACTCCATAAAACGACCTGACAAGTGAATCTCGCAGCAACGTCAGCAGCCGGTGTAACGCTGAACTGATGCTAGGCTACCATTAGCAGTAGCTAACAAACACTGAGGAGAAGTAGAGCTGCCATCGATGCGGCTGCAGCCAAGCATGTTTTAATGTTACACAATACAGTTTTTACCAAGTTGCTCAAAGTCTAAACTGGCATTGTTGTGCATTTAAGGTGTAAAGTTTACCTTCGACCAAACGCCCCCCAAAGGAATCCCAGCGCCACCCTTTTGTAAAAATGTCCGCCAGCGCCCCCTGCCCTCCTCTGAACGCCCCCCAGGGGGGCGGTACCGCCCCCGTTGAGAAACGCTGATCTAAAGCAAGAAAGTGGCCACAGTGGGAGGAGATCCCCCAGCAGAAGTTGGTACAGTTATGATGGACCTTTGCCTTAACCAGCTGGGGGTTCAGAGAACAAAAAGCAGACATGGAGAACACAGAAGCACTGAGTCAGAGGTCGTTTCTGTGAGACAAAAAAAGCAACTAAACTGACATTAAAGTAGCTGAAGCTCTACGAATGGCTTCCTTCTAAGAAATGAGAAGCAGACTAAACTTGAAAAGCCCATTTTACTCATACTGATGATTCAAAGCACTTTTACACTAGAGTCACTCACCCCAGGGGACTCGCAAGGCCCAAACGCTCATGCACAGATGAGTAGGCAACTCTGAGTTAAAAATCCCAGGGAATCGACATCTGGGGTCAGGCCTCATTCAAGTTTTGTCATCTATGGAACAAATGAGAAGGAATGTAAGCATTTAAATTGTTGTGTTACAAACCACAATCAGGTTTTATTATTTTCTCATTTAATAAAAACTAAAATATGAGTTTGTTTCAGACCAAAAAGATACTTCTACTGTAGATAGATTATATACTAGGATAAAGACTTGAACACCTACATTTGAATAATTATTTAAATAGATTTTAAAGCAATCTCCTTTTATCTTACATCCAGTATTTGCACTTTTCTGGTACGCCGCTAAATCTGACACACAAGTGACATCCACTACAGAACCAGATGACAAATCTGTCATTGCTTCTTTTTGCCCACTGGGGGTTAATTCTTGCTTCAAAAATGATTAGACGGGACGCTGGAAGAGACTACTGGTGTGTTCAAGTTGTGCTAAAATTAGCTGGCATATTGGCGAATCTATTCAAGCCAAAAATAGCAACACAAAAAAAAACAATAAATGTCTTTATTGTTGACCTTGTCGGTCTAAATATTCAATAATTTAGCAGCAAAAGCTTTTTGATTTGGAAAATGTTATTTAAGCTATACTTGTCAGTATAGCTTATTTAATTAATTACAGAGCCTGCATTAACTATTAAAATTTAACACGAATCCCACCACTAATTAATGCTAAATGTAATTAATGCAGAACTGTCAGTGATTTAGCTTGCATTAATCAACATGGGGATATTTGTTTCCACTGCTGCCTCAGTCCGTGTAAATAAAGAAGCTGCTCTTTCTTCACAATGTTAAATTTCTTCAGCCGAATATCAACGCTGAGATATAAGAAGCCCTGCATTGGGGCGTGCTGCTATTATGCAAAACCGATCTGCTGTGTTTATCTGCACTAAATCAAATGGAAATTGCAGCAGGCTGCTACACAGTGACTGCTAAAAACATGCCTCCACATATTGCAGGAGCTGGCGCTTACAGCGTTCTGCTATTTACAGTATATATCAGGTTCCTCACTCTGAGTCATGTGAAGCCTTGTAGTGCCAGCTGAGGAGAAAAATGATCTTAAGAAATCCATCTTTTGAGCTCGTAATACTAGATCTCAGGATTTCAGTCAGTGTGCAAAGACGGTTTTGTAAACACACGTCTCCTGTTAAAGAAAAAGATGTTTTGTTTTTTGACTTCTAAACCTCCTGGTAGACACAGGCTGAAGCCAAGGACAAGAGACAAATTATCTAACAGTGTCGTGGAAAATACAACCCTGATTCCTTAACATGCATTTTCAGAATATTGGGGCATTGGCTTGTATCAGGGGTGCCAAACTGCAATCCTCCACTGTCCTGCAGTTTTTAGACGTGCCACAGGTACAAAACTCTGGAATGAAATGGCTTAGTTACTTCCTCCTTGTGTAGATAAGTTCTCCTGAGCCTTGCTGATGACCTAATTATTCTATTCAGGTGTGGTGCAGCAGAGGCGCATCTAAAAGTTGCAGGCCTGTGGCCCTCCAGGACTGGAGTTTGACACCTGTGACTTATATAATCTTTACAGTGTAGTTAAACACCAACATTTTAGACATGAGCTGTAAAACATAAGACTGGAGAAAACGGCTCCAGCTCTGATCCTGCCTCTGCTATCCTCCCAAAATCCTCTCATCTGTAATGCAGTTCAATGGTTCCTCATTAGCGCTCTCATTAGAAAATCTACACAATACAACAAAAGTTAGCTAAGCTAAGAACATTATAATCAGAGTAGTTACTTTGTGCCTATTTAGTTGCATAGAAAATATTTCTTGGTTGTATAGATGCGAGTTTTACCATGAAAACCCCGAGTACTGGCCGCAAAGTCAAGAAATCCTGCTCGTAAAATGGCAATATTATGAACAAATACATATGTTTTAAATTTTACGTGTGAAAGTTAAAACCAACTGATCCAGTTTGTCCTGTAAATCTGTTGAATCAAGTTCACTCATCATGAACTGGAGACCTCTGATGATCGCTCCACCGCCACATTCAAAATGGTGGCGAAGAAACGCAGGAGTCAGCGTTCAATGAGGCGTCTCCGTATTCATGTCTACGGTTTCAATGGTTTGACAGTGCAGTGAGAAAGCGAACCACAGCAACTGAAAATGTAACAAATGTTGCATTTTGGTCCCCAATCAAACGGGGTCCATTGGAAAATCAAGTGTGAAAACAGCCTATAAAAATGAAGCCCAGAACATTTTAAACAGTATTTAGTCTCCATTATCCCCAAAATAAAGCCATTATTTTCTCTAACTCAGCAAAAAAGTACTGGTGTGGTTTTATTTTAAAGCTGCAGGCTGTAAAAACCAAAGGAGCTGGATTTAAAGAGGCATTGACTGTGGTTTGGCTCTGGGAGTGAATGGGAAGGAATCTTTTCAGACACCAAGTGTCCCGCTTGCAATGCTAAGTAGTGATGTTTAGGAAAATGCATGCAGAATGCATTTGTCTCCTTATAGACTGACTTAATTTACGAAGGTTGTACTTTGGCCAACCCTAACCCTAAAAGCCTCCAAATGTGCCCTTTGTTGCAAGTTGTACACCAAAAACCAAGAAATTTTTTTGCAAATCCACACACATCAAAGAGTGTTTAACTTTTTATATTGCAGAAAGACTATGGGAGGCCTCAGACAGTCTGTTAATATGTTCGCATCAGCTGTTTCCTGGAAGCTTTCTGCTCCTGCTTTGCAGCATCCACGCTAGCTGTCACATCAATCAGTGCTGCTGCGGCTCCAGCCCTATGAGGACACACTGCCTGTTTTGACTCCCTTCATCTCAAATCAGTGTAGACAACTTGACTGCTGACTCCAGACCTGCCTGAATGCAACGTCTGGGACTTGAGGGCCAGCGGTTCCTGACAGGGGATCAGATTGTTTTGCTGTGGCTCTAAAACTTTTAATGACTGTCGGCTTGAAGCAAGAGCTCTGAAATGTGAGACTATGACCAAAGCTACAACATTTTTATTCATGGATATTTAATTATGCAGGTGCGATTTGAAGCTACTAAGGATTAATCCAATTAATTGTGATTAATCAATTATTGACATAATCGTCAACTAGTTTAGTTGTCAATTAATTAACTGTCATATACAAACTTAAAAAAGACTAAATGCTGAAATATATTCAGAGCAATAATAAACCCAAAACTATACAAAAATATATTCCCAGTTTAACCCAGAACTCCTCAAGTGGTAAAAATCTATCTAAATTAATCAGTTAATTCAAAAAATAATCGCTAGATCAGTCCTAAGCTGCATTAATTAAGGCCAGGTAGTAAAGGCTTTTTTCACATGTTGATGTTAGAAGTGCTTTTTAACTGCAAATGGATCCTTTGCTACAAAAATTTTTTTTTTATTGTTTATTTCATACAAACACAATAAACATTTCAAAACCTCATCACTAATATCTGCCTCACTGATTGCATTTTAGGCAGTCAAATGTTTATTATTAAAAACGTAGCTGAATTTTTCTTTATTTGCATATTTGATGTACTTTGTTCATTTATATTTTTACATTGTATAAAATAAGCTTAAGTGGTTAAATGAAAAATCTGATTTTCAAATTTCCTGATGCATCTGTGAGAACTGATCTGTTCTATGCTTTAAATCAGAATGAAATGAAGTTGTGAAAATCTACATTTTTACATTAAGGACAATTTTTACAGCAATAACAATCAATGTTGCACCTAAGATGTTACAAGAAGCTTCAGTACCAAAGAAATGTTGAGAGACGGTGATGGGGAGGGATTTTACCTAGATTTGAACCATTCCTGCCAAATTACTTCAGTATTTGCATGTGAATTTACAAGATACCTAAACTCTAAATGATTCTGCATATTTATATATTTTCTTTCAGCTTCAAAAGCCATTTCTAAGTCTGGTTTTTCAGAAGTGATGATAATCTCACAGCTTTAAAGAACCAAAGTGTTTTTAATCTGACAAATCAACAGACAGATAAAAACCTGAAATGTAAATAAATCTTAGTGAAGCTGTTAAACAAAGTTGCCTTTTCAAACATTTCCAGGCCACATAACCTCAGGCAAGTCATTCCGGATCTATGAGCCGTGACTTTAAAGGGTTTCTTATCTTAGAGTCTGGAAAGAAATAATCAGATTGAAAAACCAATAAGTTCACACAGAGCAGACGCCAAGATGAATGAAATGTGGTTTGTTTGTTTCTCCTAAACCTCCGGAGGCTGAGCATGAAATCCGCTTTAAACAACATGGAGATGCTGGAAGACTCAGCGGTAGAGCTTTTCGTCACCCTCCATGTTTCTTTCTTTACAGTCGTTCTGATTTTAATAAGAAATCAACTAAAATGTCATTTTAAGCCCAAACAACATTAGTTTAGCATGTCAGTGTAGCTACTGGGTGAATGCACTAAAACATAAATTTTTAATGTAAGTAAATGTTTCAACTTGGATGACGTAGGTTCAGATCTGAATTTTGAAATTAAAGATCATAAATAATAAAACATTACATAACATGTTGGATAAATGAAAAGGAGCCTGGGTTTCTTACTGCTTCGAGTTGTGAAGTTTCATGTTTAAGTGAGTAAATCTGGTCGTGTTTGTGTCTGTCTGTACTACTGTTGGGTTTTTATCAAGTTTCCCTCCAGGGTTTCCTTCTTTTTGTGCTGGAGTTTGGTCATTTGCAAATAGAACTTTGTTTATATATTTATAAATATATTTTAAAGTCATTGGGGGAAGGAATCATTAGCTGCTTTTCCATAACAAATGTGTGCAAAACTGTTGATATTCTGCTGTTGAAAAATCACAATTGCGGTGTTTTGTGTAAAAGGGCAGTATCATGTGAAATCGACTTTTTGAGCATTAAATCATGTTATAAAGTTATTCTCTCATCAAAAACATACCTCAAGTGTTGCCTCGATTCTTTCATCATATTTGAGAAATAATTTAAACTCCTTGGAAACCAGTCAGCTGTGCAAAACTTCTGGGTGGGCCTAACTTTGCCTTTGAAATGGAGCTCTGCCTCAGAGCTGTAGTTTCCCAGCTTTTGAGCTCCTTCAGACTATCCAGCAGCAATTAGCAAATGTCTGGCTGAGCTCATTATGGGAGCTACTTCTCAGTGAACCACTGGTAATAATGTTGGTAAAGAGTTCATAGAGGTGCGCTGTTGCGATAACTTCCTGAAGGCACCGTTTCAGAACGAGCAGGTGTTTTTAAAGTGACAAGGGCCCAACTTCAAGGCATTAAATCAAGAAGTACAGTTTAAAGGCATATTTGATATAAATATATATAAAACATATTTATAGGTAGCATAGTTACTTGATTGTGTTATAAAATGTCACTATGTGCCTAGAAAAGACATAATTCTCTGATCACTTGTTTATTTTCTCTATCGTGTGGTTTTGACACTATCAGTAAAACCTTGGTGTATTGTCACATCTGTAGCCACCAGACTTTTATATGTCATTTCCCTGTCAGCAAATGAAGTCAGCTGTTTAATATTAATGCGAAGTAAGCTTTTGTCACATAATGTGACGGTTTACAGAGAAACCTTTTGTTCTTGTGTCTTTCTTCTTCCTGAAGCCTCCTCAGATGCCGTGTTGATGGTTTCACAAGGTTTCGGTTTACTAAAAATGTTTCAAAGTGTCCCAGGAGGCGAATCCTGCGTGTTAGTTTTATGTCTCTTTTGTGAAATTAGCAGAAAGTCTCCATAGAGCGGCGGGGCGGGGACTCCATTGTCTCATATCAGCACCCAGACAAAATGTTTGACTCCAGCACTGACACCATTCACTTGTTAAGTGAAATTTGTGCTGCACTCAGTAGCCCTCAGGTCCACTTCCCTCATCTGCTCCCAAAATATAGGTCGAGTACAGCTGCTGTAAGGACGACTTGTTTTCTCGGCTGTCGCCTCTCATTACATCCCCATCTTCCCCCTCTCCAGGGTCAGCAGCGTCGGGTCGGGAATGAGGCCCTTCCTCCAACGCAGGGTGTCACACTCATTTTCATTTTGGACCATATCTATGTTTGTTGCAATAAATAAATGAATCGCATAAATTTAAATGAGTTCGATAATTTCCATATGCATGATTGTTTTCTTTTTCTCTTTTCTCTATTTTTTTTCTATCAAAAACTGAATGATAAAAGTTTTCTGTCTGGTGCTTTGGACTCAACTAACAGCTTTTTGAAGGACAATTTTGTTTACAGAGACTTCATAATTCATTTTATTTGTTGCTTGGGTTGTTTTGTTTATTTATTGATAGTCTATTCGATATGTAGAATATTTTCACTGAATTCTGATCCAGAACTGCACAGCATTCTGGGATATGTAGGCAGAGGGAAAGATGTTAGCTAGCTAAGCTCACTAGCTGGGTGGTTTCAACTAACTAACTCACTGTTTGGTTACCTAGCAACTCACTCTGGTTGCCTAGCAACAATCTGTTGAGTAAATTGGGCAGCAGCAGTTTCAGGTTTGTCCACTGTGCCTCATAACTGTTTAAAAATAAAAATGTGTGAAAACAGTGGTTAAAACAGGAATGGTTATGCCACCAGTTTAACAGTAGCAATATTTCAGATTTTTAAAACAGAAAACTAATCAATTAATATTGATATTGACAATTATTGATACAGTAGTGCAGCCCCACTATATATTATGCACAAAAAAATGTCGCTATGGCAAAAAAACAGGAGGGACTGATTGATGTAATTTGAGACGATAAGAACTTTAATTTGATTGATAAAATAATTAAGTAAACAACTGTTATTTTGTTCTATTTGCATGTCTCTCTAGAGTCTAGAGGGCCACATAAAAAGCTATGGCCCTCTAAAAAGCTATGGATTTGGCCCCCGGACGCTGGGTTTGACACTCGTCTCTCTACTCGTAGGGCTGTAATGCGTTATTAAAGCCGAGGTGATGGTGTGACAGGGAGCAGAGCGTGCCGTTTGTTCCGTCTAAAACCTTTTTAAAGCGCATTCATCTCCCCTGAAGACTCGGGGAAACGATCCGATTGTCGAGGATGAGATTCAGAGATGACATCTTATTGAAAACGGATTGCCAGCATGCATTACTGCGCTCTGTCTGGATGGTGGAGATTTCCCTGAGGAGATCGGAGTTATTAGAGTCATTACTGTGACCTTTACTTGCCCCGCGGTCTCCACTGAACTCGGCATGACTCGTCGGCTGTCACATCGTCTCTTCGAGGGACAAGACACACTTTGCAGTCAGACGGGTCAAGCCTGTTCAGAGTGATTACCGACCGCGATCCACGGGAGGTGGAGGCCCGCTGTGAGTGTGACAGGAAGCTGCCCTGCAAACATATTTATCAGACAGGCTGTGGCCTTTTATTCTCCCATCTGATGGACCAAAGTTTCAACTGCAGCTGTTGAGACTTTATTTTTAGTTTTATGGCAAACATGTGAAAATGTTCAACTGCCAGAGCTTGGAAATAAATTCTGGAGCAGAATCTCGTTTAAATGGGAAAACTTTCTTTAAATGAGATTTAAAAACTCGCCTTCGAGATTTATGTCTCATTAAAACCAAAATATTCTTTAAGCAAAGGCCGTAATGGTGAAACTATAAACAACTCAGGTTCTTCGTCTAGAAGAAAGTTTTTTGTTGCAATGATATCTAAAACTCATTTTGTTTTAACTAGTTTCTTGATTTGCATCTCACTACCATGACAAACTTTACTTTACAAAACTTGTTTTAATGATAGAGTTAAATTATATTATATAAAACTCATCCCGTTTTAACAAGAGACTTCTTTTGCTTTTCATTATGAGAAACATTCTTGATTTAAGTAGATCTATATCATTAATACATTTCTTGTAAAAAACAAGATATTATTCTTTTCTTCCTTGTATCCGACATCATTTGTCATGTCTCTTTCATTCTACTGAATGTTTTCCCTGTTTCCTTCCTTCTGTCCTTCCTGTCTTATGACCTTCATTCTTTCTTCTTTTCTTTGTTTCCTGGTGTCTCATTTCTTTACTTTCTACTGCATGTCTTAATCTTTACACCTCTGTCTTCCCTCTTTCCTCTTTTTGTCCTTCCTTCTTTCCTAAATTGTCTTTCATTATTTCCTTTCACGCTTTCTTTGATTCCTGCTCCTTTTCAGCATGTTAAGATTATTGTGGTACAAAAAATGTGTCTTTTGCATTCCTTGTTCTTGTGTGTTATGTTATAGTGCCGTCATGTTCAAAATAAATAAATGACATTTAAATTCCTTAAATGTTTTTCTTTTCCTTCCTTCTTTCCTTTTCCTTTTTTTTTTCTTTTTTAATTCCTTCCTTGTGCCCTTCTTGCCTTTTCCTTCCTTCTTTCCTCATTTATTTTCAAACCTCTTTCTTCATTTCCTTCCTTGGTTTCCTGCTGTTTCTTCATTTCCAGGCTACAGATGTAAAGTTTGCAGAAATGTCTGCTGTAAATTCTTATATTTTCTATTCTGTTCTAAAGGGTAGTAAAGATCTGAGAACTGGAGAAGTTTAAAATCTTGATTTTAGTGATTCCTTTCCCTTCGTCCATCTTTACCTTACAGTATTTAGTTTAGCAGCCGTCAACCTCTTCTTCCTTTTCCTCTAACATCGGCGTGTGAAGCTCAAACGGTTTCTGTTTAAAGTAATTCCTCTGCTTGTTTGCTCCCTGCTGAGATCTTTGAGCGTTTCGCTGAAAGCAGGTCAGTCCAGGTCCGGAGGGAACCCGTCCGTTTTCATCTGCCAGCACGCTTTCCGGTCCGGTTTATTGGCTCCGCTTTGACCCTCTGTGTTCACACCCACTCATGTCATAAACGGGTCGCTCTAATTACCAGTTTCTAAGTCAACACATTCATATAAAGGAGGTTTTTATCAAAGCCAGCGCTCGGTTCCTCCGGTCCACCTACGGTTCTGTGGTTCCGGATGATTTACCCCAGACGGTTTATCATCTCACTGCCACACTCTGTAATCCCCAGAAATGCTAAACATGCTAATCTTTTCCACGTCTGCCTTCCAAACCACAAGACGTAAACAAATTATTACACATTTACTCACCTTGGGTTCTCTCAGCCGGATTAGTCATTTAGTCCGTAAAGTTCTGACTTGTGTTCAGGAAAAGCTACTTTAGATCTTAGTGCAGCGAGCCAGGTGGTCTTTGAGGGAACAACCTCATAAATGTGCTTGTTTGATTTATTTATTTAGGTTCACAGGGATAATTGAAGCTCAGTCGCTTCGCTTAAAGAGCCAAATCATACTCTGAATAATTTTAATCAAGTTAACTGCAGGGTCTGTAATTAATTTATCACATTTTAATCAACAAAATAAGCAAGATATGGTGCTTGACATCCTTGAATTTAAATTAGGTGTTTCCCAGGTCCATTTCTGTAGAAAGTCCTTGAAAGTGATTGATATTAAACTGCACAGTTTGGTAATAAAGTTCAATCAATCGTTTGATTAAAAGCTCAAATTTGGAAACGTTATTTATGTGATATTTTCAGGCACGTATTTTTTCTTGCTGTCTGAAGTTAAATCAGACTAAACTTTTCTCATTTTGATTTAGTTTGACCAGTTATTTCTATTTGCAAATGCCAGAAAATGTAAAACGTTACTTAGAGATATTTTTGTATCTTTCTTTCATGTATATGTAATTATGTATATATTATATTATGTGCAGCACTTTGCAATATTTGTTTAAAAAAATGCTATGCAAATAGAGCATTATTGTTACTACCTGACTTTGTATATATTAATATTTTTCTTTAAACAAAGAATGTATAAAGTAATAGAACAGAAAGGCAGCAGAATCAGATAAGTTTATACTCCTGCCTGCCTCTTTTTCAAACAAATCATGATCTAAATACATCATTTTATTTGAACTGTGAATGTAAATATGTCTGAAAAAGCTGAACTTGTCTTGCAGTTTGGTGAGGAGTCAGTCTCACAGCTTTGCTTTTTTGTTCAAATCCTTTGATGCAAAGAGGAACTACATCCCTCATGTATTTGTTTAAGGCTCTCCATGTTTCTTATTGTATTGACAAGGCCGTGAATAATTCAGCCCTGTTGCATAACGCTCTATGTGTGCGTGTGTGCTCAGAAATATGCTAAAAATGATGTCATTTGGTTTGGATTTGTGTTTCTTTCATGAGAGTGAATATAAGTGACCTAAAGTGACAAGACTTTAACCGGTCTATGTTAAAAGCCTCATAAACGATGATTCGCTGCTTTTTCCCATGTCTTTTGAGGCCGTAAACTGCCCACCGCCTCACCAGTGCATACCAGAAAGGTTCTCTGTGATCTGGAAAATAATTCTCTACGCTGCGGTTTGTCGGTTTCTGGATTTTTCCTCCAGCTAGCGGTGAAGTCATACTTGATGGCTCTGCATGCATCAGTGATGTCTCCCTGTCGTTGCAGAGACTCGCGGACCGAGGCGCAGCCTGCAGACGGCGCAGAACCTCCTGCAGGAGGAGGTGGCACGTGCTGAAGAACACTCCGAGGTAAGAACAACGCAGCTCTGTATTTTCTTTAAAATCCCTCCTGGAAATTCAAAACAGAGCTTCACTGCTCTGGCAGCGGTGTTGCTGGGGGCTTTTATTTTGAAATAAATAAATAAATCTGCACGCTGCCTCTGAGCAAGCCCACCCACTTCAATGCAATCTGTTGTATGAAGCCGTCAGGCATGCTATACATACACCCAGCCTACGTCAGCAGCAGCAGCCAGTGGACTGTTAACATCCTGTTTGCTCCCCTTAAGGCTTCATTTAATGACAAACAATACGATGCTTCTCTAACTAAAACTAAATAAGCAACTGAGTTTAATCTGAATCAGATGGTGTGAATTCGGTGACTGAAGCTGCTGTCAATAAAAAATGCTTCACAGTCTTTGTGTTTTTAAACATATTCAAAGCAGATTTGGGGAAGATTTCTGACTCTGTGTGCCTGAAGGGAAAAATGAGAGCAAATCAGCTTTTATTTATGGCTGCAAACTAATAATTATTTTATTAATTAGGCCCGAGCAGCGAAGCGCTGGCGAAGGCCTATTGTAATCGTAAGATTTCTTAGTTATTGTTGTTGTTGTTGTTGTTGTTGTTTTTCTTATTATTATTTTTCCGTCACTTCGCGGCGCTGCTTGGGGCCTTTACCAGGCACGAAAACTCACCAAACTTGACCCAAAATTGTCCCCCTAGGAAAATTTTCGGAATCTGGTGGAATCGCAACTGGGCGTGGCCAAACGGCTCTACGGCGCCCCCTAGAGTGAGTTGGGGGAAACCGTAGGTCGTAGAGATCTGAAACTTGGTACGTAGGTAGATCCCCCCGAATGAAGAAAAAAAGTCTCTTGGAGGTACCCCCTAAAATGCACAGGGAGGCGGCCATTTTGGTTCAAAGGTCAAATTTTGGCCATTTTTCACTTTTACTCACGTCGAACTTTTACGAACTCCTCCTAGAGATTTCGACCTATCGGCTTCATTCTTGGTCAGAGTGCAGTAAAGGCATAGGGCTTTAAAAATTATCAAAAAATTGACTTTTCACATATGTTCAGGGGCGTGGCAGAGCCGCGAACTTGCGTACTCGCCGCAACAAACGATACGCTATAACTTTCACATAAAAAGCTCAATTGGCACCAAACTTGGCATGAGTGAACTTGGGGGGATCCCTAACCATCCTATGTCATCACAGTCTGAAGACATCGAAGCCCCGCTCCCACAGAACAGGAAGTGACTTTTTAATTGTAAAGGTCCATCTCTGGCTTTCTTGACGTAATCAAGATAATCTTGTGTCAGATGACAGATAACAAGTTGGTCTCATTTGCTTTAAAGCACCAAAGGTTTTCAGTGGAGGGCGTGGCCGTGGCGGCACGGCGAACTGACTGCTGATGGCGCTGCCTTACGTTTGGCTCCTGCTTCCACATGTTTCAGCCCAGATGCACCAAACTCACAGAGATCCTTCCTTACCCACCCCAAGACAGGAATATAGTGTAATATTTTGTGGGCGTGGCCTAATCCCTCCACAGCGCCCCCTAGAATACTTTAAAAACATAGCCCCAAGCCATGCTTTATCCCACATTTATGAAACTTGGTACACATGTGTATCTTGTCAGGACCTACAAAAAAGTCTCTTGGAGCCATGGTCGAAACCCAACCGGAAGTCGGCCATTTTGGATCAAAGCCGCCACCATGTCCATTTTATTGACGTCGTATCTGATCGAACTCCTCCTACAGCGTTTGACCTACAGACTTCAAAGTCGCTCAGCACGCACTTGAGACATAGCAGGTCGTGAAACATTATCAAAGACTTTTTGTACGTGAAACATCAAGGCGCAATAACTTCCTGGCAAGTGTCAAACTTTGGCTATTTGCCGTGAAACATCAAGGCGCAATAACTTCCACAGAAAAGGTCGGAACTGCATCAAACTTTCCATGTCTCATTATAGATCAGTGCTCATCACATTGACATGGTCAATTGATGACATTGCTTAAGCCACGCCCCCCTCCAACAGGAAGTCAGCTGTTTTTTCTGCTGGATCTCTTACTTTTACTCTGAGATCGTATGCGGTGGCGAGACAGTAGGCGGTGGCGAGCTAGTAGGCGGTGGCCGGACCTTAGGCGGGGCGTCGCTTCGCTGCTCGGGCCTCCAACGCCGCTCGCGGCTTTAATTGATTATTCTGTTCATTAGTCATGATTTGAAAAAGGCATATTCTGCCTATTTTTCAGTCAATAATATAATTTTAATATTAAAAATACACTGAAAAATGCAAATAAACAAATGAATTATTTTCACATAAGAAAATAAACATTTTACTGCCTAAAATGTAACAACATGCATTTACTTTAGTGAACCCCTGGTCTAGAGATGCACTGACTTAAGAAAAGAAAAAGCGCCAATAATGATACCCAATATCAATGCCGTAGGGACAGGAATAAGGCTGGACCTCTTTCTTGTGAATACTTGTGAATTTTGGGCGCACCCCTGTCCATTCCTCAAAAGGGGAAAAACAATAGAACAGGATCTTCATAAGCCACGAAGTAGATAAAAGAAAGGAGCTTCTCATCCATATTTATAGTCACAGCAATATTCAAAACGTTTAAACCTTAGAAATTGAGTTTATTTGTCGTCACAACATCAATATTGCAGAGCAGGGAATGAAAATCAGCCGGTATTTGTTGATTCAGTTTCCCTTTGTGTCAGACAATAAGCTGAGCTGCTTTGAAGCTGAAGTCTGAAATAGAAATCTGCTGCTTCATGATTAAAACATCTGAAGACCTGAGAGCAAAAGACGCCTGATCCTCAGAACTCGCTGGTGTGTTTCTGAAATAGTTTTACCAGGCGACATTGATTCTTTCACAGGTGTCTAAAAAAACACAAACAGCTGGGAGTTAAAGCTGCCACAGGGCTGCCTGCAGGCCTCCCGACACTGAGCCTCGCTGATTCTCCTTCATGCATGCACCGACACGACCGGGGTGAGCTCACTACATAAGCAGCTGTAGATTCAGACCTGTTGTCTCCAAATCTGTGCAGTAAATGATTCAATTTGTAAACCCCACATTACTGTGTTTTTAAATGAAGTTTGGATCGATTACTGAAAGGCTGCTGCACATTAATGTCAGAGTTAGTCGCAGAGTCACGACTTTGGAGCTCAGCTGGAGATGAAACGTCAGTAAAGTAACAGTTTATCATATGTGTGCTAAAAGTTCTCAATGTTGACAGCGTAATTGATCGACAAAATAAAAAATTGGATTCTTCAGGCACAAAATGTCTTCCATTTAATCTTTGTGATTAGAATTAGGGCTAAAACAATTAATCGTAATGAATCAATTATTGAAATAATTGTCAGCTAATTTAGTTAATTTAGTTATCGGAGTATACTGACTCCAAAAAGGTCAGTTTCTGAAAGAATAACATTAGTAATTAAGCCAAAACTGTTCAAAACAAAAAGCATTTTGCACTTAAAATGATAACATTTCTTTGTCTATAAATATGTTCGATCAAAAACTCCTTAAGTGGCAATTTTAGATTCATCTGGTTCAAATTCTGTAAAAATAAATCTTTATTATCTAATTATTAATCCGATTTAATCCAACTCCAGTCCATTAGGCGAGAAAGTCTGATTCATTTGGGGAGATGTGAATGTGTAGTCAAACTCTGACAAACTCAAACTCTGGAACAGCTGCAACCTTTGATCTCGACTCGGTTGAAATTAACTTTGGTGCGGTTCAGATGCACATGTGAATGCCAAGCGGATTGAAGATTGCTCCAAACGCAGGGCATTCTGGGTAAATGCAACCAAAATAAACATACTAGTCTAGCGCTAGTTGGGTGAAATGGCTTATAGTCTCCTACTAAAGACAAAAGAAAAATTGTACAGTGGCTAAAATCTGATGCCACTCCATTTTTATTCACATTTGCTGTCTCCTTCAGTGGTTCTTGTTGCAGTGCCCCCACAGGTGAGGAGGGGAACGGGTTTCTCAAAGGGTTTGGTTTGTTCAACAGTGCAGTATGAAAAAGAACCACAGCTTTTGTATGTAACAAATGTTGCAATTTTGGTTCCCAGTCAACTGAATCTACTGGACTATCAGGTGTGGACGGCTCTTTCTTGTTTAGGGCTGCAATAAAAACATAACACCTTGGTTTGGTTTTTCTCTTAAATTGAGATCTGGGTGGATAAGATTTGAATAAGATCTGATAATTAGAACATTATTAATTTTAAGTTATTAAAAAAATTCTAAATTAATGGTTTTATTTTGAACAATTTCTGGTGTAAGAGTGGAAATCGGATTTAGTCAACTCCCTCAGCCTCAAATCAAACTTAAACAAAGTAGCTTATGACTCACATGTAACATAATCTGTTCCTTTTTAATTAAAGAACCAAATTCAAGTCTGTTGGCGTTGCTGAAATACCCACAATCCTTTGCTAACCTGCTGGCCACCATGTTGCAGAGTTTATTTACAGAATCAAGCTGCCGCTGCTGTTGCAGCATGCATTGATCCACAGAGCCTGCCGCCCCCACCCCACATGGCTGCGATCAATACTTTCATGACTGACTCGTCAGACGAGCCGCTCACTGATTGATTAAGCAGCAGCATTCAGAGAGCCTCAGTAAATATCCAACACAAGGCGCCTGCTTTTATTCCCATATTTATCTTATTAATCACTAGTTTTAAGAAGAGACGGTTTATGATTATTGCATGGAACAGATGAAAGGCTCTCTCCTCTCCGTTTAATCAGAGCTTCAGAGTTAGTGCGCCTGAATCAATACAATCAGACCTCTCCCCTGTTTCACTATCAGTTTGAATCTAAATCGTCTCAGATTGAGCCCTTGGAGGGCAAAAGATTTAAGTTTTCATGGTTGATGGGAATCCTTACAGCCTTTCAGAGTCATTTTCTGGTGAAGAAGATCTGGGGCTTTGTGAAATCGGGTCTAGACAGTTAAGTTTCCGGCCAAAAAGCCCCTTCTTCTGTTGCCCTGGGTCTCAGGTACCAACATGAACAAACAAATCTGATGGAGGAGTCGAGAACTTGATGTATTCTTCCGTCATTCTATAAATCAAATCTGTCAGCCTGTAGGTCGTCTGAGAGTTGGTTTGATTTTAAATGAGGTGAAGTGAGGAAACACAGCTGAAAGGTTTGGGGCTTTTTTTTAACTGTTCCTGGGAACAGAAACACATATGAGAACAGGTTAGATGCTAATCAAGACCAAATTCATCTCAGAGTGTTGTTGATGTTGTGGTCGCCTAACCATAAATGTGTCCAAAGATTTTTCACTTTACGACCACAAAATATTTCACTGGGACTTTGTGTAATAGACATAAAATTAAGTCCATTAATTTTGTCATTTTGGAATTTTTTATTCTTCCATTTGAGTTTCTACTGCTTTTAAAAATGGCCCAAGTGCTTAGTAAAACACTTACCTGTTTCTTGGCAGTAAGTTAATGATTTTTGGTATCTGGAAAATGAGTTGTTTTAAAAACTTCCAGTATAAGTGACATCCTACGGGCATTGTGCCGGTCGTTACCTAACAACCCCAACAGATCTCCAGTATGTTTGGTCAGATGGTTTTACTGCTGTACGCACTGTACAATGGCTGTGGGGAAAGACAAGTGTTTTGTTTTTGACTTATTATCCAGAAACCACTCGCTGAATTCTTGTTGGTTCTGCAGGAGACTCTACTAATGCTTTTCAAAAATGTACGGTTGTATAAGTTTGCATTTGTTTGCAGCCATTTTCACCTGTGAGTGTAAAGCGGATGTTGGGGGGCATGTCCAGCAGCAGCTTATGTGAATTTAAAGTGACAGTCACCTTTAAAGATGTTTGTCCATCTCCGGGTTGAGTAAATAAACTAATGAACAATGGCGTGTTTTTTATTTTTATTTTATTTTTTATGAAGCATAACGGTTCAACCTTCAACACATTTTCTCAAAATCATTTTTGATTTTCTGCTCAGATAGTTTCACCTGAAATAAAACCCAGATGATGATTAAATTCTCCATGTTTTCTACTGGGCCAGAACTCAACATCTGCTTCCTGTATTTACATCTGGTTCTCCTGCTCCGGACTCATCTGTCCAATAAACAGACAAAACCTTCTGGCTTGGTTTGTAGTGACACTTTCTGGTTCACTTTGTTTTTCTCTGTATAGAAAAAACTAAGCCGTCAATAAAATTTACAAGTTAACAAACTCAACTGATTCGGACCAAAGTAAATGAGCTGCAGGTGAACAAAAACTCTTAACTCCTGGTTTTGGCGCCAGAGTTCAGGAATATTGTAGTTTTTTTCCTAGAATCTGGAGTAAATGTGATTATTTGCTGTTCAAAGCCTAAAATACCTCAACTGAACAATTCCAAACAAAATTGTCACGACAGTGTTTGATATCTTTAGCTTTATTATTGGTATTTTAATTATTGATGTGAGCAACAATCATGAAAAAGACAAAAAAGACTTTTAAAAGCTTTAATCTATTTCACTCCTTTTCATCTGTGAAAAGAAATAAAATCCTAAAGTTTTTCTAAATAGGAACAGAAACATGTTTCTGTTGTTTCACAGTTAATGATCTCTTCTCAGACCAGAAACACTCAGCTGTTGTTTTCTCACCAGTCTTCTATGTAAGACTGTTTGCATTAATAATGAGCTGAATGCTGGGATATATGGGAGATAAAATGTCTCCCTGCACGTTGTCCTCAGAAATTCAGAATACAACATAGAGAAGATCGACCATTTACCGGAAGAGACATTTAAGATGTCTGAAACCTGAAAACTCAGCAAAAGCTTTCATTTTAGGAAGCTAATATATTTATCAGTATTGATTGGGACACCAGATGAGCCCTCCTAAATCACCATCTGGTCAGCTGGGAAAACAACTCCTACTGGGACGACCCCATGGCCTCTAACCATCTGCACAGGACCTCACCTTTTAAATAGCAGGCCTACGGGAAGTACCGCCCCCACACCCAGCCCCAGGTGTTCAGCCACCTCATTATGGATAGATGGTCATTCCTGCTGGGAATACAGAGTAAAACACCAGGAAGTTCAGTCTGGGTCACAAGAGAACCTTAATAAATTACAAAACATTAAAATGTATTTCTGTGCAAAGATTAATATATTAGAATAATTTAATAAGCAAAAAAATATTCAAAGGTGACGTATTATGCTTCCTTGAACATCTATGGGCTACCCAAAACATGTTCGTCACATTTTATTTTGGCACAAAGTCATTCTTAGATCATGTGATTTTAGTCTGGCTCATTCTTCCTAATTTGAGCTGTTTTAGGGACTCTGTTATTTAAATCTAAGTCAGCTGCTGCTGGCCACGCCCCCCAACTTGATGTTTACACTCGCACGTGACAATGGCTGCAAACAAATGTGCAATTATACAACGAACATCTTTGAGAAGCGGAGCCTCCTGCATCACCAACAAGAACGCAGTAGGAGGTTTCTGGATGGTAAGTCGAGAACAAAACACTTGTCTTTTCCAGCAGCCATTGTGCAGCAGTTAATCAGCTGACCAAACAGATTTTGGTCAGCTGCCTTGTTACCTAGGCAGTCAAGCCCAGCCAAGGTAACAAGGCTGGGCTTGACTGGGGTTGCTAGGTAACGTTGCACTGTGGTTTTACAAATCTGAGGTTTTTGAAATGGCTCATTTTCAGTCACTAAAAAACATCAACTTATTGCCAAAGTGGCTAGGTAGTTTTTTTTTGTTTTTTTACGTGCTTGAGCTGTTTGTAGAAGCAGCAGAGACCCAAATGGAAGTACAAACTGATTGATTTATTGTTTATTGTGACAGGCCTACAGGATGTCTAGAGCAATTTTGACGCTTGATATCAAGCATCTAACTTCAAAGTATTCAACTGGCCAACTTGAGGCAGTTCAATACTGCCTCAAGTTGTAGCCTTGAGGTGGACCTCCTTGCCAAGGTGGACTTCCTTAGCAAGTTGTATGATGGTTTGTTTGTCTGTCCTGCTTCCCAGGACCTGCTGGAGAAGTTCATGGAGGGCAACGTGAGTCTGGATGAGTTCCTGGATTCGTTCCAGAGCTCCAGGAAGACCTACCACATCCGCCGGGCTCAAACAGAGAAGGTCCAGGAGGCCGTTCAAGCCAGGAAGCAGCCCAGCAAAAGCAAGAGACCCGAGGAAAGCCGGATCCCGGAGGTGAAGAAGGACTCCGAGCCGCAGCAGGAACCTCAGCGGCCCAATGGCTTCGTGGCGCAGGGGCCGCTCCGAGTGTTCCAGGTCCGATACGGCCTGACGCCAGCCATCCTCGTCCCACATTACCCTGTTTCCCCCCCTGCCTCGGCGCCGAGCCATCAAAACCCTGCCTCTGAACCCCCAGTGGGCCAACCCCACATCTTGAGCCCCAGCAGCCCGATCCCAGGACATGGCCAGCCAGTCGGCCTCCGGGTCATAGGCCAACTGCCCGGCGGCTGGCCCGCTAATGGACGGCCAGTCCGGGTGCAGCAGCTCTACAGACCCAACCCGCAGCAGCCCGAGCCGCCGTACCGATAAGCTCCAGCACGGGGCGGTAAAGAGACAGTTAGAGAGGTCTTCCAACCCGTGGAGCCAAGCGGCGGCTGTCACAGTCACCCAGGGGCAGGCAGGCAGGCAGGACTGAGGTCTGACGTTTCTGTTGTTCCTCCATGGCAGGAAAGCATGAGCAGAAAGGTAGAGAGACAGCATAGCCGGGGATGGGCTGGGATAACGGCTCTGGTTCAACTCTGGTGAGCTAATCTCCTCCAAAACATCCACTAATCTGCTTTTATTACTTCATAAAACCAAAACAGGAACAGCTGCTGTGTGCTGGTTTGAACCCTCCCAGGTGCCTCAACATTTTCTGCATTGTTGATGCAAAAAAAATTATTTTTTCTTAGGGAATTTGTCTTCTCTTTTCTAAAACAAATGGGGTAATCTGCACCCCTTAACCATTTTTGTGCCATTCTGAATGTGCTCTTTAGTTATACCAGCTCCTGGGCCAGACTTTAAAAAAATCCAGCCTTCTTCAAATTAAACAAAATTGGTGTCACATATTTGTCCAGGAAAGCTTTGAATTTGTGCCACTCATCAAAGGCCAGCAAAATGATAACAACACAAACAAAAACTTCTGATGCACAAACGTAGCACAGCTGATTGACACCATATTTCAAATGACTTTATAAATGTGGACCAGCTAGTTGACCTTTGGACTCTGGAGATATTTATGTCTTTAAAATGAAAGTGGAACAAATGTAAATTTTACACCATTTTCATTTAATTTTTCTTTTGTTCTTTTCCACATTGTTTAAGAAAATCTTGTTCACACATGATTGGTTTCAGAAAAGTTTTCATCCACATGAACAAATCATTATTGTAAACATGCCACGCCCATAGGGGGCAGTGTAGCACACAGCTACATCCTGTGAGCCAATCGGATTTATTCAAAAGAACCATAACTTCCTGTTAGAAAATAAACATGGTGCCCGCAGGTTCGATTGTCTGGACATATATACAGGCTCAACTACTTTTAAATATCGTACTGGAATATAAGTTATTAAAACATAAAACGATGCAGATTGGGAATCGTGTCAAAGCAAGTATGTGGATCATTATTTGTCGCAGACAGTGATGTGCAGGACCGTAAAGCTGTTTTCTAATGTGCACACAAGCACAAAAACTGAGTTTCCTCAAATTTGATCAGCGTTTTAATAAATAAATGAAGTTTTGTGTGGATGAAAGGCCAAAGCAAATGAGAATGTTGAGTCTACGGACACTAGATTTTCTATTTGCATATTTTAATCACTTAAACCGGAATTTAAGGGATTAAAAAGTCAGAGAATTTTTGAATATTATCTAGCTAAAGACTGCGGTTTATAATGGCACTAAATAAAATGGTGGGGAAAAATAATGAAGAGACCTCAGAGGGTTGACCCATAAAAACGCATCCAAGAAAAGCTTTTGTATTTTTCAGCCTTTAGATCAGAGAGACGGCACTGCTGCTATCGAAGCCCATCCCCATGGAGAACAACATGTTTTTAATGGTTAATTCAAATTATTTTATAATATATTTTGTATTTTACAACAATGAATATGAAAGCACAGAGCAAAGTCAGATGTTGGAAGAAGAGGAAAAAGGGATCTTATTGTTAGTTCATACAGCTTGAAACAAAGAGAGGCTCATCCAGCTGAACGATGACGTCAGTGAAGTGGCGTTGGACATAAAGTCCTGTTGTTTTCCTTTTAAAACAGAGACCCTCATGTCAGGAAGTTGGAAGGAATGCGGCTGCAGACTCGTCTCTTTCAGGCTTTCTGCTGCGACTTCATTAGCGTCAGTGGGCAGCTTATTTATTCATGTAAATCCTGTTTTTTAGATCCGACTTCAAAGCTCCTTGTTTACCGAATGAGGAGCTGCTTCCTCCTTTCCAGGGAAGCCACCATTTTTATTCCTGAGCTGCAAAGTTCGAAGGTCACCGCTTCCCTGCCGCCTATCCTGCAGAAATTTACAGTAGAAAGCAGTTAAGCTCTGTCCTTAAGCATAAGTTTGTTCATCTTTCATCAGTTTCTCATAAGTGCATGCTTACAACAGCTTGTTCAAGTACATGAAAATGCCTTCAAAAAGCCAGCGCCCAGTTGCATAATAAACAGGGAGAAGATTTAATTTGACTTTCTCCACTAATTTGAAAAAGGTCCTTAAATCGGGGATCTTTTCAGTGACAGGTTGTTTCTGTGTTTAACTCTTGACTGATACTTCCCTCTGAAAAGGTCTGATTGTTGCCAATTTAGTCACCACATTTAGCGACTTTTCATTTCAACTTCAAAAATATTTTGTTGATCCCAAATAGAAATGAAATGTTGTTGTAACTCATTAATTTGAAGACTTATTGCAGAAGGTGAGGCTGCTGGCAGAAAGACCGCTTGCAGCCGTCTGTGTTCCAGCTAGTTTGAAGAAGCCTCTGACTGAAGACACTTTTTTCAACATAGTCTCATGAAGAGAACGGTCCATAGTTTTCTTCTTTATATAAAGAATCATTCATAGAGATCTTAGAATTTGAAAATGTGAACATTTTAATTATGTAAAAATTTAAATATTTTAAAGATTGTTGATCAAACAGAAAACTGCAACTGAAAATGATGCATGTTTAGAGCTGAGGTTGTAGCTCAAAGATGGCTCATGTTTGTCTTTAAAGCTGAAGAAAGGTTAACCTAAACCATCCTTTAATTTCAAGCTAAATGCTGATGATTTCTACCCAGAATGATGAAGACCCTCCTGCTACTTTCTGTTGAACAAAAAAGCGAGAACTTCCTCGTGTTTCCCGCCCCTCCTGGGCTCATTTTGACTGAGAAACCGAGCAGCTTTTCTATTTTAGGCTCGTCTCTGTTTTGTCTGCTTTGTTGACAACAAATTGGTTTGTTTTGAGGAAAAAAAACACAATAGAGTTCAACAACAACCTACGGAAAATCTGACAGGACCAGGAAACAGATTGGGAGGTGGAGAACATTCAGCCTTTATGTTCTCTTTTACAGATTTAGTTTTGTTGTTTGCATTATTTAGTGAATTGAAATGCAAGCGAGAGCTAAAACTACAAACCTGTAAGTAGGAGAAAAGCTGCATAAAAAGAATTTGAAAGAAAGCTGGACATGTGCAATAATATTTCTCCAGATTAAAGCTTTCCTGGGTTGTTAGTGAACAATATACTTATTGTATCGTATATTTTAATAATTTTCCATAAAAGGTCACCGCTTCATCATTTTATTTACAAAAATATTTGATCTGCAGCATTATCTAATTACTTTGAACAATTATCCCTGTTACTGCTAAAGATATATATTATTACAGATTACAGGCAAAATGCTATCTGTAATATTTAGCATATTATTTTTAGTGCAAATATCTTAATACAGTTGAAATTCGACTAAAGCAACTTTTAAGCAATTTTATTTAGTTAGTAATTCATTCATATAGATTGAAGAAAGTGTTGGTTCCACTGGCAGAAATGAAATAATCTGCCAGGAATTATTTACTTAAAACAAACTACATCTTTCTGAAAAGTTACTTGTAAGTTAGCTTAGTTTTAATTCAAGTGTACTGAGATATTTGTACTAGAAACTAGACTGAAATGCTTGGTGTATCGCTTGTTACGATGGGCTTTGATGCGACTGGGCTCTGGCTTCAAACATGCCGTGCCCACTCAGGTTCTTAAAGGAAACAAAAACAACATAAGTTGTAGTTGCGATGAACTCAAGTCAGACTAAAAAGATCAGTGAAACCAAATCACCATGGACTTTCCACTGTCGCTGTGAGATTTTACTAAAAAAATAGTTTTGTTGTTTCTCACAGTCTTGATTTCAGTTTTTCTTGGTGTGTCGTAGTGACGTGTGAAACCGGTGATTCATGTCAGGCTGGATGTGTGTGAAAACTCAAATATTGATGTGAAGTGCTTGTTTTTTTTTTTTTGTCCAGTCTGTACCTAAAGTGTGTTTTCTAAAGAGAGCTCGTCCCAGCCGCCGCCTTGTTGTTAAAAAACCCAGAGTTAGACGTTGGCCAGCTTTAAACGCCACAGAGGAATCTGACACGAAGCCGCTGCAGGCGCTCGTCAAAGCTGATCAGCGGTGCAGCGTGTAAAGGCTGAGCTAATAATATCCCAGTTAGCTGATGCTACGTTGGAGTGTGCGACACATTCAAAACACGATGAAGCTCGTCGGCTCATCATCAGCTGTTTGAGGCCATCGTGGCAGCAGCAGGTAAATAACTCGGTTTCATCTGCCAGCAGAAAACATAATTATGTGGTTGAGCTTTCTGCTGCAGTGACTGCTACTTTCCAACCCAAAACCCTCAGGCTAAATTATCTCATTTGATATTTTCCCGTGCTGAAACCAAAATGTGTGGATACTAACTGCATCCAGAAAGTGAAACGGTTTGATTTCACAGAGAGCTGGATGGCTGCAAATACACAAAATAAATAAATCTCAATGACGTACACAACTGACATATGTATATTTGAATAAAGGTTAGCTGTGAATTAAAATTGAAATCTGGAGTTAAAGCTTGGGTTAATATGCTGTCTTTAAGTTAGAGACACTAGTTTAATCAATTGATTAAAGCGTTTTGTTTAAGGTGAGTTGGGATTAATCAGAACAGTGATTATATTCAGACTATTTATTTTAGGAGCTTTATTGCATAGTGAAACACATTCTGTTTATTATTTACTCACAGATGGATGTTTGAAATAATTTATTTCTGTTTAGATGATTTTTCACTTACAAGTAATAAAAACAGGGAGTTTAAAATTAAAATTTACATCAGACCAATAAAAAATTTTTATGATTGAAGAACTGGATGATATGTGGATTTATCAAAAATTAATCGCTGTACAATGGCTGCTGGAAAAGACAAGTCTTCTGTTATTGCCATCCAGAAACCACTTGCTGTTGATTTTGCAGCAATTGGTTTGTGCAGCAGGCTCCACTTCTGCTTTTCAAAAATGTATAGTTGTATAATTGAGCCTCTGTTTGTAGCCATTTTCACGTATGAGTGTAAACATTGAGTTTTGTATCCAGCAGCACATTATTTGGATTTAAAGTGACAAACAGCTTATTCTAAAAGGAAGCAGAAACATTCATTATCTAAGAATGTTTTGTTGAAAAAAAAAGCAATGATGTTTAGGCCATAGACCTATCCTTACCTGTTCAAAGAAGCATAATGGGTCACCTCTACGACTTTTGCACTGTGCTGTTCAGAACTAGAGTGTCACTGCTGCACACGTCCAGATTTATAGCGGTAATAAAGTAATAAAGTCGAGCAGGAGCAATAAAATCTTCACTTGTCTTCCTGTGAGCAGGTGTGTGGCTAAAAGGTCGCTGTTTTACATCAATGGTCCTGATGGGAGGGTAAATTATGACCACTCTGAGATCTCTCCATCTGTCAGTGAGGAGACTCTCGCTCATTAAAAGCTGTGAGAGACGGCTGGAAACCAGGCCGCCCACTGAAATATTTATACCCAGCACATGAGGCCATACTGTACCGAGACGTAAACATGATGTCCATCGCTGGTGGCACCTGAGGCGGTCGGTGTGAATACAGAGATGTTTCCAAACGTGTGGGTGGATGCGGAAAAGTAAAGTTCCTGTCATTCAGACGTTCAAATGTTTAGCATTAAAGAAAGCAAAAACGTTCTTTACGTCCAAACTTAGCTCAGGAACCCTCCAGGACGGAGCAGCTGCTTTGCTCACTTTGGGGTCTTTATCTGGTTCTCTTTAAAAGTATTTTTAGCAACGTGGCTCAGAGGACGGCGTCAGTCTGTTGATCCATCATGTCAGTCCAAACTGAAATATTCAGGTCGATGGATGGAGAAGCAATCCTTTGTTCTTCCCCTGACATTTCTCTCTCTCACCTCCATGAAGTCGCCTAGGGTTCAATATTTACGTTCAATAGATGGTTGTTTTCAACTTGAACTCTTTGTGTTTGACGTCATGTTAATCAATCGAAATGCACTTCTACAATAAGATAAAATAAAGAACATTTAAAAACTAATTTCCAATCACTTCCAATGTTGGATATGTTTAAAGGGCTTACATTTTAAAATTATGATTCCAATAAACTGTCAAATGTCCTGTAATGATTTCAGCCATAAACTTTCATTAGAAACCTTTGCACCAAAGAACTGTGGCTGTTTTACTCTACAAATGTAGATTTATTTGAAAAACGTTTCTAAAACCAACAATTATTAGTACTTTTTGTGTTATTTATATTGAAAATTTGACTGCAAGTAGAATACAGGGACAGTCTTGTGAAAAATCGCTTGAATGGAGAAACTCTGGACAATGGCATCAGGTCCCAGTGTCACTATTACCCAAATATGCAGTATCCACTTGAATAATAAATAGCAGTTAAAATATTGCTAAATATAATTTGACATGCCTTCATAAGCTACTAAGGCATCAGTTGACACCATTTCCTTTTACCCAGACATGAATTTGGCTCTTACAATTCATAAAAATATGAGATTTAAAATTAGGAAAGTACATCGGACCAATAAAAAACATTTTCAAAAACAGAAATGTAGACTCTAAGACTTAATGAAAAGGTTAATAGCTGCTTAAAGATTATTTTCAAAATGCACTTTTAATCTTGAGAAATGAGACTCGCTACTTCTTTATCAGATTTGGCACTGATTTTTTTTGTAACTAGTTACAGTAAGACAGATTTTACATGGAAAACATGTCTCTGTGCTAGGAAAGCTGTTATGTTCGGGATGCTTTCAAGTGCTTTCTGGTCCAAATTACTTTACAAAATTGTCCACTTTTAAAAGATCATTTACGGTCCTCCACATTAGCTGTTAGTATTTTCCTGTGAATCATCTTTCTACCACATGCACATAAGGAAATGAAACTACATTTCTGCTCAGGCAGAGTTTAAAATCAACAGGCTATCTTTATTCTTCCTGGGTACTGAAGTTATTGAATCAGTGTCTAATTGCACATCAGGAATCGATTATGAATGAAAGTAGCCGCACAGATGAATTAACAGCTAAATGGTTAATTGAAATGCAGGAGGGCTGTGCAGAGGTTAGCATTAATTGGTCAAAGCGAACACCGGTTACTTTCCTACTTCCTGTCTCTCTGCAGACATGTGAATAAACCCATTCTATCACTTTCCCACAAAATGTCCTGATTTGTATGCTGGTCACTGCCTTTTCAACTACATTATCAGTGCCAAAACCACAGGATATCTTATTAACACTTATTTCTGAGGGTTTTGTTTCGGATAAAAAGGAAAATTGAAGAAAAGGCTCTCAAACTCCCATTTCCTTCCTGACCCACATTGAGTGGTTCTGCTGGTTAAAAGGAGGCTGCTGGGAAAGTTCTTCTGCATGCTGAGCTTTACATAGGCTATCTGTTAAATACCATCAGGCTGGTTTATTGTTGAAGAGACTCTCAGTGGGGGAACATCTCTTGTTGCTACAGTTCTGCTAACATTTCAACATTCAAGTGACCTTACACAACATGTTTACATGTGAAATATTCATCATTTGCTTCCTATGTGGATCCAGGAGATGTGAATAAAAAACATTTGGAACTGGAGATTCATTTGTTCTTTTGTTTACAGTTGTGTTTTATGACTGGAGAGTTTTATTTACATGGAAAAAAAAGACTTTTCTTGGAGAAAGAGGTTACATCAAATTAAAAACAAGACACAACTACAGTGTTTATAAAAAGTATTTAGCTGCTTGGATGCTTTTTACCCAGCTTCTACAAATCAGTCATGATCAGGAAAATTTGGGTTTAGGCAAAAAAAAAGTACAAAAAATACTTTAATGTCAAAGTTCATTGTAGTATTGATTTGATTAATTAATCAAATTTGTTTATAAAGATTTTATTTTTGGAGAATCAGGATTTATTTTCACCAATGCATTCCTTGTTTTTCCACAGTTCAGAATGATGTCAGCCTGTTCAGCACCTCCAGTATTGTCTTACAAGAATGTTTTGCAGATTGTACTTAAGCTTTGAATTCAAATAAGAGAACAGATAAGAATGATCAAAATAAAAACATGTTTTTTATCTTATTTTATTTATTTCATTTGCAAATTCTTTTTTTAAGAAAGAAAAAGAAGAAAAAAAACATTCAAATCAGAAATTGGATTTAGTCACAGTGTAGGGAAGAAAAGAAGTCTTATAATTCATTTTCAAGCCACATTACCTGGCAATTTGGCTTAAACAAGAATCTATATTCAGTTCATGTTCCTATATTACTAGTTAATGCCCTACAGAGACCTGTCCTTGCTAGCAAAGCTTATTCACTGCTGGCATGTACATAATACATAAACCTGCTGTATGGAGCAAGTGCTGCCTTTATTTTTCTTGTTTGGATCAGAAAATCACATCGCAAGAAATGGTGTAAGCCAGTATTTCTGGGAGAAAGTTTAAAAGAAATTGGTAAGACTAGCCTTAGAGGCTAAGAAGCTAATAACTTTTACAATTCATCATTCTGCTACCTCTTTTAAAAAGTTTTTATTCTATTTTCACATATAAAGTTAGTAATTCGATCAATTCTTAAATAATATTTCAGTCTTTTGACACACGAATCAATCAAATCAAATATATAAAATGGTGAAATGACGTAGGACCGTTGACGGGTTTTGGTTTCCAGCGCGGTTCTACAACCTTCAGTTCACCATAGTAACAGTAACTAAGGATGGGGAAGCTCTAGCCCTTAATTAGCTGAGTTGGAAGTGCGCTCTTTCTTCTTTTTAAATCCACCTTTGTTGGTTTCATCAGCTTCAAACTTACCAATCCGCCTCAACTGTTCATTGTTATGCAGATGAGGCCCAGTTAACTTGTCTCCTGCTAATCCAGATGGGATCAAAGCCGCAGCAGAAGCCTGGCTGACAGAAGATGCTCCTAAATGAACAACGTGTTTTGGTTCGCCCGTTCTGCGCGATGAGGAGGATGAATTTAACCAGGTGTTGTTGGTTTTTACCTGCTGCCATTACTGAAATTGTGTGATAATGTGAGCTTCAAGAATTTAATGGCTGGAGTTTTTTTCTCTGAGCATATAATCTTATGAAAGAGAGACTGCTGGCAGAACTGGGACAGATTTAAAAGAAAGGAAAAAACAACAATTGTTGAAGTAATTGTGTGAAATACATAATCACACTGTAGCAAAGAAGTGGACTGATGCTCTCTAGTGGTCGGGCAGCTGACGCAGCTGACTTTTTTTTTTAAATATCAATTTGGTCAAGAGAAGAAAAATGTTTAAAAAGCAAACACGTAACAGGATTCAGAAGTACATAACTAATTAATACAATATTATTTCTATAGATTCATAATCTTATACATAATATCTTGTGAAGAAATTGCAAAAGATTTACTATTTTATAAAAAATAAACTGGATAAAAGGTTTTTCTTTTAAATATTGAAACAAAAACTCCACAAAACTCAGTTCAAATTAATGTATATTTTTAAATGATAACAGCTTTAGTTGTCATTAAATATTTGTGGAAAATTAATTTATTATTTTCTTTTCCTACGGGATAGCTCATGCCAAAAATAATACCATTCAGTTGTCGTATTTTGATTGTGTGTCTAAATAAACATTTGGATCAAGGCAGGACCTGGAAGTACTTAACCTGAGTACTCAGTACTTAACTTGAGTACTCAGTACTTAACTTGAGTATACTGCATTTGTGTTGACATGTGCTCAGAAGTTGGAAATAAACATTTTGGTCAGAGAAGACAATTGTTCAGAGGAGGTCAAACTTTTAAACTTAAGGACCATCTGTCAGGCACAGTGGTGATAGCAACTAGCATTACTGTACGTTGCTGTTTTGCTGCTGCAGTGCTGCTGAATACAAAGTGGGTGGAATTACAAAAAGCAGCTAAACCTTCACATTCTTGAACTTCATCTCATAGACAGACGGTGTTCCAACTGGACAGGAGGGGCAACTTGCAATCAAAAGGTTGTCGGGTTGATTCCATCTTCCTCTTGCTATGTTACTGAGCAAGGCATCTAATCCCACATTCAATTTGAATTGAAAAATACTTTATTGATCCAAAAGGAAAATGAAATGTAACTCATATTAATTCAAATTCTTCAAAGAGTTGTAATGCCAAATTGACTAACAATGTGATTATCAGTATTTGATTGTGTGCAAATTTTAGTGGTCAGTATCACTATAGAAGTGCAATATCAATTCTGAGGTTTTGCAATAATCCTCAAACAAACATCAAAGCTGGTTTAAATGATACAACAGGCCACCATTAAGCTTCTCCCAAAGCTCCACCAGTAACCAGGTTGGGAGTTTCTTAATGATGGCTAAAAGCCTGGTCTGTGGTGGGAAACTAAAACAATTACCTTAGTTTCCATAATGCCAAGATAAATGGTCAAATGTCCAACCTGAAGCTTTAGCTTGTAGAAATAATTTTTAATGAGTGGATTTGTCGTAGGGCATAGACAATACAGATAGCCTTTGCTGCTATCCAACACGCTTTAATAAAGTTGAAACTTGTTCTTAATACAAATAAAAATAAATTAATGTATTTTTCCAGGTCCATAAAGCCACAAAACTAAATGAAATAGAGCTGGTTTACACATATAAATATCTTGGCATTTTGATAAACGACTCCTTCACTTTCAAACTCCATGTGGAAAATCTCGTAAAAAGACTCAAATTAAAGTTGGGTTTTTATTTTCAAAATAACTTGTGTTTTCATATGGTACTAGAAAAGCCTCTTGTTTCTGTCTGTGTTGGACTGTAGAGATATTTTGTACACAGTTGCTTCCTCACAGTGTCTAAGGATGCCTGACTGTATGTCTTCTCGAGGTCCATTTCAAACTGCAAAATGTAAACACACCACTGTGATTTCTATTCATGGCCTGGTCCGGCTGCCCGAATGAATTTCCACTGGTTAACTTCTATTTACAAGACATTACCTTGACTTCTGCCAGCCTGCAGCTGTTCTGCAATTGCACTGAGAAATGTTCACTCAAACAGGGTTTCTAACTTTGCAGAATTATGGCAATAATGAGCAGTAAGACAAATTACAGTGAAAAAATCTTTTTATTCCAGCTGAGGATCTTGCGTTCCCTGAGATATTACAAACTTGTGCATCTAGACTGGCCATAACTAAATTACGACATTTATAGCTACCGTGGCCGTTTTGTCGTCATCTTGAGATACAGGATCTGCCAGCGCGACTGAAACATCTCAGGGTTCGTGTTTGAAGCGAGTTTCTTCTCTGCTACATTCCCTATAACAGCCTTTAGAGCCCACGGTTTCTCATTAGAACAGGATCAGACTCTAATCTTCTCAAGAAGTGCCCACTGTGCCATTCACTGTTTTATTCCTTTTATGTTCACGTATCAAAACCTGAATGTGTCTTCCGCTATTTATCCCCAGGTGGGGTCTCATTGTGATGAGCAGTCTAATTCTAGTCCATTGTCAGTTTTCACCGTTCTCTTTCACAGCCAAACCTTTCTGTAGTCGGTAATGCTTGAAATACTTGAAACAGAGAGAAGTGGCAGTAGGTTTCATAAAAGTCAACCTATATGCTGATTCCTTGACTTTATTCGATGGCATATCATGGCTATTGCAGACAGAAAAAGGAAGAATAGATTTCTGCCAAAAAACTCAAATATTTGCTAGAAAATGCATGGAAATTTTGAGATAAGTGTCAGATATTTTCTAGAAAAAAGTTTGAATTTGAAAAGACAAATGTTAGACTTTCATGTCTCCAAAAATTTCCAAGTTTAAATTTTTCGACTTTTCAAACACATTTGTCCATTTTTCGTTTACAAAACTTTTGAGATTAATTCCAAAATTTCTGAGTTTTTTGGCAGAAATTGTCTTACTTTTATCTTCAGTGGCCCTTATAGCTTTGACTTTTCCTCTAGAATGGGTACTTTCTAGAGGAAAGTCACATTTTTGTGACGTCCACCGGGTCAGGAATGTCGATCACCTGGAAGCCCAGGTTGTCGATGCCCAGCTTCAGCTGGTTGATGTGGTTCTCCTTGTTGGGGGTCCTCTGGTCTACGTCCGTCTCAAAGCAGTGGACGCAGTGTGGCGTGGTAACTCGGACACTTTTGGAAAAGTTTGAGAAATCCACTCGATACTTTCCTGTTTTAGTGCGGGAGATGATGGGGAGGAAGCTGTAGCCCCACTGGATCTCCTGTGGGATGTATGAGGTTCGTACCTGGCATGATGAGCTGGTGGACTCTGCCGTCCCGTCTAAAAACACCACCAACTCAAAGTCCTGTAGGGGGAGAGAGTCGGCGGACAGCTCGTAGAATGGACTCGATCTGTTAATGATGTGGTAGAGCGTCAGCGGACAAACAAAGAATAAGTTATCCTTGCCAGCATCAACCATGAAGTCAACGTCCACCTGATCCAGGATGATGGTCTCCCCATCTGGAGTGGTGGTCGTCCTCAGCAACTTCCCGTAAATCTGGCTTCCAATCAGTAAGGTCTTTCTAAGGTTGGCCACTCTGATGAGGAGACACAGACTTCCTTTCTTCAGACAGATGACCGCTGTGTTGCTGAAGGTGACAGTCTTTGCCCTTTTCTTGGGTAAGGAGATCTTGGCCAGGATGATGCCACATATAAAGCAGTTGATGAAGACGCCAACTAGAGACTGGATGATGATCAGTGCCACCGTGCCAGCACAGTGCCCAGTCAGCGCCCTGCCACCGTAACCAATGGTGGTTTGTGTCTCTAGTGAGTACAGGAACGCCGTTGTGAGGCCATTGACATTGTCTATACATCGGATGTGCTCCTCTGTTTGGTTCTGCACCGTCAGGTCCCCGTTACTCTTTGCGATCCAGTACCACAACAGGCTGAACATGAACCAGCTGCCAGTGAAGGCAGCCACAAACAGGACAAGGACGAAGCGCCAGCGGATTTCTACGAAGGTGGTCCAGAAGTCCACCACGAAGGCGAAGTGGTTACTATACTCAATGTTGCCAAACTCGATGTTGCAGTGTCCGTCTTTGGTAACCAGACGACTTTTATGGGTTCGGTGTCCAGGTGGCTGGATGTGACCCGGAAGCAGCTGGAACATCCTGGAGCTGCAGAAACAAATGCAGACATTACTTTTTGTCAAGTGCCATTGTTAAAATCATCAATACACATCAAATGTGTTGGCCAATATTCTATTTATTATGTTTCCAAAGAAACTGAACTGGTTTAGTCTTGATTTAAAGGAACTCAGATGAACTTGCTTCTTCAATGTAGCTTGAACAAAGCAAACATTTTTCTAAAAAGTAGTAAATATAACTCTTATTTAAACTTTGTAATCACATTTTTGCTTGTTAAGTTACCCAACCCAAGTAGAAAAACATTGTTTGGTGTTTTTCAGTGTTTTCAACTAATTATTTATGTACTAAAGTTTGTATATCAAGCCCTATTTCTACTCAGAGTTTGGGATTTTCACATTCCAAGTTGGAAAATCTTCAGAAATTAGAATTGCAACTTGGAAAGTCAGAAGTTTTTCACCAGTTTTAACCTCTGAATCAAATATGAATTATTGGCTTCTTTTGCTAATAACAGTTAGCCTGGTCAATGAGAAAAGTTATTGATCATTTCACATGTTTTCCAGCTTGTGAGTGGAAAACGGTTTCGCCACCATTTCTGAGATCCTCAAAGACCATAGAAGATTACGTTTATAGAAATTCTAGTTAAGAAATGTTAGGGTCCCATAAGTAATATTGGAGTAGTATTAAAAAATTATGTTTATTTCCATCTTCTTGATGTTGGGGAAGTGTAATGTCAGCAATCGGCCGTAACAGTTATGTTAATATCAGTATATTTCTTATTTTCTTTATTTGTGATCAAAGAAAAAGTTATATTTAAATTCAGAGATTGGTACCAAATGGAAATGAATATATCTGATTTGTTTCATACTTTTGGATAAAGTAGTAAAGCAAGACCTCTGCAAATGAACATGCAGATATTTTTTCATCATTGTAAGAGTGCATCAGGGTAATTGTGTTGCATATAAGTTCAGTTATTTTGCAGAATGGTGGGTTGGTACTATTTCAAACCAAATGGTACAATTAAAGGCTCAAAGTCATGCATGAAGCTGGCATGCTATAAAAAAATTATTTTAATATCTGAAGAGTTGCTTTATAATTTTCTATGGACTGTAATATCAACATTGTTTTGTCATAATTGTCAAACTGGAAATATTTCTTGTTATATATTGTCTTATTTCCTATGACTAAAAACTTATATTGTTCTTCTCAATGATTTCTGAAACATTCACATACCATAAATGTTAAGTACACCTGTTTATTCTGCAAAGCTTCTGTCATTATTAAAAGATAATTTACCTGTTAGCAGATGAACAAATCTCGTCTTACATTATTGGTCCAGCAGCAGCAGTTCGCTGTGAGTTTCAGTAAAGTTTGGACGTACCTGCTGAGTGAGACTCCAGGCCCGGCGTTCTCCTTGGATCTGCGCTAGAGCTTTGGACTCCTTTCCTTTTAGCTGGTGGCCATGGAGGCGTTGGAAAGATTTTAATCCACAGTGAAATTTCCTAATCCCAGCCACATGCCACCATGTACGGCGGCCTTATACAGCTGCAGGACTCCTGGTGGGCGACTCCCTTCATGGTTTTGACACTGTAAATGCCTGGCCAGGACGGGGAGAGACAAACATTCTGGAAAACAGCCGACTGAATGCCTTCAGTGGGGTTTTCTTTGTTGGGGCAGTTGGTACGTCACTTGAGGCGACCGAAGTTGGCCGGCCCAAGCAGTTCTTGAGAACATTTGGGATTTACAGGAGGCCACACAAAAGATCCCTCCAGTTGCATTTCATTCGGCCCCCTCCCCCAGTTGGAACCTGCAAGGTAGCCCCACATTTACATCAAAATGAAGAGCTGCAGAGACACAGAGACCTCACTATGCCTGTTCAGATGTAAACACGGTTCACACTTGAGAACCGTGTTTACATCTTCTGTTCTGCAGGGAAATATCTTAGATCTGTAAAATATACTTCCAGTGGTGCAAATAAAGCAACAAGAGATGGTTCAACTAGTTACCATTTAAAAATAAAATGTTTTAACTAAACAGAAGTGAGGCCTGTTTGGCAGGTGAATATTTTGCACAAAAAATGTTTTATTTTTGGCCATGTTAATGCAAATGGCATTCTATCTGGTTATGTTTTGTGTCTTTTGTGTTGTTTTTTTGAAGAATGCACATTTTAAATGATCAGACTGCTGCATCCTAAAAGCACCAAGTTGCATTATCACACATCCTTCCTCTGCGCAGCTTTTAGATTCTACAACCGTCACCGCTGTCTACAATCTCAACCAGTGTTTACATCCCTGCTGTTATTTGGACATCCTTCCTCATTTAAAAGTCATAAAATGATCAGAATAAAGTCAAAATAATGAGAGAATACAATTATAATATTATGAGAATAAAGCTGGGACAAAATCAAAAATTTTGTCTTTGTTCTTGTGAAACTACAACTTGATACTTATATGACTTTATTCTTGTAATATTATGTCTATTTTGATACTATGACTTTATTCTCGCAATTATTTTTTTATTTTCTTAGCGGGGCCCTAATACTCTATTGGTCCCAACAGTCAATCAAGAAGAAAACTTTGTATATTTTCTTTGTTAAGCATCTTCATTCTCAGTAGGCATTTATGTATTTTTTTTAACCTTTCTATGTGATTTATTTAACACCCACACAGTAGGTTCAACACCTGGGTGGCCTTCAGCATCTGAAACCGTTCTTTGTTCTAACCTGTAAGCGGGCACGGTTTTGTACCTCAGAGATACAGGAGCGTGTTTGAGTGGTTTTAACAGCATGCCTCACGCTTGCTGGTGAAATGCATTGTGATTCAGGAAGCTAAATTGGGGAGGAAGCGCAGCCTGACGGCTTTTGTGGCAAGTCACAACAAAAAACCACAATCAGGGCAAACAAACGGAATCTTTCAGTGACTTTCGATTTTACTCAAATAAAAGGAAACCTATTATTTTTTATTTCTGCCCTGTACTTTTTAATTATAGAAGTTATTTCACTCATTTTTTTGGGATGTGGGTGTTTGTTACCTCTCTGACAGCTGGAGGGCAGACAGTAGTTTGTCTCTTCTGTCTGATGTAGCGGATGAGTCTGTATCTCCTTTCAGACGGTTACAAGAAGAACAGATGATACCCAGGGACGGTGCAGCCCTTAAAAATACCTTCTTTTGTCGTTGGTGAGTGTAAATGTCTTTGAGGGGAGGTATCGGTGTGTTGGTAATCCCTCACCACCTGCTGCAGGTCAGGAGACTCTCTTTTCTACATGAAAGTTGATGAGCAGGTGGTAAAAGAGAGCTAGCTGCAGCTTCCTGAGGAGGTGAACCCTCTGTTTGGCCTCTCGATGCGTCGTTCAAAATGTTGGGCAGCATTTCTCACTCTCTCTGCATACCAACGTTTCTTAAAAACGACAATAATATCTCTGGTTTCTCTATATGTTTAATTTTGTCTCATGCTCATCATTCTTCCAGTTGTCTCACTGTTTGAAGCAATAGATTTTTAGTGTAAATTCGCTTGTTCTTTTTTCTATCTGCAATGGCTGCAATAGGCTGTCGTAGTTTTGACTGCACTGAATCCGTCTCTGTTGACTGTGTGGCTTTGAAATGGTGTCTTGTCTAAAATCTAATCTAAGAAAAATAAACTTATCAAGATTAAAAATAGAATTTACAAAATTACAAAATGGGCTAGACAGCAGCAGAAGATAAAAAATAAGACCTTTTCAACTTTTGGACATCTAGATACAACATTTGAATCTAGTAAAACAACATTCAGAGCCAGACGTTTCCTCTCCTTGGTCTTCAAGAGTTTTAAAATTAACTGTAAAATAAATGCAACGTTAATGAGGATAAAGTGATTAAATGGCTAAATAGCGCCATCTGGTGCACAGCTTCTGAAAAGCACTGTAGGTCAAACGTGCAAAACATTATTTATGACATAAATCCTCACAATACTCATAAAGTAACATTTTATGGAGACTTTTTCTAACTGTCTTGTAGTTAACTTCAACATCTAACATACTAACAGTCACCATTTCTTTGAGCATTGTGCTTTGGCATAATTTAAAGAAAACTGACTCTTGGATATTTATCTGTGCAGAACGATGGACTTCCACAGTTCAGAAATGTCCTTCTAACTCTTCCCAGAGTGACGGGAGGCAACAGTTGTATTGCTGAAGTCATTGTTGCTGATTTTCCTTCTTGGCGTTATGGTGCAGCCTCTTTCTGCTGCTTTCACTTTTACGGATTTTAACAAGAAAACAAAGTTCAGTTTTTGACATAGAAGTTTTTAAATGACAATACTTGCTGTTCCTTTTACACAAGATTGTGAAGTTTTTAGTGCAACTGGCACTTTTGCACATGCCTGCAATGTATGTTGGTTTGTTGATCTTGATTCATATGCTTTGAAAACATTTTTTAAAAGGCATATAAATGTTAAAAAAAAACATGTGTTCCCTATATTTCCAAAGCTGCAGCATCTTCCTTACAGGATATTGAATAAAAAAATAAGACTCGACTTTCCCTAAGCTGGGCCCTTCCTACACGATGTTCCGCTCCAGCATGGGCTCCTGTGTCAGGATGCGTTGGAAGCTCAGTCCACTCAGGTCCAGCGTTTTGAACTCTCCATCCAGGATGAGCTCTGCCACAGCACGGCCCACCGCCGGCGAATGCTGTAGGCCATGGCCGCTGAAACCGGTGGCAAAGTACATGTTGCTGATCAGAGGGTGAATGCCGATGATGCCGTTCTGGTCGAATGTGTTGTAGTCATAGAAACCGGCCCAGGCGCTGGTCACCTGGCAGGAAAACAGGGCAACAAGTCAGACCATGAGATGCTGTTTTTATGCTAAAAAGTCCAAGAAAACTGTTTTTATTTCAGGTCTAGGACTTATGATTGATAGACTTAAGGCCTAAAGTTAAACTTTTGATTTTAAAGCCTAAGGTTTTAGGCTTTAGAACCAACTAAAACTTCAAGCACCAACTTTAATTTTAAAGGTGACGTACGATGCTTTCTTGAGCGGGTTAGGATAGGTCTATGGGCTGTACAAAGCATGCTCATTACATTTTTTTACACAAAATAATTCTTAGATAAAAAGATCTTAGTCTGTTCAGTTCTGCATATTTTCAGCTCCTAGAGAATAAGCTGTGTTAGGGCCACTGTCACTTTAAATCCAAGTGAGCTGTTGCTGGCCATGCCCCTGAAATCAATGTTTACTCTCGCACGTGAAAATGGCTGCAAACAGACGCACAGTTATACGGCTGTACATCTTAGAAAAGCCTTAATAGAACCTCCTGCACAGGCAACAAGAATGCAGCAAGTGGTTTCTGAATGATAAGCCAACAACTAAACACTTGTCTTTTCCAGTAGCCATTGTAGAGCACATACAGCGGTAAAACTAGCTGACCAAACGGGCTGGAGCTCAGCTTGGGTTGCTAGGTAACGGGGCTAGGTTCAGCTAGGGTTGCTAGGTAACGGGTTGGGCTCGGCAGACCAACTTAAAATAAGTTCTAAGATTCTAATTGGCTTAATGTGGCCTTGTGTTCTGGTTGTCTTGTAGTTGAAACTTGTAGATGTAATGACTAGAAAGTACAAAAATTTATATTTTGTTATTTATGTATAGGACTCTGGGAGAAACTATCAAATTCCAGCAAAACGTTTTGTATTTGGGTAACGTTTTTATCATGGTTTGTGAAGCTGAAATTAAAGCCGGAGGTAATTTTTTAATGCTTGACAAATAATGACGTAAACAATATGTCCTGATTCATCAAACTGCAATATATGACAGCTAAGTATGTCATCAGCTTAGCTGTTTCTCCTGATGCAACAATAGTGTCTAGATTTAAAGTATGGGCCCTAAAATTGAGCCCTGAGGTACCTTAAGCTCCTCAAAAGCTGGAACTCGATTGGCCAATTTGGGCCAAACCTTGTCTTCAAAAAACTGATAGTCCACCTCCAGGTTACTGGTGTCCGGCTCCTCTGCCTGAGAGGGAAACGATGAGGTAACCTCTGAGTTACGATTCAGGCAAAAAGACGCTGCTCAGAGATGGAACTGACCTCCTCGGGCGAGACTCCACAGATGTAGTTTCCTCCCAAACCTTCCCTTCGGAAATAAACTCCGGAATAGTCGATTAATAAGGGAGAGTCGAGACCTGGACCGTCAGGACAGTGAACCACATACACATACCTGGAAAACAACAAGAACACCTACCCTCTTTACATCCGAAGATATAATTAAATATTCCTTTAGAAAAAAAAGGAACCCCTGAAAAAGCAGCTAGGGTTGGAGACTGACCTCTTCCGAGGTTCCACAGGGACGGAAAATCCCGAGAGGGAATCTTTGGGGCCGAGGCCGATTCCCACCATCTCTGCTAGTTTCCCAGAAAACGCTCCGGCTGCGTTCACTACAAGGGCGCATTCCACCGGCTGGTACTCCAGGCTGTTTGGCATCTGCACCTGCGAGACACAAACCGACTGATGTAGTGACCTGCACTGCGTGTTTATTAACCTGAACAGCAGCAAGAGGTCAGGGGAAACCTGACCTCAGGTCACACTGCAAAACACAGAATCCTACCAGGTTTCTAGTGCAAATATAAATAAGACAAAATTAACTTACAAGAACTTTCCATCAAGATATATAAACTTATTTTAACTCAATAATTCCTTAATAATGATGAAAATAACTTGTTCCACTGGCAGTTTATAAAAAATTTTTATTTTTTCCATATCTTGAATAAAATAATCTGCTGGTGGAACTGGGACTTTTTCATCAGTATTAATGAATTATTGACTTATTACAAGCTCCTATATCTTGTATTATCAGCAAGATATTCTATTTCAAAATCTACTAAGATTTTGAAGTTGGTAAGATTTTGTGGTTTTGCAGAGTTCAACACAGCCAGGATTACTTTGACAGAGAAATGAAGCCCTGACAAATAGTTTACATGGATTACTGCGTGCATGCGGCGTGGCAAGCAGATCAAGCAGTGGCTCTGCGGAGGCGTTCAGGAAGTCCAGGTTGCTTTCATAGGATTCAGTTTGGACTTCAAGCAGCATGGAGTCGGAGCTTCTCTCTACGATCTTTATTCCCAATTAAAATGTAATGCTTGTGGATGGTTTTCTGCCACATTTCTTTCTCCCTCCTGACTTTTCTTTAAGGATGCTTTTACACTCCTGAAAACACCCTTGAACCACTGACCCTCAGTGTCATCTGCAAACATTTTACTCCAAGAAGAGTCTTCAGTGAGTCTTTTGAACCAAATTACATATCATCTTCCTATCAATGACTGTAAGGAAATCTGTCCCACTTACCTTGACAGATTTTATCGTCTTCCTTTCCATTTGTTCCCCACTTTTTGTCATCATAACTTGTGTCATGTGTTTAAAATCTGTGGATGAGAATAAGATTAGTAGAAAATAAAAACCCTCCCAAAGATTTAATGTATTACATGCAACATGTTTTCATTTCAGGATTTATGTTATGTTTGTATTAATTGAAAGGAATACACCAGCTTGTTGTCACGTTAATGCTAGAGGGTATAATGGCAGAGTTTATACAAACCAACCTAAAACGTGACCAACATCTGAAGGTGTGACCCACCTGCGACCTCCCCGAAGCACTGAATGACCCCCATGGACATAGCCTTCCTCCTGAAGGCGTTCAGGAGAGTCCAGGGGTCGAACCAGCCCTCGTTCTCCAGCCCTGCATAGAACCAAACCCCAGAGTGAAGTTAAACCAGCTGCAGAACCAAGTCAGATACGGTTTTATCAACAGCCAAGGCATCAAAATTAGATTGTTTCCAATTAGCGATCCAAAAACTTGTAATTATCCCAAACTAATAAATCCTTCTGGGTGACATTTAAAAACAAAAATAAACTAACTAGCATTTAAAGAATTGTTACACAATTGGCTAAGCAACGTATGTTCACTTGATCGACACTTGGTTAAACTACAATTAAAGCTGAAAGACGTCTTTCTGGGGTTTGTCTCTACCAGCTTTGCATGTCTGAAGACTAAAAATGTTGCTCCTGCTTTGCAAAAATAAATCAGCCTCAGTTAGGTTGGATGATTTATTTTGCAGAAACAATGGTTTGCATAAATTAGTTACAAAAATGTAACTTTACATTAAAAACATTGTTGCCACAAGAATCTGGTAGAAAATTAGCAGTTAAGCATGTCAACACCTCCCCAGTTAAGTCTGCACTTCAAATTTATTTAGCAATAACTCTTCCAAAATGGGGAAACTCACTTCCATGATAAATGGTGCAAACTGTTGCTTTGGAGGCTAGGTACATGCACTCCTCCAGTTTTGGCACTTTTGTGCTTTCATTAGAGATCACAATATCATCTGCAAACATCAAGATTCACAGGAACTTTGCCCAAACCTCATCTGCATACTTTTCCACCACTCCACAGAAGAAAGGACTCATAATCTTCTTGAGGTGACACCTTGAGCAGGTAACTTCCTTTATGTTAGATTCTTGTTTGTTTTCTTTTCTAGTTTAGCTTTAAATGATAAAGTTTTGTTTTGTTCCATCGGCCTCCAGCAACCAAGCCACAAATGCAAAACACCACGACAAACTGAGGTTAATTAAATCATACTAAATAAACATTGTGTCATAAATGAACTCTGATGCTCTTTATTCATTTGGGGTCTTAATAATGCAAAGGATATTGCTAAATTAGATGCAATAAATCAATCTATTACCGTATGAAGCCAGTGCCACGCCCTCTGTGTTTATCCACGGAAATTTCTCCTTCACTTGTTGCGGAGAGAAGAGGGAAACTTTAGCTCCTGCACACCTGGAATCACACAGTGAGATGATTAGCAAGGCAAACGTCTGAAATCCAAAGCGCATCTCGCCGTCAGGCACCTCTGGGTGTTGTAGTTCTGCTCCATGATGTGAGCCACGTCCTCGCTGGCTAAGAACAGGTATCCTGATTGGTTGAACTGCAGATCCACGGGATCTTCATTCACAATGCTGAGATGCTCCTGATGGGAAACAGGTGAGATGATTTGATTCAGACTTAAGATAAAACAAAGGATAACCAGCTGCTACTTTTATTTCTAGCTCTCCCTTTTCTCTTTACACATTACCACTCCTAAAATATTTCCATAAACTTGCTTCTGCAGCAGTTCCTGGGTGATTTAAATACTTTGACCTACATTGATGTTCCTCATGAAGTCTGCAGATTCCAGGGAGAGGTGGATGTTCTCCAGGAGGGAGAACTGCTGGCGGATTCCTCCAGCAGAGAGAACCGTGGAGGCCTGGGAATACTGGACACAGTCAAATGGGTTAAAAAGTGGTTTTAAGTATATTTGTTTTCTGTGTTAAAGTTTAAGAACTGATTTCCCCCTACTTGTTAGAGCTGATGACCTCTTTGATTGGATCTTATCTTAAAGATGTTTTAAAATCCCCCCAAAAACAGAGTCCTTACTGTTGGGTCCCTCTCTACAACGAGGACTCGCATCTGCTTGGAGAACTTCTCCTTCTGCTTCAGCCAGTAGGCGATGGACCAGCCCATCACGCCGCCACCAACGATCACGATGTCCGCCGTCTCAGGAGGGAGGTTGGGGTTGATCTCGAAGGGCATCCAGTTGCTGCTTGGCAGACCGTCTGCCGCCTTCTTCTTCATCGCTGCCAACTGGGCTTCCAGGTCTAAACAAAAAGTGACATTTCACAGCAACCTGCAAAATCCAGCTCCAAATAGTAACTCTAGGTTACTATTTTGATCCTGAGATGTTTCTGAAAGTCTTTCTGTGTTTTTCACAAAGTTTCTATCTTGTCACCAACCAGTGTTTTTTGGTTTGTTTGAACGACTTTTTACAGTAAAAAAAAAAAAAAAAAAAAAAAAATCTCCTAAACTCAACATATTGTAAGAAATGCAAAAAAAACTAAATCAACATCGACTTTTAAAGAAGTTGATCTTTGCTTCATTTCCCCCTTTTCTTCTCATGTAAATCATTATTTAGAAACAGGACCTTTGTTGTCAGCTTGTTCAGTTTTGCCAGCCTTGTAAAAACACATAAAAAAGAATACAAATTGGAGAATAACCTGTCTCCTATGTGGCTTGATAAATCAATGAATTAATAGATTTTTTTTTAAAAATCGAAAATCAGAAACTTTGCATGGAGTTTTACGGGATAACAGGAAAACAATTATTATTTGTGCCTAAACCATGTATGCCGAATAATTGGCGAGGTTTAAAATATTCAGAAATCGAGTGATATACACTCTGCGAGGAGCTTTATGTATTGAGTTTATTTAAAATATGACTATATGTTAACTGGGATCCTTCAGCGTTCCCACCTTTAATAAAGTCGTTCCGTAAGGCTCCACCGGTGCTCAGCTTCTGGCAGAAAGTCAGACCTCCACATCGGCCTGGCTGCCATTGTGTCACCGCAGTGCAGTTGAGCGATCCACGGGTGAAGGATCCACAAAGAGCCCGCACGCTTCTGTGCAGCCGTCTCCACGCACACATCCTTGCTCTGAGATCACTTAGTTATTCAGCTCCAACGCTAGCAAGGTGGAGACCGAACCGAGATGTGAAGGCAACCAAAAGACCATATGTCATCCAAAACGACTGAAAATATGCGAAGTCTATGATCTGACAGCGAGGTCAGGAGAAAGTTAAGCGAGATGAACCGAAAACATTCACATCCGGGTTTACATGGCGGCCCTTCAAAATAAGAGCAAGGACGTAGCTTTAGGGAATTGGGACAGACGGATTACTATAAACTCTACAAAACTAATTTACAATACTGTAAAAGATATTAGACACTATACGCTGTTAATTGCATCGTAGAAGTATTTATAAAAAACTATCTGTGGTATTTATTTTATATCTTCTGAGTTTTGTTCACAGTTATCAGTTGGATTGATTACTTTCCCAAAACTTTCGTGATTTTGCTTAATCTATAAAATTATATGAAACATGACTGCAACTATGAATAAATATATATTGCAAGATGTATAAGTTATAGGTTTGTAGTTGTTTGCTACTTGGTAGTTAACTGAAATGAGCGTGTTTTTATGTCTTTTACATTAGTGATGGAAAACTAGAGCAAGAGATGGATTTTATTTTGAAAATGTAACAGGAAATGACAGATATGTAAATAGTAACTTGAGTTTACTGAGATGGGAGGCAGTGGCTTTCACGTCACTTAAATGAACCAATAGTAAAGAGGACCGGCCCACTAATTTATATATCTGTATTCTTTTGAATATTTTTGCATTATTTTAGATTTGAAGATATTTGAACGCAGTGTAAAGCGCTTTGGGTTCCTGTGTACTTGAAAAGCGCTGTACAAGTACATATTTAAGTACAACACTTAATATTTTACAGCGGATGACAGGAAAACGACCTTTTTGATGTATATTTCTTGCAAACAGATAAATAAAGCGACAGATAGTTTTCTAATATGCTATATTCTACTCTAAATTAAAGTTATAGAGAACTTGAAATAGTGGTGTTTCTATAATTTCCTAAATAAAAATATTTGGATTAAAAAGAATGCAAAAAAGAATTATGGTAACAAACAAACAAATATATGAATAAATAAATAAATAACATTATTATAAACTTGTCCAAATACCAGAGAAAAAAAAGCTACTCAGCAATTATAGTTTTTATATTAACTAACGTTTCAACAATATAATATGAGCAGCAGCCCTTATTTATTCATGTGACCAAAGTTCCGTAAAATGTACAATTATTAAACAGTAAAATAAAACAAGTTTACAGTAAAATAAGAAACCGAAATAAATCTATTTGAGACTGATACTTACGCAACCATTGTAAAATAATTAAAACAATGGTTTTAATTAGCCTAACTTTATTCTGAAAAGTTATTGCGGAAGTAGAGTCATATAATAGAACAGACCTTGGCTTTTATTTTGTGACGTCAACCGGAAGTGGATAGTGAACTGTACGGTTAATTGACACCCTGTTTTCTGTTCCCCGGGGCCACAGTGTTTTCAACGGGACTCAACTTCGCTGCTCACTGGACCCGCAATGGTCGCTTGACCCGGGCTGAAACTCCATCCGTCCGCTTCCATCTTGCCCCGAAAACCATTCGTACAAACTTTTCTGGATAAACTTTTGGACTTGTTGGATCAGTTTTATGTCCAGAACCAAGTATGCAACCCCCACCGAGAAAGGTGAGATTTCTTTTTTTTTCTCCCTTTTTTCCGCGGCTGTAGCCTCCTAAGCTAGCGTTACTTCGACGTAGTGGTGCATATTAAATGGTTGGAAATGTACGCTTTGTTGCTACTCGCCCGGTTCACACGATGGACTTCCACTTTTGAACATCATAAAACACATAAACTGCTGGTTTCCACATAAAAATGACTGCGGTTGCTTGTTTGAGTCAGTTAAAAGGAAGAAAACTTATTAAAACCATTTGATGCGCTGCAGTTTTCCCTTTTTTTTGTTGTTTTTTTAGCGCTCATGCTTCGTCGCTCTGAAACTGAAAAACGGTTCTTCCAACTTTTCCCCTTCAGCTATATCCGAATTACAAACTATTTCTGAGTTAATAACTGAGATGCTCTGTTACTTTTAACTGTAATGTTTGACATATTTATAACCTGTAGTGTATTACATTTATAAACTTTTTAGGGTATTTTTGTTATTTCCAAAAGGATGTAGAGGTCAAAAGCTATTTAAAACAGCCTCCAGGAAGCATCGCAGTGCATGTTTTATCATTAAGATAAGCCTTAAAAACACAAATCCCTGCAGACATCGGTCTCTGTGCAAGTATGTGCACATAGTATCATATTTCAATAACAGCGCAGACCATTTTTGTCCCAGTCCTCTTAGAAAATATGTTTCAGTTCACTGAAGGCTCATAAATCTACACTTATTTAAAGCAATCCTGACAGTATTTCTGTATTTGGACATGAGCTTTAACGTCTGATGATCAAAAGGTTGTTAAAAAGTTCTCAGACAGACATATTGACAGAACATACCTGGTTGTAGTTGTACATGCAGTTAAATTGCGCTTTTTGCTGTGGGAATAGTCAATGTGCAGCTTTGCATGGGAAACATTTACCTAATTGTATTTACAAGAGATCCTTGCAGATAAAATTTTCTCTGATTTGAAAGGCTGAAAAATCAGATTTGGCTGAAAAGCAGAGGATGGAGGTCAGAATTTTCAGCTTTAAATATAACGATTTGAGCCAATTAGGGGAAAACAGTCGATTGATTTGTGCAACTCTGCTCACCTTTTATGTGCAAATGTGTAATCAAAGTATATATTTTCTTCAGCAGTTGCTGCAAATAGATAATAGTGAATATTTAACTTCAGAGCAGCTGTTGATAACACCTCTAATCACACCTAGTCTGATTATATTATTTATATTATATCGCTTCTGGTCAGACAGACGCACTCTGTCCTGATCAGTTAGTTCTGCTTCACTTTTTTACTTTGTGTCATTGTTGAATTATTAACCACTAGATTTATATCAATGTCAACTTAACGCGGATAATAACTCAGACGCATCAATATGACAATTTGGGCTGATATTAATACATAATGACGAATATCCTGTATTTACCAATATTGCATATACTTCCCTAAACTTTCCAAAACAAAAAAAAAACGATCACACTGATTACATTGCTTTTTTTTTCTTGTATGTGTATTTTGAAGCATCGCACTAGAAGAGGTTGATAGAAAATGCACATTTGCAAAAAAAAAAAAAGTCTGTTCACTGGTTTGAGCTGGTTTCTGGCTTTTCTGAAAAGGACTTGGTGCGCTAAAGGGGAGATGGAAACACGTTTGATAAAATGATGAACTCCTGCAACACAAATGGCATAAAAATAGAAATAAACATTGAGTTCACTTCCTCATTTTCAACACAAGAAACATTTCTTGTCACTTTGATGTTGGAGCTCTAGAAGAGAGAAAATGTTTTTCTGCTGCAGAATCTGTGAGTCCAAGCAGATATTAAGACTTTTAAGTGTTTTCAGTTTCTGTTTGGTGGAAATAAGTTACAAAAACCAGGAAGCTTTTATTTCTCTCCTAATTTAAAAATGTGTAGCTTCATAATGTTAGATAAGTTGCAAGAATTTCTGCTACACAGGTATAGGTGAGCGACACAGGAAGTGACATCATCATTCTGCTGCATTTATGTCAAAGACATCAGAGTTTTGTTTTCATCTGAAGCAGCTCTGCCAGCTGCATTGTTTCCATGTAATTCTTCTGTTTGCTTCTAGAATAGCTGTGTTACACAGGGGAGGCCAGAAGTATTCATACTCCCGACTATCACTGAAGCAATAAAATAAATCATGATTAATATAGTATTGAAATAATTGTCAACTAATTAAGTGAACAGTGAATTGCTAGATAGATCCCGACTCAAAAAAGGCAGTTTTGCACAGATATTAAGAAAAACTGCAAAAAATACATACAGTTTACATTGAATATAAAAAAAAACTTCTTTGTTTTTAAATATGTTTTACTCAGAACTCCTGAAGTAGCTCGTAGTTTTAGCTTCCCCTGGGCCAAATTCTGCAAAAATTACTAATTTGTTTGTTGATTTGCATCTTGATATGTTACTAATATTGCATAAAAGGCTTAGGTGTTAAAATGAAAATTCTGCAAAATGTGTAATTTTTTAAAAATCCAATTTTGATAGAATAATCGATTGATCGGTTACTAATAATCGCTAGTTGCATCTCTAATCCTGGCAGATTTGACTGGAATCTGTGGAAGGGAGCTAAAGATTAAGGTCATGGCACAGACACCTTGCAACAAAAATCAATCTTCAACACTTCAGTGCAGAATGCTGCTCTGTATTTAGAATGATCTGATTATTAACCAGACATGCTTTAGACTGAACTACTAGGTCAATATGTAACTGTGGCCTCCTATTAAATGCTTTATTAACATTTTTTGTAAATCAGTTTATTGGACTTTATTTCAAACCATCATGCTGTGAAACAGTTCTTAGTGTGTGATTAAAATCATGCAGTTGAGGTCAGATTTGTTCGCCTCTGCTGGTAAGAGGCCTCGACTCTTTAAAACGTTGCAGGTTAAACTTAATTGCATTAAGTGGAAGGTGATGGATTAGTGATGCATTTCTAATTTTTTAATAAGATATAATGAAAAATACTTGACATTGATTCATCTTTTGAGAGCATAAAAATAACTTCTAGGTTAAATAAAGATAATTTTAGTTGCACGTCTGTTGGGTGTATGTAGAATTTTGACCTTAACTTGCGGCCGTTTCTCGTTTAATTTAACCCGCCTCAGTTTGCTGTTCAATCAAAGTGTTTTTAGCGTTTCGGTTTTATTAGTGTATCAGAAACCTGCCATGAAATGCAGACATCAGGAGGTTTGTGAAACGGCTGGTTTGGTTTGCTCTCCCTGCCAGGTAAGGCTGACCCAGGAGCTGAAGCACACGCAGGCCGAGCAGATGAGCCAGTTGCAGATAAAACACCAGACAGAATGTGACCTGCTGGAAGACCTGAGGTAAGCAGGCCGGTTCACTCCGAGCCCGGAGGGTTTGGACGATTAAATTACAGTTCAAAAACGGATTTATCTTTGTCTTTAATGCAAATTTGTTTGAGCGTCTGAAGCATTTAACTGGAACGAAACAACAAAATGAGTAAATCTGCAACGAACCGAGAATTTTTCACAGCGCTAAATAGCTTCTTTTTTTTTTCCATGTTTGCAAACTATGTGTAAAATAGATCCAAACTTCAAGGTCTGAATAAACCACCAGATCTTTAAAGTATCTAATAGGGTTTAAAACTCTTAATGTGAAAACCAGGGATCCATCCATCCACTTGTTTCACCTCCAGCACTGATATGTGAGGTTTGGTATCGGCTGATATGATCCCATATAGAAGACTGACTTCAAATGTTTTTGTTTTTTTTCTAAATAAACATAAATTTACTAAATTACAAGTTCATTTGATAACTCTACACCAGTACCCCTAAATACACCTATAACTTCACAAGTTTGGTCAAACATGTAAAACAGCACAACTTGAATCTGTTCAGTCAATGCAATGAGGAGGATAATAGCCAATGTAAAATAAATCATAAAGAATCTGACAAAAACAAACGTCACGCTAAAGGTTCAGGAAGTGCAATTAGGAAACCTAAATATAATGGAAAATAAATCATATTTTTATATTTTTATGCTCAGAGCACAAAGTATAGATTTAGACTGAATAGATCTGCCCTTATGGATTGGGAACATTGTCACCGATACCCGATTTCAATATCGGGACGAATACAGATGTAAATATCAGATCGGTGCATTTCCACTTTAAAGTATCTAACATGGTTTCATCTGCGATCTTAATGTGATAAAATGTGAAAACTCAGTAGAGATCAACTTGTTTGTGCCTGAAACATATAAATGCAACAGATCAGGCTGGGTAACGTAAGGACCTGTAAGTCCACAGGAAGCTTCAGCTGCGTTCCCGTGGAGCCCTTTTCAGGCTGAAAAAGCCAAAAGGTTGCGGTAATGTTTTGTGCTAAACTGCCGATCTCTGGCTCCCCGCTTCCTGCCTGTGGTCGGTGCTGGCGCTCCGGCCCCGCTCAGCAGCTGGAAGTTAGGGTCACAGAGAGCCACCAGATGTTCCCGCCGCCCCAACTTGTTCGCAGTGGGAGGTTGTGCAGCTTCACTCGATGAGAAACGACGTTCCTCTCTCCGCTGAAATGATTCAGCAAACTAGAAGCGGCTCGTGGTTTGCCAGCAAAAGCTCTGCATGGGAAAATGGCAGAAAGCGATGGAGGAGGGCAGAGAGAGGGAGCGATGGAAACGCGGCAGAGAGGAAGAGGCGGAAGCTCCCAGGAAGTACGGCAGATTGTTTAGAGTCAGGGTGGAGCAGGCGGCCCAGTCTCGACATGTTTAATGACTTAATGATGATTTTGCTGCGGGAGTTTTTCCCAGGGCACCGGCCTCGCTTCTTTTCTTAGACGTTTTCACAAGCCTCGCTCCAGTTGTCATTATCCTGTTTACATCTGCGCTACAGAAAAACCAGCAAAGGTTTTTAAAGCCACCAGGTTTCAATCTTGGTGGCGCGTCAGCGCGTCGTCTGATCTGTTTTTAATGTTGGCAAAACCTGATGGAACATGTTAATTTAACAGAAACAAACCGGAACGAGTAAAATCTGAGGCAACCGATGGAGTGGAAATGTTTTACAATCTGAGCAATTAACCATCTGACGATAAATTGTGGAAGGAAATCAAAGTAGAAAAACATGGTTACAAACAAAATGCAAAACGATCATTTTAAGTTGTGGACAGAAACCACAACTTAAAATGCACTTCAGATGTGCTGTAGAGTAAAGCTTTCTGATTTCACAATATACATGTCGTACAGCTGAGTAAGGCTTAGTTTCCACTGAGCAGTGCTTCACAGGGACGGTTGCTGCACCGCTACCTACGGTTTAGTGGAAACGAGGCATTAGGTTTTTGTTGATTTAAGATAAGCTTACAACCTTCATCACTTTGCAAATATTCCACAGCAGAATCTGATGTCTGCATGTTGGAGGTAAATAACAATGAAAGTCCACGATTAGCTGAACATGTTGGTCCAAATATGTTATAAATGTCCTATTAACCTAAAAGTTGTTGTTTGTCAAACGTAAAAACTCAAAAATTGTAGGCCTCTGCTATATATTGCGGATGTCTTCATTTTTTCATTGTCAGTGCGTTCTGGGCCGATGACGCGGGTCGGTCTAGACCTCTGGACTAGAGAACACATTGCAGCGTAAACAACACTGCGATGTGTGACAGTATTTTATTTAAGCTTATAAACATAAACAGGTTCCAGTATTTCCACTGTGTTGGTTTTACATCTGACATTAATATTTCTCATAGTTTGTGTTGTAGCTAATTGTGGATCCTCTAATACATAACATTTATTGTAACATGAACTGGCCCTTTGCACAACTGGCTAATAGAAGCTCGTCCCTCTTATGAGGTCACAACTACAGCTGCTTTTATCCCACAGAGAACTTTTACATTCTTCACTTCAAAGTCCATTTTATGAACTGAAAGTTCCTGATAAGAGTTTTACACTGTGGCTCCAAGGCGTTGCAGTTTATTATCTCAGGCAGCCATTGGGTTATAGCAATGCACTAAATACTATATGTGATGTTAAACTTATTTTGTTGCACCTAATGTGCCAAAAAATGTAGTTTTCTTCACCAAGCTGCATGGAATCTATAAGTTTAAGTACCAAAGTCACATTTAAATGACCAGCAGTAGCTCTCTGTCTGATGTGGTGTCTGATGTTTAATTGTTCTGGATCACCTCTGCAGTTTCTCTTTCGTTTCTGCAGGACCTTCAGTCAGAAGAGGGCAGCGGTGGAGCGGGACTACGCCCAGGTAAATGAAAATGTCCGCTGTATTGTCCTTCTAGCCTCACTGCCGGCGCTTGTTAACGCCACCGCTGGAGCGCCTTGTCATTTGGGACGCTAAAAATAAATGCTTCTTTACGCCCTCGAAAGACACCATCTGACAAGCTGGGCTGAGGATGTGGCATTAAAAAAAAAGGTTTTGATCCACTTGTGGCCAGATAAGCCATGAAAGTCGACAAGCCTCAGAAAAAGCATCCCAGCTTCCACCGCTGGTCCGGTATCTGGCTTCCTACTCGCTGTCTTGTTGATTTGTTGTTTTTTTTGTGGTTGTTTGTTTTCTTCCTGAAGACATGATTGGGATATTTGGAAATCCCTCTGTGTCCCAGTTGGCTCTAGTTTTCAGCCCGGTGAGGAATCTGTACCAGAGCTGTAAAGAGTGGGGTCATGTTTGTAGTTTTCAACCCACATCTTAATGCTGATTTTTTTTCTTTCTTTTGTTTCGTGTGCATCTGTATAATTAAATTTAACATCACAAGTGCATGCATTTAACACCATATTTATTAAATATTATAAAGATTCATTGCTACGCCTGTCACAACAAATCATTCAATCACATGACCCAATAATTTCCATTAACATGATTTATTGATTTTAGATGATCTAGATGGTATGTTTTTTTTTTTTGAAGGACAACTTCATAATTCATTTTATTTGTTGTTTCTGGTGGATTTTTTTTATTTATTTTGGATATTTAAAGTGTCTTTCAGTTCCAGTGTTAAAGGTTCATTAGAATAAAAATTTTATTGATTCTTGAGAATGTTACCAATATGTTAATTGAAATGGTCTCAAAACACCAGTATTATTGTTTATTGCAGTAACTTCTGGGACAATTGATAGTCCAGCAAAGTTTATTTATCATGACAGAGGCTCCTTCTGCATGACTGTAAGGCTGATCACTTCCATGACAATTTTTGAATTTTTTTTATTATTGTTTCAGTTTTAAAAGGTAAAAATAAATCAGGTGTTAATTGATTTGCTTTTATTTAACACACATTTATATCTGCAGTCCCATGCAGATTAAAGAAAAAGCAGTAAAACACATGAATTCAAACCTGAACGACATTAAAAAATAATATATCAGCCATTAAATTTATAACCATTGCACACAAAATGTTTATTCTTTAGTTTTAATGATTGTGGCTTAAAGCTAATTAAAAAATATCAATGCATGAGTCCAAAAAAATATTTTTACTGTATAAACGTGGGGCTGATGCACAGTTTACAGACGCAGTCCAGAGTATCTCCTCTCCATATGTGGTTGGGGCTCCGTGAATTAATGCATCAGTGCAGCGCAGCATGGATGCAGCCTGTGGTTCTCCTGTGCTATCTCGCCGTGTGTAGCTAATGCCGAGTTTACAATCCCTTCACCGTTTTCCACAGGGCAGTTCTGCTCGGTTTCTGTTTGCTTTAATGTTTTATGCAGCTTCCTGTTGCCTGCTTTCTGGTGTCAGTGATTTAAATTGGTTTCACAACAGAAGGAAGTAAAAAACACCTGCAGTCTGAGCTCAGTTTCATACAAACAAGCGGAGGAGAGTTTTTGTGTCGGCTCCATTTGGTCCATGTTACCTCGCCATTTTCTACACGACTTCAAAACGAGCAAGAATTTATTTTTCTGCTGATGATATTCTACTTTGAGAAAGGATTCAACAGGCTGTCAGTTCCTGCTCCAAACAGTTTTCCTTTATTCAGGATAAAATTATTACTGATATATTTCTCTTACCATGGAAAATGTTAAGTACGGCACAAAGTATTCATCTTTTTATTACTAAGCTTTTGTAATGGGTAGAACCACATTCATCCAGAGACTTTTACTGAAAAGTTGACTTTGCTGTGATCGTACCAGCTTTTATTTAGTTTATTGAACTCAACTAATTATATCAAGTCCTGGTTTTATAATTGAGAATAAATTTATTCGCTCAAGTTCCCAAAAATAAAAATAAATAGATGTTTTTTTGTTTTTAACAGCAAATACTCAAAATCCCTTGTAAGTTTTGGATCTGTGATCAGTAAAACTCATTTTCCTACAGAAAAGTAAATTTGGAATTACTTTGTTTGCTTGATTTCAGTTTTCTTTAATTCTCTTGGTAAAAGTTTGACTTGATGATAGTTACAAAGTGTTTGGACATCGGATCCCTAGTTTAGGCAGAAGAGTTTCATAGTAACTAAATACACCATTTATTAATTATTAAAAATGATCATTAGTTATCCATCAGGGAAGAGCTGGCTGTTTCTCTAGTGTTGATTAGTCTGATCTGTTGGTTAAGTCTGAATGTTTAGTGTTAGAATTGAACTGGGTCAAACCGTCTCTGGAACAGTTTGCTCTCTTTAGCAGCGTCTCTTATTTTCCTCCGTCTCTTACACCTGCAGGCGGCTTCGGTTGTCAGCCATTGCTATTCATATCACACGCTGCAGTTGAGAAGCCCTCCTCTGTGTGGCTCTTCCTCTGCCATTCAGGGCGTCCATTAGTCCGGCTCAGTCCGTGATTGTCCCTCTGTCTGAGGCCACAGTGATGGCGTCTGTAGCAACTTGGAAGCTTTGGCACCCGGATTGGCCCGATCAATGAGTTCACGGCTGCTGCCTCGCCGGCTTCAGGGCCGCATAAACCGGCCCTGTTTTTTAGAGGTAAAGGAAGACAGATGAGCGCTTGTTGGACCTTAAAATAGTTGTTCCCTTAAAAAAAAGGAGGAAAAACCCCCAGTAAAAATAAAATGAAAACCTGTTTCTATTTGGAGCCAGAAGTGAAGCAAACGCATTGTGCTTTTGTCAGTTCTGTCTGTTTAAACAGCGAAGTCTCAGACTGCTGCACAGATTTATTTTTGGTGAGAGCCCTGGCACTTTACCAAAACAAATTGATCTCCTGAGAACTATTTTGGAAGGGCAGACTTGTTATTTTAAAGCTGCGGTATGTAACGTTTATAAAAAATATATTTTTTACATATTTGTTGAAACTTGTCACCGTGTCGAGACAGACAATCTGTGAAAAAAATCAAGTTCCTCTTCCTTCTCCCAACACTAACTAGAAGCGGCCAATCTGAGCGGGGAGGCGGGCCTTAGAGCTGTCAATCATCCTCCATTTGGCGCTGCTCAAATCTGGCCGATTTGGATGATTCACAGAAAGCTGCTTTTACTCAGATTGAGTCTGTGTCTTTGTCGGTTTTAGCTGTTATCATAAAACATCTGCAGCCTTGTGACTCTTTAGTTTTCGTTTTTGTTTATTTGTGGCTTTTAAACATGTTGTGTCTTCCTGTCTTCTCTAACTTCAAACCAATTTAAAACCTCCAGTTTTTAAACAGTTGTGAACTTCTTTAAGGAAAAGTATTCATGAAAAGTTTCAGTTTGACTTTAAAAATTACCACATCACTGAAGAGTTTTTCATTGATGCTGTTTGAACTGAGCTGCACAGTGACGCAGCCTCGTAGTGTTGCTGCCTTCCACCTGGAAGGTCCAGGGTTTGAATCCCAAACTGATACTCCAGTAACTTGTTAAATTTTTATGTGCTGCGGTTTTCGTTCACACTGGACTGAAAAACAAACCAAGCCATTATAGCAACCTGTTCCCCTCCTCGCCTCGCTGCACCAAGAACCACTGAAAGAAACAACATGAAAATCTCTGAAGACACTGGAGGCAAGAAGTTGCTTTCAGTGTACACTAAATGTAAACAAAAGTGGAGTGGCATCAGATTTTAACAGTAGGAGGATTTCTCTTTTGTCTTTGGGAAAAAAAAAACACGATCCACTTTTCCCGCTAGTGCTAGGTTAGCACGTTTGTTTTGGTTGTATTTGGTTGTACTTACTACAGGTGCAGAAAAAAATTCCATTGAAGAATCGATTCAAAATACTCAAATGTTGATTTAAAGGGACAGAACGTGTATTTTTCAGGCACATAGTGCCATTTTACAGCATAATCTAGTTACTATGTTACCTTCAGTTGTTAGAAAAGTGTTAAATGTATCAAATATGACTTAAAAGAAATTTTCTTTCCTGATTTATGTCCTTGAAATTGGGACTCAGTCTTTTTAAAAACTCCTGCTGGTTCTGAAGCCCCGCCCGCCCTCACGAAGCCATGACAACTCTGCTCCTGTGTTAACCCTGGTTACCTATTTTTTAAATGCCACTAACATGAATTGCGTAAACCGAAATGAATGATTATAATAAATAACTTCTGTGCCGATCCCACTCGTCATATTTTTGGCTCTGCTGCTTCAACACTTTATTCTGACCAGATAAAACACACATCAAGCAAAAGCTGAGACTCCACAGATTCCAACATTATGCGTCACAACGCTCCACACCAAAGCTGCTTCAATTAACAACAGTTCTGAAATTTGTCTTGTTCTTCCTCCCTTTCCATGAAAGGACATTTTTGTTAGTAAACAACACTAGTTTTGATTATGATTATGGGACTTTAGAGCTGACAACTAAAGTCAAGCTTGGGTTTGAAAGGGTTAAATTGCTGGTTAAGTTTAGTATGGTTAAAATTATTCTCAACTTCTTTTTTTTTTTTTTACTTTCATTCTTTCAGGCTCTCCAGAAGTTGGCGAATCAGTATCTGAAGAGGGAATGGCCGGAGAGCGTTGCAGAAAAACCAGCAGATCACAGGTTGGTTCAGTTCACTCTGCTTTCTGTGATTGTTTGCTTTTGTCTGTCATAACTTAAGATAGAAGTGCTTCTATTTTATAGTTTACCACTTCAACTTATTGCGCAAACATTTACCAGCAGGTGTGTTTTTTTTATTGCGGTTTACATTCCTTTCTTCCTGATGAGAAGTAATGCGCCGCTCAAGGACGTTTGACATTATCAGCACGTTTTTACTACTGTTATAGAAGCCTACTTGTATGTTTGTGAATTTTAGTACTCTACATTTATTTCCTGAAATTATTTAAAATACTTTGTTCCTCAAAACACAAAATTTCAACTTGGGACCAATAAAAACTTTTCCTATGAATTAGATATGGTTTTCTTTTACATCATCTTTGTGCTGATGTGTCAGAAAGAGGGAATATCTTAGAAGTTTGTCTCTGGGATTTTATGTAAATAGTTTCTTCTTCCTCTTCTTTCTTCTTTATGTATTTTAAGAGTTTATTAATTTTGATGAGGCTAACTCAAAATTGTGTTTGTGCACAGCAAATATAAACATTTTGCATTTAAAATTAAAAAAAAATAATAATTGTCTGTAAATATGTTCTATCCAGAACTCAAGAGGAGGTTTTAGCCTTTTGTGTAAAAACTTTTTAAAAATGCTTAAGTTCTTAATGAAATAAAATGTTTTTTTATCCAATTAATCAGCAGAATAATGTGTTATTGATGTAGTAACCAAGTACTAAGTGTAGATGCTGGTCACACTTCTCTATTAAAAACACTCTTTTGTTCTTGTGTAATATTCTAATTTCCTGAAAAAAAATCATTTTGGATTGAATTGATTGTAAGCCAGAATCATGAAAGCTCATATATCTACGTTTGTGTTGAATAACTGGGACTTTTCCAGTTTATTTACTGAAATAAGCTTTTCAGTTACGTTCATTTTGGTCGTTTAGATTTATGTGTTTTACTGCTTAATTTATAACCTGTTTCTGTTACTTGCACAGAAAATTGCCCTGCATGCTTTTCTCTAACTGCAAAGAAATGACATAAAGCAGTTGCTGGGAACCATGAATCATTGTTTCCTGTATGTTTGTCCTTCTTCCTCCTCAGGAACATGTTCTGTGTGTGGAGAGCGTACCTGGAGGGCACGGTCCAGGCCACGCAGTCCAGACTCAGCGCCTGCGATAACTACAAGCTCCATGTCACAGACGCAGCCAAGACGGCACGGCTGCAGAAGGAGCAGCAGCTCAGGAAGGTAATTCAGGTTAATTACACAGCTTTGCTGCGGTTTTACTCACTTCAGGCCCTTTTAAGTCATGTCTAGTTTATTTGTAACGCATTTTGGCAACAAGGCAGTTTTAAGAGTTTTATATCATAAAAACACCAGACAGTCACCAATTATGAAACATGCAATAAACATTACATTTTGTTAAATGTCATCATCAAAGTGACTCAGCAAATACACATCAAATATATTGATCTATGTTCCAGTTAGGGCTGCACAGTTGGTGCAAGGCAACCTTCTTGTTGCTTCTTGTTGCCTAAGGCAACCTTCTTGTTGCCTTGCAGCAAGAAGGTTCTGGGTTCGATTCCCGGCCAGGGGTCTTTCTGCATGGAGTTTGCATGTTCTCCCTTTGCATGCGTGGGTTCTCTCTGGGTACTCCAGCTTCCTCCCACAGTGATACAATGACAGCTCTTTTGGTGCTAAGCCGCTCAGTGAGTTATGAGGTAAAAATTATTTTAATCTCTAATCTCTGAGCTACAGGGAGGCAGTGGAAGGATTTTAGAACTAAAGATAAACACATGGATGAGTTTCTCTAGATTTTTCTGGACCATTAGTCCTTTAATCCTGGAAATGTTCTTCAGGTGATAGAAGGCCGACTTTGTAACTGTCTTTATGTGACTGAATGTTCAGCGTTGAGATTTCAGCCCTGATCACAAGTTTGTAGCTGTAATAACTGAAGCTTTTCAATGCTGCAATCCAGGATCTGTGAAGACTTTACATACGTTAACATGAATCCAGGCTGATTTTGAAAGAAATATTTTAAGTTTACATTTTCTCTTGATCTGTTTGCATTTAAGGACACTTGGTGATCTCACTCTCTGTGTCGCATTTGATAACGGAAAATTAAGTAAGAAAAATATTTCACAGCAATTGCCATCCTTCCCTTTTCAACCAACCACAAAAATGTTCTCACTGAAGATCACCCACACAATCAAAAAGTTGTTTCGGTTCTGGGATCTGCTTCTTTCATCAGAGCAGAACTGAGACCAGGTTGAAACTCTGACCCTAGTTTTTAAAGGTTGTGTCCCAGATGTCAGAACCAGCCTAATTCTGCCCTTTATGCTTCATGATGTGCTACACTGGCATTTAAGGAGGGAGGTTTCAGCAGTTTACTGAAAGGCACGCGATCGTTTGGGGGCAACCGCGGCTAATAAAAACAGTGGAAAAAGAAGATTAAAGAGGTGTTAATTAGAGTCACTAAAACACAGCTTAGTTTGTGTAAAATAATCTGTCATGATCTGCAGCTTTGAGAAGCAGATACAAACAAGTTTGTCTTTTTTCCAGTTGAAGGTTTATGTATTCAAACTTTAAGAGGAGATATTATAATAAATTGACTTTTCTCAGCTTTATATCATCTTACACAATGAGACCGTAGAAGGTGAACCGCGATATGGCAAGGGACCACTGTACACTAAACATGATGGAAAATGTTTGTATCTCTCTCCATTTTGATCAGGACTGTGACTTTACCTTAAATAAGGCCTAACCTGTGGAAGTGAGATATATTGCCACTTATAGTTGTGAGGTAGCATCACTTAAACCTGATTTAAAAAGCAAAATTTTAACATTTTTGCTAAACTTTACAACAAACTCACAATTACGCACTAGTGAAAAAAAAGTGAGAATCTGTATAGAGATGAAAACTGCTTTGGTTTGATTGATAAAATAATTTTTAATCATACAGCTTTTATCTTGGAAGTTAGATAAAGCTGGTGGAGAAATACTCCAAAAAAGCTACAGCTGAAAAAACATTGACTCTGGGGAGCAGAATTCAAATGCAGGCCACACTTTTCAGATTATGAATTGTGTTACATTTTTCAAGTTTTTTTCTCTTTTACTTTGTGTCACTCTCTTAGATAAAACCGTCATAAAATGCTTTAAAGTTTGGAATTGCCTGTCATGATAAAAAAAATTTGGAGAATAAATAGTCTCAGAAGTTATTGTGATAAAAGATAATATTGTTTGTTTTGAGTCCATTTTGAAGTAATACAATGGTAATGGCATAATAATGCAAGAACACATCCTCAAAGATCGATCAACTTTAAATTTTGATGAACAATTAAGTTTTGTCGTCCATTACTCGGTAGACAGAGAGAAAAGATAAAACTGTCAAATTGTACAAATGGAAATGATTAAGCTTGTTTCAATTTGTCATGGGATTAATTGATTTATTGCTCATTGCAACAGGCCTGGTTGCAGCGTGACAGAAAGGCTTCAGGTTGCTTCCTGATCCTTTTGCACAGAAACATTAGAAGAGCCTCTCTCTGTTTCACTGCTCGCTCCTCACAAAGCTGCACTTGTTTTCCCGCTGCGTTCGGGAGACGCCTCCATGTTTCCTGCATGTCACACATGTTCAGCTGTTTTTTGTGCATTTTGATAAAGAGCATTTGCATGTTTTTCAAGGTGGATAAATCATTTGCATGAATGTGTTGTGTGTGTTGGTGCTCGGCCCCGCAGTGCATCGAGCAGCTGACAGTGATCCAGGCAGAGCTGCAGGACTCGGTGAAGGAGCTGAGCAAGAGCAGGAAGAAGTACCAGGAGGCTGAGGCCATGGCACAGGCCGTCCGGGAGAAGACCGAGTTCGAGGCCAAGTACGACAGATCCGAACCAGATTATCGTAATGTTTACAGAGCAAAGTGTTGGTTAAAATCACTTCCTGTTGGGCTCCAGAACTCCAAAATGCTCAAAGCTAGAACATCACGGTGCAGTATTCTCATAAAAACTCCCATTTCATTCACACTTCCCAGCAACTGATTTACCCCCTGACTGGACACGCCAGAACCTGTGCTCTTTTATCTGCCTATTCTGCAGATATAAAATCTGCTTTTTTATGGCTTTCAAACAGACAAAATGTCTCAGATGTGTCCAGGAAGCTGCCCCTCTGCTCTCCGTCCTGGCACAACATAAGCAGCTGGCGCCGTGACTCACTGCATTTCTGACATTTTCCTGCCCATCGGGAACGTTTTTAAAACGCTCCGGCTTGACTTCATAAAGAAATGCTTTCAGGAGGAAAGACTGCTGGAGAATCGCTTGTTCTAGTACCAATAATACTTTCTTTGGGGCACTGAGAGCAAACACGTCGCATGAATTCTTAATTTATCTCAGAACAGTCTTAGTTAAGGAAAAATGTTTCTTGAAAAAATAGTTTTTTAACCTTTGTGACAAAAATATGTAGCAATCAAGATGTTTTTTTTTTTTATATCAACTTTAGTAAATATTTCCGTTGCTTCTCTCTGTCAGGTACACAAACCCCTCACCTCCACAAACAGCAACAAGATGGAAACAAGCATCAGTTAATTAGTTAATATGTTCTAAAAAATGAGACCAACAGGTGGTAATACTGATAATTTGTGTCACTTTGTAAATTGGGGTCATGTGTAAAGGTAAATTGGGGTCATAGAGATTGTTAAAAAAAAAAGTTTTCAAACTGAAAAAAAAATAGAAATTAAAAAAAATGATACAAGCAATTTCTTTTTAGTTGCTTGCAAAATGTGCCAGCAACTAAATAGTTTTTTTATATTTACTTATGATGGATCTTTTCATTTTAAAGGTTTTGTTATTTGTGTTTTTTCAGCCTTCATTGTTTTCAGTTTATCTCCATATGCATCCCAAGTTCTGAGGAGTCAAAAATAAAAGCAGCTTTGCTCAGCACTCCATATTAATCACTTTAGCTTCAACTGGCTGTTAGAAATTCTGCTTAATTGTTTTAATTTAAACCACATTTTCACTGTAAAGTAAGTATTTTTATTGCGAGTTTATGCTGCATGTATTTCCACGTCTGATTTGTATGTTTTCAGGTCAAAGCTAAGTCTCTTCCAGTCGCGCTCCAGTCTCCAGAGGGCCAGTGTAAAGGTAAGATATTGACACCTTAGAAGAGCTCCTGCTTGTTACCTAGACGATGTTTAATTCAGCCAGCTGTGCTTTTGCTGGTTTTATTTCAGCTGAAAGCAAAGAGGAGTGAATGCAACTCCAAAGCAACTCATGCCAGAAACGACTATCTCCTCACGCTGGCGGCCTCCAACGCTCACCTGCAGCGCTACTACGACGCTGACCTCCTGGACTGCATCAAGGTGCGGCCGCCGGTCCAAACCGGATCCGAATGACCGCGGATCCTCACGTCCCGCAGAGATAACATGTTTCTGTTTTCAGGTGTTAGACGGTCGAATCTACGAGCAGGTTAAAGATTACCTGGTCTCGCTTTGTCACACCGAGCTGGAAACGCACCAGGCGGTGCATGACTCCTTCACCCAGCTGCTGAGCAGCTCAGCCGGGGTGAGTTCCTTCTGCCCACACCTGGAATCAAACAGAGCATCACTCAATATTTATCTTTAAATAAATGATTGCATAAAGTGCTTCCATTCTGATATAATAAGTTGAAGTTTAACTCTCAACAAAGCCGCCTTATCTAAAGTGTTGCAGCTTTGTGTTTGAAACACTGGGTGAGCTTAGATAAACAGTCAAAGGTCAAACATGTGGGCACATTTCACTGTAGTTATGGAGGGCAGCAGCTGCAGGAAGAGAGTTGATTGTAACCATGAGAAGAGCCTTTATTGCACCCATCTGAAGGTTATTTAACAGATTCTAGTACTGGAATATTAATGAGCCAAAGTGTTTACATTTATGTATTTGATCTAATGTCTGGAAAACATTGAATTTGACTTTAATTTTCATGCCTGGATTCTTATGCAACAAAGAAAATACCTTTACTGCTTTTATGGTTTATCGCCGGGTGTCAAACTCCAGTCCTCCACTGTCCTGCAGCTTTTAGACGTGCCATAGGTACAAAACACTGGAATGAAATGGCTTAGTTACCTCCTCCTTGTGTAGATAGGTTACCTAATTATTCTATCCAGGCGTGGTGCAGCAGAGGCACATCTAAAAGTTGTAGGCCTGCGGCCCTCCAGGACCACTCTCTAGGGCCCTCCAGGACTGGAGTTTGATACCTGTGGTTTATCGTGTTCTAAAAGATGGAATTTAAAATGGCATGAATGACTTTTTACGTTTATTTATCATTAGAAACTTTGATTTGCCGAATCAAAAATTGTCTTTGTCCAACTTATTGTTTTGTTGGTTTGTTATTGGCAGAATCTGCAATTATTTAAAATTCAAACGAAGTCTGTTTTACTTTAATGTTTTTTACTTAAAGGCCTTTTAGATTTTAAACTAAATCTGAGGTTTTCAAACTGGTTCTGGTTTAGGTGGTGGAGTATTAAGAACATGTGTATTAAAAGAAAAATAATGTGGTCATAGAGCACATTTTCTCAAAGAAAAAACACTTTCATTTCTAGATTAATTTTACATCTTAACAAGGAAAATTACACAAAGTTTCTCTATTTTTATTTCACAGTTTTTTTTTCTAGTGTATTTTTGATGCTTTTTGACCGACAGTCAAACAAACCCAACTTCAATCATTTTAGGTTCATAGTCATTTAAATGAATCCAACGGTAAATAGATCAAAACGTTGATCAGTTTACTGAACCTGAGCTGAACTCGGCTGCTTCAGGTTCTCCTGATTAACTGAAGTGGTTTGAGTTACTTGCCGCTGCTCAGTTACTCGCTCCAAAGCCGCTCACGTTTGTTCGGCTCAGCTTGCGTCTCTGGACCCAAAGAAGGATTTCTGTTTCTTCTCACCACATAGTATGAGTAAATCATCAGAGCAGGAGAGCGAGGGCCGTTTATATGTAGAGCTCAATTCAGAAACAAGGTAGTTCGAAACACTTCTCACGATCAAAGCGACAGACAAAACATCATGTTTTACTGGTATAAATAAATAGGAAAGTGATGAAAAGTTGTGGAGATTTTTAGCCCGGATTTAAAGTAACTCACTGTTTCAGCAGTTTTGCAGTTTTCTGGAAGTTTGTTCCAGATTAGAGGAGCATAAAAGCTGAATTCTGCTTCTCCATGTTTGGTTCTGTGAAGACACTGCTGCAAAAATTAATACAAATAAACATAAACGCATGGATGAGTTTCTCTAGATCTTTCTGTGTCATTAGTCCTTTAATCCTGGATATGTTTTTCAGGGGACAGAAGGCCGACTTTGTAACTGTTTTTATATGACTCTTAGGTTTCTTAGGGTGGAACGGACCGGACCCTAAGAGGTCTGAAAATACATGTCAGACCTCTTAGGGTCCGGTCCGGTTACTAGTTTGTAGCTGTAATGACTGAAGCTGTGTACTGACTGTAAATTGTTCCTCTTTAGGTCCAAAAATATTTGATTCAGTTTTGTTTCTGTTTGGTCCCAGTTTTTTTTTTACCTCCCGGCATCTACACAGCGTTTGAATTGGTTCTTGTTTGTAACCTGCAGCTTCTCCAGGAGTTTCACCAGCAGACGTTTGTGCAGAAGAATCCTGTGTTTCAACAAGCCTCAGATTTCTTATATCAGCCCGTTGACTCAGACAAGGTAAACTGGAATTCATTTCCATGCATGTTTTAGATGCGTTCCACTTCTCTGCAAGCTTGCTCAGTTCTGCAGGTCTGGACTGCCAAATCCTCATACATTAATGTTTAGGTGTGTAAAGATGCATGTATTCATGCTTTCAGGACGCTTTGGGTCACCTCGCATGTGTACCGAATGAATCCAGTGTTGTTTTAAACCTGTACACACCCAGGAGGTTTATGTGAGCAGAATCTGGGTTTCCCTCTGCAGCTAGAAAAGCGGAACACGCAAAGTCAGAGGGAAGTTTTTATTTTGCAAGTGAGGTGTTCAGTTCCACCATTTATTCATTGTTGAATCACGAAACTGTAACAGATAAATACTCGACTGAAACTGAAAAACAATGCATTTAGACTTACTGCGTACAGTATGCATGTGTGTAAAGTATTTATTTCTGTTTGTGGTGTTTATGGCTTTCATCAATCTGGAAAAGTCTAGAATTTTCTATGACCATTTTCCAAAAAATTGTGAATAAAAGAAAATTTAATATGGAAATAGACAATTTATCATTATTTTTTTTTTTTAAAGGACAATAATAATATGGGTTTTATTTCGGTTTATATTTAAGTGACACTTCTTATCTTTAACTAAAACATCACAACTTTAATTTTAAACACTAGCCATCAGTATTTTAGTTTATGACTTAGACTCAGTGTCATTCAAAAGTTGAACAGGGTTTGGTAGAAACCCAAAAAAAAGCTATTTTTGGGAATTTTTGCTAACAAAATAAAGGTAAGAGTAATTTTACAAACTGGTTTAAACTTGTATTTTTACAGTTTGATGCTTCAGTCTTTATTAGGCCAGTAAAAGAGTTACAGATGTGGAAGTAGAGCTGGTCTGAGGGGGTCCAGATGCCAGACAGGAAGTGAAATCTGAAAAAACATGAGGTGATTTTGGCATGTTGTTGATTCAGGATGTGTGGGAAGCAGAGGTGTTCACAAGTCAGTTTTGCAAGTCTTTAGGACATAAGTTCAAGTCAAATCTTATTTTTGGAACTTCAGTGCAACTTGAGTCCGAGTCTCGAGTTGAGACTCGTGTTTCATACTCGAGTCTCAGCAGGTTGAGGTGAATATTTTATGGTTGAATGTCAGGAAGGTTAATATAACTAGAAAACAATCTAGAAATTTGAGTCTGGAAAAGTTATTGGATTTTGGAATGAAAACAATGCAGTTTAAGGTTGATACTTCTGACTTTATTCTGACATTATTCTTGGAAGTTTACATAGAGCAAATCCAAAATTTTCAGAAGAAATGCAGCTTTTGAAGCTGAGATACCTGGGCACAATGCTACTTGAAACGATATTGGCTGATGTCATCATAGCAACCAATCCAGGAGCGACGGTCCAGCCTTACCGTAACATATGTCTCTTTAAGCTTTACAGTTTTGTACAGCCAAATTTTAACATACTGACATTGAAAGGTGTTCTCCTCTCCTTCTTTGTCTGCCGTTGTTACAGAAACAAAATCTTTTGTTTGACATTGAATTTTGGGAAACTCCAGACCAGTCCTTCAAGGCCCTGAAAAAGGAGGATGCATTTATGATATAATTTGTTGAGCCACACTTGTATTTTTATTTTTTTTTTGTTTTAATCATCTCACTGAAAAATTGCAAAAGAATTACATTTTTAATTCAAAAAACCACACAGCTATAAACTAGCTTCTGTCTTCAGGAAAGAACAATGTTTTATTTTGATTTGTACAGTTTGGGATCCAAGGTTTTCATCTGTTGGTGCAGAAGTTCTCTTATTTCATTTGGTTCAAACCATGAAAATAAATTTATTCCAGTGAATATTGTTTTGCACAATCAGGGATCGTGCTAATTTGCACTTGTTCATTATTTATTTGGCAATTATATGATCTGCTAAAGCAGCTGTCTAGCCGTTGCCCTGGTTAAAGCGATATGTATAGGTTACATGTGACCTGGTCAGATTTCCATGGAAAACCCCCGGAGGGCTGACGGACCACACAGGCACTGACCCTTCATCTGCTGTTAGATTATATCTCTTATCTTACACCCAGTGATTACCTGTAGTGATAAAGTGTGTAAAAGCGCAGAATTATCAGGAACATGAACTGTTCACACTGTTTGTTTTCCATGTGCAGCTGTCACACATTTAGCCGCTGCACAACTTCTCTGAAGTGTGGGAATAAAAGCTGACTGTCGGCCTGCAGGACCAAATCTGGGTCATTGCTTCACGCCGAACAACAGCTGTTGTTTGCTGAAGCTCAGAACGGTTCTGCCGACCTGCTCTGACATGGTGGGACGAGCCAAAACAAGCCATAAACCTGAGCTTGTGGCTTTCAGTGTATTAGTAAAACATTTTAATATAGAATATTTATTCAGTTTTTAAGACATTTTAACACAAAATCACAAGTTTTTAACTTTTTAGAGCTGCTTGGAAATTTTGTAAAGTGAAATATTTTTAATGCCTCTCTTAAGTTGATCAGAAGATCCAAAATGTTCTGTTTTCTTGGGCCTTTTATTAGTTTGCTCTTTGAAATGGGAAATGGCATTTAAGAAAGGCAGGTTATAGCTACATGTACTGTATCTGAAAAATAACAGTGGAAAGGCCAGCGTATTAATATCGAACAAAAACTGTTACCAAGATTTCCTCTGCTTATATCAGAAAATAGAAACATCAAATAAACTAGTTACAAAGTAACAGTAGCTAAAAAAAAAATTAGCACTGAAATAAAGCACTTAACTTGCATGAAAACTAAGAGCTGTATTAATCTTAACATGCTTTTGGAGCACGTCAAGATTATTGTACAAAAATATGTCTTCTGCTTTCCTTGTTCATGTGTGTTTATACTTCTATTGTGATCGAAATAAATACATAAATAAATAAAAAAACAATAAGTAGTGATGAACAGATTTTACAACCCAGATTTTTTTATAAATTCCTCTTACTGTAAGAATAAAATCAGACTAAGGGGAAACTACTGTGCCTCTGTTTTTACAAGCGTGAAGCTTTAACGGCCTTCATGAAGTCTAATGCAGAGCGCCGTTTCTCCTGGAACCAGCTGTTCCTCATCGCTAAGTGTCGCAACAGTGAGATTTCATTTGGGCTTAATGCGTCATAGTAATTAAAATCAGAAATGCCTCAGAAATCATCTTGATGTACAACAGGAAATACATCCATTTCCTGTTTTGATATGATTTTATTTTCTTCCATTTATGTTTGTTTTGAGTTTCTTGTGTGAAATATTTAAATCATTTTCTTGTAGTTTTGATATTTTTGGCTTCCAAAGGACGAAAACTCAACCTATGTCGTCATACTTTCTCCTTCCACTCAACTTTCTGTGAATATTTTTGGATATAACACTCATGTTTTGATGATATTCTAATTTTCTGAGTTGTACATGTCACTTTTTTTTCCTTCATTGTGTTTTGAGATCAAAAGTATTAGGAAAACTTAGCAGACCTTAACCCTGTTTGTTTGAAACAAAATAGATGCCCAACTTCCCCGTGTTTTTTTTATCATTAGAAACACCCTTCCCTGTTCCTGTGAGATTTATTGGAAAAATATAAAATAGTTGCTCGATTTGTTCCTTTTCTGATGCAACAATTTAAAGCTAGGTTGTTTGTTTCATTTTAGTAATTTTGTACATGACATTTTGATCAGGATCTGAGAGAAAATTTGTTTAAATTCCTGTTGTAAGCAGATGTGTGCAGATTTATTCACTGCTAAATGTTTGTTCTGACAGCCGTAAACAGCTTTTCCCCCAACGGAAACGTTTCTGTGATTCGCAGAAATGTCGCCTTCTCGTAAACAAAGTTTCGATCACTCCGGCTGGGTTTTGAAATCGTCATATTTATCATGTTTACGAGCAAACGGGACATAAAATCCAGAAAATATGAACGACTCGACTAATGTCAACAGCGGTTGATAGCAAAAGAAGGAAATGCATCCAACTGGGTTGTACTGGCGGAAAAAGAATTAAAAAAAAAAAGTTCTAGAAATCAGTGGATTACCTGAAGCGTTTGGATTGTGTTGTTTTTGTTTGGATTGATTCTTTGTTTTGTTTGTTTTTTATGAGGAAATGCCAACACAATGCAGCATGTGGAAGCATTTACACTGAGCTCAGAAACAGCTGACGGGAGCGCTCACTCTCTGCTTGAAACATGCCTCAGACCAACACAAATCAGAAAATAAAAAGGAAACATGCTTCCTAAAGGGTTTCCCACGGCTTTTTAGCATGTTGTGTTGGAAGTGAAACCCAGCAGCAAGGAGGTTTATTAATTGCATGATAGTTGCAACACAAAGGGGCAGCTGTTGATTAAAAGTTCAACTCTAAAATTGTTTCTCAGTAATAGTTTATTCTGGGTTTCTGCTCAGGTGAGATTATGTGATTTAAGGATTTTCAAGGTTTGGAAATGTTGGAACTAGAAGAATGAAAAATGTTTGAATTTCCAGGTTTTATCTTATTTTTCATCAGCTAAAGGTGGAATCCATCCATCTGTTCTTCACTCCAGCCATCCATCAGTTATGATCAAATTTTTCATATCAAGCTTATTGCTAAGTTCAGTATTTATGTCGGCTAACTCTCGGTGGTTTTGACTGGTTGTCAAAAACAAAGAATGGGAATCAAATCCATCCTAAAATGGCCACCAAGTTTTATTCTGACTTTCTCTTCATTGCATCAGACCAGCCATGAACCTCTCTCTTTTCCTTCAGACATTTTTCCTCATTCACTTCACTTTGATTTCATGATTTTTTTTTACCCTTCTTTAAACGAGCACAGGGTCCAAACATATTTTGGATGTTCCTTTGAGATGAGCCTGGAGTTCAGATGTTCTCCTGATTTGCTAACGACTCCTGAAAGAGGAGCAGCGGATCGCCCATCACTGGCGCTCCTTTTCTCTGCTGCTCCATTGGACAACACTGGACAATTTGTTCGAACTGCAAATGCTCGTGTTGTTTTGATTGGAGGCCAAACAAGCAGCAGACTGTTCCTAAAGAAAACTTTAGTGGTGCAGCGCCTCCCTCCCTTCCTCTCTCTCTCCCACTCCCTTCTCTCCCTCCCTCCCTCCGTCCAGCGCCGCTCGCTGCAGACGAGGGGATCCGGTGAGGAGCAGAGCTGGATGGGAAGCAGGCCAGGCCCTGTGAACGGGCCATCTGTGAAAAGGAGGCATTGTGTGTGTGTGTTTCATCAGAGTGCACTGACCTCAGCCCCCCACCACCCTGGCCTCTTCCCTCAACACACACACACACACCCACCCACACACACACACACTGCCCTGATGTCATGTGGATCCATTTACTCAAAACTAACGAAGAGAAAAGTCACACCATAGACATACTGTTACATCTTCAAACTTTTTTTTTCAATAAACATTTTATCCTTATGACTTAAAATGGTGCATTTTATAAAACTAGGGCTGGACATTAAGTCAGTATATTGTGATAGATGTGATTAATATCAGTAGATGATAAAATATGCAATAATTCCATCCATCCATTTTCCTTCACCCTTGTCCCTTACTGGGGTCGGGAGGGTTGCTGGTGCCTATCTCCAGCTATCGTTTCGGGCGAGAGGCGGGGTCACCCTGGACAGGTCGCCAGTCTGTCACAGGGCAACACAGAGACACACAAACATGCACACACACACACTCACGCCTTGGGACAATTTAGAGAGGTCAATTAACCTGACAGTCATGTTTTTGGACTGTGGGAGGAAGCCCGGAGTACCCGGAGAGAAGCCATGCATGCACAGGGAGAACATGCAGAAAGACCGGGGCTGGGAATCGAACCCAGAACCTTCTTGCTGCAAGGCAACAGCTCTACCAGCTGCGCCACTGGGCAGCCCATGCAATAATTCCACTGAACTCCAATCCAGAACCGCACAGCATTCTGGGGGATGTAGGCAGAGGAAAGACTTTAGTCTATCAACCTCACACAACCAGCGGATCAACTAGCTCCTTTTCTATTTGGTTACCTAGCAACAACCTGCTGAGTTACTCACTAACTCACTCACTCTTTATATAAAACTAAAATAAAATTTCAGAATATAAATATATATGTGTGTGTGTGTATATATATATATACATATATTACTTTCATCATATTAAATCTTTTCAAAAATGTCAGATCAATCCATATTTAGTTTGGTTTCCATGCAGAGAAGCAGAAGCCAATTTAACTCCAGGCTGCAGTTGTGGGCAGCGATTTGTAAGTCTGGAATCAGACTAAAGGGGAGAAATAACCTAAAACTATTTGCACATGTGCAACAGCGCCCTCCAGAGGAATACATTTACATCAAAGCAAACTTTTTTGGAAGAGATGCTCCTTTTGTGTATTTTTTTTTATCTTTGCAAAGATTCACAGAATTTCTACAAGAAAATTACACTTAATGTCTGTCAAAACGATCCTGTTTTCAAGATTGAATCTTTCTCATGCTTAGGCCTGTCGTGATAAATGATAAATCAATTAATCAGACTATTTAAAAAAAGCTATGGATAAGTTTAATTTATCGTCATTATCGTTTCTCCTTGCATTTTTCCATGTCACTGGATGAGAAAGCTCATCTCCTGCTCTCCGCTGACCCTCCCTTCATCATTTCTGTAGCGTAATGCCCAGATCACTACACGATCTTAGAACTGTCAATTGCCCATTTTCAAAACCTGAGACCAACACTAGTGGATCGTGGCTTGTGGTGTCCAACAATGGGCACAAAATAATGGCGACAAGTCATTTTAAAACCAGGCATTAATCCACGTTGTACTACAATCTACCTGCAATGCATGTGGCTGGTGTCAGCCTAAAGTCCTGACTGAATGAATATCATTATAACCTGCTTATCTCACGTTAACGATGAACAGTTGGAAAGTTACCTAGTTGTGTAGCACTTTGGCTCCAGCTCCTTTCCTGGTCATTCCTGTGGATATTCTTTGCACCAAATGTTGAATAAACATTAATGTTGTTTTCACATATAATCTCCGATGTCCGCTGCTCTCCGGTTGCGCCGTCAGCTGTTTGGGAATCCCCTCCTAATTTCCCCTCAGAAAGCGCGAAGATTAATCCGAGCTTTCTGACTGGCTACCTGTCACATTCAGCAGGCTGGGTTCTGATTGGCTACCCGTCACATTCAGCAAGCTGCGTTCTCGCTCCCTGTCGGGGAAACCCCGCACATCATTCGTAACACACGACCCCTACTGGACGATTGGCGAAATCGCAGCGACAATGTTAGAAGGTTCTAAGATGGTCATAAATCATGTTGTGTGAACTGGGCTTAAAGGAGGAGTGAACTATTGCATCAGGTGGTCGATATGCCCATCTTCTCTATTTAAATCTAATCATTATTGGAAGGGCAATATAGTATACAGACTTCATAATCTGCACTCTTTGATTAATGTAGTTTTTATTTCCTCTTTGGTTTTATGTTGTTTAGATTTTATTCAAGTGCATTTTTTTGTTAACATAGACTGAGAGTTCATTTTATTTTAGTTTTTGGTTCTTTGTTTACCTGTTCCAGCATTAAATGTCCTTTTGAAAATAGCGTGGATCTATTTTTGGCAGGATATCTCTTGCATTATTATGTCATTTCCATTAAATCAGTGTAAAAAGGTCTTCCAACAATATTATCGTTTATCGCAATAATTTTTTGAGACAATTAATCGCTCAGCAAAATTTGTTATCGTGACAGGCCTACTCATGCTGGTATTTTCATGTATCAGGTGATGGAGCTGCAGAAAGAGAGCGGAACGGCCGAGGAGCACAGCCTGGATAAAGAGGCGAGGAAGTGGGCGAGCCGCGTAGCACGAGAATACAAAAGCATTATCCACACACAGAGGGTGAGGAGGAAATCAAACACACCTTGGTGTCTGTGTGCAGTCCTGTAAAAATATCACCTCTTTATCTTTAACTTCCACTTTTTTCTCACTGTCTGATGTTAAACTAAACCAACTCTCTTGTTTATAGTTAGAATCCCTGTAATTATTTCTGTTTGCTAGAGAAAAAAACCCCCAGAAGAATGAGGAAAATAATATGAGATTTATTTAGTAATTTCTTCAAAATTCAGATGTTTGGTCTGATTTTGGTTTTCAGATTTGAGGTGCCTGAGCTAAAATGTGGAGTAATAGAGCTTAAAAATAAAACATCCACTGGAGAAATGTGGATATAAATATCGTCAAAAGAAATCTGAATATTTGATGATGATTTACCTTTAAATTACATATTTTATCTTTAACATTTTAGTCGTCAGGGATTTTTTGCTGTATTTGCAGATGAATGCACAAGTCAAAAATTGTCAGCACATTATTAAAAACGTACTAGGGTGCTAATGTAGCTACCAAACAAAAACAATACTGACCACCTTCAGATTAAAGGTGGCCAGTATTGGCCACCTTCAGATTAAAAGCTCTTGTTTAAAACCAAAGAAACATAATATTGATTTGCATTTGGAGTTAACACTTGTACATGTTTTGTTTGGGATTTTCCTGGCTGTTAGCCCATTTAAAGAGCCAGATGGCTGTAAAAATTCAGTATTTGTTTTAAAGCTAGGATTTCCAAGATTTATTTACCATTTATTGCAAGATTTGTGCTAATAATGGGGAATCATGAGGTTTGGATTTGTAGATCTAAAGAAACTCACACCAAAATTTTATTATATTGTTGCTGAGCAAAATGTGTTTTCTCTACAGTTTTGACACATATCTGGTAAAAATAAACCCAGCGGTTGTAAATTTATGCCACCTTGCAGAGGTGACTCAGGTCAGAGTTTTCTCACCTCTTATCTCTTTTATTGTCAGATGAGCCACACTTCTGTTCTCACTCTGGATGTCTGTGATGTAACCATGACAATGTTTCCTCGTGGTTTGCTTTCAGGCCCTGGAAGAGTACGGAAATCAGGATTCGTCTGAGCAGAGCGGCGGGGAGGTGGAGGCCAAGATGGAAGTGGCCCGGCAGAGTCTTCGGCGGTCAGAGGTGAAATGATCAAATCTCCTCTATGGTTGTTTTGAGGAAAATTTAAGCAATGGCAACTTTATTTGTAGAATACATTTCAGCAACTAGACAATTCTAATTACTCCCAGATTTTGGGCCTGATCACTAGTTTCCAGTTGTAGTAACTGATGCTGTGCGTTGACTCTAAATCATTCCTCTTTTGGTCAAAATTACTTCAGATTATTACAGCTTCAGATTTTTGACCTGGGTTGGGGTTAGGGTTGTGCTGTATACTTAACATAATCCACTAGAAATTCAAATAAATTACATTAGGGCTGAAATGAGTAATCGTGATGAATCGATTATTGAAATGATTGTCAACTACTGTAGTTTAATAATCAATTAATTATTAACTGTAGTGTACAGACTCTAAAAAGGGTAATTTTCCTGAAAATCAACACAGTTGTTCTTTTAAAATAAAGTGGGTTTATTTTAAAAGCCCTTCTTTTTATGTAAACATGTTAGGTTAGTAGGTTAATCTTAATCTTAATCTTAATGGATCAGTGTACGCCAAATAAATGCTGTTAGTACATTGTAGGCAAGAATTCAATGATTTTTTTATTTGTATTTTTTAATCTTGTATAAAAAACCGCTTAAGTTTTAAATAAAAAATAAGAAATCTCCAAAATGTGCCAGATTTTGTCTCTGATTAATGATCGAAATAATTGACCCAATAATAAATAACTAAAATAATTGTTGGTTGCTTTGCTAAATTAACTGCAGAAGCTGTAGATGTCATTTGTTAAAATGGCCATTTATCATTTGATGGTAGACTGTGAAAGTGAAGGCTGAGGCCCGATTGGACCTCCTGCGGCAGGCGGGGGTTGCCGTGGAAACGTGGCTGAAGAGTGCAATGAACCAGGTGATGGAGGAACTGGAGAACGAACGCTGGAACAACCTCAACACCCATGATCCTTCACTCTCTGTAAGACCCCAAACCTGCCTTACTCAAGGAAAACTCGACGTTTTTGTCCATTGTTACGGAAATGGCTCTAAAAACTGTTGGTGGAGTTTTTTGTGCTTAACTAAAGTAACATTAGCAGAAGTGAAGATGTCATTTTTTCAGGGAACAGCTGATCTGGAGCGGGAAGACGAGGAGGAGACGGAGGACAGCGGTGAGGTGCTGGACGACAGCAGCTCCAGTCCCTCCAGCACCCTGAAGAACTATCCGCTCACCTGCAAAGTGCTTTACTCCTACAAGGTAACAGAGAGCTGACTGAGCAGCTCGAAGAGGGCAAGCTAAACTGTGGAGTTGGATTATAACAGAGGAAAGCTGAAATCGGTTTAATCTGCTGCCTGCAGGCGTCTCAGCCAGATGAACTAACCATCGAGGAACAGGAGATCCTGGAGGTCATCGATGATGGAGACATGGAGGACTGGCTCAAGGTAAGATCCTGCTACACATTCATGTATGTGTATATAGAAAGTTTGTACACCCTGTCTTGTTCAGGATGTTTAAAGGAGTGAAAACGTGGCTGTATATCTGCACAATGGCTTAATAAAAGAGATTTTCCTGCATAAACAGAAAGGATGGCTGCCTGGCACACATGGGTGCTCAGGAATTTCGCACATGGATTGAAACATGGCTGTCTTTATTTAGAGACACAGACATATTGTTATTGACACTTTTATTTCTGCAGGCCAGAAACCGCAGTGGGCAGGTCGGCTATGTCCCAGAGAAATACCTGCAGCTGCCGTCCGCCAACAGCCTGCTGAGCATGCTGCAGTCCCTGGCCTCGCTGGACGCCCGCTCCCACTCTTCCAGCAACTCCACCGAACCCGAGACCGAGCTGTCCGCCAGCTCCGTCAACGGAGACCCCAGCGGTGAGGCCCACAAACCCAATGCTGCTGCTGGTCAGCATCAGATAAGCATACAACATAACAATAACCTGTTCATATCAGTGTCGTTTGCAAAGGCTCTGTACGACTACGCGGGTCAAACGGCCGAGGAACTTTCATTCCCCGAAGGCGCCATCATCCGGATCCTGAGCAGAGAGACTCATGAGGACGACGGTTTCTGGGAGGGAGAGTTCAACGGCGCCGTCGGCGTCTTTCCTGCCGTCCTGGTGGAAGATCTCACTGGAGTCATCGAAAATGGAGATGGACAGAAAGAAGGCAGCGCGCAGGTAGGCTGCCGACACGTGAAACCTTGAACACTTACAGTTGAAACCAGATATCTTCATACGCATAATAAAAAGACACAGATACATTTTTTTAGCATTGTCTGAAGTTAAATTAGACTAAACCTTTCTTGTTTTAGGTCAGTTAGAATTGTTAAAATTATTTTCATTTACAAAATGCCAGAAAGCATTTGTAGAGATTTTTTTTTTGTAACCTTCTTTGTTTGAATATAATTGAACACCTGAAGGTAATTTGCTTGGATTATTCTAATGCAATGAATATCTATTATTTTTAACTTCTCAATGACTGATTGGTCTATCATTGAAATAAAGGTTGGCTATATATTTTACACTAAACAAAGTTATTGAAATTTCTTTTTTGTTAAATTAGTTTTTTGTTCTCTGAACAGTCGGGTGTGAGAGACGTTTCCAAACATCACATGTTGCTATTTTATCATTTGCATTGTCCCTGCTGTAGAATGTAGGACACAATCACAACATGTCATTAGTTATAATAACTAATCATCAGAGTTGGGTAGAAATGACTTTACTCAGTTACATTTATTTGAGTAACTTTTTGGAGTATTTAAGAGTATTTTTACTATGCTGTACGTTTTATTTGTACTTGATGGTGAAGTATTGCTTCTCTAGAAAAAAAGAACAAACATGTTCTAAACAAATATTCACCAGACACACCAGCAGGTTTTGTTTAAAGTTTTGTAAGTTTTATATTGACAGAAATTGATTTGGGAAAAAAAAATATTTTACCTGGTTTTACTTACATGAAATATTTTTATCTTGATCCTTAAAATACCAAAATTTCCAATTAATTTTATGATGTAATTTGTTAAATATTAAATATTTTCCACCAGTTATTCAGTACTTTTTTGCTCTTACTTGAGTAATTTCTTAGATTGCTGCTTTTTATTTTTACTTGAGTAAAAGTTTGTTGAAGTGCTTCTACTCTTACTTGAGTTCATCTTTTGGATACTCTACCACCTCTGAATATGATATCATGTATTGAATATGAGTCTTTTTTTTCCGTTTGTATTGCTTTTACCTTCAATCAAATGTTGTAAAAGTTTGAAAACTTTCCTTGAAATGCTTGAAAGGTGTTTGAATTTGATAAAGTGTAAAGATCCGGGTATAAATGGAGCTGCTGTTGTGTTTAAAGCTTGAATTGTGCCGAAGTCGATCCGGTTTGTGGCGTGTCGGTTTGTGACGCTGCGTTTTGCGTTTGAAGGCTTCTCCCTCGGCCGCGGCTCAGTGCGACCGCTCCCCCTGCAGTCCCTTCCAGGCCCCGCCTCTCCACAGCAGCCCCCTGCAGACTCCCACCGCCGCCTCTCCCGGGTCCAGTCCGTGCAGCGCCGCGACCTCTCCTGTCGGCCGGCCGCCATCTTACCACAACGGACACCACCGGCCTCCGCCGGCGCCGCACAAGAGCCCGTATCACAGTAAGATCAGCTGCTTTGTCTGAAAACAAGGAGCTCAGAGACGAAAGATGAACAATCCGAATGTTTTTCTTTCCTTCAGGTCCAGTTCAAGGATCCCCTCAACCTCCTAAATACCCGGAGAGCGGCGCCGGCAGCATCAGACCTGTAAGCTACAGTTTAGTAACAAGTCTCACCCGGCGATGGCGCCAGAAAACCAGTCACATAATGAACTGAATGTGTTGTAAAGTTTGATTCCACTGTTTATTTTAGACAAACACTGAAAAGATTAATTGTAATAATCATGACTAACTGATCACTGAAATAATCTCTACCTAATTGAGTAATTGATTAATTGTTAATAAGTAAAGACTCAAAACACATTTTTGAAAGAACGAATCTCAGAGCAGCAACTCAAAACTCCGCAAATGGCTCTTTGAGCTTCATGTAATAATGAATTGAAACTGTCTTTTTTTTATTGTTTTAGTGTTAGACATTTTTGAAAACTTACCTTGAAAATGCTTGAAAAGTGCTTGAATTTTACTGTGGGAAAAGAGTGCATTTATTATTTCTCAGTCTGAGAGCGGGGCGTATTTTCTTTCTTTATCATGCCTGTGTTTTGAAAAGCAACTTTGTCGTGACTTTGTCCGTCCTGTTGGGTGTGTTGAAGGTCCGTGCAGCTCCTCCTCCCCCAAAGCAGCATCCGCGCGGCCAGGTGAAGCGCCGGGAGGAGGTGGAGATCACGCTGGTGTGAAACTGCTCCGACAGCGACATCCCCAACCGGAGGACGCTTAACGCCCCGAGAGAGCCTGGATGGAGACGCCTGAAGCCTCAGAGGGTCGGAATAATGTGCCTTTACCGTCTGTTTTTCTGCTCAGCTAATGCAAACGAGGAACATCACCTGCTTCATCTGCATCTGGAATATTTACATTACCAAAAAAAAGACATTTTCTCCTGGTAAATTAAGGGAAGTTTACAGAAAAGGGAACGACTCGAAGTCAGCAGAGTGGATTGCACTTTAAGGAACATTTTTGAAGCTGCGTTGACTTCCTGGTGGTGATTAGCTCCACATAATTCACTGATTAAACCAGTTCACGTTAAATTTACAATAATTATCAAACGCAGGACAAGCATCTAAAATGTACCCTAAAGTTTATTATGTTTTATCTTTTCAGCTTTTAATAATTTAAATAGTTGATTATGATGATATGTCATTTAAATTTACATCCTTATCTTGTGTCTGGAAGTGCGCCGTCGCTTTAAGATTCAGCACATAAAGTCCACACAAAACGTTGAAGTTTGTAATTAAAAATGTGGGTAAGTTCCAGTCGATGGGATTTTTGTACAGTGTAACAGAAAATCCTAGCTTCTCCCATTATAATGTGACTCATTTTATTTTCTAATTTCTTAAACAATGTAAGCATTTAAACGCCAAATGAATAAATCTAGAAACAGTGTCTCGTTAAAACGTCAGTTTTCTCATTGAACAAAAAAGAAAATCTATTAAAGTTTTCTTAAGACAGGAAAATTGTTAAAACAGAAAAAGCTTTCTCGACAAAATGAGGAAGAAATGTTAAATAAATGGCATTTGTCTAAAATAGTAAAAATATTATGTCGAGAATGTTTTCTTGTCAAAAGAAGAACAAATGTTGAATTGAAAAACTTTTGACAGATTCCTTATTTAAAAGATATTTTAGTTTTAAAGAGGTAAAATAAATAGTATTAGTTTAAAGCAGAAAGTTTTCTCGTTTAAAAGAGATTTTGCTCCTGAATTTATTTCCTGGCAGTTAAGAGCTTCCGTACTCAACCAATAATATTAGAGGCAGAATTTAGCTGCTGATGCCAATCACCTCCTGGCTTCACATTTATTTGTTTTCCTGCTGAAAAAGAAGACATAACTTTCCCACTGTTCATCTTTTCAATCCCATACTGATTAATACAGTGATAAACACTACATTTTTATTCATTTTATTGATATTTTGAGGCCATTCAGGCTTTTCTTGGCCAAAACCGTGTTTTTAAATTCCACTTTCAACTTGTTTAGTTTTATTTTTCAAAGCAAAAATAAGATGTAAATCTTTCTAAGTTCTGAATCTGTCAGAAAGTTAAATAACTAAAATGTTATCATCATTTATTTTTTATTAAAATCCATTACGTGTCACACTTTTCCATCTTGCAGACTGAAAATAGTGGCAGATTTTATTTTAGTAAAAAATTTTTGCGCCTAATCGGACCGAATCAGAGCGATCTTTTGCGGATCATTTTTTCACGTTCCTGATAAAATAGCAGCTTCCTGATCACATGACCCACCGATAAAAAAACTCTTGTCTGATCCCGACTCCAGCATGGCCGAGGCCGGTCCTCTCCGCCTTCCAATGCATCGTAACTGGAAACGGCTACAACAACAAGGGAAAAGTGGCAATTCTGTTTGTTTTTCTCCTTTTCAGTGACTTACTCTTTGCTTTTGTTTGTTTTTTGTTTAGTTTTTTTTTATGCCCTTGTTTTCGCTTTAGAAGCAGTTTAAGGAATCCTGTAGCGCAAAACACACACTTAGTGTATCGTCTTGTTGTTGTTTTTGTGATGTTCAGGGTTTCTTCGCAGTCTGAGGAAAGATCTGGAATATGATTTCAGGATTTTTCAGGTTTGGAAAAGTGGAAAAATAAGAGGAAAAAAAACCCTCCAGACTTTGTTCCCTATAATAAGCTCAGCTTCCTTCCTTATACCCTCGCTCTTTTTTCCTTCCTTGTGTCAATTTCCTTCCTTACCTCCCTTCTTCCATCCTTCCTTAGTTGTGTCATTAATTCCATATATTTTTTTCCCTCCTTCATGGCCTCACTTCCATCCTTCTTTGGTCCTTTGTTCCTTCCTCGTAGCCATTCTCCACTGCCTCCCAGATTCATTCCTTGTTTCCTTTTTCCCTTTCTTTCTTCCTTGTATCTTTCCATCCTTCCTTATGTTTTTATCTTTAAAATATTAGGAATTAAATCTCTTGAGTTCCTTTTCGATGGAAGCCGTTCAGGAACCCTGCAGATCATTCAGATTGTTCCATTTTAATGCGTTTTACCATTTGGGACCGCTAACAACCGCTAGCCGGAGCCGCTAGCAGCTGCTAGCTGTCCTATTTCATAGCGAAGCACTTTCTTCATGTCTTCCTGTTCCCTGTCAGTATTGTTGATGTTTGAGGTTCATTTGAAAGCCGTATTCGTATAAAAGCATTTATTTTATCAGCTCTTTGTGTTATTTAGCCTTAAATAGCCGCTGTAGTGTCTTTACTGCTTCTGTTTTTGAAACATGAATAGTTTACAGAAAACTTGGAGATGGATATTTGTAAAAAAAAAAAAAAATTAATAAATAAAAAATAGCATTTTCTCTGTTTTTCATTAGATTCAGAAATAGACATTTTTATTAAGCAGTAGATAATTAGATCAGAGGGAAAGAGATATCTGTCAGCCTCGTTGCTGTGTTCTCGTTGATCTCCTTGAGATCTGAATGACATCAAACTTATTTTTGAAGTTTGCGTTTACCCTATTGTATTAAAATAAAATCAGACTGACGTCTCGTTTCCATCGGAGACGTTGTTGTTGTTTTAAACCTGCTATTGGTCCTGATTTATCACCCAGTTCACTGATTAAATTCCCATGTTTGATGTCGGCTCTGCAGACATGAAACCTTCAGATTTACACACCAGTGGATGTTTGACTGTATTTATTGTGTACAAATAAATGTGAAATAAAGATAGCTTAAACGAAACAACCGAGACTCCACTCTGGCTTGTTGTATTTTATATAATGAAGTCTGCAAAGATCTCAGAACTTCAGGCATCTTCCAAATCTCAGGTTAGCTAAGGGATGAACAGATGAACATTTTTGCAATTTTTGTTTTTACAATGAAGAGAAAACTGCACCATCTACGCTCCGAGCTTCACCTCTGGTCTTGGACTGGGGTCTGCAACCTGCGACCCCCAGGAAACGTTTAATATCTAGCTTAAGATAATGTTAAATTAATGGCTTTCTTTTTAGATACAGAGGTAATAAAATTTGTTCTGTTTTTATACAAATGAGTCAGGTCTAGGTAAATATTTGGTATCTGAAACAAATAACATGACTTAGTTGTTTAGACTTGTTTTTTTCTCAATTTAGATGTGATGGCCAAATCCATGGCCACACCCTAATGTCGGTAACTCCTTTTATACACCATTTATTTATTTTCTTTCACACAAACACAACAACATTTTAGTTTCAATAAAAACATTTTAGTTGATTTGAATGCCTTTGTTCTATTTGTTAGCCGCACATTTAGTTAACATATGTATTTATATCAACTTAAATTTCATTTGTTTGCCTAAAGTTAACTCTTTGTTTGTTTCTTACCGGTGCTTACCTGCTCTGGAGTTGCCAAGCAAAAGATGAGGGCCAGGGCTCACCAAACTTAAATGCTGATTGGACTGCACCACTAGTTCCTGCTGGCAAGGGGAATTTGTAGTTTCTTTTGTTTAGTTAAGTTTCTGTATTTAAGTAAATATTAGTATTTAAAGTTTAATATTATTTGATTTTCATTTCTGGGTCTTTAGTTTAGCCAAACTTAGCTGTACTGTTATTTGTCTTGTGTTATTAGTAATTGTATTCTGTTTAGTTACCCCTATTGTGTCTTATTGGTCTGATCAGCCAGTATATAAACCCCTGTGTGTCATTTCTTTGTTAGGTCAGTTATGTTTGTTTGTGCAGCCAGTTTGTTTGCATCTTTTTGCCTGAGTTCAGTTTTGTTTCTTTGACCTCTTTTATGAGCTCAGTTTATCTTTGTAATTTATAATTTTTGGGTTAAAATAAAAGAAACCCTATTTTCTAAGATTTCCTGCGACTCCTCCTGTTTTTAACTCGGTCCATCACATGTGGTGTCAGAAGTGGGATTTTGAGTTGAGGAGGCAGGATTTTTTTTCTTTTTTTTTGCTTTTTGTGGGGAACTTTTTTTTTGTTTGTTTTTTACCCCCCCTCCAACAAATTTTTGAGCCATGCAAAATGGTGTTCGTCCAAGAAAGGGAAACAAGGTGGAGACCAAAGAGGCTTCCCAGCAGTCAGAGAGGGAGGAAATGGAAGGAGAAGCGTCAGCAGCAGCTGGAGACCCTGATCATGACGAGACCAGAGAACCAACCCTGCATGACATTGCTGGAATTCTTCAGGCATTCATGGGACAACAGGAAGTTCGGGAGAAAAAGCTGAGAGAGGTTTCTGCACAACAAGAACAGCGCTTCAAGTGCTTGCAACACCAGTTTCGGCTTTTGCAACTGGAAATGCATGCCAGGACAACCCCTGAGCCCACATCAGATGATCCACAGCCTGTTGAAACTCCAACTGAACATCAGATCCAATTAACATCTCAACCTGAGGATTCAGACTCAGCTTCCAGCTCAACAGGTCAGTCTGTGCACATTCATCATCCTAAATTGGAAAAATTAACTGTTGAAGATGATATTGAACACTTTCTGACCACCTTTGAGAGAATTGCAGCTGCTTATCGTTGGCCAAAGTCAGACTGGATTTTTCATCTCATTTCTCTTCTGACGGGTAAGGCTCGCAGTGCCTATGTTAACATGGATGTGGACGATTCCCTGGAATATGAAAAGGTAAAGGCTGCCATTTTACAAAAATATGATATAAACCCAGAAACTTACCGACAAAGATTTCGCTGCCTTGATACTCTGGACGAGAGTCCAAAGGAATTGTATTCCAGGCTGAAAGAACTTTATGAGAAGTGGATTCAGCCTAAAAATAAAACTGTGAAACAAGTTGGTGAACTGATTATCCTGGAACAATTTTTGAGAATGTTGTGTCCTGAGCTTCAGATCTGGATCAAGGAGCACAACCCAAAGTCTGCTGCAGAAGCTGCTACCCTGGCTGACATGTTTGTAGCTGCCAGAAGTAGGAGTCAGCCATGGAGCAACAGTGCATGGAGAGCTGCCAGAGATTCACGTCGGATACAACCCTCTCAGCCTCATCAAAAGTTGGCGACGGGTGTGAGTAAGCTTTCTTAAACGCCACACCAAACCAGCCCTCAAAGACAGGGAAAAGGCCACTAGTGTGTTACCTCTGTGGACAAGAAGGTCACACCAAGCCCATGTGCCCCAAGAACCAAAGTAAGCTAACTCAAATGTGTTTTGTGCCTCATCAGAATATGGAAATTAAACCTGAGATAAAGCAATCAAATAAAATGATTACAGTGAAGATTGCTGGACATGAAATTAATGCTTTAATAGATACTGGCAGCACACAGACTCTAGTGCACAAGAAGCATGTACCAACTAACTGTATATGTCCTTCTGAAACAATATCAGTTTGCTGTGTACATGGTGATGAAAAATCATACCCCACTGCTGATATGTTTGTTGAGGTACAGGGTGCTCCCTATCTGTTGAAGGTTGGGGTAGCTGATAACCTACCCTATCCAGTAGTTCTTGGTGAGGATCTGCCTGTAATCTATGATTTATTGAAGGATGTGCAGAGCTGTAATGTGGCTGTAACCAGGGCCCAAGCTAAAAATCAAGATGAGCATTTTGCAACACTCAGTGCTTTACCCTTTTTTGAGGCTGAGTTGCAGACAGAATCTGGGAAGTCTCGGAAGCCACGTAGTCAAAGGAGGCATGAGAAATTTCAACATGCACTGAGTAAGACTTCAGTTGAGGTGGCTCCAGATATGCCATTGGGTTTTTCAATACCCACAAACATCAGACAAATGCAGCATGATGATCCAACTTTGTCTGCCCTGTTGCTGAAGGCTAGGAGGGAGGCCTCTGTAGGATCTGACTCAAATAAAGAGCAGTATACTCTGCAAGATGGCATTCTATACCATCAGCATGGCCAGTTTAAGCAGTTAGTTGTTCCTAAGGAGGCTCGTGAGACAGTGCTGACTTTGGGACACTCTATTCCCTGGGCTGGCCACCTTGGGAAGTATAAGACCACTGCTCGCATCAAGCGGTACTTTATCTGGCCAGGTTTAAGATCAGATGTTGCTTTGTTTTGCAGAAGCTGCCCTGAGTGTCAGAAAACCTCAATTAGAGTTCCTACCAAAGCACCACTTCAACCCCTCCCCATCATTGGTACACCTTTTCTGCGTCTTGGAATGGATATAGTTGGCCCTGTGGAAAAAAGTAAATCGGGAAATCGCTTTATGCTAGTCATTACAGACTATGCGACAAGATATCCTGAAGTTTTTCCACTAAAGACTGTTAAAGCAAAACATGTGGCTTCCTCACTGATTCAACTTTTCTCAAGGGTTGGATTTCCACAAGAGATTTTAACGGATCAAGGCACTAACTTTATGTCCACACTGTTGAAACAGGTCTATAAGCTGTTGGGCATCAGGAGCATGAGGACGACACCATACCACCCACAGACAGACGGTCTGACGGAGCGATTTAACCAAACCCTCAAACAAATGCTCCGTAAGTTTGTTAATGATACAGGGTCTGATTGGGATCAGTGGTTGCCATACCTCCTTTTTGCCTACAGGGAGGTTCCTCAGGCTTCCACTGGTTTCTCCCCATTTGAGCTCCTTTATGGCCATGATGTGAGGGGCCCTCTGACCCTGCTGAGAGATGCATGGGAGGGAGACCAAAGTAAAGAGGCTCCTGTTAATATTATTTCATTTGTCCTCCATATGAGGGATAAACTGCAACAGATGAGTGAATTGGCTCAGAGTCACATGGTGGCTGCTCAGAAACACCAAAAGGTTTGGTTTGATAAGAAAGCTCGCCACAGAAGTTTTGTTCCTGGCCAGAAGGTTTTGGTAATGTTGCCAACTTCTGACAGCAAGTTGCTTGCAAAGTGGCAGGGACCCTTTGAAGTACTGAGGAAAACTGGACCTACTACCTATCAAGTCTCCACACCAGGTTTTCAGCGAGGGAGTCGGGTGCTACATGTTAACCTTCTCAAGGAGTGGGTTCCACGGAAGGAGAATGAAACAGAGGTGTTGCTTATTCAGAGGGGGGATGAGGAGGAAGAAGTTAATGACTATTTGCCTTCAGTAAAATCCTCTGTCCTGGACTTAAGCAATCTCACCAGTGAGCAGCAGTCTCAGGTAACACCTCTTATTACTTCTGATGTATTTCATGAGTGCCCAGGTCACACCACTCTGGTGGAGCACAGCATTGTTCTAAAACCAGATGCTGCTGTAAAGCGTATGAGTTACAGGATACCAGAACGCTTCCGGGAGGAGCTGAAGGAGGAGATGGACCTCATGCTGTCGCTAGGAATCATTCAAGTTTCAACAAGTGAGTGGTGTAACCCTGTTGTGTTGGTTCCGAAAAAGGATGGCAAAATAAGATTTTGCATCGACTTCAGGTACCTCAACTCCATATCAAAATTTGACTCTTACCCAATGCCACGTATTGATGACCTCATTGAGCTATTGGGGGAAGCAAGATACTTAACAACTATTGATCTGTCTAAGGGCTACTGGCAGGTGCCTCTCACCAAGCAGTCCCGGGAGCTGACAGCATTTCGCACCCCCTGGGGATTGTTTGAATTCACAGTCCTTCCATTCGGTCTGCATGGGGCCCCAGCAACATTTCAAAGACTAATGGATCAGGTACTATGTGGGCTCTCGGCATTCACCTGTGCATACCTTGATGATGTTGTGGTTTTCAGTGGAACTTGGGAAGAGCATGTTGACCATCTAAAGGAGGTCCTGGATTGGCTGCGTTCTGCAGGCCTTACCATCAACCCAGCAAAGTGTGCTCTTGCTAGGACGGAAATACAGTACCTTGGGTTCACCATTGAGGTGGCACTCTTAAACCTCAAGTTGATAAAATCAATGCGATAGCATCCTGTCCGCTCCCTCAAACCAGGAAACAACTGCGGTCTTTTCTTGGCATGGCTGCATTCTATCACAGATTCATCCCCAATTTCTCAGCTAGAGCAGCATCTCTAACAGACATGACGGGTTCTAGAAGTCCCACCAAAATTCGGTGGACAGCAGATGCCATTGCAGCTTTTAAGGACATTAGCCAATCCCTGAGTAAGAATCCAGTTTTGCACTCACCGGATTTTGCCAAAGACTTTTTGTTGCAGACTGATGCTTCAGAAAGGGGTCTTGGGGCAGTGCTTCTGCAGGGACCACCAGAGGACCAACATCCAGTTGCCTACATCAGCCGCAAGCTGCAGCCAAGAGAGAGGCGATATGCAACTGTGGAGAAGGAAGCCTTGGCCATTAAATGGGCCCTTGACTCATTTAAATATTATTTGCTAGGAAGAGAATTCACTCTTCAAACTGATCACAGAGCCCTCCAGTGGCTAGAAAGAATGAAGGACACAAATGGGAGAATCACCAGATGGTATCTTGCAATGCAACCATTCCGCTTTAAGGTTCATTACATCCCCGGCAAAGACAACACCACTGCTGATTACCTTTCTCGGTGCCAGAGTGAAGACCAGGAAGTGGGGGAGTGTGTGATGGCCAAATCCATGGCCACACCCTAATGTCGGTAACTCCTTTTATACACCATTTATTTATTTTCTTTCACACAAACACAACAACATTTTAGTTTCAATAAAAACATTTTAGTTGATTTGAATGCCTTTGTTCTATTTGTTAGCACGCACATTTAGTTAACATATGTATTTATATCAACTTAAATTTCATTTGTTTGCCTAAAGTTAACTCTTTGTTTGTTTCTTACCGGTGCTTACCTGCTCTGGAGTTGCCAAGCAAAAGATGAGGGCCAGGGCTCACCAAACTTAAATGCTGATTGGACTGCACCACTAGTTCCTGCTGGCAAGGGGAATTTGTAGTTTCTTTTGTTTAGTTAAGTTTCTGTATTTAAGTAAATATTAGTATTTAAAGTTTAATATTATTTGATTTTCATTTCTGGGTCTTTAGTTTAGCCAGTATATAAACCCCTGTGTGTCATTTCTTTGTTAGGTCAGTTATGTTTGTTTGTGCAGCCAGTTTGTTTGCATCTTTTTGCCTGAGTTCAGTTTTGTTTCTTTGACCTCTTTTATGAGCTCAGTTTATCTTTGTAATTTATAATTTTTGGGTTAAAATAAAAGAAACCCTATTTTCTAAGGTTTCCTGCGACTCCTCCTGTTTTTAACTCGGTCCATCACATTAGATATCAATAGGATGCAGTTGTACCAAAAAATATTTTTTTTTGTTCTAGATCTTTAGTAGAAACTGTCTATTTACAAATTAATTTGCTAAATAAAATTATTTATTTCAGCAAGCAATTGAGACACATTATATAGATTAATTAGACAAAAGCTGATGTTTTAAGACCTTAAATTTGCTTAATCATGATGACTTTCTTCTAACAGTAAATGAAAACCTTGCAATTAAAATTAGAATATTACATCAAACCAATTAGAAGAAAGAGGAAATAAAAGTGGGTTTAATGAAAACTATGTTACTTCATATATTTACTTCAATATTTCCAAATTGAAAGTGAATAGAAATTGTTTTACTAACTCAGACTGACATTAACACAGGATAAGTTTGATCTGATTTAACTTCACACAGTGGAAAAATGATTTTTTTGCATTCAGTGTGCAAGCTTCCAATTTCAACTAATTATATATCGCACACTAAAATCAGCTATATGACGCTTATTAAACAAGTTGAATCAAATGCAGGGGAAACACTTAAAATACTTAATTTCGAGTGAAACATTTATTGCCATTTTTAATCCAGTCATATTTTAATATCCTGAAAGGGACAATCAGGGCTGTTTTCTACATCGACAAAGTGAACGAATGGTTAAATATATCATTGTAACCCAAGAGAAAACATTACAGTCTATTTGAAACGTCATTTAAGTGTAAAAAAAAAACCCATGGCAGCTGGCTTGTTTTTACATCGCTTGTTCCGGCTTTATTTTATTTTGTAACAACACCGGAAGTCGTTTGCACAGTCGCCGCAGGGGCTTGACACTGGTGTGGAAAAGATGGCTGCTTCGGCGGCAACAGCGAGTTCTCTCCCCGGTTTGTGTCCAAATTACGCCGTGGTTTGCTCGTTCCTGGAGCGATACGGAGCCCTGTTGGACTTGCCGGAGCTCACCTTCCCTCAGCTGGAGAGATACCTGCAGGACACATCCTCAGGTAGGGCAAGAAAGCCCGCAGCAAGAGGCTCGGAGGACGCGGAGAGGCTCCTGCCTTGCATTAATGATAATGGGACAGAGCTAACGTGCTAACCGCTAATGTTAGCTGTTATTGTGTGGATTTTTTTAACCTTCGTGTTTACTTAAACTCAACTCAACCGCCTCCCAGCCATGCTATTCAAGGTTTTAAACGTCTCCCCGCACATTTTCATGTTGATTAAAATGCAAACATGTCGATTTGTTCGATGTTTTCTGTCACTTTTTAGCTTTTGAATTGAGCTTAATTTTTCCCCAGCCTTTATCTGCTTCTCGTGCAACAACACAAGCATAAATGTGCGGTGAAAACACTGTCTGTGTGTCCGTGGGTGTGATGCGAGTTCTCGCAATGTGCTGTGTAAAACTGTATGGTGCTGATAAATCGGTCAGAGTGTTACAAGGATGTTGGATTATGCACTTTATTTACAGTTAGATATATTCTCAGGTAGTGGATAGCTGAGCTGAGGCTAAGTTAGCCGCAAGGATGTCGATATCCGGCTCAGGCTTTCAAAATAAAGCTAATTTAAATACCCAAGCAGACTTCTCATCATGTGTTTTCCTATTTACAAGTAACTTCAGCAAGTATTTGTATTACTTAGTCAAGTTAATCTTTGTAAATTATATTTTAATCTATTTTAAATGTGTTTATATGTTATTTAAAATATCGATACGTTGTCTTCCTGTGCTTATTATGGCTAACTTGACGATTTTCGTGCACTTCCTATTTGAAGTGCTGCTGATTAGGGTTTAATTTCTACCTCTCATTAACATGTGCTTAAGCTTCACCGTGGAAACTTTATTTTATTAAATTAATCGTATTGAAAAGTCATAAATAGACCCAACGTGATGCATTTTCTCAGGGCAGCCTGATGTGTTCATTAAATTAGATTGAGTTTATCTCGACTCCAAGGAGCTACTTTTAAATGTTGACATGTAATGGCAATAAATCATCTAAGTGGGGCGCTATGTTGCTTAAAACATTCTACAGCAACAGGTAGAGAAAACGCGCTCCTTCATAATATTGAAAACCTGCACCTTGTAATGTTACAAAATGTCTTTAGATGTAAAATTGCCAGAATTTTAAATTCAGACATGCAAAAATAAATACCTGTTTTTATTTTATTTTAAAATGTATCATCCTTTTTTGAATATGAATCAACCCCAAATTACAGAAAAATGCTTTTAAATTTGAGTTTTTCATTCTTCTTTAAGTTTGTGTGACATGTTTATCTGTAAATTATGGAGTAGACTTATAGCCATTGATCTTTATTGCTGTAAAATTCAGTCTGAACTTTATGGACCGCTCAAACGAAAAGAGTTGGATGAAATAGTTTTCATTTAACTGAACAGGTCGTCTCCGTCAAAACAAGCAAATTCACTGATTTGCTTCACTGATTTGCTAGAAAGTAAATTAATACAAAGGACAAATTCCCTTTGCATTAATTTGAAATTGACTGTTATGTGTATTTAATATAAATATTACAAATGATAAGAAGTTAGCCACTTTGTTTATACATCAGCAATAAAATTCAATCTTAATAAATGTTCCCCTGATATTTTATCATTCAAATTCTAAGCAGCATCAAAAGGTAATTTTTTAAAATTATATTAACTGAAATTTTGACATTTTTATTATTTTTGAAGTTCTGATTAGGCATGGTGTTTAAAATTCAGATTTTTACTTTAGTGTAACAGTTTTATTGTTTGCTTGTTTTTTTTCCTTATAGAAGCAACTTAATTTTTGTAGCTTCTATAAAAACAATTTTTTTTTACATTTTAAGCCTTAAGAAAGGTTAGTTAACATAACCAAATTGTTTGGAAAATGTTGCCCTATTTTTTTAATTATCTATTTTTAACTTTATCAGCAAAATAATTTTTAGTGCGTATTTTTTATATAAAAATATAAAAAATTACTGGAAGAATGTATATAATAGTGTAATTTTTTTCATATTTGAAAATATAAAAATGGTAGTTCTTAAAATAACCGAAAATTCCTTATTCATTCGTTTGTTTCTACCAGGGTAATAGGTTTATAATATATTTTTTCTGTAAACATTCATATATATACATATATATATATATATATATATATATATATATATATATATTTGCAAGTTTAATAAATATAATGTAGCTGCAGTTAAACTTTATTTTCTCTGTTATGTTTTCATTATTTTTTCACTTATTTATTTAATCTGGATTTGCTGGTTTTACATCTAGAGAGTCTCATCCAGGCGTTTATCTTCCTTTACATTTTCCTCCTGCAAAGCACTTTGAAATGAACTTCTCTTATTAGAACCAAATGTTGATGTCGGCCCAGAGTTTGAGATCGGTGAATCCGTGGTGAGGAGTCGTCAGCGTGTTGTTTAAAAGCTTGTTCGTCTGCTCAGATTCTGGTGTGAATGTGTCATCCAGGTAACGCTGTTCTGTCTCCTCAGTTCCAAAGCTGCTGGTTGATCTTCACGTCAAGTTGCTGAGGAAGATTGGGAAGTCGGTTTCTGCTGACAGATGGGAGAAATACCTCGTCAAGGTAAGCGCCCAGCCACCAGGCTGTTTAGTGGAAAGCTGTTTGCTTTTATCATTTTAAATGTCTGCAGAAGGAAGAATGGAAAAAAGAAATGTGGCTTTCATGCTGTTTTATGACACATACTTTATGTATCATATTCTGCTTTTTAGCACTTTAGTTTCGAGTTCAACTGGACCTCTGGTTCATAAGATGAAAAATTTTCTATTGTTTGAAATTTACTGAACGTAACAAAATACAAACTCTTTTGTGTAAGATTCTCCGTTTCTCATCTGACTCATCAAAGATAATGAAATATTATTGAATTGTTGGAATGAGTGAATCTTAAATGTTTTTTTCTCATTTAAAAAGAAATTGAATGATTTATGTGTACTTTAATCTATTTTTAATATTGGACAGAATAAACTTCAGTTAAATGAAAAATCTGCATAACGTAACCATTATTATTTTAGTAATAATTGATTACTAAAATAATTGCACTTTGTGACACAATCTGTTCGGCAGCCATAATTCAACTTCGCTTTTTGGATAAATCTTTACTGTCATTGTTACAAGAACAATGAAAACCAGTCCAGCTGCTCTCTGCGTCGCTGCATCTACTCTGTTTAGACTAGTGAGTATTTTGACAATATCATTTTCAGATTTTCTAACTCTACGCTGGATAAACCTGAATGCTGACTGAACTGAAAGTGGACCAAAAAACAGAAGTTAACTCCATGTCTGAAATTAAGATTTGTTTGAAGATCAGAGAATCCAGCTTCTTGCCTTCAGGTCAAAGATGCAACTGAGAAATCAATGAATCCTGAACCTGAGCGCTAACCGGAATTAATTTCTATCTTTTGCTTATTTTTCCAGGGTGAATGTTCGTGCATAAATATATGTAAAGAACAACACTTTAATGCCAAACAAATCTCAGACTTAAAAAAGTTGCAGATTTTGCTCCAAATATCAACATTTTTCCAATTTCCCTTCATAAATTAAATCAAAAGGCAGTTGAATGACGGTTCAAAGTTATAAATAGATGAAATTTTGCATGTCTTGTTGCTGTGTCATTCAATAATAATAAAATAGAGTATCTGACGTTACTGGAGTTAACTGTTTAATGGTTTTAATCCCAGCAGCTTGTCATTCAGTTTTGTTTTTGTTGCAGATATGCCAGGAGTTCAACACAACCTGGGCGTGGGAACTGGAGCAGAACGGATACAAGGAGCTGTCCATGGAGTGCAAGACAGACATCCTGAAGGTAAGAGTCTACTGGGCCGACTAATGGACAGTAAAGTTTATTTCTTTATGCATTTAAACTGAATTTAATTTCAGTTGATAAAACTCAGCAGGTTTGGATTCATCTGCTACAAAATGATCCAGACCCTTCAGGATTTCTCGATTGTGTTTGTATTTTCTTTGTTTTTTACAATAGAAATCACAGATTTTGTGGTTTTATCTAAGAAATATTGCAAGGAATTTTACAATGTTTCTCAATAATCGGCTTCTATCTGCATATAGAAGAAAAGAATACAAGCAGACGGTTTGGACACAAATGTTTTCAATCTTTGAAGAATTTAAATAGTTAGATTTTTGTTACTCGGCTTTAAGTTGACATCAAGTAAGGATGAGGCAGCAACAACCAAGTATAATGGCCACGCTAAGAAAATAGATAAATGAAATTACAAAAATAAACAAAAAAAATATGACTTTATTCTCAAAATGTTACGTTGTTGCAGTATTAGGACTTGATTCTTGTAATAGTTCTACTTTATTTTCTTATAACTTTATTTTTGCAATATTTGGACTTTATTCTTACAATAATAAAATCACAAAACTAGAAGGTTCTTTTTAAATTGCAGAGTTTCCATTAAGCAAATTTACTTTCGAAGTGTCAAATCATTATAATAATTTTAATATAATATGATATAATATAATATAATGTAATATAAGTTGTAAGAGATCAAATATTGAAAGATATCACATATAGCTTCATGGAGAAGATAAGCGTGTAACCATGTAGCCTAGCATGTATGGAAAAAACTGATTAGCATCTAATTTTTTGTACGTTTTATATCACAACATAGTGATATAAACCATTTGGTGTGAATTCAGGCAAAGTCAGTAATGTGATTAACACATTAGGGAGGGAGGAAGTATGGGTGGATTTGGAAGCTAGCCATTTCCAACTTTTGTAAATGCCACCGTCTATTGGAGTTGGATATTTGATTTCAACAGGAATGATAAAAGTTTTCGACAGTTTTGGTTTCGGTTTTGAAAAAAGTTCTAAGGACGAGCGCACGGACTACGACATTATGGATGATTATCTTTTCAATCTTCACAAAACCCGGGGAAAACTATGAGTTTTGTGAGTATTTTTGTGAGTTTTAGAACGTTCTTCAACTTCTGCTTTGACGGAAAAGGCGTTAGAAGAGGAACCTTCCTTGGCTGAGGACGATAGTGGCCCATTCATCCGGTGGTCAACCATGTTCCGCAGCTGCAACCGTTATTACAGATCAGTAATATTTGACGATCGTCCAAAAATGCAAACTTCCTCGGCTGAGCCCAAAAAGTTAACTTCCATTTATAAGAAAACGACCCCTAGTCCCAAATCGTATTACCCCAGCCTCGAGCTGCAAAAAAAATGAATCCGCCCAAAAGTCCTAAGAAATCTTGTCGGTTATTTTGACTGACAGAAAGTTACAGTGGTCCTCGTTTATTGCGGGGGTTCGGTTTTGAAAAAGTCCCACAATAAACGAAATCCGCGAAGTGGTAACTGCTTAATTTTTCCTTATTTAAATACATGTTATGGCTTCACACTCATAAATCTTTCCAAAACTGTCATTAAAATTTTCCACATTGTCACCCAGTTTACGCTCTCAGAAACCTACATCATTTTAACAACATAATGAAATTCTGAATTATTACTCACCCGGTAAAATATATTACAGTTGCTCTGATGGCGCTGCATTACGGAGCCCCTAAGGGGACATGGAGAGAGAAAAAAAAAAGAAATCCCGACTTAGTTTCTCGAGATCCTGCGAATTAAAAAAAAGTCGGGATCTCGAGAAAAAAGAGATCCCCAGAAAGTAAGTTGGGATTTCTTTCTTATTTTTTTTTCTCTCTCCATGTCGCCTTAGGGGCTCCGTCCTGCATCCCCACCCTCATCAGTGACGTTGTTTTCCACAAGATATGAAACAAAGTTTCGTACAGTAGAATTTTGTCACAGAATTATTTATTTATTTATTTTTTTAAAAGCTTTTATTGGCTCTAGTGGCCTTTATTTAACAGTGAATGGACAGGAAAGAGGCAAATGAGAGCAGGGGAAGACATACGGCAAAGGTCGCCAGGGCGGGATTCGAACCTGCGACGGCCACGTTGAGGACTAAGAAACCCTTGCGCCACCACATCACCCCTTGTCACAGAATTTTTAAAATGCGCGAAACAATGAGACCGCAGAAGGTGAACCGTGATATGGTGAGGGACCGCTTTATATCTGTCGCGCTCCTCCTGATTTTTAGTATGGCAGAGATCTTAGTCAGCATGTTTTTTCTCCTGGGTTTTCGTATTCAATATTTGATTACTTCAGGAATGAAAAAAGTTTTTGACAAACTACTTCCTGGTAGCAATTTAGAAAAAAGTGACTCTCCGGACGAGTGCACCTTCTCTTGGTATGATCTTCTCGATGTTTTTCTTTTTGATGCTTCCCCGGCTGGGGAAGTTTGCTGTGAAAAGGAGACAATTGAGTCTGAAAAATCAACTTCTGCTCAACTTCTTTGGTGCTTCACTGTTTGAAGTAGTTAGTTTTTCTAACTGCTTCGCACTAACCTAAGAGAACAGTACACTAATCCTATGAGTAACTGTGGTTGGGTTAAACTAGTTATATAATGGCCAAAACATTCTACCATGTCATTCGTTGTAACATTCTGCTCAGCTCTCCTCTGCCCAGTTCACACTACACAATTTTTTGCCCCGATTTTGCCCTTACAACAATCTTAGAACATTCCAAGTTCTAAGATTGTCGCTGATCTGGTCCAGTCGGTAGAACGTCGGGACCGCTTTGATCTAAAATTGGGGATATTCGACATGTTTGATCGTCTTGGCTGGTTTATCGCAGCGTCTGTGGTGTTCCCCCGACTGGGAGCGAAAAGGCAGTCTGTTGAATGTGACAGGTAGCCAATCAGGAAGCGCTGTGACATAAGCACGGTTGGGAATCCCAAGAACAGCTGGCATGGTGCAATCGAGAGTCCGCTGGATTTCTGATATGGAAGATTGTTTGGTCAAAATGTGGAAAGAACGCGAATGTTTATTTAACATTTTGTCTAAAGAATATTACAACAGAAATGACAAAAAAGAAGCTGGAGCGAAATTATGACGGCAATTGATGTACCCGGTAACTCTTCTGCTACTCATCAACTAGTTCACGATAGATTTATTCATTAAGCCAGGATTTGACACTGTCACTATCCTAGTGCTTTGTAGTCAAATTGTAGTTGTTACTATTAAAACATTTATTAATGTCTGTATCACTTGGCCTTGATACAGACACGGCCAAGAGTCTGTATCTCTTGTGGATGGGGATGTAATTTGATGTAAAAACAACTTTGTGCTTGTTGTTTTTAGCTGTTGTTCTGTCAGATCTGACAGTTATATCTATTAGCCAAGTATACACTGTCATTACCAGATGATTTGAATGCATACTCATTACTTATTTTTTCAGTGGAAGAAGTAAAGTTGCGGTAGTTGAGGTAGCGCAAAATCTTAAGGGATTTCATATCTGGAATTGGAATGTTCGTGAGTGAAACCCCACACTCTACGATCGAACCCGTTATACCTACGATTTTAAATCGGCTAGTGTGTGGTCGTTCACGTTTTGAGAATTGGCCGACCATCTGCTGACAATTCCAAAATCATGTAGTGTGAACTGGGCTTTAGTGAGACAGTTCTGACATTCTGCTCTGCCCTCTGTATTAACAAAGCGTTCCGCCATGGTTAGAACTACAGTGATGGCGTTTTTGTAGTCCAAACAGCAGGTCTGCCTTCCTCTGTGTTCCGTTGCTATGGTTATTAATCCTCTGCCAACTGTTGTGTGTGAGACAGAAAGCTGGAGGAAATTCTATCTTTGTGAGACATCCAGTCAGTTTTAATGAAAAAAGCAGTTGGAACAGCTGCTTCCCATTCAGGATCCGTAAGGCCGATTCGAAAACCGTTTGAAGCATATGAGAGGGCGATTTCTCGTCTCCGATACTACCGCGATTCATATCTGTTGCACAAACATCTCGACGAGAGAGAGATGGTGTGCGCTGAGCTCTGAAACTTTTCAGAAAAGTCTGAAAATGAATGGCTAAGAGCCTGGGTTACCCTGTCACATGATTTTGCTCTGAAGCACCTTGACATAAAACCGTAAGCTCTAGAGAAATTTTGAAAACATTTTACGGGAGCAGGCATTCGGCGCAATGTCCTGAACGACTTTCATACCAATCGAGCGATATTTGTAGGCATGAGGGTGATTTAAAAAATTACTTTAGGGTCAAAAATCCCCTCCTTTTCGCATTTTAACGGAGCGGCAATTGATGTCAGTTACACTCGGCGTTCCGGCAGTTGGAAATTTTGCTCGTTTTTTGTGTTTTACGTCGCCATCGTAACTCCAATTCAAACTAAAACTAATAGTTTCTAATCCTTTCTTGGCGTCGAGCCGCATGTTTTGATACCACTTTGATGGGGGTGCACGCAGCGGTACGAGCCGCATTACGGTTGACGTGAGAAAAATAAAGAAAGAAACAGACATCCTATTGGGTGTGGAACAATAGGTGTCTGCCATGCATTGCACAGAAGGCAGTGACTGACTTGCTTCCCTATGTATTGCTATGGGCAGGCCCCAAATATATTATTTTAACTGTATTCTTGTATATATTTTTTTTGCATCAGTTGCCACATTTTTCCTATTTTCCTTGTTCTTGCTTCAGTATTTATGTGAGATCCAGTTTGACGAGAACGTGAAGTTCAAAACAGCCATCAACGATGAAGATCCAGACAAGATGCGGCTGCAGCCGATTGGCCGGGACAAGGACGGGCAGATGTACTGGTTCCAGCTGGACCAGGACGACAACGTGCGGGTTTACGTGGAGGAGCAGGACGACCTGGACGGCGCGTCTTGGAAATGCATCGTCAGGTCGGCTGCCAGCTAAATGCTCTAACCTCTTACTGTCTGCAGACTGATCTGTAAAATGCGTTTATTTTTCCTCCTTTAGAACAAGAAATGACCTGGCTGAAGTTGTGCTCTCCTAAAGACACAAATCGACCCCGAGCTGCTCAAGAGAGACCTGGAACAGAAAAGTAAAGCAGAAGGGGAGACAGACAAAGGTTAGACTGCCGAAGCCTCACTTTTACACGCTGATCATGAAATAATCAAGCATAGGAGCACATTTGGAAATCAATAGAGGAAAAATCCACTGATCCACTGCATAGTTAGTTTATTCCAGTAATTTTGTCCAAATTCTTTCACAATAAACAATAAATCAATTAATTGCATTATAAGGCACAATCATTTTCTCTAAAGACTATTGTCCATAGAGAGACCTGCCCCTTTAAGATTGTTGAAACGCCAATATTTTGGGAAACGCTGCAAGCATTTGACAGCCTAACGAAACAATTAGTTTACATTACCTGTCCCTTTTACCTGTTTTCCCTGTCTAAACTGAAGGATGATTATTTTTCGGAATGCAATTTTGATCACAATTTTAACCAATTTTAATTATTGTTGTTTGGTTTATTTTTTAAATGTTTTCCAGTTTCACTTTGAATGTTTTTTAGAAATTGGTTTTTCTATCTTTGAATTGATATACCAGAATTAATAAGCCTATACTGTTAAGTTGAAAACAGTCTCAAAATAAAATTTTATCATTTACCGCCATAATTTATGGGACAATTTATTGTGACAATCCTACATAGAGTCTTGAGGAATTTGTTTTTGACTTATTAGCCGTAACACAAATATTAATGGAAAGTTTAGTGGAAGAAAAAAATCTAATTCCATTTACTTACTAAATGTCAGATTTATTGCTGTTCATTATGATGATTTTCCTTCCACTAAACATTACATCCTAGGATACAGTATTGTGTGTGACCACAGTGATGGACATTTATTGTATCAATTAAAATATTTTAATTTGAAAATCCAAAATGAATTTCAATTAGTTTTTGAACTGAAATTCAAATATGTTTATATAAAATATTTGCATTTGAATTAAATTTTCTAATTTTGAGTTGAATCCAAACCCATCTCTTATGCATTATGTCTTGTTTTTAAGGCGACACAAAGAAGGATGACGACACGTCGGATGAAGACCTGAAAGACAAAAATGAAGGAACAGAAAACTCGGAGGTGAAACCAGAAGCAGCGGCGTCATCGAAGCTAAACTGGAGCCAGAACTCGTTTCGGAAACAATCAGCACGAAGGCTCAGAGCATCAAAGAGGAGCCGATGGAGGCGGCGGAGTCCAAACCGCCTCCGACCGAGCCGACGCCGCCCTGCGCCTCCGTAAAGGGAGAGGAGGTGAAGAAGAGCAGCTCGGAGGAGATCCAGCAAACCCTAAAAAATGACCAGCAGGCCAAAATCCCACTGAAGAAACGGGGAATGAAGTTCAGCGAGGACTTCGGTGAGAAAAACGGCACCATCATGGCACAAAATCCATCTGTTCCCGAGTCAAATCTGGAGCAGAGAATAAATGATCAGGTGAACGGCGAAGTTCTGCCTCCAGTGGACGGAGAACCTGAGAAACAGAGGACTAAAGATAAACCCACGGAAAACCTTCCTGCTGCTGCTGCAGGCAGCGATAAATCACTCCAGGACGACTCGACAAGAACGGAAGAGAAGAAAACAGAAAACAGAGAAACAAACAAACCTCCTCAAGAAGCAAAGCTGGCGTGTAAAGATGGGGACAAATCATCCAGTCAGGAAGAGGAGGAGAAAATGGACGAATCCACACCGGCAGAGGTCAAAACGAAAGAAACAGATGATGCAAATCCTGACATTACATCTGCAGAGTTGGAAGGAAAGTCATCCTGCATGAAAACGGAGGCGTCCGAGTCGAAAAAAGAGTTGAGTGTTGGCGCATCGGATTCATCTGAAGTGAAAGATGCCAAGAAAATCATCAAAACTAAAGATGTGGATCTTGCAGAGGAAGTTTCTATAGAGAAAAATCTGACCATAAAAGATCCTGTAGAGAAAGATCAGGCGGCAAAAGATCCTGCAGAGAAAGATCAGGCGGCAAAAGATCCTGCAGAGAAAGATCAGGCGGCAAAAGACCCTGCAGAGAAAGATCAGGCGGCAAAAGATCCTGCAGAGAAAGATCAGGCGGCAAAAGACCCTTGCAGAGAAAGACAGACGAAAAAAGTTTCTGCAGAAAAAGATCTATGGAGAAAGATTCGACAAAATTTCTGCAGAGAAAGATCCTACAAAGAAAGATTTGACGACAAAAGATTCTGTAGAAACTGATCAGACAAAAATTGTCTCTGCAGAAAAAGATTCTGTTGAGAAAGATCTGGTGACAAAAGTTTCTGCAGAGAAGGATTCAACTAAAAATGTTGTGTCAAAAGATCCAACAATAAAAGAATTAATGGCAAAAGTTCCTGCAGAGATGGAGTCTGCAAAGAAGGCTCAGACGACAAAAAATTCTGCAGGTAAGGGCCCTGTGGCGAAAGATTTGACCACAAAAGATCCAACAATGAAAGATCCTGAAGAGAGAGATTCAACAAAAAAACATTCTGTAGAAACAGAATCTGCAACGAAGGATGTGCTGAAAAATGTTTCTGCGGAGAAAGATCCTGAGGCTAAAGATATAATGAAAACAGATCCTGTAGAGAAAGATTCAACAATAAAAGATCCTACAGTAAAGGATCCTTCAGATAAAGATCCTGCGCAAAAATTTGCTGAACCTAATGCTATGACAATTCAGTGTGCTGATGCAAAAACAGACAAACCAGTAATCACTGATAAATCAGGAGAGAGAAAAGAAGCACTTCATGTACACAAAGACAACTCAGAGTCAGGTACAGAGGACGTAAAAAAGAAATTCAAACTGCAAAGACGGTACGATATGCGACTCCAGGCCGATCGGACAAGAATCGGGTGACGAAAACAATCGGACAAAGATGCAAACTGATGAGAAAAACTCTGAAGAGAAACCCTGCAAACGGACAGATAATCCATGCAGTCCTGCTGAGAAGAAAATATCCTCCAAAGAAACAGAATCTAAACGGAAAGAGGAGAAAGTGTCATTCACAGCCAGGGACACACCATCACAAAATAAGAAAGAAATTTTGCCTGACAAAGGAAAGGAAGAGGATTCCCAAAAAAGTGAAATAACGGATGAAAACGTTCAGAAGCAAAACAAAACTGAGTCGAGTCCAACAAAATCAGGCAAAGAATTCGAGTCTTCAAAAGAAACGGAGGAAAAACAAACCAAAGGAGCAGCGGGCGACGCGCCTGCAGACTGCGGCAGGAAACCAGAACAGGTGCGGAACGGTGACGGAGGCTCTCCGCCACAAGGGGGCGCACGCCGACGAAACAAACCACCGGCACACAGGAGGAGAGCCGAGCTGCAGAGGGAGGATCGCCACGGTGACTCGGAGTCAGATACAAACACGGGGCGGTGTCTGAGGCGGTCGCCGAGGATCTCCAGGCCAACGCAGAAGGCCGTGGAGGTTCAGGAGAAGAAGACGGAGAAACCCCCACCCACTCCTCAGGACCGTGACGAAGAGCAAGACAGGAAAGAAGAAAAGGAGGAGGAGGAAGAGGAAAAGGCAGATGTAAAGACTGTTCAAAAGAAACCCAAAGAGAAAAAGGCTGATCAGGAGGGTCAGCCAAAACCCAAAGTAAGACCAATATCTGGTTATTATTCCTGATTATCTCTAAAGTGATCCAGGGATTTTTTTTTGTTACTAAATTGAGTTGTTTTGTCTTCAGGGGAGAAAAAGACGGAGAACTCGGTGGTCTAATACACGAACGCGCAGGAAAAGGAAAAACTCAGACGACGAGGACGAGAACAGCGAGGAGTCATCGAGCGAAGATGAGGAGAGCGAGGAGGAGGATGACAGCGACGAAGACTACAAGGTCGAGCGAAACCGGAAGAGGAGGAACCGGAACCGGGAGAGGCGGAGCTCGGACTCTTCCACGTCTTCCGATGATGATCTACCTCCAAACGACGACCCCTGCAAACACTGTGGTCTTCCTAATCATCCTGAGCTGGTGGGTGGGTGGGGGTCTGCAAACCTTCATCCATTCCATCCAACCATTCTATCCATTTTCTGTACAGCCTTGTCCCTTACTAGGGTCAGGAGGTGCTGGTGCCTATATCCAGCCAACCTTCCGGGCGAGAGGCGGGCTCACCCTGGACAGGTCGCCAGTCTGTCGCAGGGCAACACAGAGACAGACAGGACAAACAACCATGCACACACACACTCATACCTAGGGACAATTTAGAGAGATCAATTAATCTGACAGTCATGTTTTTGGACTGTGGGAGGAAGCCAGAGTACCTGGAGAGAACATGCAAACTCCATGCAGAAAGACCCCGGGCCGGGAATCGAACCCAGAACATTCTTGCTACAAGGCAAGAATGTTGCACTCTGCATTGCTATCAACTGTGCCACTGTGCAGCCCCTTCAGCCATTCCTTGAAATATAGTTGGGTTTTTTTCTTGATCACCATTTAATGCAGACAAGACAAAGTTACAGATTAGCAAACAGGCGTATTGATCTGCAAAATAACCAGTCAGATAAGCAACGAGAACAAAAAACAAAGGAGAAACAGACAAAACAATCACAACAAACATGAAATTCTTTATATATGGGTTAGAATACTGTTTTAACTTTTGTAATCATTTCCAGAGTTTTGCCTTGAAATTAGTTACCATGATCTGCAACTAACAATTATTTTACTAATCGTTTATCCTGACAATCAATTAAGCAGATGAGAAAAGTCAGTACATTCTGAAGATATTTTGTTTAACCACTTAAGCCTTTTTTAGAAATACATTAAAAGATGTAGATAAACGAAACAAGCTAATTGTATAATTTAAATTTTAGGGGTTTTTAGGATCTAGTTAAAAGTATTTTTCCACCAATGAGGCACAGTCAGAGATACTTTAGCTTTAGTTATATTTGTTCATTGCAGGTATGTTTTTTATTTTATTTTTTATTTTTATAAAACTGCATTTTAGGGTAAAAATATCACAGATAAAAACAAAAATTATCATCATGGCAGAAAATCCCCAAATTGGGAGCCTGATTGAATGTCATGGAGAAATAAATACCTCTAGGTTCATAGAACAAAAAGAAACAAAAACATTCTTAAAATTAAAATAATAACTTTTATATAAAACAGAGCAAACAGAATCTTTTGTGACTTGATCTGACCGTCTCCTCCAGATCTTGCTGTGCGATTCGTGTGATAGCGGCTACCACACCGCCTGCCTGCGGCCGCCTCTCATGGTCATCCCGGATGGAGAATGGTTCTGCCCGCCCTGCCAGCACGTACGTTCATGTCGGACTGTCGCTAACCAAAGATACCAGTGGGAAAGAGCTCTGAATGAGGGATAAAGATCTCTTGTTTCCATCTGCAGAAGCAGCTCTGCGACAAACTGGAGGAGCAGCTCCAGAACCTCGACGCCTCATTGAAGAAGAAGGAGCGGGCCGAGAGGAGGTGAGACTTTCTTCTTCTGCTCTCAATTAAAGTTCTCCTTTCTGCTCTCTCACTGACCCGCTACAGGGCTTCCATTGTCATGGTTTATGTGCTTCTGTACACCAGAAAATGATTTAAAGTGTCATAAATCTGATTGATCCTCCTAAACAGGAAGTCTGCTTTTGACCAATTATCATTAGAGCAGCTCTAGATTAGAGCCCCCCCCATGGCCAACATAAAAATTCACAATATCTTGCAACATCCATCCATCCATTCATTATCTAACCTCACTAGGGAAAAGACTGTATCTTGCAACTTATTTTTATCAATTACATATTTGGTTTTAAATGTAATAAATTTGTATTTGTTTACAGTTTTAAATGATTACCGTATTTTCACGACCATAGGGCGCACCGTATGAAAAGGCGCAGTTTCATTTATGTGTGCCATTTCTGTATTTAACACACACATAAGGCGCACCTGATGATAGGGAGCATGTTTTATATACATATCCTCTACTACCATACGTATGTCCGCCTTACAACAACACACGCATACACGTGTGCGTATTAAAAAATAGATCGGGAGCAAAACTGAGTTTGGTTGTGCTTTATTAAAGTACACTGCTCAAAAAAATAAAGGGAACGCTCCGTTCCCTTTATTTTGAGCAGTATATTAATTACAAAGTAATAACATTTTCTAATCATCATTCAAAAATAAATAGGCGTCGGCATGGTAAAAACAAGCACATTACCGGTAACAGTCATTAATCAAATCCATCGAAGTCCTCATCCTCTGCCTCAGAATCGAACAGCTGTGCTAAATCCAACCTGGCAGGTTCGCTTTCCTCACTGTCAGAGTCACTCTGTACCGTGCGGCTCCTCGGAAATGATGCCGGCTTTTCCGAAAGCTCGAACCACCGTGCGAGCAGACACATTAGCCCAAGCATCCACAATCCATTGGCAAACTGTGGTGTAACTTGCCTGGCGCTGCCTACCACTCTTCTTGAAGCTGTGGTCTCCTTCGGTCATCCATCGCTCCCACGCCGCTCGCAGCCTCACTTTGAACGGCCGGTTCACACCGATGTCCAGCGGTTGGAGTTCCTTCGTCAAACCTCCCGGAATAACAGCAAGCGTAGCGTTCATCTGCTTCACTTTCTGTTTCACATCGTCTGTGAGATGCGCTCGCATAGAGTGACAAATCAGAAGCGACGGTGATGTGTGGAAAAAACCTCCCGGTCTCCTTACATACACCTGCCTCAGCCACTCCTTCATCATATCTTTGTCCATCCAGCCCTTTTTGTTTGCCTTAATAATGACGCCTGCTGGAAACGTCTCTTTAGGCAAAGTCTTTCTCTTAAAAATCACCATCGGTGACAGTTTCTGTCCGTTAGTGTGGCAGCCAAGCACAACAGTAAACGAAGCCTTTTTGTACCCCGTTGTGCGCATCGCTACCGTTCTGGTTCCCTTCTTCTCCACCGTGTGACTCACCGGGATGTCGAAAGTTAGCGGCACCTCGTCCATGTTGGTGATGTGGCTTGGCTGGATGCGCTTGTCTACGATGTGCTTCTCGCAGTAGGACCGAAAGTTCGCCAGCTTTTCAGAATAATCCGCCGGACATCGCTGCGCTACCGTAGTCCTGGTCCGGATAGAAAAATTACACCGTTTCATAAAAGGCCAGCACCAAGATGGACCGCCTTGGAAATGTTCAATTTTCATTTCCGCTGCTAACGTTACTGCTTTGAGTCGGATGGTGACAGTCGAAACGCTCCTACCGCTCGCTCTTTGCTCAACGATCCATTGCTCGAGTCTTTCCTCCAACTCTGGCCACCTCGCCTTATGTCCTCGGAAACTCAGCTGAGTCTTCTTCACCTGTCTGAGCTCGTTCTCCAGCTTCCTCCACTTGCGAACCATCGACTCGTTAATTTTATATTCTCTTGCGGCGGCTCGATTCCCATATTCCTCGGCGTAGCTCATAGCCTTCAGTTTAAACTGAGCTTCATGAGCGTGTCTCTGCCATTTTCAAGGTTGTTAAAACAGCAATGTTCTGCATAAAGCACTTACCTGTTCTTTCATACACAATCCACGCCCACACATCCCCCTTTAACGTTCTCATGGTGGTCTCTATTACGTCCGCCTAACAACACACACATAAGGCGCACTGCAGTATAAGGCGCGCCGCACATTTTGAAAAAAATCTAAGACGTTTGTATGCCCTTTATAGTCGTAAAAATACGGTAACATACTCCAGTAGTCATTCAATGATTTGCATTTTTTTTATTTTTGACATTTCTGGACCTCCATATTTGACCGCCTTTCATTTGATGCATGTAATAAGTTTATATATATTGTTCTTTCTTTTAAGCTATAATCACAGAAGATATTTCTGGCAAAAAACACCAGGAAATAATTGTTTCCAGGTTTAATGACGTGTATGAAGCAAAAGAATCCACATGTAGGTGTTTGGTTTTTCTGTTTTAAAACAAAATTGCAAGAAGGAAAAAGAACAACTTGTTTTTCTTGTCTTCCTCAAAACTTAAAAAATGTAATATTGAACAGTGTGAAAATGTAATGCATCTGTTCAGGCCATCAATTCCCAAATGGTGCAGCGACAGAATATAAATATAGGTCTTTGCTTTAACTATTAAAATAAAAAATATTTTAAAAATCTGAATTTTTAGTTCTTATCTATTTTCTAAACAACTAAAATACATTTTTTCTTTTTATCATATTTTGAAATGGAAAAACCAAAAAAACAAGTCATCTATCGATTTAAAATCATTAGTCTTGCTTTAAATTGCAGCTGCTGTTTATCATTGCGCATGCTTAACGTGTTTCCAACTTGTGCAGGAAGGAGCGGCTGATTTATGTGGGAATCAGCGTTGAGAACATCATCACGCCTTCCGTAAGTACAAACCAGGCCTGGCCGGACACCAGGTCGCTCGCCTGCTCATGTTTGTGAAATAAAAGATGTTAAAACCATTGCAGGTGGAGGTGGAGCAAGAAAAACCTGAGATCATCATCAAGGAGAAGAAGGAAGCGAAGCGGAGTAAGAGCTGGGGCCGCAGATCGACGAGGGCCAAGAAAACCATCAGCTACAGGTGTGAGGCAAACATTAATGCAACAGAAGAAGAAGGAACAGCCTCTTTCAAGGTTTTAACGTGAAAATAAGTCATACACATTTTATTTTGGTCTGGCTTGTTCCTTCTGTAGAACACTGCCACAAAAATATTCATGACATTAATAGATTACATATAATAGTGAATTAAAATTGTATTTTCTATTTTGGTATTATTTTTATTTCCAAAGTTTGGTGCTGAAAAAGTTTGAAAACTTGAAAATCCTTGAATTTTACTGAGGGAAAGTGTGCGAACCCTGAACCGTTTTGGGTCCAACTGTAAATGTTGTGATTTAAGTTCTCTTATTAGACCTGGTTCATGTTATTAAGTAAAACCATCCTTGTGAAAATGTTGGAAATTGTTCTCATATTTGAGATGGTGATTAAAATCTTTCTTTTTAAAGTGTGCATACTCGTTAAGTTTAGCTGATGCATTAAATTTGAAACGCAAAGTGTGCTAACGACTGTTTTTGTTTTACAGATTTGATGAATTTGATGAAGCCATTGAGGAGGCCATTGAGGAAGACATCAAAGAAGCAGAAGGTGGAGGTAGGAAGGGTGTTTATTTAAGATAACGTTTAATACTTTGGGAAGTTTTCTATCCTGACTAAAAAACCTGAAAAGCAGCTTTTTAATATTTGTATTTCATATTTTTATGTAATAATTATTAACGCAGGAGCCGGTCGGGGTAAGGACATGGCGAACATCACGGGCCACAGAGGCAAGGACATCTCCACCATCCTGCAGGCGGAGGAAGGGAAGGAGAACGGCCGTCCGCCACGACCCAGCGCCGCCCAGCGCAGGAAGAAGCGCCGGCGACTCAATGACCTGGACAGCGACAGCACCGTGGACGAAGAGGAGAGCGAGGAAGAGTTTCGCCTCAGTGAAACGTACGTTTTAACCCCTCAGCCTCGCCCTCAGCGCAGCGGTTTCCCGTCTCCACTGAACTCCTCGTGTTCGGTTTCAGCTCGGAGGAAGAGTTTGTCGTGTCCGACAATGAGACGGAGCCGGAAACGGAGGCGGAGTCGAACGGTAGCGACCACGGCAGGCGACGCCACACGTCGTCATGGAGCAGGAGGCCGCAGAAACGCAGGCAGAGCTCCAGGAAGAGGAGGAGACCCAAGTGGTACTCGGACGATGAAGAGGAGGAGACAGATGACGACGTGGAGGAGGACGACATTGGTAGGAAGACTGGAGGTTTTTAACTGGGTTGGACTTTAACTCTTTTATGTTTGGCTGATAAACAAAGGAGGAAATGAAAATTAAACCTCTTTAGATTAGCAGTGGCGCTAAAAGGATTGAAATCAGATTAAAAATGATATTTTAATGGATAAATCAGACAGAAATAAACTAATTTTCATGTGATTTTTAAAGAACGTTTGAGTTTGATAGACCAAGTTTTCTTCTCTGTTTAATTATGAAGAAAATATATCTGTCCGTCTGACATCAGTTAGTCTGTCATCTGTCTATTGTCCATCTATTGTTTATCGTCCACCTGTCGTCTCCATTAATTGGTCCAAACGAACATTCAACTACTCATTCATCATCCATCTGTCAAGCTAGTAGAGTTCCAGGAAAAACTTAAGAAAAAAAAGTGAAAAATCTGTTAAATTCATGCATAAAATAAGACATATTTTATGCATAAATATTTAGATTCCTAAATATAAAAAAATCTACGCCTTCAAGTCTTGTTTCCAGATTTTTGTCAAAGAACATTTGTAACCGTTATTTTTTACTAATTGAGTCTTGATTTCCCCCTGCAGAGACGGAAAGGTCAAGCGACTACAGCGACAGCGACCTGGACATGAGTCGGCGGCGGTCCCGGCGGAGCCACAAGAAGGAGGTGAACTACTGCGAGACGTCGGGGTCCGAAGGCTCTCAGGCCGGAACCAACCGGGCCAAAATGAAACCCAGGCGGCTCCAGGAGAGCTCAGACAGCGAAGGTCAGTCAGAACGGTTAATCAATTAATCAGTCAGATTGATTAATCTGGTGATTAATTGGATAAAAATTTGGCACAATCTGCAGATTTTTCATTTACCCATATAAATGTATTTTATATGATGCTAGAAATACATTAAAAATACAAATAAACAATTACATTAATTTTTTTCAAACAGACATTTTGTTGCCTAAACTGTAATAAGAGCTTTCCAAGTTTGCAGAAAAATGTTTTCCACCTCGAATGCAAAATTCCATCTCTCAGTTTTGGCAAATGGAAAATGTACTCTCCAATTAATGATTAATAAAATTGTTGACTAAATTAGTTGACTATTATTTCATCAATTAATCACGATTAATTATTTCCCACTGCTTTTTCACGGGACGTTTTTCTTCCTTCCAGCGAGTTTCTCCAGAGACTCTGAAGACGAGTCGAAGGACCTGAGGGTGAAGCGAAGAGTCGATTCCTCAGAAGAAGATTCCCGGCAGCGGCAAAGGCGGCTGGGCTGAAACGCAGGCGAGCGTCTCGAGACTCGGACTCAGACTCGGACTCTGACTCGGACGATTCTTCAGAGGAGGATCGGCCTGTACGAAAGCGGGTGAACCGCATCGACTCGGATGACGACGAAGAGGAGGAGGAGCAGCAGCAGGAGGAAAAGCCTAAGGAGACGAAGGTGGAGGAGGAGGAAGAGGAGAAGGAAGACTCAAAGGGAACAAACTCGTTGGACCGCCGCCTGGCAGAGAAACAGCCCGCAAACGGACAGAGCGAGGCAAAGAACTTGGACAGTGTCACCGCTCCACACCTGGAGACGCCTAAAACAGTGAGCTCCCCAGCGGCCGCCGCCCCCAACGGACTGGCAGGACAGGAAATGGCGGCGCAGGACGACGAAGAGGACGACCTCCTAGGAGTCACAGACTTGGTGGACTACGTCTGCAATAATGAACAATTGTAAAAAGGACAACAGAAATGTACCATGTACCGTTTATTATTTTTATTTTTTTGTGGTATTGTATTTTTATATTGCTTAACTTTATTATTCCCTCCCCCTTCCAACAGTTGCTGTCGTTTTTGTTTCGACATGGAGCTTCATTCCTTCATCAGATCCTCCACTGCCAAACCTGTCGTCAGTTTTCCTCCCAGCTGTTTTTCATTTTTTGTAGATTTGTATCTGTTGAAGCACTAACATACGTTTATAAAATCTGGCACTGAAGCAGTTTGTATTTTGAACAGTTGGTTACTGTTAGGTTGGTTGTCTGAGTTAAAGTATCATTCCATATGAGGGGCGCACCGATTGCAGCTTTCTGGCTGGTTGACGATCTTTGAAAAGCCTGAGCCGCTGATGCCGATTTTCTCTTTTCTTTTCGCTGTGACAGTCACTGAGTTGGTAACGGTGGGGTGGAGGTAAACAATAGAGGTGAGAGTGTTTTACGACTTTATGCTGATTTTTGGGGCTATGATTGGATTCAAATTCAATTTTCAATTCAAAACGATTATTGGTGATGATTTCTGCTTTAACCTAGTGAGCGAAGGATTCTCATAATCTACTCCAGTCTGCTTCGCAATTCAGAAAAACAAAGTGAGAACCGCATTTTACCAGAATGAGTCTGAAAGACAGATTTGTTTTATTTTTATAAAATCGGTTTGAAACATTTTAAATTGATTCTGAATCATAGTAAGTGAAAAGTTGGGATTCTTATGTAAATCAATGTTTTTGTTTGGCACACCTCTGGTAAATATGATCAGTTTCACATTCAGATATTGGCCGATTTATCTGTGCATCCCTTTTCTATAATTAGCTCAGTTTTAATTTCACAAATTGGGGCTGAAAGAAGCAGCTTTTGCACTGAAACATACATGATTTTTAAAATACTGGAATTTGTTCAGGCGTTCCAGCCTACAATGTTTGGCTAAAATAATATTTTGACAGAAAGTAAAGCTTCTAATCTGAGAACTGCAAGTTAACTTTAAATGTTGCGGTTAGTTGTTAGAAGATCTGACCCCTAGTGGTAGTCCAGGTGTATTTTGGGGGGAATTTGTAAATTAAAATGTGTTCTAAATATCTAAAGTATTTAAAAGGAAGAAATTTTATTCAAATAAATGCGCCTAGTTGAAATTTTTTTTAGTTTCCAAAAATAAACATTTTCTTGTGGAATTTTGATTTCTTGATTTTGTCCTGTTTTTAGCTCATAAATCGTCTCTGTAAATGACAAATTGAATAAGCTAACCCGTAAAACAGCTGGATGATGCCAGCCAGCATCTGGAAATCTGTGTTCTCCTTTCCCACCATCCGTTTCCATCCGTCTCGTGTTCAAGGTGTGAATGTATCCAAGTGACCAACCTGTATTTTTTCCACTCCTCCTCCCTTCTTTTTGAACTTTTGTATTTGAGTGATAGCGTAGATTTTTGTATATTGTATACATTGTGTAATTATTTGCATTCTGTGTATTGCCATCAGCACCAGTGGTGAGCTCTCCGTTATTGTTTTGAGGAATTGAAAACCCTCCTAATCCTCAGCTCTTGCGGTGTCTTCATATTTCATTTATTCTATGTATTTTTTTATTTGTATATCTAAACCATTATTTGAGTAAAAATGTAAAGTGTCTTATTTTTATGTACATTGTCCCTCGTTGCATGTTTAAAATCATGCAGATCCCTCGTAACGTTATTTTCCTCGCTCTTCTTCCCTAGATCTTCCAGCACTTCTTTTGTTTTCGTAATCTTGAATCTGAGTTGGGTTTTCTGGATTTATCCCCAAAGGTTCAAAATTATGAAAAATCTTTGTGATACACAGCTTGGAAGTAAAACTGAGAAGTTTTTCACAGGAGGAATGGACACAAAAAATTAAAACCAATGACTATACTGACCTCTGCTGGAACCAGTCTATGTGTATATCTGTAGTTTTTGCTGTAATATATTTAGAGACATTTTGTAATCATGGAAAAGGAAATATATTGGGCAATTCTTTGGGATTGCATGGGTTTCTATTAGTTTTTGTTGTTTTTTTTTTTTTGTAGGGAAGTAATATTGGCACAACAGTTTTTATAGCAAAATCAAAAAATCTGGGCATGTTTTACAGATGTGTGTCTCTTGACCTGTTGTTGCTAAGGACGTTGTCATAGGGATGTACTGACCAAGTGAAGGGGAATGGGTGATCTGATTTGAGAGAGAATATTGTAAAAGTTTTGTAAATTACTCTTGAGCACCGCCTTCAGAGGAGAAGTTGCTCTTCTGACCAGAAACACGACTTCCAAGAAGAAAAAACCCTACGAGCTGCTTACAGTCAACACAAATGTTACAATATCCAGCCTTCAGCTGGACAGAACTTAGCAAACCCAATCATAAAAGGATAATAATAAAATGTGTTCTGGTGGGTTGAGTTGAGAAATGTATTGCATAGAAACAAAATCAGAGCGGTCAGTGAAAACGACCAGTGCCAACAACTGAAGTGTTAACTGTTTCCTTTTTACCTCATGATGAAGCTGGAAAGAAAGAGACCCTGTCCACTGAATATAGTTCCTAGTAGACGGATTGTGTTTTGTCTGCTATATGCTTTTGTTTGTTTACTGCTATTTCTTATGGATCGGCTCTTGTACATTTCTTATAATAAATTGGGTTTTAAGCCTTATGTTTGTCTTGCTCGGCGTTTTCTCCTGAGCTCATCAGTAAGCACATAAATGTTGTATACAATGTAAGTTTTTATAAGCTAGAATGTTTTAAATATTGTCTTTACTACTAGACTTAGTTTGAGAAATACATGAGTTAGTTTAAAAGTGAAATAAATCAACAGTTTTTTTTGTATAGCATATTTCAGGATTGTTCATAGGCCTTTACATCATGAAAACATAAAAACATAAACATATGCAGTCAACTTGGGACTTTAGACAACTAGATGATAAACTAAACTGTGAAACAGACTTTGGAAATCTAAACACTTTTCCTGATAGTTTAGTGTATCCTCGATTGTGTGTTGCCTGTTTGACATGTTGACTGAATAGCAGACTTATTTTTCCAATCTAAATCTAGAAGCACAAGAAAATGGCATCAACTACACTCACCAGCCACTTTATTAGGTACACCTGTCCAACTGCTTATTAATTATGTTGAATCAGCCAATCACATGGCAGCATTTAGGCACGTAGACATGCCTAAGATGGTCTGCTGCAGTTCAAACCAAGTAAACGAGGAAGAAAAGTGGTTTAAGTGACGTTGAACGCGGCATGGTTGTTTGTGCCAGGCAGGCCGGACTGAGTATTCAGAAACTGCTGCTCTACTGGGATTTTCACAACCAACCATCTCCAGGGTTTACACAGAATGGTTTGAAAAAGAGAAAATAGCCAGTGAGCGGCAGATCTGTGGGCCTTGTTGTCAGAGGTCAGAGGAGACGGGCCAGACTGGTTCGAGCTGACAGGACGGCAATAGTAACTCAAATAACCACTCATTAAAATATTGACGTCAACATGAAAGCTTGGATCCATCCTGGCTTGTCTCAGCAGTTCAGGCTGGTGGTGGTGGTGCCATGCTGTGGGGAAGATGTTCCTGGCACATTTTGAGCCCATTAATAGCAACTGAGCAGTGTGTCAAAGCCACAGCCCACCTGAGTGTTGTTGCTGACCATGTCCATCCCTTTATGACCACAGTGTATCCATCTTCTGATGGCTACTACCAGCAGGATTAACGCACCATGTCATAAAGCCTGAATCATCTCAGACTGGTTTCTTGAACACAACAATGAGTTCACTGAACTCAACAGCCTCCAGATCTCAGTCCAATAGAGAACCTTTGGGCTGTGGTGGAACGGGAGATTCGCATGCTGGATGTGCAGCCAACAAATCTGCAACAACTGTTTGACGTTATCATGTCAACATGGACCAGACTCTCAGGAATGTTTCCAGTACCTTCCTGAATCTATGCCGCAAAGGATTAAGGCAGTTCTGAAGGCAAAAGGGGCTCCAACCTAGCAAGATGTACCTAATAAAGTGGCTGGTGTCAGTTCATGTTTGCTTCATTGTGTCACTATATTATGATTCTTTGAATCACAATAAAGAAAACAGTAGCAAGTTCAGTTCACTTCAGTCTCAGCTGTTTTAAAAAAGAACATTTGTTCTGTAAAACAGTGGAAGAGAAACCTGAACATCTAAACACATCAATACAAATATTAGTCAAACTATTAGAGGCAAGAGAAGTTCAGATTTTCATGCGGATGAATATTTCTGTCATAAGAATCAAATAAAACATCAGCAGTGATTTCCTGTACAGCTGGTGGAACACAGCCTAAAAAAACCCAGGAATTAAAGAAAAACAGAACAATCAACCCTGATCAACAATCAGAGAGAAGAGAGAAAATCTATTTGGGTTTACAGAACTCTACAGAGTCTCCAGTGCACCAGAAATAAACTCCAGCCAGCAGCGGCTGAGTGAATCTGGTCTGGACTCTGTGGAGGAGAGCCATGGTTTTTGAGACGGTGTAGAAGGACAGAAGACCTGCTCTGTGATCCAGGTACACTCCGACTCTGGAGGAAGCAGGACCTGAGATGGACGTCCAGATGCTGTTGTGACCAAATCTAGAACTGTTTTGGGAGCAATTTAATGCCCAAGATTTGTCATTACAGCCAAATCCACATTCATTCCCATCTCCTGCTCTGCTGATATTCTTGTATGCAACCGCTATAAAAACATCACCTCTCCACTCCACCTCCCAGTAACAACGTTCAGTCAGACTCTCTCTGCTCAGAACCTGAAACCATCCAGTGAATCTGTCTGGGTGATTAGAATAAGACTGACGTTGATTCATCACCATCACCTTCCTGTTCTCCTTTGATAGTACCAACCGTGTGTGTGCTGTGTTTGGATCCAGAGTGATTTCACATGAATATTTCAAGAATCCAGCTCTGCTATTTGGTTCTGGTTCTGATTGTAAAACATCCTCAGTAATTTTCAGTGAGACGTTTGTCCATGAGTCTGTCAGGACGTCCTGTAGTTTGTCTCTGAGCTCTGACACAGCTGCTGTCACGTCCTCAAAGTGTCTCGGAGGATAGATCTTGATGCTGGTTGAGCGTTTAGACTCACTGAGTGCTGGCAGTGAGGGGTAGTTGAGGAGAAACTGGTTGTGATCCTCTGTGTGTGAGAGCTGCTCCAGCTCAGCATCTTTCCTCTTCAGCTCAGTGATTTGCTGCTCCAGCTTCTCCTGAACATCTTTGACTCGACTCACTTCAGTTTTCTGCTGGGATCTGATCTGCTTCTTCACCTCAGAGCTTCTGTTCTGGAGGAGACGGATCAGCTCCGTGAAGATCTTCTCACTGTCCTCCATTGTTTTATCAGCAGAGACATTGATGGCCTCCACCTCCTGTTGAAGCAGCTTCACATCTTTCTCTCTGTCCTGGATTCGCTGATGGATTTTCCCCCGTCTCTCCTCCAGCTCCCTCTGCCTCTCAGTCCTTTCTGCTGCAGCTGAGACTGTGTCGTGGTCTTTATGTCCCTCCATTAAACAGAGACTGCAGACACATTTCTGATCAGTGCGGCAGAAGATCTCCAACAACTTATCATGCTTAGGGCAGATGTTATCCTGGAGGTTCTTGGATGGCTCCACCAACTTGTGTTTCTTAAATGCAGCTGAATCATAATGAGGCTGAAGGTGTTTCTCACAGTAAGAGGCCAGACAAAATAAACAAGACTTGATGGCTTTCAGCTTCTTCCCAATGCAGGAATCACAGGCCACATCTTCAGGTCCAGCATAGCAGTGATCAGCAGGAGCAGCTTGGAATCCAGTCTTCATCTGCTCTACTAAAGCTGCTAGCATGGTGTTCTTCTTTAGCACAGGCCTAGGTGAGAACGTGTCCCTGCACTGAGGACAGCTGTGCTTTCGGTTCCGATTCTCTTTATCCCAATGAGTTTTAATACAGTTCTTACAGTAGTTATGTCCACAGGGGATAGTCACTGGATCCTTCAGTAGATCCAGACAGATCAAACAGGACAAAGTTTCTTGGTCCGTCTGATACTGCTCCATTCTCTCTGTCACAATGACTATGTGAGTTTCACTTCCTGAAACAGAAACTCGTATGATCTCTGCACATGATTTTCAGATCACGTGCAAAGAGGCTGCAACCAATCAGCTTCCACCTTCAGCAGACATTGGTTCCACCCAGATTCAAGGCGTTTGAGCAGGAACTAGAGGGAGGAATGTCAGGATTTCATTAAACTAAGAGTTTTAAGTAATATCTAAATGGCTTGACAAGAATTTTCTGTTCAAAATATCAAAGTCAGCAAAACTCAAAACTTTCAAATGTAATCTAATCTCTGCAGGCATTCATATAGCACCTGTGCACAATCTGGGTTTCTGCACTGCTGTGACAGACTCAGAAAATGAAAGGAGTGGGTGAGAGGTGCTACTTAGGAAACTGCTAGGGAATATAAAAGTGTGTAAAGATAGGTTAGAGCTTATTAGAGTCACACTGCAGGGACTTTAGATTACTAAAGGCAGTATCTGGATCGCAGGAGACAATGGAGAGAAAAGTGGGCATAAGCTTTTCTAACTGTGAAAAAGTATTTTCCCAGAAATGTTTTCTGCTAAAAACGGACTCTCTATCAGATATGTCAACTTCAATCATAACTGAAGACCTGAGAGTAGAAACATTTTGATGAGTATATTAAAGCAGGTTTCAAGTACATGTAGTTCTCATATCTGCCAGTAGAGGTCGCTGATGCTGCAAGTTCCTATGAGATCAACATACTTTCCATTCAGATCTGCTAGTGACAGTCTGCACCAAATATCATGCTAGTTGTCTTGTTTATGAAAATGACCAATGCAAATTAATCAGTGCTGCTTTTAGTTTGACATTTAGTTTAATCTGAGTGTAAAAGTTAAATAAAGGCCACATGTTCATGTTATGTAACAGGTGCCATGTGACTGGCAGGATTTAGTGGATCTTTTTTTGGATAATCCAGATTTCAGTGAGGGGATTACCTGTTATTTAGAGAATTTATTGTGCCAAGATCAAAAAGTATCACATTTTTACAAAACTTATTCTTTCACACAACACGGGTTTAGAATATTTATATCATTAGGATAAAAAAATTTATGTAAAACATACTTTTTAACAACAGAATAAATATTATAAACAAATAACTAAAAATAAAGATTGACATTAACTTCCTCCCAAAACCTTTTTTCACTTTGCAAATGGGAAAATAAACACATATTTTTATTATGTAATACATTTTTAATGTTTTCTGCAGTTATAAATTCAGACTGAAAACTTTTATTCATTCCTTTGAATAATATAAACAGTACCTTACTTTTAGGCATATCTACTGATATAATAAGCAGTGTAGCCCCAAAGCATGATAGCACCTTCACTATGCTGAACAACCATAATCACTGATCATTTTAGTTATTTTGTAACTGATTTTTTCAGTATGAAATCGATTCAAATATCAGTGGTTTCATTCCAACTTGTGTAATATTAAGTGCTGTCACTTTTTTCAGCGAGGTGAATAGTGCATGTATATTTGGACGAACCGTGTGAAAATCAGAATGCCAAACCCTACCTTTGGCATAACATCACCATTTCTGTTTTTATATTTAAGTACCTATGAACTATCTGGGAATTAATTTTTAATACTATGAGTGCCCTAATGTGATCAGGTAATTATTAGCCAAAAAGTAGGTCATGCCATGTTTACTGAAACATGCAGTTTCAGTAAGTGTAGCAAGAGATGAAGTCATGTTATTGTTAGGTCATTGTTGCAGATGACAGAGATATTAAAAAAAACAATTAACTCAAAAAGCCCAAAACATCAGTGACAAAAAACTATTTGTTTACCTTTTATTCCAATCAAAATACTTCACATATCATGAAAAACCTTTTTATTGCACACGTACAAAACCATGTTTCCTAGAAACATGATGTACTGAACATTTTCCTGACAAACAGCAAATCAGAAAAATAAATCATTTAACAACATCATGAGCTATTAGCAAAAGCTTAAATTTGACAAAGAACAACAATACAATTAAGTTGTACGTTTACTACAATCCTCAGCACCCTGTGTCAACACTTCATTCAGGCAGCTTCCATTTGTAGCAGAGCATCATATTATTACCCAGAGTGATGAATACAGCAATATTTTTCGAGAAAGATCTGAAGACCAAAACATCTAAAATAAATTAACTTACCACGATTGTCTGAAATTTCAACAAAAAGTTTTTAAAATAATAGAAACACTTTGGTGGAATCAAAGCAACCATAAAATGCTATATTCCATATTTATTGCTCTATAAAAGAACATTTTAAAACAAATTGTGCTTCATTAATTAAAAAAAATGAATTTAACAACATTAAAGTGCTGTCAAATATATATAAATATATCACAGCATGAGCTATTTTTAGAAAGGCAGGCAGGTGGTAGGTAGAGAACAGCTCTCCGTTTCTGTGGCTTTTATTATGCATGATTTTAACTAACATTTTGATTACATTTTTAGTACATATTTGCGCCCTATGATTGGAATAAACAGAAAACTCATTGACAGAGGTTGTGCTATCATGTTACAGTGCTTGTAGATGGACTTTATTGATCCTTTAAGACAAACTGTCACCAAATATTGACCTGACTGCATTTAGCTGGTTGTGTTCATACATTCTTAGAAATGTGTATCAGCACTTGGCGCAGGTAAACGAGTTCACTGTATTGCATAGAAAGCATAATTGCTACTACTAGGATATTTATGGAGCCATTTGACGCATATAAAACATGCGAGTACACGTTACTGTTGTCTGTTAGAGTGAGGCATTAACATTTTGCAGTGCATTTTCAAAACCTCTGTGCTGGTTTTAGGAAATATGTAATTATTAAATTAAAATACGCAAAATAACTAAACAATGTTCCAACAAAATGTAATTAAAAAGCATATCATAAGAGGTTCACTTATATAATTATACAATAGAAAAAACATTTTTCTCTAATGAATGCAATAAACTAGAGTTTCATTGTTGGGACTTTGAGTTTGCAAACAAACGACAGATTAGATGCCAGTTTTTATTGCTGAGGACCCAACAATGATGTGAAAAGACTAAACAAGGCTAAAAGTGTAAGAAAAAGTTTATTTCATTAGATAATTGAAATAAACTTTCAATTATCTAACTTTTAACTTTAAGTACCTAACAATTTTTAAGTACCTAACAATTCAAACCGATTATGCCATAAATTTAATACGCAACTTACATGTATATACCTGGATTATTCGGAAATTGTCCATCAGGGCAGGCAGCCTAAATAAATTTCCCATAAATCTAATGTATATACATTTAGCACTGCTGTAAACCCAAGTAATAGTTAGCTAGCCTTAGCAGGATTAATAGCTATGAGTATGTTTGTCTTACAAAAACTTTAAAATTACATTTTCAATGGTTAAGGGCCGTAAAGACAAGAAACTTGAGTTTTATAACTATTGAAGGACCTTCCTACGTTTACCTTGTATTGTAATTCCTCCACCAATGCTAAGGGGATGTGAAAAATATGCAATCAAAACAGATTAAATTTGACATGAAATACAGTTTTTTTCGTTTGGATTTTTAATGATAGGCTTAATTTTAAACTCAATGCATCAGCCATATTGGTCTATGTTGAACAGTTTCAGTATTTTTGGTCACCATTGAGTTTTTAGTGATCATTAAAACATAGCAATTTCTTATTTAAATCTAACTCTTCATCTGTTGGTTCATTTTTGCTTCTCATAAATGACCTTAAAGTGGTGAGAGCAAAAGTTTCTGTCTGATCATGATCAGATTTGTTATTTTTCCCACTGGCTTGAAAAGTCATGAAGGTAGCAAAATGTTTCTATCTTCTAGAGCATAAATTTGTAAAACGGTTTTTCCTTATCAGTGATGTTTGATGCTTCATCAAGCCCAATCTGGTCCTGCTGCACGTCCCCATCAGTCAGAAAAGTCTTAATTACTCACAATTGTTCTCTCTCTTAAATAAAACTAAAATCTACTTTGTCTTCTCTTTCTGTGTAATGGAGCCACCCGTCCCTATGGAGCTCCTTCCAGAAAGGAAAGGGACGATCATCTCGAACAGGAGGATGCAGCTCGCCATGCCTGCAGACGCACAGCAGCAGCTCACGTTTTAATGCAGCCTGTGTGTTAAATATGAAGTTTCATATAAAAATAAAAACATGGTCATTACCCAGAGTTGGACCCAGCCAGTAGACAAAGCAGTACTCCAGGTATGTGTGGCCACTGCAGGGGAACTGAACAGAGAAGGCCAGGGCGGGATTAAAAACGGCTCCGGAAATACTCCCACCTGCACAAAACATAAACAAAAGCACATAAATATGGTCCCCAATCCCAAACTTACTGAAACCATCCATGTTCAGTAAAAGAAAAAAATCATGAAGAATTATTACTCATTAAAAACAATGTTTGAGTGAACAAAGATGACATGTGAAGTTCCTCAAAGCTTCATTCTAGGGCAGGGGTGGGCAATCCTGGTCCTCAAGGGCCGGCGTCCTGCAGCTCTTCGATGTCTCCCTGGTCCAACACACTTGAATCAAATAAGTGAATCACCTCCTAAGTGCAGTCAGGTTCTCCAGAGTCCTGCTAATGACCTCATTATTTGACTCAGCTGTGTTGAAGTAGAGACACATCTAAAAGTTTCAGGAGACCGGCCCTCGAGGCCTGGAGTTGCCCACCCCTGTTCTAGGGTCAGGTAGCAACTAAAGGTTGATGCCTGAGCTGAACCTGGTGTCCAAGCTCAGATTATAGAGTATAAAACATATATAGCCAAACTAATGCTGATGATAATCATTTTACCTGAATGTAAATCTTTAGCTAAATCAGCCTACTGCCAGAATGGTGGGTTTACTGTCAAATCAAGACAGATAAATTGTTTTGTGATTTTATTTTCTGTAAGCTATTTCATTGTAATAGTGTCTTTAAAAGTCTTTGTGAGAAGATGAATAAATAAAAGACCAGTTAAACAAGACAACTAAACTTTATCTTGTTTAGTTCTGGTTCTGGGAACTAAACAAGTTCCAAGACAAAGAACAAGACAAAGTTTCTTTGATGCTCAGTTTTAAATTTGAAATTATTTTCTGTTGTTCTTTAATTACATTTCTTCATGCTGATCAAATAAATCTGCCTTTAAATTTTGGATTTTACAAATGCTATTGGACAAAAACTTCCCTATTACACTCTGCTTTTTATTTTCTAAAACATTTTGCGCAAATCAAGCAACTGTCCCATGCTAGGATTTGCACAATTTTATTCATTTCAAATAATATTGCTGATGGTTTCTGCACGTCTGCTGTTTGCACTTTTTAGGGCTGAAACAATTAATCAGAGTAACTGATTATTTAAATAATCATCTACTTTAGTAATGATTAAAGTCAAGATCTGCCTCCTCTCTCTGATTGGTTGTTTCTAGTTAGCATTGAGAGAAGGCAGAGGAGCTTGATTTTTTCATAATTATTGTGACAGTTTGAACATATGTAAAAAATGTTTTTATAAAAGTTACATAATGGAACTTTAAATGCAAACTGTATGCATGAAAGTTGAACACAAGTTTGACTTAATTATTGCTCTGAATGTTTTTGTAGGTTTTTTTTAGTCAGTATACTCCAGTTGACATTAATAGATTTCTAAATTAATTGACAATCATTTCAACAATCGATTAGTCGCACCAACTTTAAGATATAATAATATAAAACCAGGGATCTTTGCATGTTTGCGTTACTTTGTTTGGTCCAACACACCTGCGTAAACCAAAGCGGTGATGACCGCAGCGAAGAAGTGAACTCGGAGTTTTTGCTCCAGCTTGTGGATGTGCATGGCGGTGGCCTGCACCGCGAAGGCGCACGCCAGCTCCACGGCGGCCGCCTCCAGCACAGTTCCACCGAGCGGGTCGAAGCACCGAAACCCGAACCTTTGGTGCTGGCGGTGCATTTCCGACAGCCCGAGCGACCAAACCGAGGCTGCAAAAGACCGAGCAGCGACCGCGGCTCCCAGCTGGACAGCGATGAGGAGCGCCGCCGCTCTGCCGCTCGCCGTGCCGCGGCAGACGCTCTCCAGAGCTGCAGCGGGATTACACGTCGCTTCCCTGAAAGTTGATAAATGAACAACGGTGATGACATAAGTAAGAGTCAAGCTGATCGATGGGTCCAAGCGGACGGATTCCGCGAGCAGTTTGAGTTCGTGGGTGCAGCAGCAGAGCTGGAAGGTGGACGCCGCTTCCAGCAGGTAAACCCAACAAACACCGGGGAGAAAACGCGCCGCAGCTCGGCGGGTCGCCTCGCAGACCAGCACCGTGGCGGCCAGAACACCCAGCGAGACCCACAGGTCAGCCATGTCCGCGGTCCGGAGCCTGACAGACAGGTTTATCCCGAGGTTCGAGCCGCTAGTTGGACGGAGCGCAACTTATTAGTTGGAGTGTCAAGGTCCGGGAGACCCACGTTGTCTCCGCTTCGTCAGTTTTTATTGTGAAACAGGAAACAGGATGACTCAACCTTCAAAATAAAGGCATGACCAACAATTCCATACGGCAATGTACTCTGATAGAAATATCAATTTGCTAGAGACATAACTTACAGACTTATTTTGGATAAAAGTAAATATGTAAGTTACTTTTATTACTTTTAAGCAGTTTGATGCATCATCTTTCATTTTTTTTCTGTATCTATACATTTCTTGTGACTCCAGCAATGGGAGGTTGTGAAAAAAAAAATCAAAAATCAAAACATACATCATATTTGTAATGTTATTATTGGTCTATTCTTGTTTTTGGACAGTTTTTCTTGTCTGGTCCCATTTTATAAACACCATTTGACCATTTGATCAAATGCAAGTTAATTTAATCTGAAAAAGGGAACTTCAGGTCTTTAAATAACCAAGGTTAATTTTGCTGTTGGACAAATTTTCTTATAAGAGAAAAAACCCCAGGAATGTCCCAATTAAGTTTTTCAATAAGATTTTTGTCTTATTTATGTTTACTCTTTCTAGCTGAAGGAAATAACTACAGCTCTTTCTGTGAATAATCCCGTTTTCTTTTTTTTTCTTGGTTATCTTTTCCTAATTTTCTTCATAGAGAAAATATAATTACAATAAATAGACAACAAATTTGGCATTGAGTTTACTCAATTAAACCTATTTGTGTGTTTGTTTCAAGTCTTTATCTCAATAAACTCTAGCTTTTCATTTTATTATTTGACCAATATTTTGAAGGGTAAAATACACTGAAAGTCCAACAAAAAGATTAATAGAAAATAATTTACTCCGCTATATTTTTTTTACTCTTTAAAGTTCACTTATTGTATATATAGACTGATAAGAGAGAAATCTGGACTTTACTTTGTTTTAGAGGTAAAATCAGAGCCGTAACCGTTAACTCCGTTTTACTTTGAAGGTTCAACCGGAAGTGCGGGTGAATGCGTTTGAAACTCTGCTAGCTTGATCTGTTAGGGTGCAGCAGTGGTTATCAGGCAGAGGCTCAACGCAGGGCGAGAAAATTCCTGCTAAAGCAGTTTGACAGCGTTACTGAAAAAGACCAGCTGGAGGGAGAACCGAGCTGGTTCCACTGCGCTCAGTGGAAAGTTTGTGGGTTAAAATATGGAATAAACTAAAAAAAAAAAAAACTATCTTGGTTTATAATGGAAGTTGCTACAAATACGCAGAGGTGGGCAGAGTAGCTAAAACATTTATTACTCAAACGAGTAGAAATACTTTCATATAGTTTCATGAAAGTAAAACTCAAAAGGTATTTGGGTACAAAAATAAATAGATAAGGTCTACACAACAGTTTGATCATAACATCTGATTTAACTTGTGAAAAGGTAAATCTGACAAAAAATATTTAGTTATGCAATTTTGATCTTTAAAATAATAATAATAAAAATCAAACATTATTTTTTGGGCACTTTTTAAAGCAATAAAGTCTGAAGCCGTTACTTGCTGTATGTACCTGGTAGACCAGTGAAGCAATATTTACCATTGATTGTTTACTTGACCAGTAAATGTAACAGCAGCGAGAAAATGACTTTGGAGCACAGCTAATTAGCAACATGGGAATAGTTTTACTGCATGTTAGATTTTACTTTTACAGACATCAATCAGTTTTTATCTGAACTGTTAATATGGAGAGTAGCTGGATATGAACCTTTAAAACAGGTGAACCGTCTGCTGGTTAGACAACAGTAATCTTGTTTTAAAGGGTCCAACTCTGAGGTGAACTTTGCACATCACACTGCTTTTTAACGCTGCTATCTTCCTTTGTTCACTTATACTTTGACTCTGGGATTTTACTGCAGGTTTCATTCTTACTCAGCATTTTTTCCACCTTAATTTTTCCACTTACCCATTTCATACCTTTAGATGTTGTGAAATACCAAACTGTTGACTTAATTTTCTGTTTCTGCTCAGATTTATGTTAACACTCTTAAAATCCAGTTAAACTACATGTACAATTTGAATATTAAGTTAATTTATTTCAATAATTCAATTCAAAATCTTATTCTGTACACAAAGTGACATATTTTCCTTGTTTCTTTTTATTTATTTAAATACATAAATGCATTGGTTTTAAATAGCTGCCTTTCAGCTTGTTCAAACCAAAAATCTGTTATTTGGGATCATGTTTCAAGATCTTCAATAGCTAACTGTTCTCCTACTGAAGCCAAATACTTGGTCTGGGCTCCTTTTGCATAAATCTTATCAATGTGATTAGCTTCTCTGCCATTCTCTTAAAAATGTTTTGCTTCACAATCCTCTCCATACTTTTTCCTTCCACCAAACCTTCCATGAACATACCAGGACAGAAACACTGTGACCTTTTGTAAAGGGTGTCATATTACGGTAGGCAGTCTCCCCCATGGTCATTTAAGCCATAACATTACATTTATATATTCATTGATCTTTATGTAATAAACTAAATATTTGTCATTAGCATTTGAGCATTTCAGATATTTAATCCAGGACTATATTTAACTGTGAGAGTAATGTTTTGGACATATTTTAAGAGATTTATTAAATGAGTCACTATTGGCATAAACAAATACAGAATATTTCACAAAAATGCCGTTATCTCTTTAAAGAGGTTGACATCCAGCTGGACTCAACTGATGATGTGTTTGCATCACCTGGGCAACAGGTGGCGATGGATGACTCCGAAGAGCAGGGTCACCAATATGACGTATGTAATTTTGCTAGAAAATCTCTACTGCTTCCGCTTTATTTTCAAAATAAATCTAACAAAAATGTGCTTTGCTCTTTATATTTTCTATCTCAGCTACAGAGTTTCTCCAGATATGGCGGAAAAAATAGACAAGAAACTTCAATTGTACTCTTAAGAAACCAGTGGCGCCCACAGAACTACACAGTCTCTGTTAGTGGACGCTTAAAACGGAGAGAGATGTACATAATTATCTTATGTTAATGTAAGATAATTACATGAAAGAAATGTAAACGTCCTATATTTGGTTGTTCCGGGTCTGTCAGTTTTCTTACCACAAACCACCTAAAAAAAGTTATTAACTTAAGTTTGAAATAAAATAAAATAATACAAGTCATTTTAGGTTCTTCTCATAGTAAAAATGTGAAGAACTGGAATGTTCCGACTCAGAGAAACTCAAATGATCAGGAGCATAATTTGTATTGTGACATTGTGACTGTAGGGGGCGCTGTTTCTTCTTTATTACCTTAGTATGTTTACCTGGCAAGAGCAAACACTAAGTATTTACTTTGTGTCAAGAAAATGACTTGATGATCAGACTAATTTCTTAAAGTACTTTTTGCAACCAAACATCGTGGATGAAAGGGAGTGTTATTGCAGGTTTTCGTGCATATCTGACTCGGTTCTGTTACTAGGTAACGCATCAGTTTGCTGTGAGGTTGATAAACATGGAGAAACATCCATCCATCGTTTATACCTACTTGTTCTACAGGTCTTTGAAGCAATCGCTGTGGAGAGTTTCTTATAATTGCTGATCATGATATGCACAGGCACAAAAACTCTAACTAAATGATCCCTTGACCAATTTCAGGTTTTACCTTTGCAATTTAACTTTAACAATGCATTTAAATTGAGGCGTTTATTAAATACACCTGATTGGAGACCAAAATTGCAAAATTTGTTACATTTTCAGCTGCACTGGCTCGCTTTTCTATTTGAGTAACCTGTTCCGATCCTCGACGGTAGGGGCGCTGCACCAATAACCACTGAAGAAAACTCAAAAACCTCCGAAGAAGACACTGGAGGCAACATCTTTCTTCATGAAATGTGAACAAAAATGAAGCAGTGTCATATTTTAGCGGAAGTAGGATTTCTCTTTTGCCTTTGGTAAAAGACAAGTCATTTAGTGCTAGATTTACGCGTTTGTTTGGGTTGTATTTACCCAGAATACCTTGTGCTCCAACCTTGTGCCACTTCCTGGTTTTGGAGCGGTCTTCAGTCTGCTTAACGTTCACATATGAAATTTGAAACACACCAGAGTTAATTCAACCGAACACAGACCCTGGTTTGTAGGTAGACCAGAGTTCACTTTTTTGTTCAAATCAAAGTTCGATTGCGCATGCACACGGCCCCAAGCAAACTGGACTTTCTAGGCAAACAAACTAGAGTTGGATTAAATTGGACTAAACCGGGCTGGTGATCAGGAGTCTACAACTTGCACCTCCCGAGATACAATCGGCTCTTTGGTTCACTTCATGAAATATTGCTCTGTTTTGGAGCTCTGGATAGCATAGTGCAAACGCACCAGTCAGAGGCCTTTTGCTGTATGTTTTCTTCTTCTTTCTCCTAATTTATCAACAAAGGCCACCTGTGCTAAAAAAAAATAAAATAAAATCATAATATTACCCTGTTTTTTGTGTGTGATCATTTTGGTCTACAACCACTAAATTAGACCTTCTCCAGCTTGAATCCAAGAAGACAGTGGAAGTGGAAGTGAAGGGGAACAGGAAATCCATATAAGGCTTGTAACATGTCTGACAACCACAACATATTTTCTTCCCTCCCTGAATGTTAACCACATCTGAATGAGCAACGTAACCTCAGAGCACTGCTTTGGACCAGATTGTTGGAAACTTTGTTTTTTGATAAAACTTTTCTCCTTCGATTACATTCTTTCTTCACTTTTTACTCACAAAGCTTCACCTCTAGAAATTCCTCGGTGTGGTAAGTATTTGACCTTATATTGTTCCTGGTTCCTGATTGGAACCAGAATGGCTAAACATAAGGAACAAACTTATATTTTTATTTATAGATAGGTCGAATGCAGGTTTGGATTTTTCCATGGAATGATTGCATTGCATTGCCACAACAGAATAACACCAAAATATTACTGCTATTGGCCTTGAAACTATGTTTTTTCTAATCCTTCATTCTTTCTTTTTTTTTTTCATGAATTACATCTTATTGAAAACTAAAATCAGAAATAAAATGGTTATTTTTAAAATGGCAACACATTTCTCAGATATTTATCAAAAGTTTGAAGCAGACTTTTTTAAAGTGGAAAAGTAGATCTGATTTACTAAAAATTCAGTTTATTAATATAATTCACCTTCTCAAGGCACTTTACAAAAAAAGTTTAAATTTCTATTCAGTCACACACAGTCAAATTGATCCTAGTTGTAAGACAGTGCATCAAGTTCAGTTCATTATTCAAATTAGTTTTCTTTTTTTCTTGAAAGCTCTCACTCCTCCTGGAGGAGGAAAAACTCTCCTTTAACAGGAAGAAACATCCAGCAGAATCAGAACCTGGCTCACTACAGGTGCCTCACTCAGATGTGATGATAGATTTATAAAATTTGTATTCTGATTATATTATGTTTTTGGTGTGCCACCCCAGATGATCACGGGGCCCCCTTTAGATCTGGAGACGCCCGTGGTGTCGTGCAGATCTTATAAACCAGCAAAAAAATGACGCCAGGTTTAGTTTTGTACTTTTCATTTTCAGATTTTTATTTCAATTTAAAGGAAACCTGACGTTTCCTCCCCTTTTAAAGTCGTAAGTCTTTTATTTCCGGTTGTTGTGTCGGTATCTCTCGCTCGCTTGACTCCTCCTGATCAGCGGATCTGCTCGGAGCGACAGCCGGACAAGGAGCTCTGCACTGCGGGTTCGTCTCTGCCGGCTCACCGAGAGTCTGGAGGTAGGAAGACCGGCCTGAAACAGAAAGGATCAATGTGAACAAAGATGGGGAAGATGCTGGTGTCGATGTTGGTTGCGGGTTATTCGCCTCTGAGCGGATCTCTCAGCTCAGCGGCTCCATTCTTTGTTTATAGAGACAGTTATGAAGGCAGCCGGATGAGACGTGCTGTTTGACGCAACAAATAAGCTTTAAAATTGGTTAAAGGCCTCAGAAAGCTCCACAAAACACGGAGTTATTTAAAAAGTTTGGTGTTTATATCAGTGAAAGATTTACTAACACAGAGGCTGACTGTTATTTCGACTGGTAAACACAACATGGGATGGATTATTTAATCTAAATGTCCCAGATTATTCATTTGACCGTCATGTTTCAACCTACAGCTTTATTACTCAGAAACAGCCAATGAAACAGCAAACGCTGCTGTTTCATTTTATTGCAGGGATCATGATGCATTCAGTCCTGGAAGGAGGGAATGTAGCTGGAAAGCATGTATTTCTGTCAAATACATGCCACATGTGCCTTAATAATTCAAAATATTGTCAAAAACTAATTATTATATATTATTATTAATATAGACCAGGGGAAACTTGAATAGATTGTGACACATTCCGACGAAAGTGATGCTTTCCAATGTCTTTGTGTTGGATTTACAGCAAATAAAAACTCCAAATTCAGTGTCTCAGAAAACTACAGGAGATATTTAATTAAAAAAAATATATTAAAAAAATGGCCGATAAAGACATGGAGAAGACTCCTCACCTTCAGCAGCAAACTATCAATGCTTCTCAACCAGGAAGGTAAAGTAAGGTAAAGATGCTGGCTGTTCAGGCCACTCTGTCCATATTAGTAGAAAGTTTAGTGGAAGGAAAAAGTGCACAGAGAATGCCTCGTCAGGATTGTGAAGTTATGGGGTGTTCAAGAGTTTTAGGGAACTCCACGGTCGCCACGCATGGAGAAATATCTGCAGTGCAATAAACACCATTCTTAAAACAAGTAAAAAAAAAAACTATAGAAAACAAAAAGATCTGCCAATGGAGCTGGCACTTTTAATTAAAATTCTAGAATTAATGACATAAACAAGCTCCTATATCTTGCTGATAAGTTACTTTTAAGTTAGCTTAGTTTTATTTTAAGTAATGGTGAGGTATCCATAGTAGAATAGATAAAATGCTTTGTTATATGCAGGACCATGGTCTCTATTTCTGACATTTATTATGTTAATCAGTTCCTGTCAGGGATACAATGTGGCAAACTTATAAAAATAAAACCACACAGGACTCTAGTCCTTCTGCTGGGGTCAGGCCAACAGGGAGGAGCTGAACTCAGAATATCTGAGTACACAAAGATCCACAATTGCAACAAATCTCCTCAACTAACAAGATATCTTGTTGTATTTATATGTCTGACTTTTAATCTGGTGAACTCCAGTTTGGCCGAGCCAGAGCTCTTGGCTCGTTTCAAGCTGGAGTCCTATTTACTTTTCCAGGAATTGTCTACAGCTGGAATGTTTACAAGATGCGTGAGCGTTTACAGCACTGTGCAGTTATTTCCAAATTTTGAATTCTTCCCTGACTTTTCGTGCCAGGGTGACCTGAAACATTGCACTTTCACTCTTTTTTCTATTCCTACCTGGAGTAAAGAGAGGAATACTTGGATTTCTGGAAACTGGTCAGAGCCACCAGACCCATCAATGAAGACCAAAGACTGCAGTCAAAGCAAGTGAGCTCTCACATCGCCTCAGCAGCACTACTAGTGTCCTAAAAAAACAAAAGATTCACATAATAATTCTGATTTTCGTTTATCGGGATTCAATTGCTTTCAAATATCCCAAAATTGATTTTAAGACTAAACAATACAGCAAATCCGCTACAGTAAACATGGTGGACACTATGACGTATCCTAGCAACGGGCCAATGAGGCGTTCACGTTCAAGTCATATCTGTGATTGGTCAGAAGTTTATTTCCATATTTTATGCAGAAATGTGTTTGGACCGGGTTGTTGATATTTCAGTTCGACTAGTCCGCTTCCACTGACTTTGTTTAAATTATCTAGAGGCGACTTTAATCCGACACTGTGAGGAATTATCTACATTTTTTAATGATTATTCGCTAAAGAACTGGTGTAATAATGACACTGTCAAATGGCTAAAACCTCTGGATGGAAATTGCAGCCCGTTGAGGAGGCTGTCTGCAGAAAGGAGTGGCGTTCTTTCCAGACGTTTTGAGGATGCATGGATTAATATTTAAAACTTAATAAATGTGAAATAAGACACTTTATTGTTTCTATTTGTCATTCTGCCTGCAAAGCAAACTGGAATAGATCATGACGATCATTTATACACCTATAGCAGAAATCATTATGGATAATTGTTTTGAATCCAAAATCGATTTTTAATCAAATTGTGATATAGTAAAAAATTCTCACCACTGACCTCCTTTATGCAAAAGGAGCCCAAACCAACATTTTAGGCCAAATATGTAGGAATAAAAATATTTTTTTATTGGTTTGATCAAATATTTTCAGACATTGAATTTTGGGTTTTAATTTTCTGTACACCAGAATCATTGACATGAACAGAATCAATGTGTGGTTAATGTGAATCACCTTTTAGCTGCTAAAATGCAGGAATGTTTCAGTAAGTGGAGAGGAAGCGTCTGAACCAGCAGATGAGTTACTGCGCTCTGCTCCTGAAGTACAATAAGAACAGGCGTGGTGGCAACGCTGCCTCTGGCTGTCTGCGGGAAGGTTTCTCATATTTCTGGTTGAAAAAAGGACAAAAAACAAAGACTGGATATTACAGGGATGAAGTTTCAGGTCTCGCTCTGCTGAGGTTGAACTGAAATCTGCTGGAAGGAAAAACTCAGTTTGGAGGTGGAATCCGACTAGCACCTTTTGAGGGATTGAAAACAGATGATTGTTCAGTAAACAAAACAAAAAGGTAATGTGGTTGCTGTTCAGCTGTATTCATAATAAAGTTTGTTCATAGGTTTCGATGTGGTTCAGAGGAAGCTTCAGGCACAGTGTGACTTATTTGCATTAATGCTTTTGCAGAGCAAACAATGTTTATCTCCACATTGTTCCTGTTTCTGTCGATCATGTGACTGATGCAGGAAACTCTGCCATGTGTTTGTTTTTATGCTGTTAAAAGCATGGTTGAATATATGTAATATCGATTAATATTTGTTTGCAGCCATGGCAACAGTTTTCATCCAACGTTGGGCCAGATTTTTCATTCAGTGGATCCCTAATGAAAAGGTGTTGCTGTGTTTCATTTTCAAAATTCAATCACTGCCAACATTGGATATTAGAGTTACTGTTGTGACCAATAACTAATATTTAACAATATTGTTTGTAATTTTCTCCCCTTCTGACACTGAATAAACAACCACACCACTGACCTCTGCTCTCCAGGGTCATGATGGGACACGAAAACTAACAACGTAAAGAAAACATTTTTTGAAATTAAAATTTCTTTAACTGAAAATGTACCGTAAAAGGAGGGTAATTAATGGGGAACTATATCACACGTTTATGAAACAAACTAAAATGTATTGAGGTTATGGAAATAATGTCGTTCGTTTTTGTGTTTATGAATCTATTTATTATCCTTTCAAACTGATGTGAAAGCTGTCAGATTACAGCTCTCCATGCTCCTGGTGGCGCTTTCACTGGAGCACAACATGCTGACAGATTTTTTTGAAAATGGTATCATCTGTTGAGTATTGATTATCTAATTGACATAATCACAATAATTTGACCTGTTTGAATTCTGCACCTAGAAATTAACCTAAGTGTGGAAAAACTAAAACTACTACCACAACTAAACTAAACTAAGCGAAAAAACAACAACATGTGAGACATGCGTCAAATATATTGGGTCTGTAAAATCCTTACAGACAAAGGTTGTATGTAAATGCAAAAGGTCTATGTTTTTTGTACAGTTTTGGCTTAATTACTACTCCGAATATGTTGTTTTTTCAGAAGACAGTTTCTTTTTGAGTCTGTGTTCTCCAGTTAATAATTAACTGATTACTAAATTGCTTGTTGATTATTCCAATAACGGATTGATCCGTTTTATCATGGCCAGTCCCGCCTCACCACAGCGCTGCAGAGGCGTTTCAAGGTGTGTTTTCTGGTTTTCAGGTGTGTCAGCAGGATGGTGGTCGACTCATGACGTTTTCAGCGATGGCGTCCAAGTTCTCGCAGCGCCTGCTTGGCCTCCGCGCCAAACTGCTGCGGCGCTATGAACATGGGCCCTTCGTGCGATGTCTGTCGGGTCTGTACGGCTGCCGCTGGAGGCGCTACGAGAGGAGCAGAGGTCAGCCAGAAGATTGCTGTTGCAGCAAGGTCAGGCATTATAGGAAAGCCTGGCTGCTTGGAATGACGAGATATTAAATAAATTAGGGATGTTATGAAGGAAAAGGTGATGTAATTTCCTTCAGAGGTGAACAGATCAGACTTTTTCTGCTTTTCTTTGAGAATTGCCTTTCAAAACTGTTGCCAATGCATAAAAATGTTCAGCATATTCTGAAGAAGACAGTTTTAAATTACGGCCAATAACTTATTGCATTAATTTGGATTAATTGGTTACATAGATTTTAACGTGCTAAAACTTTAACTAACTTTATTGCATTTTTTTTTTTACATACAAGAAGTCAGAGTGGAACCGTTGTAGTTGTATTTTGTGTTTCTGGTACATCCATAAATCTGCAACCCAAAACAACAATGATGTGCAACAAAGTCGCTTCTCTTCGCGTCCTGCTGGTTAACTTCTACTCCAAAAAATTAAATACATGAAAGATGAATGGGTAGAGCAGCGTTTTACACCAACCTGTTTGAATAACAGATTAGGAACAATAAATATATTTGATGTTGAGCTCATATGTCTATTTATCCAATAATTTAGCAGGAACAAGGGTTTTTGAATTGAAACTGTTGCTTATTTTGTCACTACGGTTCTCAATTAAAATGTAATTAATTGTGATTAATTAATAAGACAAGAAGTTACAAGATTAGAAGGATTTTGCCATAATTTTTGAGTTGTCAGTATTGGATCAATATCGATTGATACTTCAGTTTTAGATTCCATTTTAAAATTGTGTTTTATTTTTGGTGTTTCTGAATACTGCCTCAAAACAGATTTGTTTTGATTCACATTTTTTGCTCTTTACCTAGAAAAATATTACCCAAATATGTAATTAAAATATTTTGTAGGCACCTATAAACTGTTCAAATTCTGTCAGAGTTTTTAACAAAACAATTAAAAGAAAAAAAAAAAACAACAAAAAGAACTAAAGGCTGAAAGTTAGATATATGAAACCTAAATAAAATGTATTAGGATCGGTATTAGTACAGGCTGTTCTGGCCATGTATTTATTTAGTAAAGGACTGGGACCAAAATATGCAGTATCAGTAAGAAATACTGCCACCTGCAGGTGGGAGTTTGTCGCTTAAAACTATCGTTTTTGACTATTTTTGTGATAAATTTTGCAATAAACTCACAATTATGCATCGGTATGAAGAAATACATGGATCTGTGGATTTGTCGCGGATTCCCATGATTTTGGAGTCATAAAAAACAGGAGGAACTAAATAAGCGACAAAGCAAACCAGAAAAGCTAAAAAATGAACAAAGTGAAAAAGTTCAGTATTTTCCAGTTTCTGATTTCAGTTTGTGCTGCACATTCTAATAAAAAATAAAATAAAATAAAAACCAAACCCAGACATCCAACAGACATTAAAGGAATAATTATAAAATGGAAATAACATAAGACCACATCAACTCAACTAATGTTTTGGATTAGTTGAGTATTTTCAAGACTCTTATATATGGAGTTACATAACTCAAGCCTTCCTTTCTTCTCTGGTGATTATGGCTCTCAGAGAATGAACATATGAAGTCAATCATCAGGTGAGGTTAGAATATTGCTGCATTGTGATGGAAACGTCCCGTTTGGTTGTGTCGTCCACAGCTGGAGGGAGCGTCGTTCGCCCTGCTGGTCGTAGCTTTCTGCCTGACGCTGCTCTTCCTGTACTTCTGGGGACAAGCAGAGAACGACTACAACGACTTCGACTGGTGGGTGAGCTGCAGTTTACTCTGTGTGCAGTAAGTCTACACATCCTGCAGTCATTTACTCAGGAACCTGATGAAGGAGAGGAGGGAATATTTGTTTAGAAGCAGATTACCTCTGTTGCTTCTCTTCGACATGCAGCTCATCTTCATCCTGTTATCCTGCTTGTTTTAAGTCATTCATTGAATGAATTCCTGGGAAATTCTCTCTTGTTGCTTTAAAATTGAGCAAAGGCTTGCTTCCACAAGTCTTCGGGAAACATTTCCAGTTCTGCTTGCTGCAGGCCTAAACACAGCCAGATGTTTGCTGCTTTGGTTGAACAGCATCAGCCTTTCAAACACTTAAACCCATTTTCTAATTCTAAGCCCCCTGCTTGTTCTTCTCTTTGCAATTTATGAAAAATTAGTAGAATACTTAAAACATTCATATAGTTTTATGAAATGAATGTTATTTAACTGGCTGCACAGTGGAGCAGTTGGTAGAGCTGTTGCCTTGCAGCAAGAAGGTTCTGGGTTCGATTCCCGGCCCTAGTCTTTCTGCATGGAGTTTTCCCTGTGCATGTGTGGGTTCTCTCTGGGTACTCCGGCTTCCTCCCACAGTCCAAAGGTTAATTAAATTAATTGGTCTCTCTAAATTCTCCCTATGTGTGAATGTGTGTGTGCATGGTTGTTTGTCTCTGTGTTGACAGACTTTGCTTTGTTTCCATCTTTGTTTTTCTTTTTGTGTGTTTCTCTGTTTCTTTCTGTTTCCCTTTGTTTTCTCTCTCTGTTTCTTCTGACAATTTTGTCGATAAAACAAAAACGTATTTTCTGTCAGTGCTTTATTTCATTACATAAATCTTATTTTCATTCTGACTGTATTAAATGGTTTCATTATTTCACTGAGTCTCTCTCTGCTCCTCTACTGGTTTTTAAAGGTTTAACTTTGGTCATTTGGGGTTCTGGTTCCCCTGGTCTCTGGTTCTGCTGGTCATCTCTGCAGGGTTCTTCACCTACGTCACTGTGCTCATGGTGAGGCGCCGACACGCTGTGCATGAAACCGCTTACGGTTATCACCTTTAAATTTAAATGTTTTACCAGACTGCAAAATAGACTTTACAATGAATTGAAATACCAACTTTCTAGTTTGTTTAAGTCTGCAGTGTTTTATAATGCAGCATAAACGCCAGTTTAATGGTGTCACAGATCATGTTATGAATTTTTCTTTAAGTACTAATTGTTTTTATTTGCTGTCACAGGCAAAACATGTTTTTATTTATATGAATTTAATACAAAATACAGAATAAGCCACTCACTTTTCAGAGTTTTGCAGCTTGAATCTGCTAATTCTCGCCAGAAACGAGGCAGTAAAAGTAAACAACCTGCAGCGAGTGAAAAGCAGGACGTGACTAAAGTGTCTCAAGCTGTTTTGTTCTGTTTTTCTCTGCAGCTTCTGGCGGTGTGTTTACTGTCTGAAGGCCAGAAGCTCCATTTACACTGGAGTCACAAGGTAACCTGAACTCTGCACCAGTTCAGATAAATAATGTATTTTACATTACAATATATTTAATTCAACATAAGTCTGCATCAGAAGCCAGATGTTGCTTGCAAAGTGCATTAAATTCAAAACTGTTGCATCTTATATTGAAGTAGCAGTCGGTCGATTAAAGAGGTGTCTGACTGAAGACTGTTGGTTTTTGACAGTTATATGACTGTAATGACACCAACAGCTCAACTTTTGGACAGTGGAGATGACATTCCACAATAAAGCGTCCTGATGACATCATCAGTTGTTAGATAATTCTGCTAATCCACCTCGTTTGCTTTTGCTGCTCCTCTTCATCTCTGCCTGGCCGTTTGGGTAGAAAGCTGGACAAAGACGTTGGAAGGTCAAAGGGCTCCTGAACACTGAAAAAAGAGAACAGAGCTCCAACTTAAAAAGAAAAATCACAACATGACAACTTAATGAATGTCCTTGGATAAACTTAGTTGGATTACTTGTAACAAATTAACTCAACTTTTTAAAAAGCTGGATCACCTGTTTTCTTTTTTGAGTGGAGTTTAAGAACAAATACCTGTGGGACGTTTCATTCATTAATCTTATTTTAATAAAAGTTCGAAGTGATTCTTTGTTCTAAAACCTAAAATTTGATTTTCATTCTTAAGTTTCCCTAAAACATACCTTTTTTAAAGAGTCTCGGTTTCTGTGCCTAAAGGTGAATTTCATTAAGTCAGACTATGAAGGCTGCTGACCTCTGACCTTTGACTCTCCTTCTTCCTGTTTGTGCTCAGGTTGGGATCCTGATCAGCCTGATCTTCTCCATCGCAGCCACTGCCGTCTTATCCGACCTGTGGGGAGAAGAATGGACGACTCTGCTGCTCTCCTTCCAGGTAACATCTTCCTCTTCCTCCTGATCCTCATCCTCTGCCTCCTCATCGCAGCTGATGGTGTGTTTGATCACCTGAGCAGGTGACGGCGCCGTACCTGCACCTCGGCGGCGTTCTGCTGATGACATCACTGGCCTGGCCCGTCGCTCTGCACGTCTTCCGCATGAACAGCAGCGGTGAGGAGAAGCTTTGGGTTAAAAACAAAATGGACAATAAACAAAACAATAAAAACAATTAAAAAAATGAGATTTGTCTTATTTTTCGTTCTAAATAGAAACATTTACTGTGGTGATCTGATTTCACTGTCAGTTTCCTAAAGACGTCCTGATCTTCATCGGACCTTTTCAGTCTGCAGTTCTTCATGATCCGTTCTCATCTGGAGTCGGGAAAGTTGATTCCAGATTATTCCAGATCTGGATTTAATATATAAAAAAACAACTAACTGAGAGTTTTCCAGACTGGATTCCTAAACCCACTGACCAAACGTCCTTTGGTTCTTCCTTGTTTCCTTGATTCCTTCCTTTCTTCTCTAATTCTTCCTTTTTCTGTCTTTCCTTTCCTTTTGTCTTTACTTTCCTTCCATACTCTGCTGTAGAAAACTTTGCTATATTTATCAGTAAATGGTTTTGATTTATTCTAAAATTAAAAATGTAGGAATTAAAGTTCTGGAACTTTTTGCCCAGAAAATTGTATTTATTTGGAACAGACACCATGACAAACTCACAACTTCCATCTCTGTACATTTACATGCAGAATATATAAAATAATCTGTTATTTCTTAAACAATTATTGAAATCAATCTCATCTTGGTCTGTTCGTTGTTTTTTTCCCTTATCTAAGCAGTTAAATGGCGTCGTCAACTTCAAGCGTCTCGACCAGCAGCGTTTTAAAACTTGATGTTTCTGTTGCAGTGAGGCGGGGGCTGATTGTGGGGGTTTACCTATCCGTCCTGCTGACCCTCTACCTGGTTCCTCTGGGCTTGTACTCCCCCTGCATCAAACAGAAAGGAACGCTGGGCCCTGCGCCGGCGCTGATCGGCCACCGGGGGGCGCCGATGGTGAGCGACCCGCATATCAGAGTTGCAAGAAATGATTCAATTTAACTCTTGAGGATGAAATTAATCAGGTGGATTTTATGAATGAACCCTTATCTGAGGGTTTTTATTTACTAAATAAATTAAATCAATGAATTTGAACTTCATATAAAATCTGAATACTGGGTAAAAATTGACATGAGTTAGTTTCTTTGCACTGAATGCTTGGCTTGGGCTCGTTTTGCATGAATTACTGCATCAATGCAAAGTTTCCCTAAATTTTTGAATGTTTTTTTCTTCACAATCCTTTCAATACTGCAGTTATCCCTATTTCTGGTACTTCTTCCTTCCACTCAACTTTCTATGAATATGCCTGCATGCAGCTCTCTGTGAACTCCCAGCTTTTTTTGGGGGGGTCTTCTGGTTATCTGTAAGACATCAAAATGAACAGACATTTTGGAAATGAGCATCCAAAAATAAAATCTTAAATTTTTTTGAGATGTACCCGAAAAGTTCCAGTCAAACTGCGACTCTGACCTTTCATATGTTTTTAAATCTCTCAAGCTGAAGTCTCTGTTTGTACGGTGACTCATTTAAATATTTATCCTGCTGTGGATGTGAAGGTTCTGATTCTGCCTTTCCTCTGCTGTGCAGCTCGCTCCAGAAAACACACTGATGTCGTTCGAGAAGGCGGTGGAAGCCGGAAGTGACGGCCTGGAGACGGACGTTGCAATAAGGTCCGTTTGGTGCTGATGAGCCAAACCTCACCGCTGCGCTGTAAAAACATGCTGCAGCTGATTATTCTAATGATACAATATTCTAATATTATAACGATTAATCAGTTATTCTGACGTTTAATCAATTAATCTTGACAAAAATATTTGGCACATTCTTTTAGTTTTGGCTTAATTCCTGCTCTGAATGTGTGCTTCTTTCATTGAATTGCCTTTCTTTGAATCTGTATACTTCAGTTACAAACCATTAATTGATAACTAAATTAGTTCAGATTATTTTAATAATGGATTAATCACGATTAATTTGATTGTTTCAGTTATTTAATGTAAAAGGTTTCGCTATGTGGTTGCAGCTACGATGGCGTGCCCTTCCTGATGCACGACCACAACTTGCAGCGCACCACCAATGTCCAGGAGGTTTTCCCAAACCGGACCGGCACCCCTGCTGCTATGTTCACCTGGAGCGAGCTGGAGGGCCTGAACGCCGGCTCCTGGTTCCTCTCTGTGAGTCTTAGTCTTTGAAAATGAAATTGGAAATCTTTTAGAGATTTTTTGTAACTTTATTTGTATTTTGTGTTTAAGTATTTAGTTTAATTTCAAGTATTATTCAAGAATTTTTGTGTTATTCAAGAATAACACAAAAAGATATACAGTTTTTTATTGAAATTTGACAATTTCTTTGTTAGATCAATGTTTAGTTCACCTTGTCCCTGCTGTGGATCATAGAGTACTATTACAATGAAATTATTAACAGTAACAAACGATATGCAATAGTGAATTGAAACTGTCTCTTTTTTTCAGTTGTATTGTTTTTATCTCCAAAGTGTGGTGCTGAAAAAGTTTGAAAACTTACCTTATAAGTGCTTGAATTTTACTGTGGGAAAAACGGACAAAAATGCCTTTAATCCATATAATTGAACTTTGTTGATTCAGACACTGCCTCCTACTGGCCATGCAATGTAAGTGCAGATGAATGCTTATATTTATAGTAGAGATTTTTATTTCTTACATATTGGATTCCCCCCTCACCTCAATGCTAAATAAATGTACTTAGAGTATTTGTATTTTTTTAACTGCAGCAGTGTAAAGACATGTTAGAAATTAAATATTCCCCTTTTTGTAATGGTTTTTGGTCATTTTTACCTAACTTGAAGTCTAGCTGGAACATGTTGACCATATTTTCCTCATGACTGAATCCAGAGCAACACGCAGTCCGCAGTCAGCAAATGGAAAACGCATTGATCTGTATGTTGTCACAGAAACAACTGGGCTTTGATTCCTTTTTTTTTTCTTTTTGTACCTTGAAGCAAAATCCATTTGGAACAGCCGGTTCGCTGCGGCAGGAGGAGCGGCAGCGAGCGGGAAACCAGTCGGTCTGCAGCCTGCAGGACTTCCTGCAGCTGGCAGGTCAGGCTCAGAAACTGGTGATCTTTGACCTCTACCGCCCGCCCTTCGGCCACCCGTACAGTAACAGCTGGATCCAGCGAACCCTGGATGTCCTCTACAATGTGTCGTCCATCCAGTCATCGCAGGTAAAACTCTTTCAGAGCTATTTTAATGTCTAAACTGCTTTAAATGTTTTCTTTAAATCGGAATTAAAGTTTATTTTCTGTAAAAAATAAAACATTTATGTGCATAGGAGAGGAGAGCTGATACATTGTGATCAATTACAATACTAATAATTTAAAAACTTTTTTTCATTTAGTTCAGTCTAAAAACTGAACAGTGATTTAGTTCATATTTATATAATGATTGTATTTTAAAGAGTAAAATTGAAGGACAAAATTTAGTTTCCCAGAAAATTAAAAGGAAGAATTTAAATATTTGCTACCAGAGTTTTTCCTTCCTTCTTCCCATTAATTTGCTTTGATGCAGCCCATTGTAAACAACAGCCAGCTTCATAATCATTGAACTCATACTGAACTGCAAGATAGGGCTGATTAGTCAAATTTAATCAATCTAACAATAAATATATTTATGTATAAAGTCTGATTCAAAAGATTAATCTAATAGTGATAAATTAGTAGATTTATCACTAAATCGACTGATGATTTGTTGATAACTAAATCATCAACAAATTTAGTTATTGAGTAATCGCTAACTTAATTGACTGATTAATTGCAAGTATTGAGACTTGTTAAAAAAGAAAAAATGTTATTGCATTTAGGTACTAAAATGTTTATTTTCTCATTTAAAAAGAAATGTAATTGTTTATTTGCATATTTTAAACTATTTCTAAAATAGCATAAAAGATACTTAAGTGGTTAAATGAAAAACCTGCAGCATGTGCCAGTCATTAATTGTCAGAATACTGGTTAGCTGCAGCTGGAAGTGTGATTTGTTTTTTCGCCTGTGGTTTTTGATGTAAAGTTGCTTCCTGGTGAATGAAGTCACTCTTGTCAGCAGGCACTAATGTCTGTGAGTTTAGGTTCTGTGGCTGCCATCCGACCAGAGATCCTGGGTCCACCAGTCGGATCCCGACCTCCAACAGACGTCCGGGACTCGACTCCCTCTAGAGGAGCTGCAGCGTAACAACATCGTCAGACTCAACCTGCCCTACAGCTCCATGTCAGCTGAACTCACCAGGTCTGTGTGTTTGTTACGGAGCAGAAAGAGTCCGCTAGGTTCTCCACCAACGCTGCTGCTGTTCTTACCTCCAGAGAGTATTCAGCAGTGAACATCAGCACCAACCTGTATGTGATCAGCCAGCCGTGGCTCTACTCTCTGGCCTGGTGCACTGGGGTCCACTCGGTCACCACCAATGCCCCCCAGCTGCTCCGGACCCTGAACTCCCCACTCCTCCTCATGGTGGGTCTGATTTTAATCAGAGCTGTTCACTAAAAGGTCTCAAGTGCAAAAACTTAGTGCATTTTATTCTGAAGTTAATATTTATTGGTAAAAAATAGGACTAAACCTCTGCATCATATCAACATTTTTCCAAAAGTGATTCTTAAAATGCAATATTTTTAATTTAGTCACTAATCCATAATAAAAAAAGTAATTACAGGGTTTCCCTCAGTGTATTATAAGCCTTGTCTCCTAATAAAGATGCATCTCCAAATTAGTGTAACACGGTGGGCTGTTGGTGATCTGCTCTGGATCTCCGACCAACGGACTTCGCAGGTTTTCTGGGGAAAACCCTTTGAAGTCACAATAAAAAAGAAAGACTGGTTTTGAAAGTTAGGGCTTGACTTTTTACTTTTTTAAATTATGAAAATAAAAAGGTTATTTTAATATTCTCCTGTGTTTAAACATTCAAACATTTAAATGGACACTTTTGCCTGTGTGTGTCAGAGTCCAGAAGAATACAACCTGATGTGGATTCTCACCGACGTCCTCTCCTTCATGTTGGTCGTCACCATTTTCTATTTTCACAGGTGAACCAACACTTGTTTTTTACCTGTCTGCATCGTTATGAGACAGAAATTGAACAGGCATGCAGATAAAAATGTTTTTTGTTTTTTTAACTCCAGATGGCGGGAACGAAGACTCGCTTTCTGCTCGGACCGAGAAGTGAAGCAGGATGACGGCAGCTGCAGGCAAAACAAACCAGGTGACCTAAAAGTACAACTCAGCTATTGGCATTGTGTGTTATTATTCACTGCACAAATATTAGGTGAGTATTTTGACCATATCATAAATTCTAAGCTTATTTTCTAACTCCAAGCTGGGTAAAGTTACAGAGACATGATAGCTGTGTATCTGTGTAATGAGGTGTGGCCTATGCAACATCCTGCAACAAGGTGAGCAGAACTACTAGGCTGCTTTCTTTTCTTTAATGGTTTAACTGATTCTGAAGAGACAAAAAAGACCCAAAGTCTCTGAGTGACGCAGTGTTCTTGAAATTGCTGAGATATTGTGATTACAGAACCTCTAAACATTTTATTGTTACAAATAGTCAACAGTGTCTAAAGAAGCGTGTTACGAATAAAAAGACGCAAATTAACTGATTTAATTTGAGAAGAATCAAGTGTGTAGCAACCAGGAAGCCATTATCTTCCAGTTCTGTCAGGTTCAATAGCTGCAACCTACCTGGAGAACACCAGGGGTTCAGAGTTCAGAGACCTGGCCAAGGTAAGGAAAACATCAGCAGTGTCTAGGCTGGGTCAAGAAATATCTGGAGATGGTTTCTTCCAAGGTTTTATGGATGAAATGAGAGCCTCCACTTGGAGTCAGAAACTTCTGCCTTAGAACTTTCTTCAAGCTGCATCTTTCAACAAGACTGTGATTTTTCTGCAGAGTAATTTTCCTTCTCATCAGTATTAATGATAATTTCTCTCTCTGATCATTTCATAGAGATGGGCGACATCTGGTCAGTCTCCAGCTCACACTGTCAAACAGAGAAGATGCTCAACCTGGCAAACGTGACGGAGCCCTCCTGGCAGAGCTGATCTGGCAACCCCTGACACTGCCAGGTTTCTGTCATACTGCAACCACATCACGACAAACCTTCTACCCAAACATCAAATATTCTCAGGTTATATTGCGTTAGTGATTTTTACTTTAAAGGGGCAGTATTATGTAAAAATCTACTTTTTTGAGCTTTACCTCATGTTATAATGTTATACCCTCTTCAAACTTTTTCATGGAGCGTTGCCCTGATTCTTTCCTGCATGCTTGAGAAATCTTTAATCTCCATGGCAACCATTCAGCTGTACAAAATGTCTGGCTGGACCTAGCCCCACCTTTTGAGGCGCAGCTCCTCCTTGGAGCTGCAGTTTTCAAGCTTCCCCATTCTGTCCCTTCAGACTAGCCAGCAACAATTAGCAAACACCTTGTGGGAAAGCATATCTGCTGAGCTCATTTTAGGAGCTCCTTCTCAGTGAACCACTGGTAAAAATGTTGCTGAAGGGTTAATAGAGGAGCCATGTTGTTATGACTTCTTGAAGGCGGAGTTTCAGAAAAAGCAGACAGACAGGCTCAATTTTAAGGTGTTAATTTACAAAGTAACATTTATTTTAAGTCATATTTTATATACATAGCATTTTTACAACGACTGAAGGTAAAATAGTTACTTTGATTGCGCTGTTAAATGGCACTATGTGCCTGGAAAACACATAATACTGCTCCTTTAGTAAAGATAAAGTTGCACCATAGTAAACTGCCATTAGCTTTGCTTCACAATGTGACTGATAAGAAACTAGTCGAAGAAAACATCAATAAACAATTTATATCTGTAGCAGCCGGGCTTCTGACTGGATTCATATTCTTACAGATGGAAGCAATAATGAAGCTGTTTAATTATTAGATTTTAATAAGAATGATTATTTTATACTAGATAATGCTACAATTACCAAAATATGTTTACTTATTTGGGTGGGAGGTTTCTGTTCTTTCACCATCAGTCCCAGCAGTGCTGTGCCATCCTGTATGTTGAGCCCATTTCAAAGTTTTTTAGCGTTTCGTGCCAAAACCTTAACAGAAGCAATCTGTATGAAGAAAGTCCAAAATGTCTGGATAGTTGATCACATTGAAACTCTTAAGTCTGATGTGTATGTTTTAGATTTTAGACAGCAGCATAAAGAACTATTTCTTTTTGTGTTGTAGACATCAAAGTATTTTTTATTAAAGAACCCAAACAAGCAGAGTCTTGTCAACAGTCCTTTTCTAAACGGTTCCATCCAGAACCTTAAATGTTTGTGCTGAAGCCTGGTAGTCTGTCCCGACTCTCCCTACCTAAATGTGTAAATAGACAATGTATGTAGCGTTGTGTTCTCCTTCAGTCTCCCAGCAACCAGCACAGCCATTTATAGGTCTGTGACCTTTTCTCCAGCTGGGAGTTTAGTGTTTACTGGTGGATGCTGAGGCCTAAGCATCATCTCTGTGTGGCGAGTTCTGTCTGAAATTGAATGGGTAAAACAGTCAGGGAAATAAAGTAGCCAACAGGCACCAACACGCAGCAAACAGGTGTAAAGGTGGCAAAATGAGCTGAAAATAGAAACAAAAACCCACAATCAATAAAATTTGTGACGAATGGTGAATATGACGTACTTTTACTTCGTTTCTCTCACCGTCGACATATAAGTATATCTATGGTCTTTACTAAGGGTCTGGTTCCATGCGGCTGCGTTAGTCGACTCCCCCTAGTGGCTAGGAGCATTTCAGTCATATAGAGCGAGATTTCAGCATTTCAGACTTACTATTTTTACTATAATCATGGCATTTCTCCTTGCTCTTCCTGTGGCTGCAGTGTTTTTCTGTTGCTGTTTTTGTGTCTGTGTGTCCTGGAGTTTGCGTCATTCATGTGTTTGCTGCATGGGTACAGTTTCAAGACGTAATAATGGATCGATTTTACATTTATTCAGTATTTTTAAATTCAATATTAATAAAGAACCAGTTCCACTGGCAGATTATTTCACTTAGAATCAGACATTTTTCTAATTTTATAAATGAAATGATCTGCTCAAGGACTAGGACTTTTCCATCTACTTTAAAAAACTACTGACTTAAAACGAGCTCCTATATCCTTTTGAGAAGTTATCTGTAAGTTACGGTTATCTTGAAGATATTTTCACTACAACATAGACAAAAATACTTGAAAGCATTCTGTGTTTTTGCAGAATTTCTAAATAATAATCTTCAGTGGTTTTTAGGTAAAAGTGAGGAGAACATATTTAAATGAGAAATGAATCCAAGGTTCTTTGCAAAATGTAATTTATTTATGGCTACATAAAGTTATGTCACATATTTTGATAAAAGTACTTTGTACATAGATGACATCCAGAAAAGTGAGACTTGATGACTTCACACACAAATTATGTGTAATTAAACATGAGATGGAAACAGATTCCTGTCGTGTCCTTTAGGGACAGATGCTAGGAAAACCAACCTTATGAAACAAAGATGGTGTTTTAATTTAGTGGCACAACTCCAGAACAAATCACAATTCCTTTGATCTAAAACCACTTATAAAATTTATGCAACAGAGAGAAAAGATGATCTAACAAAACAATTATGGTGAATACATAAAGTGACTGGAAAAAGGTGTCTAAATTGACATTTTTGTGGGAGATGAATGGTTTTGTTTTTGATTTTATGATGCAGGTTTTCACTGTTGAACTAAATTTAAAACTTTGTTCGTTAAAGTGTAAAAATTCAACTTCAACACATACTGTATGTGAAGAAACTCCTGGGAGTTCATATTTACAGTCTAAAAAAGGAAAATAGTTGGTCTTGGGCACCACCGTCCAGAATAGAGTGAATTTTACTGCAGTAATGTGTAACTGTGTTAGATAAAAAATAAAATGTTTACCTGCTTGAGAGGATAGAATTGGTCTCATGTGACATGTTGCCTCGTTGTTTCAATTTCGGGTCAGAGGATTGACATTAATTTAGACCTTTTTCATGTTACAATAACTGGTTTCAATGTATTTTAATGGAAACCTGTGTGACAGACCAGTACAGAGCAGCGTTTAATTGTGAAATAAAATTATGGTTTTCTAATGTCTTACAAGCTAAAATCTAAAAATGTATGGGGCAATTTTTTTGCTGAAATCCATTGTTTTGGGCGTGGTTGTAATTAAATGAGACTGCAATCAGATTTATGTGCAAACAGTTTAGCACAAAACGACCCGAATGCGCAGCAGAAGAACGTAGACATGACTCATTATTTCTGTAAACAGATCACAGCTGGTGGCTGCTGCCGTCTACGGATTGTTTTTAAGTTTGTTGACCAATGGGAGACGACTTCATCACAAGGTCATTAAGAGACGAGGGAAGGTAATAAAAAGAACGCAGAGCTAGTAACAACGGCCTTTTGTGGAGAATTGGCGACGACTTCAGTGGAGAAGTAACGATCTCACCACCATAAGAGTGGTGGGATCGAGATGTGATGCGATTCACCGACACAAACCTCTTTCACAAATTTCATAACTACATTTTTCAGCCATTGTTTGCGTCCAGATTTACTGCGCCTGGCTTCTTCTGCTGCAGAATTATGACTCACGTCTCACGTCAGTGATATAGAAGTCGGATGAAATGTGACATGATTGTTCAGACTGCAGAGAAAAAGTTGGATCCTGCATCTCTGTTTCAACACCCTGAATGAAAAGTCTGAATTACCTCTTGCTTATGTCCATTGCTTCAGCTGTTTGGATCAGGGGTGCAGTAACAGTTGCAGACCCCCAGCATAAGTATTTCCACATCATCCCTCTGTGTTGGTCTGTCACATTCAACCCTGAAGACAGAGAAACTCAGCTATGTAGTTGTAGCCTGACAAAGTGTGTTAATTTTCCTGGGCTATGAATATTTTTTGCAAGGCTGTTAATCAATCCAGAATCAGCTGTAACAGCTCAACACAGCAACGTCCTGAAGGAGTGATTTTAAAGGCAAAAGGTGAGTTTTAAGACAGGACAGAAAAATGAAAGGTAGGTTTTAGTTCAGGAGTGTGGCCTGGTCACTTGCTGTTTCCTCTGGACGTTCGCTGCTTGGTCATTGTTGTCAACATCTGGCTGATGTAAGAGGTCAAAAGGTCATCCATCTTGTATCCCTGGAGTAGTTGGAGAGACAACATGTTTGGAGGGAATAATTAGTTGCAGGCCTACTGGACAACACCTGCGAATCACCTGCAGGTTGTCTGTCTACATGTCTTTCTGTCATGTTTCTATGCCGACGGTCAGAACCGTCCTTGCCAAGTGAATTCAGACGCTCACCAGCGACGTTTCGCAGAGCAGCTTGCTGCCTCGCACCAGGTTCCCGATGGTGATGTGGAAGTACGTGTTGCCACTGCTCCAGTTGGAGATCTTGGTGAAGGGATGAGTGGTCAGGATGTCCTGCAGGACATGGGATTAGCACAGATTAACACCAAATCTTCATAAAGTTGTAAAGATAAAACCGTGAGATTAATCCTCACCTTAGTCTTCGGATCAATCAGACTGACTCCGTGTTTATTGATGGCAATCAGGAGAGTTTCTGGGTAATTTGGATCTGTTGTTTGCTTCAGTAAAATCAAAAATATTACATGTGGCAAGGATAAAAATATATTGCTGTTGATCTTTTTTACATGTACTAGTCTGGCATCTTCACCTTGACTTCAAAGAAGGCGGAGCCAAACGTCGGCCATTTGTAAATGACCTTGAGGAAGGAGAGTTTGGCATCTTCGGGTGTTTTTCCCGACTGTTTGTTAAAGAGCGTCAAGATGGACTGAGGAAAAGAAAATCCAAAACGTGAGTCACTAAAACTCATCATTCGCTAGGAAAGATGCTAGAAATCCGTTACATTGAGTTTTTCTGCTTTTAATTGACTAAAAAAGAAAAGAAAATCAACGCAAATCTTTCGGCTAAGACTTATTATCAAAGACAACCTGCATAATTATAAAATAAAGTTTTAAAAAGTAAATAAAAGCGCTCTAAACCAACTTGGATGTAAACAAAAATAGTATATAATCTGGTTCTGCTTCCCAGCAGAAATTAATAAATATTTTTGATTATTGTGAAGGAATTTTGGCCAGAATTATTTTATTTAACTCACATTGGAAGGTTTTACAGCATTCCAGTGAGATTTTAGTCCAGACTTTGACTAGGCCACTCCAAAACCCTTTGTTTGGATTTCATTCAGCTTCATTACTGAAGATAGCTTGAAATTTAACGTTCTGATGTGAACTTGTTGATTGAACTTTTCCCTTGAAAGAAACAATTTTAAAACAACTTTTTTTGTTATTGCAGCTTGACTTTGTTTGATGATCTGGAACATTTAGAGCCTGTTAAAAAATACACAGATAACTAATGCAGGTCTTGGATTTCTCAGCTGAAGATATCTAAATCACATTAACCAACCAGATTTAGTTTCTTTTTCGTTCTTTGTGCTGCTGAAAGTAAACCTGGTCTCACTCGGCGTTGCTGCTCTGCTCACCCTCTTCCAGTCGTCTGGAGACAGAAGTCGGATCTGGTCTTGAGGGACGAGGTCCTTCAGGATCTTGGGAATGTTCTGGAAATGGGATTTGTCCTCTTCAAACTTCACTCTGTAGATCAGAGCCGCCAGCTGGTGCACCTCCTCCCTCGAACACTTGTGGTAACCGCGGAGATACTTGGGCAGCTCCTGCACAGAATAAACATTTTGTTCTTTAAATGCAATCAGGGAAACAAAACTGAAGACTGTTTATGGTCATCAGTTATTTTACCATTAAACATTCAAGCACAAATCTAAATTTTAAAACAGTTTAACAATAAATCTGAAAACTGGATCCCTTTCTTTTATTGAAGCAAATCAGCAAAGATTTTTTTTCTGAAACAAAAAGAATATGATGAAAAAATTTAAAATCCATCACTCATTTCATTTCAGAAAGTGAATCTCATATAATGTTATAGATTCACCACAGAGAGTAAAATATTTCAAGCTTTTATTTCTTGTCATTTTGATTACTGCAGCTTGCAAAGAATGAAAACCCAAAATTCTATGTCTCAGAAAATTACAACATTGTGTAATATTTAGGGGGGAACTAACAATTTTCTTAGTAATCAAATATTCTGATAATGAATCAACTAATCAGATAAAAATTTGGCATATTCTGCAGATTATTTGTCTTTTACAATATTAAAAATACATTGAAATACAAATAAACTTAATTTGCTTTAAAATAAGAAAATAAACCTTGTCTTGTCTCAAATTGAACAACATAGCACTACTTTAGTGTTCGCTTGATCACTGCTGAAGAATCTGGTTGCTCAGAATGCTGTATCCAAACATATTCATCGAAAGTTGAGTGCAAAGAAAAAGTGTGCCAGTAGCAAAGACAACTGCAGCCTTGAGGGGATTTATTTAAGATACAAAAATAAACACAAAGAAATACAACAAATTAAAAATCAAAGTAATCCAAAGACAAAAAGAGTAATGTTAACGTAATGTTAACATGTCCAAGAGCAGGTAGGAAGAATCTGAAACATGGGCTACAAATGTTGCATCAAAGGCTCTCCTGAACCAGTAATTCATGCAAGAGGAGCCCCAACCAAGAGCTGAGTGCATAGAAATGAATATTCTTCTTAGAAACCTGACATTAATGCTTAAAATAACCTCTTTTATTGATCTTATGTAATATTTAATTTATTTTAGCTTCTCATTATCTATAAGTCATAATATTCAGAGTTACAAGAAATCAAGACTTAACATTTTTTACTCTCCAATATTTGAGCTTTAATTTCTGAAATGAGGGCTAATAATGACATTTTTCACAATATTCTACTTTACATGAGTTATAAATTGAACATTAAGTAAATATGAAATCCTCCAGGTATAGAAATAACCTCCATATTTTTACATCTTAGTCTCAAGTTTTCTGAAGAACTGTAACGAGTAGATTCATGAATTATGTTTAATGTCCAGTTCTGAAAGCACCTGGTAATAATGGAAGATGGAGTCGGCCATGGAGTCTTTTCCTGGCACCGTGTTGGTCCACAGCTTCTTCATGAAGAACACCTGATAGGTCAGTGAAGGCACCGCTCCTGTGGAGCCTGCAGGAAGAGCCAGAGATGCTCAAACAGTCTGAGCTGCAGACAAGAGCAGCTGTCCGCCTCTGTTACCGTGTCTCGCTTTCTTGATCCAGTCAGTCAGATGCCTCACAAAGTCAAAGAAAAAGTCGCCGTCTGGCACACTGATGACCTAAAAACAACAGAAAATGAGAGATTCACAAGATTTGAGGTAATTCTTTTAGTTTTCTGCTGCAAAACCAGGAAGTCTGAATATTATCAGAATATGACCTAATAATATGAGAATAAAGTCATAATAACAAAGAAGTCAATATTATGAGAAAAATCATAATATTACCAAAAAAATGTCCTAGTTATACGATAATGTCATGTGACAAGAAGTTGTAATTATTCAAGGAAAAAAAAAAGCTTTTTTCTAGTAATTTTTCAACTATCTTCAGGCGATATTTGTTCTACTAATATTATGACATTAATCTGGTAATTAAAAAACAAATCTCTACTCACCTTGTCTGTGATCTTTACAAACAGACTGAAGCCCTCGGAGGATTTGAGCATCAGTCGACCGGAGATGTTGTGGCAGAAATCTTTAGCCTTTGTGCTTGATTCCACTTCAAACACCTGAGATCACAAGAAAACCACAAAAAACGTTTGTTTACCAAAATGATCAAGAATTTGCAATTGGTTCCAAGTGTACACAGTTTACAGACAAGCAGTACAAACATGGAAACATTAGAGGGAGTTAAGGACCAACATGTAGATATAGTTGCAGCCAGTTTTTCTTTCCTCTTCAATTTAAGAAGAACAAGTGTTTTTTGTAAAACAGTTATTTTGCATTTTATCAAAGCAAAACTGAGAATTTTCTGCAGTTTTTAGAAAAGTTTTACAATAATTTTTTCATAAAGCAAATTCTGAACAAATTTTAGATCCTTCAGTTCAGACGGTTCCAGTTTTCCAGCAAATGTTTTGAAGCTGAGTCACCTCTGACCTCGTCTGAGTCGTCAGGGAAGTAGACCTTGTGGAAAATCTGCGTGGTCTTGTGCTGGATGGCCTCCACCTCTACCAGGTGAGGAGGGTACTTCCTGGATCCGTTTCTGCACAGATCAGGAGGAAGAGGAGCAATGAAGCAAGAGGGAAAACAAGAGTGGGGTGGAAGAGCAGCCATGTGGTACCGCAGGGCTTTCTGCAGCCGCTGCATGCAGTCCGGCGCCAGCGGGAAGTGCTTCTTGGCCTGGAGGAACTTCTGGACGTGGGGCAGCAGGATGTTACTGGGTGGAAACAAACCAGTGCAGAGCCACAGCAGCTCCCAGCCCTTCTCCTCACTGAACCTTCACAGAGAAACAGCAGCATCAGCTGACAGGGCAGACTAAGAGAAACAAACTTATCGCTGCCTTTCAGTTGAGATTTGCTAACTTGATGTGATTGTCTGTGAGCTGTTTGAGGATCTGGCAGTAGATCTCATCCTTCAGCGGCTCCGCCTTCAGCGCTCCTTCAAAGATCTGATCGGTGAGCTCGTTTACGGACCGCGCGCGTTTGGACGGGTAGTCGCCCATATATTTCATCACAGGTACAGAGACGGTCAGGGAAGAAAAAACACAAGTACAGAAATGACACACCGAACCTAAAACACTCAAGACACCTGATAAAATGCTGATTTTTAATTGGCTGTAATAAATCCACATTTAATGTGAGATATGTTCCAAAACTCGACTCCTAGAGAAACATAAAAATATAATACTAAAACAAGTTTCTATATCTGGCTGAAAAGTTACTTATGAGTTGGTTTTGTCTTATTTTGTCTTCAGCTCCTTTTGCACGGCACAGCTGGCTTCAAAGCAGGGCCAAGCGTGTTTGCATGAGCACTTCCAGCCCGGTACCACCCGGCTTCCTGGAACCCTGAGAGCAATCAATCCAATCGGGCCAGAGTTCCTGCAGTGCAAAATGGGCTTTATTTTGTACCAAGATGTTTGGATGAGAAACTAAACCAAAAATAGTTTTTGGTTTAGGTTTTTGGTTGGGAAGACTATGCATTTTTGCAGTGAATTTCCTCCAGTCTTTTCTTGCTGTGTAAACCTTGAAATGGTTTAAAAATAATTGTTCTAATTAATTTCTGTTGTATTGAAGTGCGATGTGATTAACATGAGAAGCGAAGGATATCTATGAAGGCCAGGAGGGCTTCCTGGGAGAGTTCATCGTGTGCCAGGACTTTCTTCAGCAGCGGCTGTTTGAGAGGCTCCCGGATGCAGCTCCACAGCCGCTCCTTCCCTCGACCTTTGGACATCATCACTCGACTCAGGGTGCTCTTCGGAGGCGGCCTGGAGAGGTTGAAGGTTAAAGCAAGCAACCAACTCATTATGTGAGAGGGATTTGGTTGGTCGGGCACCTGAAGTGGTCGTAGGAAAACTCCTCCAAGGTGTAGGCCTTGGATTTGTCCTTCTCAGAAAGACTCATCTGTGACAAACTGAGAGACTCCCTCCTCTGATCAGGAGTCATCGTCACCAGAGCCTGACACCAGAACAGGCAGGTTAGGATAAACAAGAATAAAACAACAAGATTTACACTGAGGAAGGTACTTATTACAGTGTGTAATTTCTAAAAAAATACCAGGGTCAGGATTAGATTCTCAATTTAAAGGTGACTTATTATGTTTCTTGTAGCAGCATAGATGAATTTCTAACAAACATAAACTAAACAAAACATGTTCATTACATTTGTCACACAGAATCATTCTTAGATAATGACATTAGTTTGCTCAGTTCTGCCTTCTTTCAGAATGGGCTGTTTTAGGGCCTGTGTCATTTTAAATCCAAATAAGTTGCAGCTGGCGATGAACTCCAACACAACGTTTGCACTCACACATAAAAATGGCTGCTAATAGATGCGCAAATAAAAAAACTGTACATCTTTGAAAAGCAGAAGTGGAGGCTCCTGCATAACCAACAAGAATGCAGCAAGTGGTTTCTGGATGGTAAGTCAACAACAAAACACTTGTCTTGTCCAGTAGCCATTTCACAGCACATTCAGAGGTAAAATCAGCTGACCAAACGTAATGGAGCTTAGCTTTGGTTGCTAGGTAACGGGTGGAACTCTGCTGGGGTTGCTAGGTGAGGGGCAGTACCTGCTGATATGACTTGATAATTGGGAAGTTTTATAAATGGCTCTTATTCCAGACACCAAAAAATGGTCTGTGCATGGTTTGTGCACGGTTCTATACATGCAGTATTTTTTGTGTCTCACTTTTCACTTTTTAAAATTTGTCCCTAAGCTAACTTTTAGTTTGAAACCTATGCAATCTCTTATGAACAAAATCTACAAGAAGAACAAATCAGAACTAACAGAGCTGATTTGACAGAGCTGCTCCAGCATGACGCCACCATGAGCAGCGCTGTCCCAGGATGGAACAGAACCATAATAAGTTCAGACTGAGCATTAAGGTAGTTCACCCTGACGACTGGCTCTTACCACGATGTCGTACTGCGGCCTGGTGATGGTAGGCAGCACGTAGACGCAGTCAGCAGGGAAGTCTCCTCTCTGCTTGGTCCTGTCGTTGATGCCGTGCGCCCAGCCGGAGTTCATCACATGCTCTCCGTCATGTTCATCCAGGATGATCAGATCCCCCTTACAGAAGCTCAGGAAGGTGGAGTCAATGCCAGCTGGAGGACAGAGGCCACAGTGAGAGTCACACCGCGGTTCGGGACAGCAGAACTTTCCCCCAGACAGGACCCTGAAGCTCACCAGGGTTTGGACAGTCCAGCAGTCCCACCACGTATTTGGACTTCTTCCTCAGACCTTCGAGGAAGGTGACCACCAGGTCCCGGATGTCCTCTGCATTGTTGGAGGTGAAGGTGTACTCGTCTCCTTTGATGGTGGCCAATGTGAAACTCTGACCTTGCAGTTTTCCTCCTCTGGACAGTAAAAATTTAAACTTATTTTTTATTCTTATTTTTATTCTATCTGACAATTAATTGGATAAGTCGTTTTCCTACCTGCTGCTGGACACGGCTGTGATCTCTGGGAACGACAGCTCCAGAAGAACCTGCTCCTGCTCATCCACAAAGTAAACCCCAGTCCAGTTCACCGCCACAATCACATCGTTCTTTGGCAGACTGGGCCCTGTAGCAGACAATTATACCCACGTAAAATCTCCAACACCACTGTATTTCTGAAACATAGTTAAGAATAACCTGACCGTACCTGAGAATTTAAAGGCCTCGTAGAAACGTGAGAAGAGTAAAGGCCACTTTAACCGAGCAAAATCCACAACATCCTCCCTCACCCTCTGAGTGTTCGGTCTCCTTTTGTGGTATAATCCCTGCAGGACGAGATGCAGCGAGTCACCATCGCTCAACGGTGAGAAATTAAACCAAAGATTTGCTGTTTTAAAGGTGACAGAGAAACATAGTAGGTTTCTCTGCACAGCTTAGGGTTGTATAAAACATGTTCCTTTTAGATAATGAGATTTTCGCCTGCTCAGTTCTGTCTATGTTTATCTTTTAGCAGGTGCCTTTTTGTGGGCGTTGATGATGAGCTGAGCCCACTTCTCTGCAGTCTTAGTCGAGGTGACCTCTCTGTCGGGGATGTAGGATGGGATGAGGCTGAGCAGGCGCTCCTGGAGGATCTCAGATCCATAGTCCGCAAAGTACTGCTGAGAGGCCAGCTCAGCCAGATCTTCCTCCTGCAAAAGATCGACGCGGTTTAAACGAAAAGGTTTAATATGACCTGAAAATCTGTTCTCATGCAGGTACTAAACTCCTCTCAGGAGCTCAGTGAAATCCTGCCTGGTGCCTGTGTTCCCACTCCTAGATTCTCCACTGTTCTTTGTTATCATAACACAGAGAAAGTGAGTGGGATCAACAGGCAAGTGAAAGGAAAACTTAATGCTTCAGGACAGAAAAACAATTTTTGATAATCAATTTTAACACCTTTCCAGAGGCACCAGGTGGGCTAACATCACATTAAACCCTAAACATTAGGAGTGGATTGTACTCTTGGCATGTATTTTCAGTGCTGATTTCTGTTAATGTTTGATTATGGCAAATTAACTTAAAATTCAGTATCTTGTAAAGTTAGGATATCACATTAGACCATTCAAAAAATGCTGATTATAACTGGAAGGTCTGTAATTTTAACCAAAAACAGTAAATTGTCAAAATAGGCAACATTTTCAATTTAAAACTTTACTCCAATGTTATTATCACATTGGAGTAAAGTTACATCTGTAAGTGTTTCAGAAACTCCTGATCATTCAAGGAACTTCTTTAGAAATGTGAACTGCAGACGCTGAGATCAGCATTATCATGTTTTTTATTGAGATGGTAGCATCTCAACAATGGAAAGTTGAGCTCTCTCTGCACGCAATCCTTAACTAACAATCAAGTTTTTTTAGTCTTTTCATGGAGGGCGGCAATGTGAGGCTACTGGATTAAAAATCAGACTTCTTTTAGTTTTCATTAGTTGTCAGGCATAAAAAAACAAATATTTAAATGCATAATTGATCTACAAAATGCATTTTGAATCACGTTACTAAATATATGACATTTAAATCTTTCAAAACTTCCCTGAAAGTTAATTTTCACTGTAAAAACAGCAGAAGATATGAGGAACTCTCAACCATTTTTCTGCTTTGTCAGAGATCCTGACTGCTGACCTTCTCACAGCGATATTCTCCAAACTTCACTCCTCTGACGATCTGCTGGTAAATGAGGTTTGTGGCGACGTAGTCCTCCGTGGGGTCGTGCCAAGGGCTGAAGATCTCCTTCCTGAAGAACAGCCTCCAGGGGGCGTTCCTCTCCTGGGCGCCCTGCTCTTTGGCATACTGCTCGCACTGCGACACGGCGTCCATGACGTGGTCGCTGCCGCTGCCCAGAGACGACACCTGACAGAGATGCGCGTCCATCAGTGGTGGCGCCACAGTGAATGACGTCGTGGGTGCATTTCGGGTCGTACCTTATCAAACAGAGCAATGTACAGGGAGAAACCAAAGCGGTCGCGCAGGTTGATCTTGTCCGCCAGGGCGTTGCAGAGCTCGAAGGCCGTGGTGGCGGAGTCCGCCAGCAGCGTCTTGGTGGTGCCGTCCATGAACGTCACAGGCAGCATGATGGGCTTCTTTGACTTAGTCGCCTCAAGGAAACAAAAAATACAGAAACTCGCTAATTATACTAACTAAACAATTCTAGAAGCATGATGGAGGAGCTCTGCTATGTTGGTTCTGATTTATTCTATTTGTAAACTTTAGGACAGGGCTGCAACTAACAGTGATTTTAGTTATCAATTGCTCTACTGATTAGTCGGATGAAAAATTGCCTCATTCTGCAGATTTTTCATTTAAACACCAAAACCTTTTCATGGAATATTAGAAATACATTAAAAGATGCAAATAAACTAATAACTTTTTCTATATGAAAATAAACATTTTATTGCCTAAATTGTAATAACACCCTTCACAAAAAAATGTATTCAGATTTAACTGTTAAAATTCTGTCTTGAAAACCTGATGTTTTATTTTTTATTTCCTAATTCTTATAAGACATACAGATTTCCCCAAATCCCAGAGGAGCTGAGAAGGAAGCTTCTATCAGTGAGACATGAAGGTCTGTACCTGCAGCTCCAGCCAGGACGGCGGCTGGGTTCGTGTGCGGTTCACAAACGTCCTCCTCAGCCTCTCTTCGCAGTACGGAGCGTAACCAGGAGGACCGTTCTTCAGAAAGGTTCGTAAATACTGACCACACAGCAGAAAAAAACATTTTTAACAAATACGCTGCTGCGAAGGGCAGATTTTTTCTCATTGTGGTTTTTCTCACACCTAAATACCCCATGTACTATGTGCCATTGGAAAATAAAAGCAATTTTTTAAACTTACATATTAACATACATTTTATATTTTACTGCATTTTAGGCTCTAGTGCCAGTACTCCCAGAAAATAAGAGTTTTCCTTCAAACGCCTAACTATAGTCCATATTTTTCACATTAATTATTGATTACCAAAAAAAAACAAAAAAAGAAAAAAACAAGACAATGACAAGAAAATGATTTCCCCGTAGACATTCTTACTTTGACAAACTTCTCGGACGGAGCGAAGCAGCCGACACAGAGAGACAGGAGGATCCATCCCCGGGCATGGCTGCTTTTGGACGGGTTCTGAGTGAGCTGTTTGCAGATCTGGCAGTAGATCTCATCCCTGCAGCAGAGATGAATGAATAAAACACATACAGTATCTGACACTTCAGTCAGAACTGGTGGATCTCATTTTCCTCCTGGAGTTCGGAGAGATAAAAGTGTGATTAAGTCTAAAAGCAATGCAGCCATTTCTCAGGAATAAATCAATTCTATATAAACTCCAGTTCATTTAAAGCTGACCAGACATTCAGCTTTAAATGTCTCTTTTTGTCTTTTTGACCAATTCTTAATGAATGTAGCTTTTTATGAGAGTTTATCCTAAGTTGAAGTAAATTATGCACCACTAAAAGGTTTTGCATCCAAATTCTGACAAATCAATCCTGTTTGAACACATCATGTACACACCCTAACATTGCACACATAGGGATAATTATATATCATCCATAGCTGCACCACCCAAACAACAGCTGGGCATCAGTGCAAAACCAGTAGGTGTTTTTTTTGTTTTTTTACATAAAACAAAGATGTTATGTTAAGTCAAGAAAATGGCTTTAAGAAAATTTAATTTGGAATATCATTGTCGATGTCGACCAAACTGCAGCTGGATGTCAACACCACTAAGGCTCTGGATCTGCTCTGCGAACCTGAGCGTTGGCCGCAAGATGCCGTTTCCGATGATGAAGTGGAGCTTCTCCAGGTTGGAGGTGGGTCGATCCTCCAGCATGCTGTTGCCCTGGAGGCCGTAGTCCACGCCCTCCGTCAGCCGCCTGGTGACCTACAGATGATAGAGGGAAAAACTTTCAGTTTAAAGCTTGCAGATGAGGTAAATAAAGGAGTGAAAAACTTTTATTGGAGGACAAATTGTGAAAATAAAGTATTAATACTGTAATTGTTTATTAATAGATTGCTAGATTAAAAGGGGTTCCAATTGATTAGCTAATAAAGCCTGCTTAGACCTTCTTTTAGTGTTTCAGTTTGACCGCCATCCAAGAGGACGCCACTGGTAAGTCAAGGGATGGTGGACTTTCCAGAACGGTAAAGAGAAACCGGTGTTCTGTCAGATCAGCATGCGCTGTCAGATTATCATACGCTTAGCACAAACTCACGGCTATATCTGTCACACGTATACGCTGTCATTACCATATGATTTTATTTAATCAGCAAAATAGAATCATGACATAGATCGTCATAAACTTTGTTATTAACAGCTGTATGGCATCTTGACTTAGCAGTTAAGTAGATGAATGAGTTTTACATGGGTGTGTGTTGTAGTTGACTGCAGCTGCAGCTAGTCCCTGCTTTAAATACCCTTCGAAGCCACGACAATGCATGTATATATATCTAGTTACCATTGAAAACAATGTAATGACTTATTCTCGTCATAAATTGTTGTGTATGCTGAACTGACAGCTCCTCTGACGTTCGGACTTCTTAATGCGCATGCGCAGGCATGGTACTCACTGCATGTGTGCAGATGATCTGATAGAACACTGGCCCAAACCGAGTCTAGCTTGGGATTAGTAAATCAATAAGATCAGTTTGACATGAATTCAATCGATAACTTGCGTCCATAACATAGAACCTGAACATCTTCTATGAAGGTTTTTGCAGATTTGACCCATAATGCCCTTGTTTTTACCACTGCATTAATCCTAATCCAGTCTGTAAACATGAACAAACCTGACCTCTTCTGTTATCTTGGATTTCCTCTTCAGAGTTAGAGACACCAGCTTATGCCTGACGCTGTTCCTCTTCTGAGACTCTATGGAGCTGTTCTGTAGAGACAAACGTGAATAAAGTTTCCTCCTCAGAAAACAGCTGATAGAAGCCTGAGCAGCACCGCCTCACCTCTTCCTCCACCTGCAGCTCCTGCAGCTCCCTCTTGTAGGTCCTCTTGCCGAGGGTTTCATAGATCTTGGTCATGACGGGGATCTTCTCACTGCCATCGTTGATGACCAGCTGGCATTTTGGCTCAGGCAGGTCGCCCATAAACCTCAACACGGTGATCCACACAGCTAACGCAGCCTGGAAAACAGGGGAAAAGAGGTTTTAATCAGATCTCTGATGAGCTCTGTCACAGGGTACTCTGTTGTGACAAATTTTCAATCATAATGTTTTTCTTCCACTAAACTTTCCATTAATGTTCTTGGAAAAAGCACCCTACATTATTTATTGTGTTTTTCAGAAGTATTTTGTTTTGACTGCATATCTTTTAGTTTTATATTTTATGTATTCTGCTGTTTGAACCAGGGACATGAGGGAAACGCTGACAGCTACCACTTAGCTGTGATGCCCCTTCATCCTAGTTTCTAGTAGCCATAAAATATGAAATAATTATGATATATTGACCGGTCTGGGTCAGACTGGATAGACTGTAAATAAAAAAAAAGATTTCCCTACGTGTTATATAATTTAAGAAAAATTAGATTTCTGTCTGCATTATACTCTGACTATGATCAAATCCAACCTTTGATTCAATCTGTCTGTTCAGCTGAATCAGCATGAATTTGATTTATTTATTACATGTTTTTTTATAGAATTGGATACAGACAGTTTATCTAGTGACTTGAAATTATCTCTGTTCTGAATTTGCTAAATATATAAAAAAAGGAATTTTCCATGCATGCCAGAACTATTTCTGTTCCACCCTGAGCTGAAAACAAACATGGCTGCCCCCTACAGCTTGTTTCTTTTCTACAATCTGATCAGAAGCTGAAACTCACCAGCTGGTCTCCTTCGTCCTCGTGAAACAGCAGCGGTTGCTTCAGTGGCCGCCTGATGTAGGTGTGAGTGGAAAGACCCTGGAAGTAGGTGGCAGCGAACTTGGAGAACTTGTACTCAGACAGATCTTCCTCTTCCTCGTCGGGTAATGGCGGAGCTTCATTCAGCATCTCTTCTTCTGCTTCTTCGCCTCGAGGGGTTTGCTCCAAGTCCTGAGGAAAAACAGAAAAGTGTTCTTTCAGAACCTCGATACTGAGATTTACTGTCAGGATAAACAAAGGGAATTATTATAATGAATAATATGGAGAACATGTGAAACCCACAACCATTTCTAGTGTTGTGGGCTTTATAGTTTGTTAGCATAATACATGCATGCAATGATGTTGCTTGATTGTGTTTGTTTTTTATATTTTACAGAATATTCTTAACTTGATTCTTCACTACTCTCAGGCTTTCTTTTCTTATCTTGACCTCTGCAGATGTGAGTTAGCAACAAACTGTAATCAGGCACAATGAATCAAATGGTTTTCATTGAGTTTAAATAAAGTTAAAGTTTGCTCATGACCGCCAAATCAATCTATGTGATTGATTAAAGTGTTTTTATGATGCTTCAGGTACATTTCTTTGTATTTGAATGATTTTATGTAGCTTTCACCAAAGCTTATACATATGACGGCATATTAGGTCCACTGTATATAGATAAAGAAAAAAATTGACAGAAAAAAAATCTGAAATTAGTTTTTCCTTGCAAATTTTCAACTTTTGGAGCTCAGGAATTCCCAACTTTTTTCTAGAAAAAGACTAATCTTACAAATTCTGTATTTTTCTTGTAATTTTGTGACTTTTGGAGCTCAGAAATGTTCTGTTTTATTTTTTATATTTCTGAGTGTTTTCTTGCAAATGTTCATCTTTTGGAGTTCAGAAATGTCCTTGCTATTTCTGGAAAAGAAATAAAACAATGTCTGAGATTTCTGGCAGAAATTCAACCAAACCATGAACACAAACTTCAAACCCAGCCGGCGCCTGTCCGTCCTGGTTCGGGAGCGGTCCGGAGTCCCCGAGGAAACCAAACATTCGGTCCACCATGTCGGAGTGGTCGACAGGCTGCTCCTTCTCCCTCTCCATCTGATCAAGCAGCTCCTTCTTCCTGCGCGCCTCCTCCTTCTCCTCTCTTTCCCGCTCCTCCTGCTGCTGGGCCAACTGGAAGAGCCGCTCCTGGTGCTTCCTCTCGGCCTCCGCCTTGGCCCGCCGGACCGTCATCTGGTTCCGGAGCAGCTCCTCCTCGGCCAGGCGCTGCCGCTCGGCTTCCAGGCGCCGCTGACGCTTTAAGGTGAGAAAGCAGAAGAACACTGTTAAAACTGCAGCTGATTCAAAACTCAAAGAAAAAGTTTGGTTAGTGAGCATCTGATTGTTTCGTTTCAAATGAAAAAGATCTTCCTATTTGTTGCTGATTTTGTTCTACTTCTTTTTTCTATTATTATTAATGATAAATAATAGAAATGTTATTAATAGTAATAACAGTAACAATAAAAACATAGAATGTACAAGATTAACTAAACTATGGTTAACATATTTAAGGCCAACTTACTTTTTAAGACATTTGAGGCCACTGAATAGTAATTATTATTAGTTTTACAAATGAGAATAAATATTCAATTTTTTTTATTTACCTTTTTTTAAATATACAGAACATAAACTACAAATCTTTAAAAAATAAAAAAATTATGTCATTAAAAAAAAAAAGATTTGTAGACATGCTACTCTTTTTACTAAAAAAACAAACAAAAAAACCCCAAATACAATTAAAACTTGTTATATGTAGGAATAATTGTGAGTTTTCTGCAGGATCAACTGTGTTGATCCCCCTTTATAAAGTCCAGTTGGTTGACTGATTGAACTCATGACTTTTATTTAGTTGTAATCTAGCAGAGATGTGTCTGAGCAGCTCTGATATTGAAATATGCTGCCTGTAGTCCACAGTAGTTATATTAAAGAACAGTGAATACACATCAGAATGGTAAACCTTTAGTCTTTTCTTTTTCAAAGACACTTTTATTTGTTTAACAAAACACAAACACACCACAGCAGAATCATGTAAGGCCCACAGGTAATAATAGGTCTACTTTCTCACATCATGTTTCCAAGGACAACAGGTTGAGGGAGCAAAAAACGATATACCCACAGTTAATCAATATAAAAACAAAAAATACAAAGCCAGTCAGAACATAATAATAATAGTAATAGTGTTATGAAGCGCATGCTGCTCCTTCTCCTTTTCAATGAAGACCATTGTTTTCATAAAGCAGAGCCAGCCAGAGGCATAAGCAAACTGAGCCACTTATTAAGACCCCCGGGCCAGTAGAGGGCATTCAAGAACCTTCCCTGGTATTCATGTTTATCAAGAATAAGCCAACTTAGACAACTGCTCCATTATTTAAAAAAAAGGAGATTTGAACAAATTCATAATGAATTAGTTTACATCATAACATAAATTAATTTAAGATTAAAAACAAATAAGCCAGTAACTTGTAAATAGAGTCCAATATTTAGTTTGTAAAGTGTTTGATTATTTAGTAAATCAACCAGAAACATTCCTTGTGCTTTTGAGGAGCACAAGGAACATTGCAGGATAAAAATATTGTACTTATGCCAATTTGCAGACATGTTGCTGTTAGATAATTATATCAGGTCTTGCTCCTGTTCCTCAACCCATAAAGACAAACGACAGAGCATCTCTGTCATATATGACTCAATAAAATGACAGTGAAATGAATAAAAACAAAACATCTGAGAGACATGATGCTTTAGTTTTTAGACTAAGAAACCTTTTAACATCTTCATGTTTAATGTTAATTATTTTCTCTGCAGTAGAACATCATTTTAAATAATCTATTTGTTATTACTAAATTAGGAAGTAAATAAGATGTGATTAATTCAATCAATGGTCAGTGGCTCACAGAGCACTGAGCTTTTCACATGTTAGAAGTATTTTTCAGCTACAGATTTAGCTTTTGCAACAAATGATCAAGTATACATTAAGGCACATTAAGTGTTTCAAATATTGCTTAACATTGACTGGTTAAATGAGAGATCTGCACAATGTGCAAATTATTTCTTATTATATTACTTGATTATTCAGAAGACTAATCAATAACAAAAATAATTGTTAGCTGCAGCCCTAATATTGTTTAAACCCCTTTACTGATCTCATTTTAATAAAATGAAAGTATTGAAGCAGTATTTCCTATGAAATAAAACCTGTATGTCTTAAAGTACTAAGGTGATTTTTTTTTAATTCAGGTTTTCAAGACAATTTTAACAGTTAAAACTGGATTCATTTATAAAAACATATTTGGCAAATGAGTAAATTATGAATTACAAAACATAAATGTTTGTATTGTAGCACTTGTTCTGGTCATTCCCGCAACAGAAAGAATGATGGCTGGATAGAAGAAGAAGAAGAAGAAACGGGGAATGTTGGCAGCAACATTGAACAAAAACCAGGAAGCCAAAACCAGGAAGCATTTGATGCTATTTGGCTGATGTGTAAAGGGAAGGATAGCTTCCATACAAGCCTCTGCTCTTTCCTGGTGTAATTCTGTTATAAATGTATATAAATATTAAAAGATTGATTAACAGGCACTCCCTCACAACCAGTCTCCGTGTCTTTCTGGCAGGTCAATGAGGTGCAGGTAGCAGTAGTAAACGTAGCAACCATTTACCTCGGCCCTGAGCCTCTGGCAGAAGCGTCTGGCTATCATGCCTCTGGTGTAGGCCTGCAGGGTCAACACGGCTCGGAGGCGTCTCCAGAAGGACTGCCGGACGAGGAAGCCGCGGCAGCGGGCTTGGATGAGGGTGATGCGGCAGCGAGTGATCCGGTAGCTTCTGTAGTACTTCCTGGACCTGCAGACCGCCTGAAGGCGAATGAAGCCTGACTTCATCTGTATAGAGAAACATTTATTCCAAAAGTCACGTTTTTTCCAGGAAGGTTTTCAGGATCGGTCTATGGGCTATACAAAAAATGTTTGTTACATTTATTTGTACAAAATCATATTAGATGATGAAATTTCAGCTCAAGTGTTTGTAAAACTGTTTTTAATAGCAAAAGAACCTCAAATGAAGGTACAAGATGTGAAAAATGTGAATTTTGCACAGTACACTCCCTGTAAGAATTAAGATTTTATTGTCATCATTCCTTAAGCTTTTAAGAGAAAACATCTTTTAAAGCAGAGCATCTAAAACAACAACAACAACAACAACAACACAGAAAACGCTCCAAGAATCAGAATGACTCACAATTTGGTAATTCTTCCTGCTCCTATACCCCCTCCAGACCTTCTGGATAAAAACCACAGCACTCCTGAGTCTGCGAAAGTTCGACCTGTCAAAGAAAATACACATTAAACCACAACTCCATCATGCAAAATCAATTCTTTGAAGTTCAATAAGTAGATTTTAATATACATTCATAGATCTTTTAGCCATATATATATTTTAATCTGCAGCCATCTATAAGTTAATACAGTTGTGCCACAAGGCTCAGCTATTGGTCCCCTTTTTTTTAGTTTGTATATAAATGGTCTGCTACATTCATGACCTGCTGCAGGATTAAAAATGCTGAAGACATGGTTTTATTGTGAAGAGAAGAAATTTAAAAAACGTATTTCTAAAAACACAGCTCCATGATTTCTCCACCGACCTCGCTTTTAATCCACGCACAGATTTCTGGATGAGGATGACTTTATCGGTGATGGCTTTGTCTCTCTCGATTTCCAGCTGCATGTCGTGGAGGTCCTGACAGGAAAACACAAAGCGAGAAGTAAGAAGAAAAAAAAAAACTTTACTAGGACTTTACAGAACAACTCAGGTGGCTCGACCCATATTTTTAATGGGGATGGTGAGATTAGGTGATGTTTACCTGTGGAGGAGCCTCACTGTCTAAATGCTGTGGGTGGTTTTCACAATTTCATCTTGATTTTCGTTCCTTCAATTATGGGAACAAACTAATCGGCCCCTTTTTAGGTCAAATTAATCTTAACAGAAAAACACAACTTTCTAATTCTTCTGTTGTTTATAATGGCTTTAAAATATATATATGCATATATATTTCACATTTCCTTTGTCACACTGCAAAAATATAACAAAAACCTTACAGAATAAAGGCCCATGGAACAGAATTCAGACTGCAAATTATGTAAATTCAAATGTTTGGCTTTGCTAAAATTGCTATTTTCCGAATAAAGCCATTCATAATTAAATTGAAATGGATTCCAAACAGATAAAGTCTAACTTTCTCCATTAGTGCAAACTCTAATCAACACTGCTGATCAGAGAGAGAAGCAGATACATTTCAGGAAACCTTTATGTTGTCAAAATTCAAGGTTTCAATCAGAACATTTTCCTAATTTTTGATTTTGAACCTACTACTTGTAAAACCATCAACTACAACAAATCCGAAAAATCGTCAGAAAGTAAATGTTCTTTTGTTTCCAGCTAAGAAACAACAGATGGATTTATGATAGACCATGGAAATCAATCTCTTGCAACACATTGCAAATAAAAAAATGCTCTACATTAGATGTTGCTGAACTCAGCACCAAATTTCATCAGGAAAACCAACCTTTAAAAAAATCTTTGTTTTTCCAATTTGCCAGTCTTCCTGTTTCCCCAACCGGGCTGAGACTATCTGCTGACAGGTTCCCTTCAGGTCATCCTGAATGAAAAATTAAAGTAATAAAGTATTCAAAGGTGAGGAATTGCACATAAAGAAAATATTCAAATGGTCAGAAAAATCCAAGACGGTCTGCATTTGGAAAATGTTTTAACAAAATCAGGACAAACTAGTAGAAAAACTTTTTTTTTTTTTACATAAACAAAAAACAAGATATCACTCCACTATTGATGTCAATATCAAAATAAAATCTATCAAAAATGCTCTCATGCTCTCCAAACAGAAGAATATTGATGTAACCATGTTCACAGAGACGTGATAAAAAAGAGAATAAGATAAAAACCATAAGAGCTCATGCTGTTTACCTGAATGTGAGAAGGTTTGATTCCAGGCATCAGGACTCGATATCGATCCACAAATTCAGCAAAGCTGTATCTGATGGGATAACCTGCTCTCCTGATCCTGATCGTCTCCATCATGCCGGAGTAGCGCAGCTGGCGAATACACAGCTCTCTGTCAAACAACTGAGGAGATAATGCAGAAACACATGACTCAACATCATCAAATAAAAAGAATACAAGATAAAAATGTTGCAAGTTCTGATTGTGATTAGTATTTTGTCATTACTAATTTACCCAAGGGAAGATTTCGTTATATTTGGCCAAAAAATGGAGACTAGAAATGTTGGAAATGTATAGTTTGATACGCATTTTCAAACATAACATGACTAAAGTCAGGATTTGAATTTAATTGTGCCAAAAGCTGTGAAAATGGGTATAACCCCCCATTTAAAATGTCATATTTAGTTGTTTTAAATGTGTTATTTTTAAGGTTTTCAGTTGAATTTTTGTATTAGGACTCAGTGAAGTTAGCTGTTGCTACATTCTGAAAGACCATCAGCATTTATTAAGAGTGTTGAGATTTTGAAAGAAATAAACTATAAACAAAACATTATTCAAAATTTGAAAGGTGGTAGTATTATGCAGCTGGTAGTTTTTTGTTGTTTATTTAAAAAGTAACAAAGCTGAAATGGAAAAATCTTCTGAAAAATGTCCACTTACAGAGGAAGAAAAGAAGAAATCAGATGTTTAAAAAAAACTTTGGTGCACGCAAATGAAAGAACAAATGCTTATTATAGGGAAAAAATTTATGTCAGTTTGATACAGGCAACTTTTATTTGCAAAAAAGTCCACCTAACAACTTTGATAATCATATTTTTCCTTCCATCTTCATGCTACATTTCATTCTTCTGAAATGTAGCATTTCAGAAGAATGAAATGCTTCTGAAATGCTACCGATATGCATTTCAGAAATGAACCGATAATACAAGTATTATCGGTTCTTGTATTAACAGAGAACCGATAATACAATTTTTTACAGCTTTTACAATGAAAATATGTCATATAAGTCCTTTACGAGGTTCAGTGTGCTCACAATAGTGAGTCTGATCCTTACTTAGCTTCACCTAGCATGAGGTCTCTCTTTGTTTGTGGAAGACTGCAAAGCAGTCACTGGTTACCATTGGTTACCAAGTCGGTCTTACCATTGGTTTCTTGAACTCGTTGGGTTTTATGCAGCGAACGAAGAACGGCTGACACACACTGAGGGTCCTCATCAGCATCTCGAGGGAACGTTTGAACTGACTGCTCAGAGTTGGAGAGCGCTTTCTTGTTTCAACACCCTAAAAATACAGTGTAAGACCAACAAACAAATTAAATCAGATAAACTAAATAAATAATAAAAATGAAGAAAAATACTGAAAACTACAAATTAGATAACTGTATCGTAACCGTAAAAGTGCTTAAAAGAAAATCAACTAAAGGAAAATTAAAAGCATAATTGAATCTGACAAAAAATGTAGAAGGGATTGTCATAATGTGCAGCAAGTACTTCAACTTATTCAGTAAAATCTTTTATCCTTAAAATAGGATTGAAAATATGGTCATCCAGAACTGTTTGTCCTAATAACAGCTGAAACTACAATGAAACAAATGAAACTTACAGTTCAGTGAAATGTCCCCTTACTTTGACCACTTTTTACATCTTTTTAGCAAATAAATGTAAATCAGCTGACCAACATACTTACCCATATTTCCACCGATAATTTCATTATTTTTTATTGTAAAGATGAGCAATTTATTAAATTTCATATATTTATCAGGAAATTTACCACATTACAAACATTATGTACAATACACAGCACAGGACAGGGGGCACATGCTGCTGTAGCACAGAGAAAGTCAGGGGGAAGGAAAAATCTTCACAAGATGTTAAAAGTTTTCAAAGCTGCAATTTTTTCAAACTTCAAATGAGTTTTTCTTGAAGCTGCCCCAGTTACTCTGTATTTGTCAGTGTAACATCGTAGATGCCCAGAAACGTGTCTGTGTGCGTGAACATGCACATGCTATTCTGGCCAAAGCTGCACAAAAGTTCATCTTTCTGAAAAAGAGTACTTACTCCCTCTGGAAGATTTTGAGACTTACAGCTTAAGGAAATATTTTATTATCGACACTGATATGACTTTTAATATATAAATATAATGAGTAGCTTATAAAAGTTGTTGTTTCCGGCAACAAGCCACATTCTTGTGGAGAAAAGGAAACGAGTGGAGTGGGAGGCTGCTAGTCACGCTGCTGGACTTTGGATGAAGTGAAGCAAACACAGACACCAAAGTTTGTCGATTTTACCTTGGGAGCAGAGGTGCTGGGCTGCTGATAGCCACAAAGAAACTGATGTTTAAAAAGTAAAGGAGGAGACAGAAGAGTGAGAGGAGGTGTGAGGTGAAGCGCTGCACCACCCGTCATCACCTTGAACGACAACAGAAAGGAAACAGGCATTACCATAGCAACATCGGCCTGGAAGATCTGCTTGATGAACTTGTTCCTGGACGAGTGGACGAGCTGGATGATGTCAGTGTGGAGGCTGTCGCGGTTTTTCTCCAGAAATCCTGAAGGATGAATGAAATGGGAAACACTGAGACGGTTCGGTTGGCTCATTCGGACTGAACAAAAGCTTCACACACAAACAATCATGACAAAAGATCAAGTCTGTAAACTTTATGCAGATTTTCTGATAAGTATGCTCCAAATGCATCATTCTTTTTCTGAACAATTTTTGCTCTTTTTTTTTATTATTGTACAATTCAGATTGTTTACTACAAGCAGGTTCATAGTTGGAGGTCCTAGTTTATAGACTAACTCGTTACAACATTATCTTTATTTTTCAACAAAGCATCATGTCTTGAACTTCATTCTGAATTAACTCAAAAACGCATGATAGTATTAGGTGCAATTACAGAAAATAATTAGATTTGTAGGGCTTTATATACGTATGTATAAAGACATTTCAGATACATGTAGCAGGATTTCTGATGGATCATGAGACAGATTAGTTCAATATAATTAAACATAAGTCACTATTTGTTGAGTTTAATGCAGATAAAGACCATAATTTAGAAGACTAATCTCTGATTGGGGTGAACGAACCTCTGGACTCATAATGCACTACCCCAGCAAAGTGTTGGATGCCAAACTGGGTTTCGTAGCTGTTTTTCGGAGGGATGTAGTTGGTGTTGAGTTTGTGCTGTGAGTTGAGCTTATACAACATCGTAGCATCGGTTCCCTGACAAAAGATGGACAAGAATCTGTTGTCAGGCTCTTAACACCACAAATAACTTTGCAGAATAAAGCTGTGATCCTTCGAGCCGTACCTTTGGGAACTTGCTCTCTTCGTCGATGAGAGAGATGATGTTCATGGGTTTGTTGGCGATCATATCCAGCGCCTCCTGGTTGTCTGTGAACTCGATGTGCTGCCAGTTGATGTCCTCCAGGTTGTACTCCTCCTGCTCCAGCTTAAAAACGTGGCGAACGAAGAACTGCTGCAGGTTCTCGTTGGCAAAGTTGATGCACAGCTGCTCAAAGCTACACAAAGCAGTCAGACAATTCAGAAAAATTCACCTTAAAAGAAGTTTAACCCCAGATGGACGGATTCATCACCTGTTGACGAGAAAATTCTCAAAGCCGAAGATGTCCAGCAGTCCGATAGACCTTCTGATGACACTACTCTCACAGGAAGGAGGTCGGTAAATGGCTGCATTGATTTTATCTACTATCCACACAAACAGCCTGCCATAGATCCCCTGCATGATAAAGCATAAAGTCAGCAAACCTGATTTAGCTTAGCTGTGTGAACACAAACCTGTCTGGAGATTACCTATAAAATCTACCTATAAAAGCATTTGAAAACCATTTTGTTCTTCTGCTTCACAATTATACACTTTTTTGTGTTTGTCATACAAAATATCAATTTATGTTTATGGTTGTAGCTTGACAAGATGTGAAAAAGTTCACTATGAATATGGGACTGTGTAAGTGGGTGTGGAGTCCTTCAAAAATGTCACAATGTTCCAAAGAAAGCTTTTAAATGTGACGTTTCAGCCTGATTTCAACAAAACATTAAAAGTAACGAAAAAGCTTCTCCTAGACCAGATCATTTTGGCCCCAAGCTGATTGCCTGATAATTTCTGGTCCATGATTGTTTATAAAAGATCTCTGCAGAAGGAGGAACCACACATTAGCGAGTATGCAAAAGCTACATTTCTCATTTATTTACAGAAATTACAGCACATACATAATAGCAAAAACATTTGGGCCTGCCTTTCTAAAATAGTCTACTAGTAACAAATCACAGACAGTTGTTTACTGGTTAAAAAGAGCAAAAACGGAGCAAAAAAATAATTGTTAATATTTTTTATGACTGAAACATACTGAAAGGTATAGCTCAGAAACCACTATGCTCACATATTTTGTGAATTTTTGTTGCTGAGGCTTGCATTGAGTATAGTCGATGTAAGAATAAAACATTCAACTATGACCTCTAGGAAGGAGCTCACAGCAACACAACTCTGTGTTTGGATACATTAAGCTGCTCTTCAAAGCATAAATAATAATAAATACCTTGACAAAGGCGTCCCTGACGTCCAGACCTTGCTCCACACTAAGTGGCGTGGTGACGCTTTCGCCCCGGGTGATGAGGGTTCGAGTGGTCAAACACACCATCACGTCCTTCGGCTCCACCTGCAGTACAGAACCGTGCAAAATGTGCTGCTTTTTCTATGACTGGAAGGTTCACAGTTATCTGTGCTGTGATCAAACAAATTAAACTGAAAAATATGTAATTGAATTCAGATCCGTATTCAGATACTATTGGACTGATTATACATTTATGGACCAGAAAGAGATAGATTTGTGTAACGTGTCATTAGAGAGCCTTTGCTGTGAATCAGTTATATAACCTATTAATAAGAGTCTAGAAAGGCTATTAAATAGATGTTACCATTTGAAATGAAGTTCTTAATGCTAAATTCTACATTTTTCTTCTTTAAACTGAAAAAATTTCCAAACATTTTAGCATTGCTAACAATAAATTTAGCATTAACCCTAAATCATCAATCATAAACACCAGTTCCTCTGATGCTGAAGCACTGACTTCACACAGATTATATCTGCCTTAAAAGACTCCAGACCTTGAGCACCAATTTAGTTTTTTTGACAATATAATTTACATGTTCTATAATTCCCTTAGATAATGTATTTATATCTATGTCTTGTTCTCTACTGTCTGCGTTTTATTTTGTTCCTGTATGTTCCTTACTTTAAATAAATTAATTGAAAAAAAAGATGTCCCAATAAATCAACAAGCATAGATCCATTTACAGGCAGCATTACTGGAGTGGAACAAACCTCCATGAGTGAAGCAGCAGTAACTAGGTCAGGAGATCTCACAACCACACAGGCGTCCAGGTTGTCGTACGTATGAGCTGCAGGTAACGAGAATACGGTTAAGAATCTACACACCTCCACAAGTAACAATGACTCTGACGTGTGCACATACCCTCAAACCGAAGGTTGCCCATATGCAAGATGGCCGCCAGCAGCTTCGAAATCTCCACATTCTCCGTCTCGCTGAACATGAGCACCTTCATGGCCGACAAGATGCTGGAATAATCAGTGAGGTCATCGCGGCCATCGCATTCAGTACAGTTACCCTGGAAACAGCGAGGACAGGGTCAGAGCAGTGTCATTATTGAGTAACCTAGCCTTTGGAGTGAATCAGCCACACTATACAAAGTGACTTTTGTTAGATACTGAGCCTACACATGGCTGTAAGAAACAGGAAGTAGAGGTTGCTCCCTCTACTTCCTGCATTAACCTCACTTCTCAGAAAAATGGAGAGAATCCTTTCTTCCAGGCAAAAGGTGTGGAGGTGAGGCGTTTGTGCCTCTGGTAAGGCACAGATCCACCAGTGGATGGGGATGTTTGCAACATCAGAACTTACTCAGTCAATTTGTTTCCACCTTTAGCTCATTAACTTTTTCAGAACAGCTGAAAACTACCTCAAACGAGCGTAAAAACCTTTTTGCAAAATTGAGGAAGTTATTTCAAATGCTGCTGTTTCCGAAAACCTTTTCTAATGTGATACTTCAAAATACACATAAAAAATGCTGATGGAGATATGACTAATGTCAATGTTGGCCTAGAGACTTGACACAGTTGAGTTCTGTCAGGAAATAACAACAAAATAATTGGTTCACCACTACTTTTCTGTTTGAAAGAGCATTTTAACACTTAATTAAGCCTATCCCTTATCTCAATTAAATGACATATATCACTTACTGACTCAAGATTAAGAACAAATATTTCAAAAATGGTATCCTAGTAATTTGTTAATCTTAACTGAACTAAAGACAAAAAGGTTTAATATCAGACGGTGTAAAAATGGTTGAGTTGTTTTATATGGTGAGTGTAAATATCTGGTAGACAGTTTTACCGCTGTGAGGTAGCAGTAGTCCCTGGCCAGGCCCAGGCCCAGCTTAGCCTTCATCTCCGGACCCATTCCTTTCAACATGCAGTAAAAAATGTGGTAGTTCCTCTCATCGGCTGCCTGCAGAAGAGAAAACAAATCAGCATTCATGTTAGTTTTCACTCTGTTCTGTTAGAATCACATCTTTTAGATCAATTCAGAAAATCTCAGAAAATATGTCGATGTCTGCAAAACCTCCAACATAAATCAGTTTTAGACATATTTTTTTATTCAACTATATTTTTAAGAACATAACCCAATAGTACAGAAGAACATAGACTAGAATACAACTTCATTTCAGCTCATTTACTGTCCTTGAGTAAATTTGAAAAGAACGTGGGATCATCTGACCTGTCGACACACTCGAGATTTCTCCAGCAGGTACTGCTCTATCTTGGCCCCTTCGATGGCGCCCCGTTTGTTGAAGTGGATGTCTATATACTTCCCAAAGCGACTGGAGTTGTCGTTACGGATCGTCTTGGCATTTCCAAAAGCTGGACAGTTCAACAAATCACACCAGATGATGAAGAAAGTATAAAATGGTGCATTAGTTTCATCCTGCTTGTTTGTGAACAAACATAAACTTTGTGGATGGTGATAGATGCTGACCTTCGAGGATGGGCGTGGCCTCCAAGACCTGCTGCTCTATCCAGGAATGCTGACCGCTGATGGCCGCCAGGAACTGTAGAATCAGCTTTGTGCTCTCAGTTTTCCCGGCTCCAGATTCACCGCTGTCGTACAAAACCAAATCAAAAAAAGAAAAAAAAAACATATATATATTTATATACAAAAAGAGTGAGTCAGTTCTTCAGGAGGGAACCAAGTCACACCTGATGATGCAGCACTGGTCCTTGTTGTTCCTCTGCATGTTGAAGTAGCAGTTGTCAGCGATGGCGAATATGTGCGGAGGCATCTCTCCGATCTTCCTGTTGGTGTAGAGGCGGATCTGGTCCGGAGTGTAGATGGGAAGCAGCTGATAGGGATTCACGGCCACCAGGATTGAGCCGGTGTATGTCTGGGAAAGGGTGCAGAAAAAAATTAAGTAAAATGTAAACTTAATTTTTTTATTTACAAAAAAGTATGTTAAGAGAATGATTTTGTCATGTTGTTAGCATCTTCTTATTTCTTTGACATTCTGACGTCTGAATTTACACTTAGCTAAAATTAGCTTACGCTAATGCTAATTTTGTTACCTTTGAAAAATCAACTCAAGTAAGTGCAAAAACTAGGAATCAAATAACATGATTTATTTTTTTTTTTCGATTGATGAGTTTCCGTTAAGCAAATTTATTTTTGTAGCTCTAATATACATAATTATATGGCCAATAGAAGCATAGTTAATGTTGCAGAAGTTTATGAAACTGCAGGACACCACAAATATTTTTGTTGTGAACTTGACATGTCACTAACATAAATGACGTGTTCGTTGTAGCGGATGAGCAGGTTGCGGAGAATGCCGGCTTCGTTGAGGTCGCCCAGGCGGATCATGTCCTCCACGCCATGGATGGACGTCGGGTGCATCGGCTTGATGTTGGTGGCATTCTGGGGAAAAATCCAGTGTTCCTGCACAGGGAAATAGGGAGTAAATAAACCAAACTAATCATCTTATTTTTACTAATCGTGCTCTTAATTGCTACTAATTAATTTATAGAATTTTGAATTTAAAATTTTAATAAGCTAGTAGAGTGAGCCAAATAGGTCTCACAGATTTACTGGGTTACTCCACTGGGCGGAGGACTCACCCGGCCTTCATCATCCAGAACCTGGATCTGTCCAGAGTCGCAGAGTTTCACCACAGCTCCAACGGGGACGTCAAACTCCCGGCCTGTCTTAAGGTCCAACCACACATAGTCCCCCTGTATCAGAAAAAACAAGGCATGTATGCTAATATTTTAGGCAACAGGGGAAAAAAAACATAAGAATAATGACTATTAAAACTAAAACAGTGTTCTGAAAATATGTTTGCCATAGTTAGCATGTGTAGCACAAGAAAATATTTACACTCCTTTTACAGGCGTCTGGAACTATGAGATGTCTTCAGGTTTGTGCCAAAAACAGCCAGGTTGGATGATTCTATGGTGAAACTGATCTAACTTCATTTTTTGGTTTCTGTAACAATAATTTCACTTTAAAAAAAATCATAAAATGTATCCAATTAATATCCAGAAATAGAAGAGAAGCTTTAATTAGTTGTGTTTTGACAAACAAAATGCTGAACATTCAACAAAGTTGGACAAGTTGAAAGAACAGGAAAACTAAAAGCACAGAATCAATCAGTTAATTGATTGATTCTGTGTAATGTACATTAAATGTACATTTAATGTACATTTATGTGTACATTAAATGTACACATAAATGTACATTTATGTGTACATTTATGTACACATAAATGTACATGCTGTTCATTTTAATATTTACACAATATTTATTTATTTATGTTGAAATTGATCCACTCTAGGACTCAGTTTCAGAGTTGATAAATCTGGTCTCCTAGATCAAATGACAAATGAACATCTTAGAGGAAGATATTGTTTGTTAAAAAAAACTCCTGTCAATCATCTTAATGTAACAATATAATACTGAGGGAATAAATCCACATAATTATAAACTATGAAGGTAAACTTTCAATCTGAAGCCCAGAGAGGAACACTGAGGACACCTAGTGTATGAAGATGGAGGTGAATCCAGTGAAAATATTTGAAAAATCAGCCTAAGGTGGGTTTGTTGTCATGTAACCTGTTGTTTTTGTTTGGATTTTCAGGTTGAATAAGCAGGAAGTATCAGAATTACCTAATTTTTCTGCTGCCAGATGACTGAATGGGAGGATTTAGTTTGAAAAAGGCTTAACTTCAGGCCAAATGGGTCACAATGGGACATTAGAAAGAGACGTAACAGAGTTTAATTTTAGAACAAACAGGATTTGATTAATTTCTAGTGAAATTCAGAAAGAAACAATCATCTGCTCTGTTCTACCGGCAAATGTATCCTTGCAAACTGAGGTAAATTTGAAAACAGGTAAATAATTCATTAATATTTGATGCACATTTGTAATACGGCATCTCCATGTTTCAGTAAATCAAATTTAAGGTTTTTTAAGACCTCTTTAAAGCCAGTTTAATTGCATATCGCTTGCTAGCTAGCTCTCTTTACGCATAATGCGACTAGCATTGTAACGTATCGGCGTTTGGGTCACCAGCAGTCAGGATGAGGTCCAGCATTCGATAGTGAATTACACAAGTTATAAGGATAATTTGTGATCATTATGTTTTATTGACTGGCTGTTATGTTGGACAGGACTAAAACCAGTACAAATATGAACAAAGTCTGATTTGTGTGTTTAAAATCCTCTTAGGAAGGTGCTGGAGTTCAATACAAGTTTCTGTATGTTGAAGTTCAGCTGAATATAATTAATTCCTGATGGTGTTATCAGGTCTTCGCCTCGGCTTTAATATTCTATGTGTAATTTGCATAAAATCTGCATATTTCCATGGCAACCGAAAGAGGAAATTAGGCTCTCCAAGCCCTACACTCAGGATGTCAGTAATTTATGGGATTTTTTTAATGCTTATTTAAACCAATATTACCAAGTGGGATATTTTAGAAATAAGAAAACTAATCCAAGAATTACTGACGTCGTTAAGATGCAAAGTGGGAGATGTGGATGAATGTGAAAAATTATTTATTCTACAGAAAATAAGCGACTATATGATCTTGCACTGTCAACAAGTGTAAGATCACACTTACACATGTAATTTTTGGCAGCATGTTGCATATAAATTCTATTTAAACCATTAAATCCCACTAAACGTGTTTTTCCCCAAAGGCACCATAACAGTTTGGTAGATTTCCATAAAGTAAAAAACATTAAGACATTTTTTCTGTGATGGGAGAGAAAATCCTGAAGTCTTTTTCAATCTGATCCATACATTGTAAAATATTTGCAGGTGGTTTAACTTGAAAATGCAATTTAAGTCAACAAGAAAACTGTTTTGGTTTTAACTCAGAAAAGAAAAAGAAGACAGGAAATGCTATTGGAAGGATGTTTTTAATGACTTGTCGCATGAACAAACATATTCACGTGTAATTTTCCCCCATCCATTTTCCTACACCCTTGTCCCTTACTGGGGTCGGGAGGGTTGCTGGTGCCTATCTCCAGCTATCGTTTCGGGCGAGAGGCGGGGTCACCCTGGACAGGTCACCAGTTTGTCGCAGGGCAACACAGAGACACACAGGACAAACAAACATGCACACACACACTCACACCTAGGGACAATTTAGAGAGGCCAATTAACCTGACAGTCATGTTTTTGGACTGTGGGAGGAAGCCGGAGTACCCGGAGAGAACCCACGCATGCACAGGGAGAACATGCAAACTCCATGCAGAAAGACCGGGGCCGGGAATTGAACCCAGAACCTTCTTGCTGCAAGGCAACCAGTGGCTGCGCCACTGTGCAGCCCGTGTGATTTTCATATTCAATATTCAATTCGCATAATTGCGAAATATTGTTTTTCAAACATTAACCAAATTTCGTCAAAGGTATGCAGACATTTATAATTGAAACGCAGATATAGTCACTGTTATGAACGGGTGACACAAATTTTAAAGTAAGGAAGTAAATAATTATATATTCCTCCTCTATGACATCTACAATTGTAAAAATGGATACAGACAAAGCAGGAAAATGCTTCATGCTAGGATAGCTATCAAACTCATATAAACAGCAGAAACCATGATACTTAACTGTGGGTAACAGTTTCTTACATAACCTCTCAAAGTTGCTGACCCTCATATTAATCTGTTAAACTGGTCTGTTTTTCATTTACACTCTTTTTTGCAGCATAGGTGAATTAAACTGATAAGACATCAAGAGAACAGTGACCACGCAGAAATACAACAGAAGAAACAAAAGCATGCAACATGGACAAATCAGCTCGTTCCTACCTGTTGCAGAATGACCATGGTTCAAGTCTGAGTTTCCCCGAGGGCATCAGAAATCACCGTGTGAGGGAGACCTGCAAAGATAAACAACAAAGAAGCTCTCAGACAGCAAATTTAAAGCAATGCTTCACTGCCTGCACTCCTTTAAATGACTTTATCTCCTTGCTATTGTTACTCCAAGTCTAATCCTTTTACCTCAACATGATGGATCAATGCATTTGTGCTTAAGACCTGGGAAAAAATTCCCATTTAGAAAAAGAGGAGTATGAAACCAAAAAATGATATGAAGGAAATAAACAGAACTTGAAAATGTTGTCATTTAGAAGCAGGAAACAAAAGGAAAACAACCTGACAATGCCTCAATCTATTATATGCCATTTTCTCAGCTAATAATCACCGAGAACATGTGATCATAAACAAATTTATAATACATTTAATATAACACAAACTAATAAAAATTTTAGAAACAAGTGAACCCCGCTCAATGTCTTCAGAGATTTTTGCGTTGTGATTCTTGGTGCAGCGCCACCACAGGTGAGGAGGAAAACATGTTTTCCAAAGGCTTTGGATTATTTGACAGTGCAGTGTGAAATCGAACCGCACCAGCTCAAAATTGAACAAACTGCCTCTACTGGACTGACTAAAGCTGGAACTGACTGAGCCGCTCCAAAACTTTATCACTACTTCCAGTAGGAAGAAACATGTTGAAAAAAATTTATTATGATTAATAAAACCTTATTATTTTAATTATCAAAATTTTCATTTCTGAATCAAGATATTTTTTCTTTATGTTGTCATGTTTTAGTTAGATTTTTAAACAAATTAGTCGAGCCTTTTCTCATGTCTCAACCTTATTTGAACACATTTGTGGGAGTATAAGACGTTTATCTGATCCTCAGTCTTTAGGATTTCTTTGGTGATCTCTATATAATTTTTTTAGATTTAATTTCAACAAAACAAAGTGCCAACTTGATCACCAAAATATAGTGAACAGACTTGGATAGCGGTGAGATTAGGTTTTCAAGCCTTTCAGTGTCTGGATGATTAAAAGGTCAGACTGAAATGGCTTATTAAACAATAAAACATTGAAAATGTTCAGCCTGAAAAGCAGTGAAAAGCAGATCAAGTTGTGTGAAAGACGTTCAGAGAGTGTTTAATGCTGGCAGAAGTGTGGCTGTGCATGGCCGCTACCAGCTGCACGGCTCAATTGGAAACAACAAACCAGTACGGGAGACTGTTAAAGGCTTACTCAGATTCCTGGGGCTAATCCTATGGTTTAAGTACCAGCCACAGTTGTTGCAGCTATGACTGCTGAATCACTTAGTTAACCCCCCCCCCCACCCTGCTGAGTCGTCCTTCCTTTGTTCCCTTTGTTTGCAATAACGCTCAAGTGGCATACGGCCAAACGCCCCCAAAGTAAACTTCAATAACTAAATATTGAAGTTTACTATCCTATCACCTTCTGCAGTGTCATGACTTCAGTTTCTGTGTTTGAGACATTAGACTGCAGGAAAATTCAAGTTTGGAGCTGGAATAAAATAATATAATAATTTTAAGAATCTCCTAAATCAAATCATATTTGGAGCAACTGGTGAAATTAATCTGAAAACAGATTTCCACTAGACTTTAAGTATCAAGGAAACACTTCTCCAGCATTTCTAAGGTGAGTTTTAAAACTTTTAAAGTGCTGCACTTTGGAGATAAAAACAACAAAAATTAGCTGAAAACGACAGTTTTAATTCGATATTATATGTCATAAGTAATTTCTTGTGATAGTATTGTATACTCTACAGCCTGGAAAACTGTACATTAAAATACAAAAAATATTTTGTTGTGAATTGTCTCTCACTCCTTATACACCTGACAGATCCAAGAACAAAATTCCCCCAACTTCTATAACGTTTAACGTATAAAATATAAGACAAACTTCATTTCAATTGTACAGATCAAAAAATCATTGAGCCATTACGAATAATAAATATCCATTGGAATGAAAGAATCCAAATAAATCGTGTTACAATAAAAGACTTTCTGCTTAAATTAAATGCTTAAAACACAATATAAAAAGAAAGTAAAAAGAAAGATCTTTAAAAAATGTATAAAAATTTTCTGGCCATTAGCAAGTAGAAATAATTTTGATAATTCTAAAACAGGAAAAGTTTAGTTTAATTTAACTTCAGATAGTGAGAAAAAAAATGTTTTTGTATAAAATAACTGCTTTCAAATGTAAATAACAGTCGAAAATTGAGGCTTTTAATCAAACTATCAATTGTACTTCATAACAAAACTGTTCAGTTTGAATATCAAGCACTTCCAAGAAATGATGTTGAAATCAAGTACTTTCCAAACCTTGAAAACACCCAATTGGAATTCAAGGATTTCAAGCACCTGTACAAACTCTGAAGGTTTAACCAACATTTCTAAATGTTTCATTATTTTTAAAGTAAAATTAGAAGCATGAAGGAGCTGCTTCTGTTTAGCCCCAATGAATAATCAGTAAGACAGAGCGTCTTATCCTGAACTGCAGGGAGCCAATTTATCCTCAAGCTCCAACACAGACATATGGATCTGATTCTCCTTTAACCTTTAGACTTCAATTAGACCAATTACAACCCAACAGGAAAGGATCTACCAGATTAAACGATAATGCCTAAATGCAGAACACACAGATCAAATTGGAAGCTTTTATGTTTTTCATCTAAATACATCACTAAGTCAAAGTATTCACATCTCCAGGCATTTTTCAACATCCTCAAACCTCGAGGTGAATGGATGTGACTGACACATTACTGTAAAGTGGGAGGGAATGTTAAATTCAAAATCCTTATACAGGCTTTTCTGAAGGTTAATGCCCTTTTAGAAAACATCTAAACTGATCACTAAAAACAAACAAAAACAAAGCAGACAAAGGGAATAAATAAAAGTCAGAAACCTGTTATACAATGCCCCAGTGGTCCTGAATAAAAAAGGTCTTAAACAGATCTAGATGAGTGATTTAGTTCTCAATATTCACAATATTCAGAAATAAGCAGGTTGATGACCTCAAGGATTCACCACGGACACAAAACCTCAATAAATAAGAAACACAGGGTGGGGCTGTAACATTATGACTGGGGTCTGGACTGTAATCAATTAAAGAGTAATCAACTACTTTTTTTTGCTTTCTTTGTCTTGTTACGATCTTGCAACAATACTGTGGGTTCCGATTGCTCAACAACTTTAAAACTAATCCATAGTAAGCAGTGTCCACCGTTACTCTCCTAAACATTTTGTTGCTGTGTGATGTCTACTTCATTTTTCTGTGCATGCAGGTTGCTTTCAGGTTGTAAACCGTTCACACAGATCTCTGACTGCTGACAAACTTAATTAGTTAGCAGTCAAACTTAATGACCATCTAAAAAATTGGATTCCATCGACAAATTTAAATTGAACATCAAGAATTGCTATGTGGATGTAGCCTTAAAGAAAATCATAAAGCTGCTTTTTAATCCTCCTAGTCTTCATTGCTAAACAACCTCACGATTTTTCGATTTTACATTGAAACTGGAAATCTGCTGCACAACTAGGCCTCTGCATTTGGAGGTGTGTGTGCTTCACTGGAGCTGAGGCTAGTATTCCACAGCGAGCTCAATCTCCGAGATCTTTCAATTATTCAGTTGCTGTTAAATGTTTGTTCTACTAATTAATACTTGGACTGGAAATGCATCTGACTATTACATATTTTCATTAAAAAAGGGAATTTTAAGGCTTTTAAAAGAAACTACAAACCAGTTAATCATCACAGCTCACAAGACTCAAAGTCAACCTGCTGGAAGATTACACACTTGTTAAAGCTCCTGGCTGTTAATCTGTCTGTGGTCGGCATTGTTATTCTAACAAGTATGTGCACTTCACACGAATCACTCACATGGCAGGGATTCAGAGGCACCGTTGGATGGGAATCTTTCATCATCGGCCAAGAACCTCTGGGAGACTCGCCTCCATCAAGACGGCCGAGGTTCAGTGTCTGAAAAAATATGAGATGAGTTGAGAAACGTAGGTGCTTTCTTCTTTGATGCACAAATAAATCAAAATTTTACAAAAGATAAATAGAAAAATGATCCATCATTAAGCAAAGCAGTTAACCTTAATTACATTTTGAACAGCTGCAGTTCTTAGGGTTAAAGAGCTTTACATGACCTCTGAGGAGGCTTACATGCTTTACATCTGCACCTCCTATCACCATGGTGATGTAAGCTGTGTTAAACTGGAGCTTTTATTCACAGTTACATTGCTAAAAACCAGTAGTGCTACTCAACTGAAGTTTTTAAACAGGTTAATTGCAGAGTTTCAGGAAGGCCTGATCATTGATGGAGCTTCTTTAGAAATGTAGGTTGTGGACGACAGCATTAGCATTAGGGACGTCTGTGGTGATGCCACACGTTTAGCATTGAGATGCTTTTTGGCTGAAATTGCTTTGCTACTAGCCTAACTCCTTTTAGCACAATGTGAACACGACAATAGTTTTTTTTCAACGTCCCATCAGATAATTTTTTGAAGCGGAAATTGACTCACAGTGGGTCACAAGAAGCGGCTTTGTCGTCCAATGCTGTTGTGGATGTCACTTATGCGTCAGATTTATGGGCGTACTAGAAACATGCACATACATTGGTTCCGGCTTAGGACTTTTGTGTGTTTAGAAAAAACACACAATTAATTGCAATAAAATTTGTAACATATAAAATCTATGTAATGAAATTAACATGCTACACTTACATCCCTACTGTCAGACTATTTTCACCCCTGAAAGCATCGTAGGCTCGATTCGATTGGGGACCAACATTGCAACATTTATTACATTTCCAGCTGTTGTGGTTCTCTTTCACACTGCACCGTGTCAAATCAACCAAACCCTTTGGAGAACCTGTTCACCTCCTCACCTGTGGTGGCGCTGCACCAAGAACCACTGAAGGAAACGACACAAACCTGAAAAAGACACAGCTTCCTTCTTCACAAAATGTTATCGAAAAATGAATCTTATCAGATTTTAGTGGTGGTAGGATTTCTCTTTTATTTTTGGTAAAGACAGCCAGTCATTTCTCCTGCTAGCACCATACTCAAATGTTTGTTTTGGCTGCATTTAATCAGAATGCCCTGTACTGTAGTTTGCTTCATGCTTTTGGAGCAGTCTGCGGTCTGCTTGGTGTTCACATGTTCATTGTAACTGCACCAGAGTTCACTTCAACCGAATCGAGACCAAGGGTTGTAGACGGAGCAGAGTTCACTTTTTCCGTCCACGTTCATACTTCCCCAAACAAACCAGGCCTTCTAGACAAACAGACTGGAGTTCAATTAACACGGACTTAACAGGGCTGATGTGGATGTACTGGATGTATCTGGAATGTCTTATCATTTTGATGACTCTCTACTTCAACACGCCAAATAATCAGACAATTGGTTAATTAGAAAGACTCTAAATAACTTGATTACACACTAGGGATGCTGTTTATCCATTTCATTAAGGCAGGGGTGACCAAATCCAGTCCTCATGCATTCTGGCTCCAACACAAATCAAATGAATGAATCTCCTCACCAGCATTCAGCTCTGCAGGAACTAGGAAACAAGTTATTTGATTGGAGTATTTCGGTTATGGGAACATCTGAAAGTAGTAAGAGTATGACATCCCTCTTTTTAAATTTTCCTTCATTCAAGACGTGATTTGAATTAATGGGTCTATATCCAGCTTCTGCATAATTTGGTGACATTTGGTGACATACCAGCTCCCTTTAAAAGTAACTTCATGTCAAAAATATTTTAAGCATTAATTCCAACTTTGTTTGAATTTAAAGAATCTATTGTTCAAAGTAATTTCACCTGCTTCTTCTTGGTTCACTGGATGGATTCCTTGATAATTGCAAAAACAGCCCCAACAGATTAACTGTGTCAAAGTAATGTTCATTTGTTTGATAAAACTTACAGCAGTTCCACTTTACAGATTGTTACTTTAAAGGCACATAATGGCTGCCAAAGTGCTGGCCCGGGACAAAGCGAGCAATAAGAGGCTTTAGTCTAAATCTACAGGCGAGCGGCCGCGTTGTGGCCTGGCTGCAGACTAATTCTTAACCCACGTTCACCTGCCAGTCTTACCTCACTGCAATCTGTGTAAGGATTCTGCTCCTTCCTCCTGTATGTTCTGGTGAACGTTCCACAGTTGATAGGATTATTTAACAAAAAACAAAAAGTTGCAGGTTAAATTGACTTGTGTTGCTCCAGTCTCTTGGTATGCAGTTTTTAAAAAATTGTTTTCTCAGGGTTTTTCCTCCCTCAGAAAGCTGCTGTTGCTGTGGCTCCAGGCTCTTGCAGCCCAGTTACTGCTTGATGTCTGGGTCAGCGGCGGAGATCTCAGAAGACTCGGTACTGGGTCTCATTCATGGCCGCTGATCCTGATTAGCTCGGAGGTGGAGCCTGCTGGTGGCAGAAACAGAGACTGGCTGGGTGGAGGAGGAGGTGGAGGTCACAATCTCATAGCTGTGCAACAAATGCTCCGTTACCAACATATATCAATAGAGAACATGTTAAAAATAAACCTGAACAATGAAGGCAGCTTCCCTCCTGAGGACTGAAATTAGTACTTCCTACATTTAATAGCATGTGATTGAAAAATGGATCAATCAAGAAACAATGTAACTTTATTTTTAAGATATTCACCTGTCCTTTCCACATTGCTAAAGTACTAACATTAAGTTCCTTCAACATTATTTTAGTGATTTATTCTTCTATTCAGTCAGGCAAGTCACTGCTGTTCTCTCTTATTAGTGATATCGACCAATGAAGAGGATCCATAAAAACTTAAAAACAAAGCTGATGAAGTTTTTTTTAGAATTCAATAATAATTTAGAGCACAGCAAGCAGATTATGCAGCTATTTTATTCTATTCAACTTGGGATTTTAGTTAAAATATATTTAAAAAGTTTATTAGAAACATTTTTTATTCTTAAAATGTGTAATATTGTAATTATGTTATTTATTTTTGTACTTGTTCCTTTGGCAGATTATTTTGTTTCTAAAAATAATTTTTCTCATGTTACAAGTGAAATAATCTGCCAGTGGAACTAGTACATTTTCGTCAAGAGTAAGTAACTATTTAAATGACTGAGAAGTGAATTAGTTTTGTCTTATTTCAAGTGTACTAATATGTTTGCACTCGGAACGAGACCAAAAATACTCGCTACAATTTTATGTTTTTGCCACATTACAACTGTCTTGAACTGGCCCCAATTGAAATTACAAACATTTTGAAGAAAAACTAAGAGGAAGAAAAAAACTGTGGGTGAAAAATGTGCAGTGGAAGAGACTGAAAAGGTGTGGAGTATTTTTGGAGCCTGGCCAAATGTGCGATGATTTCTTTTTTTTTTAACAGAATTTTGGAGTTTGTTTTTCTATCACAGAAAAACAACAAACTCAGGACATATTTTCTAGTTTTATTTCAAAGTCATGCCACAAGTTGACATTAAATACAAAAGAAAAAAAGTATTTTAGATTGTAGCTATAAAATAACCACAGTGTAACCGAAAACCAAATTCAGCTAACACGCAATAGAAAAAGAAAAGCGAAGCTCACACTGAAAGTAACGCACTGACAAGCACACGGTACAGAACACAGAACATACAGCACGGCTCTCCGGTACATAGCTATCAGTAAACATATCAGTCAGGAGCGCAAGTTAAAGTGGATATATAAAATTAACAAGCTTAGAAAATACTGATAAAAGATACTCGTTACAAAGACGGTAGCATCTCCTAGAAGAGTCACCATGCAGTAGGTAATCCAGCCTCCAGTCAATAAACATTGGCAGAAAAATACAAGAGGTCACAAGCTCATTCCTTGAGTGGAAAAGATTCAACGTCAGGTTTACTTTTATTTACTTTTTTATAAAAATCTCAGTTTATCGAATCGGGTGCGGTCCAGAGGAGAAACCAGATGGTTTCTCTCTGATATTTTGATCTACTTGATCACATGCAGCGTTGGGCAAACTGACAAGGCTTTAAAATCCATCAATCCTGGAGTCGAGAACGGACTCTAGGATGTAATTTTCAGTTTCATTGATCACATTCTTTCTGCTTACATCATAAAAATGTGTGAATTTCTGAATCCTCCTTTCACTGAACTGATCTGCAGATTCATGGCGAGAAAAGCCCTGCAGAATTAGCCACTTATAAAGTAAAGTAGCTTCATATTTTCCTCTTATGTGAAATGCAAAGGCCATCATTGTTTCTTTAAATTGTATGTGTTAAGATCATCATGCCATCAGTTTTGATGGACTGGTTGCATTTAAAGTCCAAATTCAGAGCCAATATGTGGCTGAGACGCAGTGTGTCTCAATCAACCTCTCACCTCCACTATAGACTGTTTGCCATGTGGCATCTTCACAAAATGTGTCTGAAACCATTATATTCATATGTGGGGTAACAGAGCCACCAAACCAAATCCATTTCAACTCCAGAAGCCTGGAAGGGAGTTCAACTAGTCACCATTTTATCACATATCAAGGCAAGCATGACGGATGTTACATTTCTAGCTGCTTTTAAAAAAGGGAATTAGGTGCAACAGGTAAAACGTTACACTAATAATTTTGCTCAAATCTCCATTAAAATGGAAAAAAATATGCCTCCAATTCAGTGGAAGAAATGCCATCATTTAAGGCCCTAATAATTCACATTAACTAGCACAAACAGTGAGTTATTCACTTGTAACTATAAAGAACTGATATTAGTGTGCATCAGAACAAGGATCAAACCACCTTTAGACTGAGTTGCTGCTACTTTTATATACATACTGCAAAATGCAGATTACTGTGTATAAAATATTAGAAAACTCAATACTGTCAATGCATGCAAGTGTGCAACAAAGGCATTTAATTACACACAGCATGTTTATCAAAGTAGCAACAGCGAATCATGTTTGCCAAATGTCTGCAGGAAAATCATCGTTCCTGTGATTCAAGATGAAACAAGGAAATCTGAAAGCGTTTTCTTTGTCTTTTTTTTTTTTTTTTTTGCTACATGCACGGCCGCTTTTTGATTCATATAAAAGTCACCACCGTTCAGAGAATTTGGACTTCATTTAAAAACCTGCCTTGGAGTGACCATGCAGAAAATGCTTACATATGCAGAAGACCGAAGCAATATAGCAACTATCAAAAAAACACACTCGAGGTCCAGACTCGCCAGTCGAGCTTGGTTAGTTTAGTAGCTGGAGGGTTGGTGTGTGTGCGTGCGTGCGTGTGTGTGTGGTTAACAGTGAAAGCCATAACACTTTTGGCAAAAAAGTTCGTATTATGCAACAATTATAAAGAAGCACTGCAGTGAATAAACAAAGCAGGACACAATGGAGAGCAAAACATTTGATAAACATTTTTGTACCAAAGATTTTTGAACTCACAGTTCATAAGACAAACCGCAGCGTAACGTAACAGGCCACTGGTCTTTTTGGCACTGCTGTGGCACATGATCTTAAAGAAATATGCCTGAAGGAACTCTTATGATGACTGTGGTTTCTACCAGGGGTGCACCAATAAAACAGCCACAATGTGCTTCACTTTGGGAGATGAAAAACTGATCTTATCGTCCTGAAAATTACCCTCTGTCTCCTAAAAGTGTTAACAACAGTCACAAACTTAGCGACTTTGACGCTATATTTACCAACTTTTGAAACAAAAAAATCAGAATGGGCAGGTCAGGCTTTTTAAAGATTGTTGATTGGCCAGAAAAGTGCGATCGGTGCACCCCTAGTTGCTACAAAAGGAGAGAGAGTATAAAGGCTTAGAAATGTATTTTCATGGCATTGTCAGAAGATGAGCTGATAATTATCTCATTATCTCGAGATAACAAGGCTTGTTTTGTAGTGAAAACATACTTTACACACTTTGAAACTCCTCTCTTTCTTATTTTTTTTTCCTATCAAAAGATACACCCGGCTCACTTCTCTTTTGCTTCTGACCAGACTAACTATTGGAGTTATTGCTGCATTTCAACCTCATGTTTTCCTTCCCTATGGAGTACTTTCTACTACTCCATATAGAAAGCACACCTGGTCTAGTGTACTTTCTGTTTTTTCCGTCTTGTTGTTCTGTCTCAGCAACCAACCAGACAGTTTTTCCTTCCCACTGTCACCTCATGCTTGCCTCTTGGCTGAGTGTCCTTAGACGTAAAACTAATGATCAACTACATTTTGATGATTGTTTGTTTTTTTGGACTGAATTGGACTCCATTTAAAGGAATCTGCTGAATTGATTTAAACTGAATTTTGACCAAATTGAATCAGATATAACTGGAAATCATCTGTCTTTTTAACTGGGTTGTCTTTTGGAGTAATATTGCTTAAAGGTTTTGGGAAAAGCCTGCTATCTCAACAATATCAAGACTGCTTTTAGCTTCAGTAGTTAGTCTTTACATTTAATATTCAAATTAAACCATTCAAGGATAGAGTAGCAACTTCCTGAGCACAAAACTGGAATATTAACATTGTTAGTGGTCCAAAAATGCTCATTATTAGTTTTTAATCTTATAAATAAGTCATTGATGATTAATCAGATGTTCTGAAAGCAAACAGATTCTTACTTTTGTGATTTACAGAGTAAAAACTGTCCAGCTTGGTTTGCAGACCAGCTCGACTTGTTCACTGCCTCTGGTCTGGTTTTATACGTCTTTGGCTTGTTTTGATGCTTTAACCTCAGTGAAACTAATTAATTTACCTAATTAAATGCTCAACCAAATGAGTCCTGGCTGATTTTACAGGATTTGGGGGCTGAATGTAGAGAGGCAACATAAACAGGGAGAGCAACAAGGAGAAGACAGGGTTATGTGTAAGGCGTCCTAATTTGTGCTTCCTTCATATTTGTGATTGAGTCAGAAATCTGAACGTGCAGCTGCCTAATTTTCAAAACTTCAATCAGTTTCATTTTAGGCATTTCAGGATCTTCTGTTACTTTTTAATTCAGTTATGTCGCCACCTGACAAGTCATTGTCATTCAGGACAACCTTAACACAATATTCTGTTCAAAAATAAAAACAGAGCTGCAAGAAAACAGCTGAAATATTATTCTGGAGCAGTTGGCTTAACTAGACCAGAACTTGGCAGCTTGAGAGGAACCTAAATCAAAAGCTACCAGGTTCTGCTCCATAAACACACTTTGTGCATTAGATGCTAAACTCTGTGAATAAAGATTGATTTGACATTTGGCACGACTGATTTCCCACTACACACTCTTCATCCATCCCTATGGAAGTTATTCGCTGTTGGTTTTGAGGACAGTGCAGTATTATGCTAACAAGGAGTTACTAACAATGTTCAAAGTGCTGTGAAAAAGCGTTCACCTCCTTAAATATTTCTCATTTTCGTCATATCTACGTATTTCAGATCATCAAATACATTTCAATATCAAACAAATATCAAGTAAAAGTAAATAAAAAAGTGCAGTTTTCAAATGTTTACATTATTTAAGTTGAGAGAAACTATTCAAAATATAATTCCCTCTTTCATCATGACTAACTTAATTATCTTGGATCAATCTAATAAGACATACCCAGGCATGCCTTAACTATCAGACCTGTAGAAAGAAAACAGAATCTGGTAAGAACTCTGGTGATCTTTGTCTGATATTATCATTTGCTTAGTGATCAGAAGCATCTAAAACCTTTAAGGTGGCAAATCCTTTTCAGCCGCACTGTTCAGTGAGTTCAGGCTGCCTCATACATTGAAACTTCAGCAGAACTTTATGAATGGGTTTGGTGGGTTTTCGTGTTTTATCCTCGTCTTTGTGAATAAAATCCAAACCGATCATTCAGCTCCAGTTCCAGGTCCAGAAGCTGGAACTGGAGCAGCTTCCACTTCCTGTCCGACTGAAAATAATAAAGAGCACAGCGAAGAGAAGTAGCACCTAGAGAGAGGTCAACAGCTGCTGCTAATGTTCAGATGCTAGAGGCTTTATGAATGCATAAATGTAATAAGACATAGCTGCTGCTTCAAAGCCTTCCATGTGATCCGAACCGGACGAGGGTCATCGGGTGTCGGCATGCTGACTCCTCAAAAGCGAGCGTTTCCATGACGATCCAGATAGAAAGAATAAATAGATATAGTAACAGTTGAGCAATACCGTACAAGGCCATGAACATATTGGAAAATAAGTCATGCACGACACGTTTATAGGGATGCTGTACACAAAACAGGGTTCCTTCACATGGAAAATCTAAAATATTGTAGCAGGTTAAAACCTGCAGAAACCTCAGATCGTTTGTAACACTCTGCCTAAAATATCAAGATTCAACAGGAACTTATGATATTTATACTGTGGGCTGTAAATATGAAACATGGAAAAAAAACAGAGAGGGGAAGGAAGAAAGAAAGAAACAAAGGAAGGATGGTCAGAAGAAAGAAAGAATGAGAGAGAAGAAGGAATGAAGGAACAGCTAACAAATTGGGAAGAAAGTTTTCTAAATGCAAATATTCTCTATTTTTTCTATTCATACCAGGAAAACCCTGAATTCCAGATTTTTCCAGACTTTTCCAGACTGTGCAGGAACCCTGACATTGACTGGAGTGACCAGTTTAAATAAAGCCATGTGTGACCACTGCAGTGATTTAACAAAACAGAAAAACTGATGTGATAGTTTCTCACTAGAGACTAGCCTTACATTCAAAGGAAATGCATTGATGATAGATTACAGTTTAAATCCTAACTTCTAACAACAAAAGAAATAAAATCCAGCGGTGCATAAAACTCAAGACTGCACTTTTGAGTCAACAAAACCAAAACAAAGTTCATCAGGAGCGAAACGCTCACACCGTGTGGCCACACGACTGATGCAGGAAGAGTACTGGTTAACAAGAGAGAGATCCGTTCATCCATCCTGCCGAGACCGAGACGATGGCACAAGCTGATTGGCAGAAACGTCTCCGTTGATAAAAACTTCCTTTGTTTGTTTTTGAAGTTAATTAAAGTGCAAGGTGTTCTGCTCACACCTTCCCACAGAAATGTGTCTTCCAGATACAAACAGGATCAACAAATCTGCATTCACCCACATCTGAAGCAAGGCGGCAGGAAGCGAGACAAACACACGAGCTGCGTTTCCAACATAAACTTTGACGATATTCCACTAATGTTGAAAAAACAGAATTTCACAATTGTGATGTTTCCATTAAATAAGAAACATAATTAAGAATCTCAAGTGAAGAAGTATGTCCAGGCGATAAGTCATTAAAAACCATGCCAGGCAATGATCATCCAACTACTTTCTGTTGTCAGCTTCTTAGTGGGTTGCACCAGTGGCAACATCCGGTTGTTGATCATGTGACTTGTGTGATGTGAAAGAAGTGTTTCCTCTGCAATTTTGACTAAGAAACCACCTCATCTTAATGAAAAAAACAAGTTAGTGTTTTTAAAAATGGTGTTTTCTGCTGCACTATGTAACTTTTATAAAAAATATATTTTTTGCACATTTGCAGAATCTGTCACTATGTCGTGACAGTATGGTGTGACACAAATAAAAAAAAATCGAGCTCCTCTGCCTTCTACCAGCGCTAACCAGAAGCAGCCAATCAGAGCCAGGAGGCGGGTCTTAACCCTCAAGCTAGTTAGCTGAGGCTACTTAGCATAGCCCTCAATGATGGCAGATAAACTGTTTTGTAACATTAAGTTGTTTCTCCGCCATTAGCACATTTAGCAGTGAGTACATGAGATTGATTGACAGCGCTGAGATCCTCCAAGCTCTGCTTGGTTGTTTTTGTTCTGGAGCACTGCATTTCTTCAGTCGGCAATAGAAGCTCAGGGAGGAGGTGGAGGAGATTGATCTTGTCACAGTTTGTCTGCCTCATATTATATTATCACTACATAATAGTATGAACAAATATGAAAAAACATTTTTTTAAAGCTACATATTGCAGCAAGAAACATGCCAGTTTTGAAAAAACTTACTTTGTGATAAAAAAGTTTGAAGTGGTTTTTTGGCTGTATCAAAATTAGTTTATTCAATGGAAACACGCATCACACGAGTCGCTTGACGAACAACTGGAGTTTGTTACGTACTGCAGCTTTAGGCTAATTTATGATCAATGGAAACGCAGCTGGCGTCTTCTTAGAAGCACGGCCGCTGTCTTCTGTGAGTCTTTCGGGTCGATCCGTCGGACTCTCGTCAATGGAAGCATCAGGCAGTGGTGTTGCCATTAAGAGATGAAGTGGCACACGGGGTGGTGGTTTGTGGCTAGGCCAGAAGGTTCTGAACAGGACGTTAGAGAGCGAAGGGCCCGGCTCATCTTTGGTCCCATAAAGCACTTGGTTTATGTCAAGCTGAATCTTTGCACTCCAACATACAGGGAAAAACAGGGAAAACAATCAGGAGCCCCGGTTGCTAAGCTACGACTGGATAAATGTGCAGCACAGGCAGAAACGTTTTCAAGCCATGCAGTTTGCAGATCGTCCAGAGCAACCGGCAGCGAGTTTAGTGACGGGGGACCAGGGGAGGCGAAGACTTTACACGTAAGCGCAGGAAAAGAAAGCTCCTGGTAGAGGGAGGAAATAGCTGCTGTTGGCTTTTCTTTGTAAAGTTCAGGCTGGATGCTCTCGGAAGCAGCTGCAACCTGACGAGGAGCTGAGGCGTCTGGGCAGGAGGATTGAGCTCTGACAGGAAGGGGGGGGGCAGAAGGCTATAGATCAGACGGTGCTAACACTGAAAACAGTTTTCACAGAACTCCTCCCCCTGTCTCCTGAAACAGGAGAGACCGACTCAGCCTTAAGGCATTGCAAAGCCCTTGGAAAGATTGGCACATGCATGGAGAGTGCAGAAATGTGTGCATAATGTATTGTATGAAGAGCTCAAACTCAGTTTGTAGCAAATAATTTTGGATCATTCATTTAAAGGTGACCTATTAGGCTTCCTTGAAGAGGTTAGGATAGATCTATGGCAGGGGGTGACCAAAATGTTTTGCCCTTAGAGGCCAAAACTGACTAATTTAAACTGCTGGAGGACCACAAAATTCAATAAATTAAAAATGCAAAAAATTGTTTTATGGGTTCTGTTTTTGTTTGTTTTACCTGCTCAACAATAGACAAAGTTTGTATGAAATCTGTATATTATTAAAGATCTACAACATAAAAGGGGCTTTGGACAGTTGCCTTTTTATGTGAAAAATGGTCAATTTTCAAATATTTTTCAACCATTAATTGTTTTCTATTCTGTTGGCCAAATTTGTACTGGTGTATGGGCTGTACAAAACATATTCATTACAGATGTTGCACTAAATCATTCTTAGATGATAAGATTTTAGTGTGGTCAGTTCAGATGTTTTAGGGCCTGTTGTGACTTTAAATGACAGGAAGGGGGACAGAAGGCTGAAAAAACCCAAACAGATGCACAATTATACAATTGTATGTCTTTGTATATCTTTGAAAAGCAGAAGAGGATTCTCCTGCACAGCCAACAAAAATGCGTTGCCACTGCACGGTCTGATCCAGAAACACAAGCCGTACAGCCGGCTCATTTGCTCATGCACTGAAAAAAATACTTCTGGATCATTCTCAAAATATACATTAACATATTCACTTATATTAATTTAAAAAATACTTATGCTATTTTCCTAGACAATGTTACAATTTTCTTAATGAATAATCAATTTTATAATTTTGTTCATAGATCATTATTCAGTAAAATAAATATGTAAAAGGACTGACGAAACTGTAAGGTACTTATGCCGTCACTGCGCTCTCTGGTGGACTCATCCCGGACAAAAGAGGGACCTTTACTTTTATACTATAAAAGTCTTTTATGAGATTAGCTAAAGGTGTTATTAATTGTACATGGATATCGTCCAACATGGGATATAGTGACTATTGGACTATATCCCAATATTACTCTATCTTTCTTCACGTTTGAATCACAGGTACAAACATTTACTTGAGAAATAGTCTAGCAAAATCCAGTAATACCGTTTTTATTCTTATTTCTTGTTATTCTCTTTAAAACATGTACTATTTACTTTTATTTATTGCTTATTATAATTAAAAATATTTTTTGTTATTATTTAGTTATTTACATATAACATCTCCAATAACTCTTAATAATTTTTTTTAATAAATAGGAGTTACAATAGCATTTCATTTCCCAGTGGGATCAATAAAATCTTTTTGAATTGAATTGAATAGAATTTTCACAATTACAATGAAAAAAGAAACAAACATGCTTTTCTTGGAAGTATTTCTTTTAGCACATGAGCAAATTGGCTGATAAATGGATCGTGGAGTGACAAGTCAACAAGAATACACTTGTTTTTCCAGCAGTGTTAAAACCAGCTGACCAAATGTGCTGGAGTTGGGTTGCTAGGTAACGGAGCTGGGCCTGGGTGGGGTTGCTAAGTAACGGTGCAGTGCCTGTGGAATGTGACTTAACAATTAGGAGGTTTTTGAAACTCATAAATATATCTCCAAAAACGTTTTTTTAAGCACATTGGTTGTTTTTATAAACAGCTGAGACCCAAACGGAAGGAGAAGAAATGTGCAAAATGTGAATTTTGCATAATAGGTCCCCTTTAACTGAAGCTTTCCAGCATCAAAACCTGTAGAGTGGCCCAATTTCAGATAATATTATGACAATAATTAACATTATCCATTCTATTCTAGCAGGAATTTGTTAAAATATAACCCTTATGGCACCTTTTACCTACACGTACGGATGCAGGTATTTTGAAAAACTCCCCAGAAAGAAAAAGCAGGAAAACAAAGTGAAGGACAGTGAGCTCAGAAAGATGGGTGAGCTTCCCCAGATTCGGTGACGAGCTCGTCAGATGTTGGTGAGCGTGGTGGAGGTGAAGAGGCGCACAGTGAGCATGCCCGGGATGTCGTTGTCCTGGCGACTACCCTTGTCACGGAGGTGAAGCGTGTGCTGCTCCTGCCGCTCATTGGGCTCGCTGAACAGGACCACCTGTCCCAGGAAGGTATCCATGATCATGTTCTTGTTGTAGATCTGAGTGCCGCTCATGGGAAGCGAAGAGAAAGGTGGGAAACAGAAAAGGATAAGAAGAGAGAAAAGAGAGAAGGAAACAGCAGATCGAAAGGAAACAGAGCTACAGAGATTTGAAAATGAAGGCGTAGACCCAGAAGCTTTTTAAATTTGATTGTGTTACAAACTATATATTTTATTGGTACTTCATGTTATAGCCTAACACATGAGCAATAAAAAAATTGATCGCATGATAAAGCTTCTCACTCTTTTTTACCAGAGACTGCATGACAAAAGTCTGGTGAATTGGTCTCAGTTATTTATTTTGGATATTTTTGTTTGCACACTCAAACATGTCTTCCAGTTTGAGTGTGCAAAAACATCAGTTTAGGGGGCAACAAATATTCCCCAGGCAGCATTTTATTTAAAAAAATTTTTTTTAGTTTATATTCAAAGATATGCTATCAGGGGATAAATGTCAAAATTGTTCATATTTTTTTTTCTCCATATGACCAGGCACTTAATCCCCATTTGACTGTTATTAAATGGAACGTCTTCTTTGGTAAATACTAACCTACTTTCAGGTCATATTTTTTTAGAAACAGCTTTTCAAGTGGACCGACCTGCAGCTTTATTCTAAACCAGCCTGGTGTTTAAACCCTGACTGAGTGCTGAGTCAGGAGAGTCACCGCTCACCTCGATGTGGATGGCTTCCTTGGGCTTTTTGCGATAAAACAGGCCTTTGATGTCAAAGTTTGGGCAACGTGTGTCTTTTTGAACTGGTGAACGAACCCTCTCTCCTTCGCAGGTGATTATCACATAAGAATCCACAGCTGCAAGAAAAGAAGTCAGAAAATTACATCAATATTTGGATGCAGATAAAAGTTTGATTATGATCTTAATTATACAGCTAGTCAAAAAGTGAAGGATTTACACTAACAACACTAGATTAAAAAGGTTCAGATATGACTTAACAATTATTCTGTATCTGTTTTTATTATTGATTTTGTTCACAGTTAATGAGTTAAGGGGTTTATAATGCAACTAAAACTGTGATAAATAAAAGTGTTAGACATGATGTTTGCATGAAATCTGCTTGAGTTGCACCAGTCAGGTTGCTAGAGACTTGAACCAGTTTCTCCCTGTCTGGCAGTGCAAATACTGAAAAAACCGCTTATTTTTTGCTATTTATTGAATGCATCCAAACTATTCTCAGGGATGTTATCTTTGAAAATAAATAGTATTCTAAGCCTTTTAGTATTTTAAAATGCCTCTATTTGATTCCAATCCAACCCACATTAATTTTAAAGCACTTTAAAAACAAGACAGTTGGCCAAAGTGCTGCACACTGACAACACAAGGAAACGATAAAGAATAAATAGAAGTAGCAGTAAGCCAATACTTCAAACTGAGTTACAATCCAGTAAAAAAATGTTACATTTTAAGAGGAGACTGGGAAACACGAGGAGACTCCAACTGTCTGATGTTAAAAAGTACATAAATTCACAGTTTAGGTTAAAAATCCTTCTTAGGTTTTTAAAGTCATTGACTCTTCAGTTATAAAACTCAAGAGGAGGATTCTCGGCGGATTCTTGCTGCAAAGTGATTCGACCTTAAATGTTATTTCCAGTCTTTCATCACATTTTAACTGTACTGAAATAAACTGGACTAAAATAGACCATATGTAACTGATTTAACTGGATTTGCTTTTTCTTGAAGCACTTTTTGTTGATAAATTATAAAGATAGAGCTCATTATCTGCTTCAAGTAAAAGGCCTATTAAATCTACTACTAAAATGAGATCAGTCAAAGAAAAACTATAAGGAATGGCAGCCAGGAGGCGCTGTGGTACCTTTTGCTTACTCCTAAATTCTGTACCTATGTTCAGCGGTTCCCAAATATTTCCAGGCCATGGTTTCCCAAAGAGCATTAACCTCTTGCTGGGGATGACCTTTGCTAACCGACAAACAATGCTACAAAATATCTAAAGTAACATCAACTGTTGCATGGCCATAAGATCTGTGGCAGAAAAATCTACTATCAGATCATTTATTATGACTTCTTTATCAAATAACACAATTTTTCATTACAAACCTCTCTCTTTTTAATAGGATAATATGTAATATTTTAGATTAATTCCATCAAATTGTCCTTTCACTTATTTTTTTCTCATCAGAATATTTTCCATTTCTTGCTAGTGATACTAGCGTAAAGAGCAGAGCAACTCGATGAATTTGACAGGCAGCCAATCAGAAAATGAACATCAGAAATAATGGTTATATGATTTATTTTAACTCATTTTTATTAACAAAAGCCCTCATAAAAAACAGAAAGCAAAAATTATGATGAAAAATTTAACATAAAAATGTATGGGATTACATTTTTATTTTTGCATTTTATTTCCTCATCTTCCCTCTAACTTTCTGCGGTTCCCACAACGCCCTCTGGAGGCCCCCACTCAGACTGCAGCTGGTGTTTACCTCCATTGGTGTCCTGACCCTGCAGCCCCTCAGCACTCACTACATGGACCTGAGTGACCAGCTGAGGGTAGCCACACATCCCTGTCCAACAGGTCTGAGGAGGATCATCCAGAGTCAGCTCTCTGCAGAGAGAGAGAGTTGATAGAAACAGAGATATTTCAACCTGATGGAGTTTCTGCTGGTGCTCCCAACAAAGCACTTTCTATTCATTTTGAACACAAACTGAAAGTTTAAGGATGCAATGTTTATGACTTTAGAAACAAAACTGATAAGCTCATTATCTCTGCATCTTTAATGAGTATTTTTGTAGAGATTTAAGAGTTAAGATTTAAATGATCCTAGAACTGGTCAGGATAAAACCATCTTCATAATGTCTTAAAGAGGTTGAATTACAAGCTTTCTTGGTCGCCCCTCATAATTACTTGCAGTCTGAAGGCACATCAGTGAAGACCCGGAGCAGAAATTCTCCCTGCTGCCCGGGGTCAAAGGTGGTGGGGATGATGACGTATCGACCTTCCTTTAGCTCCTTCCTGAGGAAGACGCAGCGTGAGTTGATATAGATGGAACCGGCTACTTTCTGCTGGGCTGTGTGCATACGGTACTTTCGATTCAGTTCCACCTGCAGATTGACAAGATGTTACTGCAGAAGTTTGTAAAAAATAGAAGCAGTCATGTTTTGGTAGCTTTTTTTCTTTCTTTTTTTTTTGGTGTTTTTACCCTGTGGATGTCAAAGCCGATAGCAAGATTTTCCCCTTTGCCTTCTTTGGGCGTGCCTCTTTTCTCTTTTTGCTGCAAGCAGATCAGCACCTCATCCTCCACCTTCTTCACGTCAAACACGTACTGGTAGGAAAAAAGACCAAGAATCAGTTATTACCCTCCACAAATGGTGACCAGTGATGAGTTCAGCTTCTATGCACCTCAAATCTGGAACAAACTTCAAGAAAAGTGCAAAACAGCTAAAACATTGAAACAGTAAAACAAGACAAAAAAGCCACCAGTTCAGAGTTGTTTTTAAACCATAATAAATGGAACATTAATCAACATATTGAAGTGAAATTTTGATGATGGCATTTGACAAAATGTAATGTTTGTAACAGGTTTTACAATTGGTGACTGCATGATGTGTTTATAATGTTTTATGTTTTCATAATGTAAAGAACTTTGAACTGCCTTTTGCTGAAATGTGCTATAACTTGAATGATTGAAACTTGATTGGATATTATTGCTATTTTGTCTATTTTTGTCAACTTATAATGTAGAATGTATATTTCTGTAAGACAAACTTTAACTAGGAAAAATGTCACAGTTGTTAAAAATGAATAAAAACAAAGTTAAGATTTAACTTAATTTAAACTTAACTAAAATTAAGTTTAATTTTAATTCAATTAAAATTTAGTTACATTTTAATTTAATCTAAATTAATTAAGTTGTTATAGACACAGAGTCTATCACATTCATTGAATTTAATCAAAATCATATAACATTTTAATTAAAATTGATATGATGGAATGTAAAGATAATTAGGCAGGAAGGTATATTGGTTCAGTGTATTCAGGTTGCGGGTTTTTTTTTTAACTAAGTAAAGTAATAAAAACAACATTTTTGAAAATAAGTAATCAGTGAAGTAACTGGATAATTGTCTTGGGGAATTAATCAGTAATTAGTAACTAATTACTATGTCCAAGTGAGACTGGACACAATAAATTCATAACAATGTATATCCCCATAGACACGTGATCAATATCAACAGATAATGCGTCTGATGGAATATTCAATAATTCCATTGAACTACAAAGAATTCTGGGAGATGTAGGCAGAGGAAAGTTTTTAGCCACTCAACTTCTCATGGCCAGTTAAGTTAGGTTGGTGGCATCAGCTAGCTCACTCACTCTTTGGTTACCTAGCAACAACCTGCTGAGTAACAAGTAGTTTCAGGTTCTCCCCAACTTCAGTTGCCTAGCAACAACCTGTTGAGTAAATTGCACAGCAGCAGTTTTATTTTTTCCCACCATGTCTCATAGCTGCTTATACATAAAAATCAGCAGCATGGAGAGAAAACTGGATGAAACAGGGAAGTTTGGCACCACCAGTTTGGCAGCATTTCAGGCATTTAAAGCAAAAAACTGATCAATAATTATTGATATCAACTTATATAAACCCCTTATATCGTGATACATTTTGCAGCCATGTAGTCCAGCCCTATTTCCAAGTAACTTGACCAACACTGCTGCTGACCGACCTGAGGGTTCTGCAGGAAGGTGGTCTTGTGGTTGATGCAGCCTCCGGATCGGTTCCGAAGAGGGTCCTGGCGGTGGATCCAGGAGCCCCTCATCACCTCCTCCTCCCAGGTCTTGTGGATGCTCAGATAGGAGGTGTTGATGAGGCGGCAGAGGATCAGGTCAGTGAAATACTGGCAGAAATCATCGAAGTTCATCCTGCAGAAGGACAGGTAAAGAGGAGAAGAGAGACCGGAGAGAGTCGAAACCGGCTGGAGGAAAAGAGGAAGTTCTTAAATGGGTTTAAAATGAAAGGAAATCAGAGCAAAGAGGAATGTTAACAGGTTACAACGAGCCTTTCAGCCAAAATGTTTTGGCTCGTCAAACAAATTAACATTATATTTTCACAAGCGAAAGCCTTCTTTCACAAACAAAAAATATGCTGCAGTTACTTTTAAGTTGGAATAAGTTTTCACCATATTATCAACCAGAAATAAAAAAAATAGCACAAATTATAATTTTTTTGGAGTGAATTATGGTTCATATAAAAATCTAAATTGTTAGTACAGTAACTAATGTACCAAATATTGCATCTAAAAAATAATTTTAAAATAACTTTTTAAGCTTATTTGATTCTGCAGTGTAATATAAATGAACATTTATCATTTTCAACAGTATTAATTTAACATTATTACTATTATTTGATTTTCAATTTTATTTATTTGAAGCTGGCCAGGAAATGTTAAAATTGGCACATCTCTGCATTACACCTAGCAATATTAAAGTCTAGTATTTAATAGTAGCACTTCTTCTATTACAATATTACAATGGCAGTATTGTGTTGCAGAAAAATCAGTGTGATAGTCATAATGGTACAAAGTGTTAGAAATATTGTGGGTCTCACCAGAACTCGCCGTCATCCTGCACGGTGACGCCCAGCTTTTCTCTCTCACTCTTGCTCACCTTGTTCCACTCCTCAGAGCTGAAATCAGCAGGAACACATGCACCTCGTTGAAGCAAACTTGCATTTTTTTATTTCGCACAGTAACTACATGCACAGCCTATCGCAAATATAAAAATGTGTTGCTTTTTCTTCTTTCAAAGTTGTACGTTAAAAGAAACTCAAAATAAATTAAAAAGTAACATTTTGCCTTATCTGACTTGCTTTAACATAAATTAGTTCTATTTATAAAATGCATACAGTTTTTGCCGACTCTTTTGTTTGTGTTTTTTCCAAACGTTACAAAAAAGGTTCAGATTAAATGGGACACGACTTTTTAAGATCAATAAAAGATGAATAAGTGACATTTGACAGATGTTAAGTGTTAAATGAAAAAGTTACTGACTTTTTCAGACAAACTAACATGAAAATCTTTTTGTTCAGTATCTTATTGACATAACTATCCAGCTACTACTACAACTACCACTTCTGCTACAAATGCTACTAATACTACTGGTAGTAGTAGAGGTCGCAGGTAAACTACTACTGCTTCTACTGCCAAACTGATACCACTACTGCTGCTACTACTAATACTAATACTACCACTGTATCAACCCCCACTGCAACAACTACTAAACACGGATCCTAAACAAATTCCATATAATAAAATAGCCTGCTGCTACCACTATTGCTGCTACTTATACTCACCACGTATAAGAAGCAGTACTTATTACTGCTACTTTGTCTGCAAACATTATTAATGCAACATTTACTACTGCTGCTACTACTTATACTTCTATTACTACTACATCAACCTATTAAACAACTACTAGTAAACAAATAAATAAATGAAAACAAATAATGCATCAATCACATATGATACAATAGAATGCTCCTACTACTACTACAACTATTTATACTCTTACTACTATTGCATATATAGTAACAATTAAAAATAAATAAATTCACGTGACACGATGAACTGCTTTAGTTTGCATAGCTCAAAGCTGAACCTTAATGTCTGCTGTGTTTTCACGGCTCTGGGGAATCATTCTAACTTCTCTAAGTGTGTTTCTGTTTATGATCGACTGCTCCCTCCTAACAGCCTTCCAGCCTCCACTCAGCAACAGGTCTGATCAAACCTCAGCTAAATAATTCAGTGACAGTCAGTGAATGAGATGATTCCCGTTTTCTTAATGACATCTGTTTCTTTCACCCCATCAATAATTCATATCCCATTATTACCCAGACTTACCACCTCCCTGCTTGGTTTCTGTAGAACGAGGACCTTTATGTGAGTGTTATCTGTTCCTCAGTGGAGCAGAGATGGACGAGTGAAGCAGAAATCCTGAAAGCAGCTGTCTGAAAGGGCTGAATTCACTCCCTGTTGTTCACTGGGAGGCCCATTAGCTTGATTGCATTTCCATTTTTCAGTGTCTGCGTGACATTTCCCGCTGTGTTGCTCTCTTGTCTACAATGTGTGCATTATTTATGGGCTGATCTCTGTCCAGCCATCTGAGATTTGCTCATTCTTTTCATGCAGACTTAGAAATTAGCGTGTCAAAGACAGACTCAGAGGAACATCTCACTTTTGGAAATTAATTCAGAGAAAATGTTTAGACCGTTGCACAGCAAGGTCACATATTAAACGATATATTCATTGTTTCTTCTCCTTTAACAAACACAGGCAACTCATTTACATCAAAATTATGACGGATGACAGCAGCTTCAAAAGGTTTGAAAATGAAGCATTTGCAGCATTGTGTTTACCTGTCACTCCACGGGCCGCTCCACTCCTTCTCCCCCCAGGGGTTCCTCATGCGGATCATGTGCAGCTTCTCCGATTTGAAGAAGGCCAGCAATCCGTGACCGAGCCGCACCTTCCGAACGTCTGTCACGGCGTAGGCGTGACCTTTGACTAAGCCGCAGTCGAGCCGAGCCTCCATGTCCTCCACTGTGGTCGCCTGGACAAACAAAAGAGTCAGGATTCTGGAAGACCCAAAAAGCAAAAGACAACATGATCCTTTACTCTGTGAAATCCATAAAAAGGAAACATCTGGGTCAGTGGGAAGATCTTTGGAAAGCATCTATGTTGGAATGATATTTTCTTTAAAATTTATTTTCAATATTTAGTCAGTAATGGTCTGATACTTAGGGCTGCAACTAACAATAATTTTAGAAACCTATTATTCTATCGATTAATCGCATAAAAAAAGTTTTATTATTATATTCAAATGCAAAATGTAGGTATCTTATCATACAGCTTTGGTTTAATTACTGCTGTGAGTGTGTTCTTTCAGCATTTGTATGTCCTAGTTAACAATTAATCGATTACTAAATTAGTTGACAGTTATTTCAAAAATTAATGCATCATGATTAGTCTGGTTAATCGTTTTATTTTATTCCTCACCAAGATAATCATTCTGTTACAAGAAGAAAAATACCGAGGATAGATTCTCCTGGATTCTGAAAGTATCATGTTGTAAACTTTACGTCTTTATGCAGGATATTTCATACATTATCTTAAAAGATATTTCTATGAGGGTCAAACGATTAGTCGAAATAATCATGACAAATCAACAATTGAAATAATCATCAACTAACTTAGTAAATTATTAATAGTTAACTAGAGTGAGCATTCGCAAAAAATGCCATTTGATGAAAAACAACATACAAGGAGCTGTAATTACGACAAAACTGTAATAAAAAGTCTACATATACTGTATATAAAGCTTAAATGAAAAATCTGGAGAATCTTCCAATATCTTTTTTACCCAATTAATCATTTAATCACTAGAATAATCGTTAGTTTTCTACAGAAGCAAACTAAACCAGATGTCTGATGTCAGATGGGGTCTGAAGCTATGAGCGTTCAGTGAAAGACGTCGTCAGCTCACCCTGATAGAGCAGCTGATGAGGCCGTCCCTGTTGTGGACCTTGAGTACTCGTTCAAACAGCTGGTTACGAGACGCCTCATCTGTCGCCATCTGACCCTCTAGAAGGTCCACAGGCTCTGAAACACCGCCCGTAAAATCCACCAGCGCATCTGCTGTGTTTCCCCCATCCAAGGCCTCGTAGCAGCCGTAAACCCTGCAGGGAAAGGAGTTCAAGTTCAAGATTATTTGTAGCACATCTCAGCAACAAGGCAGTTCAAAGTGCTTTGCATCCTAAAAACGTCATACAGTCACCAATTGTGAAACAGACAACAGACATAATATTTTGTCAAATGCCATCCTCAAATATGTTGATCAATGTTCCATTTGCTAACTCTAAATAGGTGGGGTTAGCCTTGATTTAAAGGAACTTGGTGTTTCAGCTATTTTGCAATGTTCTGGAAGGTTGTTTATTGTTATTCAATTCAACCTTTATTTAACCAGGTGAGTAATTAAGAACAAATTTTTGTCTACAAATTCAACCTTTGTTCCATATTTGTGGTGCTTAAAAGCTGAGTGCTGTTTCTTCATGATCGGTTCTGGTTCTGGGGATGCAGAGCAGAACCAGAACCACACCTGAGAGGTCCAGAAGGTTGATACAACAACAGAACATTTTTAATGTATTTTGGTGCTAAACCATTTAGTGATTTATAAACTAATAACAGAATTTTAAAGTCTATTTTCTGAGCTATCGGGGGCCAGTAGAAGGACTTTAGTACTGGGTGATGTGCTCTAGCTTTCTGATTTTAGTCAGAACACGAGCAGCAGCGTTTTGGATCAGCTGCAGCTTAAGGCCTGTCTCCAGCTATCATTTCGGGCGAGAGGCGGGGTCACCCTGTACAGGTCGCCAGTCTGTCGCAGGGCAACACAGAAACAGACAGGACAAACAAACATGCACACACACACTCACACCTAGGGAGAATTTAGAGAAGCCAATTAACCTGACAGTCATGTTTTTAGACTGTGGGAGGAAGCTGGAGTACCCGGAGAGAACCCACGCATGCACAGGGAGAACATGCAAACTCCATGCAGAAAGACCGGGGCCGGGAATCGAACCCAGAACCTTCTTGCTGCAAGGCAGCAGCTCTACCAGCTGCGCCACTGGGCAGAAATCAATGTGACTAAAGACAAATGCATAGATGAGTTTCTCTAGATCTTGCTGGGACATTAGTCCTCTAGTCCTGTAAATGTTCTTCTGGTAATAGAAGGCCAACTCTGTAACTGTCTTTTTGTGGCTCTGAAGGTTCAGGTCAGAGACCATCACTACATACAGATTTAAGCCTGAGCGGTGGTTTTTAGTTGTAATAACTGAAGCTGTATGTTGACTCTATATCGTTCTTCTTTAGGTCCAAAGATGATAAATTCAGTTTTGTTTTTGTTCTGATGAATGAAAGCTACGACACATCCACACTTGATGACATCACAATACAGAACTGTGTTTCATCTGCATAGTTAAGGTAACTAATGTTATTTCTTATTTCAGGTATCCCCCTGAGGACTTACAGCTTATAATGTGTAAAACTACAACGTAAATCATCAGCATCTCTCTTCATCTGAGGCTGAATATCTGCTGGTACTGATACTGACTTGGCGTAGGCCTTTTCCACCATGGCGCTCCAGAACTCGTTGCTGTCATTGGAGTGGCAGTAGACGAGCTGGTTGTCTACTGTTGGCAGCCGGTCGTCAATCACAACGTCCACCCACTCACCGAAGCGCCAGAAGCGGAAGTGGAAAATCCCAGCATACGAGTCAGGCTTTTCTGTGTCCCACTCCTGCTCCTTCCAGTCCGGGATGACCTGGAGCAAAACGAGGTGGAAGACACGGTGAGCGGAGGACTCAGTAAGATCACGTCCCGTCAAATCTGCTGCTGCATTTAGTGTCAGTGAACTAATTTATACACCTGCCTAAATTATCACACCACATCAACTTTGTAAATTGTGCTTATTTTCCTTTTTTGTTTATTTTACAATAGACAGAAAAAATATTATCAGAGTGAACTAGAGTCTATTTTGACATAACAGAAGTAAAATGCTGTTCTTAGAGAAGCACTGATCTGATACTAATATGTACTAATAATCTGTTACAATATTGAAAAATTTCAAAATTAGGCCTTCTTGTAAGGACAGCATATTCAGTCTAATTCTATAGTTTGTGCTCTTATTATTAATTCTACTTTATATTTACAATTCATAATCTCACTTTCTGAACCATTTGAAAGGTTTGTTGCAGTTTATTTTTACATGTTTGACCAAGGTAGTCAACATATTGTTTTTGTCTGTTCCAGTTTCTTTATTTTATTCTGCATTGGCTGTTTACTGACTGAATAAATTAAGGTTGTGTTGTTTTTATATGTTTGACCAAGCATACTTCACAAGCTGGAAGCATGTTTGACCCACAAACATGCTGGTGTATACATGTGTGCTGTACCGGTTCAGAGTTCTGAATTAAATGTGTAATTCACTGCATTTATGTTGATTTATAAAAATAAATGCTTTAATTTAATTAAACACTGTTTGTCTTTATTTGATCAGTATCGGGCAGTGAACATACGAGTTATGCAGACAGACAATGACATCAAAAAATGGCTTCCATGGGGTCTGACTAGTTCTGATTTTTTTTCCCCTTATCATTGAAAACAGTTTTTTTTATCTAATCAGGTTACCTTTGTATGATATTTAAAAAAACAGAAAGAAAATAAATCTTTTAGGATGCAAATACGTTTTTCCTAATTCTGTACAGACTGTGGTAGAAGCTCCAACACTATGAACAGTGAGCGACAGCAACATGTGAGCGAAGTGACAGGCCTCCAGCGGGTGTCCCTGGAGATGTCAAGATGAGCTAACTGAACAGCAGCTCCTGTCAAGCCTCTCTGCAGGAGGCCAGTCTGTGCCCAAGGAGAGAATCCAGCCCTCTGCTGCTCCAGAGCAGGAGGAGAGAGACGCATCACAGTCATTTGGTGACCCTTCGGATGGTTATCTTTCATGTTTCTCTTGCTCACTTTATCTATTAGTTTTCATCTGTTGTGATGAAGCAACAGAACTCTGGGAGTGCTTCCTTGAACTTGTTAAAATAGGTCTGTAGGCTGCAAAAAATATGTTCATTACATATTTTGCGCAAAATCATTCTAAGATTCTGAGACTTTAGTCTGCTCAGTTCTGCCAATTATGACTTCCTTTGAATGGGCTGTTTAGGGTCTCTGCCACTTTAAAGCCAAATAAGCTGCTGCTGACCAGGCCTCTCAATTTACACCTGCGCGTGAAAATATATTCAAACAGATGCACAAATATGCATCCATACTTGGGTTAGCTAGGCGCAGTGCGCATCAAATGTGACTTAATCTCAAGGTTTTTAGAAATATTAACAAAAAACATTAACTTATTACCAAAAAATGCTTGGTGGCTTTTTTAAGCACTTGGGCAGTTCTTAGAAGCAATAGTATGATGGCGTATTGTAGATAGAGGGGAAAAAAAAGGCAAAAATGTAAACCACAAAACTTGGGCATTTTGAGTTTGATCTCAGAAAGATTCTTAGAAAAAAATGTGGAAATTTCAAAAGCTTTGAAAGTCAAACATTTTTGAAACACTGAAAGTTTCAGGTTTTCCAAAAAAACGTTCTTCAATAAATCTCAAGTTTTTCCTAGCAAATTTTCAACTTTTCAAACAAAATTTTCCCCTATGATGGCAGTAATATGTCGTACAGTAGAGAGTCAAATGGGAGCAGAAAAAAATGCAAAATAGGAATTTTGTATAATAGGTCCCATTTAAGACTGAACAGTACACAGTGAGTTGCGTTCCCCTGTTATTTCTAAAGCAGAGTCCCAAGAGGAATGAACAAAAGTTTTTTTTTCCTCATTCTTTTCCTCTTGACCAAAATCAGCACATCAGGGACTGACTCACTCATAACAAATATCTGCAAAGTGAATGATAAGTTTGAGCGATCCAGATGGAACGTTATGTTCTGGATGTGCTGCTGTAACCAAGCGAGCAAAGTCAAAAACAAACGTGTGACAAACAGTTCTAAGTACAGCTCCCAGCGGGCCGGTGCTGAGCTCCTGTTTTCTCCTGGCTCATCTGTACCCTCCCTCTGTTCTTTAACGATGCTTAGGAGTGAAGTCATGCAAACTGTGGCAGTCAGCAGAAAGAGACGGAGATTAAGAGACAGTGGAAAGAGAAAAAGTCAAGATTGGACACAGCAGCCGATTTTAATCCAGCCTGCAGTTGTTATCGACCGCTGACTGCTGTGGGAGAATGTCTGCAAAGACTGAGCTGCATTTCCGGCTGGACGACCAGCTGACAGAGGTGATGCGCCTGCGGGTCCAGTCCTTGCAGCAGCGCAGCCAGAAGCGGCAGGAGGGTGAGCGTTTGCTGCGGCCCAACGAGGCTGTGTACCGGCTGGACTTCTCCAGGCAGTCGCTCCGCTTCTCTCACTGGAGGGTGCTGCTGGCGCAGCCGGGGCGCCTCACCATCACGGCCACCTCGCAGCTATGGACGCCGGACCTGACCAACCTGATGACGCGCCAGCTGCTGGAACCCGTCGGTGTGTTCTGGAGAACAGCAGCAGAGGACGCGCCCACTCAGTGCTACGAGGCAGACGCGGCTGAGTTCGGGGAGAGGATCGCAGAGCTGGCCCAGGTGAGGAAGGTGATGTACTTCCTGTTTTCTTTTGCAGAGGGATGCAGCCCTGAGAGTGTCGACTGCTCCATTACTTTCATGGTGGACACTTAGAACACGTGACGAACTGAAAGAACTCAAAGTTTTACCTTTTTTGTGTGATTAATTCAGTCACAAACTAGTCAGCTGACTTATTTTATGAATTCAAGAACATTTGGAACCAAATCTATTGTTTGCTTTTATCTCTGCAGCCATTAATGATGGAAATAAATACAGTTAAATAAAATAACACCTGCGTCCTGGTTTTATTTGAAGGGTTCATACACTTTTCCCACAGTAAAATTAAAGCACTTTACAAGAATTTTCAAGGTAAGTTTTCAAACTTCCCTAGCACCACACTTTGGAGAAAAAACAATACAAATGAACTAAAGAAGACTACAAGAGAAGATTAGGGACACTGAAAAAATAATTTTACTTTTTTTTAAAACTTAGAATTCACTTTAATCTCATAATTTTTGTATTTTATTTTAGAAAATTCTGATTTTAAAATCAAAATACTGAGAAAAATGGTATATAAATATTTATGGTAAATATATATTTGTGTGGGGGTGGGTGTGTGTGTGTGTGTGTGTGTGCGTGTGTGGGGGTGTGTGTGTGTGTGCGTGTGGGGGTGGGTGTGTGTGTGTGTGTGTGTGTCTCTCTAACCCACATCCTATACACCTGCCTCGTCCAAGACACAAATTTAGCAAAAAAATCCCTCAATTTCAATAACTTTGTTTAATGTATAAAATATAAGATGATCAATAAGTCACTGAGTCATTTGTAATAATTCATATACATTACATTGAAAAAATTCAACCAAATAGTGTAAATGACGTAAAAGAAAAACAATGTTAAAATAATTTTGGTAATGCTAACTGACCTAAAAAACTTAAGATTTAACTTCAGACAGTGAGAAAAAAATTATCTGTCTCTTTTTATTAGATGTATAAAAAAATCTGGTTTTAACTATTAATAACATTTCCAAACTTAGGCTTTTAATGAAACATCAGATTGCACTTTGTCACAGAACCATTCAGTTTGAAAATCAAGCTTTATACAGAAATAAAGCACTTTCCAAACCTTGAAAACACCTAATACAAATTTCAGAATTTTCAAGGATTTCAGACGCCTGTATGATCCCTGGATTTGTCATTTCTTGGGTTGAGAGCTGAACCAAAATGTTCCTATCTGACAAACATCCAGCCCTGAAGGGTTTGCTCGAGCCCGGTCCCACATGAGGAAACGCACAGAGACAGAGCGAGTATTCCCCAGCAGATGAGCAAACCGCCACATAATGGTGACCTTGACAAACAGGAGGAAGAAGGAAGCTGTCTCGCTCCTCTTCCTCTCTAAGGCTCACCGTGGCTTCTACAAAACACCTCAGGCTCTGCACAGGAACTGTGCCCGGGAGGTGCCTGAGAACATGTGAACGTGTCACAGATCAGGTGAATCTCAGCTCATTTCTTGTCAGCGATAGATTTTGTTGAAGCACAAGAGGCTGAGTCTGGTTTCACCCAAAAAAATGTCAGCGTGCTCTCAGGAGTCCCAATTAAAACCGTCCCGCCTGCAGCCTCTGAATCCATGAATATGGATTATAGTTCGGTCTCCTCATTGTTATGCGTCGTTCTGCTCATTCTTGCATGTCACTTGTTGACCAAAACCCAAATTGGACCAAACTGAATTGTTTTTTAGCAGTGGCTGTGGCTGTGGCGATGAGCGTCACGGTAACGGTGAGAAAGCTGCTTAAGTTTTCATCAGTTTATCAGAGCATCAAAATATTCAACACAGCAAATTATTAATGTCTGATTTAGGAGAAAATATTTATTGAAAGAATAGTTCAAACATGTAGGCCAATAAATCCTCTTTATAGGTTTTCTGTGGCTCCAATGTGAGTTATATATGTATTATGATATTCACACTTTAAAGACTAGTTTTTATTGTTTTTTTAAGAATAAGAATGTGTACAATATAATTATTATTTATTTCAGAACAAAGTTGTTTTTAATTCTTCTATGTCTACTGCTATTGGAATGCTTTAAATTGATAATAATGATGTTAATATAATTTACATTAGTATAATTACAAGAAATAATGACTATGTTAGTTGCTTGTTTCACAATAGGCAGCTGTATGTTTTTATGATGAACTGCCTTGTTACTGCTGTTTGATACTGTTTGATACTAAGAAACATGAAAAAAATAACTACAAAATTTTATTATAATTACATTTTATGACAGTTTTATTAATTCTACTACAATTGTTCTTCTTCCTAATATTATCATTATTAAAATTGCAAATATTGCATAGAATAAGTGTTATTCTGATTAATGATAATGCATATACAATATAATAGTTACTACTACTACTATTACTTATTATTACTATCATTATATTCCTGACGGCATGCAAAGCAGTGCTACCAACGTTTAAGACTGGGATTCTGTTTTCTGTTTCTCAGGTTCTTTTTCTTCATGCCGTTTCATCACGATCCAAATGACGACAGGACAGTTTATTTTCGGCTTCAGGAGAGAGTTCCAACACCTCCTTAGAGGCCGTGAATGAGTTGAAAGTCAAATGACAGTTTGTCAGAGCGCTAATGGAAAGAAGAAACAAGATGTGCATCGAACAGAATCTCACCATCATGTTTTGTGCTTCTTCGCATTAAAATCGAAATCAGCTAAAACTTAAGAGCTGACCAGTTATGAATCTAGCATACGTTGAACTGTCTGCAGCTAAGTCAGAGTTTCACAGGGTTCATCTATAAATCTGTCACAATGCGTCATCACTCTTTCTCCATCCATTTATACCGGCTGCTAGTCAGAGCAGTGTAAACAATCTTCTGCAGGTTACACCCTGATAGAAATCACATTTAGCCTGATAGTTTCCAGTTTGTCCTCAGAGACTTAACACCACGCAAACCAGAGAGGCGCTTTAGTGCTCTGATCTTTACGTTGTCAAATAATGGTTGCTAATGGATACAAGCATTCATTAGAGGTTAATTAAAACTGCACTTTAGCAAAGTATTGAGTTCCTATATTGTAGATCTTCAGAAATGTTTTCCCTCAATGTGTTTGTCATTAATGGAAAGAGACAGACATGGGATTAGATCTACTCTGTTATATATACATTGCATCCAAGCAGCCTAACTTTGACAACGTTGTTGATCTTCAGGCTCAGATGGCTCTCTGAGGTTTTTTAAAGATGGTTTTCAAAGATACTACTTCGATACTTTTTGTTGATCTGCACTTGTTCGGTTTGCCCATTTTTAAAGTCACACTATGTTGGCCCAGAAGGGTCAACAAAGTGCAAAAGACATAATGCAACTTAAGACATGTTATAAAGGAAGTTAATGTAACTCCATTTTAGTAAACCTTGTTGTAGCTCTCTTTTGCTCTGTTGTTGCTGCTTGCTGATGCTTTATTGTTTTTGTTATTGAATTGTTGTTTTTGTTGTTGCATTGTGGCTTGACCACCGTTTCACAAATTCAAATTTGTTGTAGTCACAGTGATGTGGTTGGTAGAACTGTTGCCTTGCAGCAAGAAGGTCCTGGGTTTGATTCCTGGTCTTTCTGCATGGAGTTTGTGTGTTCTCCCTGTGCATGGTGGGTTCTCTCCAGGTACTCCGTCTTCCTCTCACAGTCCAAAAACGGTCTGTCAATTATCCTATTATTAATTCATCTGTCTAAATTCTCCTTAGGTGTGTGTGCATGATTGTTTGTCCTGTCTGTCTCTGTGATGGACTGGTACCCTGTCCAGGGTGACTCCGCCTCTCGCCCGTTGACAGCTGGAGAGGCACCAGCAACCCCTTTCAGCCCCAATGGGATAAGGGTGTAAGAAAATGGATGGATGGATGTTATAGTCACAACTGAGAAATGGACAGGAAACGATTGAAGCAGTACAAAAAGTCCAAAGAAGAACTTTGAGATATTTTGAGAAACTGTTCATAGATACAACTTTACAGGATTACAAGGCGGCCTTGCTCCAGGAAGGTATAAAGACATTTTTGCTTTAATTTTGTTAAGCCTAGTTTCATCCACTGTCATTTGAAGACACACCAAAAATGTTAAACAAATACACCAATGTGAGTGGAAAACAGCGTGAAGTTAAAGCCATCATTCAGAGATACTTACTTTTTGCCACAGAGACTCTCTGGATGCCAGGCTGGAACAAGCTGCAACAAACCAGCAGTTGCCCAACTGTCCCTGGTGCAGATCATGTGCACTGATGCCGTCCACAAACAGGTGAGGGTCCTCACACAGTTCCTAAACACGGACAGAAAACACTTGATAATTGCTCCATTTATTCATGGAAAAAACCTTTCAGTATTTCTGAATCTATTTTAAAGATTGAAGAAACATCAGGTAATTAAAACGGATGATCAAAAGTTACACAATTCAATACATTCATAAGCTTTCATGTAAATATTTACATGTGATAATATAAACAAGTATACAGTAATTAAATGTTCATTTAATAAATAAATGCATGTTTTAAGATTTTTTTCTACAAAAAAAATTTATTAAAAAAAATATGTAGGGTGCCAATGTTTTCAAATAAATATTTTGGAATATAATACAAACAAACATACGGAGCCCCTAAGGGGACATGGAGAAAAGAACAAAAATCAAAGAAATCCGGACTTACTTTCTCGAGATCCCGTGAAAAGAAAAAAAAAAAGTCGGGATTTCTTTTCTCCGTGTCCCCTTAGGGGCTCCGTACAAACACACTTATAAGTTAAAAGAAATATAATTAATACATTTTTCATTTATGTTACTATTTCATATTTCTGCTTAGCAGTATATCAACTCATTCTATCAGTGGGCCTCAGTGGGCCTCAGTGGGCATGGTTAAAACTGCTCTGGCAACATGAGTGGTCTGCAGTTAACCGATCGTTGACATGTTAGCTTTTTGGTGAATGACAATTAAGTGATTAAATAATTTTAAGACAAACTATAGGAGGGAAATTCAAAAATGTGAGATAAAATACTGAAGTACCCAATTTTAAACATCTCACATAATTCTTTCAACATCTAATTATTTTAGAGTCTTTTTAATAACCTTAATTAACATTTGAATAAATAACTGATACATGTGATACACACTGGTAGTTCCCCCAGTCTGTATCACCAGCCTAATATTTAACATTTTTAAATATGTTAAAAAAGAGCAACGTATGATTTTGGTTTTCGTTTGATTCAGAACTGTAAAGATAAAAGCATATAAACAGATTATTGAGTTGATAAATCAGAGACAGACCATCTGTCCTCATGCACCGTCCTGTCACACTGCTGACCTTTTCCACAAGAGTGGGAGCTCGGTTTTGCATTTGTGAAACTGCATTTCCTGCTGGTTCTGTGACGAGGTTCATTTTTCAGCCACAATATGCAGCGACTGAGAGCCCTGAAACCGCACTCAATAAGCTGCTGGACGCTTACACCTACCCACACACATAGAGAGCAGAAAATATAACCCACACATACACAACACAATCACACTCCCCATGGTTCCTGTGATAGTGTGTGGGATGGCTAGCTACTACAGGAAGTGAGCTGCCGGCGGCCTCTCAGACATACAAACTCACAGTTCTTCACTTTTTTGTTTTTAAAAAAAACATGTTTTAAGATAAATGTGACAAAAACATTGCAATGTCCTGGAGGGACTGGTTTATACAGTCAGAAGATAGAAAGTTATTAATTGAATTGCTTCTCAATGAGACAAAAGTAGTGTGCTCTGCGCACCGTGTTTCTCTTCTTCTCCATCTCTGTCAGTGTTCATTTCAGCAGAACTATGCATCTTCATGGCAGCAGCACTGCATGCTAATTGGGAGCTTTCCACTTGCTAAATAGAGCCAATTATTATCCTGGTCTCTGCAAAACGTTGTTCTGGCAAGGCATGCAGAGGCCCTTAGAGACCCGACCTTCTCATAGAAATGCTTTACTGTGCTTTAAAAGGAAGAGAAGTCTGTCTTTTACTTTCTGGAAAAATACTCCTGTTCTGTTGCAGTAAACTGCAACCCACACAACACCTGAAAAATGAAGAAAGTTGGTTGTGCAGGAGGCTCTACTATTGCTTTTCAAAGATGTATGGTTGCATATTTGTGCATCTGTTTGAATCTATTTTCACGTGCAGGTGTAAATGTAGAATTGAGAGGCCTGGTCAGCAGCAGCTTATTTGGCTTTAAGGTGACATTAGTAATGGGCTATTTAGGGCAGAACTGAAGGCAGAATAATGCAGAACTGAGCAGACTAACATCTCATTATATAGGAATTATTTTGTGCAACTGAATGTAACAAAAATATTTTATATTTTCCATAGACCTATCATAACTGGTTCAAGGAAGCATAATAGGTCCCCTTTAAGCCCAATGTGCAGCTTTACTGTTAAATATCAGCACTTGTACTAATGTATAATGTCCTGCCTGTGTATACACACAAAGGGCTAGTGCCACACATTCACAACTTATACAGGATGCAAGCAAGGTCAGTCACTTGCTGACTCTGCAAAGCTGAATGCTGCAAAAGCAAAGTTTTAATCAGAGGCCACTGCAGTGAGGTCTCTACTGACTCCCTCATCCCACGTTACATCCAGTAAAGCTGCGTTACACTGAGGGTTCAGCGAGTAGAAGAAGTGATGTTTGGCCAGTGTACATCTGAGTTAAGTTATCGAGGCACGTTTCTTCTTCCTGTCCGCAGCAGCATTGATTCCCAGAGACTGAGCAGGAGCGAGAGCTCCCTGTGGTGGCCCGCCGTCCACAGACAGGCGCAGGTGGAAGAGTAATAGGGTATCGATCAGCGCCCGGCCCTGTAGACACTAAAGTAATGTGAATACTGTGGCTGAGCGCAGCCTTGTCAAACATCGTGCCACTAAAGACTTTCTAACCAGTTTCAGAGCCTTTTTGGTGCCATTCATCAGCCGAGCCCAGGGGGGAAAGGATCCATCAGCTTCATGCAACGGTTCTCAGCAACCAACTCGCTCTCTTTTTGTCATCTTTTATCTGTTTCTGTCTCTCCTTCTTTCACTGAATCTTTATCTCTCTGGAGTAAGGCTGGGTGATATGGCTTGAAATAAAATCAGAGATTTTTGTCATATCAGATCTGATTTCCGATTTTAACTTACTGTTGTTCTCACTTTCGTTTCTAAAAAAGAAATTACAAATAACAGAGATTATTTTTTAAAAAGCGACTTTTATTTCAATCAACCCTTCTATGAGTCGTTCAACAACTTGTTGAGTGCCACGACATCACTCTGAACTATGACAAAAATAATCCAGGTCTTCCAAACATTTAATCTTCAAAGGCTAAAAATGGATTTATCGATAAAATTGATTCATCACCAAGCCATGCTCTGTAAATATCCTACTGCTTTTTTGGGACAATGTGCAAATTAACTCCAAAAACAGAAGACCAGAACCTTGTGAAGATGCTGCTGGAGATGTTAAAACAGAGTCATCATCCACAGTGAAACGTGTCATGGGCTGAATTGGCTACTCAGCAAGGAAGAAGCCAAAAGACACATGATGGAATCAGGAGGAAAGAGCATTATGTAGAAATATTGAAGCAACAAGAAGTTAAAACTTGAGCTCAGATTGATCTTCCAGGTGAACCGTAACCCTCAGCATGCAGCTGTAAAGTGATTGCAAAGTGGCTTCAGGACAACAAAATCATTGTTTTGGCACCACAAAGCTCTGATTTCAAGCCTATAGAGTTTGTGAGCCTACAAACCTGACCCAGTTCACACATTTCTGTCAGGAAGAATGGGCCGGAACTCCAGCAAACTATTAAGCGAAGCTTGTGGAAGAAAGTTCAGAGGCAACGCTACGAAATACTGAGAACATTTATGTAAACTTCTGATTATTAATAAATAAATATCTGACATGATATGAATTTTAAACAGAATGGACAGATCCTAAGTTGAATTAAAACAAAGCTTAATCCTTAATCTTCCCAGTTCATTTTCTGAGTTTTGTGGCCCCAGCGGAACTTAACGTCCAGCCAGCCAACCAGAGCTGAAATGCACTTCAGGCCAAGCCTGAGGGCGGGTGTGCAGTGTTTAAAACAAGCTTTTCCCAAAACCTTCATTAAATTTTGATGGTTCTGAGCATTTCAGTCCCTCAAAGGCACTCTTTCCTTAAGTAGTTTAACGTCTAACTTCATTATCATGCACTCCCCACTGAATAATACAGTACATCCAGAATGAGCTTTTAGTGCCCGTTGGGAAGAACAGCAGAGCAATCCAAGATCTGTTAATGCGTTCGCTGCTCTAGTACCAGTAAGTTAAGGAGCCCCAATTAGTCAACTTTATCAGGTTATAATGCTACATCAGGGACTGCCACCTAGACTAGCATCTGTTACTGGTGTATGATCCTTCCTGAAAACAAAGGCCGCCTGTCAAGGTTAGTGTCTCCTTTGAGACAGTTTTACCTGACATACAGAACCACTTCTGCACAAAGATCTTCACCTGTGTTAGCACGGAAGAGATAGCAACTTAAATCAGCAGGAAGCAACCACAAACAGGAGAAATGAATATTTACGAATACAGTACAGCTACTTGCTGACGGAAGTTAGGCAAGAAGTAAATACTGGTTGTAGCAGTATATTCTAAAACAGAAAAAAGGACTGTGTCATGGATGCAGATAATGAAGCACCGCATGCATGAATTTAAACTATGTGGGATCCTATCGGTCCACAATTTTTCCTTCAACTGAATTTTCCACTACTGTGCTTGGATATGGAACTCAATGAAGAACTTTCATAGCTTACCCTCTTTGTGAAGGGTTCTCATTAACTGGAAGCCATTATCAACTCAAATTCAAAAAATACTTTATAACCTTTTTTTACATATTTGACACCTCTCTCACCTTCCTTCCTTCCTCTCTTCTATGCTACAGCTTCTTCCTGAAAGAGTCTGGAATGCTAGATACTAGCATAGCCACTGTTGACAATGGATAAACAATTTTGCTGTCAAAATAAGTTGTTTCTCCTTCATTAGCACATTGAGCAGTGCCTATATGAGGATGATATCACGACATGGTGACAGTTTTAACAAATACGTAAAAACATATATATTTTTTTATATAAAGGTTACATTCTGCAGATTTAATCCCAAAATGAAATTAAATGTATTCAGGGAAAAATGCTTTGTGAGTAATAAAGTAATATTTTTCCAAATATGTTAAGTGAGGTCAAAATAATCCGAGTCAATTTAGCACTGAAAAAGACAAAAAAGCAAAAAGTTATTTTAGCTTTTTTATGATATTTTTGCAGATCATAAACCTTGGACGTTTACATCAACAAACACAACAGAGTAAGTGATGACACAAATCGTCTCCCAATGAAAATGGAAAAAATCCTCCTCCTCTCATGCTCTCTCTCTTCTTCCAGTTTTACGTCTGCATGACTGACATCAGCAGCACAGACCAAAACATGTAATCTGTGTGACCCAGTTTCCATGGCGATGCACGTTGGCAGAAGGAGGTTACACCATCCAGAACCACAGCCTGCTGCGCAAGGGGGATAACAGCGGTATGGGACTCGGCTCGCGGAGTCCTGAGGCCCTGCATCTGATATCATCCACAGCTCCAATACATCACCGGCTTATACACAAGGAGAGTGCAGTGGAGCAATTACTGATTACTGCTGAAGTTAGCAGGGAATTAAATATGATTAGTTATATTGTAGGGTTAATAATCTCCAATCCTGCAGGGACCTTAAGTACTGATAGCTGACTCATTTTGATGCTTTTAAGAGGCAAAAATACTAGAATTTATTGCAAGTTGCATCATCAGGAGACCCACATGTGCATCACATTTGTTTTTTATAGAGTAATAGTAAGTCTTGCTACATTGGGTGCAAAATTAAACTGAAGGTGTTTGACAGACGTCGTTGCATTTTCAGAACACAGGAAAAACATCTATTTCAAACACAGAGTGTGTCATATGAAAGGCGTATTCACTAGGAGAAAGAATGCTGTCAGCCATTTTCACAAAATCAAAGAATGAATCTTACATTTACTATCAACGGAACATAGAAACACATTTATGATCTGCAGAAAAGACAAAAACTAACAAGTTGTGCGTACATAATGCATAGGCATATAAAGTTCTCATTACTTGCTAACATCCTTTAAGCAGCCATTATTGGAGCATATCTCAAGCTTGTAAAGATGTTAGAGCCTGCATTAAAAAAAACCCTGAATATGTAAGTCAGATTATATGTTTGAGGAAGAAGAAAAGTGAAATCCCTCTATTATTCCTTCCTGTATGCATACAAATACAACTTTTATTGCTAGATAAAGAAATATTCTGCACTGGGGATCAGCGTTACTTGGTAAATCACTGGGATTTAAAAAAATCACACCAATATTTACAATTGTGTGAAGAAATTCTGACGCTCTACCTGTAACATATTCGATCATATGGAAATTTAATATCAACTTCAGAGATACTGAAAAATTAACTAACAAATCAAACCAAACTTGAAAGCAGCAGAACACTTGCACTGATTCCACTGTAATCAGCGCAACCTCAGAATTCAGAAACAAAGTTAGCATTCTTGTGCTAACAAGTGTTAGCACAAGAATGCTAACTTCCCACGTTCAAAATACTAAGATTAAAGTAAAATTTGTTTTTTTACAAATTTACTCTTCCGTAAATTTGCCATTAAAATTTTTATGCCAACAAACGTTCCCACTGGAGGGTCAAATTTATACCATTCTTAAACTGCAGTCAGCTGGGCCACAAATAATTGTTCAAAAGGGCCACAAATGGACCCCCGAGCCACACTTTGGATGCCACAGACCAACTCACCTGAGGCCTCTTCCAGACCACACGTCCGATCCTGTTGCCCTGGTGAAAGAGCGAGTCGTCAGTGGCGGGGAAGCGGGGGTCTTCAAACAGGAGGCCACTCTGCAGGCACTGCCTCTTCAGGGTGGAGTACTGCTGCCCCTCAAAGGCCTTCACCGAGGTAAACATCCTTCAGCCCTGAGGGCAAACCACACAGGTGACCAGGTCAGATCATTTCCTCCACACTGTATACAGATGCTGCTTTTCCATCCTTTATGTTCACCTAAATGCGCATCATGTCATCGTCTCTGCAGCAGTCTGAAATACCTTCACAGTGGAAACAAAAACTCAATGAGCTCTGCTGCCCTTGGCACAGTCTCGATTCACCGGGTTAAACTGATTAATCTGTCGATTCAATAATATCCTCTGGGGTCTCATTACCGCTGCAGTGCATCGAAGGAGCAGAGCAGACATTGATCAGCTCAGGGTATGCAGAGCAATAGAGAGGATAATCAATATGGAGCCACTGGATGAATGATTCCATCACTACCTACATTTATAGGTCAACACACAAAGGTAAACGCCTTATTTTACTCCCTCTAGGGGGCGCCACACCAGTCATCCATGAACATTATCTGTGCTCTTCTTCTTCTCCAGCCTCATATTCAGCATCTGTCCGAAACAGTAATAAGAAACTTTTGCAAGGCTCATTAGCTCAAGGAATGAAACTATGTAGCATTGACACAAACAACTTAGTTTGGATCTTCAGGTGTTACTGAGAACCTGTAATAAAGGTTCTCGGTAACCTTTATTACTGGTTACTGAGTAGTGGGTAGCGGTTCGAAATGTTTTAACCAAAATTAACAGGAATGTTAGGAAATATCATGTATCTAGTTTGCGTTTTAGGCTTCTTTAGATTTTATTTTAAAATGTTGGCAGTTGGGATTGAAACATCAAACAAAGACTGGACCACATGTGTGGATATCAACCAGAAAGCAGTCCTTATTGTTAGCATTAAAAGCTGCCTTCAGTGTGATCAGCGTTTAATATACTGAAAGTCCAGTTCAGCGAGCTAGCAAGATAGCTGACTTTTTGAGCAAGTGATAAAGTCAATTCCTGGGGGAGTGGGAGGTTGCAGTTGGAAGCTAAATCTGACAGATGGCCTTACTGTCTTGGCTCACGGCTGCGTTGGGGGAAACCATGCTGTCATCTGGCCACTGTGGAGAGCCAACAGCATTACCTGCAGAGAATGAACCCTCACTCTACAGGGCCAATCACAACAACAACCACCTCTGCTAAAACCCGAAAGTAAATGATGAACTGTCAGTTGATACTGTAATTAACTCAGCCATGGTAATGAATCGTGTCTCAGATCTTTTAAACCTTCAGTAATAACCAGTAGAGCCGCAGCCAAACAGCAGGGATCTGGAGGCACCAATATAAAACAAAGCATGTTTCCCCTTTAGCTACAGATGCATCACTTTTTTTCACTACCCACACAGATAGGTATTGGCCAATACCAATTCAATATAAAAAAAAAAACAGAGTTAAATTGACTTAAAACTGACATCAATATCAGTCAATATTAGTCATTGTTTTAACAAATCAGTGTCGGTCAGATAAATAAACAGGTGATATTTATTTTTATTTTGTTGCTGTGTGTTTCTCGTTGTTTTTTTCCCCAAAAGTGTAAAAGCTGCAGTGAAATAGACACAATGTCAGTAAATATTGGTTATCGGTCACAACAGCAATATTAACATCGGATATCAATGTCAATCCAAATTTTCATATCGGTGAACCTCTACTTAAAACATTTCTTCTTTTTAAACACAGACATAAATGTACAGAATTACAATTGTAATGATTACTCTGCACCAGTCCGGCACATTTACGTGAACTAATAGCTTCACAAGCTTAGTCAAACATGTAAAAACAACTTTCATTTGTTCACTGTGCAATTAGGAATATAGCAATAAATAATTAAGAAATTAAGATTCAAAAACCACACGTTGAGTCAAATACGTAAAGATAAGCTGCAACAAATCTTCTTTCAAAAGTTCAGAAATTACGAATTCTAAATGTAATAATAAAGGATGATGCCACTCGGAGCACAAAGCATAGAATTAGACTCAATATGCAGCTGGAGTGAAGACAGATGTTTGGGTGACATTTGATCTACGATGATTTAGAACTTTGACTTCAAAGGAAACAGATGGGAGAATTTCATGGGAAGTCGTTAAAGAAAATGGCTCCACTTCAAGCCTAACAGGACTTTAACAACTGATTTGATGTCTGACACATTTATATTGTCTCAACTCGACAAAATGAATAATTTCTGGTCTGGACCTACAGAGGAAAATAACAGACAATAAATAACAGTTTGAAAGACAGTTTGGCTGAAAATACAGCACTGAAACTCGATCGCAGTTGGGCTATTACTGCAAACTGTTGATCTCTGACAACAAAACTTTCACAATTGGAAGGTAAAACTCACTTGTCCACTTTCTTTCCCCTATCACTTACTAAACTGCATGAGAAAAATGTCCTCTTGTGAGGTGAGGGGGTCCAATGCAGAGGCTGCAGCAGCTCTCGTCGACCAGCTGCCCAGCTAGACGGAGCGATGTTCTGCTCTGAAACCGACTCACAAACGTAAAAACTGAACACGAACGCTGAAACTGGCAACAAATGGCCGCCAGTTGGTTTTTTGGTCAGCAAACGTTAACACTGATCTTATTTAAGGGCCTCATTCTGGCAGAAGTGTCACACAGCAGGGATAATGGTGTAACTGAACCACTAATATGGTGCATACAGTTATAAACAAGTATAGCGCCTTCTAAAAGTATTCTTACCTCTTGAACTTCTTCACACATTACACCCGGGACTTTAAGATATTAATTTTGATTAATTAGTCAAATATGTTTTAAGGTGTTAAAAACATTTACACAGACAATCTTTTTTTTTTTAAACATACAAAGTTCCAGTCGGAACCTTTATATCTGCGTGTTTCTGGTACTCCCAAAAACCTGATGCGCAAGCGACATCGGCAAACAACAATCCGCCAGGGTTTCATTTTTGCTTAAAAAATGATCTGATCTGACACTGGAAAAGGCTATTGTTGTGTTAAAGTTTTGCTAAAAAGTTAGCCTATCAGCAAAGCTATTCTAGCCTTAAAATCTTTAATCCAGTCCCACCACTAATTTTATTATACAACACCACAAAGGTGCAGTACAACATTCACTTTGAAGAAGAAGAAAAGTCACTCATAAATTGGAAACCACAAGCTTAACATTCTGAAACTGATTGAAAGTTTGGTAGTTTTGAGTCATTTTAAATTTCATTTTGGAAAAAAAAAGACTTAACAGTTAAGGAGAATAATCATCAGCATTCCTAAGGAGACACTTAACTTTAGTAGCCCAGTTTAAACGTTGCAATTATATAAACAACTCTTTGCAAGAAAAGAAAAAAATGCAATGGTTCAACTTTCTGATACATCTTAGCCACAAGATGGCACCAAAGAGTCATCTGAGCAAATCATTGTCAAAAGAAAAAAGTAGCCCAAACACCAGAGCGGCCCGGGCAGCACCATGGATAGCTCCTGTGGGATAACTGGGCCACTATGGCTCTAAGGAGCCAACCTCGGCAATAAAACCACTTACAAGTCACACAAAAATATTTACTCTACATCTGAACTCTCTGTCCCCCCCCCCTGAAATATAGTGTTAGCAGCATCAGACTGTGGCAGGAACAGGAACCTGGCCAGAGTCTGATTATCACATCAAATACCAAAAGTCTATACACTGTACTGTATATTCCATGCACATTTTTTCTAACATATGGAAATTTGAAACAAAAACTTTTAATTATTAAACATTTTGAGTTAATAAATTAAAAAATGGCTTAAGCCAAAGACATATTAGCACACAAGAAGAACCTCTGTGTATTTTTTTTTTATGTGGATGAACCATAATAAAGAATCTAATTTGTGCCAATAAAGATACATATTGAGGTGGAAAAGGAATTACATTCAAATTCTAGACTTTTTAAGAATTCACTTGGATACTATTTGGTGAGATATATTTTAAATATACATATATTTCAAACAGAAATATTAAACTCACAGCATCAGGTTGTAGCTATGATAACACAACAATCAAACTATAAAGATGATTCTTCGCACTTTTACAAAGTAAACTTGCTAGTTAAATAATACGCTTAAATGTTAAACAATTTAGGATATTTTCATTATCTCTGCTGAAACTGTTAAGTCAAAGTTAACAGGGTGATACAATGTGTTTGCAAAGTTAGTTTTTATAAAGTACTGTATACATAAAAAAAATGTAATTTTGCAAAGTGGCACCTTGAAATTACTGTCTGTCTCTTTAAGAAGCTCCTGCTCTTTCTGAAACCCTGCCTTTAACACGTCATCACAACAATTCTCCTCCATGAAGCTGTTTACAACCATTCTTTGAAGCATTTGACCAGTAGTTCCTATAATGAGGAGGAGTTGCGTCTCAAAGGCGGGGCTAGGTCCACCCAGGCGTTTTCCACAGCCGAATGGTTGCCGTGGAGATTAAAGGATTTTTTTTTTTCAAACATGCATGAAATAATCAGGGCAACACTCCAGGTTTGTTTTTGATGAGAGCATTACATTATAACAAGATGTAATGCTCAAACAAGTCAATTTTATTCATGCTGAAAATTTAACACTACTATCTACAATATATTATTAATAATAATTATTATTATTATAATATGCATTTATCACACTGTGCTACACTTCCTTTGAAGATTGTGATTGTTTTTGCCAAAATAAAACTGGTGATAAAACCAGTAATTTGCTCTCTGGAAAAGAAGCAAAGTCTGGATGTGACACAGCAGATGCAGCTGGACCTCAGTGGTTCCCTCACAGTGGGAGCTTGTTGCTTTAACTGTTTTATTCTGGGTACAATGTGGCCATGTTGTTGCTAATGACTTCAGGCAACTCTCTGAAGAGAGCCTCAGCACTGATGTACAGCAAACACGAAGGACTGAACCCATAAGCCTTTTTTCATCTTTAGAGCCACGACAAATAATTCACTCTGCTAAACTCAAAGGGCAGTGTGAATAATTGGAATGATCTGTATGTTTTGTTGCTGAACTGCAGGTGAGATTGCACAAAGAAAACTCAACTTCAGTGTAAAATAAGAGAATGGCTCAATAATAGTACACAGGATTCCAATGGATTAATGGATGTTTTGGACAATGGGAAAAGAAATAAAATCTGTAAATATGTTTTCAATATATACATATACTTTAGTTAATGATTAATCAATACTAAATTAATTGACAGTTATTTCAAAAATCGATTCATCATATTTAATTTGATTAATCGTTTCAGCCCTACTAAATTTTTTGTCCAAACCTTTCCATTAATCAAATTTCCGTATGTTTTCTGACATTTCCCGACTCTGTAGGAACCCTGGATGAATAAGAAAGAAAGAAAGAAAGAAAGAAAGAAAGAAAGAAAGAAAGAAAGAAAGAAAGAAAGAAAGAAAGAAAGGAAAACATGTCTGCCACACTCTGTGTCACTTGTTGTCAAGACAAACATATTTTCCCTGTGCGAAACAATGATTATAACTGTTGACAGAACTGATGCACGCAGCAGGAGGCAGCTGACTGTGGCAACATTCTGGTCAGAAATCAGAGAGGAGAGTGTGTTCTTGTGTTAGTGCTGGGGTGACTTATTGAGTCTGCTGCTGCTGACAGACTGATTACACTCAGAAGTGAACAGGGAGCAGTAATGCACCAGTATATACCACGGACAGGGAGGGAGGAAGGGATGGGTGCGCCACACCATCCCTGATCCGATCCAAACCAACTCAGCCACTGCCTCTGCCACCACCAACCCACCCCCACGCCCCTTCTGCATCAGAGAGGAGGGCTATCCCAGCTTCACATCCTCCCAGCATCGTGATCTCCCCTCTGCAGTATCTCCTCATATCAGCTACCAGGGTTTGGCTCTGATAAGGTCCACTTTGGTAACTTATTGAACTTTAACTTAAAATACCACAAATAACTATCTAATCATCAGTTTTGTTTCCTAACCACCAATCTTAAATGATAGACATGCCATTTCTTAATATTTACATAGATTTAGTAGGGGTTTTATAGGGTTTCAGCAGTGCATAAAGGATATAATATCAATAAATTCCTCTAAGACCTGAGGCATGAACATTACTTCTCAGTACTGCAGAATAATAAATCTTAGAAATATTAATCCATTACTCCTTTTTTCTGCAGGATACAGGGTCCTCAGCATCTTAAACAAAGTTCCACTCTGAAGGCAGAACTAAAGAAGTGTTTTTGTTCTCTAAGAGAATTACCAGTATTATAAAATTACTTCTGTAAATAACTGTAGCAACAGTGGATTTGTTTTGGTAGAGACCTGCGCTTCTGAAATATTCAGAGCTGCAGTTAAACCATCATCACACGCCTGCGTGTGACAGAATTCAAAAACAAGCAAAGCATCTCACAAGGAAAAGCAGGAGAGGAGGACTAGTGGGTTCTGATATCCAGGATGTATAATATGCCCCGCTATTTTTGCGCATCGAGGCGCACAGACCCTTTCACACCGGTGAAATGTGGTGCTAATATAAAGCCAACCCCTAACCTGCCCCTTCAGTTTTGGCATAGCAATCCCTGTGCAGAGAGTGTATAAATCAGACTGCTACAGGATGTCAGGTCTGCAGAGGTTCGTGCGGCTCACCGACCGCCGCCTCTCCATCTCCAGCAGCCCTCTGGAAAGCACCTGGCTGCCCGGGAAAAGCAGTACGAACCGCACGCACTTGGACGGTTACCTGAACCGAGGCCTCTCCCGTGGCAACGTGGGTCTCTCTCGGGTCCTCCTCCGGGGGCAGGGGGAGGGGGTCCAGCCGGTCCGGCTCTCACTCTCCGGGGGGGCTGCTGGGATTCCTCACCACGCTCTCCCTGGTCCTCTGACGGAGCTCCACTCCAGCGACAAGCAGCTGCGCCGCAGCAGGAAGTTAATCTACCCAGATTTCAAAATAAGACACACCTTGCTGTCTTTATCATAATTTTAGTCGTCAAAACCAGATTTACATATTAAATAATGTCGGTAAGATCAACAAAAAATTTGAACATAAAACAGCCACTAAAACTAGCTATCTTTCTAATTATAAAATTGATCTATTTTGATTTTCAACATAACTCTGTAAAAAAAAATTTTTTTTCAACATTGTCGTTATCTTTACAGTCAATTATTTTAATTTCAAGAATTTATTAATAGATAGATAAAATAGCAGCAAAAACAACAAATTTAACAAATATTTACCGAGTAACATGAGCAGCGGCCGGTTGACAGCTAACCTAGCTTCAGAGCGGCAGCCTTTCACGTTAGCTGCTAATTTTGGTCCGTTCAATTCCTACACAGATATTAGATTTTTCGAGTTCCATGTTATAAAAAGTTAGATAGGAAGAATCCAACTTTACTAAGCCCGACATTTTTTTTTATCATTGCTTATCATATTTCAAAATTCAATAAAGGTTCCTCCCAAAACATCAGAATTATAGCAGTAGTTTATTTCAAGAAGAGAAAGTCATACATTGCCTAGATTGATTCAAACACAGAGACATATTTTAAGGGTTTATTTGGATCATTATGGCTTATTGCCGATAAAAAGCCAAAATTACGGAGGTTCATAAAGGAAGCCTTCTGTGTGGTCTGCCTGAACTTGACGGAGGTCTTCATTTCAAGTGGAGAGGATGTTGCGCTGGGGGGGTGTTTAAAGGATGGATGGTAAAATGCTCACAGCGCATGCGCAGATCTTACAGGCCTGCTGTAATCCCCTCTGTCACAAACGACCAGAGGATGCAATATGCTGTAATTAAAGAAATAAAGTATCCGACTAATTACAGTCTTCCACGTGGTTTACCTCCGTCTGTGTGAAAAATCCGAGCGCAAATAAAAAAATAATAAAGATGGATGATAAATCACAGTATATTTTTTATTTCTACTAAAAAAAATAAATAAATAAAAAACCCACAATGGCAGTAACTAAGCCATAAAAGCCAAATATAGAGGTGGGTCAGTGTGACCAGGTTACATGGAGTTCCAATTTTAATCTGAAAATATAAATTTTATTTTTCATCTCTACATCAATCCTTTGAATATTTTTGCTTAAAACAAAAATTGAGGCTCAGAAATTAATGTAGAACATCTCACATTTTAGTTCTTTGTAAGGAGTAATCTTAAACCAATATACAAACCAATGCAAACATACATTTCTAGGTGCATCACTACATAAAAAAAATATTTGGCATGTCATTTAACTGTTTTTAAATACTTTTACAGTGAAACATTTTCAGTTTGTACAACTTTTCTTCTCAGTGACTTTGGTTGCACTGCAAACTTTCTGGTGGTCTTCAGCTATTTAAGTTTTTCAGTAATTTTTTTTTTTATCAAGTCAAGTTAGGCTTCAGAAGCTCCTGAGATCAGTTCTGAATGTCACACCCATTACAAACCCATTCAATAAATTAGGAGATGATTGAAAAGGTAATTTATTTATGTAAGTCCATCACCTAGTGAAACACATTATATAAACGAACAAGACAAAGACTGATGTTTTAACACATTTATTTCTCCGAACAAGGATGACTGTATAAGTTCATGAAACAAAAGGGGTCACTTGACTGTTTTGTGTTGTTGTTTTATTTTTTTTTAAAGAAAACTCATTGGCTTAGAAATAAGTCTGTAAATGATCCTGAGCCTCGTGGCTCTGTTTATTGTCGTATAAAACCTAAATGTAGACACATATATGGTTTCTTATTGTTAGAAATTGACATTTCAGTGCAAATTTGGTCAGAAGTGAAGGTATTTGGATGAGTTAAGGAAGGGTTCACGTCTTGAAATGACTGGAGTGAAACCAAAAACTGGACATTTTCTACCTTGAAATGTCTGGGAGCTGAAAGAAGCGGTGAAAATGGCTTCAGGCGCCACCATGTGGCAAGTCATCATGCAAGTCATATCCACAACTAAATCACAAATGCTTGTATTATCAAACGTCGTACCTAAATAATTGTGTTTGCATCTCCAGGCTGAACAAATGACAGCATGTGAAAACTAAGCATGTTAAATCTACTCAGCCACTCATAACTTTGTTTGACCCTGAAAAGAAACGACTGACGCCTTACTTTGAATGCCAGCAAATATTTCTAGATCAATTCTGTAATAATTTTAGTGTATTCCTCCAAATCCTCAAATTTTTTGTCAGTTTCCTTAATAATTGTAATTAGAAATTAAGTTTCTTTGATAAAACCAAATATTTTATGCTGTAATTTGAAAATAGAGCTGAGAGATTATTTTACTTCCATCTTGAGATCTTAATGCTTTCTGCTTTTTTCCCAGTAATATTTGACCCTCTTCCTCCGTTAATGCTCATCATGGAAGGATAATTGTGAGACTGCAGTGTGTTTAGTGTAATAATTACCATTTCAATTATCTATATTACAAGGAACATACATAATAAATGCCCCATTCAGATTCCCAGTCTTATGATTTCCAACAGCTTGATGATTTTATTCACTATTTTTATTATTTTTTCAGTCAGCCGTACAGAGTTATAACTTAGAAGGCAGAAATATCCTCTGATCATTTGCATTCTTTTTTGTTCTCATTTATATGAACAAGGCATATACCAATTTAGAAGAGCATAAGAGAGAAAGAAAGAAAAAAAGTGCATAGCTGTATATATATGTGTATTATTAAGGATCGGGTGATAGAAAACAAAACAAACACACACACACACAAAAAGGCTGATTAATACATTTGATTCACTTTTTAAAAAAATACAAGAAATCAGAACAGCTTGAAATAGATTTAAATTAAAATCAGTTCATAAAAAGAGAGAAACAATACAGAATATAATACAAAAATACAATTCTCTTTTAAATTCAGTTTTAATTAACTATCTTTAAAATTCAAATTGCAGTCATGTGAAAACATATCAATATTTAATATGAATTTTAACAATACTGAGAAATTTAAGCAATATGAATACAAAAATGAAGAGAATACCTTTTAATTTGTTCTATAAAATGGAGTAAAAAAAAAAATCTGTTTCTGTCTGCAAAGACATTAGGACATGATAAAATTCACTCTAACTTAGACCAGAAACCTGGAAAAGGACAGTCTTTGACCATCAGTCAAAGCCCTGATCTCTATCCTTTTGTAATGAAATGTGGTGTCCTAACTTTTCACAACCACAAGTTGCTTCACATATTTCGAACTGATCAAGTAAAGCTAAAATGCACATCTTTATTAACACAAAACACTCTACAAAGTTTTGAATTTCCTCATACACAACATGATATGTCATACATGCTAGAGAAGTATAAATAATAAATGTCTTAATTTTACAGACAACCCTACAACTTTATGAAGACGGATGATAGGAATGTTAGGACTTTGTCAAATGTAATTCTGAAATCTGCTGAAATGTGTCATTTTAGAGTCGGAGTTCCTGTCTGAGATTTTTACTGCAGTTTTCCAGGAACTAATAATAAGGAAAACCTGAAGCATACAATCACAGATGAGCCACAAACGTAGACATATGCATACAATTTCAACTTTTTCACATTGCATCACATTATGACCACTAACTTCAACCTATTTTTGTGCATTTTATGAGATAGAGAAACACAAAGTAGTGCATAATTTGGACATACATGAAAGGCGAATAATTAAAAAAAAAAACACAAGCAACCAATTAAAGGCACCTTAATAGTAAATAGATGGAGCTGTTATGTTTCTGGACTCAGAGGATTTTTTAGAGAACATAAGAGATAGAAACAGCATCATGTAGACCAAAGTTTAAAAACAGTTAGGTTCCAAATCAAGCTCTGAACATCTCCCAGTTTCTCAGCTGCCAGTACATTTGAACATCATGCAAGTGAATATCCACAATTCTCTGCTTTTTTCTACACTTTCAGTTGCTTATGCCATGTTAACCAAAATGAACTCTCTGGGTCTCTGTTGACATTTAAGCATAAGTTCGTCATATGAGCCTTAACGTGGAAAATGTTTGAACAAGTTTTGATAAAATGCTAACTATATTGTATTTATTCAGTTTTCTCCATATCGGGTCAAACTCTGTGCTCATTATTGTTGCTATGTATATTCATTTATCATCTTCTTGTGTTCTATGTATTTTGGTTTATCCTCTCGTCCCCCCTTGGGTTTTAGTTTGATTTGTGTTAATTATTCACCATTCCAACATTCCCTCTGTGTATAGCCTCACTGGCTGCATGTTTTTATATTATTTTCACCTTCTTTTATTGTGGTTGTATTTTTGACTAGCACTGATTTAATTTTGTTGTGTATCTATTTGTTTTACTTTGTAAAGCACTTTAGCCAATGTGAGGAGTTGTTGGAAGGTGCTATATGAATAAATTTTATTATTATTTTATTATGAATTGGCTAATCTGCCTGTTTTCTTGCTCAGGTTCTGTAGGTTTTCTGCTTTAATGATTAGACTTTCACTATGCTTACCACAAGTTCCTGCCTGCAACTTTGGTCCTACTTTCAACATTTAAAAACATGGCAGCCATGACTAACACTACATGCATCACCTTTAACCCATGATGACACACAGTGGTGGCAGGATCATGCTGTGGGAATTTTTAATTTTTTTGGCGGGGACAGGAAAGCTGGTCTGGATTGATGGGAAATGTAAGTAAATACAAGAAAGTCCTGGAAGAAAACCTGTTTGAAGCTGCAGAAGTCTTGAGATATAATTTAGATTAAAGCATATTTATGTGTTAAATGGCCTAATCAAAGCCCAAATCCATGGCTAAACTTGCAAGTTGATGTTTACTGTTGCTCCCCAGAACTTGGGACTACTTTTAGAAGAATAATGCAAAAAAAAAAAAAAAGCAATTTCTCAATATGCTAGAAGTTGTTAGAGACGTACCCCAGATGACCTGTAGCATTAATTAGTTTATTACAGGGTGCCCAAAGTATGGCCAAATTATTTAGTTGTTTTTTTTATCTCTAATGATGTACAGATTTCATAAATATTTTGTTTATTATTGAGCAGGTCAATCTAAACACATAGCAATAAACAAAGATTTGAATTCTTTATATATTGAAATTTGTAAGCCTTGGCCGCCTCGGGGAAAGGTTTGGACACCACTGGTCTTTGTGTTGGTCTGTTACATAAAATCCCAATAAAACACCCTAAAGTTTTTAACTACGACATTGCACAATGTAAAAAATCCCCATGAGTGCAAGTACTTTTGTAAGATGCTGAATAACAGATCTTTAAAAAAATGCTTACATTTTTTACTTCATTTTACAAAGACTCAAAGTTAAAGTTTTACACAAAGGCAGGCATCAAAACCAAATGACCTGCTCCTTCATTTTGTATGATGAACAGTTGATGAAGTTTCAGACACACTTTGGGAAGGAGCCGGCTGGAGTTCCACCTGACCGCACCAGGGAGTTTGTGTAGTTGGGGAAAGTTGTGTAGGATGGAGGGCTGTCCAGTTCAGAAGGAGACCCAATGCTGTTGCTGGACGAGTCGTCCAAGGAGGGTTCCTACAAAACAAGAGCTTAGTGGGTTATCTGGATTACTTTAAATAACATCTGGATTTTTAAATACTCTCAGATATGAAAGAAAGCAATACTTTATTTTCACAATTCATTATTTACTAAATAAATTGAGTTGACAAAAATAGAAAAATTGTCTTAGCTGGTGACTAACACTGATTTGGGAACGCATTAGCATCCTCCATTATTAAACTTTCACAAATCTAAACTAGGTTTTAAATACTCTGCTTTTAGCGAAGAGTATTATAGTTCAGGGATGATATGGCTGAAAAATGTATCATAATATAAGCATTTCATCTCAGTCAAGATAGATAAGCTTTTTATGTTTTAAACATCTGAAATATTTCTAAACTGGTGGAGTGGTCTTTTATGTTTTATCGACAATTTCCACTTCATGCCGTTTTCTATTTTTAAGCAGTTATGAGGAACGGTGGCAAAACCTTAAAATGCAGCAGTGCAAATTAGCTTGTTGTTGCTAGGTAATCAAAGAGTGAGTGAGTTAAGTTGAAGCCAGGGGTCATTTATGGCTCCTTTTTTTGTGTTCCCCACTTGCACTTGAAGAATGAAAAAAATGTGTTTATTGAGCTTTCTATTTTTAGTAAAGGTAAAATTACAACTGTCATATTTGTCTTACTATGGAAAATTTTAAGTATGACATTTGTGTTTTTATAACCAAACTTGCATAATAAATAAAGCCATGTATATCCAGGGACTTTTACTAAAAAAGCCAACTTTGCCACAACTAATTCAGCTGTTATTTAATTTATTAAACTCGGCTAAATATAGGAAGCGTTTAGAAAGAAAGTGACCCAAATTCTGTTTTTATAACTGAGGATAAATTTGTTCAACACAATGTAAAAGAATTTAAAAATTTGTTGTCTTTCTTTTAATACAGTAAACATGCAAAATCCTTTTTATGTTTTGAATGTGCAAAACATTCAAAATAAGTCACTGCATTGCATTATACAAAAGCTACTGGATAAAACCGTTTCTAAAAAAGGCAAAACTTTTAAGGTTAGATACAAGTAAGTTTATAATTGGGCGGACTCTGTGGAGAGTTCTTTGCACTGGAATGATCAATTATATAAAAAAAAGGTGTTAGGCACAGGAACTTTACAAATATTAAGAAGGTTATCCCAAGGCCCAAAAACAAAAATATTAAATTAAGCTATTTACATGCTGAGTTAGTTAACACTTGGTCTCACCAGTGTTTTAGTGGTGAGACCAACATCCATTTCCTACAAGAAAAAAAATCTGCTTGCTTGATTAGCTTGATTTTAGTTGTTTTTTTCTGCAAGTTCTTTTGACTTCACAAATTTGGTGCACATGACAAAAACTGACACCCTGATCTAGTCTATGTTTGAAAAGTATAAGTATTGGACGTTTAAATCTACAGCAATTTAAAGATACTCAAGGTGAAAAATTAGGTGGAATAGCCCTTTAGCCATCTGACGAACCGGAAGTTAATTTATGTGCGATATCATGTGGGATTAAGGTATACTCTTTTAAAAGAACACTTGTAAATCTATCTAAAGTATATTCCTTGCAGACATTGTAAATGCTATTTATTTTACTTGATAAAAAAAACAACTAAGTACGAGTCGCGGGTCACCATCTAGGCATGCTAATTTTTAGCCTATCCAAAGCTAATGCTAGCCTATCAGTGCTAATGGATAAGCAAAGGAAGTACGCAGTTCAGTGGGTGACCAGCCGCGGCATGCTAGTTGTTAACCTCTCTAAAGCAAGTAAGTAGCCACCTTCTCATTTGATAGCTATTTATAAATAATTCCTATTTTTATGCAATACATTTCAGTGCCTGTTAGAGAGCAACTGCAATAAGAGCATAGTTAATTTCCAATTTCCCCCACCACAAAAAATAATCGTTTTATAGTCTAAAAACTAAATAAGTGCTGGAAAGAGTCAGACCTTTTGTTGGAGGACGTAAAGGGAAGTTACTGCTTTTATCCCATTATGTTCCCCCATTTTGGGAAGCACATCATCTGTAAAGGAAAACACATCTTACTGCACATACTTGGTGTCAATTTCAGCTGCAGTCTCCAGAAATTTAATTTTTACCTTTCTGTTTCAGCTGTGTATGATGAGAATGACCATAAATCCTGGACTTTCTAGATTTATGTTTTGACCTGAGATTAAAAAACAAACAAACAATCAAAAATATTGTTAAATATGCGGTGGATTTACATTTTTTTGCATTCCTACAGTTGATGGAATATGGAGCTAAATTGGGGCCATAAAGTTTGTTCAAAAGAAAAAAGTTTTTTTTTTAGCTTCAGATTTTTTTTTCTTTTGAACAAACTTTATGAGCCCAGTTTAGCTCCATAATGGTTAATTCACAGAATCACAGTTTACTTTTTAGAAGGAGTCCAGCATGCACACACTGTCACCAGCGTGATGAGGACGAAGATTCCTCCAGTGGAAAGCATGATGTAGACGGAGCTTCTTCCTGGTGAGAAACAAGAGCTAATGAATAAAAGTTTACATAAGTGAGGCTTGTTTACTTTAATTAACATGCATGTTACATGCTCTATGAAGGGGGACATTTCTATGCCAACCTCTCCACTAGAGGGCACCAAAAGCTTGTCAATGCCAGCTCTGATCCTGGTTTGAAAATATTTGATTCACACTTCCAGTGATTTTCCCTCAGAATGTGTGTAAGTTGTAGTTCTGGGGATTTTATTATTGAACAACTGCAAAACCTTCAGCCTATCTTTCTCTCATGTTGGTTTCTTGGGTCCATGTTTGCTATTTGCAAAAGATCTTTAATGGTTTTGGCATCGATGACCCCACGCTGCAGCCCTCATCCTAGTTCTTTTATTGTAGGAAAAAAAAAGGTGTAAATTTGGGAGAACATTTCTGAAATTTTTAGATTAATTTCTGAAATTTTCCCCCCAAAAAACAAGGAAACTTCTGAGAAGAAACCAAATAATTTTAAACTTTTTGATCTCAGTAATAGAAAATAAAAAAATTCTAGAATATATCTGACATTAATCTAAAAATTTCTGAGTTTATTCTTGCCAGTTTTTCTTTTACTTTTGGAGCTCAGAAATTTCCAAGTTTTTCTAGAACATTGCAGAGATTTATCTCAAAATTTCTGTCTTTACTATAGAACATTTTTGAACATTTTGAGCTCAGATAATAAAAAAAAAATAGATCTAGAAAATTTCTAAGATTAATCTCAAAATGTGTGGGAAATTTACTCTGTCTTTCTATCTACAATAGCCCTAATATACACCATCCTAGCATTCCTATAAGAAACTTTATTTTTTATTTTTTTGCATTTGTATGACTTTTCGGAGTCAATTAAATCTCCTTTTTGGCAAAAAATAATCCCTTACCTAATATTGTGATTTCACAAAGTAAGTTTGGAGGAGTTTACTATGTGAAGTGCTTTTTAGTTTTTCAGTTGAACCATTTGTGTCCCTGTTAAGAAAGAATCATACTGGCCATGTGAGCATGTTTAGCATACAAGCTGAGACACCAGTATCTCAGTACTTACTGTACACGGCCAGTCTGATTGGCAGGCTGGTCATGTTGCCCAGTGGGTTCTCCACAGTGCAGCTGTAGATATCCTCATCAGTCATCAACACTCGACTGATGGTCAGGCACTTCTGATCAGGCGACAACATGAACCGTGTTTCATTGACCAGGGGTTTCCCACCTTTAAACCACCTATAAGTGGTTCTGGTCCCGTTGTCATGAGAACAGTTAAAGACAAAGTTTTCGCTGAGCTCCAGGATGGATGAGGCCTCCATGTGGACGTACGGCCTGGATATAGGCTCTGGGTGAGGGTGAGAGCAAACACCAACATTCATTAATGTAAACATGTATGGAAATGTAAGTGCAAAACTTTCTTGATATTCTGCTAATGTAAAAAAAAACAACACAATTTCACAATCGCAGTGTTTCCAATAATCAAGAAATGCAATTACATTGCCATGTGAATGAGTTTGTAAATCGTTAAAAAACATGCAGCACCATCAACCTCCAACTATTTCCTGTTTTCTTCTTTGTTTTTTCCACCAGCAGTAACATCTTTAATGTGAAAAAAGCGTTTCCATTGCAGTTTTGTGAAATACTGTAAATCAATTTTACAGTATTTCACAAAACTGCAGTAAAGCCAAAAACCCACCTCATGCCACCAGCAAAACATTTAATCGAAAAACAAAAGTTTTCATTGAGCAAATATATTTTCATGATTAAAATTTACGCATTTATACGGTCAATGGAAACTCAAGATACTAGCTCCTATTGGCTGTTGAATAAGGTCAGTCACTTTAAAGTGGATGACTATCAATGCAATCACTTATTTTATGTTAAATATTTTTACTTAATTGTCATTGCATTATAGAAATCAGTTTTACTTCTCATATAAAGTGTTCAAATTAAGTTGCTTTGTCAAAAAAGCCAAATTCTGTTGCTTATGATTGATTTATATAAGGAAAAAATTGGGAAATATCACAGGGGTTGAATACTTTTTTAATGCGCTGAACAATATTTCTTCCAATTTAGTATTGTATGCATTACTTTATCTTGGTTTCTCACTTTAAAAATATCAATAAGACACATTAAAGTTTATGCTCCCTCTGCAGTGGCTGCTTTTAGGCAGTAAATGAAGGTTTAGATACTAACAGGTAATTTCCACATTGAATTAATGCTCTCAAGCAGCTTGTTCTGTCTCTTATGAAACAAACCTCTCATTAATGGAGGTCAGTGAACTCCCAGGATTCCTAGCATAGCTTATCCCTCCTACAATAAGACCAGAGCCAAAATCAGAATACCTCCATGGACATTCAGAACATTTCAACATCTCTAGTTTGGATGAAACTTTAGAAACTGAAGATTTTGTTTCAATGCATTGAGTTTGAGAACTCAGAAAGATTGCAAAATGTTATTAATCCTCAGTGTCGTATTTGACGAATACTTAGCAGAAGAAAATACGTCCATCTTATGTCCAGAGTGGAGCATAATGGTTCTGGTCCAGTTTTGTTTTTTATTTGTCTCTAAGCAAACATAAATGGCATGGAGATAAATTGGGGCCATAGAGTTTTCTCAAAAGAAGAAAAAAACATTTGAAGCCAAAAAAAATTTGAAATTGAACAAAATAAAATTTAGTTCACTTCAATTCAAAAATATTTTATTAATCCCAAAGGGAAATCAGCGAACATTAATTCAGTAACTAATATTAATTGTAGCTAATATTAATTCAGATTCTTCAAAGAGTTATTGTAGATAGTGATGGCTGTTGGCAGGAAAGATCTCTTGCAGCAGTCTGTGTTACAGAGAATTTTAAGAAGCCTCTGACTGAAGACACTCTATCACAACTGAAAAGAAGTTTTGAAACTAAAAAAATTTTCAGAAATACTTTTCAAATTGAGATTTTTTTTTCACAGTTTCAAAATATTTCTACAAATCTTTTTTTTTTCAGTTTTAATTAATTTTTTCTATTGGAACAAAGTTTATGGCCCTTAATTATCTCCAAAGTTAGAACCTTGAATAAGTGATCAGCAGCTACGCCAAGCTGTTTCTGATCCTACCGTCCACAGTGAGTGTGATGCTTCCCTCTCCAGTAAAAATGTCATCTGTGATGGAGATCTCCACGTCGTAAGTCCCGTCATCAGACAGTCTGAGGTTGTGGAGAAGCAGAGTCCCGTTCTCAAACACCAGAATCCGGTCTTGATACTCAGGCCTCAGGGTCCCAACGATGTCGGTTCCGACGGACTGGACCACGGTGACCGCCTTCTCCCTCTGGAGCTGCCACTTGATAACCGGCAGGTCGAGGCTGAAGCTGCTGTAGCGGACCGACAGGAGGGCCTCCCCCCCGACCGCTCCTCTGATCAGAGCGTTAGGGATGGTCATGTTGACGGCTCCCACCTCACCTGCAGGACAGCATGCAGTTTTACTGGACATCAGAAACAGTACAGTGGACGATGCTTTAAAATGTAAATTAGAACAAATGGCTTCTAAACAATATATTAACGGGATATGTCTCAAATTTTGCTAGACAGTAAGTTATGCCAAACGTTATTGCAATAAAAGATAATATTGTTATTTTGAGACAATTTTCAAGTAATGTTATGGGAATGACATAATAATGCAAGAACACGTTCTCAAAGATCAATAAATTTTAAATTCTAATGAACATTTGACACTAGAAAGAGAAAAAAAGGAGAAAGATAATAAATCATGCAGATGGAAATCGTTGAGCTTGTTTTAATTAGTCATTGATTTATTGCTTATTGCAACAGGCATAGTTATAGTCGGTTTTATTTCTAGCTAAAATGAAAAACTATCACTTCTGTATTTATTTTCTAGCTCTGGTAATTAAATGTTTCCGTACCAACAATGCCTTTCTGGCATGTGATTTCTATTACATCCAAATTAATTCACTACTATTCAAAACACAACACATATGTAAGAGTTTCCAAAACCTAAAACACAGAAAAAGGAGTAGGATTTATCCAACAACTGTACAGAAGCATACAGCTGTGTCACTCTGGAGCCAGAGCCTCATCGCTATGGTAATAAGCTGTTGACTATGGGATGGGCCCACATGGAGCAACAAAAGTTGGCATTGTTTGTTCAAATTTCCCATTTGGCAGTCCATGAAAAGGCCAATCCAGACACCAGGCTAGTGCTGCAGAAACAGAGCAGCTTAGTGACCCACAATAACATAATAACACGTAAACACAGCTGAAAAAATCTGACACTGCCACTTCTGATACGGACTGGAGAATAAAACAAGCAGTCGGATACAATCCAGCATCCCAACAAATGCTGGCATTGTGACGAGGTAAAGTAACTCAACAGGGTGTGGGGGAGGGAAAAAATGGACATCTGTTGCTATTTTTATCACGTTCTTAGTGTTTTATAAATGTAAAAATTGAAAAGATTTTAAATTTGCAATCTGTTCCCCCTACATCATAAACCTCGTCCCTGTGGTCTCTGCTTAAGGTAAGGCTGTGAAAGTCAATATTCTCTCATGCAACAGAATAGAAATGAGCAATCTAAACATGCATTTAATATTTAATCATTGTTTTTTCAACGTATTGTGGTTCAGACGCAATAAGTAGTAAATAATCGCAAGACAAATTAAAACAAACTCAATACTTTCCATTTGCATGATTTAAAGTGTTTTTTCTTGTCTCTATCTCTCTACCAAAAATTGCATGATAAAAGTCTTCAGTCTTAAGTTTTGGTCTCAACTACACCTTGTTTTGAACGACAGTTCAACAGAGACTTAGTAATTAATTTTATTTTTTGTTTTTGTTGTGTTATTTATTTATTTTGGATATTTAAAATGTCTTCCAGATCCAGTGTTAAATGTTCATGAGAATTTAACGTTTATTGATCTTTGAGAATGCGTTCTTGAATTATTATGCCGTTACTATTACGTTACTTGAAAATGGTCTCAAAACAACATTGCCATTTATCGCAAAAACCCCCCAAACATCTGGGACAATTTATCATCCAGCAAAATTGATGGTGACAGGCCTTGTCGTTCAGCTATGCTGCAAATTTCCCAATTATTTATCTTGACAGCGTTTCTTACCTGAGTTTAAGAAGCCAAAAAATACGAGTGAAAAAATGTGGTAGATCTTTTTTCCTTTGGAAGGAGCGTCCTTCTCTGTCTGCATCTTGAGGAAAAGGCTTTGTTTTTCTCACAGACTGTCAGCATGATTTATGGCTCTGGGCAGGACGGAGGACACAGTCACTCATTCAGGCCGGCCTGGAACTGAGTACGTCTTGTTCTCCAAACGCCACTGTATAAGCAGAACAAAAGTGTGTGTGTAAGCGTCAGGATTCAGTCAGTGTTGTGATAATAAAATAAAACTGCGTTTAATTCATGCAAACTCCATTATGATCAGAATCAAACTATGAATTAACAGCGAAGGGTTTGTTTAAAAAACTAGAGGTCAGGACAAGTGTTAAAAACAATTGTACCTCCGTTGGATTCAGGCATGGAATAATTGTTATGAGAAGTTCAAACTGTAAATGTCACTATTTAAATAAAGCAATTATAAAATCACTTTCAAAATAAATACAATCAGGTGTATTGTAATAAATAGTTTAAATTAATAAATATCCAATAATGTTGAAGCTCTGGGCTACTGCCTCTTTTTAAGGTCTGGCCCATGTTATGTAATGCATTGAGCCGACACTTCTAGTTTGAAACTCCAGTTTCTGTTAACTTAATGGCAAAATTAACAAGCATAATTGCTAATTAAGAAACATGTCTCTCTCTTTTTTAAGCACTAGTTTAGTAGAACTAGTTTTAGACAAATTCTAAACCTTTTATGTGTAACATTGAACAAGCATTAGATAGAACTCCAATTTTACAATATCAAATTTGAATTTGAGACTTCAGGGTTGCATCATCACCAGCAACCAATGAGAGGGAATTCCGTGTTGCTTAGCAACAGAAAGCAGTCAAACAGAAAATAGTTCCCCAGTGAAGACAACATGCTCACTTGTTGATGTTGTGATTTCTCTTTACTTTAACCTCATCCAGCTGCTCTTTGTTCTGATTGGCTCCTGGTCCATGTCTTCCAGCATGATGGAGTTCACCCTGTGTGAACCTGTGGAACTCTACAACCTCCTGAACCAAACCCGGACCGTGCCGAGGCTGGCCGAGATCAACTACCTGTGTCTGCTTGGTGGGATTTCAGCTGCAGTTGCCTGGGTTTCTGATGGTTTTATTCATTTGTTCCCGTTGCTTCATTGAAACTTTTATGTTTCTTTTCTAGATGCTCAGGAAACCAAGGACTTCTTGACGGGTCATATTATAACAGCCAAACATGTGAAAACGGTATGATATTATGTTTCTGTCTGTCTACAAAAATTTTGTTTGCAGCTAAAATAAAACAACACATGACTCTTTCAGAACTATATTGTTTAGATTTTTAAATTAGAGAAACGGTTTGGTTTGGTTTTCATCTTTAATACACTTTCTGCAATAATGCATTTGGATCCTGTTGAAAATTACATCAGAAAAAGATGTTCCTTACACTATTAGTGTCATTTTTGCTGGAAACGTAATAGCTATGTTGTTCGAAACGTAGCTATTACGTTTAATAGCATATTAGCATATTTGTAGAGAAAATTCCTGCCAAAAAACATCTAACACATTTTCTAGAAAAAAATAAACAAGAACATTTCTGAGTTTGAAAAGTTGAAAATTTTGGACTTTTAAAATGCAGAAATTTCAATGTTTTTTTTTCTTGAAAATATGGGAAAATTCTTATATAGAATTTACACACTGCAGCTTTAAACTGAAGATCTGATTGTTCAATATGACTGATTTAGTCTTTCACTTCACATGACAATAAACTGCAGGCTGGAGATGGTACATTCTACCTGCCAGATGCATTCGAGCTCGACACCATGCAGATTGTTGTGATTTATGATGCCAACACAAGCTCTTTAGAAGAAACAGGTAATACTGGAGCATCAGTAGCCATGTAACGGTGTAACTTCTTCCCACACAGCAGCAGATGTTAATCTTCTTCACTATGATTTTAGGTAGGGCCATTGATTGTGCCCGGGAGCTGGGGAAATCCTACTACCGTCCAATTAAAATACTAACAGGAGGCTACAGGCTTTTCTCAGCTATTTACCCATTTCTAAGGACTGAAAAGACCCTTTACAACATCTGGGTAAAACTCACTAACACAGACTGCTTTAGTTTTACACATCAATCATTCAGAGGGAGTCTCAGCATCTGTTCAGTCCAAAGTTCACAAAATAAAATTCAGTGCAGCTAACTGACTTCAAAATCCACTTAAAGTCACAAACATTTGAACTTTGAGTTCAGTTTAATATTTTAGTTGCATTGTCCCGTCTTGCGTTTCATTTTATTTCTGTTTGTGTTACTTTTACCTCATTACTTCAGTTTCTTGCTGTTTCACCCCTGTTTCCCATCTGCTGTATCTTGTATTATGGAAGACCATAACTGACATAATTAAACATAAGAGAATATAAGTGCACAAATAAATAAATCAATACTCTTAAAACGCAAAAAAGGAGAACTTTATTTCAGGTTTTCTCATTTTATTTATTTATTTCAGTTTATTTCCAAAAGACTATATGTTTTTGCACATACTATTTTTAAAATATTTTTTTTTATGTTTTTCCTTTTACTGAAAGATGCATTAAGTCTAAAGTTGCTGATAAACTGATTGTAGTTTACCTTATTTGTTGTGACTGAGGTCTGCATGTAGATTGGAGTTATACTACTAACCAACCAACAGGCAAAAGCCTTAAGACTCCGCCCCTCCTCATTTCATTTGCATAATGAGGTAGCAATGCATACGGACAAAAAATGTAAAAAGAAAACATGGTAAAAAATAAACTTGGGAAAAAAAACAAGAATTTAAATGCATTTAACTACAAAGGAAAAACGCAAACAAAATAATAAAAAAACTAAAATTTATATTACGTGTTTAGATATTTAAGTTTAAAACTAAAATAAAACTAAATAAGGTATCAAAGTCAAATAAATTATAAAACATAAGGCAAACTTCTCAGTTTTTAAATTAATTGGTGCATATTAGATGTACCCTGAGGTGCAAAACACTACGCACCTCAGGGCCACCGTAGATTTATTTATTGGAACATTTATGTATTTCTACTTTTATTTTAAATTTGTCAATTTTGATCTTCCATACTGTATATTTATATATTCTATATATATCTCTATATCTAAAAAGACTTGTGGTCGTAACTGTAATAATAGGTGGTTTTATGTAGATTCAACCCAGAATGGATTGAATGTTTGCATTCAGACTTACTCTATCTAATTTGATTAAATTTAAACATTTCACTCCATATTATGCACTCTTTGGTGCTGATCTGCTACATAAAATCTTCATAAGACACATTGAAACTCATGGTTGTAATATGACAAAATGTGAAAAAGCCTAAATGAGTATGAATGATGTACATGATCTTATTCATAGAGTATCCTATCCACTACAGAACTGATAAAGCATCCCTCCACCTTTAGACTTCTCTATAACCTTTACAATGAGAAACAATAAGATCTCAGCCTTATCCAGTCCATCACAGTCAAATATATGTGTGGGTTCATCTCAGGACCTTGAAAACTTGAAGCTTTATCCTTTGGAGATTATACCTGGACTGCTGTATATGGGAGACCTGAAACAAAGCCAGGGCTCCCTGTGGAACCTGAAAATAGTTGCAATTGTCAACATCTCACTTTTCACTCAGAGCGAATTTTCAAAGTAAGACCAGTTCAAACTTGCAAATATTTCAAAATCCTTTATGAGTTCCTTTTATTTTTTGTAAACGTAATTGTTAACTTCCAGGTCTGAAAAAGAAACCCGGGTGATCCTTGACATCCCGCTGGCTGACAAGGTGGATTCGGATTTATTTTCACACTTAGAAAAAATATGCAATTTTATTGGTGAGTATTGGACATGTTTTGTTTAACAAGTTGAAGTCTCTTAGATTATTATGTTAAGCATAAATGAGGCAAAAAGAGTTCATTCTTAAACGGTGCATTAGGCCATTATAGATAGAAAAGGAGTAAATTTACACCAAAATATCTCAAAAACTTTTAGATTGTTTCTAGAAATTTTTGAAAAGTCTAAACTTTGCTTGAAAAAATCTGACATTTTCTAGACAAAAATCCAGAAAATTTTGAATTTAAAAAGTTATAAATTTGCTAGAAAAACACCTTTATTTTTTTTAATCAAATGGTAACTTATTTCTTGTTTAGGTTCTCACATTGATGAAGAATCTCGTGTCCTGATAGTTTCCAAGGCTGGCAAAAGCCGCTGCAGTGCTGTGGTGCTCGCCTTCCTCATACACTACTTCAGATACACACTGGAGGCAAGTATGAATTATTCAGGAGCGCATGAACACAAATCATTGTGTAAGTAAAAATGAGTGTTGTTTTAAATACAAATAACAGTTTGGCCAGTGGTTTCAACTTAGTGAATGTGAAATATTATTTTTAATGGAGAACAAAAACAATGAAAAACTACTTTTTTTTCTTTTTTTTTTTTTTTTGCTTTGTGGTCAAAAATAACTCAGCAGAAAGTCAAATATTTTTAAATTTGCTCTTCATTTTGGAAATAGTAAAATGACAAAATTATTCACAAAGAGAAAGTGAAAACTTTTGCCTGTTTTCTCATATTCTGATATCTTCATATTAACTACAGATGATCAATTAAAGTACATGTTCCTTAAAAAAAAAATCAGAATAGGTCTTTCATCGACATTAAATCACAAGCTCAACGTCATCAGCATCACTAGCCACCAATAACCATGGATGTACTCCACTCTACATTGACTCAACTGAAAATAATTAATGTAAAAGTTATTCAGAACATGACTTTAAACTATCCATCCATCCATTTTCCTACACCCTTGTCCCTTACGTTTCGGGCGAGAGGCAGGGTACACCCAGGGCAACATGGAGACAGACAGGACAAACAAACATGCACACACACACTCAGGGACAATTTAGGGAGGCCAATTAACCTGACAGTCATGTTTTTGAACTGTGGGAGGAAGCCGGAGTACCCGGAGAGAACCCATGCATGCACAGGGAAAACATGCAAACTCCATGCAGAAAAACCGGGGCAGGGAATCAAACCCAGAACCTTCTTGCTGCAAGACAATAGCTCTACCAGCTGCGCCACATTGAGACATAGTGCCCATTTTAAATGTCACAAGGTGTGTCCCTGTGATTTTGTAGTCCATAAATAGAATGATTGTTTTCAACTTTGCATTCACACATGGAAAAAATAAAGTTATTTTTAACCCAAATTAAGTAAAAATTGCAATCATTGTTAATTTGTCATACATGAGTGTTTACTGGTGAAAAATATGTAAAAGAGCATCTGTGAGGCGTAGAGATGAAATGGTGCCTACTAAACTCACAACATACAATCCCATTCATATCTCTGTGTGTAAGTTACCTTGTTTCAAGTTAGATAACTCGAGTTTAGTCAGTTGTCACCTATCAACAATTATTACATGTCTGCTAACAACAACATAACTCAAAATATGTGGAATTAGCGTTTTCTTATGTCATATATCAAATAAACTCAACAAATGAATAAATAAAAGTCAGGGAATCCCTCGAAACAATGTGATGGATGGTGGAGAGCACTTATTTTACTAGTGGTGTTTGAAACTATGTTATCTGGACTTTCAAGACAACATCAAATTATTTTAAAGATGATATTTGTCTTGAATTTTGAAAGACTGCAAAATTCAAGTATGCTTAATATGTTATTTTGTTGATTTGCCTTTTGTAGGAAGCCTGGGACTACATTATTAAATGTAAATCCACCATAAGGCCCAACGCAGGATTCCTAAAGCAGCTGTGTGAGTGGGAGGTTCTCACCATTGGAAAGAAAAACACAGATTTGTCAAAACCTCCATTTTCATGAAAGATAATACATGTTGCAGTCAGTCTGTCATGTATCTACTCGGACATTTATTTGAAAAAGGCAGTGTACAAAATTTCCTTAATAAAAACTCATGTTTGTGGAAGAGTGTGAATTTTGTGATGTATTTTTTTTAATTCCTAAACCAAAACGTATCAACACACTGATAGCTTCATACACACATTAATTCAAATCATTAATTGTGAAAATTGCAAACACAAACTTCTTCTTGTTCTTTGTCTCCTTCTTCTTCCAGAATTTCCAACAGAAAACGTAATTATTTTTAAAATATTTACTTCTGTCTCTAAAATCACTATTCCATGTGTTAAAATGGCATATTATATTATCATGATTTATATTATTTTGTAAATATTATCACTGCTCACTGGTTATATTTATTTTTATTTTTTATTTTTTTTATTCTGAAGACCCTGCTTTCAAAGATGCTTTAGTACTTTTTGTCACCTGGGTCAAAATTGTCAAGCAAAAAGCACTTGAAGGCCAAAAAAATCTAATTAAAAAAATATATTTAAAAAATAAACATATAGCTAATATATGGTTAATTATTTTAATCAAGAAGCATGTTATTTTAATTGTTTGATAATTAATCAATTCATTACATTTATATTAATTTAAGATCAAATAAATAATTTGGTCACTCCTGCTTTAGTAGAAGTCACTAAGGGGATATTGCCAGTCACAATATGGCGGACGCGCTAACGCATAGTTCCTACGGCGTGAATGCGAGGTGGAGTCATAATGCGTTGACGCTGATTGGCTGAAAAGACATAACGGAATCACGAGGGTATATTCTGACTGGAGGGACTAGTAACGAAAACTTCCTTAAAATTACAAGAGGAACAATACTACCGACATACCGGATGTAGTTCTAAAAAATAAAAGTGTATACATCTACAGAAAGACGGGGCGAATATGGGTTTTAAAGTAGTAAATGGAAGTGTATCAGTTGTAGCAGCAGATACCAGCATTTTTCAAAGCCCGCTCATAGTTGTTTTGTTTTTCCCGAGTATCTTAAGAGTGATGCTTTTATTGCGAAAGGCATCGGCAGGAAGCGTGTGTCGTCCACGGATGAAGTTTTGACGGTTACAACTGTTGCACTGGAGCGTTCGATTATTTCACAATTCCTAGAGATTTCCAAGCATCGGAGAAGAAATGTTGTTTAGTCCAACGAATTTATCCGAATGTTTTCGGGAATGGGAGGATTTGGAGAAAGATTACCAGAATATTCAGGTTTGTTTAGTTATTTTATTCGGCTATAGTAAACAATAAACTCTTGCTGCCCGGATAAGCTAACAGGCGTTGTTGGTGGGGAGACAGGCTGGTGGGATCCACCTATAGCAGATAAAGATTAAATGATAATTATCAGGAACATTTAAATACATTTTTAACAGATCGGTTCATATATGACAGATTTGATCATGTGTTTATTGTACTTGCAGCTACATATCTGTTGAAATGCAAAGAAGGATTAGCTTTAATATATTTCACAATAATCCTATTTCATGACAGCAGCAACTCTTGCAAAAGGAGCCCATGCCATATAAATTAATTTGTAATTCCAGAAACCTGAGATTTATGTTTAAAATGATCTTTTTTTAATTGATTTTATGAAATATTGTTTTTTTTAGAAAGAATTTTGGGTTTTTATTCTCTTTGAGCCAGATTAATCAAAAATAACAACTCATTATCAATAATGGATGTTTAAAATATACTAGTTTCACTTTCTGAAATAAGTGACAAAAAATATTGACGGTTTTAAACATTTTTTAGATGTATTTAATAGCACATCTGTGTGTCCATTCTGCTGTGTAAATGTCATTAAATAATCATATTCCTAAACTAATAATAATTCCTAAACTCATTTTTTGCCATTATCGCTTCAAAGCATATTTTGGTGATAAGTAATTTTAAATATATTAGCTTCCTAAAGAAATGTCACGTCATTTTTTCTAAAAGTGATTTTTTTAAAAATACAAACAAATAAATCGAGTGTTCCTTTTTACTACAAAATAATAATTAATAAAATAGAAATATGAATATACATCTATACAACTCTGTTCCATTTACTGAATAGAATAGAATAGAATAGAATAGAAACAGCTTCTGTTGTTCTGCAAAGGGGAAAAATCATGTGTAACAGCAGCATCAGATATAAATGTTAACACAAATCATGTAAGATATATATATAAAAAACAAGATTAACCATAACAATGGCAATAATTAAAATATCAAAGTAGCAATCCAAGGGATGAGCAGTGGTGTCAGATCATCACTTTCCCAAAAATATGTTTAAATATTTTTGAAATTAGACAGACTATTTACAATATGATGTATCAGTGCAGAAAAACAAATGTGCAACAACAGCAAAGATGTTTAAAAATGAGTAATAATGCCTCGTCAATCTACTCCACCTGCAGGAGACCCATCGTTTATATAAGCAGAAGCTTGCAGAAATGACCAAACTGCAGAACAGCTGCTGCAGCGCCATAGCACGGCAGAGGAAGAAACTGAACGAGCTCACTCTTCAGCTCAACAAGTGAGTGTCAACGGGAAATGGGTTTAACTCAACAGCAGATGATATTTTCTTTATTTTTTTTACATTTGTCAAAAAACTTTTCCCCATCAGATGCAAGGGAAACCGTTGGACTTCCAACCTGAGCCCAGAGCTGATGAAGTTCGTCTCTGTGATGGAAGAGTCCATAAAAGAGAAAATGAAAGTTTTCTTTGAGATGGAAGCTTTTCTGCCAAAGAAGAACGGGTAGAAAGACATTGTGTGGTTTAAACTAGGAGTAGAGTTTTATCAGGATATTTTGTAGGACTATTGTGACAGTAAAAACTTTATTACTTTTTTAGATAACTTTATAGCTGTGACTGCACAGCACTTTAATATGTTTCCTTAGCAACGTATTAAAGTGAAAAACCCAAAACTATTATTACCCTGGTTCAAATTTGTTTGTTTTTATTGATACACCTTTATTGAACACAGAGAGGGGAAAAATAGTAAAAATTATATCATTAATTTGAACTTATTGTGTCCAATCACAAAATCTTATTGTGATTAGAAATGTATCACGATAAATGATGCTCTATGCGATAAATACACACCTCTAGTTTGAAGGACACTGAACATCTTGACTGAGTTCTGCGTCTTCCCTGTTCAGGCTGTATCTCACGCTGGTTCTGGGAAACATTAACGTAACGCTCCTGAACAAACAGGAAAAGTAAGTTGCATATTTTCACTGCAGCCTCTGTGCAGAAGCTGCAAAGCCGCTTCACCAACAATCTCCTTCGGTTTCTCCCCCCCAGGTTTGCATATAAAGATGAATATGAGAAATTCAAGCTGGTCCTGACCTTCATCCTGTTTGTGTTCTCCTTTACATGTCGCTTTCTGCTCAGTTACAGGTAGGAATGGTTTAGATTTGACTCAGTGGATTTTAAATAGCGTAAAACACCAGGAGATGCAGCGTGTATTTGGTTTCTTGTGATGATGAAACACATCCCTCATTGTTTTTGCTCCTGTGTCAGAGTCCTGGATGCTCTGTTCAACTTCCTGCTGGTGTGGTATTACTGCACACTCACCATCCGGGAGAGCATCCTCATCAGCAACGGCTCAAGGTCTGCACCCGGTTTCATCCCATGTTGGGTTAGAGGCTCTGTGAGGGATCTAAAAACTCTAAAAAATGTTCAGCATTGGGATTAAACCTAAAAGATTTTCTTATATTTTCTATTTAAAATAAATGCCTGAAACTAGATAAGTTAGTAGTTTAGTTAGTAGCTAATACTTAAAATGTACTTGTATCTACATTTTGCAATACTCAAAAATCCAGTTTGAATTGAAAATTCCAACACAGCAAATTTATTAATAATTCTGCATGTTATATCATAGTGCATAACAGGACTGTGGGACAGATGTCAGTGGCCTGGAACCTTCATCAAAAAGACATTGTACGGAGCTCTGGTAGTGCCAAAATAGTATAAGTACTTATACACATAGGTACATATACTTATAAGTAACCCCTCTTTTACCTGTAAGGAAGAGGTGGTTTTACTTTTTTGTCAGTAACTATGCCTAAATAGTGCACAAATACCTACTGAATGGAAAATGGATTTATTTTATGAAAGTTTTTTCTCAAATTAAATGAGAAATTGTTCATCTAATCATGAACACAGTCAACTGCAGCGCAAAAACACAACATTTTACCAAGCATTTTTGGTCTAGTTTATAGTGCGAACATCTTAGTACACTTGGAATAAAATAAAACTGATTCATAAGTAACTGTTCAGCAAGGAACAGGAGCTTAGCTTATTGTTGAGTCGGTAAAAAACTATTTTCTTTGACCCTTTTTGACTCAACAAAAAGTTTAAGACACATTTGGTCTGGATTAAAGCGTATCCATGTGTTAGAATAAATTTGAACTATTTTGAAAAGATTAGCTGTAGATGCAATCAACAAAATGTGAAAAGTATTCAGGGAAGGAAGACTTTTTCCCAGCTCTCAGCATCTTTTGCTGTTTCAGGATTAAAGGTTGGTGGGTTTTCCATCACTACGTGTCAACCTTCTTGTCTGGAGTCATGCTGACTTGGTAAGACCTGATCTTGCACAGTTCGTAATGTAACGAACTGTTTTATTACTTATTGATCAGCTCTACCTCATCACCTCTCTCACCTGGTGTGACCTTTGTTCGCAGGCCTGATGGCGCCCTCTACCAGATGTTCAGAAATCAGTTTCTATCCTACAATCTCTATCAAAGTAAGTCTATCTGTGCCAGTTTCACATTAATTAATGGGCTGAAAATAACTGTTTCAGCCAGTTATTAATTGATTATTGAAATAATTGTCAAGTAATTTAGTAACTGACTAATTGTTAACTAGAGTACACAGACTCTAAAAATGGCCAGCTGCTGAAAGAACAAGAGTCAGAGCGAATATTAAGCCACAATTGTACAAAGAATATTTACATTTTGCAATTAAGATGAAAAACCGTCTGTCTGTAAATATGTTAAACCCAGAACTCTAAGAATTCTGAAAAAAACAAAAAATATTTTGCTAGCTAATTATTAATCCCAAAAGAACATTTAATAGGTTAGTAGCACATTGTTTTTAGCTACAGATGCATCCTTTGGTAGGAATGATCAGCTTTACACTAAAGAAATGCTGTTGTTGTATTTTAGCCAATACAATGTTTATTATTTTAAAAAGAAATTAAACATTTTATTACACTTTAATATAGTTTTAATATTTTGTAAAAAGACATTAAGTGAAAAATCCATAGAATGTGCCATTTTTATGCGACAAATCATCAGAATAATCGATAGAATAATTGATAACTAAAATAATTGTTCGTTTCAGATCTAGTGTAAATACGCAAATGCTTGTTTAAAGGAAGAAACTTACCACATTTTAAATGGAATATTAGAAGACTCAGCAGAAAGTTATTGTAAGAAGCATCTTTTTTTTCCAGAATGAAACGGGTGTGGGTGGCGCATGTTAGTGAACATATGAGTGATCCATTGTGATGTTTTGTTTGCTGTTTGCAGGTTTTGTTCAGTTCCTGCAGTACTACTACCAGAGTGGCAGTTTGTACCGGCTCAGAGCGCTGGGGGAGAGACACAACATGGACCTCACAGTCGGTGAGTGAAGGCAAGACTTTTATACTTTAAGCTATGTCATGTCACAACAAAACCGTGGAGAGAAGCTGCCCTGAGTTGCTGCTGGAAGCAGTCGATCAGATAGCAGGGTCTCCAGTAATCCCGCCCACTGGCTTTGATGAATGAAGTTGACAGTTTAAATTAGTTTATCATGTGCTTCAGCACAGGAACAGGAAATAATCTACCAAATTGTGAAATGATCATTTCTCAATTAAACAGTTGTTATTTAATTATTTAAACTGTCTTTTATGAATTAAATAAGTACATTTAATTGAGATATTTATTAATTAGAATTAATTTATTTCTGTATTTATTTTAGTTTTAAAATTATTCACACATGTAAATAATTATGTAATAATTATGTAATTATTATGTAATAATTATTTATTTATTGTAATTTGGGACTGCCCATACAAAAAAACCCTGCGGTTTTATTTAACTATATATCTGTAATAGGTAGGGATGGGCGATATATCTGCATTAAAATTGGCTGATATATCGGCTGATTTTCTTGTAACAAATCGGTATCGGTCCAATAAATAAAACTAGCTCAATATTAACATTCATTTCCAACTTGTAGCCTTTTCTGTTTCTGGAGAAAACTAACACAGCCTCTTATCAGAGTGAAAACACCACATATGCCTCTATATGCATTAATATTAATGGTGGGACTCAATTTAAATCAAGTTAATTGCAGGTTCTGTAATTAATTGATCAAAATGAATCACATTTTAATCAAAACCAATTGACAAATATGCTGATAGGCTAACTCCTTTTAACACAACTTATTATAATAATGGTCCACATTTTCTCATCTGTGACCTTCTCCCCATTTACTCAATATCTTGGCAAAACAACACAATGATAGGATGAGAATGTTATGAGCAGAAGTTTCTGTTACTCTGTTAGAACAGTTTTGTGGTCTCTGCTGTAAAATGTTTCAATTCAGCCTTCATAGCAACAGAAGCCTGTTTGATGTCAGCTCAGTTTAATGTCCTCTCTGGGTGTTCAGAGGGCTTCCAGTCCTGGATGTGGAGAGGCCTTACTTTCCTGCTTCCCTTCTTGTTCTTCGGTCAAGTATGTTCATATTCCTAATTCTTTTTTTTTTTTTTTTTTTTCCTGAGCTGTCTTGTTAAGCTTGATTTTTATTCGGTTCCAGTTTTGGCAGCTGCACAACAGCATGACACTCTTCAAGATGTTCCAGCTCCCAGAGTGCAAAGAGTGGCAGGTTAGTTTCCCAAAAAAACATCATTCTCTTCTCATCAGTTGGAAAAAATCCAAAGTATTCATATGCCGTGAATTTCCACGTTTGTCACATGCTACATGAAGTGGCCACATTGAACATGTGGTAGAAGATGCTCTGCTTTCTTTCACACAGCTAGACGGTTCATTTGGTCTTTTTCTTCTCAGAAACTTTTCCATTTCTTGTTTGCTTTGCTAGTTTGAGGAGCAAAACAACGTGATGAATTTGACAGGCAGCCAATTAGAAAATGAGCATCAGAAACATTTAGATCCATTATTTTAACTTAGATTTTATTTTTAAAAACATGATTGAATAACGGATAAATTTAAGATAAAAAAAATTATGGGATTCCATTTGTTTTATTCACTATTACTTCCAGAGACCCCCAAAGCACCCCCTGGTGGTCCACACTTTGACAAACACCGCAATAAGCTATTGTCTCAGGAGGGCTGAATATAAATGTCCATCTATCCATTTTCCTACACCCTTGTCCTTTACTGGGGTCGGGAGGGTTGATGGTGCCTATCTCCAGCTATTGTTTCGGGCGAGAGGCGGGGTACACCCTGGACCGGTCGCCAGTCTGTTGCAGGGCAACACAGAGACAGACAGGACAAACAACCATGCACTCACACACTCACACCTAGGGACAATTTAGAGAGACCAATTAACCTGGCAGTCATGTTTTTGGACTGTGGGAGGAAGCTGGAGTACCCGGAGAGAACCCATGCATGCCCAGGGAAAACATGCAAACTCCATGCAGAAAGACCGGGGCCGGGAATCAAACCCAGAACCTTCGATTGCAAGGCAACAGCTCTACCAGCTGCGCCACTGGGCAGCCCTGAATATAAATGTATGCCACACTAATCAGATTTGTATATATACAAATCTGAAAACCAATTAGATTTTCACTTCCACTTTACAAATCTGTTGGTTCTGCCACAAAAAAACAAATCACATACATTTACATAGAGTTTGGTTTTAGTGTGGCTAAATATGTTACAGTCTATTGAAATAAAATGACCTCCAGTCTGAATTTTCCTTAATTTCCTTAATTTTATTTTGCCGTCCAGGTGTTGATGTGCGGCTGCTCCTACCTGGTGCTCTTCATAGGAAACCTGTTCACCACGCTGGGGGTGGTTTACCAGAAATATGTAAACAACGCAGACAAACCCAAGACTGCATGAATGTGCTGCAACCAGATCGGATCACCAACATGGCCTCTCAGAACCAAACAGAAACCGTGTCAGAGTTCTAAGGAGCTAGATTTGTTCAAAAGAAGAAAAAAATTAGCTAAACAAAAAAGATGTGAAACTGAAAGATATGTCCAAAACTGCTTTTCAGATTACATTTTTTTTAGTGTTTTTTTTTTGTCCAGTTTCAGTGTTTTTTTCTTCTTTTGAATAAACCTTATGGCCCAACTCCATAGAGTTCCTCTGTCATGACCTTCGACCTTGTGGACCATTTACTCACTTCGCTGTTTGAATGTGATTTGATGTTCCTGCATTTCATGTTTGTCTAAACTGAAATGAAATGAACTTTATTACTATGTTGATTATTTTTTAAAAATCAAGCAGTTTCTTTCTTTTTCTTGCAGTAAGAATGGCCGTCTGTTTCAGAGATTGTGAAAGTTTGAAGGGACATGTAAATTTGAATGATATTTATTTAAAACTTTGTGACTTTGCTCACGAGCCACTCCGTTATAATAAAGAGCTCTGCAAAATAAAAGTCTCTGAACCTTTTTGTTGAATCTTTTCATGTATGGAAAATTAATTTCTCTAGTTTTAGAGGAAGGGCTTTTGCTTTGACTTTTTTTTTTTTACTTTAGAACAGTTGATATGATGTGTAGCCATGGCAACAAAGTATTGCTTTCACAACTGGGAGCAACTGGTAGGTGTCCAAAACTCAAAATATTCCCTGAACTATGACCTCAAATCCCAGAGGAGTTGGAAAAATCCAGCGACTGTCACACAGCAACAGTCTTCAGTGAGAGGCCTCTTCAGAGTTGCTGCGAGACTGACTGCTACTCAATATCCATCACAATCTATAAAAACGCTTTGAAAATAATTGGATGATATGATTTGAGACAACACATAATTTCCTTTTGGGATCAAAAGTTTTTTAATTAAATTGAAAACATCTGCTTTAAGAATAGAAAACAACTTTCAGGCTAACTTTGTTAATAATAAATTGTTCTTGGGGAAGTAAAGGTTAAACTAAGTTCTCATCACTCTAGTGTAACATGGGACAATACTTATTATTGTTGAAGTGAAATTAGCTCAATTTGCTTCAAGCTGAAGAACTCTTGTCAAAATATAGTTTTTCCAAATAAAACACTTATTGTGAAATATTTGTGTTTGTTCAACAATAAATTAAATGTGTAATATTTACTGAGACAAAGCAAAAAAGAAAAAATTATTATGTGTGTTTGATGAATACTCTGACATATATTCTAAAATAAGGTAAAGATAGAGCGTTTTCCCAAATGTTGTCATTTTTTTTCTGTTTTGTTGGTCTAGAAAATGTTTTCAGTCTTTTTCAGCAACAAGAATTTGGCCAAAAAGTATTAGCCAAGAATGGGCCTGACCTCACTGTACCTCTACTGTGGTGACTTTTTCTCGGCAAAAAGTTGCTGATGTGTAACCATGGCAACAAAGTATTGTCTTCACAACTGGGAGCAGCTGGTACGTGTCCAAAACTCAAATAATAAAACAAAAATGTGGCTAGTAGGTAAACACGTATTCTCTTAATTATGATTTTCCACTTGAAACTAATAAAACATGACAAAACAATTAAAATGTTACATTATATAAGAAATACAGAATACTGTCTTGAAAATAAATTTTGAAAATAGTATTTTCAAAAGGTATATTATATTTTTGAAAAAGTATAATTCAAAAGTACCTATTCAATTTGACAAACAAGACTGATCTGAATGCGTATTGTAATTAAAATGTCAAATGACTGTTATTTCTCGTAGTACATGAATATAGCCGCTAGATGGCAGCAGTGACCCATTACAGCTGACTGCGTTATCTCTGGAAAACTGCTAAATAAGCCTCATCAAAGACTTCTGTTGTGTTTTATTCTGGTGTTTAAACCTTTTTATTTTATTAATGTCTGTATTTAAGATCATCTTTTTTACTTATTTGGTCAAAAGGAACACAAGATTATAGTTATATGGCCTAAATCTAAGTAAATAACAACTATGTTATAGATATAACAAACTTTTCTTAGTGGTTAGTTTCATGGTATTTTTGCTGTGCTGTGCTTTTTGCTTTTACTTGAGTAACTTTAACAAAAAGTATTGTTACCATTACTTCAGTAAAATTTCTGGATGCTTAAAAAATGACCAGACATTTTTTTGGTTAACCTTCAGTTTTTATTAAAGTTTCATGAGTTTTACGTTGAAAGAAACTGATTTGCACATTTATTTATTTAGTATGATTTTGTTATTTTGTAATTATGTTTATTATTTTCATTCTGGTCCTTAAAATACCAAAATTTCCACATAACTATTTTCTGATGCCTTAAATTGTGCAATTTTTAAATATTAAACGATTGATGTTTTGATCAATTACCAAATACTTTTTTTTTCCTTTTGAGTAAAAATATGTTGAAGTAGTGCTACTCTTACATGAGTATGATTTTTGGCTGCACTACCCACCTCTGTGTATTGTGAAACAACTTTAATGTGCGTTTGGGATTATTTTCCTAACTATATCCAAGTTATTTCAGTCTCTGTCAATATAAGGTAAGTACATTTGGAAGTTTTGCGATGCACCAGTAAAACAGGACTCTCTCAGGTTGATGAGGATCTTTTCTTTTCTGTGTCAAGTGACAGCAGTTCTCCAGGAGTTTCCTGTTTACAGGCGGATTGAGACTCTGTGGTTCCTGGTCTGTTCCTGATTATCACAAGCAGCTGTCTCTGAACTGAGAGGAACAGTTTAGATCAGGTGGTTAAAATGAGCAACGAGGCGACTTTTTGAAACGCTGGATACTCCGCCATCAAAAATGTATCTGTTAAAGACTCTAAATTGCCCTTGGATGTAGGTTGGGCACATTGTTGTTCAAATTCACCAGAAACGCAAACTATTTAAGTGGATTCTGCTACTTCTGGCAAATATTAAGAAGTTTGCTCATGGCTAAAATAAATAAACATGTGTTGGGTGAAACTAATATCCAAATATTAGTGGGAAATATAAATATGTTTGAGTATCAATGTGTAATATAATTTTACCCCGATGAAGGTTTGAGAAAATCCACAGTAAACTTGAACTTAAATATGCAATTTTTGTTTAAAAAAATCTACTTAAAGACAAATAAATCTAAAAAAAATGTCCATGATGGGTGAATCCAAGTCTTTCCATATTCACGTAGATATGATTGCTAATAGTGATTTATATCTTGGGGAGGAAAAGTTGTTGTACTATGCTCAATGTGTGTGTGTGTGGGGGGGGGGGGTGTGGGGGTGGGTGTGTGTGTGTGTTTAAATCTATTGATAATGTTATAGCAGTCAGTGTTGCAATGAATCTGAAGAAGCCTCTGACTGAAGCCTGTTGTGACATGGCAGTCTAATAGCCCAATATGTGGGTAGTAAAGACGATAATCCACAGAAACACGTCCTGGATGACAACAAGCTCTGCTAATCCACCTGGTTTGCTTTTGCTTCTCCCCTTTAAACATGTCTTTCTGTATGGCTTAAAAGACGATGGAGTCGGGGATATGATCATTCTCCATGATGCATCCATTTTAGCTCCTCTGAGGTCTGAGGTCAGAGTTCAGAGGTCATTTGAGCTTTTGATTATGCTAACCAGCTGCTCGAGGTTATAAAAACACCTTGTTACCACAGTTACATGTCATAACTATCTGACAGTAAAGAAAAAAGATGCACTGCAGAAAACCAAAATGTTACCAAGTATTTTTGGTCTAGATTCTAGTCCAGATATCTTAGTACACTTGAAATAAGACAAAACTAACTTGCAAGTAACTTTTCAGCAAGATATAGGATCTTGTTCGTATCAATTATTCCTTAATAGTGATTTTAAAAATTACTACTTCCACTGGCAGAATATTTCAGTTATAAGACATTTTTCCCATTTTGCAAGTGAAATAATCTGCCAGTGGAGCTAAAACGTTTTCATCAATATTAAGGAATTATTGACTTAATACAAGCTCCTATATCTTACTTGTTAGTCGTAAGTTAGTTTTGTCATATTTCAAGCTTATTACAATACTTGCACTAGAAATATGCCAAAATAAGCTAAGTACATGTTAGATTTTTTGCAGTGTCCAGCATCTAAAACCAGAGAGAACAATTGCCCAAACATGCAACAGTATAACCAAAATAATAAATCAGATCTAGCATAACAGAGCTGCACCAACACGCTGCCGCCATGAGATTAAAAGCAGATAATCAAAGTGATTTGATGGTTAAACAGACATAAAAACAAGCTTCAGCAATGAGCTTTGACCTTTGTTGCAAAACCTGAAAGGAGAGGATTGTGCTTTTCATGTTGTTTATGACTCAAAAGAAAGCAAACGCAAGGCATAAAAAAAGAGACGCATGCATGAAAGATCTGAGGGAATAATACCTGAAAAATTTAAACTAGGAACCAGCTTTGGTTCCAATTTACCACAGCAGAGCTTCTTCTCCCAGCCGAGCAGAAAGGCTGCAGGGCCAGAGTGTACGGGAGGAGGAAGAGGAGCGGATCGGCTGGTACCAGCAGAGGAAGAGGAGGAGGAGGAGGAGGGCCTCCTTTCATCTTTCTCATTAAAGCCAGAGCAGTGGGGGCCGTCGTGAAGGAGCCCAGGGACATGAAGATCGGGCCTCACACCTATGGGGCGACACTTGTAAAGTTACACAATTAACAACAATATTTAGGTTTATGCAGAAATGCCTCATATTTTCACCATGTTACTCATACATACATGTCAGAGTTACAAACTAAATACTTAATTCACAAGCTAAATGTTTAGCTTACAAACTAAATATACAAATTAAATATTCCTTTAGCTATTTTCCAAGCATTTAATTTCCAAACTAAATGAATAGGTTGCTAATGATAGCAAAATACATATTTAATTTGGAGGTACATATTTAGTTTACAAACTAAACAAAATAATTAGTTGGGAACTAAATAATTGTTTCCAAGTTAAATATTTAGCTTGATAACTAAGTACTTACTTAGCAAGTATTTAGTTAAGTCTGAAATAAATATTTAATTTGGAAGAAAAATATTTATTCAGAAATAAATACTCAATTTGGAGCTAAATATTTAGTTGGAAAACTAAATATTTGTCTAAATATCTATTTAGTTAGACAAAAACTAAGTATTTGACTAAATATCTGAGCTAAATGTTTAGCTCAGACTTAAACATTTAGTTCAATATTTAGCTTGGAACAATATTTTAGCAAAATACATGTTCAATTTACAGCTATACTTTTGACTAAATATTTATTTAGTTATATTTTTAACTCTGACATTTATAAATGTTTGAATGGAATGGTGAACATATGACTTTGAAAAATGAACACCCACATGTTTTTCTCTATGACCGGCTAAATAAACCAAAATATTGCTGCAAATTTTTTACTGTCTAACTTTACAAACGGGTCTTCATGGCCGCCAGGCAGCAGAATGAGGAGGAAGTAAACGGACCTCCATATCAGACCTTCACCTTAAACTTCCCCGCCTCCCACAGGCGCCAAGATAAAGACCTCTTATCTGCGCTCACCTTCCCTCCCAGCAGTGGAGCGACCACAGCAGCTGCTGGGAGGCTTAGGGGCCCTCCATGGCTGAGTGGCTCTTAAGTTCTGTCAAAGAGAGAGGATATGAAGGAGCAAAGCAGATGTTAACAGCCGCCATGTGGGACGGAGCGATTACCACGAGGAAAAATGCTGATCCGGCATCGGACAGACCAGGAGGGTCAATAAAACATTCAGACCATGATTATTATATTTTGAGGGTTTGTTTTTTTGTGTGTTTCATCAATTAGATTCAATATTTTAGTTGTTTTTAGTTACTTTTTAGTTGTAAGACTCAGACTGTTAGACGTCAGTGTTTTTGTTTCTCATTTGTTTTTGAATGTCTTCACAACAGGAGCTGATGTCTTGCTTTTTTCAGTCCAGTAGACTGGATTGGGAAGCAAAATTTCAACATTTATTACATTTTCAACTGCTGCGGTTCTTTCACTCTTCATTGTGTCAAACCAACCAAACCCTTTGAAAAACCTGTTTTCCTCCTCGCCTTTGGAGGCGCTGTACCAAGAACCACTGAAGCAAACGACACCAAATCCTCTGAAGAAGACATTGACCGCAACTTCCTTCTCCATAAAATGTACATTAAAATGGAGTGGTGTCAGATTTTTGGGGTTGTAAGATTTCTTTTTCATCTTTGTTAAAAGACAATGAGCCATTTTTACTGCTAGCACTTGTCTGGCACGTTTGTTTTGGTTGTATTTCCCCAAAATTTCCTGCATTGTAGTTCACTTTCTGTTTTTGGAGCGGTCTGCTCGGCGTTCACATATGTATTTGAACCGCACCAGAGGTCACTTTTTACCTGTCGCCCAGTTAGAGCATTTTAATCCAACTCCAGTCTGGTTCCTTTGGGAAGGTTTGAATGTGTGATCAAACTCTGAAGCGAACTCGGGTCCGCCTACAAACCTCTGTGCAGTTTGAATGCGTATGTGAACGCCAAGCTGATCCAAGACCACACCAAAAGCAGGAAATGGACTACATTTACCCAGGGCATTCTGGGTACATGCATTCAAAATTAATGCGCAAGTCTTGCATTAGCAGTAGAAATGGCTCATTGTCTTTTACCAAAGACAAAAGAGAAATTCTACAACCACTAAAATCTGATGCCACTCCATTTTTGTTTCATGATTAAGGAAGTTGTTCTCAGTGTCTTCTTCAGAGGTTTCTATGTTGTTTTCATCTGTGGTTCTTGGTGCAGCGCCACCACAGGTGAGGAGAGGAACAGATTTTTCAAAAGGTTTGGTTTGTTTGACACGGTGCAGTGAGAAAGTGACCCAAATCAATTGAAAATATAACAAATGTGTCAATTACTGGACTATCGGGTGGGAAAACACCTCAAGTCTTTTAGCCTGCTTCATGTTGGCACCAAGGTTCTACTTAGTTTGTTTTTTTTGAGTGGAAGTTACATTTTTACATTTTTACGTAGGACAAGCTGGCTTGAATAGCTTGTTGTCCTTTATTAAAGGAAGTCATCTTCATAAAAATTTTTATTTTTTTTTGCATTTACTTGGGTTACGTTTGATATGACAACTAGTTTGATGATCTAAAAGATTTGCACATCAGAAACCCTCAAGGATATTAATAGTTTTTTACAACATAAATGTAATTCCTTTAAAAACTTGTTGAATCAGTCTAATCCTCTCTAGAGGTTCGATTGGGATGCTGCAGCATCCACCCTCCTCCTGCATGGTTAGTGTTTTTTCAGTTGACTGTTTGGGAGAAATGTGAAGTGCATCCACATTGAAATAAACGCTTCAACAAAATAACAGATTCAAAAAGGAAAAAGACTTTTTGCTCATGCAGCGCTGCGTCTCAGATCTCTCCCCTCCTCGTTAGCAAATTAAGTCCCATGACAGTAACTCCTTCACCTCCTGAAATACGAACTCAGAGACAAATTAGACATGCATATTTAATGGGACAGGAGCATGATTACAGCCTCTTGTTAAATGAGAGCGTGAGCGGTGAGGAAATCCAAGAGTGAGAGCTTCATGGCCTGCAGAGTTGGGAGGAAAAAAGAGAATTCATTTTTATTACATGGCGGCTCTTTGGGAGTAACCCTGGCAGAACTTCCCCCACTCTGCAGGGCTGATCTGACTCGGGTCGGTGCTGTGGGTTTCTATAACAACCACAAAAAGCAGACAGTGTAGTAGACAAGCTTGGCATGAGCCTTTACAACCACTTGAACCATCAAACAGCATTTTGGAGGAGGCCGTGCGCTGCCAAGTGGATTCAGAACCTCAAAGCGTTTCTTTGTCAGACTGCAGTGAGAACTTCACAATTTTAAGCAACTCAGACATTACTACACTTATGGAATCCTTTATGGATGTGTTGAAAATCAATAACTGCTAATAACCTTATTTTATTTTATTTAGATTGAATAAATGGAGATTCAGATGTTAATGTGTGAATGATGCATTTTTCTCATGTCCATGTTTGTAGCAAAACAGTAAAGAAAAACCCCCACAACACATCTGTTTAGATCTTTGTGTCTCCTGCATTTTTTCAGTGACAACAAAATAACAAGAATAAAACTCAGAGCCTGTAGCAAATTAGAAACATATATAAAACTCCCCTGATTGTTTATATTTACTGGACTTTAACTTAACGCTGCATTTCATTTACATCAAAACTCGTGAGTGGGAAGTCGACGTGACGTAACTTCCCACTTTGTCATGTTTCAGTTATCGGAAAGCTTTTAATTTACTAACCCAACTTTACAACCGCCAGCAAACACTATTACCACATTAACCAGAGCTGCACGCCACTCATGGTGCAAATAAACACTGTTTTACTACTTGCTCTACACTCATTAAAAAGTACTACTTGTACTTTTACGTGACTAAATGTGAAGAACAACTAAAACAACAAATATTAACGTATAAGTGACACAGTTTACTACTAAAGTTGCGATTATCATCTTGAAATCCTAACTGAGTGCCAGTTTAGTTTGTGAATTTTCTTTCTGCTTGGACCTGAAATTATTTGGAAATAGTTTCATAGCAGTCCTCTAAGATTACTTCCGACTGACCTTGCTTCTACTTTAGCTCTTATTCTCTTCATTTTAGTTTCCTTTGTCAAAGTTCTGGATGCTTTGGCTCCCTGACGAGTCAGACTGCGTCTGATTTACTTTGTGGTTATTTGTCACAACGTGCAATAAAAGATCAGAAAAGTAACTTTTTCAAACTGTTTGGGTTTTGTGCTGAAAACATTGTTGAGCAATGGGTCAACAAAACAACAGTTAACGAGTTGCTGCCTGCACAGTCCTCAGACTAAAAATTTGATCTGGAGGGAAACAGGAACTTCTCCAGAACACTGCAACTCAGAAATTAGCCAATTCTGCAGATACGTCTGCGTTTCCCAAATTTTCTTGGAACAGGACTTTAAGTAAATAAAATGTGACCTTCAAAATCTATACTGCAGCACTTGTTCTTGTGATTTTTGCAGAATTTTGTTGCACAACATATCTTAAGAATGCATTTCTAATGGAGGAAAATTACATGGATAAATCAGCTATTGTCACTTGTGCAATCAGAAAAGCAGAACATTTTCATATCAACAATATAATACAGCTCACTAACATGACAGGATGCATTTCTCAATAGTTCAAACTTAACAGAATGTAGGAAGAAAGAAAAGGTTGTTTCTGTGAGCCTCTATCAGTCGAGAAAAGGAAAAAAAAACTTCTGCTGATTAAAAGATCTCTTGGATGCTGCACATTCAGTATGCTGGGAGGAACTGGGTCAACAGTCTGCTATAAAGCAAATTGTCCTTCACTCCCTTGAAATATGCACATCTGAATTTAGTGTCTGTAAAAAATATGTGTTTTAAAAGTGTTGATTTGTTGAAAATAAGGTTTTCCTTATGCTGAGTGAAGCTAATCTATAGGCTGGGTTAGAAAGCTGTTACTCTTGTAAGTAATATTAATAAAAAAAGATCTCTGGGTAAAAAAAGGAACAGAGCTTAGCTGTAACAGGACAACGCATCCCAATTCTGTGAATCCAGTAGTTATAAAAACCTGCTGGATGTATTATTATTATATTATTAATGCTTTGACCTTCTTAAAATTTTGATTTATCTGCCGTTCTCCCAGTCTGTGAGTTCAGTGTCAGTTGGAAAGCAAAGAAATTCAATAATTCAAAGTTATTTGAAGAAAATGTGCTTATTCTGTAGTGAATATCTAAAATATTCAAAAGAAAATTCTTGTGTGTAATGCTTGTTGTAGCCCCAAACCACAGGATTCCACTGTATCATAATAAGTTCTTCAACTGGACATCAACCAGTCTGCAACGAGACCCTCAACCTCTTATATAAAAGTTATTCTGTTCTGATCATGGATTTTAAATCCATAATCTCACATTAGAGGATTGGTTCCCAAAGTCGATCCTCGTGGGCCGGCATCCTGCATGTTTTAGTTCCCTCCCTGGTTTAACGCACCTGGATCAATTATGTCTCATTAGAAGGTCTAAGAAGAACATTGACAAGCTGAAAAAGTTTCTAATATCACCAGGAAGAGAACTAGAACATGTAGGAAGCCTGGCCTGGAGAACTGACTTTGGGAACCACTGAGTTAGAGTCACCCAAAGCACTAAAGATGAAAGGTAAAACATAAAAAGTAACATTTACATTCAACCAGTCAAGTATTCCCAATTGTTCATGAATATGAAAGGAGGGAGGAAAGAAGGAAGAACAACTGTTGGGAAGAACGAAAAGGAAAAGTGAACAAGCAAAGAAAGAAAGAAGCATACAAACAAGCAGACACAGAAAGAAGCAAAGAGAAAGAGGCAAACAAAGAGATAACATGCCACATTATGCAGACGATGTCCATTTGTGAATATTGACTCACATCGGCATGCTAAACGCTTGGAATGACTGACAGTTGGAAAGCTGGCCTTTTCATCTAATATATTTATGAGTATGCTTAGACTACAACATTAAACTCCCAATCTATAACACATAAAACAGAAAAAAAACTAGACAACTCTGTGCTTAATGGATCATTTAGAAGACAACTCTCTTAAAAGCTCAAAAGGTTTGAAATAACAACTGATCTTAATGACATGCTGTAAGAGGAGGTACATCAGAAAAGACAACAACGTCACGTGACAAGACTTGCAATTATGATACTGACTGCTTACAATTTCCTGACAAAACCCCACTAATGAGGAGTGTAAACTTTTATTCATCACCTGCCTGTGCGAGGCGTCTGCACCGTCACACACAGCAGCATCCCATAACGTCCTTGACCCACATGGATAAAATATTTGGCCCTGCGGGACACAGAGCGAACAATGAACTGGGGCAAAAGGTTCGCTCCCACACACCCAGGGGCTTCTTGGAGGCCAGATGGCCAATTTGGTTTGAACTAAAGAAAAATTATTCACCACACATCTTGTCCTACATCTGAGTGGCTGCAGTCACCAAACGCTGTGCAGAATAAACGCCTCCTGCCGAGCGCTCAGCAGTCAGGTACAGCATGACCGCTGAACAATTACACACCCAGCAGTCAACTGTGACCCACAGGACGATTTCCTTCCACCGTTTCTGGAAGAATTTCTATATCATTTTGTGCAAAAACTGCTCCTGAAGAAACCAGTGGAGATATGGCAGGAATTTAGACATTTGACTGAATTTGATGAAAACATATGAGGTCAATTTCTGTATGAAACACTTGTTGCATTTGTATGAACAATTTGGCTGTGGGTCAAAAGGCTAGTTTTTCAAAGGAAAAGGAGTTCTATTCATCACATGTAAACATAGCTTGTTACAATCTAAAGCATTTTTCAGCTGTGTTGAAATTAGTGTATTTTGCAAAACTACAATGGAAACATGCTTTTTAAATCACACGAGTCGTGATCAACAACCGGATGTGACTCCTGCTAGAAATGTTGAAGAAGATGACAGGAAGTGGTTGGACATCGGTGACACAACATGTTTTTAATCACATATCATGAGAACAAACTTATGTGTGATTTTATTTGCATTTTCTGTTCAATGGAAAAAGCGCAATTGCAAAATTCCTAATGTTTTTTTTAACACTGTCAGAATATAGACGTTTTCTGTATATATGACATAGAAATGCAGCTAATAAAAATATATTAGCGCAAGGAAAAAACTGAAATGGCAAGAAAATAAAAAACAATTGAGAAACAAAACAGGAACATGAATTAAATTAAAAGTCTGGATCACAACAAACTGACAGAAAACTGGAAAATTCTTATTGACAGTCTAACAGTTATTGAAAATGTACATATGCATGAATGTAAATATCTCATTTTAACCGTAATTGTTGAAATTCAATTTCTGTAAAGACCACACCCGTCCATCCTTTTTCAATTCAGTCTCCATCTGAGATGTAACTTCATTAAAATCTAATTAAAGTTAATAGTTTTGCCTACAGACTGTGAAATTTGCAGACTCTAACTCACTATCAGCACATTCTTCGTGTGTAATGTAATGCTGTCCTGAGGTCATTAAACTCATTTTCCCATAGATAACACAAAAAGCTCTTCACTCTGTAGGCAAACACACGTCTAAAATCTCTAAAATGTGTAGATCTGATGCTTTTCAGAGGAGAGGAGAAGAGAGGATGCCCCCACGCAGATCCTGCAGATATAAATCTGGTACATGATGAGTTTATAGGAGCAGCTGAAATCCCCACATTGTTCACGTGACAGGGTTGAAATATCCCGTATCTTCCTCCGTTTCTCTGCTGAAAAGCTTTCTGTCCACTTGTCTTTTGCTTCTCTCTGCCTCCTCCAGCTGCCTTTACTCGCTCATTGTCGGTTTTACTGCTTCCATTGTCGATGCCCGCTGGTCACCGCTATTTCCAGTTTCCCCTGGTTACCATTTCACTTTTAAATCCGGGCGCGCGCCCACGCTGAGCCGAGGTGTAAACAAGCAAATAAAACAAAGCTGCTGCGAGAGCACAGGCAAACAACACAGGCTTTAAATAGACCCAAATGAGGCTCCGCTGCTACCGAGGTCAGACCTGATGAACCGCTCCTCCTGTGGCACATGGCGGGAACAGAAAATAAACAGAATGCATGGAAATTATTTACAGTGCTTTTTCTTTTTACTGAATTTTTTTCTGATTCAGCTTTTTTCAGTCATAATCAAATGTTTGTCGGCGTATTAGGAGTAAATTTTTGGGAAAAACTTGGAAATTCCTGAGCTCAAAACTTTGCGAGGAAAACTATTCAATTTTGAGGTCGAGCTCAGAAATTTTATAGAAAAAGTTTGGAAATTTCCGAGTTTGAAAGATCCAAAAATTTGCAAGAAAACTGAGAAATTATGAGTTTAATCTCATAAGTTTTCTACAAAAAAAACTTGGACATTTCTAAGTTTTGAAAGTCAAATATGTTCAACTATTCAAACTCAGAAAAGTCAAAAGTTTTAGATTTTTGACAAAGTCAAAAACTTTTGACTTTTGACATTTTCTGATTTTCTGTTAAAGTTTTCTTTATATAAAATTTCTAATGTTAAGCTAAAAAATTCTGAAATTTTTTTCACACAAAATTTTGACTTTTTGTTAATAATAATATTCACGTTTTGTTTTTGTACAGATTTTATGAGATTAATCTCAAAGTTTGAGTTTTTTTCTAGCTAATTTTCCACTATTCAATCTCAGAAATTTCCAAGTTTTTTCCCTTTATAATGTTTTACTTTTGCAGATCAGAAATGTTTTTTCGACAACATTTCTGAGATTAATCTCAAATTTTCTGACTTTAAAAAGAAATATGTATGACAACTTCCATCACCTTTAAAAAGATGCAAATGAAAATGTATCAGCTCTATTTACTCTGTAGATGTTTGTGGCATTTCAGTGTGATGAGTTTGTTTTTCCAATTTTTAATTGGAAAAATCCAATTAAAAGTTGGATTTTTCTTATTGAGAGTGATCAGATATGACTGAATTTAACAGATATGCGGCAATGTAAACACAAAAGTCTACTTTCAATGAGCTGACTTAACTGGATATTTTACATAAATGTATCCCTAAAAGAATATTGCTTAACCTCTCTGAAAATAGACATTTCTTTTTCTCGCCTGAGAAAAAGAAATGGTGAACTCCAGCAGAGTTCACCAGGAACACGGTTTGAAATGTGATTATTACAGCAAATCTTATCGGCACCAGAGTCAATATTTGCAGAGTTGTCCTGCTCTGGGCAAAACGCGGTTATTGGGCAGAAACAATGGTTCACTGTTTCACATGTTCAAGGACATCAGTGTTGAATAAATTCTGTGGGACTGGCAAAGCATTGTTGAGGAAGGAAAACATTGTGACTAAACCAAAAATACTATCCGGGAGTCCAAATTTCTATCACAGCTGGGAAAGAAATGCATCAATCAGAGAAAAGTTCAGCCTTCAGCTCAATGCACTTTGCTACATAAAGGCTTTAAAACTCCTTCAGCAGTGCTGGATGTAAAGTTTATTTTCCTGAAATAACCAGAAAAGTTCAAAATTTCATCTCACTACTGAGCCCATGCTGGCTGAACAGATCCTGCTGCTAAATATGAAAAAAAATTCCAGATTGCTGCTGCAGCGTTACTCACTCTGCAAAGTAGAAACAATAAGAGAACAGTAAATGGCTGGCAGCTGCAGGACTCTCCATAAAGACCAGTGTGGACAAAGAAAAGCACAGCAGCCACTGATGTGTCACAGCTGTCTGTGGTGACCGCAGAGCACCGCAAAAATAGATTGTGAGCAACACAACACAGCAGTAAAGCATCGTTTGAAATGGAAAAGGCTGCAAATGACTGAATGACACAGCAGCTTGCATGAACACTAATTTTACATCATAAAAGAGCAAATAAAGACAAATTAATCTGAATTTAATGGCAAAATTAGAAATTACACACAAGTTTAAATAGGTAAACGTGACATTGTAAGTAATTATTCAGATTTGAGTAAAAAAAAATGTCTGATGCTCAAGGAAGTGCAATTTTTGGTTTGTTTTACTGGGGAAGTTTGGGGGTTTGTTGGTGTTTTAAATTATTCTAAGTGCAAGATAATAAAAAGCAGTAGACTTGGTTATGGTTTATGGTTTTCTATTTCATTAATGTGTTCTGTCCAGCAGTGCAGCACTCTGAATCATTAACTGCGCCGCTACGTTGCTGAAATATAACTTTATTATTATTATTAGAAATTGCTTTTGGTTTATTTCAGATGTAATGGACACACTAAAGTGAGAAACAAAGAAAGGGGGAAAAATGGTAGAGGGAGTGAAAATGAAAAGAACAGAGGAAAGAAAAAAGGATAGAGAGAATACAAAATGTCTAATAGAAATTGCAATTTGCAGTTTAGTTTAACTTTTTTTTTCTTTGTTTTTGTTTTAAATACAGTACAGATTCACTGAGTGGAAAGCATAGAGCCAAAATCTATCCACATACCTTTGATGCTGCATGATAGTGAGACTTCTTCCAATAATAAAGTTTAAGTCATTTAAACTTTATTATCTTTATTTATTATGAACAGTTCCTAACAAGAGGATAAAACCTACGAGACCTGAACTGAAATTAACCTTAATCTGCATTTAAAACCCTGCAGCAGCCTGTGAGTATCTGCCACCTTTGGGAATGCAGCAACACTGGACGTTTTAATGTGATCGGCTGATTTATCGGTTTGGGGTTAATGGTGTTAGCGACAGCACTTGGAGCTGTCAGTCACACGTAGGAGGTCGGCTTCACAGGAGATCAATCAGGCGCTTGTAGCGCAGCTTTTAGAGAGTAAAGCAGAAACTGGATCTGTTCTTGTGTGAGAGCTGTTAAAAGGTCTGTCACCGGGTCCAATGGAGACGTTGTTTATATTTCATATCTGGGTTCTGCAGGTTTGGGATGGTGAGAAAAGTTGGACATGAGCATCAATCCAGACAGTACATTAAGCACAGTTTATTATTCAGATTAGTTTGGAAAGTTTTCTGTCAATTAAACGGCAGTGGAGAGGAAAAACTCTCTTTGACAAGTAAATTTATTTGTTTAGCTCATTTCAGCAACAAGGCAAAGGGCTTTACACCATAGTACAAGGATTAGTTATGAAACAAATAAACATTACATTCTGTCATATATTATCATCAAAACTGAGGGGAAACTTAAAGTTAACAGCTGGAATAACAGCAAATAATGCAAATTGGAGAGTAGAAGGAGAAGAAAGTGAGTTTGACCTCCAGCACTCAATTATACAGCAGAATAACTACAGAGAAAATTCAGGACAATCTGACCCCTTAGAATGAAGTATGGTGGAGCCAAAACATCACTCTGTATGTAATGAATCTGTAAAATGTTTCACTTGCTGTTTATGGAGCTAAGTGAGCTTTTATATAATTCGGATCATTGTAGATAAAAAAAACTAACACAGAGGAGTAAATTTCTGCCAAAAATCTCAGAATGTTATAGATTAATTTTCTAGAGAAAATGTAGAAATTTCTGAGTTTTCACTGTGTTTTTGGGCTGGAAACTGTCAGACAGGTCAGGCAATCCTGAAATAGTTCTTCTGCCCTCCTCTGGCCCTTTGGCCTGGCTGGTTGAACAGCTGCAGCAGAATGACCCGGTTCTCCAGAATCTGGTTAATCTCTCGTCTTTCTGCTCTTTCTGTAAACCAGAGGTTCCGACAGGGGGTAACCGCGTCTCCTGCTGCTGATCACATCCTATGACAAGTTTTGCCCTGAAGGGAGCCGTCATGTTCCCAGTGACCCTCCTGAAAGATTGTTGCCATGGCAATAAGACGCCTTAATGAGCTAATGAATCACTGCGGCACACCTCAGCGTTGAGGGCACAGAGGGAGGCGGAAGGGGGGGATGGGTCAGGTTGGAGCAACACACACCCCACACACACACTCCCCCACACGCACACACCCACACACTTGGTTAAACAGTCCTGGGGTCTCAGGTGGGAGATTGTTCTGAAATGTAGTGAATCAAAATTTGGTCAGAGCAGCTCTTAATCAGCCGGCGGCAGTCCGCTCCTCATTCATCCTCCTCTGATCACATTACTAAGGCGTCTAGAGGTGTCCAAAATGTGGGCCGGGGGCCATTTGTGGCCCTTAGCAAACATTTATGAGGCCCCTCAACTGCAGATTAAACAGCACATCTTCCCTTTTTATGCGTTCTTAGGATGAGATCTTCTTAAATAGAAAATGTTCAGTAACATGGAAAGTATTTTTACGTTATGTTAGCCTTGTTTTTCACTTTGATTTGAATGTCATTGGACTTTTTCTGGTAACCCAGTCATTAAACTTGGGTAAAGAGAGCAGGGATTTTTGAAGAAAGTTTTCACTTTTGTTGTTTAGAAAACTCTTTCTAAACCAACAAAATAGAAAGCATTCAACAGTTAGAAACCTGCCAGTGCCAGTGGTGGTTCTGCACAAACAACCACTGAAGGAAACAACATGAGAACCTCTGGAGAAAACACTGAGTGCCACTTCCTTCTTCACGAAGTGTAAACAAAATGGAATATTGTCAGATCTTAGAGGTTGTTGGCAAAAGACCAGGAGACATTATGTTTTTGAAACTCTGATACCGACCACAAAAACAAACTCTGGTCCACCTAAACCTCGGTCTTGGTGGAGATGAAGTGTCCTCTGGTTCAGTTTGAATGCATATGTGAATGCCAAATGGACTGGAGGCCGCTCCAAAAGCAGGAATCAGACTAAAGTGCAGGGCATTCTGGGTAAATACAAGCAAAACAAACACACCAGTCTAGCACTAACGGGAGAAATGACTCCCGTTAGCGAGTCAAAGGTAACCTAACCTTTAAAATGGTTAAAAGTAATCATTTTAATGGTTACCTGCTGCTGTAGTTGTTTATCTTTTCCCACTGCTGATTCATACCTAAGCACAATGCTTGGCTAATTTATTGTGCTAAGCAAGTAGTTATACAATTGTATTGGCTATTTTACCTGATAAATCTTTTGTTTTCCCTCCAATGTAGTCTAATACTGAGATATATTTGACTGTTTTTTTAGTCAATTATGAAACTTTAGGTTAGCAGCTGTTTCCTGTTTGCTATTTTCCTATCAAAATTCTCACATGAGATTGCTGAATGTTTCCCTTTATGAGTGTGATTATTTCTCCTTATGTAGCAAGCAGATTTATTAATAATTTTTTTTATCTTTCATTATAAAAGGTAGCTTGTTTGCTTCTTCTGGAGATTTTGTGAGTGGCCCCTCCCTCCCCTGTCAGTCTGTCCAGATCACCAGTCCCTGACTTCGTCTGGCACTCCTGTGGAGAAACACTCTGGCCCCCCAATCTGTGTGAGCCGAGCAGCCAGTGTGTGGGCTCACCTCAGGCTACACACACATGATGATGATAAACTGCAATGTTCTGCCTCAGTTTTCTCTCCCCTTTGTGCCGCTGCATGATTTAATTCGCTGCCCTAGTCTTTACCTCTGCTGTTTGAACAAGTTAAAGCCTCTTCAGTCGAATACTGACGTCTACAACGGCGTTAGGGTCACTGTAGATGGAAAAAGAGGAGTCAAATTTCTGCCAAAAACCTTTAAAAAATGTTGATTAATCTTGGAAATTTTCTTGAAAATTTTGGAAATTTCTGAGTTCTAAAAATTTTTTCCTAAAATTCTAAAATTTTCTACTTTTGAAACTCAGTAAATGTCTTGTTGAAAATTTATTTGATTGATCTCAAAATTTCTGAGTTTTTCTAGCAAATTTTTGACTTTTCAAATTCAGAAGTTTTCATGTTTGTTCTAGAAAAGCAGAAATCTACTCCTCTTTATGTATCTACAGCGCCGTGTATATATCCATCACCACGGAGACTGGAAAGATATATATCTGTTGTACATTGGAGGTATGTTTTTTGTGTTTTATTTTTTCTATTTGTTCTATAAAATGTACTTTACATTTGTTTTTAAATGACCAACCTTTGCTGGGTTCCCTGTGTTGAGCCTAAGGCCTTATAAAAACACGTGAAATGATGAATGTAAGAGTCTTTTCTTTAACTCTATCTTGAACCACAGCTGCTTCCCCACAGCAAACCCACATTTCAGCTGAGGGAAGTCACTGTGGTCAGGTTCAGGAATACAACCTTCTGAATTACTCTCTCCATCTTTCCATGACCTCATGATGTTTTGCTGTAAGAAAAGGGAATGAGTAAAAACATGAAGGATGGAATTTGTTTGAGTTTATAACCTTTAACTATCAGGTTGTTTTGGACTTTTTGTAGTATAGAAAAAAGTGTAAATGAATGTAAGCTCTGGTGTCTAGGTGCACTACTCTAGATATTTGAAAACTGCAAAAACAATATTGACTAGTTTAGGTATTGTTTTTAGAAGATCTACATCCAGTCAAAACTCTTGTAATGCTTCAGCTGCATCACCAGGTGGAGACAACATTCACACTAAAGTCACATTAAAATTCACAAAACAATGTGAGCCTAGCTATAGCAGTGCTACGTTGAGCCTCTCTTAAGACAGTTATGAGAAATAGTTTTTCAAATCACTAACAGTGTTTGAAATATACATTTAGTGTAAAATAATTCATTAGTTCATATCCTAATCTGGTAATCAACTAATGCGCTAATAGCAGAGCTCATTTTTAGCTTAGCGATTAGCTAACTTTGAAAACCTTTAGTGCACTTAGTTCCCCTAAATTAACTTATCTGTCTGTGTTGAAGTTTTGATTATTTACACAAGAATTCTTCAAGTATTTATACATTTATATTCATGCTCTTATTTTGAAGTTGGTGAAGATTGTTCACACAGCAGATCCGTTTCCTCTCCTCCAAGCTCTCTCTCTTTTTCCTTTTGACTTTATTTTAATCACATAAGATACAGGAGCAAAATAAAAAGAAGACAACAGAGAACAAGATTGAACCAAATACAACATCTAATGTCAAAATTAAATTGGTGCTCGAGGTTTGCAGTCTGTCAAGCTCAGATAGCATTTGCATTGAAGTTAGCCTTTTGGCACCTTAGCATTAGCATCTTCTTTGTAGCTTTAGCAGAACTTGTGTTTTCGATTACTTTGCACAACTTAATGTTTAGTTAGCAGTGTCCACCGCTGTATTTTCATTGTTTAAATATTCATTAATTGATAATAAAAATATTTATGATTGAAAACACAACCTCATAACTAGGCAAAATGTTTTTCTTTATAAAATCCTAAATTGTGTCTAAACAAAGTTTTGCTCAGCAGCTCTTCTGGGGAGCAACCCATAGATAACCCAAAGTCAGAGTTCAATTCAATTCTATTCAGTTCAGTTCAAAAATATTTTAGTTCTCCCAAAGTGAAGTCAAATGTTGTCATAACTCATATCACACAAGTGTCTCTCCAGAGTGATAGTGATGTCAGTCTTGCAAGGAATCTGACACACTAATGTTTGCTGCAGTGTGCTGACAGGAATAGGAGTCCTGTCTGTCTCATGGCACATTTAGTTGCATTGAACAAAGCTTTAAATCTTCCCTTTGACTCCCTGACCTTTCATATTGGACACATAATATCTCTCTCTGACTCCTTTTTTCCTGTCTGCTCTCAATCTAATCAGTAGAGATGATTGAAATGAAAGAAGCAAGGAAAAAAAGGTGAAGGCAAAGAATATAACAATGAGGCACAGTTGATTTAAAGTGGAGCAGGAGAGGGCTTTGGCAGTGGGGAATTGCCATTTTTTTTCCCTGCCTTCCTCCAAAGCTCTCCTACTGAGGGGAGAGAAGAATTTCAGATGAGGTTTGGGATTTCTTCCCACTTCAAAGACGTTTTCACACAAGTCCTCAGCTTTCTTTTCACTCTTATGTGAAACAGATTTCACTTCCAAGGGGCAGAGTAATTTGTGCCTCTCTCCCGTTAATTCTTTGAACTGTGGATTAAAAAGAAAAATATAGAGTTTTACTGCAATATCACAGCACCCTTACGCATTGTATAGCTCTATTTTGTTTCTGATTTGAAACAGCTGAGGTTAGAGGTTTCCACTAACTCACATTGAGCATAAATTATTTAGCTTTAAATTAAATATTTGAAGTATTTTCTTTTTATTTAAAGCATTATACTTTTCCTGTTTAAGGTATTTAGGATTACCATTTAGGATATATTTAATGCGTATATTTAAAACCACTTTTAAACTATTTTAAAAGTAGTTTAAAATAGGTTTTAAAAAAAATAATTTCCTTTAAAATTAGAGGTTTACATGCATTTCCTGGTATTCCGGTCTTTTCTTGACAGAACTGGCGTAACTGGGTCAGGTTGGTGATGATGATGATGATTATATGTAACCTCCTGCCTAGAATTGTCCTGCATTTACTGAGAGTTACTGTGTATATTTTATAATTGCTGTGAAAATATGTCTTTACTTTGTCTTTTGTTTGTCACACAGAGTAAAGTATCCTACAATAAATGCAGTAATTTTATCTGCAAAGAAGATTTAGATCTAGGAACGTGGCTAAGAACCGAATAAATACTAAAAACAAAGACTAAATGTTTGAAACAGGGTTGTTTTTGGTAAAATAAGACTAATCCAGATGAAATGAGCCTGTGTATGTTTGCAAACACATTTCTGCCTGTGAATTGGGAGACAAAGTTGAGTTATGGGAGCACATGGTTCCTGCAAGCCTTCGGTTTGTTACGCTCTCCTGGTGGACTTGTTCTTGCATGGCAGGTGAGGAGAAGTAGCCGGTCATACCATCTGTTGCAGCTGCAGCACATGGCGGTCTGCACCACTCCCAAGGAAACGGAGCTGAAACAACATGGACTGCAGCTCAGAGGGCACCAAAGCAAAAAGAAAAGACTGAGTGATGGTCCAGATAATCTGCTGTCACGACTCTGCAGACATTCTGCTTCTGTTGATGGTTTTAAAATGTTCATAGAAAGGATATTGTGTGTAGCTGTTCAACATGTGTGGAGACTAATCTCTATGTGGGCGATAAAAGGCAGGACGTTAACAGGTGATCGCTCTGCACTTCCTGTTTCTGACCAGCTGTTACCTCTGGTTCCTTAACACATACAGACTCCTCAGAAATGTCATTGATGTTCCATTTAGATTTTACTGACTGAATATATCACCTGAAAAGTGTTTTTCTGTTTTCTTATTAGTTTGGAAAAAGCTTGCAACAAAGTTACAATAATTGGTTCTTCATTATAGTTTAGTTATAATGCTAGTTTTGGTTTTTTGTAAAATATTGTTTAGGTTTTATTAGTTAAGTCAGAAGTTTTAGATTTTTCATACTTTGGATAATTTGTCGGAGCAGAATTCAAAAAGGTCAGAGTATTGTATTGTGATTAAGTACACTGATTTGGTAATGAATACTTTTATTAATTAAATAAAAGATAGAAGTAGCTTTTATTTCAGTCACTCCTGAGTTTTACACCAAAGTATTGGGGCCACACTATTATGTAGTCATAATGTTAAGATGCCGTTTTACCAGGAGACTGTCTTAAAATCATGTGAAAAAACCTTTATTTCAATGAGAAGAAACTTGGATAATATTTTTTTCATTATTTTTTTGTGCTTGAGTTCTCATCAAACTCCAGCACTGCTACTACCCCATTCTCCTAATATTACACATGTATTTTGGTGATATTAAGGCTCTCTTCTTGTAATAAAAAAAAATTATAAAACATTTTATCCTGGTCCTAATATTTTCTTGTACAGTTGACCTGATTTCAAAGGTCAAATAAATAGAGGTTGTTAAGCAATATGGCTGTAATGGACTGAATTATGGAAACCCAAGAAATGCATTTGTGAAAAGAAATCCTTATTTTTCAAAAATCAAATGTAGCATCAACTAAGAAGCTCATGGTAACTCTGGAGGAGCTGCAGAGATCCAAACATCAGGTGGGACAGTCTGTTGACGGAACATCCATCTTGTCAGCGGGGCTGAAAACAAAACCATATTTTCATTTGTAAAAACAAGTCTAAATTTCCTGTTGCAGTTTTGCATAACTTGGTCCAAATAATGTTTGTGTTTAAAGTGTGAAATGTTTCCAGGGGTACGAATACTTTTCACATTCCTGTGGACACTTGGAAAAAGAAATCTTTTTTGTTGGAAAACAAATCAAAATCACACTGAAATATTTTCCAACATAATAAATTATTCAAGAGGAATTACATAAAGATGTTTTAAATTTCAACAACAATGCTTTGAGTTGAGAAGAGGTAAGCCTGAATAATGTGGCTAACTAGGGCAGGGTTTATGCTGAAGGGAATAGAGCTGGTGGAGAGAGAGTTTGTGATTTTTTTTTTTTCTTTTTTAAGAGAAAATGTGTGGGCAGAGGGGTTGAAAAAGCTCCTTTCGGGGGAGCCTGTTAAAAACCATCTCGTGGGTAAGAGGTAGATAGAAGTGCAGGAAGGTTTCCTGCAGAGAAGCTGGCTTATTTCCAAACCAAATATTCCCTCATATGCAGCGCTAGATACACTTTTGCACCGGCTGGTGTCCTCTTTTCAGCCCCAGGCTTTCTTTGGGATTATTTTGGAGTTGACAAAAGCTGATTGGGTAATGATTCATATATGTGTTGCCTTCATATATGATTAAGAGATGGGGGTTGGTCTGTGAGGCACACACTGAGCTGTGGTCATCAATCTTGCTAAATCTGAAAGGTTTCCAGTCAATGAAAGGGCTCATAAAGTCCAAACATACTCTGTGGTTTACACCTAAATGAATAAACTAAACTGTAATTCAATAGCTTGTGTTGATGTAAATACAAATCAAACAACTTTCACTTTTGTCAAGTTTCAAAGTACTAATTTATATTGAAAATAAAACTATGGAAATGTCATAAATGATATAAGCATTCTTCTTTTCACAAATATCATCCAGAGTATTTTGTCCCTCTAGCTACGCTTCCATTAATCATAACATTGTGCAAACAGGAATTATGTTTCAATTTGTTTAATGGAAACATGGCAATTTCGAAAACCCTCATTAAAAGGTTTTTGAGCTGGGAAGAGGTGTTTTTGCGGCGTACTAAAATCAGTGTACTTTGCAAAACTGCAATGGAAACACTTTTTTGTATCACATGAATCATGTTAACAAGCAGATGTTACTACTGGCAGAAACAACAAAGAAGATAAGCGGAAGTGGTAGAAGGATAATGGCACAGGATGTTTTTAGTTACTTGTAGCATAAAAAAAAAATAAAATAAACTTATTCATGTGTGATTTTAATTGAGTTTCTTATTTAATGGAAACGCCTCAATTACAAAACTGTTTTTCCTGCATTAGTGGACATTCAACAAAGTTATTTTTGATGAAAACGCAGCTTCTTTTATGCTCTACTTTGGTGTGTCACTTGAGACCACTACTGGACTTTGTCATGTTTTCCTACTGATTAGGCATGCAAAAATTAAAAGTGCGATTTCTCTAAATAAGTGCGACATAATGCTACTTTTTCTACTAGTACAATCAAGACTAACTAACCCTAAGTCAAGACCAGAGCGATACTCTCTAAAAATATATGATCAAGTGTTTCTAAAATTATTCTGAAAGATCCAAAAGCGGAGTGGGATGGGCAACAGTTAAACAGGCTCACACCTTCTCGAAGCTTTCTCGGACAGGTGAAGGACGTTCATCGTCGGAAAGGAGCACTTATGCTCACGAAAACATAGTTTTCGTGGAAAAATGATCTTGGCAGCATCTAAACCATACAGCATATAGACAGTAAGCGCACCATGCCCAGATCAGCACACAACCCCAGAACTTCTGGGCAGTCTTGAGCCCAGCGGGGCCGGGGCCGCAGGAGAGGAGATCCTCATAGGCCATGGGACTTTCTTGGCTCGACGAGTGACCTGTTCACCTACCTGTTCCCTTGCTCAATAAAAAGTAGTTGGTTTAAAAAAAAAAAAAAAGCATGGGCAACAGCAGTAACAAAATTAAGAAATTAGCAGTGAGTCATGTTATTGTTTGGACTTAAATCAGTGAGCCTTACATCCAGTCAAAGATATTAATAAATTGGACAATATTAGGGATATTTCCACAGTTGTGGTCTTGAAATAAAATCCCCTCCTCGATGTATAAGGAGAGCACTGTTTAAGTTTAACTTCATATTACAGCAAGTTTCATCTAAAGACTTAGTCTCTTTTTCTAATCCTAACAATTTTGATTTAAATATTTTATTTGTTGACATCAAATACAGTTTTTTCAAGGTTTCATCCAACAACTTTTGCAAGGTGTGCATGGCGGCCATTTTCTGTAACCCGATAACCAGCAGTTATTGTTCCCTAACCAAAGGATTCCCATCTTCATATCTACTCTAATCTAGTGTCCACATGTGCTGAATACAGTAAAGCCTGGTGACGAACTCTAAAGAGCTTTTCTTTTTTTCCTGCAGCTGTTATCCAAGGTGACCCCATTCAGTCACCGATAAAAACACCACAAACCTGCTCATGTTACATGTTCACTGCTTCCATTGTTTCCAAGTCTGGACCAGTCTTATTTTAACTCTATATGTCTTGTGCCAGGGTGGCTTGTCTAAACTCCCAAGTTTTGATAATAATGTGATGCATGCTCTTTCAGATGAGGAAACCATCTGTTAGATGGATAATTATTGGAGAAACGTGTAGGCGAGCTGGAAAAGTGATATTTCAGTGGTTGCTATGGCTCACTTAGTTATCAGAAGAGTTATGGTGGCTCATTTATAACCATGCATTTAAGTCTAGTAGGTAACAGGGGAAATATGAAAAAAAAAAAAAAAAACAATCTTTTAAAAAACACATTTTTCAGTCTATTTAGTAGATAAATTGAAAGAAAATGGCACGGTAAACTTCTCAAAATTAGGTTGACCAAGCACTGGGAGGCAACGGACTAAGACGTGAAATTGACCAACAAAAATCACCTAAATGCCTTTAATCATCCGGGCATGGTGGAGTTCAAACCAAGCATCAAAAATGTGGAAGAAAGCAGATTTCAGTGACTTCGAATGTGATTTTGTTGTGCAGGTCAACTGGTCTGAGTATTTCAGAATTGGCTGGTCCACTGGGATTTTCACACAAATAACTAATCAGATTTATATAGAATTGTTTCAATGGTCTTTTTGAACAAAAAAAATCCAAACATAATTCACAATTCATTAAACAAGTTAGAATTTAGGTGACATATGCACCATAAAGCCCAAACTTTAATGGAACTTTAAGAGGAATTAGAATGATCTTACTTGATCGGGATGTAGATTTCTGCTAGGGCGGGAAGTTCACTGGTTTTCAGGGTACAGTCTCTCTGTGGAGTCCTTGAAGTGGTCCAGGTTCCAGTGTGAGATCTTGACAGAGAGAATTCTTTGTAGGAGATGTGGAGGCTGCGATGGAGCGCGGACAGGTAAGTTCAGGTGAGGAGGAGCAAGGCGACTGCCAGCTGAAAATCCAGAAACGGCTTATTGTAGATCTGCAGAGGCGATGAAGGGACTCGGGCAACCAGTGGGTAACAATCCATAGTGTCACGAGGGGAGAAAATCCAGGAAGCCAGGTCTCGGGCTTCACAGGGGATTTCCAGGGCGTCACAAGGAAACACCTGAGAGAAGGAAGTGACAAGGGAAAAAAATTACTAGAAGCACTTTTAGAGAAAACACAGAGCGCTAGCTCAGAGAGGCTCAGAGTACCATGACTGGCGATTGCCAGTCATGGTACCAGTCAACGTGTGATTACACGTTGAAGTGGTGGCAGCCTGCTCCTCTTATACTGCAGGATGATTGCCTGATGAATCTCAGGTGCGCCAACACGCCCTCTAAGGTGTGCATCCTCTAGTCGCCATCTAGTGGATGAAGGAGAGAAGCAGCAGCCAACAGCAAATATCCCACATAGAAACCAAAACCCTGGTTCCCATCCATCCATTTTCCTGCACCCTTTTCCCTTACTGGGGTCGGGAGGGTTGCTGGTGCCTATCTCCAGCTGTCATTTCGGGCGAGAGGCGGGGTACACCCTGGACAGGTCGCCAGTCTGTCGCAGGGCAACACAGACATAGACAGGACAAACAAACATGCACACACACACTCACACCTAGGGAGAATTTAGAGAGGCCCATTAACCTGACAGTCATGTTTTTAGACTGTGGGAGGAAGCTGGAGTACCCGGAGAGAACCCACGCATGCACAGGGAGAACATGCAAACTCCATGCAGAAAGACCGGGGCCGGGAATCGAACCCAGAACCTTCTTGCTGCAAGGCAACAGCTCTACCAGCTGCGCAACTGGGCAGCCCCCCTGGTTTCCAATGCAGGTAGATTTGTAATGAAACACATTTACATGCAGGTGGAGTTTATGTATTAATAAGGTGGCATCTGAAAAGTCCAGACTCTATTCATGGAAATTCAATTAGAAGAAGCTAAATACAAATGTACAATAAAGTTTTTACAATTTTATCTGAGAAAATATGCTATACTGTACACAGATGTGGTACAAAATCTCAACAAAATATATATTTTGTTGTTGCAGCATGGCAAACTGAAAATGCTCAAGGTAGTTTTCAGCTTTAATTAGCTGACACCCAAGCAGAAAGTCTCAGATAAACAGAAACTAGGTTAAAATCTCTGCAATCACAATCAGCTGTGAGTTTTACTGTTGTGAAAACAACAAGAGGGTGGTATGTCACAGCTTGTCATCTGTTCTTCTTCACTGGATGAATTAGCCTTGGTGTCTACTGACTTTAGATCTCACAGCTCTGTTTGCTCTGGGAGTGGTCATTTCCAGAGCCACCACCCAGATTAGCATTAAGTCTTAAAACCTAACACTAAGTTACGGTTTAAGACCACACACCAGAGAATTTAACTCTGGTGAATGTCAAGTGGACTGGAGACCGCTTCAAAAGCAAGAAGTGAAAAACAGCGCAGGGCATTCTGGGTAAATACAACCAAAACAAACATGTTAGCCTATCACTAGCGCATAGCGGAAAAAATGGTTTGTGGTCTGTTACCAAAGACAAAAGAGAAATCATTCAAGTGCTAAAATTTGACGCCACTCCATTTTTGTTGTCAGAAAGTTGCGCTCAGTGTCTTCAGAGGTTTTTAAGGTTGTTTCCTTCAGTTGTTCTTGGTGTAGCGCCACCACAGGCAAGGAGGGGAAAAGGTTGCTCAAATGTTTGGTTTGTTTAATACAGTGCAGTTGTGAAAAACAATCGCTGTAGCTGAAAATGTAACAAATTTTGCAGTTGTGGTGCCCAGTCAAACCGAGTCAGACTGGAGTAGGTGCGAAAACACTGTAATAAGTTTATTGTGAAACGCTCCAGTGAACGCCAAAGGTCATGACCCGAAGAAGCTAACAGAACTGCGTCATCCATAAAAGGCAACCTTCATTTGAATCCACAATTAATTTCACCTCCTTTTTGCTAAAAAATAAAAGCAGCATATTTTTGTGAGGTTGAGGCGCAAAATTAAATGTCTGCAGTTTAAAGATAAACCATATGAGGCCCTAAGTCATTTTTTTTTGTTATTCTTTTATAAAATATTCTGCAGCTGTAAAATTATCCCTAAAAGGACTCGCCATCTCCCACTGAAATGGGAGGAAATAAGTTGTGTGAATGCAGCCAGCGGGACCTCAAAGGTGTGGCGCGATAAGGCAGCCATGTTTAATCTCAACCTGGCTTTCTTTCCAATGATGAAAAATGTGAAATTGGGAAACACAGATAAGCTGCTTTTTTTCTACAGAAGTAGGAGGAGGACCCCGCCAGGACCTTAATTGCGTCCCTCCCCTTTTCCTCCCTCCTGTTCTTCCTCTCTCCTCCTCCTCCTCTTCTCTCCTCCGGGCTGCTGGCGAACTTCTCTTCCACACGGACTCCACTTGTGTTCAGTTTGTGTTTGGGCTGGATAGGAGAGAGGAGCAAAGAGAAGACATGGCTTTCCTACGAGGAGCGTTTCTGCCGCTGTTTCTTCATATCTTCCTGCTGAACCGGAGCGGTGAGTTACACCGCATTTTAACTCCTCTTTTTATTATTTTTATTTAAAGAAAAAAAGTTTAAACCAGACAACAGTCGGCGAGTTTTACTGGAAATTTAGCTGCTTTTTCGGATGCTCTTGACGGTCGACACGGTTCAATTATAACCCCGTGCTAAATGAAAAAATCTCGCTTTGCACTTATAATTGCAAACAGTTAAGTAAGTATATCCAGCTGGTCAAGTTTGTCCTTGTCTAACTTTCAGTTTGAGCTTTTTAGACCTTAAAGTCGGGGTTTGTAAAAACCCTAAAAGGTGTAATTAATTACTGCGTAATTGATGCTGCTCATTAGCACTCCGAGTCCTGACTTCAGCCGATAAAAGCCAGTTTAAACACTCTGACATGTGATGGGTGTTTTTAAAGGCTTGTGACCCTGTGCTCTGAAGTCTGGAGAAGTTATTAAAGCCTTAATACGCCTTGCTTTGGACCTGTAAAGAACCACTGTTCATGGCCGCAGGGCTAAAACTGGAGGACTCACGATGCAGTTTGGTTTTTTAGCCAGTAAATGTGATGGAAAGCTTTGTTTTACACTCAGTATGGTCACAATGTTTGTTTCTGTTCACGCCTCTTATAATTCACTTGTCTTGGGAACTAGTTGGAGTTGATCTTTTTTGTAAAAATCAAACAGTTTCAGATTTTTGCTTACTCAAATTGTTGCTTTAGTCTTCAACTGAAACATTTCTTACTGAACTAGTCTGCAGTATTAACAGTTAAAAAATTAAAGTAGAGCTCCACCTGAGCCCATTATCTGTGCATTTGGGTTGCTTTGTGTCAAGAAGGGTTTCAACCAATGGCATCAACCTTTCGCAGGTTATTTAGAAGGAATTAACTGTGATGAAAATCTAGAGAAAAAAGCACCAACAGATAAAAGTAAGAGTTGTTTACCCTCTCTTGACGTTTATTGCATCAGTAAGTACAGTGGAGATCGTCTCAGGGAACCATTGCTGGTGGCGTTGTCACAGCTTGGATCTGGGAATGACTTCAAACCAACTTAATTGTGTTCCAGTTCCAAGTTCAAAATCAGTGGGGGTGTGTGGGGGAGTCTCATTGAAATGCTCAGTGACCAGGCTTATGGGAACTGCCTCTTTCCAGACAGAAGCCGGATTTTTACTGTTCCCAGGTGGAAATACAACAAGAACGAAAACCAAACAGAATCAAAAGTAGCATGTGAAACCTGGTGAACGTTTCCATCAGAAACTATTTGTTTTACCTTGTCACAGTTTATTTCTGATTAAGCTTGTGCTACATTGACTTTGTTCTCTTTGTAGTTGGAAGTTAGATTTTCCATGTTTTATAATCAGAATTCCAGCTTTAAAACAAATGGGGGTCCTCAAACGTTGCTGAGTTGAAAATCCAATATGGCTGCCATGCATGTCAAACTGAAAATGGTCATTTATTGTTGTCAAAGTTGGAATGAATGCCTTAGAGTTGGATGATATGGCTGTAAAAGATGTTACGATATAAGTGTTTCAAATTAGACAATATCAATTGTCTATTTTTTTGTTTTAAATATCTAAATTACTACCAAACTGGTGGTGTGACCTTTCCTGTTTTCACCACGATGTTTTCTTACTTTTAAGGAGTTATGAGAGACAGTGGAAAAACCTAAAACTGCTGCTGTGCAAGTTTCTCAACAGGTTGTCACTAGGGAACTGAAGTCGGGAGGTGTGGGGGAACTTGAAACTGCTTGTTACCCAGCAGGTTGTTGCTAGGTAACTAAAGAAAGAATGAGTTAGTTGATGCCACCAAACTTGCTTAGCTGGCCTTTCTTCTAAATCAGAGTTCGGAAGTGAGAGCTCCGCGCAACGCAAGTAATGTTCCGGACTGAACATGGTGCACTAAATAGTAAAACATAAATTAACGAAGCTTTGAGGCAGGTAAATATTCCTCGAGGAATTTTAATAATCGAGGTACTCGAATCACTCGAGGAATCGTTTCAGCCCTAAACATGTGGAAGACTTTGCAAGATAGAGATTCTCAGAAATGTAGATAATTTTCTTCAACTACCACTGTTACATATGCAAGGTAGCCATATTGGATTTTGATGTTGGAGTCAGTTTGAGAATTCAGATTTCCCAAATTGGGACCTGATATGTCAAATGATTGGTGTGGGCGATATGGACTTAGAATGCTGTCATGATATTATGTGGTACTATTGTGACAATGATAAATATTGTGGAAAAATAAACTATTTATTACCACATTTTAAGGTAACTGTAGTGCCTGCATGCCATTTATACACTGCAGTGTACAAGTGTAAAGGCTAAGTATGGTTCTACTTCTGTTTAAAAATGGTGGTACTTGGAGTGTTGATCTCGATCTGAGCTGATGTTAAATGGTCAGCTTGTTGTGAAGGTCCAGTTGTGATGATATGTGTCCATGTGCATGCTCGTACTCCTCCTGGTTCTGTCAAACCAGTCAGAATCTCTTTGTTTTTTTCTTTTACAAACTCATGCCTCATTTCCTCTAATTGCTCCGGTTCTGTGTTTTTGCCTAAACTCCCTCAGTTAAGGTTGTAGCCTTTATCGGATCATTCTGGAGAACACTTTTACGCCTTATTAATCCACAGATACTTTGAATAGAGATGTATAATTTACCCACTTCTGAACAGCTCAAGGTCCTGCATGCAGATGTTTTGCTTTGTCTGGAATACGCTTGAGGTATGCGAGGTATTTGGTTTGTCACTTTTTAAACAGAGAAGTCATTCGCCAACCAAATATTTCAACTCCAAATTTAGCTTATGAGGATTTGTTGACAGAATAGCAGGTTAGTAACTGATGCAGAACGCAGCTGATGCGCTGCATGCCATTTATGCTGCATGCCAACTCGCTAAGGCAAGTTAAGATGCGTCTCATCAACTCTTTTTAGTCAGATTTAATCAAACTCCAGTTCATTTTTCGAGAAAGTCTGGTTCGTATGGGGAGATGTGAATGTGCAATTGAACTCTGATGCAACTCTGGTCCATCTATAGACCTCGCTCCCTATTTGGTTGAAGTGAACCCTAGTGAGGTTCGAATGCATTTTTCCTTTCACTCTTACGGTACATTTAAATTATGGAGATGAAAGTTATAGCTGTCTTTTCTTTGTTTTTTGGAAGGGAAGTTTGCTCTGGTTGATCTAGATTATAAAAAAAAACTTGAGATAATAGTTTTTGACTCCTTTTCCTTTAGAGGGTTAGTTGGCATGGTCAGCTGGGGACAGGATCTGGGTTTGATCCAGGACTCCCTGTTGGGATTATTTCTCCTAGCTGGCCAGGGAACGTCTGGGAATGTCACAAAGGGAAGAACGTGGTTACAGGGATTTTGTTTCAGGCATAATGTTGTAAGTTATGTTTCCACATTTGTCTCTTTGCGTTATTGACTCATTTCTGAACTAAGAAAAACTTCAATAAAATACAAACTTTTAATATAATCTCTTACAGGAACCAGACTGAAGATGTCAAAGAATCTGATTCCAATTTTTGGTTCCCTTTCTCTACAGCGAACTGTAATGCTATATTTGCAAATAGATAACATTATAAAGGGAATTTAACCTTTATATTTTCAAAATTCAATTCAATCCAAATTCAAAAATACTTGATAGATCCAAAAGTGGGATTAAATAATAGGAAGATGTAACTTTTATGAAAAAAAAAAATGCTTTTTACATATTCATTAAATTGTCACCATGTCATCACAGCATAATATGACACAGAAAATCTTTGAAAAGATCAATATCCTCCTCCCTGAGATACTATTGCCATCTGAAGAAATGCACTTCTCCTGATCAAAAACAGCCAATCAGAGCCAGGAGGAGGGTCTTAGCGTTGTCAATCATCCTCATGTCTTTGCTGTGATGACTGTGGAGAAAGAACTTACTGTTACACCAAAACCGTTTATCTGCACTCATCGGTGGCCATGCTAACTAGCATTAGCATTCACAGTAGACTCTGCTAGCTGCAGTGTATCAGCGATCAAGGGCTGAGCAGCGCCACAAGGAGGCTGATTGACAGCGTTCATACCCCAAAACAGGACCAGTTAGGTTAACTGGTCTTTAAATTGTTCTTTATTTAAATGAGAAAGTATTAAATCTTCTGTCTAAACTTTTCCTATCCAAGAGGGAGCCTCCCTCTCTCTTTGTCTCACAACAGGACAGCACTCTCAGTCCCGCCCTGATCCCCTGTTTTTACCCCATCAGCCTCATCTTAATTGGGTTACCTCCATTAAATCCTCATCTCCCCTCTCCCTCCTCTGGAGAAGGAGTAAGCTGTCTGTTTCTGGATTAGGTTGGGGGGCCGCTCGCAAAGACCCCGGTTCCTCCAAATAACTTTTAAATCAGGCTCCGTCTGAACCGCCCTGCTCCCTAACGAACCCTGAAGGGCACTTAGTCAAATACAGTTTGAAGCTAAAAGTGTTTCTCTTTTATGGAAATGAACCCAACCAATGTGTGAGGAGAAGCCCAAACATTTAGCCATTTAGCTCAGTAGATGCATCACACGCACACACACATACTCGTATTGATTTCAGAGTCCTGTGTTCATCAGCATGATGGTCATGTTCCCCTGTAATAATGGGTGAGTGAGCCGTGCTGTCGTGCAGTAAATCTCTGCGTTGGCAGAGCTTTTATGTTGACATACACAGACAGGAAAGGATGGGCTTTTTAATCTGTGCTGTAATTAAATATTTCTAACTAAACAAGTCTTTATCCTTTGCTGCATTTAAAGGCAGAGTGGGATCGATAAAGTCGCTTTCTTTCTGTGGAAAGTAGCTTTTGCAATCAGAACATGGACAGGCTGTTTTTTTTTCTGCTGGGGAAGTAAAGCTACTTACAGTAATCACAAATAAGACAGGGCTGCCCAGTGGCGCAGCTGGTAGAGCTGTTGCCTTGCAGCAAGAAGGTTCTGGGTTCGATTCCCAGCCCCGGTCTTTCTGCATGAAGTTTGCATGTTCTCCCTGGGCATGCGTGGGTTCTCTCCGGGTACTCCGGCTTCCTCCCACAGTCCAAAAACATGACTGTCAGGTTAATTGGCTTCTCTAAATTCTCCCTAGGTGTGAGTGTGTGTGTGCATGGTTGTTTGTCCTGTATGTCTCTGTGTTGCCCTGCGACAGACTGGCGACCTGTCCAGGGTGACCCCGCCTCTCGCCCGAAATGACAGCTGGAGATAGGCACCAGGAACCCTCCTGACCCCAGTAAGGGAAAAAGGGTGCAGGAAAATGGATGGGTGGAATGGACAAATAAGACAATAAATACTTTCCTACTAGAGGTGGGTAATAACTAGTTACACTTACATAATGAAAAAAAAATGTCTAGAAGTATATTTTCTAAGTTTTCCCTTACTTTTTATTTGAGTTATTTTATTCAGAGAAATATCTACTCTTGGCTCTTGTAGCAAATATTTCTGCCACATCGTTTAAAGAAATAATATCATACACACAGGATTGCTTTCAGAAAAGTTTTCATCTAAATGAACCCACACAAATCTGGCCTGAGAGTAGTTTTAAATGTGCCAAACCCATAGGGGGCAGCATACCATAAAGCTAAAACATATGTCAGCCAATCAAATAGCTTCTTGTTAGGAATTAAACATGGTGCCAGGAAATTTGTTTATGCAGCCAGTCATACTTCATGTTAATCTTTACATCTGTAAATTTTGCACAGGTGCACAGGGCTGGAAGGCAAAAGACTGTGGAGCCCCCTAGGGGACAACAGGAATTATTTTTTCTTTTGCGTTCCCCGCTAAATATTGCGTTCCTTTGCAAAACTTTTGCATTCTCTTTCATTAATGTACTGACTGGTTCATGATGCTTAATTGAATACTGTAAGCCTTCCTTAGGTTGGCCACCATACTTTCTGCTATTATATAAGGTTTTTGTAAGACTTTTCCATGTTTGTTAATATCTTGTTGTGAAATATCTGAAAATATTGCAGAGAAAATGTTGACAAACGACTTAAAACCACTCAAATTCTTCTTTTTCTCCCTGTCAAGTATATAGATATATTTATGTATTATTGGTCATAGACTGTTTCTAATGTACCCACTCAAACACAGATATAGAGTTTTATTAAATCTTTAAAAAGAATACATTTTAGTGATACAAAACTGAGTTTTTGTGTGAATGAAAGACCAAAATGCATAGAAATGTTTGAGTTTTCCCACATATCTGCCTACATGTGGGCTCTTCCTTACATCAGGATCCTCTACCAATGGAAGTAAAATAACTTCCCTGAAAGAAGAACAAGCTTGTTTTAACCAAACAAAAATATATACAATAGATCAGACACTCAGTACTTCAGTAGCCTTGTTTTTTTAATGATCTCCAGCCCCTAAATAATTTTCCTTTCTGGTACGTCTTGGCTAAGTGTACAGCTTTGATTCAGTTCCCTCCAATTAGAGCTGCTTTAGATGAATTGTGACATTAAACCAGTTTCTCAGTTTTCTCTCGGGGTTTCTTGAAAATCTGTCGTGTAATTTGTTGGAGAGCTTTCATTCGCTCCGATAGCCAATCAGAGCGTGGGATGACTGTGGGACGGTTGCCATTCTTCCACTGCAACTATAACTCTTTGACTGGGCAGTGCTCACTTTTTTTCTTGTCTGGCATCACTACTAAAGACAAACCCTCTGAAATATCTTTGGTTTTCTCCCATCTAAAAGCTCCACATATTCATGGCTGTACTGTCAATTCTTTAAAAATTTTCAGTTGTGAACCTTAACGAAAACAAGCACTTGTTGCAAGGTCAAATGGAAAGAGAACCAGTACCCAGAAAAAGTTATTTTTCTCCTTGAATTTAAACCAGAAAATATTTTCTTCTTTGTGATGCAATACACACCTATAGGTATAAATATATTTCTGAGTTTAAAAAGATGACCCAGAAAAATAAAAAGCTGTTTGGTCTTCTTGTCTTCTTGTTTTTTAACAGATAAAATGTCTTTTCTATGACAACGCTGGTTGTGCTGTTGATAAGAACATCTAGTTTTGGAAACTTTATAGTGGTTGGGCCTATCAGTTAAAGTCAACACAGGCTGGTCTTTCTTTATCCGTGTCTGAGTGCCTGGGAACGCCTCCGACGGGCTTGTCTGCATGCTGAAGTGTGCAGCTGTTGGCTCCAGTTGTCCATGTGGGATTAGTGCGTTTGCCTGAGTGATAGCCGGCCATGACAGCCATATAATCTAATGTATTGGCTCATTGTTTTCATTAAAGAGAGTGTGCTGTTTGATCCCGGTAGAATTATAATGCTGCTGCCCCGTAACTTTCAGGCATATGTCAGCTAATTCAGCGGGCGCGCAGGTCAGTGCGTGGAGCAATCAAATCCCACCTTACAGATATTTCATCTGCTTACTTTAACTGAGCTGTTGTCTACATTTTCTTTTTGATTTGGTTATAGCACACAGAAGACTAAAGCTGTAAATAATGTTATGACCCTTATACTGTTTGTTTAGGTTTGAGCAGGAAAAAAGTCTAATGAAGCCCAATGAATTTTGGTTAGTTCTGTTATTTTTGTGGATTAACCAATTGACCTAACATGTAACATTGATTTTATTCACTTTCTTACCAGTGTGTCTTGTAAAACTAACATGTCTCCACCACACTTTACCATTGTTGATGCAAGTGACATTGAATGTCAAAATTGGCTTTTGAGAAATTCTCTGACTTTCCGAGTGGAAAGTCTGACTTGCAGCGATGCCCCGGAGGCTCTAGTTGATTTTCTGACTGAGAAGTCAGAATTTCCCACTTCTGACTAAAAATGAAACGTATGTTTAATATCTTCTCTGAGAATGTTTCCGTCCAACTTCCAAAAGTTTTGAGCAAACATTTCACCTTTTTTAGATGTTCATATAAAATTTCTATCCAACGTAAGTAAACATTTATACCTATCTTCAAATTTACCTGTAAGGCTTTATGATAACTTATTTTGGTCTGGTCTGGACCCAAACATCACTGTAAATGTGTGTGTGTGTGTGTGTGGGGGGGGGGCAGGTGTGTGGTCATCAGTTTTATTTTTCTGAATTAGATTCTTCACAGAAAATGATCAATGATTCTCAGGTTAAGAAAGTAATTACTTTTATTCGTTTTGCTTTTATAAAAAGTGAAAACGGCTCCCTCACACCCGAACAGTTAAGATGTTGCAAAAAAAGAGAGGAAAAAAAAGAAAGAAATGTGAATTAGCCAAATCTTCTGGTTTGGAATGAATTATCAAAATGTAATTTTGCCAAATGTTGTCGCTACGTAAAGCTGTAACAAACAGGAAGTAGAAGCTCCAGACCATCATGGACCAAATACCTCAGACAATCCTTCCTTTTGTTCCTGAAGGTTTGGACTGAAGTTTTTCTTTTTCAAGTTTTGTCCCTCTGGTAAGGCAGTGAATGGGAACGTTCACTTTGTCATCCTCCTTTAAAAATCTTTCAGAAAATCGCTTAAAATCTTTCAGAAAATCACAAAACCGCCTCAATTGTGTGTAACAACCTTTTAGCGACATTGATAGTTGTTTCAAATGTTGGTGTTTCCATCAACTGTTTCTTATTCGTGGGCATAAAATAAGATGGAGACACAGCTAATGTTAAGCTAATTTTCTATATTCCACTTGTGGTGCACACTAAATGAAATGTGTGCTATAACTTTAATAAACAAAGTTTTTCAGCAGGAGGTTTCTCATTTTGGTTTGATCAGTGGTCATAATTTTTCACATTTAACACGCCTTGTCGTTTGTTTTTTACTGTGTGTTGTAAGCGGATCATCAGACGTTCTGAATCATGTTTTAGAAAAATCAAAGAAACAGTTCTTAGCTGGCAGGAGCAGAACTGACAACCACCCTCACGCCTGCGTTAAAGGGCTTCCAGGCGGCTTGTCTTGCATGTGTAGGTTTGAAGTCTGACTGGGGTTTTTAGACCCAGCAGCTGCTTCTGTGGTTTGATACAAACCCTTCTGGGAGGGAATTTCTTCTCTATCGACTACCTTTCTGGTGCTGAAGAGCTGCTTGAAACATCCTTGACTCGCTATCCTCAGAGCATATCTTCAGACTTTACGAGATTGTAGACGGTTATTTAAACACACTCTGGGAAAAACACAAAGAGCTAATGAGAAAGCTGGTGTCCTGGTCTCAGAAATGTGCTCCGTGTCTCCTGTAACAGAAATGATTTTGTTTTTTTCTGTTTTGCTGAGCAGTGCTTAGAGGCCTATGCATCTGAATCATAGGTATTGAATTTGGCTGCCCTGCATGCACAGGATCGATTATTTCTGTGCAGCAGTGTGAAAGGGTTTTGAAGTATGCAGAGGCAAGTTTTTACTGGCCTTGATCCTCCCACTAGCTTGATTTTTAATATATACATATGTATTTTTAATGAATGCTTCTTTTGCAGACATTATGCTTTACATACACGTAGTAGGCTCATATCAGCCATATCAGTTGTAATAATATTTTGGGATTTTTCTGAATATAAGCAATACTCAAGTATGTGAAAATTATAAAGTTATGGTAATTTATTTTGGGAAACATGAAGCTACATGTATTAAATCTACCTTTATCTGCTGGTATCATCACTTCATATCCAGCTATGTGTAGTACGACTTGTAATATAACGTATACCATTATTTAGTGGAAAGGGCACCAAAACGGTTTCCAGCCAGGGGCCCACTTCCTTGTAAATCCGGCCCTGCATAGACATACAGTTTATGTTAGAAACAATTACAGTTAGCAAGATACGAACTGCACACATCGGCATATATTAAATCTCAGACATTGGTGTCATGAGTGAAAAAAGTAAAGAAGTCTGACTGTTTGAAATGAATCACTATAATAAATATATTTTCCAATAAAGAGATAATGAAGAAGCCAGTAGAATTTGCATTATTTTGTGAATTATACATGAAACATCTTGGATATGAAAAATGATATTTGTAAAAAGTAGATTAAATCAGGGATGTGTTCATGTTAATGAAAGACTGGAGTCTCTTTCTTTGTTTTAAAACAAGATGTGCATTAGCTGTGCTTCAGTCCTCAGCAGATCTGGCAATTTGCCTCTGAACTATGCCCAGGCAAAATTGGCCATCTGTACATGATGTCCCTTCATATTTAGACGGCCCATCTGTAAGGACACATGGCACTCTCCTGGGCCGGGGTCCAAGTGTTGGCAGCGGCCCCGCCGGAGCCAAAGGTACAGGGGAAAAACACGCTCCAGTGAGAAGCTGTTCCTTCCTCTTTTCCCCACTTTTCTTTGGTCTGCAGAGCCTAAACAGCAGCTGCTCACACCTGACGCCCAAAACCTCGGACGGACCACATTCTGCAGGGCGGGGGGAGGGGGGGGCAAGACCGGATTCACGTTACAAAGAAATTATACAAAAGGTCTTCGCCTGCCTCCCGCCTTTTCCAAGTCTTAGCTCCCTCCCCCCTCAGCACCACCACATCATGTCTCCGGAGGCACCTCTCTCATGCCCCATGTCTTTGTGGTGTTTTTGTCTTCTGAGTGTTGTGGACAGAGCCTGGGAATATTTACTCTTGCTTGTTGTCAACAGCTTTTTCAGGAACAGCAGGAGTGCACATGTAGCTGCAGCAGAACCACGGTTTTCATTTTTAAACTAGCTTTCAAAAAGATTTGAAGTTATATTTAAGCATATTTTAGATATTGCCAGGAAAAGGTTGCTCTGCAAAAATACAAAATCTTACCAAGTATTTTAGTTCCTTTCTAGTTTCTTGTGCAAATATAAAATAAGTAACTTGCAAGTAACTTTTCAGCAATGTAAAAGTTACTTGTTTATTGTAACTTTAATTTGATGAAAATGATTGCTTTTGAATTGTTCTTTACCAGTTTTTCTCTTTGCTGTAGAGAAAAACTGAACTAAATGAATAACACAGACATCTCCAGGTTACATTCTGCTGATGGATTTGATGTGTCTTTTTTCCCTCCAGCGTCGTGGGTATACGTACAATTTCCTGTTCTACACATTAAAATGCTACATAACTGTAAAGTGGCCTGTACATCAGGTGTTGCTTCTAGAAAAATCCTACAAATTCCCAACAATTCTTGGTCTGATTACATCACCTGGAGCAATGCATCATTCGGTCAAAGTTACCCATTAATCAGTAAAGCTGTAAAAAAGCCTCTCATTGAACTCTGTTAGCTGCAGAGTGGGAACCTCAGAGACCTCTTTTCTTCCTTCAGGCCTGTTTGAAATGTGACCACAGGACTATGTCACTGCTAAGAGCTTACACTAGTGTCTTCAAGCATGTTCCATGGTAATGTATGCAAGATAAATTTCCTCTGCGAACAATGCACATGCCACAGAGCTTCTCCAGTAATTGCATGAGGCGTCCCCTCAGGCCCTGTCATTGTTGAGAGGAATGCCACGTTCTCTGATTACTTTTGTTGCTGGGTTTTGTGTCAAACTGCCAAATCATGTGTGTCACTGTCTCACATTCAGAAATGCCTCGAGAGCTTGCAAAAAATAGATTTTGTGCTGCTTGTCATCCATCACTGTGGTTAAGTTAGAAAGAGATATCATGACCACATATGATCGATTTATGAAAATAGCAGACATGGCAGGTATTCTGTGTGTCTTCCTAATGTTTATGGGTTAAAGAGTGAAGAGACTGCTTTTACAGAACATAAGACCAGTACAGAAAACACTCAGATTACCGGTCATACCAGAACGATTCCATTCATTTTGAGCTTCCTCTAGACGAGTGGGGTCCAAACTCATCAAACATTTATGGTTTTTACAAATTTTAATATGCAAAAATTCTTGCTAAATAATAAACTAAACACTCATTATTCAATAGTCATATTTTTGTGAAAAAGGGATCATTCCCCATACATTTGCTTAACATTAAACATCAAATAATTGTTAGTTGCCGACCTGTTAGTCATACAACTTCTACAGTTTTTTGGATTCATTGTTTTTGGATTTTTTTTTTTTGTCTAGAAAGATTTTAGCCTATTTTCAGCACCAGGAAAATAAAATAAAATTTCTACCTGTGGGTGGTGAAGTCTACTTCTGAGTGCAAGTTTCTTGATGTATGCAGTCCTGTTTCCCCTGTAGGCAACGTGGCTAGTAAAAGATAAATATTTTGTGCTGTTCTTAATATTTTCCAAGAAGATTTATCTTTTCAGCAGAAATTTGGCTCCAGCACTTCTCAGAAAAGTATCATGACTCTTTGGACCGGGGTTATAATAGTTTTTCAGTCCAGTTTATTTTTGTTGTTTATTCAGTTAGTTTGAATTTGTTTTTAGAGGGTATTTGCTAGTTTTTATTAGTTATTATTAGTTAAATATTGCTTAGTTTCAGTTTAGTTTTTATTAGTCATAGTAAAACAGTAATTTTAATTTTGGTTAATGTTTAATTGCAGAATTTAAAAAAGTCATAGTATTGTGATTATGCATAGCATCTGATTGGGTAATAAATACTCAAGAGAAGATACTATTTTCAAAAAATGTATTCAATTGTTGAACAACCAATGGATTCTGACGTTTTATCCCAACTTCTGCTGTCGTCGTCGTGCCGACTGGCCTAGGTGCCGACTGGCCTAGGTGCCGACTGGCCTAGGTGCCGACTGGCCTAGGTGCCGACTGGCCTAGGTGCCGACTGGCCTAGGTGCCGACTGGCCTAGGTGCCGACTGGCCTAGGTGCCGACTGGCCTAGGTGCCGACTGGCCTAGGTGCCGCCAGGAGAACGAAGTACCGTAATTTGCTGACAGCTGACGTAAACTGCTTGAGTGGGGAAAAAAATATCAATTAATTTCACATCAGCTCAAAAGGCCAATATATAAATTTATAGACACAAAACCAAAGGACTTTAGTATGTTTTTGTTAGTTTTACAAACGCATGACATAGTTTCAGTTAGTTGTAGTTTCTCCCCATTTATTACCATTTTTATTTATCTCAGTTAATGAAAATGTTTTCCCAATTTCAGTTTTAGTTTTAGTTAACTTTGGTAGCCTTGCTTTGAACACTACTGCTTTGGACAATGGCAGATTAAGTTAGACTGGTCAGATTTCATACTTTTGAGAGGGAAACATTGCAAACAAAACAGAGGAAACTAATCTTCTGCTTTAATTTCAAGTTATTAGCCAACATTCAGTTTTTGCCTTTCCTTCCCTGGAGATAAAACGTCACTGCTCCTCCATTCTGGCCTAACTCCAGCTGCCTGAAACATAGACTTGCATGCAGCCGCATCTGTTAAGCTGAAATGAAATGTGTGTGAATGCAGGCTGACTTTGATGGCGAAGCGACATGTCTGTGTTGGGTGTGTGCATGTGTACATGAATATTCATGTCGACCCTGGGGCTCACCAGACCCTCCGTCATGGTGTTTGTCTCCTGCTAATGGGCTGTGCCATGCTCTGAGCCTGGCGTGCAGCTGGCACTTTCTAAACCAAGTTAGCTGCTTCAAACCAACCAGCCTGTTAGAGAATTTCACGGATTTCTGGAGAATTTAAAGCATGAAATTTGCACATTAGTCTATTTCAATATGGCACACTCTGGAAAACAAAGTTTGTTTAATGTTATGCATATTGTAGGAACATTGTTTCTGTCTGCAGCTTAGCAATACATGGTAGCAACTCACATTTCATGGTTGAAGTGGAGCTCTGCCCTTTAGCCAATTAAAAATCCAGACTAATTGTTTCTGTCTTTTCTGCTGTTCAGTTAGTGGTTGCAAGGCATTTGTTTGGCAGATTCCCCAGAGGAACAATCTCTTGGTTTAATTGTCCCTCAGGAGCAACAAGAGGGGCAGAAAATCTGCCCCGCCGGGGTAAAACAGCAGCAACTGTTGATCCAATCCTGGAATATGATGGAATGTTGTCACATCTTTACATGAGGTGGACTAACAATATTTACCCCCAATGTTTATCGATCAAGGTGCAAAAGTGCCACCATCAAGTAAATATTCAGAATTTCATATTTTAAGTTCAATTTAAACATGTTCTTCAAATAAAAGATAGCTATATTAGGGCGACTAATAAAGTCGGGGACTTTAAGTTTTATTGAGATAATTTGTGGTCCTATTGTCATAACAATATGAATTATGTTTAAAAAACGATTTATTACTTATTTTCAAACACAAATATGTTTCTTGAAAACATTTCCATTTGAAACAGGCTATTTATATCACTAAGCTGCACACAGTAGCTGCATTTAATTATATTTTCAAATGTAATGATATTTATTGATACTTCCTTGGAACAAATAGTGGAGAAAATGGTAAAAATACAGTTTCAGATAACACTGTCAGTATTTGTTTTTAATTTAACATCATTAATTTAAATGAATCATGAATTTAAGAAATTTTTCACGATAAATGTGATAATTGGACTCCCCTAAGCTGCATACTATGTTAATCTTTGTATGTTTTTTTTTATGATAAAATGTCAGATCATTTATTGAAAGTGGCATTCATTAAGTGCTAAAAGCTCATAAAATAAGCTTTTAGTGTTTATTTTTTTTATTTATCTTGTCCTGGATTGGTCTGCAGATTTCAACTAGAGGCCAATCAGCAGTTTCAGCCACACTTATTGACTTTAACTGGAAAATAAATTTATATGCAGCAATGGGATGTTATTATTTGAAATAAATACTGAAATATTTATATATCACATCTGACAAATATGAATCTACAAAATTCTGATATTTATCAAAACAAATTATTGATATTTCTGAATTTCAAGTGGTAGTGAAAATTAGTTTTTTGCTAAAAAAAAGTTTTAGCAAAAAAAATTAGCAATTTAGCAAATTTTTTTGCTAAAAGATTTAGTTTTTTAGTAAAAACTAAATTTCACCATGTGGTTATCAAATCTTCAAAATATGTTATTTTAGGGCTTTTGTTTGCATCTTTAGCAGAGGAGGACGTCTCAGAAGAAACTCCAGGCCATCAAGAAGAAATTGACCTTTTACACCCAGCTAAGCAATCTTGGCCACTGTGTAAACACGAGACGATAGCAAATAAACACTTACCTGACACTTATCTTAGCAATCAGTCGCCTCAAGTTAACGTGAGCTGGTGAGTTTTATGTTGGCAGCCCCACACAGATGTCATGTCAGAACGAGCTGTTTCAACTGCTTCTGGATCAGATTTAAAGGACAATGAGGAAAGAAAAAGAAGGAAGAAGGAGACTGCAGGTGTTTTCACCTGCTAGTCCAGCAGAGTCAGTTTGATTGGGAACCAAAACTGCAACATTACATTTTCGTCGATAAGGTTCTCTTTCACACTCCGCTGTGTCAAACCAAACTGCACCAGAGTTCACTTCTACAGTACCAACAGCTCCCCACCTGGACTTTCCAGGCAAACAGACTGGAGTTTGATTAAAGAGGACTAAACAAGGCCTGTGGGAATGAATCACAGAGAAATTTGAAGAGCTCAAGGCAAAACCCACCAATTTCAGGTAGAAATGTCCGTCTCTGGAGGAAAACCTGAGCTGGTAACCCAGTGAATGCTGGTAGGTATTACTATTGTCTGGAAATTGAATTATTCCTTCAGAAACACAAGGTTTGCATGAATAAGAATGAGAATCTGTCTGCATTTTGTCACTCTCTGCTGCGCTATGAAGAGTCACCGGGCGGACGTGTGGGAGGAAAGTTAGACCGCTGGCAGCATTAAGTCAGTTGAGCTGAATTTAAATGAAACAAGATCAAACCAGTGTGTCTCATTGCAAGTGAATACAAAGACCTCAGCACTATGCCGGCTGAATAACAGCCGCCTTCTGTGGAAGGAGATCTGTGGTTTAAGCAGAGTCTTAATGGTGAGCACTTCGTTGTGTGATGTCACAAGTCCTGACATGATAACAGGCTTTGTTGGCTGGATGGCAATGTCAAAGTGGAAGAAAGGATTTATCAGGGAGCCGCAGTGAAGAGTCGACTTTTAGGGCACTTTGGTGCTTGTCAGTGTGTTACGGCCCAGGGCCTTTCCTCTGGGTTTCTGACATCCCTGTTGTTAGAAACTGGTGCTGATTGGATGTGGAGGCAGCTGGCCAGTGTCTCCAGAATGACATCAGATCCAGCTTAACAAGCCCATTCTCTCTGTCCCTCTGAAACTCTCTTTCTCCCTCTCCTCTCCAGCCACTTATGTTTTTTGTTAAATAAACTCAATTTTAAGTTATCCCATGCATTGCTTCCCTTTAATTTGTTCTGGTTTCAGAGCCAGACCATAACACCAGAGACAGCCAGCATCTTTTGAAGATGTCTCTGATGAAAGCTGTAACATGATCCGCCTCCTCAGCTCAAGTTTTGGGACAGGAATCCGCCCAAGGGAGGGGTCTTCTTCTGCAACTGCAATTTAAGAATAAACCCACGTCAATCCTCAAAGCTAACATAATCCCAAAGGGAGGAAAAAAGTTGAATAAACGATTGGCTTAGCATCATAAAGATGAAGCCTGTGGCTAATTTCTGAAGAAAGTTGTGTTGGTACAAATCGTCTTGTATTTGTTTTTTACCGAGTCGCATAACCAGATTAGTGCTGTGAAAAAAAGGATTTACCTTTATATTTCTTGTGTCATGTCTGTTGCTGTATTTTACAGTTTTACTCCATAAGTTGTTATAAATATTCACAATTTAATGAGTAACAAACTGACTTTTTACAGAGAAAATATGATCAACTTGGAACAAAAAAAGAAACGGCATCAGTCGAGATTAACGTAGCTGGAAAATGCTCAACTTAATAAACAACTTGAATGAAACCCAAATGAACACATCATGCATCCGTCTGAGGAAGCCAAAACAACAAACAAATTAAAATTAATCTTTGCTATCAGAGGCAAACTGTCGTGACCAAAAAAATATTCATCAAGCATTTGTTTTGTGCAGACAATGTGCTGAGTGTTAATGACTCATAATGTTCCTCACTAGTCCTCTGTTCCTACACCTGGAAACAGAGGATATATTTTAATGGAAGCTTTTTGCATTTGTTCTTTAATTTATATTGACAAATAATTCTTGATTTGGTTTTGGTTGCATGCCTGGCAATAAATCAATGCAATCTACACAAGCACCAGTCAGTTCTCCCTCAATTTTCCATAATTAACAACAATCGGAATATTATCTGCAGCCTCCCCACTTTGAGTTGAGCCTTTATAATTTTGTTAATTTGATTAAGAATTGGACAATGTTTTGTTATGAGTGAAATAATCTGCCAGTGGAACTAGAATGTTTTCATCAATACTTACCTATAATTTGGTGTATGTTAGTTTTATCTTATGTAAAGTGTACTAAGATGTTTGCACTACAAACTAGACCAAAAATATTTGGTAAAGTTTTGTGTTTTTGCAGTGCAAATGTTATTTTCATACAAACTCTGGACTTAAAAATCAACTGTCCCATTGTAACACATCCGTACTTGAATGAACTACAGGTTTTTATCCATTTCATTTCATGCACACAATCTCATCTTCTCAGCTCTTTGAAGCAAAACAAACCTTTGGGTCTATTTCTGTGTGTATTCTGTGTGCAGGGTTTAATCAGATCGTTTCCAGTGAAACTTCTGCTGAAACATACCAGTGAGGATTTGTCTTGTGAGTTCAGTTCCAGGTCTGCTTCTTTTTTCTTTTCTTTTTTTTTAACATTAGTTTGCATTTAGTGTTTTTCCAGCTTGAGGGCTCTTCTGAGTTCAGTAGTGTTATTCATTCTCCTGATGCATCAGAGTTTGCATGCACATCAATACGCTGCTATTAACCTGATTAAAGCTGTAGTCTGGATAAAACACTGCCATGTTAACAGCATTTCTTGATTACATTAGCGCAGCGGTCTTCAATTAACATCCAAGGAGAACTCAAAAACACTGCAGGCAGTGACTGTCACAGGTATTTATTCAATGTTGCTCTTAGATTTTTTTGTTTTCTCTTCTCCTTGTCCAGATTGTGGTGGGTTTGAATGATTACATCATTTTATTGCACCACTTGCGTTTAGTGCCTTTTATATGTTTTAAACTTGCCATTGAGGAACAGAAGTGAAATGTTTTCAGAAGTTGTTTGCTGTACATTCTTTGTAGTTTATTAACTTTAAACTAAACAAAGAGACACAATTCTAATTTTTATGATCACATTGAAGATTGCTGTCTCTACATTCTTACACACTAATAAAGTCAGCTAACCATTTAATTAAATGAATAGAATAAAATGTACACTTCTGCTTTCAGAAGTTGTGGAAGCGGATAGAGCAAATGCTTTTTCAAAGTTCTTTTTTGGAGCTTTAAACCAGTTGCATTGCTTTGACAGAGTTTAGGTTAAAAGATGCAAATTAAAGCAACAGTAAGGATTGTGTTGTTACAAACTTTTAGACTTTAGAGGGTCTTTCCTGTTGTTTCAGCATACTCGTGGGCACTGCTAATTTAAAAGTTAGCTGTGCTTATCCTAAACACTAATCAATAGCATTATTTCTGCTAAAGTGCTAAGCCAACATGGTATTTAGCAGAAGCTAATGCTAATGCATTAAAGGACTAAATTCCACCATATTGATATCCATTGACAATAGTCCATATTGTACTATGCAACATATCATCCTCAACAGGGTCAGATTTGTAATGACCCACCTCCCTGTATAGTTTATGCTTCTGGAAGTGATTCTTTGGGACAGACCTTTCACTTATTTTCATTTTTTATAGCCGTTACATTTTGCTAGCCCTTTTGACAAGACTACAGTAGAATTTAAGCTTTTTACTGTAGAACAATGGTGTATTCTGGGAACAGAATAAACACCATCCTCTTCAAAATAAGAGCATGAATATATACACAACTAACCAAAACTTCAACACATGTTGAACTTTGCTCAACTGAAAGTTTACAAAACAGCCAAGAAGCTAAGTGTGATAAATGTTTGTAAAGTTAACTAAAAACGCTAATATGTGAAAAATGAGCTATGCTATTAGCATATTAGCATGTCCTCCACGGTTTCAGATTGTAACTGCTTCTGTTTTTTTTTGTTTTTTTCCACATACTGTTCCATATTTTTCCATTTGTAGATAAAAAGTCTCACCTTACTGAGCCAAAGCCATAGAAATGCCTTTCCAGGCTGATAGAGGTGAATAGTTTTTTCACCTGTTCTTCAATTTCTGTAGATTGGAGCATGTTGTGTTCCCAGATAGCACACGATGTTAAATCAACGTTGAATTATAGTCAGATTGGTTGATATTTGGTTGAAGTCGACAACTGATGGTGTCATGAAACAACCCTCAGATTCTAACCGTTGAAACTGTGTCATTGAATCAATGTTGCTTTGTGGTTGAAATCTAATGGCTGAAATGCCGATGTCTGATCAACATCTGATCAACGTCTGATTAATGTCAGCTGTTTGCCACACTTTGGGTCAGAGCATTTTATTACTGAACGGGGTTATCATGTTTTAAATTAAACATTGTAGAGGATAGTTGGTGCTGATTCCTTTCTGCACATTTTCTTACTTGTTTATAACAATTCTTACTGACTGTTTGTGTGTGATATATTGACACAAAAACATCTACATCTTACTCCAAGATGTGGATCGGTCCACCCCTACCGTTTACATGAGTGGGATGGCCCAACCACACAGCGACTTCTGTTTGCTAGTTGGCAAAAGATGTTAATTCAACGTTGAATTATCATCACAAAGGTTGCATGTGTGGTTGAGGTCGATAACTGATGGTGGATCAACCATCAAACAACCATCCAATGCTCGCCAATTAACTAGTGTTGAAACTGTGTCATTGAATCAATGTTGCTTTGTGGTTGAAATCTAATAAATTAAATGCCAGTCGAATTCAGTGTTTTTCAGCACTGGTCCTCCAGGCCCTACAAGTCTTGGGCATTTCCCTAATTCAGCACACATGATTTTAATTGACGTCTGATTAACAGGGTTTTGCTGAACTGAAAACACGTCTGTCTTGGGGACCAGGTCTGGGGAAGAACTAGTAATCTAAATGTTCAATCAATGTCAGTTGTTTTTCGACCCCCCCATGCCTCCCCTCCCCTCCCCAAATGAGTGTTGAATCAATGTTGATTCCTAACTGATTCAATGTAGAATCAACACATATATGCATATAAGGTGACATACAGATGATGGTTGAATCAACATTGATATAATGTCAGTTATGGTTGAAACCCTAACGTTGATTCAACATACAAGTCACCGACCACTTTCAATGTTAGTTCAATGTCAGTCTTCAACGTTGATTCAATGCCTCTGCCTAACATTGATTCAATGTTGTTTAAACCATTCTGTGCTATCTGGGTTGTGTTTTGAGATCTTCTTGCCTGCTTTGTGTTGTCAGACATTTTGTTTTTAAGTGAGAACTTGATTCTACAGATTCTCTAGTAAGTGGTGTTTTATGTGGCTTGTGAAATTGCAACCCAATTTATTTATAATTTAACAAGGAAGATTTTGTACAGATTTTCTCTTTACTCTGGATATTTTTGTTTGACACTGAAATGAGTTTGATTATCTGGAACTGTTGAAAAATACAAAAACAGAAGAGTCTCTGTTTAACAGAAAATTCCAGACTATAAAGTGGTTTATCAGTCTTTTGTGCCTTGCAAAGACCCATGTTTTTCTCCTGCCTTTTCTCTGTAAAAGTTGCTAATAATGCCATAAAAACATGTGAGTCCAGCTTTAAGATCACTCTGGAGAGGGGATTAACCCCATGTTTAATTTTCAGCATGTCATACTTATCTAATATTCAGTGATATTGATGAAACAGACCCCATCCAGACTACCACTTAATAAATAATAGCTGCTTGATAATCTTACATTCATCAGCTGATCGTTGCAGTTTTATATTGTCACTATAAATCATAAGTAATTATAAACATGACTCCAAAAAGTGAAACTATTGTTGGAAATTGTTTTTGGAAACATGAAAGCATATATGAACAAGCAGCTCCCTGACATAATGGCATTCTGCAAAGCCCCCTGCAGGGCCGGAGGAGTCATGACGCCATGGGCTTCCTTCACCTCCAGCCAGTTTGGCATCTGCTGCCCAGCAGAGACCGGGAGCACGGATATTGACAAGCTTTACAAACACACCACTGCTTTTTAAATAGAACATATTCTTTCACATATTAGAAGGAAATTCTCCTCTTAATTAGTTCAATAAGAATATGTTTTTAAAGCCACACCTTCTGTTATGGCGTAAATGTCTTAAATTCATGTTTAAAAAAATAATTTGGTTTTAAATAAGTAAGCCACAGATGCAGCTATGATGACAAATAGGAAAAAAAAATTTAATGAAAACATAGCTAATGTCTTCAACTAAAGTAAGAAGGTGACAAGAGCTATAGTTAATCTCACAAGTAGTACATTTTCTCTCTCAATGGCTTTTCATTCTTACAAACTACTGAAATGTTATTTTCCACAATTTAAATATTTAAAAAATATATTTAGATATTTATCCACATTTTTTACATTTTTTATATATATACAATATAATAAAATGTTAAAAAAATTATGACAGAAATGTACACTAGAAAACAAATTTTTTAATACCCTTTAAAAATGTCATAGAGGTTTTAAATTTCAATGTTGATGGTGCTTAAAAAAGGTCTTTCAAAAGTCTTAAATTTGATGTTAGCGTCATGAGTTCAAGAGTCTTCCAGATGTGTGTTTTAGAGTTGTTTTAGTTTCAGCCATAATCTGCTAAAAGTCTTTCTCTGTCTTAACATATTCACAGATTTCTACCTGGTCAAGTTCTCAGTTTGTCTCTGAAATTAAGTTTTTATTCTTTATTTTATTAAGTTTGAAGTTCATTCCTCTTTGATTTATTTCCAATCGTAACATTTATAAAGACGGGAGGTAAAAAAAAAAAAGAACTGCCAAGAGGAATCACGGTATTAGTGAATATTCTGACTTTTAGATGCTTTTCCCCCCTCAGGCTACAAAAAAAGTCACTGCATAACACATTTCCCACAATGCCCTGCTCACTGGTCTTTCAGAGTCTGCATCCTAGTCTTAATATGGTGGGATTCCTCAGAAATGTCTGAAGTCCCCCAGCCAATGCAGCGTTGAAAACTTTTTATAAGCCTTTCCACAAGTTCTCTTGCATTCAGGCGGAGGAAGTCACGCTGTTAAGAAGTGCTGACGGGGTTACGGCGGCCGAAGCAGCCTCATCTCTGCAAACTCAAAGAGTGACGAAAAATGAGCTGACACTTGAATCAACTTTAATGGACTTCATAACTTCTTAACAATCATGAAGTAAACTTATTTTTCCTCTTTTTTAGGCTCTGACTCAGCCTTTTCTCACTTATCTAGCCTGCATGTTCTCTTGTTCGGCCTCTGGGGCATTCATGTGGTGTCAATCTGCCTCAAGCGTTTGCCTCAGGTATTTGATCCCTCTATCATCTGAGGACGGGATCTGTCCTTTACATGCTAAGCACATTATTTTTGCTTTATTCACTTAAAAAGCTATATTATAAATAGGTAGAGATATTTATTACTGTTGCAGTATTCTAAATATTGCAGGAAAAAAATTTAAATATTTAGGTTTATGAATTGAAAAAGGTGGCTTTGAGATGCAGATCAGCAGGACATCAACCTTCATTTGGCTATAAGTTAACTTGCTAAACTTCACAAACACATAGATTCAACTCAAACTTAAAGGATACCACATCAGGACTCCTGTAGACATGTTGCAGCATGATGTCATGGGTGCAAGATCCTGCCCTGACTTCCCTGCTGGAGGGCAAAAAACTACTCGCCGTCGGTGACTACCATTGGTTTTAGCTGGCAAGTTGTCAACATAATGCGCTAAAACATAAATCTATATATAAAGGGAAAAGGGATGCAGTGTTTGCTACTAATTGTCAATGCTACAACAACTAGAAAACAAGGTCAGGGAAGAGTTTTAATTAAAAGAAAATAGCGAAGGAGACAGAAATGTCAGTTATGCTAGCTTGACTTTGACAACCTTTGCATTTAGATGTGCTGCAGAATTTGGTGTGTTTTGCTTCAGTTTCAAGAAAAAGGGACCCAAACCAACTCTGAGAGATCAGAGTTCAAATGACCCCTTATTAATAATTGTAAGATAAACATAAAACTGTAATGGTACAGTTTACAGAGGAGCTGTTGTCAGTCAGTCGCTATGGTAACGTAGCTGACACAGAGATCAAGAAAAAAGAAGGATATGTGTGGTTTTGAGTTATTCTCCAATGGTTTTTCTGAGTTTTCTCCCCCTTTGCTGTGGCGCTACTGCACCAAATGAGTAATAGCTACATCTCCAGGTTTCATTTTGCTAACAGATCTGTTCTACTGCCACAGTGCGGCTATGGATGGCTAATTAAAGATGACATGTGGGAAATTTCCTGATATAAGCAATATCATGGTGTCTATTGAGGAAAAAGTATGAAATTTGAATAATATATTTTTCAGATCTTAGATATACAAAGTAGTTTTTATTTTTATCACAAGATGTGAACAAATTAATCTTGTCCACATGATGAATTTGTTAAGATAAGTTTTTCGCACTTGTTGCTTTTCATGTTTGTTTTTTAAATATGCAGATATATTTGGCATTTTTTCTTCATCGGACATTGCAGTTAATCATCCATCTGTCCGTCCATCCATTTTACTGGCTCATATTTAAAGAGATTTTTGACTGGTACACAGAAACAAGAGCACATTACTCTGTTGTTTGCCTTATTACACTAAAAAAGGGAAAGGGGTTTGTCAAACTTACTTTATTTGCATTTGTGTAACCTGACAACTTAATAAATTTACTTTGATAAACCTAATTTAATTACTTGTGACCAGTTAGTGCAACGTATTTATGTTGGTTCTCTTTTTTCAGTGCACATAGAATCCAATGAAAGCTGTTTGTTTTTTTGCAGCAGAACACTGAATTGTTTTACAAAATGTTTAAAAGCATTTCCTCAGAGTGGATTTAAATAACTTAAAGATTGTGCAAAACAAGGCATCGCATATTTTTCACTTTGTATCAAAGAAAATGTTTAAACAGCTCAAAGTTTCTTCAGTTAATTTGTTTAAACTTTCCTTAAAGACACTGTTATTCCTTGATTTTTAATCCGGTTTGATGTTAACATTAATTGTTTGCTTTTATTGACTTCATTTTGTTTCTGTTATACTTTTTGTGCAGCACTTTAGTCAACTGTGTAGTTATATGCAGTTGTACATGAATAAAAATGGAATGACATTTATACATGATGAAAAAATTGACTGAATAATTGAAAAAATAACTTTGAAATTTAAAAATAAGATAAAGAGGTATTTGTGCATGTCTTCCCATGCTTGCTTGTGAAGAACACCTCACCCTGTGGGAGTGCAAATGTTCTCCAGACAGACTTCCTGAAAAAGTATCCAATCAAATTACTTCAATTCAGTTAGCACAAAACACAATGAGTGTTTCGTTAGAGTAAAAAAGAACAGCTTTGATTTGATTACATGTGTCTGACAGGAACCTGGGGAGCAAACATCAAAGATCTGTTTACAGGTTTTCAAGAATCACAGCTAATAACACTCCATGCGTGCCGCGCGGTGTCTCGCCGCTAAGCTGTTGTGTCAGGGCGGTTAGCAGTCGCCCGGTAATTCCTCGGGTCGTCTTAGCTCACAGATCAAGGCCGCTGGTCTGTAACTTTGAACTTGACGTTTCAAAAGGGAGAGGATAAAGAGATGCTTAAATATCAAATCCTCCCCCAACTCCCTCAGCCTTCATATTGGACGCTGTTAAAAGATCAACTGCTGAATCAAAGAGGAGTGTTCAGGGGGAAGGATTTCCCCCATCTGTTTGTCTGTGGGAGTTAACTTATGTATGTTTCAGCTAAAAAATGGGTTATCCAACTTTCCTTTTTGTTTTCCCATGATAATCAGTAGATGTTTACTGATAAAAGGAGAGTTGTATCCTCAAGTTCCCCACTTAAGAAACCATGTGCATCAAGTTAAAAGAGTTTTTTTCTCTCAGACTGTTTAGATTTTGCCATTTAACAGTTTTATTCAAGTGGGAATCAGTTAAATGCAAATAGGTTTATATTTGTATTTAGTTAGCATTTATAAACACTGATATAACATATCAGAGCAAACGAGTTCAATCTCAGATAGGACTGACTAATACTCAACCAGTATGGCTGTCTTTGGAAGGGCCTCATCACAACTTTTTTTTTGTCTTACTTTGTTTCATTTAACAACCAATCACAGTCTAAATAATAACTTATTGATTTATTTTATTAAGACTGAAGAAGTAAATCATAGTAATTTGTAAGATAAGTAGATGTGTTTTCGAGGCTGCACAGTGGTGCAGTTGGTAGAGCTGCTGCCTTGCAGCAAGAAGGTCCTGGGTTCAAATCCCAGCCTGGGGTCTTTCTGCATAGAGTTTGCATGTTTTCCCTCTGCATACATGGGTTCTCTCCAGGTACTCTGGCTTCCTCCCACAATTGACCTGACTAGGGATAAGCATGTAGGATAATGAATGGCTATAATTTATTTTCACATATGGATCCAAACTGCACCAGTTCACTTCAACCGAATCTAGGCCGAAGTTTTTACAGTTCACTTTTTTTGGTCCTCATCAGAGATTGATTGTGCATTCACACCTCCCCAAACGAACCAGAGTTTCTAGACAAAATAACTAGAGTTTGATTCAAGTGAACTAAACAGAGCTGGTGTGAATGCACTCTTTTTTTTAACACTCATTGGAAATGAGTTAAAATGCAGATTTCTTAAAAAAGAAACAGTCCTTCATTCTGAAGCAAATCTGCTGCTTATGTGTTTAACTTTGATCTATTTGAGCCTGAAAATGGAAACTTTATGGTCACTAGACGTCTGATTGGTGCCTTGTGTTGTAGAACCAATGCTTACCTGGACAGTAATCTTTGAATGGAAAGCTTTCTTTGTTGAGCTGGGTGTTGAGAACTGAAAAAAGAGAAATGTTTTTGCCTTTGGGCATCTGCCGGAGGAGGCTTAGAGGAAGTGCAAGATATTTTTTCATAGCTGCACAGGTGTGTGTGAAAAGGAACATCAACAGAGATTTCCTTGTGTGTGGTCTTGTGATAACGTTTCACTAAATCCACCCTCCTCCCCACATCCCTGCACTACCCACCCATGTTTGCCCTCTCTTCCCACAAATCACCCTGACAAATGGACTTCCCACAGGTGTTGCTAACTCCCCCTTCCCAACTGCCCCCATGCTCGGCTGCATGGGAACGGGGACAGCTTTAGTATTATCCACAGCTGCTTGTGTCAACCTGAACCACACCTCCCCTGGCCCTGCGGGACATAGTGCCACTCGACGGCTGGGAATCCAGTCATAACGACGAGCCAAGCTCAAGGTTTTGGCATGCTGTGCCCCACTGAGTCAAACAAGTGGAGAATATTGTCTGCTGAGCCCTGAGAACTGGAGTCTCCCAGTCTGGAGATCAAGATAAAGTCTGGCCCAAAATGCTCCCATATCAAACAATGCAACTGGTTATGAGTTCTGAACACAGATGTATCTTTGTTAGATGTTGCATTGTCTGTGTGAAGGCATGGTGTAGGAGTCACGGTGAAGGAATCGGGGGTTATCAGTTTCTGACAGTGTTGTCATGTAATAATCAAGACAAGCCTGTTGTGAAAATAGAGCTTTAGCTCCGATGAAGGTTGATGTCTAGCATTTGACTTTTACTGATTGCTTACATGCATACATGTTGTTGTGAAGCACAGAAAGTAAAGTGAAAGAAAAATGTATGGTTTTCAACATTTTCCACAGATAAAAGGTTGAACGGTGTAGATGTTTAGCTCACTTGACATTTTACTGCAGTTACAGCTGAAAGTTTTTGAGAAATGTCTCTACCAGCTTTGTAGATCCTTTTTTTCCTCACTCTTTGTAAAATGGCTCAAGCTCATTCAGTCACACTGGATATATATTCTAACAATGTTGCTCTTCTGGTAGGTGAAACTTCACCTCATTTTCTGACAGAGAGTTGGAGCAATGACCCCAGCAACACATGTATCAGCCTTAAGATATTGTAAGATATTCAAGACTTTTGAATCTGTGTATTTCACACCAAAATACATTTTATACCATCATCTTCCATTTAGCAGAGAGCTTACATATCACAGTAATTGTCATTTTCATTCAGTCACAATATTCTAGACGTATTTACTTACAATCTGGAAACCTAAACCTAAAGTTACAATAAAACTTACTTTTTATGGGTGCTTACAAAAGCAATAACATTGCAGAACCAACTAAAATTTCAATAGAAATTAGCTGCATAGCTAATTTCTATTGAAATGGCATAGTTACTTTAAAAAAGTAAGTATAATCGGATTACTTCTTCAAAAAGTAACTTAGATTACTGACTACTTGATTTGGAAAGTAACTACATTAGAAATAACTTTTTAGTTACTTTCATCAGCTGCTGACAACAACGCTCCACCACTGTGAAAATTACATTGAGCTTTGCCAATACTTAATTGTAAGCTGTTTTATAATACTAACATCTGCAATGTGTCTCCACTTAAAAGGTAGAACTGAAGAAGAGATAGTTTTAATGGTTACTGCAGTACAAAAAACAGACAGTAATTTGTGTTTTTGTGTGTTCTACTGTTATCTGGAAAAAGCCCCCAGCCCTCCAGGCCCCAGCCTCCAGGTTCTGCTTTACGGCCCTGCGTTTGTTATCACAGCGCAGCTCACAGCGATCCTCATGCGGCTCCACAATTCAGATGGCTGCACAGATTTGTGATACTTATCTTAATAACTTAATAATTATAAAGGCATTCAGTTGTGCAACTCATTAAATTTGCAAGCGACATTTGATAAAAAAGAAATCAAGCCCAAAGCCGCTTATAATAATTGGACTTGGTGACAGAAACTCAAAATAGTTCCTGGTTTTCCACCAACAAAATGCGCATCTCCCTCCATTGGTTACATTTGTCACTGCTGCTGTCACATAGAATCAGCGGTCACTCTGCAAGACCCGTAGATGAAATGAAATGAAATTACCAAAAAAGATAGTAACACACAATAACACAAAGTGATTTCGATAAGTTAATGTAGTCTGACTACTGGATTTGAAATAGCAACGCATTAGATTACGCGTTACTGAAAAAAGTGGTTCGACTTCAATAACGCGTTACTTTGTAACTTAGTTGCTTTGTAGCTTAGTTACTTTGCAACTTAGTTACTTGTCTTGCTAAGCTAGCAGAACAATTAGCATGCTATTAGCATTCTAGTGACAACATGCTAACACTGTTATTTTAGTCTCAATACAAACTGCTTTAGCAGGTCAAAAGATACGTCACCCAACAGACTCACGGGCAGCACTGCCACCAAGTGGTGTAACTCGATATTACACCTTAATTCAACAGAATTCTTGTAGAACTACAGAATTCTTGTAGAACTACAGTATTTTATAGTAAGGTTAAATTACTCACAGTTGGGGTCGGTGCATTGCATTTTTTTTAAACTATAAGTTAATTTCTGCTTCACCTCTCTGTATTATTTTGTGTTGGTGTGTCACGTAGGTTCTCTAGTTTTGCTCAGCTTTGTAAATTTCCTCATGCTGCCTGCTGGTATCGACTGGCAGCTAAAACCCACATGTGCTTTGTTTGCTGCCCTTTCTTCACAAGTTTCCCTCCCCCACTCCTCCACTGTCTGCTGTGAACTCTTCCTAATCTGCAAGTGGTTGGACTTTGCTCTTTCAAAGAACATTTATAAAATCATTCAGTTTACAGAATAACCAGACATAACATCACCTCCTGAAATTTTTGGTTGTTTTGTAAAATATCTTTATTTGTATCTTATTGACTGTGGATTCTGTCTGACTCCACTGTGGCCCAGCAGCTACAGAGCTGTCATTTTATCTGTCTTTTATCTTTTGACGAAAGATAAAATCACTTTGAAACCAACCAAACATTGCCTTTGATTTACAAGGCAACCAAGCAGATCTCTGCCAATTACAAACTCAAACAGAAAAGTCTTAAAAGAGAAGAAGGAGGTGACCTAATTCTTTGTAGACAGCTGTGTTTTTACTTCATGGTGGAACAGTGATTAGCAGTATTGTACCACTGAAAGGAGTTTCACATCTCAGATTTTCACACAATCTGTCAAGTCAAACTGTAGCTTGTTTGTCTAGAAAGTCTGGTTTGTTTGGAGTCTGCTCCAAAACAGGAAGGGGACGATGGTGCAGAGCATTCTGGGTAAATACAACCAAAACAAATGTGCCAGTGTAGTTCTAGCAGGAGAAATGGCATATGGTCTTTCCTCAAAACAAAAGAGCAATCCTACATCTGCTAAAATATGGTAGCGTTACATTTTTGTTTACATTTGGTGAAGAAGGAAGTGGTGTTCAGTGTGTTCTTCAGAACATTTCAGGCCATTTCCTTCAGTGGTTCTTGGTACAGTGCCCCTACAGGTGAGGAGGGGGACAGGTTTCTTAAAGGGTTTGGTTGGTTTGGCATTGCAGTGTGGAAACAAACTGCAGCAGCTAGAAATGGAACAAATGTGGTCATTTTGGTCCTCAGTTGAACAGAGTTTTTCTGTTTCTTATGCTGTGTTTGAAATAGTCTCATTTTAGTTGAGTTTTTCAGCTTAGTTATGTTAGTTAGTCCAGGTATAAAAGTCACCACACTCAATGGAGCATGCTCTACTTTAACCCATTTTTGAACGAACGCCCACACGTTCACTTGAAGTACAAGTGTATCCCTTTGGATCATAGCTTAATGGTGTGCTTCTAATTCCTAATACTACATTTAATGTGTTCAGATGTCTTAGTTAACTTCAGCCTTCTCAAACTTTACATAATGCAGTTGGTATTTCTGACCTGCAGTAGATAATAGTCAAAATTCAATACCTGGCCACCAGAAGCCACCAGTTTCAGTTTCTCATGCTGGAAAAAAAACTGACTGGTAACCTCTGACCTCTGATGTCTGTGGTGATTTGAGTTTTTCTGTGTGTTTAGTTTAGGTTTCTGTATTCTGTGGAGTTTCTGTGTTGTCCTGTCTGCCCCCTGATTGTTCCCGGGTGTGTCTGTGTATTTTATGCCACCTGTGTCTCTGTGCCTTGTCGGGTCCTCGTCAAACCTTGTTGAACAGTGTCACGTCTAGTCTGCGCCTTCTGATGTTCCTTCATGTTTCCAGTTGCTACCAGTTCTTGAGGTTTAGCCTTCCGCTCAACTGTGCTGCCTGGTTTTGGAGCTTTGGTATGGATTATTATCATTAAAGTCATCATTTTTCATCACTCTACCTGTGTCTATGGCATCTCCCTCACCACAGCTCCTGACACTTTGGTCTTCAGTGGGAACCAGTACAGCCACCATTCATTAGCAGGTCAAATGGCTGCAGCGGTCTCAGATGTTTATCTGGTGCAGCTCTGGTTAGCAGTAAAAATGACACACTTGTAGCTCATTTTGTCTCTTTTGAACTGAAGGAAGGCCAGTGCAGTCACAGCCTCTGCAACTTAAGCAAGCTGGATTAAGAGATTTAAAGGTCCTTATTTATCACTGACCATCAATGTTTTCTGCTGTTTACTGTTTACACTTGTGCTTATTTACATGTTGAGGGAGATAACATGTAAACTGGGGTTTAAGTTACCATTGGTATGTGACATTGTCTTCAGTGTCTTTGGTGGACTGGGAACTTGTTCACAGTGTGTCATGGCACTTTTCCATTCACCTTTAGATGAGCTGTTTTTTTGTTTTGTAAAAGAATAAAAAGGAAATGCAATTGCATATTAAGCACACTGAGATTTCAGTAGGAGTAGTACTACTACAGCAGACTGCATAGATGACACTAAGAGAAATAATTGCAGATTGCTGCAACTTGAGGTACACCTATCAGAGTTTTGTGGTTGGATTTTATGAAACTTTAACAAACACCAATTTTAGGTAGCTTATTTTTAGAGCTGAAGAGTGCTCTAAGGCACTGAAATGAAAAAAGTCCTTTCTGGACTGTTTGTTTCTCCCTTGAATTAATTTAGATCTGGGCATGATGCGCGACTCTTTCAGAGCTTTTGGCGGTTAGGTAATGATTTATGATCTTATCTTTATGTGACCCATTTTGTGTCACTTTCCTGATTGTTGGAATCTCAGTTGTTCAGCGGTGAGTTTCTGGCATTTGGATGCAGATTTTTCTGATGTCTCTGTGGAAAACCAGTCTGGTTATTCAGCAGGTTCAAAGGTTTCCTGCGGGAATGAGACAGAGTTCTGTCCAAACAGTGTTGTTTTTCAGTGTGTGTGGGTGTGTGTGTGTGTATTGGGGGGTTGTAGGTAGGACTGGCCTGGGCACATGCAGTAAGTAGCCTTTCCTCCTCATTAACCCAGCAGTGCACCTGTGATCACTCTGATATTCTCTTTGAGAGCATTAGGGTTCCCAGCGGGGGTTTTGCTGATGGGGGGGTTTGGGGTTTTGATCCTGGTGATTTGGGTGTGGCACGCTCGCCCGACAGCTCGCCTCATGTCTGCTTGATGGGATAAAAGAAGAAGGAACGCACTAATAAGCCTTTGTTGTAGGGCAGACCCTGCTTGAATACAAATACACTCAGAACTTTGCAACTGGAGTAATAAATAAAGTCATTATAGATGCCTTTAGAGAAATAGACGCATAAGTTGTAATCACTATTAAAGCTAATTGTATATAACTGCATGCAAAACACTCCCAAACTCATCAAGAACATTGTGAAACAGATAATCCTCTGAATATATTCATTTTGTTGATTGATAATATGGTTCTGTATGTAAATGAGCCCTCCTTTGTTTTCTTTACTCTGTTGCTAGCCGTTTCTCTGCAGCATAACTGCACTGCAGGACGACCTCTAACAATTTAAAGTCTCTGTGAGCCGTTGATACTCATGATGAAGAAGCTGAAACCACGAGCTGATTGAGCTCCAAGGCTGTAACTTTTCCAGCATATTCAGCACAGTGATGATGACCACAGCAACCGGGATAAGACGGCCTTTGTTGGACCGCAGCATGTAGTCGGTTTCTGTCGTCAGAGGTCTAATTGGAAAAACGTCTTCTATTTATAGTGTTAGGATGACGGGTAGCATCTCATACCTCTCACCTAAATGTCTTCTCTTTCACACTCTTTAATAAAGATAAAGGAGGAGCCACTGTCATTTACAGACTCAAAATGTCAGTTTTGTAAACTTTTTCCAAACTGGACTCACATGGTGGAAATTAAATTTACTCTCTGAGGGTTGATCGGTCACACAAGGCTGCAGAAAACCTTAACACTAACTTTAATGAATGTTTAGTTTGAAAACTTCCCTGCAGTTCAAAGGTCAGCCACAACAACAAGGCATCTGTTGTTCCTGTGATCTGTTGCTTCAAAATGTCATTTTTTAAAAACTTTTTTGATGGTTTTAAGTAGCAGTTCAGAAGCTCAGGAGAATTGTCTCAGCTGTGTTATAAACAAAAAGAAAAAGCACATGAAGTTACAAATGTGACTCAACAGATGATGCACAGTAAGCAGGATCTGAAAAACCGACTTTAATGTTGAAAATGTGCACACTTGTAAAAAGACCAGAAACACGACTTAGTTTAGAGATGTAGACCATCGGTGCTAACACTATCATTAGCATGTCAGCATTTAGATGCTATTTCAGTGCTGAATAACTTTGCTGATAAGCTAACTCTTTTCAGCACAGCTTGAACACAACCATAGTATTTTCCGGCGTCTCATCAGATTGTTTTGGAAGCAAAAATTAATCTTCAGTTGACCAAGAGAAGCGGTTTTGTCGTCCATTGCTGTTAGTGGATGTTGCTTGTGCGTCAGATTTACAGGTGTACCAGAAACACATTTCATCTGGAACCTTTGTATGTAAAAAATAAATGCAATTTGCTGCGCTAAAATGTTTAACACATTAAAATCTATGTAATATTAAACCAAAATTAAAAGTCCCAACCATAAAATGATAAATAAGCACAGATAAAATAACCATGACATTTGTTTCTTTACATTTAAACACTAGTTTTTACAATAACCAATAAGGGGACTTGTTGTGCTTCAAGGAAAGCCGCTCTGCTTATTTCCTGCTCTCGACTCCAGCACCAGAAAAAGACTTGATTGCCTCTTCAAATTTTTTATTTCTTGATTTTGTTTTATTAAAAATGCTTGCAGCGCGTAAACAAGGTAAACTGCATAATTCTCCTTCTTTTATCTAAGCATACCAATCCATTCAGTGAACAAAAATCCCATTACATGTCCCTGAGCTAATGTTTCATTTTTAAAATGGAAGTCAAATAAAATTATACTGAGTGTTTTCCTCTTAAACTGAAGCATTGCTACCAGTATTCCTGAGCTACTGACCTAAATGTGTTCTTATTCCCAGGCCAGTTTGAGTTAATGTTGCTGTAACTCGAGTAAAAGATGATGCATGCAGTTGTTAGGGTTGTTGGAGAACAAATACGTCATTTCATTAATGTTTAAATTTCCAGGACTTCCCTGTAATGCACAGCTCAATCACTCCAATACTAGCTTTCAGGGAACTTTGTTACCTTCAAGCTCCATTTAACTGCTTGGTTTTGTTTTTTTAACACTGATAGCTAAAGGAACTCCCCCATGGTGCAGTGTTTAGCCCATTGACCTTTAATTATCCATCCTGTAGCTGCAGAGCAACCTGCATGCCAGAGCCCAGCAGCTCTGCAGGGGGCCTTATTGGTGGGTCGTAGACGCAGAGGAACACGCCACACTCACTGTAGAACATCAGATACAAGCATAAATAAAACATTCGTGTTGCTCCTTTAATGAAGTCTCACCCACCGGGTGTAGTGATGAAATATTTACGCAGCTGTAGAAGAAGTTGTGAAGCAGAGGGAATGATTAGCGATTCTTTCAAAGTCAGAGATTTCAGCTTTTTTTTTTTTCAGATTTTAAAATGACGTGAAGCAGCTCAGAAAAGTTTCCAAATCTTCTCATATTAAAAAAATATATATTGCTTGAGTTCAGAATGAAAATACGGAGATACTCCCAATCCTTTAAAATGACACGACTATTTAAATTTTATTTATATATTAATATAAAAATTTATTTAATTAAAAAATTAAATAAATTTATATGAATAAATTTGAGCTCATCTGCAGTTAATAATAAATGGACTCAAGCAAAAATATAGAACATAGACTCAAATGTTTTCAATATTCTTATTGTGCAGAATTTGACCCATTTTGTTCTGCCGGTGAATATGAGTGGGTGATACAGACCTCAAACTTTATCACAATATTTTGTTGTACGTTTGTGATAACAATAAAGATTATGATATAAAACAAACTACTTATTACTTGTTTTTAGGTAACTATGACTGTGGCTGCACTTTGTGGCACTCATGTCGCCACAAACACATTCTTGGAAAAACATTCCCATTTGAAACAGACTTCTTCTTCACTAAACTGTAAACAATAACTGCATTTAAGTCAATAATCCCTTAATATTGATGGAAAAGTACTAGTTCCAGTGGACAGCTACTTCCCTTATAACACGGTAAAAATGTCTTGGTATAAGTGAAATAATCTGCCAATATTATCAATATTTAGGAATTATTTACTTAAAACAAGCTATTTTATGTTGCTGAAAAGTTACTTGCAACATAGTTGTTCTTACTTAAAGTGTACTAAGATATTTGAACAAGAAACTAGACAAAATACTTGGTGAGATTTTGTTTTTTTTGCTGTGTACTACTGTAGCTCGGTTTGCAGACTCCATGTCTTGTCCATCAAAGTATCCCAGCATTGTTCTCTCTGTGGGCGTCTTGAGCTGAGAGTTTTCATCCCCTCATTGACCTTGGAGGACCGATGAAGGCTCTGACCTGGAGCCCTGACATGCTCGGCTGCATTGAAAGAAAAAGCGAGGCCTCAGATACATAAAGAGGTGTCTTTGAGGAGATTTGCAGCACTTCCTTATCTCTCTCTGTGGGTGAAAGAAAAGAGCTTCAGCCCCCTCACTGTCACACACATCAGGAACAGGCTGCAGGGAGATTTGTGCCAGATGCTGCTTCTGAAAGCACATCAGATGGACAAGGAGCTCTCATCCCCATAGTGTGTGTTTTCTCTGTGTGGCGGTGTGTACGTGTGGCCTTTGATGTCAGCCAGTAGTCGGAGTCCCCCAGGTGTTCAGCAGCACATCAGGGCTGCATATTGAGAAACACTCCTGCATGTTATCCACTCTTACATGCCGGCTTTTTACACCCTCCTCTCTCTGAGGGATTCTTAGTATTGGTGTAAAACTTTCTGATTGGGTCTGCAGGAACTAGAAGTTTTTAAAATGCTGATCTGTTCACATATTTTCTCTTGAAGGCTTTAAAATGCTGATTTTCTCTCAAAATACCTGCAAAGAAATCTTCACCTTAAAGGAACATGCAAAAGCATTCATAGCTCTTCAATCTTTAGTCATTTTTTTTGCACCAATTTCAGTTTTATGGCCGATCACCGATCTTTGAAAGGCCTGACCTGCCAATTTTGATTTTTAGCGGGACTTTTTTTTTCTTTTCTTTTTTGGGTGAGGTGACTATTATTTACCACATATGTGCACATGGGACGTTTTTGTCTGTCAGTCAGCCCTCTGTCATGGCAGAGAAAAAGGGGACTTGGCTGATTTCTAGACCTTTGCAGAGGAACACAAGCTCTGTTTCAAACTTTTTTCCTAGATTTAAATATTAAAAACTTTTTTTAGGTTCTTATTGTTGTAAAATGTTTAAAAATCTAACTCTACTTACATGAAATACAATTAAAATACATAAAAGTTTCGGATTGTAACATGACTAAACCTGGAAAGGTCAAAAGGCATTGAATGAATGAAAGGCATTTTACGAAATCATGTTTTCCCTTTATTTAAACAGTTTGTTCTGTGACTTTGTAACTTGGGCCACGCCTTTTTCATTTCTTCTCCAATCTTCAACAATTACCCTGATCCGTACAGTTAAAATGAGGGATTAAACAGCATTTCCAAGATGACATTTTTATGTTCTTAGAAGCGTTCAGTCTAATTTCATGCCTCATGGAGCTTGTGAGAGATTAGAGTGAGTAAATGAGGCCGGTTTGTTGTGTCAGAGGTGATTTGGACTCTTATCAGAGGCTGAGCTGCAGATCTACTGGAGACCTAAGCTGACAGCCTTAATGGAATGGAAAAATCCAGTAATAGTGACCACTTTAGTTAGCATCTGAGGGTATTGTCTGCCTGTTTGGTGCATAATGAGCAACTGTATGCAAAGGGTGTCCTGGAAGTGCCCCCCTCATTTGGTTCTTTATTGTCAGATTAGTGATGTGAGGGCATTGTGTGAGTCTGTCCCTTAAATGGAACAACTGAAAGGTTATTATCTGCCTTTATTCTGTTTTCTTTGTGAAGGCCTTGAAGTGTCAGTCTTGATTGTAGAGATGAAAATTGTCCCAATGTTTGTCTGGGTCAAGATGCAAATGGTTTCTTTCGCTCCAGAAAGGTAAGTGTTGTAAATAAGGTACTGAAGTGCAACGAAGATAATTAATAAACATGTTAAAAGTTCTCCAGAAGAACCAATTTGCAACACAATTCATGGATTTTTGTGTGGAACTTAAAAATTTGCCTTTTCACAGATTTTTCAAGCACTTATCTAGTTTGTTTATATTTTAAAAGTTAGCTACAGAACTAAACTAAAAGTTAGCTTTGCTATTAGCGTGTTAGCAGCTGAGTGCACAGCACTGTCTTAACATATTCAATAGAAACAACAGTTTGGGAAACTGAGATAGTTAGCAGCAATGCTAGTTGACATGCTGCTGGCTGGCATTTGCAAAGCAGCCAATCCAGGAGAGTATTTATTTTCATTAGTGCCAGTAAAAGCACCACCAGGAGGGGTATGGAGTGTAAACCTCTTGTTTGGGGAAAAAAATGATCCTACAGCAGTTTGATCAGCTAATAGTGAGATTTATAAACACAAAAACTAAGTGTAATGTGAATATGTTTTAGTTTTATAAACCCATAATTTAGGTCTAGATCACTCCCACCCATTATTTACCATTTTTATTTATGTTTTCTCATTTTTAGTTTTTGTTATTTTGTTACTTTTAGTTAACTATAACGGTTCCAGGTTTTGTCAATAAATACGGAAAATAAAATGGAGTCCTGTTCTTTACCACTGAATGAATTATCTCTGTATCACGCAGACAGCAGACAGACACAAATGTATTCACCAGCACCCCGACAGGCTGCAGTTTTGGTTGTCAGGGTCTGCAGATCATGGGTCATGTGTGTTGGTGCTGCATTAAGTCACAACAGGAACAGATAAGAGCGGCCCCAGGTTGGCTTTGGGAGCCAAATCCGCAGCAGCCCCCCGTGCTAATCAGATTAGCTGAAAAGTTAGCAGTATGGCCCCAAGGAGACACAACGTTTTTTACACTGACTTCTGCGACATTGTTTCTTCCTCAGCCTCCATAATCTCCTTCTTGTCTCAAAGCTCTTCCAGATCATCTGTATCGCAGTCGACAACAACAAACTGGAGGCGAGGTGAACTGGTTTTAACCTTTTGCTGGGTGGGGGTGGAGGTCTTTTCCACCCAGGTGGGGGAACAATGGCGTGCCCGTTTTCTTAAAGAAATGGTTGAGTGAGCACCGCCAGAGGCAGGCGGGACAGAAATGAAAAAAAATGAGTTGAGAAATTATTGGTGGTGACGAAAAGGAGGAGGAGGCCTGGGGGTGGTGGAGGCTGAATGGAGGTAGCAGGGTGGCAACTGAACTCCCAAAGCGCCTTCATGCATGGTCTGCTTCAGCCAACGCTGGAAACATGCAGGAGCACCCTGAACTTTAACTGTTTCTTCTTTATCATTTAAAGCCGTTTGTTAAAAACAAGACGTTACAGGAACGTCCTGCTCCTGGGGGAGAATACTTCTGAACCATAATAACTGGAACTTTGATGATTCTAATGACGACATGACAAAATGAAATGTCTGCCACTGGTTTTCACATTTGGTGTCTGCAGGATGTGTTTATAATGTTTTTATATGTTCATGATGTAAAGTGCTTTGAGCTGCCTTGTTGCTGAAATTTGCTACACATATAAATTTGATTGACTGATTGACCTACATTCATATGTGGGAACTGACGTCTTATTAAGGTGATTGGAGATACAGAAGAGAAAACAGTAAATCTGTGCCAAAAAAACTCTGGATTTTTTTTATTATTATTATTATTATTATTATTAATAATAATTTTCTAGAAAGAACTTGGACATTTCTGAGTTTGAGAAAGATGTACAAGAGAAACATCACATTTTGAAATTAATTTTACAAATCTTCTAACAAAAACTTGGAATTTTTGAGTTTGAAAAGTTGAAAATCTTGAACTTTTCAAGCTCAGACACTTCCTGCAGTTTTGCAGTGGGGTGTGAAATGGGGATGTGTTCTTGCTTAAATGTTCAGAATTTCAGAAACTAAAATCATACCTGTTTTTTCCTTTCATCAGCAGTTTTAGTTTGTTTCTTTGTGGTCTTTTTAGTCTGTAGACATCTAAATGTGTCAAGTTTCAAACCTTCAGCTGTCAATATGAAATAAAAAAAGAATAAAGAGACCCACATTATGATCCCACCGCCACCATGCTTCACAGCTAGTTCGTACTTTTAGGTTTTTAAACCTCACCAAACATGTTTTTATGTCTCTGTGGATAAACGGTCAGCCTTTGTCTCCTTGGTTGTTGAATTATGCACCTTTTTTCCCTTCCACTAAACTTTCCATTGCTGTGCTTCAAAATTGAGAAGTAAATGTATGAGGAATATAAATATATGTGAGTTTTACTTCAGTTGATTCATAGAATCTAACTTTCTGTGACATTTTAATTTGTTGAGATGCACTCTCATCTAAGCCTATTTAAGCCTATTTTCATAATTTTTGTTGTGTGGATTGGTGAAAATCCACAAGAAGCTCAAACATCAGCCTTTAATTCCCATATTTTTAAACACCCTATGCAGTTCAAATAAATAAATAAAAGCCCCAAATTAATGACAATAATGTCTAAGAGGACTGAACGTGAGAACAAAGTCCCACTTGCTAATGAGTTGAGGAAATTAAGTTACACTACACTGAACATAACAAAGCACCTAGCAGCAGTGTGAGAACATGGGAGAAATAAATGGGGTATTCTTTAAAGATCCCCCAAAAGCAGATTAAAGAGAAAAAAATGACTTTCTTTTGGTGTCATCCTCTTTTATTATTATTTGTCGCTGCATGAATGGACCAATAGAGCAGCTGCCAAGTTCAACATGGCTGAAAAAGCTCTTGGCATCTGAATCAACAGCCCAGCGTCGAACTGGCCAGCCTTCCTTCAACTGCATTCCCAAAATGACGCCAAGGGAACTGATTCTTCTGGCCAAGATGTGGTTTTGTGGTTGCAGTCAGTCAGGCAGAAGGAAGATGAAAACGATGCCATGTGGACAAGAAGCCTTTTTTCTTCTTCCTTTGTGCCAACGTGTCTCCAGATTGGCTCGGGAGGCCAGTGATCTGCCAAGCCCACTGCACTGAGAATTAAGCTAAAGGTCAAAATTAGTTAGAAAGAACACAGTCGCTGTGAAATGGATGTTTGATTTATTGTAATTGTGAGTTTTCCAGTTGATTCATGTGCATTTAAATGTATTTTTCAGTGTGGGGCAAAGTGGAACTGACTATGAATGACAACCTGGAGGTGTACCTCGGTGACCCGGCTGAGATCCCCTGCCATTACAGCTTCACTGGAGTGAACGAAGAGCCCAGCTTCGTCATAATCCAGTGGTTTGTGGTGAGTAAACTGACAGTCTCCGTCTGGAACCAGCTGCTCCAGAAACAGTCATGGTTTCTGCTTCACTTGTAGCATAAAGCTTTAGTTTGCTGTAATAATCCATGGAAAACTGCAGGTTGAAGCCTACAATTTTCAAATTTATCTGATTAATCACAACACAGCAGCAGTGGTGGGCAACCATAATTAAAATGTTATTTGCTCCAACATTTTAATACTAATATAAACATTTGTTCTAAAGGGCATCACCAACACACTATTTAGCAGAAGGTAATGATAAAGCGTTAGCTTCAATTTAAACTATATCTGCCCTTAAAAGACGACAATTCTTGAATACCACTTAAATTTTTTGACATTATGTACATGTACTATAATTCCCTTAGATATTATATTTGTGTATATCTTGTTCTCTACTGTCTGTTTGTTCCACTATTTTACTTGAAATTAAGATATTAGGGAAACAAAAGAGACAACTACAAATAAATGCTTTCGAATTTGTCCAGGAAGATCTATTTAAGGGAAGCTAGGTGCCCTAATGTTAACAAAGTCAAAGTTAGCAACATTGCTAAACATAGAGTTAGCTCTGCTATTAGTGCATTAGCAACATTCTTATGAGTCTAGATCATGATGACTAGTTTTGATACCCTTGATTGATTGCTATGTTCGTTGACCAGTTAGATAAATTAACTCTTCAGTGGTTCATTTCCTGCTTATCCAGCCTTAAATTATATGTGACGACTTGTAACACTAGTACCTTTCAGAAAATACTTCAAGATGACTTTAAGGCACCTTTTTTCATCTCTGTGTTTTGTGAATGGAACGCTTTTGGGAGTCCCTTGACTTGCCTAACCTATGATGTTTTAACTCAGTGTGTTCCCACCTGGTTTCACTTCAGAGATCTACAGGAAACGGCTCCCGGATGAGGATCTTCTACAGTGACGTCAACCAGCAGATAGTCGACAACAACACAGACTACAGCGGCCGCATCGAGGTGACCTCAGACCAGAGAGGAAACACTCTCCTGATCCAAAACGTCCAGCTGTCTGACGAGAAGGAGTTCTTCTGCCAGGTTAACGGGCAGGACGCTGGCGATGCCGAACGGAAGACTCACCTCAGGGTTTTTGGTAAGACAACGTACAAAAATGACAAAGTATAATCTAATACATTGTTTCTCAACCTGTTTTGGGCTAGCGCCCCCTATCCATTATCCAGGTCACTTACCGCCACCCATTAAACAATCTGTAGGCTACTTTGCACTGAATATTATTTTATTATTAATATTACTATCACTATTGTTGATGTTTTGAGTTTTATGGTTGTTTCTGTATTTATCATCAAAATGGCCAGATAAAAGATGTACAACAATGCTAATTTAAACATTGATCTATTTGCAAAAAGACTGAGCTCTGCAACATTAAAACATGGATAGAATTGCAATTATGTCATCATAATTGCTCTTCTTCTCTTCAGTGTTTCTGTCAGTTTCTGGTAGTGCAGCTTTGTGCTGCCTTCAAGAGAACAGGACATCAGAGTATCATCCATAAAATTTCACCCACATATGGCATTTACTGTGCTTTCAGTGCAAAAAACAAAGGTTCCAGGTTCTGTATCATAAAAATATGATACAGAAACATGGATTATATCTTTATATAGACCCGTCTATTGATTTATAGATTAATAGTTTTACTGAATATAAATTACAAAGAACAAAGCTGGTTCTTAATCAAATCCTACTGAATCAAGTTAAAAGTGTCATGGAGTCACTGAACAGCCTCATGATATTAAATAATATTGAAGAAATAAATATATCAAATCTAATTAAAAACATAACATAAGTGATAAGTTCTTTACTGTTATTGTCTGTATGATGCTTCTTGTTAGTACTAGGTGTGATCTCAACAAACCAACGGCACTTCAACAGTATCCGGCCATATCTGTATTAATTATTGCTCGAAAGGTCTTGCCATACCAGTTTAATCCTCTGTATTTAATTTAGTTTCTTAGTACCGGCCCCATTGAGAAATGCTACTCTAATAGCAATTAATTCAGTTGTTAATGTGGCTGTTTAATTTACCAAATATCTCGTTTTTCAGCTCCTCCAGAGGCTCCAGAAATTGAAGGCGTCCCTAATGGGATTTCTGTGACCAACACGATGCCATCTAAGGTGGGTCAACTCAGTCTGAAGGTCAACAAATGCAATAACACCCTAAAAGAAATTCTGGATATTTGAAACTGTACAAAAACCCCTCCAGGTGGCATCATGTGAGGTTCGAAATGGATTTCCTAGACCCAACATCACCTGGTACAAGGATAGCGAGCCTGTGATGCCGAAAGTAGGACGTAAGTTTTGACCCCTGTGGGCTTTTCCTACTTATTTTAGAGTTTTTATATCAAATTGTACCTAATTGGTGTAAAGGTTTAACCACTGGCTTGGCAACAAGTTTGCTGAAAATCTTAAAATAAGAAATACCCACAAAATACTCCATGTGTCAGTACTGCTAGCACAATTAGCCTGTTAACAACAGTGCAGTCTTAATGGAAAAAAGTATTTGCCTGGTAACTGCTTACATATTTCTAAAGCTTGGTTTAACTTTGCTTGTCAAAGGTTAGTAGGCTAAAAACATGTGTCTTCCTAGATATGAAGCTATTGTAGCTCACAGTACCTTTGTTGTCCTGCTCCTTATTTTCATTGTGAGAAAAGTATTGATAAAGGTACAAATGCAGAAATGTTTGATAACCTTTACAGTGCCTATAAACCGTATTCAAACATCCCAACCATTTTCTGGGAACAAGTTAATGCTTTTTAGCATTAACTGTGGAAAATGAGTTTTTTCAAAAACCGCCAGATTGTTAAGTCACAGTCAAATGGGCACTGCCCTGTTACCTAGCAACCCCAACCAAGCCCAGCACCATTGCCAAGCAACCAAAACCGAGCTACAGGACGTTTGGTCTGCTGGTTTTAGTGCTCTATGCGCAGCACAATGGCTGCTGGAAATGACAAGTGCTCAGTTGTTGACTTAACACACAGAAGACACTTGCTGCAGTGGTGTTGGTTGTGCTGGAGGCGCAACTTCTACTTTTTAAATATGTATAGTTGTCTAATTGTGTATCTGTTTTGCAGCCATTTTCACCTGCGAATTTAAATGTTGATTTCGGGGTTGTGACCAGCAGCAGCTTATTTGGATTTAAAGTGACAAAATGTCCTAAAACAACTCATTCTGAAAGGGTCTCAAAATAGACAGAACTGACCAGATAAAATCTCATTATCTCAGAATGATTTTGTGCAAATATGTAATGAACATGTTTTGTATAGTCCCAACCTGTTCAAGGAAGTATAATAGCACACCAATTCATCGACACCCAGAGGATGCTGACTACTTGAATAATCAATTTTTCTCACATTTTCAGCCACAGAAGCTCAGCTGACTCAAACACTCCATTTTGACATTGTTTCTTGCTTTGTTTTCACTGTTCCAGAGGTAAATGTGATCATCCTGGTGACCCGGGAGTCCAGAGGCTTCTACTCTGTGCAAAGCACCCTGGAGTACAGGATACTGAAGGAGGACAAGGACTCCCATTTCTCCTGTGAGGTCAGCTTCTCTGTCCCGGGAGCCATCAGGACGAGGATGTCCCAAAGCATCAACGTCACCGTTCACTGTGAGTTTCGTATTGTTATACCATAGTAGAACAGTAAGTCACTAATTACACTCTAATGCCATCTGTCTCACCTCAATTCTTGACTGTAATTGTCTCCAAGTTTTGTCACCATAATTGCCCGACAATGCTTTAATTAGTTCGGCTCAATGCTTCCAGCTTTTGCAGCTAGATAAACAGTTTCCTTGTTGTTCTGCATCGTTTCCAGTTCTGTTGCTAATTTCAGTATTTTTACATCAAACCATACTTTTTTAATTTGGCCTGCAGTTCGTTTGCTTCTTGGAGGGAGTTCATTGTTTTACATTCGGCTGTAAAAGATGCTAATGTAATTGAACTTGCACATTGTGAGTGGAATATTCATAAAAACACCCACGTCGGAAAAGCTAAAGCCAGTAAATCCGCAGAGCTGGGGAAAACTCCTGGAAAATGGAGGAAAACTGGTGCACAGAGATTAGATGTTCAGATTTCAAATCTCTTCATCCTTTTCTGATTTGTCTGTTTGCTCACAGTTTGTTAAAATCTGAATATTTAACAGAGCTTCTCCACCAATCTTAAAAATGAATCTTATTAGTGAAATTTCAAGGACAGAAAAAACATCTAGATTAAAATAATTACACCATTGGGTGTAAGATAAACAATCCTGGCATAAATCAATTCATAACTCAGGGTATCTGCAAGAGATTCATTGTATTCAGTATTGAACTTGTGAAATATTCAGATAATATTCAGCTGCACCCAAAATTATCAAATGAAAAGAAATGTCCGAAACATTCAAAGAAGAGATTGCTGTCTTGCAATCTTTTCTTTGCAAGACAGCACACTTTAACTCTAAAGGCTCTAATCATTTTGAGACAGCAGCAGCCATTAAAGGGGACATTATATGCAGAATTCAAATTTTGCACATTTGATTTGAATTTCTACTGATTCTAAAAACAACTCAAGCATTCAACAAAAAAATCCTTGCAGCTGTTTTTGGCAATAAGTTTATGTTTCTTGGTGTCTGAAAAATGAGCCTTTTCAAACATCTCCAGAATGTAATGTCAAATCAGCAGGTGCTGTCCATTACATAGAAACGACCATTATCTAGCAACCCAAGATGAGCTCCAGCATGTTAGCTGAGCTCCAGGACATTTGGCCAGCTGGTACAACAGCTCCTGCAAAAGAGGAGCGGTTAGTATCCATCCAGAAACCACTTGCTGTGTTCATGTTGGTTGTGCAAGTGTCAGCACTTTTGCTTTTCAAAGATGCTGTTATTGTTGTTGTATAATTTTTCATCTGTTTGCAGCCATTGTCAAATGTAAATGTGAAGTTGGGGGCATGGCCAGCAGCAGCTTATTTGGATTTAAATTGATAAGAGTCTTAAAACAGGAATTTCATTCTGAAAGCTGAAAATAGGCAGAACTGAACTGAATAAAATCTCATCATTAAACAATGATTTTGTGAAAAAAAATGTAATGAAGATATTTTGTGTAGCCTCCATGTGTATCCTGTTTATAATAGGTTACTTTTAAAGTGTTACTAACAGCCTTTGAAAGGGGCTGTTGCTTAATCTTTCATGGTTTTTACAAATATTTAACATTTCTCATGCTCTTAAAGTAAAGAAAAAAATTAATATTCTCCATTGCACATGTAAATATATATAAAAAGCATGTCTATGAAACATGAAAACTTTACTCAATTAAGGCCACTTTCAATGCAGCAAAATTATCATAGCATCTGTAATAATTTTATTAAATTATAGTTTTTATATTTAACACAGAAAGAAAACCCCACCAAACAGCAGGGTATCAAAAAATTAGGTTAAACTCTTATTATTCCTCTCCACGGAAATCTTTAGTAAAAGGCGAAAGATTTATACGACCTGAAGAGAAACAAGAGTGCATGACCTGCTGATGATGTAGGCGCCCCATTTCTCCTGTCACCATACCCACTTCACTGATGGCGCTATTTGACTGAGCAATGCATTGTGGGAACCAAAAAGCTGGCCACGCCTCCGTTTTATAGATGACATATAAAATATAGTTGTAATGATTTGAACTTTCATTATTTCCATCTGGGATCATTAAGTATTTTGAATTTGAACAAATTCTAGATATGGAAGTTATGTACGCTTTTATCCAATGTATGGAAGCACTTTGCCACTATTTTTTAGCAACTTTTAAGATTCATCTAGTAACTTTATTACAAAATAGTGACTACCGACAAATGTAGTGACGTTTTCCTATTTTGTTGGAGACTTCCAAGGCGACAACACTCTGCTTTGCCCTGAATGAGAACTGAGTCCTATGGAGCAAAATTTGGGCCATAAAGTTTGTTGAAATGAAAAATAAAAAAAAATTAAGTTGAAAAAAAGCTTTGAAACTATTAAAAAAAAATGATCAGAACTAGTTTTGTAGCAAATGTACTACTGAATATTTTATTAATAGCTTAATGTTTTTAAATATAACACAGAATGAAAACCCCACCAATCAGCAGGGTATCAAAAAATTAGGTTAAACTCTTATTGTTCCTCTCCACAGAAATCTTTAGTAAAAGGCGAAAGATTTATACAACCTGAAGAGAAACAAGAGTGCATGACCTGCTGATGATGTAGGCGTCCCATTTCTCCTGTCACCATACCCACTTCACTGACGGCGCTATTTGACTGAGCAACATAAAAACTTAAATATTTTTAATCCCTTAAGTAAAATGAAAATTGCACCTACACAAAATAAAACTCCACATAACCAGTTAAAATCATAAAAAATAAATCCATCTGGACACAATGCATTGTGGGAACGTAAGAAACTGGCTACGTCTCTATTTTTAACCACTTTCCAATCTTTATTTTCAGCTTCAAAACATTTTTCTTGAGTTCATATCTTTTTTCACTTTCAGTTTCAAACGTTTTTCAGATTCAAAATATTGTTTTTGTTTCAATTGTTTGTTTTTTTTAGTTTTTGTTCTTGGTTTTTTTTTTTCTTTTCTTTAAAGTCCCAAATTAACTCCATTGAGGTTGAAGCAGTGTTGTCTCAATAATTTCTCCAATAGCACAGGAAAAAGTGGCTAGATTTGTTGATAGTCACTGTTTTGTAAAGAAGGCCGAAAGAGATCTGAGAAGGTGCTATAAATAGTGGCAAAATGTTTCCTTTATTGTATAAAATCCCTGTCACCCTGTCACATAATTTTCATCTCTAGATATCATTCAAATTCAAAAATATTTTATTGATCCCAAAGGGATTTATATCCCTTTTTGTAGCCCAGATTAATTCAGGTTCCTGTTGAAAATTAGATCTAGATCTCAATGGGGTTTTAACTGGTTAAGAAAATAATAAAAGAAAAAAAAATGTTTCTATTTGAATAAGTCAAATAGCACCGTCAGTGAAGTGGGTATGGTGACAGGAGAAATGGGGCGCCTACATCATCAGCAGGTCATGCACTCTTGTTTCTCTTCAGGTCGTATAAATCTTTTGCCTTTTACTAAAGATTTCCATGGAGAGGAACAAGAGTTTAACCTAATTTTTTGATACCCTGCTGATTGGTGGGCTTTTCATTCTGTGTTATATTTAAAAACATTGAGCTGTTAATAAGATCTTCAGTAGTAAATTTGCTACAAAACTAGTTCTGATCATTTTTTTTATAGTTTCAAAGCTTTTTTCAACTTAATTTTTTTTTATTTTTCATTTCAACAAACTTTATGGCCCAAATTTTGCTCCATAGGACTCAGTTCTCGTTCAGGGCAAAGCAGAGTGTTGTCGCCTTGGAAGTCTCCAACAAAATAGGAAAACGTCACTACATTTGTCGGTAGTCACTATTTTGTAATAAAGTTACTAGATGAATCTTAAAAGTTGCTAAAAAATAGTGGCAAAGTGCTTCCATACATTGGATAAAAGCGTACATAACTTCCATATCTAGAATTTGTTCAAATTCAAAATACTTCAATGATCCCAGATGGAAATAATGTTGAAACTCATATTAAATTCAAATCATTAAACTATATTTTATATGTCATCTATAAAACGGAGGCGTGGCCAGCTTTTTGGTTCCCACAATGCATTGCTCAGTCAAATAGCGCCATCAGTGAAGTGGGTATGGTGACAGGAGAAATGGGGCGCCTACATCATCAGCAGGTCATGCACTCTTGTTTCTCTTCAGGTCGTATAAATCTTTCGCCTTTTACTAAAGATTTCCGTGGAGAGGAACAACAAGAGTTTAACCTAATTTTTTGATACCCTGCTGTTTGGTGGGGTTTTCTTTCTGTGTTAAATATAAAAACTATAATTTAATTAAATTATTACAGTTCCGATGCATTGAAAGTGGCCTTAATTGAGTGAAGTTTCCTGGTTTCATAGACATGCATCATATATTTACATGTACAATGAACAAGTATTTGTTTTTACTTTACTTTGAGAGCATGAGAAATGTTGAACATGGGTGTAAAAACCATGAAAGATGAAGCAACAGCCCCTTCCACCATGTACTCTGGTCTCCATGCTTGGCTATGCTCCTCAGTGTCTACGGGCTCCACCTGCTTTGGTGGATTTGTTTCTTTTACATTTTGTCAGGAGTCGTGGCTATGGCTTCACAGGGAGAATAGTTACGTTAAAGGTAACTTACTACGCTTCCTCGAACAGGGTGGAATAGATCTATGGTCTATGCAAAACACGTTCATGACATTTTCTTGTGTGAAACCGTTAAATAATGAGATTTTACTCTGCTCACTTCTGCCAACTTTGAGCTTTCAAAATGAGCTGTTTTAGGCTCCACACTCAGTACCACCATGTGCTCCAATCACTGGGCAATATTTTATATCTGGGGCGGTATTGTATTTCTCAATATTGCTATTAATTTATTCAGTATTTTTATATTGAACATAAAAAGAGCAACCCACTGAACAGCAGTGGGTATCAAAAAATTAGGTTAAACTCTTGTTGTTCCTCTCCACGGAAATCTTTAGTAAAAGGCGAAAGATTTATACGACCTGAAGAGAAACAAGAGTGCATGACCTGCTGATGATGTAGGCGTCCCATTTCTCCTGTCACCATACCCACTTCACTGACGGCGCTATTTGACTAAGCAACATAAAAACTCAAAAACTTAAATATTTTACTCTTGTTGATTAACTTTAGGCCTGTCAAGACTGGATGATAAATTGTCTCATAAGTTATTGTGATAAACGATGTTGTTGTTTTTATATAGTTTTCAACAAATATAATAGTAACATCATTATATGCAAGGACACATTCTCAAAGATCAAGAAGCTTTAAGCTTTACTGAACATTTAACCTGGAAGACATTTAAAACATCCAAAATAAATAAACAAAACAGAAATAACAAATAGAATGGATTATGAGGTCTCTGTAAACAAAATTGTCCTTCAAAAAGAGATGAGATTAATTGACTTATTGATTTATTGCGAGAGGCCTACTTCTCTCTTAATATGTAAAAACATATTCTTTATGACTATTGGCTATTGATTAGCAGCAACAAGAGTTGATTTAAGTTTTAGTTACTTTTAAAAGTGGCTTTTTGAGTTTTAATGTGGAGAAATCATTTGTAATATTGATTGTGTTGATCCAGTCGGGCTTTTGTTTCTTGTGAGCAACTAATAATTTGCTTATTCTGCCAGTAAAGCCAATCTGCAGGTTCAGCTGTATCAAGTAAAACTTCCTCTGGTTATTGTTGGAACAGTTTTGTAAAAAGCCAAACTGGATCTGTCAGCATTATGGAAATGATCTTGTGAAGTGACTTTACCACCATGCTGAATAAGCCTGCCTAATTTAGTGTATTTCTTTGTGTGCGTGTGGGGGTGTGTGTGTGTGTGTGTGTGTGTGTGTGTGCAGACCCCACCACCATGATGGAGCTGTGGAAGGATTCGCCGCAGGGCTTGGTCAAAGAGGGGGATACTGTAGAGCTTCGTTGCCAGGGTGACGGCAGCCCCCCGCCAACCTTCATTTTCAGCAAGGAACAAGTAAGAATGGAGCGTCTTTTCTCACCCTGCATCCCCCGAGAGCGAGTGAGTGACACACAAGAGACATGCAGGCAGTGTTTTTGAAATGCAGAGCTCTCAGCACCCTGCACAGAAATGAGGGTCTGTGAGGACTCTGACCCGGCAAATCCAGACCGGGTCTGAGACCGGAGGCCATGTTGTCGAGCAGGACTTGTTCCCACGTCAGACACACATTCATTGTGTCTCTGGAGAACACAAAGGCTCAGCTGACTGCAGTCTGAGCGTTTCCCAATCAACTGGTTGGCAGACCTGGTCAGACAGAGTCATTTGAAGACAGAAAACATGTGGTGGAAACAACACATTTTATCAATATATTCAGGCTTAAAACTGCAGTATCAAAAATATTTTTTTTACATATTTGTTAAAAACTGCCACCATGTTGTGGCTGTGTGGTATGAGACAGATAATCTGTGAAAAAAATCGAGCTCGCCATACTAATTAGAAACAACCAATCAGAGCCAGGAGGCGGGCCTTAGCCTTGTATGTGCACTCTCACCTGAGGCCCCGCCTCCTTTCTCCCTTGGAGACTAAATGGAGTTTCCTTTTCAGGAGCCGGATGTGCTGTTAGAGAGCAGAGGAGATGTCCTGATTCTGCCGTCTGTGTCCCGGAAAGACAGCGGCATCTACCAGTGCCGGGTGCTGGAGTCTGCTGGACAGACAGAGGTCAAGAAAGAGGTCACGCTCACGGTGCATTGTACGTAGGAAAACATACAACACGCTTACACACCATGAACTGCATTTCTGCAGAATTATTCTTTACTTTAGTGTTTAGAGACTTTGGAGTTCAAATTCTGATTCAGGGATAATGATGGGATATTTTAGGTTTTGTTCTGTGAGGCGTAAAACATCTTTGTGTAGAAATGTGATATCTGGCATTCTTCCACATTGCTAAATCTGTAAAATTAAACATTTTCTAGAATAAATAAGAACATTTTCAAGTTTGAAAAGTCTAAGATTTTCTAAGATATTGACCTCAGAAATATTTTAGAAAAAAACATGGAAATTTCTGAGTGCGTGTTCGCATGTGTGTGGGGGTGGGGTGTGTGTGTGTGTGTGTATGTCATGTCGTGATTCATCCCGTTTCAGATTTGGACCCGGCTGTTGTGGTTCCAAAAGATGTGGAATATATGGATAAAGGTGAAAATCTGGTGGCATCGTGCAATGCCCTGTCCTCTCTGAAAACTGTAACCATGTGGTACAAGGTGAATAAAAACACTTCATTTCAATTTGAGGTTATTCCCTATCTGTTGTGCACTTTTTCCTTCGACTAAACTTTCCGTTAATGTGCTAGGGTGCAGGGATTTCTGAGAGGCCCAGTACTTTAGTTGGACAAAACTTCCCCTAAACCCTTCAATGGGCTTCATTTTATAAAACTCTCAAGACTGCAGTTTTTCCCTGTTGCTTAAGCACTTTTTCCTTCCACTAAGCTTTCCATTAATATTCTGTATCCTTGGATACAAGGACATTTTTTAGCTAGTATGGACAGCTGTCCAATCAGCAGTCTTCCCCCTGATTGTTGTGGCCATAAAGTTAGTGTTGTTAGTGAATTGACCATTGTGATGATGTTCTGATGTTCCGGTGGCATCGCAGACCTTGGGGTCATATTTGGATGTTTGCTTTGGGTTTGTTTAGGAAGGGAAGCTGGTGGGACACGGCAACACGCTGCACCTGAACGATGCCACTTACGAGACAAGTGGACAGTACATTTGCGAGGTGACCGTTCCGTCCCTGCCCTCCCTGCACACCAATGGCTCGGTTCACATCATCGTCCAAGGTCAGTGAACCGCTACTGCTAACTTCCTGTTACCATTTAAGGTCAGAGCTTTGAGTTCTGATAGTTTCTAGAGGAAGCTCAGGGTTATGAAGATGTAAATGAAACAGGGTGAAGTGTTTTTATGGGTCTATTGCAACATGTTGGTGAATGTTTGTGGTGGCTGTTCCTCCAGGCGGGCCTCAGCTGGCCGGCGTGGAGGACAAGGTCGAGCTGAAGGAAGTGGCCGGCCGCATACTGAACCTGAGCTGTGAGGCCCGCGGGCATCCACTGCCCACCATCACCTGGAGCATCACAGGCAGCCAGGTAACCATCCATCCAACTATTGCATTGTATACAAAAACTCGACAACGATGCTGTTTAAACTATCTTGGCTGGAGTCCAATAGTTGGTAAAGGCAGCACTAAATGAAGACAAATATAAGTTTGGAAGTTTTAAAAAAGAGACAAGCTGGATTTGTTTTCATGAAACCTTTAGCTACACCCAGGGGAAATTCAGTTTGTCTATTTTGAAAGAGAGATGTCGATATCTTCTGCATAAATAAAAATGTCTCTTTCTCTGTAGAACTGGCAAGAAGTGATGAGCAAAGCAAACGGCCACATGACTCACAGCATGGTGTCGGTCAAGATCAACTCGGACGTCAGCGCCGTTTGTAACGCGTCCAACAACCAGGGCACTGAGGTCAAGGTCTTCAGCATCAAAGCCAGTAAGCGTCTCTTTCTCATTCATATAGAACAGAATGCAAGTTAAATTATCAGTTTTAAAATTGGGAAATTGTTTGACGAATGAGTCACAGCTGTTCTTCTTCTGCCTAATTTAGTCCATAAAACTGAATTATTGTTCTACCTTAATATGATAAATTTATTGCTTGATTTGCTAAAGAAATTCTAGACATTAAATAATATTTCTCACAAGATAAATTCATGAAAGAGTTTTTAATATGGTTTTTAAGTCTGTTTTTGCTTGGACTCATTCATTTTAGCTTAAAAGACAAATTATGCAATACTGTTAAATTTGTTTGATTCACACTTTGAATTATCAGCAGCAGCAGTACATTTGAAACAAAGGTTTGACATTATTTGCTTGTTAATATGAGCTGATATTGATTCAAATGAAGAGAAACTCAATGAAGTTCAAATGAAAACACTTGTGAAAAATGAAAATAGGATTTTAGCTGTTCAGTTTTGAAAATACTGGATTCTGTGTTTTTTGTTTGTCAAAACAGAAATTTAAATTGACAAAACACAAGCATTGATGTACCATCCCCTACATTTAGATTATTTATCTGGCATCATTTAGATATGAATAAAGAGAATACTAACACAGGCTAAGTGTAGCCTTCGGTGCTGAAGTTAGCATCTGCTTTGCTCACTTTGCAGCGTTACACTAATGTTATATTCCACAGTTCTTAAGGAATCTGGACTGTAGCTGAACACTAAAACTATAAAAAGATGTTGAAAGTGAAAAGATAAAAATGAGCTTTGGCATTTTTAGAATATCAAGATTGGCAAACCGCAGGCTGCTAATAAAGCTAACGTTAGCACTGATTCTATGCTATAGTTTTTAAGGAATTAATATACAGTTTTGCCTTAAAATATAAAATAAAATGTTGAGCAAAGAACAAAATCTGAATAATATGCAAGCACTATGACTTGCTAACTATTAGCTGCTAATAAAGACTTTAGTCTCTGCTTCAGTGGTTTTCATTTATGTTCTGCTAAAGTCTTTTAGGAATCTGGTCTGCAGTTTTGCACCTCCAGGAATCTTTAAATATTTACAGATTCTTTACAACAGTTTGAGATTTATGAACAATTTATTTGTTAAAACACATAGAAAGACTGTTTCAAAGTTTTTTTTAGCACCACAAGTTGGTTTGGGAACAAACTTAGACTGAATTATTCTGCACTGTTTAGAGATTTTTCAACAGTTTGAGTTACGAATCCTTTTTTTCTCTCTGTGCAATCACAAAGATAACTGTTACAATGTTAGCATTAGAGTCATCCTTGAATGAAACAAAAAACAAGAAATTTAAAAAGGGAGAAGTTGAACATAGACTGAACTATTCTGCACTAATTACTGACTCTTGTATGAAAACAAACAATTTTGATTCTTGCATTTTTTTTAAAATAGAAATATTGTCCTATTCTCGTGGACCATGTGTTGGATAAATGTCTCATGACCTGCATGAATCGACACACAGTTCTTTAACCAACTCTTTGGGTTAAAAATGATGTCAGGTTTTGTTAATCCAGCATGATCCACATTAGATGTTGGAAACTCAGAAGAATAAAGCAGCGCTCCTTTGCTGAAGTTCATTCAGCCTTCCAGGTATTCCCTGCAGTCGACTCTTAACTCATGTTACCCCTCCAGCAATTTGAAAAAAAAAAATCCCATGAATTTTTTCTTCAAATTGCTGTATGTGGTCTTTGTGGTTTTTTACAGCCAAAAAATTTGGGGGCAAAATGGCTTACAAATATATGGCATTTTTTATTATTTTTTGACTTTCTTTAGAATTGGAGAGTCTGTCTGTGTCCAAAAGTTTGTATGTTAAGTAGATTGAAAAAACACTTAGCTCTTTGAAATCCCTTTGACCTCGAGTCAGTGAGTGAGAGATGGGAGTATCAGAGGAAGGGACTATGATTGTTTTCCCAAGTTGTATTTGCCAACATTGTCATGGTTTCTACTTGTTGAAGTCAAGCTAATTTAGGTTAGTTAGGACTCATATCAGAATATACAAAAGTTGGAAATAGCTAGCTTAGAAAACACCCACCTCCTCCTTTCTAATGTTTGTTGACTTGATCAAATCTTTGGCTTTATCTGAACTGATTTATTCCACATCTACATATTGAGGTTGTCAAAGACCAGCTAGCAAAGCTGACCTGCTGCCCTCTTCCTCACTATTTTTCTTTAATTGAAACATTTTAGTAGCCTCTGAAATCCCTGGGACCTGGATGTCTAGCTGTAGTGTTGACAGTAGCAGCAAAGCACTGTGTCCATTTTTCTTTTATGTATCACGTTTACATTTAAGAGTTAGCGTATTATATTGAGAACTTAACAGCTAAAAACAATGCAGTCATGAGCAAGCGGTTTGTTGCCTTCCAGCTGGGAGCTGGACGTCATCTTGAGCAGGTGACGTCACCCTGCAACGTGTTTTGTTCATACTTCTCTTTCTTTAAAATAAAGCATTGCAAAAAGAGTTCTTTTTATACTTGCTTATGGTGTGTTCGCTGATCAGAAACTGATACGATTTTTCAGTTTCTGAGCAGGCCAAGACGAAAATTGACCAATTCTTCTTGTTGCATCTTTAATAACAACCAGCTGGTAAATGACCACAGTTTGCTCTTTAACCAAATGTTTAACACAGTAAATGCAGGCTTGCACTAATCTTAAGGGATGTGTGTGTTTATATGTTGGATTGATGTTGGTGGACGTGAACGTCTTCCCACTCTGAGTGTTGTTTTACTCGTCCACAGTTCCCAGGGTCACCCGCACCGCTCCCTTCTCTCCCGGTAAGACGATCACCCCCCTGCAATCTCTAATGTTGCAGCTTTCCAGCTCAAACGCTTTCCTCTCAATGTTCACGCTTTTCACCAACATCCGTATGTGACAATGCAGGCCTGCAGTAGGCCATGCATTATTTACAGGCATTCCACGCCATGGCTGTCTTTAGCTCGCTGGCAGATCTTTGGGTTAGCCTTTGGCTGTTATTAAATATTCTGTTTGATTTTTAGCGTTAAAAAAAAAAATCATAACGCCAGCAAATCCCAGATACTCGGATCAAACACGCTGCAGCTGTAAAATATTATTTGTTTATCCCAGAATTTTTTTAAGTAAACAAAAATCAGCAATGTGGAAAAAAACAGCCAGACATTAATCCTGTTTTATGGTAGGTTTAACATACCGGGTTAATTTACGCTTCACCTTTGAGGGGGTTGTAATTATCAGGCAGTTTTCTGACTTAATCTGGGCTGTTAGTTCGTATCGTTAAATCTTTGCAGGACTCAGGGGGAAACACAGAGTCTGAAATCAAAGCAACAGAGGGGAAAAACTGTGAAATCTGGTCCAAAATGTTCACAAACAACTTTTTACTGCTTTTCTTTTTGTTTACGGTCGTTCTAAACGAATGCATTCAGAATGAGTTACATCATCAACACTTGTTGCAATAAAAAGGTTAAATGTTTTTCTCACTTTTTATTGAGTCAGTACACTTAAAGACTAATCCTGTTTCTTTGGAAGGCAGATGTTCAGTTAGTTAAAAACTGATGGAGTCCATTTCTGATTGATAAGTGAAGTGAGGCACAGATTCTAGCAGAAATATGTTTGAGGTTTTTCCTTGTTAGGTTTTACTAGAATTTATTAGCAAATTTGCGATCAAATTTCCTTCCAAGACAGAACAATATTGTTCAATCTTTAAGCTTCTATGGAAATAGAAGAAGAGTCAACATTTGCATATCTGTTTTGTTTGAAATAGAGTTTGTGATCTAGCACCCTGGGCTACACAGGGTTAAACATGAGGGGTATCCAAAGCGTGGTCTGGGGGCCCATTCGCGGCCCTCTGAACAATTTGGTGCGGCCCTTGACTACAACTAAACGATACCATAAATTTGGTTTATCAACTCAGGTGGTGACGTAGATGCAGAAATCAGGGAACTTTGTTTCGTTAAGATATTGTGTGTTTAGTTTATTTTTGAACTGGCAAATATGAAAAATAAAGTTTTTTTTTAACAAACTTCTGTGAGAACTTTCAGTTTGACATTTTTTACTACCGTTCTTCTTCATCTCCTCCATGTTTGTCTGCTCGCTCCGTCTGCTTCGTCGTCTCTGGTGATTCTCGCTCTGCTCTGAAATGTTTCTATGATCTGGCTTGTTTTTCTGCATGTTTTCTGCATCAGCTGCATGATGTGAGTCCGTGCCTGATCTAAGAGTGGAAACTTTGTACCAACACGCCTGCAGAACCGACTAACTTCTGGCTAATCAGTTAATAATGACCTTTTTCACATATTAAATACCTAAAATCATCATTTTAAACTGAAAGTTGAAACATTTAATCTGTAAGAGAACATAACTTTTTTACAGCCCTGTAGATCATGTCTACTGGTTGCTGTGGAGATCTGAGGTACTAACTTTCCACTCTTTGTGGCAGTTTTTCAACGTTGAGCTTTGGGGGAGTCAGCAACATGTGGGGGAGGCACTCTTAGCTCCATACTGTCCTTCAGGTTCTGTCATCTGTAGGACTTCTAGCTTTTTAAAACCTTGTGCACCAGTGTGAACTTTCACACCAGAAACCAAATGAGCAAAAAACAAACCATCACGGAGAAAAAGTCTTCTCCTCAAAGTTTGAGTGGTAAATATGCACATCTGGTCTGTTTCTGTTGTATAATAAATTACCCGTTTGTGATTATGTAGGCAAATAAATAAAATCTGAACAGAAACCTTGACAGTGGCTGTCTGCTTCTGTGTGCAGTTGAAGGCAGCGGGGTGATCATAGTGGTGATCATTCTGTGTTTGCTGCTTCTCGCCTTCCTGGGAAGCGTCATCTACTTCCTGCATAAGAAGGGAAAGATTCCCTGTGGACGTTCAGGAAAGCAGGAGATGTGAGTACCGTCCTTCTACTCATCCATCCATCCGTCCGTCCGACCGTCCATCCATCCATCCATCCATCCGCCCATCCATCCATCCATCCATCCATCTGTCCGTATATCCATCCATCCGTACATCCATTCATCCGTCCATCCATCTGTACGTCCATCTACGGATGGATGTCCCTTGTGGGGTCGGGAGGTGCCGGTGCCCATCTCTAGCGAACGAGAGGCGAGGTCACCCTGGACAGGTCGCCAGTCTGTCTCAGGGCCTCTACTCATTCTGCTACACAAAATTTTGATCACATCTTTATTTTTCTGCATAGAACCCTCAAAAACTGCATTTGTTCACAAAAGCCAGAAGTTTACCAGCTTGAGTGTGAACTAAAGTTGAGCAACTGTTCCCAATTCGCATGCAAACACACAAAATAGATCCCAGTTGTATTTACACACTTATTTATCTCTTACTTTTACTAAGGGGAAGGTAAGAGCTTTAAACCCCCCAGTTTAAAAGCAGAAAATCAAAGTGATAACTCAGTTCGGAGTTTACCAACCGAAACACACAAAATTCCACAGCACCTACATCTAGATGTTTGTTATAGTCAGGCTAGCATAACTGACTAGCCTGACTAGTCAGGATAAACTTTTCTTTTTATGAAAAGTTTATCCTGACATTGTTTTTTAGTTGTCATTGTTTTGATAATTATTAGTGTTTTTTGGGATTTTGTGCATGTGATATCATGTTCCAGTATGTCTACAGCACCAGTTCATAATATCTGTGTTCATCCATGCAGCACCAAAGAGAAGCCCACCAAAGACGACATCGTTGTGGAGATGAAGAACAACCCAAAGAACGAGGATGCTGTGCTGCTAAAGGCCGTGAACGGAGAGAAGAAAGGTCCCAATGACCAGGTAACTGTTGTGGTGAGTGAATCCACCTGCAGAGAGAGAGAAACAAAACCATAGCAACCGACACATGAATATACAGCAATAAAAACTACATCACTGAAAACTATGAGAAAATTAGAGTGTTAATAACGTAAATGTATGACTTTTTTTCTCTTGTAAAAGTGCGACTTTTCAGCGTTAGAGAATATTGGACGTGTCGCCAAATCATTTTATTGATATAAAACTTCATTAGAAATTGTTTTGGGTTTATTTCAAATGTAGTGAACAGAGACGGAAAAGGAACCGAGGAAGGAGGAAAAGGTTTCAACGGGAAGGAGAGACGAGTAGAGGAGTGAAAAGGATAGAGAGAACAAGGCAACAGTCTGCTTTTACATCTGCAGAAAGAGAGAAAAACAGAACTGAGAAACCATAGCAACAATCAGCATAACATCGTCATCACTGAAAATGGCATGTTACAAGTTAATACAAGAAAATAGGACTTTTAATATTGTACATTTATGTTTTTAATCATGAAAAGCTTTTTTGTTCTTGCTAGTTTACCACTTTTCAACATGCAAGAATGTTGGAAGTGTTTTATTGTAAATAAAAACGTTTTAGTTGTTTCCACTTTTTTTCTGTCTCTGATCAACAATCTGTCGTGAAGATGTGCGTCTGAGTCTTAATGTTTGGGGTCTCGTCTGAGTCTTGTGGAGTTGGACTCATCTCACCTTCTCTTCCGTCTGGGCAGTAAAACTCCTGAAGGTCGTGCGGAGCCGCAGCGGGTCGCAGTATCTGGACGGAGGTTACTGGAGCGGAGGAGGCCCAGGACGTTCCCACTGATCTCCGCCCTGTCTGGACGCTTCCTCCCTGTTACTCCCTTCATTTTTTGTTCTCAGCAGTATTCAGCAGGTTTTCCCAGGAACACACACACCCCACACACACAACACACATTTCCCAGGTGTGTTTGTACAGGTTTGTACCTTCTGAATGAGTATTTGCTTCAGCATTCGGTTCTCTCATTAGTTTTCAGCTCTTTGCTGTTGTTTAGTGTTTGTACGATGGTGAATCATCCTTCTTTTTTTATGAAAGTGTAAATATTATATATATTTTGTTATTTAAGATATTTTGGCTCAGATTTCCATTTCACAGCAGCGTCTGACTCGTGTGCATGTTTTCTATAGTTTTTACTTTAATGTCCAGGTGAGATTTGATGCAGGACTTGATGGAGACCAAACGTAAAAACTCGTCCTACATTCGACCAAAACAGCTGATTTGATTTTCTGCTCTGCAGGACTTCCAGTGATTATTTCTCTGGCGGCCATCTTTACCAAACTGCTGTCATGTTCATGTACTGTTTGTAAATATGCTTAGCTTAGAGACCTGCTAGACCTCCTGAAGCTCAAACAGGTCAAAGTTACACGTCTGCTGTGCCTGTTTTTTTGTGATTATTATTATTTTTTACAACAAACACTGAATTTATTTTATTATTTTGAAACTGTTTTTTTCTGTGCTGCCACTGAGAGGTCAGGGCCTGAAGGTCCCACGTGTTTTTGCATGTTTTTGTTTCATCCCACAACAGATTGGACTGACAATGGTTTTATACAGAGAGATCACTGTGACAGCACACAAGGTTTTCTTTTTATCTGAAGTGTTTAGAAACAAAAGAACAAAAAAATTCATCTAATTTGGACAAATTTAAATGCGATCCCAATTTACATTAAAGTCAAAAATCTGACTCGACCACAAGGTTTTTTTAATTATTATTATTATTTTATTTACAGATTTACGGTTTGGATTTCTATATTTTTTCCCAGACATTTTGCTTTGATATGTTTTATAAGATAAGCAAGGAAAGATCTAAGATGTCCACTTTAGAAAACAAGTAAAAAACCTTCTTGTGTCCATTTTTCAGTGACCATTTGGTTTATTTTTTTAATTTTTTAGCTCACGGCTTCATGTTTCAGGAAAGCGGTCGAGCCGCTCTGCGAGTCGGATGTAATTATAGTGGATGGAGCCACAAACTGGGGTTTAATCTAAAACAGGCAAAGAAAACATGCAAAAAAAATACTGCTGGGGTCCTTCTAAAGGCTGGCGTTGTGAATATTTCTCACTGTGTATTTTATTTTGAAAGGGTTCTTTTGTTACAGAGAGTGCTACACTGCCCTGATGACTTGCAACATTTAAATTCGTAGTGAAGTATTTTCAGTTTTTAATTTTCTATGTCCCGCTGAATGACCAGAAGCGAAGCTGTCGGTGTTGAACAGATTTCAGGTTGGATCCGCGAATCTTTATTTGTTCAGTGGCGAGAAAACAGAGTTTGAAACTGATTATCTTTTCTACATGTGTGTAAATTAAGTGCTGAACATGTGATTCTTTGATGCTTGTTTTTTGTTTTTTTACAAGATGCCAAATAAAGAAAAGGCCTTGACTTGTTTCTGCAGAGGTTTCGAGTTTGTGTGTGTGTGTGTAGAAGTGAGCGCTTCCAAACCGCTGTCAGCGCAAACTGGGAAGCGCTCCGAACGGTAGCTCAGATTTCCTTCCTGGACAGAAAACACATCTGCAAAGAATTTAAAGCTGCAAAACAAACGTTGAGTTCAGCCGCTCGGCGCAGAGCCTGCAAGCCTTCAGGTGACGACGGCTCAATAATGAGCGAGATGAAGCAGCTCTGAGGGTACAAAGGCATAAAACGCTTCAGATCGGGTTTTGTTTAACATTTTCTGCTCAGATACGTGACCTCAAGGTAGCGTATGGACTTGTGAGGGGAAAGAAAACATTCAGCTTCTGTTTTAAGAAACTGAATGTTGGTTCTTATTCAGGTGACAGAGGGCCGACTTTGTAACTGTCTTTATGTGACTCTGAAGGTTGAGATCTGAGTCAGTCACTGCACCCAGATTTCAGGCCTGATCATTAGTTTCTAGCTGTAATAACTGAAGCTGCATGCCGACTCTGCATTGTTCCTCTTTAGTTCACAGCAAAAGATGTTTTTAGATCATTGTTGTTGTACTACTTTATGAATTACGAAGTAGATTTTCTGTAGATTTTACTCGTCATGGAATAATGGCATTGAATTTATACAAGTCGTTGTTTTTGCCTTTTAAATATGAAACTGTTTATTTCCACTAATTTCAGTGTTGACTGAAATTAAGAGTGAGGCAAGAACAAATAACCTGTAGTTAAAACTCTTTTCTCCATGTTATGAATGGCCTTTTACTTTTCTTTCCATTAATACAACCAATCACAGAAATTTCAAGTTACTCAAATATACTTTAGTCCTAGTTACTAACTTCCTCATCAGCTGAAGCTTAATTTGACTTTTTATCCTTTTTCTGTATTGAGGGTAGAACTGTGTTCCATCACCATAGCAACATTCTCAAAGAAGTTACCAAAATAAAATCGTATAACCTCAGAGGTAGTTACAATAAGCATAGGTAACTTTACTTGGTTGGCCTTTACAATTAATATCCCAAAGCAGAAAACTATTATTTTTTTACATTCTTATTATTATTCTATAACCTAAAAATAGAAATAAATGAACGGACTGGAATCTAGAAGATCCTATTAGTCCCTGCGATGAGGCAAAAAAGCATTCATTAAATATCTGTTGAACAAACCACACGCACCAAAAGTTAAAGAAAAATACAGTTTAATTAAAAATCTTAATGGCTTAGGCATGAAAACATGGCGGCACAATGAATGCAGAGGATATTAAAAAGACAATAAATAAAATCGTATCTATACAGGTAATAAAGCGACGAGTTTTTAGTAGGCAAGTTCCATTTGACGAAGGCCAGTTAACTGGGTAAACCAACACACACAGTCACAGAGAGAAGTCAGCAGACGGGAACCGGCACCAAGTCACTGATGGTTCTGCTCTCAGAGTTCGGACGTGGAGTGAAGTGACAACATGAGGGGGAGAGGACAGTCCAAACGGACATGGAGCGATTCATCCAGCTCTGTGACTGACAGGAGGCACAATAATTCACCTTCTCCCACTGACGCAGTTTAAACCTCAGTGTGGAGAAAAGGACACTTCAGCCACCCTCTATTTACATCAGGAAATATTCTTACGAAGGATTCCAGAACATTTAGCCTCCAAATTTTATTTACTGATGTATTTATCCTGCAGAATCCATAATAAACTTGTTTTTCTTTAATAAATGAAAATTGAATTTTGCATTCTCTGGTTTTCTTTGTCTGATATCATCATTGATGACGGCTTTGACAAAAAACTGAACACAATCCATACAGGTGTAAATACTTTTTCACAGCAGATAAAAGAGGCTGATGACAGTAGCTGCGTTTCCATTACAAACATGCGCAAAACTCTGTTGATATTCTGCTAAGGTCAAAAAAACATAATTTCCCAGTTGCTGTGTTTCGATTAAAGAACCACAATTAAAATCACATGTGAATAAGCGTGTTCACGTGATAAGTAACTAAACATCCATCATCCTCCAACAGCTTCCTGTTTCTTCTTCTTTGTCTTTTCTGCCAGTAGCAACATCTGGTTGCTGATCATGTGACTTGTGTGACGCCAAACAAGTGTTTCATTTCAAATTTGCGAAACACATTAATTTCAATGCAGTGAGGAACCACAAATTCTTCACAGAAAAACATGTTTTTTTTAAATTGCCGTAGTTCCATTTAGCAAATTTTTTTTCCGTATTCCAATTAATTACATGGTCGATGGAAACGCAGCTACTGTGATGTCATTTTTCCCATTTAATACCTTCTTTGTACCGACATTCACTTTTTATACCTTTGTCCGTTCATATTGCTTCATAGTGGGGCAAAAGTATAGTTTCACCTTTTCAAATCTCTAAACAGTTTTAAGTCGGACCCACAGAACCTGCATTCTTCCCAACGACCAGCAGGGGTCACAAGAAAACATCCTTAGTGAGTTTCTGGTTTATATTAAATCTAATTCTACAAACCAAAGTCCAGGTTTCAACAGACTGGAAACCTGGACTTTTCTTCTTCACAAAAAAATAAAATGACGTTGTGCTCTGGCGCCACCTAGAAATATTCAGATCCCAGTGGCTCAATTTATACTAGAGGATTCACACACCTGAGAACAAGTTCAAAGCTTTTTAAATCAGTTTTTCTCCTCCTTAATGCTTAATAAAGATGCTACTATGGTATTTTAAAAATAATATACAATATAAGTAAATTTAAGTCTTTTTTCAAGTTACTTTTTCTAAAATTTTCAGTTGAACAATTTTTAAATTCACAAAACAAAAAGAATAAATAAACAAGAAATTGTTGATAATCTGAGCTACTATCCATGAAGCCTTGCAGATGAAACACGTCTGCTCCAATCAGAAGAAAGGATGAAGCCACAACAAAACATAAATATGACCATAAATATGTAAAAGTGGGGCTTTAAGTTGGGCAAAAATGTCAATGTTGCAGAAACATTTTTGGAATGCTCCATCTGACGATCTAGTAAAAACAATAAAGCGTAATAAAACATTTACACATCGATGTGGAATGACTTAAAGTCCGAGCGGATCCCATTAAAACCAGGGCAGATTTATTACGACTGCAGCGTCTCTGCAGAACTGCTGTAGATGTGAGTGAATTATTTAAATAACATGCGTTCAGGCTTTCAGTCCCACTTGGACGTCCGGTGACTCTGGTCATTTAACGCAGCATTAAAAAAGTTCTGCAAGGACGTTTTGATGCTGAAACAGCAGCAACGCCTTTAATAAAACCTGGTTGTTCAGATAGAAATGCCTTCATCTGAGGATTTTGTTTGCTAAAATCTGAACACAGAGCAGGAAAAGCAAAACAGATGTTCTAATATAAGCTGATGACACTGCAAAAACAAAACCTTACAAGTGTTTTTGCTCTAGTTTTTAATGCAAATATTTTAGTTTTATGTTATTTCGACTGTGAAACTTTTCAGCCAGATATAGGGTCTATTTAAAGTAAATAATTATTTAATATTGATATAAAAAAACTAGTTCCACTGGCAGATTATTTCACTTATAACAAGACATTTTCCAATGTTATAATAGCAGATAAATTCTAGTTCCATCAGGAACTACTATTTATTTGATCTACTTTCAGGAATTATTGACTTAAAACAAACTAATGTATCTTGCTGAAAAGTTTGCTAGTTTTGCTTTAAAATTTAAAACTAGACCAAAGATACTTGGTAAGACTTTTTTGCTTTTGCAGTAAAATTTGAATTGGACTCAAAATGCAGAATCAACTGCAGCTGCTAAAGGCCATCAAAGTAGAGATGCACCAATTGGTCCATCTGAAGTCGAAGTCAGACAATTTCCCCTGGATCTGCCCCGGTCAGTCTGCTGCACGTCCAACAACACAGATTCTGCTCAAATGCTACTTGACAGACTTCGGTCTGAAGTCATGAAGCTGGAAAACATCCTTCTCCAGTAAGTTTCATTTGCACACCATTAACTGGAACCAAATTGAAAGCCTGAATTTTCAACGAGTCACATCAGAAGAGAGAGTAAACATGCTAGCATTGGCGTAGCTTAGTGTTGCGCTGGATGCTAACTTGTAGGAACGCTATGATACTTTTCACATGACAAACGTGAAGTGAACGCATCTCTGATGTCACTAAAAGGTACTTAGAGAAACCTTTAGGACAGGAAAGGATCGTTTTCCCTCGACGGGGAATGTTGGGTGACTGTTGAACCATCCAGTCAGACACAGGTTTACAAATGATAAAGTCGTGGTGGTTTTAGGGGAGATTAGCTTAATTAATCCATGTTGAAGCTGTAGTGCGTTATTTTACTAACCTTCACAGTGTTTCAAAACAGATCCACAGCACAATGTAACTTCAATAGAGTATTGGATTAGATATGGGCCTACTTTAAATGACTGATTGGGGAATCCTTGTCTTTATGCAGCACTACTGTTAGCTTCGTCTCTCCATTTTCACTCTGTGGAGAGAGTGGGAGCTTCTCTGTGGATATTTGTGGGTCACTCACATGTGGGATTCAGTTTCTTGGGAACTGGCTGCTGTGAATCAGTGGAAGGTTGTGATCTGATGCCTGCGAGTGGAAATGGATGAATGTTGGTCCATCAGTCAGGAACGCCTCCAGGTTTCTAATCGATCCATAATCTGCCTGGGGACTCGGAGGCCGGTGAGGTAGATCAGTCTGGGACAGGACGGTTCTTCAGGAGCGGACCTGTCCTATTATTCTAGGAAATGTTTGACATAAAGCAGCTGAAACGGAAACCATCTGCAGCTGGTCTGCAGGATGTGAAGGCCGGCTTTGCCTCTTTATTTACTTTAACAAGACCTGGAGGATCTGGACCACAAATCAGGAGACTCCTGAGATTTTCACACAGCAGGTCTTGATGCTCAATTCTGATTTAATTTTCTTTTTTATTGAAATCAGATTTTTTTTTTCTGCGTGGTCGTTCATGCTACTGATTAAATGCGACCACAATAAGTTTTCTTCCAGTAGTTGCCGCTCCAAACAACTTGATAATCGGGGATTCACCTTTCCTAGATTTCCCTGCCTCCACCGATACGTTAGCAATGAGACGCTGTTGCCTGATTTTCCACTAAATAAACTGGAAAACCTTAGAAAAACATAATTAAAATGGAATTAATTTCCGCTATTGTTAGTTCTACACACATTACAACATGTGAGGAGAGTACTGAAAGATTAAAGTACTTGTTGACCTAGAAGGTGATGGGAAATGGAGCCAGAACCCTGCAGCACGAGCACGCACACCACAGACTTCTACTCACTAGTTTCTGATTAGTTACAGATTTGCACACCACAGTTTGCGGAGAAGCAGCGAGCTGAACAGCGACATGATGAAGGTTTGGCTTCACAAAGCTCCTTTTACACAACTCAGATCATTTAAGCCCAAAGAGATGAACCAATCAGCTGATGGGGAATCCAGTTCCTTCCATTTCCAGCTGGGGGCGGCGTAGAGTAACTGTTGAGGCTTCAGGATCCCTCTCACACACACACACACACACACAAAAAACAATCTCGTATTCACACCTAAAATTCTTTTAGAAAAGCAAATAATACCTGACGCAGTTGATTACAATTAACTTTGGATGTTTTTTCTCAGATCTGGTGTTTTCCCGTGGAAAAGTGCTCGGTAAATGCTATCCACAATAATGGCACAACGCGGAGACGGGGGGTGGGAGGGCGGAGCAGGACCTGAGTGACTATGTGGCGATGTGGGCCGTGGAGGGGACGGAGACGAACTCACGCAGGATGTTTTTGGCCGTCTCCAGGTTGTTCTGGGCGATCATCAGCGCTTTCTGGATGTCCTGCATGGAGTAGCCTTGGGATATCAGACATTCGATCTCACCGTTCAGGGCCTGGTTGCCAGCGGTGACGCTGGCGGCAGCAGCAGCAGGTGGGGAGGGGGGGGGAGAGAAGGAGGAGGCGGCGAGGCGGAGGACGGGCCGGGGAGTTCGGGCAGCGGAGCGGAAAGGTCACGGTTGAAAGGTCGGGGGCGGCGGTCGGAGTTGGCTCTGCGTGGGAGGGGCCGGGGCGGCCGGTCCGACTCGGCAAACGCTCCTGGGAAACCCAGAAAAATCCGTTCAGGAAACAATGACATGGCAATTCATGGCAGCTGAACGCGGACGATTTCCACAGATACTTTTCCTGATTGGTTTGTGTCCTAAACCTGATTCCAGCATTCACCTGCCGTCATGGCGTGTTACACAAAATGACACGTTTTCTACTGTTTAAAATGATTATCATTATTTAGTCAGATTTTTTATATTAAAGTTCTTACTCCATTATTAGCAGGTTTGTACAAATAAAACACGACTTTCTTTCAATCTAGTTTTATTGTTAAGTTTGCTTCGATTCTTTTAACCATCATTTGATGTCGTGAAATCATCAAATTATACTCGTATTAAAACTAAAATATTTGATTATTATAGTTAAAGTGACTCAAGTAAAATATCTCATAATAGCAAAACCAATGCATTTAAAAATGAATTACAACACTGTAGTTTTAATTTATAAACTGTATTGCAATTTTACTAGCCTTTAATTATTACCAATAATAATTAGTGTTTTTTTTTTTTTTGTTTTGTTTTTATTACAATAAAAACAGCATTATTGAACTTTTTTCTGAGAGTCTACTCTGTGGAGAAGAATCAAATAGCTTGTGTGTCTGGTAGGTTTTTAAGACGTATTAGGGACCCTCAAATCTATTTGTTACATCAATTAATCAGTATTTTCTGGAAACAGAAAATCTAAAAACTGTGGAAAACATAGTTCTGCTGGTCTTAGAGTTCTATAATACAATTATTGTACAAATAATGAACAAATTCCAAGTTCTGCAAAGAATTAAAGTAACTTTCAAAGAAAACTTTATCCTTATGAGAATCTGGTCCTGAATGTTTTCTTTCCTCCAGCAGAGGGCGCTGCTTGCCGAGGTTTACAGCAGACTGTAAACACAGTGAGCACACAGTCATATTCTCAGTTACTCAGTGACTTTCTGGATGTGTTTAATGGTAACCTGCTGCATTTCAATGTGAAAATGGAGGAGCTCAGACTGACTGAAAAGTTGGGGAAAAAAAAGGAAAACAAGCCAATGTTGTTAAATCATTACTTTTTATAATAAAGACTGGACTTTACTGAAGAGAAAATGCTGAAAGCTAAATTAACCAAATGCTTTGAACTAAAACCAAAGACTTTTAGTTCCCTAATTAAATCCCTAATTTCTGGGTTTTTACTTACTATTCTAAATTATAGCTGTGTGTTTTCTGAGGTGTGTGAGACTGAAACTAGTTCAGAACCGGTCCATTTACCAGTCAGAACCTGGGGCTAACTGGACGTACCTGCTTCTACTGAGGCGTCCATGCTGAGCGAGTTGAAGGCTGTGGAGGGACAGCTGACTTCAGACAGGATCCGTCTAGTGGGGGCGGGCGGCACCACCGGGCGGGGACGGTCGAACTCGTAGACGTCTTCCGCTTCGGTGTCCTCCTTTTTGTCCTGGGAGGCCGCAGCTGGAAGCTGGTCGAGTTCTGGAAGACCAAACAACGCGCTAACGATCAGCTTAGAGTAAAGGCAGCCAGCTGCTCTGAAACTAGAAGATGCACAGCTGCATTATTCTAAACAACCTTAAAAACACACAGTGGACATACACTGTGCACAGCTATCAGGCAAGTATTTTTAAGAGGATTATTCTATTAATTACCAACTCCAGCGCTCTGTTAATCAAAAATGTTAATAAACCTCAAACATGAATGTTTAAAGGGGACCTAATATGCAAAATTCTTATTTTGCATGTTTTAATCCTTGGATTTGGTTCTGCGGTGCTTCTAAAAACAACCCAAGCTCTTAAAAAAAACACCCAAACGGTTTTGGGCAGTGAGTTCATCTTTTCTAGTGTCTGGAAAATTAGTTGTTTCAAAAACTTCCCATTAAGTCATATTCGATAGGCATTGCCCCGTTACCTAGCAGCACCAATAGAGTTACAACCCGTTTGGTCAGTTGGCTTTACTGCTGAATGTGTTGTACAATGGCTGCTGGAATAGGCAAGTGTTTAATTGTTGACTTACTATCCAGACACCACTTGCTGCATTCTTGTTGATTGTGCAGGAGGTTCCACTTCTGCTTTGCAAAGATGTATAATTGTACAATTACACATCTGCTTGCAGACATTTTCATGTGTGAGTGTAAACGTTGAGTTGGGGGCGTGGCCAGCAGCGGCTAATTTGGATTTAAAGTGACAAAGGCCCTAAAAACAGCTAATTCTGAGCAGAAAGGAAATATGCCAAAAAAATCCCTAAATATTCACTTGCCTAATAATTGTTTACATAGAATAGAACAGAATATACTTTATTGATCCTCCAGGGGAAATTGCTCATTTGTTAAAAGCTACTCCATCTTGGGTAAATACACGGATTGTGCTTAATCTCTGCACCACCACAGCACCCCCCACCCCCAGATCAGTTATTTTTAACGCACTCTAGCAAAGATGTCTTCCCATAAATATTTATCATAGCACTTGTGAAAGTGAACTGAAACAGGTTACCCAGATCAGAGGCCTGCGTTGTGTCAGAGGAGCTGGCCTGACTCTGGATGTTGAACATGGATTCGTACACTTGAGGGTCATCAGAGTCGTCGTCGCCCCCCTCACTGTCAGACAAACATATAGAAGAAAAAAATAACAAAGACACGGCTTGAAGTAGTTCACCAGGGGATTTAAGTTAATCCAAATCTATCCTTTTTTAAACATAATAAAAAAGGTATTTCTTAAACTAGTCCTGTAATAAAGATTTTAATTTACCCACTTTTCTTTAAATATTTAGTTTCTCTTATTGGATCCACCAATCTCTGTAAATCGTAAGCGACCAACTTGACATTAAACTCTGGGTAAAATTCACCAATTCTTTACTTTTTACTTTCCTTTTTTTTTTAGCGAAACCCAGTTTAATTCTTATTTTTATAAGTTTATTTGTGGTAATTACACCTGGACCCTATAGGTGGATTTTCAGACCACTGATGTTTACATGGGAAATAAAATACCATCTGCTGAAACCTGGTGGTGAAACTAAAATAGCATTAACATCAGATATTTTACTAAGTACATTAGTAAAATTTACAACACATGAGCTTTTTCCTGACACACTTCTGTAATCATTTACAAGAACAGGGTGTGTGATCAATTCAACTGTGTACCTTAACGGACAATAGTCTGATTTTGCTCATAAATCTTATCTACTTATATTTTTCCACCTCATTTAGGAGGATCTCCAACCATCTTCTCTTCCTGCGATTAGCCATGATTTTCAGTCACAGAGATGTAAGCATGCATGGCTTCCTTATCTTTATTGTCATATTTAAATGCGGCGTGTCAAGGAAGGAGTCTGGTATTCCCTTATGTGTGCTTAGTTCCACATTTCATTCAAATTTATTTGCACATGTGCAGCTTTCTTAAATGATCTGATGCCAAAACAAATAAAAAAGCACAAACACACAAAAAGTGTAAAACAATTGAGCAAGAAGTGCAGCTTTGTGAATCTAACCCTCATTGAAGGAGAAATGTCTGTTCTTCTCATGATCCACAGAAACATTCTGCCCTCCTTCATCCTTTCATCAAAGGGACAAGCTGTTCTCCAGCTGCATTCATCTTCAAAACCTCTCCATCTTCTTCATCTTTAAATTATTTAAGAAGGGGGTTCACGGGGTTCAGGAAGGTTCAAATGTAGCTGCGGCGGTGGAGCCCCCTGCTGCTCATAATGTGTAGTACATGTCAACTTTATAACACATTTAGAAACCAATGAACTCAACCAGAGTAAGTTTATTCATCCTGTATGTTGATTAATTATGTAGACATATAATAAATGATAAATGACAAAGAAAGTAAAGTATAAGAGACACTGGTTTTATTCTTACTTTCCCAAACAGAAGAGGGAGACGGAGGTTCTCTAATAGTATGTGGCCTCTATGATGACTGAACGCGTTGACAGAAGCATCTGCAATCCAGATTAGCTGGATGAAGTTCATCAGCGAGGCAACAACAGGACCAGTTGTGTTAAAAATTGCCGTTCCTCTCACTGACCTCCTCTTTCCTCACACTGAAGAGCAGCTGAGATCTAAATTTGTCCTCTATCAAAACACCAACATAGACAAATGTGTTTGTCCCGACGTAAAAATGTGCAAAAAAAAAAAAAGTTAAACTAAGCCCCAAACAGCTTTTTTGTTGATAGACTGTTTCTATGCTAATGTTGGCATTTTCATATAAATTTGCTTAGTTTTGCAACATTTTGCCTGAAAACATCTCAGAGCTGCTCTCTTTTGTTTAACAGTGCAGTTGAATTTTTCCACTGTTTACAGCAGTGTTTCTCAACCCTGGTCCCCCAAGCTCACTGTCCTACACATTTTAGAAGTTTTTCTGATTTAATGTGCCTGATTCAACTTACTGCAGTTCAGCAAACGCCTGTTAATCAGTCACCAATTGAAATCAGCTAGGCTGAAGCAAGCAAATACCTAAAACATGCAGGCCAGTGAGCCTTGAGGACCAGGGCTGGAAACACTGGCTTACAGCAGTATAGCTGTGTACAGCCACGTCACTCTCCCCACATTTGGGTATAAAACCTCTCACTCAGACACACGCCCCCTGTTGGTGAGTCAGGCGTGGCATTAGCTGCCATAAGTCTCCTCTGAGTCAGACAAAAGTCACAACATTTCTACTTAATTACTCTTCTAATAAAAAAGCTGATAGAGTAATTTGAAAAGTCGCTAATTATAGTGACAAAGTTGCTAAATTGGCAACAGTGCTTCTTTCATCCTGATCGCAGCCCCACTCCACCCTCTCCCACTCATCCCCACACTTGGCTACGCCCCTCAATGTATCTTGGCCCCGCCCACTTTGTTAAAATTTTTCTAACTTTATCAGGGGTGTTGTTTTGTTTTCACGGGAGGGCTAGTTACACTTTAAATAAATGCAACTTTTATTGTTGTAATGCAATTGTACAGTGAACATCTTAGAAAAATCCCACTTTTTCTTTAAATGTGTAAATATACTTATAAATATACTGTTCTTCTTTTGTTCGCTTTGTATTTTCTTTGTATATAAAGCCATCATTTATTTATTATTTTATTACATTGTGTTCAATAAAATCAAACTCAAACTCAAACCTCGTCATCGCTCTTCAAGAGGCATAGCATAGAAGGATCTGCTTGGTGATGCTGAGCCCTGAAATGTAACATGGTTTGACTAACCGGCCCTCTTGTTTACCTGACGTCGTTGTGGTTGTTTGTCTGGGCTGGAGGGGGGGGCACCAAGGAGCCCGCGATGACCCAGGGGGCGCCAGAGACCGGCAGGGAAGTGGGACTCATGTACTCGTTCTCCTCACCGTCTGATGATGGCTTTTCTCCAGCTGAAGCCGCCGATGAAGGCAGAGACCTGCACAAATGGACACCAAGTATTGTCAATGCATTCAGCATTCTCACCACTGTCCTCATAACTGCTTCAAAATAAAAAAGAATGGCATGTAGACCTGTCATGATGACAAATTGTGCTGGGCGATTAATTGTCTCAAAAATTATTGCGATAAATGATAATATTGTTTGAAGATCATTCTAAACTGATGTAATGGTAATGACATAATAATGCAAACATATCCTGCTAAAAATAAATGCACTTTATTTTCAAAAGAACATTTAACACTGGAACTGATAAATAAAATAAACAAAACAACCCAAAACAAAAATAAAATGAACTCTCAATCTCCGTTAACAAAAAATGCACTTGAATAAAAACTAAACAACATAAAACCAAAGTGGAAATAAAAACTACATTCACCCAAAAGAGTGCAGATTATGAAGTCTGTATACTATATTGCCCTCCAATAATCAATAGTTGTAGATAGAGAACATGGGCACATCAACTACCTGATGCAATAGTTCACTCCTCCCTTCAGCCCAGTTCACACTACACAATTTTTTGTCCCGATTTTCCCCTCACAACAATCTTTGAACATCCAGTGATTGTAACCGATCACAGCATCACTCGATCACACCACACCATCCTGTAGTGTGTGATGTGTTACGACTGATCGGGTTCAGTCGGTAGAACCTCCTGGCCGCTCCGATCTAAATTATTCATATTCAACATGTTGGATTGTCTTGGCCAGTTTATCACTGCAGCATGTGGTGTTTTCCCCGACTGGGGGCGACGCAACCTGTTGAATGTGACAGGTAGCCAATCAGAAAGCACGGAGGGGAATCCCAAACAGCTGACACAGCACAACCCAAAGACCACATCAGAGATGATATGTGGAAACTCTCACATAGTTTATTCAAGATTTCGTGCAAAGAATATCCATAGAACTGAGGAATTGGAGCGGAATTGCTACCGCAGTTGATAAACCCGGTAACTTTTCAGTTGTTCATTGTTAACGTGATATAAATAGGTCATATTGATGAGGCTGCTTATTCAGCCGTGTTTGTTTACTCTAAATTCACTTGTGATATAGTGGGTTTTTACAGGATTTTCTGTCTGAAATCTGAATGTTAGTGAGAGAAATCGGTTCGTGTGTGGTGTGTTGCTCCTGCCATGTGGCTGGATACCACACATGGCACGATCGAACCCGATCAGACCAGTTATACTTACAATAACTGGTCTGTATTGTAAGACCAGTTATTGTAACTGTCTCTCAGGTTTTGAAAATAGGTTTTAAAAATAGGCCGTCGGTCGGCCGACAATTCCAAAATTGTGTATTTGAATTGAGCATTACATTAAGGAAATGAGAAAGGGAGGGCTCCATGAGCACCGGAGTTGATCCTTTTTTCATTCAGTGTCATCAGTAGGAAGAGAAAAAGGCAGGAGGAGACGATAAAGCCGATAAATTAAAATGAGGTCCATAATTTTCATTTATCGTGTGATTAATTGATTTATTGTTTAGCGCGACAGGCCTAATGCATGGAGGAAAAAACAGCAGATAAAACAGGAAACGTCACCTCACCAGTTTGGCAGTATTTCAGAAGTTTAAAACAAAAAACTCATCAATAATCATCCATCAATATGAAACGATTATATTGTGATACATTTTTTCAGGCACAATTTTTACGCTTTTCTTCAAAAACCGCCCTTCCTCCATTGGGCTCCATATAAAATATATAAAATGTAGCAGACTGGAATTCTCTCCACTGTTTGGCAAAGAACAGAAATGTTTCTAGTTTTTAATGAGACTTACAAATACATATTTTAAACTACGGTGATGAAACTGCAGCAGAGCTGAACTGCTGTTAAATAATTTCTGTTTCGTCCTTTCTAAAGTTTTCCAAGGATGTTTTATTGAAGTGCGGCTCTAAATATGACCTCCAGGGGAGCCAAAATGCAGCAAAAACTCATTCAAATCCTAGTTTTGTGTTGAAGTCATGAGCAGAGCTGCATACCTGGCGGCCAGGCAGTAGATGGCGTTGATGGCTGCCTGGGGCCTGGTGCCCTCCCCGCTGGTGCCGCTGCTCTGTGGGACAGAGGCCTGGGTGGCGGGCCGAGGAACCATGTAGTTGGCGCCCAGGAGGGTTGGTCAGGGGTGGAGGGCAGCGGTCTCCTCTGCAGCCTGGGGTCCTGGACGGGGACCGAGGGTCGCTCTGGAGGGGGTGGAGGGGGGAGTTCCCTCACAGCAGGGGGTGGAGGTAGAGGCTTGTCTCTGTGAGTGACAGCAACCTGGGATGTAAACACAAGACGGTGCTGCAGTTATAAACTGGCAGGAGACGTGGAGACGCAGGAATGTAAACCAGTTCAGTCCATTTACAAATACACCAATATAAACAATATTTCTGTTATTTTCAAACCAAATAAGTTCATATTTAAAACACATAAACACCAGACTATCACTATATTCATGGTTCTGATCCTTACAAGAGCATCATGTTAAAGATTGGGAAGCAAACAGATTATTGGAAAGTTGAGTGGAAGTAAAGATGAGCTGGAGTGGTTTTGAAGCCACTTCCAAACCAAATATTAACATCTGAAATATCTCACTGGTGTTCTTTTGTAAAAAAAAAAAAAGTGCTTATTTTTTCTCCATTTAGCAGATATGCTGTGATTAGTTGCTGAATTGATTTAGGACATTTTTATTTTAAATACAGTAAGGACGCTTCACTTCTTCACTCTTTGATCAAAGTTGTGCAACACAGTTTTTTTCTCTGAATCTTTGAAGGGAAAATAAAAATAATTTTCCTTTCGTGTTGAGAATTTTGCATATTTTTGTGGAGATTTATTTGGGATGTGTAGTCAAATCCTGTGGATAAGTTTCATGAAAAACAACAGTCCTTCTTGTGTTTCTAACTTCCTGGTAGAGTTTCAGCCGCATGGCAGCAGCACAAAGGCTAGCTTCATCAAACATTTGCTCATTTTACTTTGTGCTGTGTTTACACAGCTCTGACTGAGCTGTCAAGTAGAAACCATCCACAGGCCGGCCAGTCAACCAGGGGTCTGCATGGAAACGCACCTTAGCTGTGGCGCCCTGACTCAGCGCAGACCTCTGCTGCAGCAGGTCCAGCCGTGGAGGCACCGGAGGCAGCTGAGACACCGGAGACACCGGACGGTCCACCTGTAAAGACACAGAGATGTTTTTAGAGATCCACCACAGCAGAGAGAACCAGAGCTGCAGGCCGCACCTTACTACTGCAGGCCAGCCTGCTCATGACCAGATGCTGGTCCTCCAGACGGTCGTCCTCTTCCTCATCGTTTGCTGCTGCTTCGGCTCGGCTGGAGCCCTGGAAGCCGGCGAAGGAAGCCCCGCTGGCCTTGGGGTGGAAGGGGTCCACCACGATGGGCTCCGTGCCTTTGATCTCACAGCGGCAGAATGGGCAGCCTTGACCTTCTGACTCCTACAAAGGTTCACAATTAAACCTAGGCACACAATAAAGCTGCTAATGCTCTAAATAAGATGGATTACTTTGATTCTTCACAAAAAAAATCTCCCTTTATTGCATTAAAATATTCCTAGAGGGATAAAAATACAGAGGAATCTTGGGAAAACAAGATAATTTGCATGGTGTATAATTGTAGCACATTATTTATTCCCATAGCAAGACCGGTTGATGCAGTTTGTTGCTCAGGTTAAACCTTCAGTCAGTTTTAGGCTTAAATGAACTGTCTAGGCATCTAAACAGTTCCATATGTAAAAAAACTTAGTCCTTTCTGCTTGACCTATCAATACAATGTAGGGCTGATCTGTTTATGCTTGGATTAACTGATTATTAATTGGGTCCCAAAAGGTGCTTAAGTTTAGAGAATTAACCAGATGAAGCTAAACACCAACTGGTCGTGTATGTGAACTGTAATTTGTCAAAATAAGAAATGGCTTTCAGATTTTTTTTTTCAAAAACAGAAAATATTCAGTTAACTTCTTCAGCATTTACTGTTATAAAATGTAGGGAAAACAATTTATTTCACCACTGTGGATATCTGATAGTTTGCAGGAAGCAGAACCTGCTACCTCAATCTAGTAAAACATAGAATGATCTTTACTGCTTTGCAGTAGTCAACTGGAAGGAAAAACAAGCTGAATCCGACACAGCAGGACATTGATTCCTACCAGGAAGCAAACTCGCAATCAGATTATCAGTGCATACAGGTGTAATCAAAGTTTATACAGCGGAGGCGACGTCCTCACCTGCCAGGCGGTCAGACAGGAAGTGCACATCAGGTGTCTGCAGGGCTCAATCTTTACGTCTTTGTCGTTTTCGGCGCAAATCTTGCAGAGCTGGAAGGTGGAGCCCATCTCACAGTACAGCTCGTACTGCTCCTGCGGGGGCCATGACCAGATAATCACCAGTAAAACTTCCTGTTCAACACTCACAAGGTTTCTGTGTGATGAGCGTAAAGCTGCCAGCTGTTTCTCTGCAGGATGACGAGTGGCTGAATGTACTTTGTAGTGAGAAACAAACCAAACCTGAGTAACTTTGATGTGGTCCTGAGGAGAAGGCTCACACAGCCCCGTCAGGTCTGGGTTCTGCGCACGGCCGTCTGGGAAAAGATAGCTAGAAAACCACAACCGCAAGCGTCAACACAAACAGAATCACACCGGTGAGGTTCTAATTCCACATCCGCCAAATCTCATTCAGGAACATTAAACTGCATCAAACATCCATGTTCATCCCTCCTGTCTTCGATGTTTTCCAGTCACATAGGGCCAATTTAGAGGCCCTATGTACCACAACCGCATAGTCAAGTTACTACGCTACGGGGTGCTGTGGTGGCGCAGGGGTTCAGCACACCCACACACGGAGGCCCTAGTCCTCGACGCGGCCGTCCCAGGTTCGATTCCCGGCCTGGCGACCTTTGCCGCATGTCTTCCCCCTCTCTCGCTTCCCTCATTCCTGTCCATTAACTGTTAAATAAAGGCCACTAGAGCCAATAAAACCTTAAAAAAAAAAAAGTTACTACGCTACCTTCAGTTTTAGAAATTTGACTTTGTAATTTAACACCTTGAAGTCGGGCCTCTGTCTCTAAAAATACCCTTCAGAAAGTCTCACATTTTCTCTCTACTTCACATAAAATTAAAAGAAAACATATTAAAGTTGGTGGTATGGACTTAAATAGTTAAAAGAATGAAAACTTTAACAAGTTTTAAGAATTCAGACAGTGGTCCGGGTCATTAGTCTGTGCAGACGCACATCCTCTTATTGTGGCGCCAGAGGAAGAAGTGGTGCGCCAGGCTTGCGCATTGCGAAAGACGAACGAAACCAAAAATGACCAGATCGAGAGAGTTTAGAGACGTTACTGCTGCACAAAGACAGATCTTTACTTCTTTAAGTGAGACACTTCAAGGTATAAAAACGTACTAAGAGGGGAGGCTTTTCATGCATCGTTGTGCAGAAGCATCTTGTTCTTTCTCGCAACAAACTGCTGGACTGAGGGTTGCAACAGTCAGTAATGGCTCAGACTGAAGCCACAACAAATAGAAAAAATATCAATTATTAATCTGTTGTTAAAGATTAATATTTGAAGATCAATAATGGAACACCTTTTGAATGCCAACATTCAAAATGTTTAGAATGTCAGCGTTGGAATGTGTTTTTATTGTGAACCAAGACTCTGCTCAAACCTTAAAAAAAGCTAATCAAGTTGATGTTTAAAAGATTTTCAGAAATCTTTCCTGGAAAATGGAGAAAAGAAGGACTGAGTCTCAACAACCCACCAATTAAGCCTCTCGCAATGAATCAATTAATGGCACAATAAATTAAAATGAGATTGATCCTTTCTATTCTGATGAGAATTATTTATTTTGAAGACTGAGCTGTTTTAGTGTGTGTTATCACTTTAAATCCAAATAGCTGCTGCTGGCCAGGCCACAAACTCAATGTTTACACTCACACGTGGAAATGGCTGCAAACAGATGCTCAAATATGTGATTGCTGATTTGTTACATTCGGAAGGTTTTTGAAATGCCTCATTTTCCAAAAAACATAAATGTATTGCCAAAAATGACAGGGTGTTGATTTTTTTATGCTTTTACAAGCAGTACAAACCCAAATGGTAATACAAAAACGAGCAAAAAGTACATTTTACACATTTAAAAAAAATATCCCTGGAGGATTTGATATAATGTTCAAAAGTGACTCACAATCCCTCTCTGTATCCATCGATGAGGGCTTGGAAAAGCGGTTTATTATGAGGAATGGTCTGCAGGATGTTCCCGTCGGCTGTCACGTAGCCGATTGCCCACTGTCCCAGCCGGGTGCAGCTCAGCCGGAAGATGTAGCTGAGAGAAAAGACAAATATCTCAACCCAGAAGCTTCAGCCGACACCCATCAGCCCACAGGTTACATGAGTCTCACCTGCCAGGTTTGTGGATGAATCTCTGCAGCCGAGCCTTGACTTCGTCGTACGTGAGGAAGGCCATGTAGCCAGGATGTGTGACTGCTAGGCTGTTCCAGTTTCTCAGAAGAGACGACCACGGCTACAAAAATGCACCAAAATGAAAACCTATCAATGACTGAATGTTACTTTCGTCTAATTCACAGTTCAGACATGCTCAGAAAGCCACACCTGAAAGAGTCGTGTGAAGATGTCGAACTCAAAAACAGAGATGTAGTCGTTGCAGGTGAGGTCGATAGTGGACTTCAAAGCCATGGCTTCCAAACCAGAACTTATGGGGTGAAACTCATGGAGAGCCTGGCGGAACATCCTCCAGGGTACGATGGTTCTGAAACAAAAATACAATAACAGAGGGGAAATAAAACGAGATGCAAAGTTAAGGCTTTCTGAATCAGAATCAGAACTGTGTGAGCACGCTATGAATCTGACTTCGGTTTCAAGTGTTCAGAGCATACAGACATTAAATATAAATGTAGAAACCTTGGAGGAAATAAAAGATAAAACAATCTATACAGACACATTTTACACAGACGAAAAAAACAGAAAAGGCAGGTTGTGACATGTTCATGAGACGTAAAAGGCTGAAGGAGGAAACCGTCTCTTTGGCAGCAAACAGGTTGTGTCCAGGATGTGTGGGATCTGCAGAAATGTTAGCTGCCCTTTTTGTGACCCTTAAACCTAAAGTTCACCATGAGTTAATGATGGAAGGATAAAAGGAAATGACAGATGGACAGATTAAAGGATGAAAGATAGAACAGATAGAAAGGCAGGAAAGAAAGTAAGAAGGATCAAAAGAAGGATGGAAACATTGATGAAGGAAGGAGGGAAGAAAGGATCAAAGCATGGATCAAAGGATGGATTAAAGGAGGGCTCAAAGGAAAGAAGGAAGGATCAAAGGAAATATCAAAGAAAAGAGTGAAGGATCAAACAAAGGAAGGATAAAAGGAGGGATTAAAGGAAGGAAGGAAGAAAGGAAGGAAGGAAGCAAGCAAAGAAGGAAGGAAGGAAGGAAGGAACCCTCCTTCCTTCAAAGGAAGGAAGGATCAAATTTGTTTTTCTATTTTCTTTTTTCCACTCTCATCCAGACGTGGAAAACCATCCTTAAGAGTCCAGCAGACTGTCAGAACCCGACTCCAACACTGGAACGACTTCAGAGCTAAAACAACAATAATGATCTTCCCTGTTCTCTATTAAAAACAGAAACTCACTTGTCTCCAAATGACCTTCTCCAAAATTCGGCGGCGTCAGCTTTGGTAATCCGGAAGTTGTCCCCCTGAAACAGGCCGTTGGGAAAGATGGCCTTCAGCTCGGCCAGCATGTGACTGAAGATCAAAGACAGCTTGGTCAGGTTCCTCCTGAAGGAGTAGCAACAGCAAAAGAGACGGGTTAGCTGAAGCTAGCTGCAGCTGAGCCACAAACCTTCCCACCACAGTACATTCACCATGACTGACTGGAGGAAACACTCTGAGAAAGATTTAATTAGAAAGATTCAGCAACATCTGAATTTATTCACTAAAAGCTATTCAAAAAAATAGCTTTTAGTGAATAAATGTTTCTAAATTAGGACGACTTTTATTAATTAATGATTTCACCGAGTGACAAGTGGACTTGAGGAATAAATAATAAAAGTTCTTCTGTGGTTCAGTTAACAGGACTGACGCATTTACAGAGAATCGAGGAGGAAACGCTCGATAAAATCAATGTGTCAGAGGAAGGATGAACTTTTGCTGCTGATGCTTTTCTGAGAAATACAGGAAGTTGGGGTGATTGTGACACTTCAGCTGGTCTGTTATCTGACTTTTAAGCAGCTGTACATCAGTGTTTTTTTCAAGGTTGAACAACTTTACAACATTAATGAATGAAAACTTTACAGCAGACCTGATTTAGCAGGAGGAGATTTGAGAGGTCACTGTTAGAAAGATCAGTTCAAGTCAAAAACAACTTTCTGAGAGATAACCAAATTATATTTTAAGCATTGGTTAATTGATAATGAAAACCCAAAATTCTGTTTCAAAAAATTACAATATTGCATCAGAGCATTGCATCTTTCCTACCTTTCTATCTGTTCTATCTTTCCTTCTAAAGAAGGATTTCTAATATACAAATGGTATCTTACTGATGTAGTCCACAGAATCTGTTAAGGTTCCTTTTGCATGAATTACTGCATTAATGCAGAGTGGAATGGAGCAGACCAGCCTGCGGTTCTGATGTCTCTTATCTTCCTTTTGACAACTGAGGTGTTCTCTATGTGGGTCAGGTTAGGTCAGTCTGTTGGCCATTCAGTCACAGAGTTACCATGGTGACTAAAGCAGGAAGTAGCTGGATCATATAATTGTGCAACTAGGAATTATAAAAATAAATTTGCTCAATGGAGATGGGTCTATGTGTTACGATGAGGCTGTTTTTTTTAGCTGTATTGAAATTTGTGTACTACGTGAAACTGCACTAGAAACTGTCTTTGAATCACACGAGCAAAGTAACCCCATGGGAGACAAATAAATTATCTTATTAGCTAGATTTGACTTCCATTTGAATGGTTTATCATTTTATATTTTTTCTCTCTCTGCCAAAAACTGGATGATAAAAGTCTTCAGCCTCAGCTTTGGTCTCAGCTATCCCTTTTTTGTTTACAGAGGCTTCATAATTAATTTGATTTGTTATTTTCTACAGATTTTTTTAAATATTCAAAATGTCTTCCAGTTCCAGTGTTAAATATTGATTATAATTTAAAGGCTATTGATCTTTGAGAATGTGTCCTTCCACTAGAATGCCATTACCAATATATTACTTCAAAATGTTCTGAAAACCAACCAACCAACCATCCATTCATTTTCTGTACACTCTTGTCCCTAGTGGGGTTGGTTCATTTTGACCCCCGGTCAAAATTTGTTAAACACAGGTAATTTTTACTCTGCTGTATTTTAATATGCTGTATTTTTTACTTTTATTTGAGTAATTTTATTATGAAGTAGTGCTGCTCTTAAGTAACATTTCTGGATACTCACTTTGAGTAACTTCACTGAATGGTGAACAAGCACCAAAATAATAATCACCAAGCAGTTTTATTAAAGGTTTATAAGAATTTTATTGAAAGAAACTGATTTGGAATTTTTTTTTCTTTTGCTTACTTTTTTGTATTCATAAAATTATTTTTATTTTGGTTGGTCCTTAAAATGGCAAAATTTCCACATAACTTTAGATTATCTCAAGATTGTAATTTTTAAATATTAAATGAGAACATTTGTGTTTACCTTCATCGCTAACAGGTTTTTTAATGATTTATTGGTGAACAAACTTCTCCAGGTGTGATTTTAATCGCAAAATTGTGCTTTTTCAACATTGGCGGAGTATAGACAAAGTTTTGCATACATTTGTGGTGGAAAGGCAGCGACTGGTACCTTTGGAAAGTCCAGAAGTAAAATAAAACCAGCATCTAAAGCTTGTCAACAGGAGGAAGCAGGAAGTTCCCTAAACTTTCCTAGACAATTATTGTATTGACTGTAAACTCCAGAAAACTCAGTGAATCAAAACCAGCAGATGACATGGCAACCCAGGTCATCTGGACTTTAAGTCTCTCCACTATCCCTTCATACTCTGAGAAATACTAAGTTTACATTTCATTTGCCAATTTCTTCCCTGGGTAAGATTCCGCTGACTCGTCTCCGCTCCAGGACTGGCTTCACACCAGAAATGTGACACTTGCAGACTGTGTGTGGTGACTCCAGTGATTAGATCTGAACCATCTGTCACTCATCCAAACTTCGCTCGGCCTCACAGGGCTTCTTGTGTCAGCCCACCTGGCCTGGGAGTTCTCCTCGTACATCCGTTCCTTGGCCTCCTTGAACAGGCTCATGGTCTGCTTCGTCTTGTTGGTGAGGTTATCGATGACCACGCGGAAATACTCGTTCTCCCCGAGGATCTCCATCTTGCCCTCGTACCGGGACAGGATGGTGCGCAGGTGCTGGTAGGTGTCCGGCAGCAGGTCCAGGATGTAGGGTGGGCTGTTCTTCAGCGCCACCTTGGGGTTCTGGCACAATCGCACCACCTGCACAGGAAACACAGAGGAGAGGTGATTTGCAGAGAAGGTACCGTGTGTTTTCCAGGCACATAGTGTCATCTCATTGCGTGATCAAGTAGCTATGTTAACTTCAGTTGTTAATATAAATCTATATGGCTAAAAAGAAATTTGACTTTGTTATTTAACCCCTTACAAGTTGGCCTCTGTCTCTTTAAAAGCTCCTGCTCTTTCTGAAACACCGCCTTCAGGAAGTCATCACAACATGGCTCCTCTATTGACCCTTTGATAACGGGGGTAATAAATTCATAACAATTTATATTGTAATAAACACATGATCAATATCACATCCGAAAGACATTTCAATAATTTCACTGAAATTATTGAAATAATCTGATTCAGTACCATGTTGCATTCTGGGTTTGTAGGCAGAGGAAATGTTTTAGTTGGTCACCTTTCACCACCATGCTGGGTTGGTGGCATCAACTCACCCACTCTTTGGTTTCCTAGGAACAACGTGCTGAATAAGTTGCGCAACAAAAGGTTCAGGTTTCACCTGAACGTGTTGTTGCGCAACAGGTTCAGGTGAACATAACTGCTTTTTAAGCAGTTATGTTTCATAACTGCTTAAAAATAATAAATAGCAGTGTGAAGTGAAAGGAGAAATGAGTCCAACAGCTTGAGACAAAACTGTTACATAAAACAGGAAGTTTGGAAGCATCATAGATATTTAAGACAAAAATGCTGGAATTGAAAATTTGTTCAGCGAAAGTTGTTAGAAGATTTCATAATTTGGCCTGCGAACCAAACCGGATGTGCTCTCTGATCAGATTACTTTATGCAAAAATCTTGATAAAACTTGTTTGCGGCTTTTCATGCTAGAATTTATCAGAATTGGCTCCAATTGGCGTTGAGTCAAAAAATTTTAACTAACACTTCTTTAAACGTTAAACATCAACAAATAAACAACAAACTGGGCATATTTGCCGTCTCTATGAGGATGTGCTTAAATTGCCTGTTAAATATTTTTCCAGAAGTCTTGAGGATCATCCTACAAAGCCCTCTAAGGGACATGGGGAAAAATGTTTCTTTTGCACTACCTCGCAAAACTTTTGCTGCTCTATTTTGTATACAGTCACAAATGACAATTTAAAATTTCAAATGTATACACATTTAAAGAGCCTCAGTGTTTATTCTTAACTCTTTGGAAAATCGATTTATTCACTGCAGGTTTATGTCTGTTTGTGTGAGGTTGAGATGGAACTGCATTCAGTCAGACTTCCAGCACAAGAGACACAATCAAAACTGTCAGATGATTTATTACTCAGCGATAATAACTAGGAAATAGTCCAAATAGTTGGGATGTATTTTTTCTTTTTTACTACTTACAGAAAATGTACGTTTATATCAGAGGTTTGTGGTGCATTTCTATCCTAAAGAAAAAGATATAAAACTTCTGATTTTTCATAACGAGATATTAACACATGAAAAAGTTTTACAAAAACCTTATATAATAGCAGAAAGTACGATGACCAGCCTAAGGAAGGCTTACATTAATAATGAACTAATCAATACATTATTCCAAGAGAATGCAAAACCTTTTACGAGGGAACGCAAAAGTTTTTCGACGCAACACAAAAGAAAAAGTAATTCCCTTTGTCCCCTAGAGGGGTCAGAATCATCAGGATGGTTTTGACTGTTATGGGTTTGTTTGTTTTTTTGGGTCAGCAGCAGTAAGTCTGGCTATTTTTATCTGATATTAATATTTGTTTAATGGTGTGAAGCATTAAGGTGTGATGAATCAATCCAAAACAAAATCCAATCCAAATGACACACTTCTTCCAGCTTTGTGTCATCTTCCAACCAAGTCTGCAGACTTTATTAAAGAAGCGTTACACATCTGGCCGCTATATAACCCAGAAACAAAAGGATTTAAAACTTCAAACAGGGCAAAAGGGATATCAGCACATATCCTGTAGGTGTAACCGATGCAGCACTGCACACACATTTCACCGACTCCCTGCCTTATCTCCTCTTACTCGGCCCTCCTGCAGTAATATCTTCTCAAGTCTCGTCTTGTCGTCTCTCTCTGCTTTCTTCTCTTATCTCCATCTCAGCCCAAAGCTGACGCCGAGAGATAAGACCAGAAAGACGGAGATAAATGGGACCAAAGTAAACCTTCCCCTGGCCACAGATGCAACACATAGACGACACCGCTTTCTGATCCAGCGCTTGAAAAAAAGGGGGCTGCTCTCCTACTGCGACCTACTTCACGTTATCCCAATTAGGAAATGCATCAGGGACACCATTGTAGTCCTAATTTGGAGTGGTTCAGTTTTCTCATACAGTTTAGATCAATGCTTGTTAAACTTTGCAGCACAGAAAATAACAGCAACCGATCCAGAGTATGAGTGCTTGCAGTAAACAAGTGCTGGTAAAATCCCTTTATGACAAAACAAACTGTCAACCATTACACTGCTTATTTATTCATGCAGATTTTTATATCTTCCAATATTAATGAGAAAAGCATGAGTTTTTTAGCTAAGAGAGCAATATTATTATAGATAACTAAAACCAATGAAATAACTGAAATTAAGAAAACATTTTTGTAAACTGGAATAGATAAAAACGGTAATTAATGGAGAAACGCTAAAGCTAACTGGAACAATATTATGAATTTATAAAGCCAACTAAAACATAATGACATTATAGATATAATATCCTTTGTTTTCAAGTATATGAATGTAGCTTATCGAACTGATGTGAAATGTATTCCCCCGCCCCACACAAGCAGTTTACGCCAGCTGTCGGCAAGCTACAGTAATCCATACTCCTTCTAGTCTGCAAACTGGAGACAGCAAAAGTTGGGACAAAACACCAGACTCCATTATTGTTAAAAAATAACTACATACATTTTTGAAAATAGTATTTTCTGTTGAATATTCATTACCGACTCAAAGTATACATAATCACAATATTGTCCTTTACCTTTTTGAATTCTGTACCTAAAAATTAACCAAAATATGAAAAAGACTAAAACTATTATTATAACTAATACGAAAACTAAACAATATTTAACTAATTATAACTAGTAAAAACTAGTGAACACACTGTAAAATCTATTAAAACTAACTGAATTAGACAAACAAAAAGTCACAAAGAAATAAAACAAACTAGTGTAACCCTCAAGCAGAGGTGTCACATTTCCCAAATGATCAACTCAAAACGACTTGTGGGCCAAAATATAGTTTAAAAACATAAATAAAATCACAAAGAAATGTGATTTATTTGACCTAATGAAAACAACAATAAAAACTAAGCATCCAAATTATTTTATAAAGCAAATAATTTGGTCAAATTTAAATTGTGCATTCCTACAAAACTTAAAGAAGGTTTTGCATTATGGCCTTATTGAAAAAAACTGCTGCATTCAAAGTGCCCAAAGGAGTGTTACCACAGATCCTTCCTCCAGCAGCTAAGACTCTATGATCATCATTGCTCCTCAACAAATTGAGTAAGTGTTTACATTTCTGCTGCGATTCACACAGCTCTGTTGTTTGCACAGTTTTATCTTCACTTACTATAAATAGTCTTATTGTTTTAAGGTACAAATACACTTTTTAAATTATCGTACACACTTGCAGTTTTCTTTTACTCAGATTAGTCTATTTTTGATAACTGCATAGTATTTTAGGCTTTAGGTTGTAATTTTAGAATTACTGCAGAATATTTAATTTTTTATTTTGCTTTCTTTTTTTTAATACTCCTATCTTTGTATGAATCTCCACCGTGGGACAAAAAAATAATATATATATATATTTTTTTCTTTTCAGTTTAAAAAAAGTCTTCTGGGATCAAATGAAAAAACCCATCTGATCTCACCAATAAAAACAGGATTAGGGTCACCCTTTTTGAAAATGCTTGCTGAATTTAGCAAAGTTTAATACACTTATTAGAAGCAGGCATGAGTGTACCCAAGTCTGTTTTTGAGTGAGTCACTGGAAAGTGTGGTTATTCAAATACTTTATGTTGTATGTAATATTTTCCATTGTAGCATAATTTGTCCAGTAATTAAAACAAAATAACTCCTCATCTGCATCAACTACCTGTGCTGATTTCCAGATAACAAAATCATAAGCATAAACAATGCACTGTTAGTAACTATTAGTAGAATTTTTAATTTGTTGTATATTTATAGCATTAATAATAAAGCTGCTCTGACATTTACCTTCATCATTTTGGGTTTCAAGAAAATCTCACTCATAGATTTTCACCACTAGTTTAGAATACTCCTTGTTGAAGGGTATAAACATCAATGTTTGGGCATTTTCTACCATTCTAACTGTACCACATTTATTCATGTTACAACATCAAAGTTCTATGTATTTTATCATAGAAGTTGTGACATACCAAGACTAAGTAGCGCTTGATTTTAAAGTGGAAAGAAAACTATCCATGGTTTTTAGTATTTCTAACAATTAAAAATGAGAAAAATATGGTGTGAATTTATTTTCAGTTTCTTAAATCATATTTTGCAGAAGCAACTTTGGCTGCAGCTTTGAACATCTGAAGTCAGATCAATGATTCTCAGTTGGATATAGGTTTGGACTTTGACTAGACCATTGTAATGCATTAATATGCTTTGATTCAAACCAGTCCAGTGCATCTCTGGTTGCAGGCTTGGATTTCTTCCAGGACTGTCTCACATTTACCCCCATCATCAATGTATTAATATCCCTGTTGAAAAAGAAACACACAGCTCCACAGCATGATGCTGCCACCACAGAGCTTGGTGATTTCAACAGGTTTTATGATTTACAGCATGTTCATGTTGTCCAAAAAACTCTGAAGTGGATTAGAATATAACAGAAATATCAGAAAATCTTTCAATGATTAAATCAGTTGAGATAAATCTAGATTTTTCCACCCTCCTTTCACCCACACTAGCGCTTCAAATGATCTCTGTGACTTCTGGGCACCGTCATCTGTGTCAGGTGTGGGCGATTCCATCCACCAACCCGATTAGTGCATTAGCATGCATGTAGTCGGATCATGATGCTTATTGCACAGTTACACACTCCATACAGTTCTTAAAATTGCTCTGACTTTTACTGAGATCCTGAAACATTTTGGATAAGTTCAATCTTTCACATGGCTTTTGGCAAACGGCTGACTTATCAGTTTATTTGATATGTAGGATATTATTTTCAAAACTAAAACTGCTATAAACTTCTCCAGAACTTCCTCCCTGACCTGTCTGCAGGGTTGTTTTTTTCTCTAATGTTCTCCAAAAAACCTCAAAAGTGTTAAGATTACATTCTGGTGGATTTTATTTTCTATTTTCTAATTTCTAGATGCACTCCTTTATATTTAATTTAGAGGTATTTGATTAAAGAGAAGTAAATAAATAGGGTTGGTTTCTGCATATAATTCTCAAAAAATATATGAAGGTTGTTGTTTCTAACGTGACAAAGTCCAGGGATGTTTCATAGGAGGTGGGATATCCAGGAAACCCTTTTGATTTGTTGCTTAAGTGTTAATGATAAATGTGTAACTGTTGGCTATAACCCTGATATGATCATAAATCTAGAAGAAGGAAGTGAGAAGTAAACAATTTATGATGCATAAAAACTGATGACAGCTTAAAGTCACATAAAACAACATGTTTTTATGTCAATATTAGAGCGCTTTTGAACCCAGAGACAGTTTGTACCTTATCCATGAGCTTCCAGCATTTCTCCACCATTTTCTTATCGACCACAGCGGGTTGCTGAGGCTGTAAAGGCTGCTGGTGAGGCTGAAAGGCGTCCTTCATCAGCCCGATGAGTCCAGCGCCCCTCCTCGGATTTCCGGCCATGAATTCGCTCGATGACCGGGGGTGTTAGCCCCGCGGCAGGGGTTCACAACCTGGGAGGGTGGTGGTGGTGGTGATGAGGAGGGGGTGGTGTCTCCCTGACACGTTTCCCAATAAAGCAGCCGCTGTACTACCGCCCTGTCCGCTCTGAACAGTGGGGACGGTTTGTCATGCAGAGGCTGTCCGGGAGCAGAACAAAAAGCCTGTTGTAGCTACAACTCAGCGGACCCAAAGCAGCGAGCTAACGGCTACGGCAGTTAAACGAGAAGTCTCCACTCGGGGTCCGAAACGCAGACATAACAGCCGTGTTGCTGTTTATGCCGACCGAAAGTGAGCTGACTCCTCCTGGCGACGGCGAGTGAAACCTCCCTGAGAGACGAACCCGGCTTGTAGCAGAGCTGGGTGTTAAAAACCACACGGAGTCACCAACGAACAGCCTGAGCAAGAGCTAAAGTAAACACGGATGTCCGGTCCGACTTTCAAAATAAGAGCACGGTCAACAAGCGCGTAACACTGGGGTTGTTACTATTATTTACAAACTAAAGCTCCAATTACAAAGTGCAATATAAATATTTAAATACAAATATTAATAATTTTATTAGATATAAAATAACAAAAATGTTTGCTAGATATTTCTGATCAACAGATCAATCTATTTCACTGCTACATATAGCAGTTGTGAGCATTTGAATGTATTAGGAATAACAACACATCCCTGTGGAACACTTGTATTTAACAATCGTTACTGCAGAGGTACTGTTGCCTATCTGCTAAAAACTTGATGCGGGCAATGAGCTTTCTGTTTACTTTGAGACTCTCTGAAGATTAAACATCCAATTAATAAAAAAATATATTTGGTTGACTTGTTGGTCATCTTTTTATATTAATTTTATTAAAAAGTTATTTATTACAAGCCTTTCCCCCCACAATATGTAAATATACAATATACATATTGTACATTTAAATTCTTTGTAATATATAATACAGTGAAATATAAAAAATTGTATTTGTAATTTAATTTTAACTTTTTCACACAAAGAATTTAAATCTATTATGGTATACAGTACATTTTAAGGTGTAGAGATGTTCTTTTATTCTAAGTAACAAATTTATTAATAAATATATTAAGTAAAAATACTTTATCATTTTATGAATAAGTACTTAAAAAAATACAAAATATATCACAATACATAATACAAGATCAATATTTACAAATAAAGTGTGATAATTATCTGATAAAAGTTAATTTATTCTGGTATATAAAAAAATCTAATGAAAACTATATAATGGTTTATGCTATTAATGTCTTACAGAAATTAATACAATCATTTCGTTCTCCACTATGAAGATTAAACGTGCACTCTGCCGCCATCTGGTGAAAGTTATAGAAATAAAACAATTTGAAGCAATTTGAAGGACAGTTTTTCTCCATCATCGTCATCATAAACAACAAACTGAAAGAAAATACTTTATTTTAAGAATACAGGCACAAAGATTTGGATAAGCTGTTGTGAAAGTTCGAATTAGAAAAAACAAGAACATTTAAAACATTGCTTCACAATAGTCTTTGGAATATGAGAGCTGTTTTGCCTTGTTTTGTTAAATGGTTGAGCAAAAGACGACAAGCATTCACTTCAGTCAAGGACACTTAACACGTGTTAAGCTTTCTCTTTATCCGTCTGATGCGTTTATACAGGAGTCCCTCTGAACGTCAAAGCGATATTGAGCAGCTTGGCTCCCAGCTCTGCTTGCCGCCCTGCAGGTAGGAACTCTGCAGACAGCTCTCTGTAGGTGCTGCAGACTCTGCGCTCCTGAATGTCCTCTCTGTGAATGGCATGCTTCCATCTGTGCCTCGCCTCCCCGTATAGCACCACCAAACACCTCCTGGGAAGCCGCACGGCCACGCAGATCACCCCCACCAGCCCGCGCTCTGGCAGGCCCTCCTCCAGAGACATGGTGAGCACGGTCTCTGAGAGCATGTTGACCGTTACAAGCCTTTCCCCCCACAGCCACGAGTCGTCCAGGTGCGGATCGATGGCCGAGCCTCGCTGAGGATGGTAGTCCAGGTTGCACTGCTCCACTGGCTGGAAGTCCTGCAGGTTTGGCTCCTGTTGCATCCGCAGCACCAGTTTCTGGCTCAAAGCAGGAAGTCCGTTGAAGTCTGCCAGGCGCACTTTCTTTTTCTTGAAGTTCACCTTTGGACCATAGTCCTGCAATCATACAACAGTTTGATTGGCTTCATTAACGAATCAACAGGGGTTCATAGATTTGGGGCTAGAAAATGTGGAGTATGACCTGTTTCCTTCTGCCAGACTGTGACGGATTCCAAACATCCTGATCCATGGAGCCAATCAGCTCTTTCTCCTCTTCCTCAGATATGAAGTTCTCCCATAGGAAGACACCGGGAAAAGGAAAAGTTGCATCTTCTGCATCTCCATCTTTGCAGACAGCGAGTTTTGCTTCAGCATCATAGAGGAAATGGTGCACAGTCTTCTTCCCAAAACACAAAACAATAAAGTTAAAGCTGCTGCCTTTCCTCCTTTGCCAATGGAAGACTTTTAAATCTTTTATGTCGGTTTTAAATGAATTCAGTATAGTTACATGAACATTTCTGCCAGTGAGTGCATTAGTTACGATGCACATATCTCCGTTCACTATTAACTACCCATTTATTACTAAAACTATGGTATATAACTATGGTAATAGATAAGACAGGTTATATAACGATCATGTCAATCTCAGCAGAGTTTAAAAAGTGAATATTATTTTGTAACAAATAAAAATTCCAAAGACATGTTTAAAACCTTGAACTTTTCTACTAGACTTATCACAATAACACATTTTGCTGGACAATAAATTGTCCCAGACGTTATGTTGTTTGGGACCATTTTCGAATAATATAAGAATAATATAATTGCAATGGAATAATAATGTAAGTTCGCTCTCTCAAAGATCAATAAACTTTAATTTCTAACGAACATTTAACATTGGAACCTGAAGACATTTTAAATATTCAAAACAAACAAACAAAACAACAGAAACGACAAAAATAAAATGAATTAGGAAGTCTCTAAACAAAATTGTCCTTAAGAAAGGCGCTTGTTCAGACCAAAGCGCCACATTAAAGATTTTTGTCAGTCTTTGGTAGAAAGACAGAGCAACTCATCAATCATGCAAATGAAAATTTCCGAGTTTGTTTTACTTTATAATGGGATGAATTTATTTAATTAAATCTATTAGCAACATGTATTCAAAATGAATGCATAGAAAAGAGACCATGCACACGTTTTAGCACAGTAAACATTTTGATTAATGACGCAATGTCCTGAGAAGGCATCCGTAACTTGTTGTCAATATTGTGTATTTCTTAAAATAAGTTAAATTATGATTGACATTTTTGTACCTCCGGTTCCCTTGTCTCTGTCTCAGTTTTCTCTTTGAACTTTTCACATATGAGACATCGTCGGATGCCTTTACAGCCGCATGAAGAAACACCATCATTGTTGATATCAGGAGCCATCATTGTTCTGGTTCTTCTTCTTCTTCTATGAGGAACTCACGAAACACAACGCGCGCCCCCTCCTGGATGTATAATATTTTAAGACCTAAAAGGGTCAAATAAACTAAACTAAACTAAACTAAACTAAATAAAATAAAATAAAATATTAAATTATAATCACCATCCCCCGGAAATTTAGAAGTATAATTAAAACTAATATTTTTTCTGTGACTTTAAGAGATTAATAAATTTAAGATATAAATAAATATAATTAATTCTCATGTTCAAGGTTTTGACTTAAATCAATTTATATTAAGAGCTTAGAGAAAAGGGGATTTTTAAAAAGGGAAAGGCATTTTAAAAAATTTAGAGTAAGGGGACACACATTTTATTTAATGAACATGCAATTATTAAATTAATTAATCTAATTAATAATTAATAGGAGATCAATCATTGGTAGAATTTTGGATCCCTTGATATTTTGCTATGCTAGTTTGAATGAGAAAACTTTGAGAAATTGGTGGTAAATATGAGTAACAAATAAGACTTTTTTTTCAATAAAAAGCTAGAAATAAGACATATTACGCAGTATTTACTTAGGTCACACATTTACTGAAATGTAGTTTGTCGTGAATTCTTCACATTCATTGCAGGGGAAAAAATACATCCCGGATGTTCTTCGCTCAAGCCACGCCTACCGGATGTAGACGCAGTTACCCCGGGAAAGCTCAGTTTCCGTACTGGTGTGGAGTGTAACAGAAGCTGGGTGAGTATTTGTCAGTAAATTCATCTGTAAGTCTGAAAATTACTGAGAAATTTGTTATCCTGGAATTTCTTTATAAAAGACAGCAGTATCAGGCATAACTACATGTAGTTTTGGTCGTTAGAAAAGAAACTTAGCAGTTTGCGTTTCCAACGCATTTGATACTTGTAAAGTACTTACCAACCAGGCTTTTAAGTTTAACCACTGTACTTTTCTGCTCTTATTCATTTAAGAGGTAGCGCAATGTCGATGAAAGTCTGATATTACTATTTAATCTTGGAATCTTCGGAGAAATATTAAAGCTCTATTGGTTCATTGTTTTTTTTGTGTGTGTTTTTTTTAGATACATGATCTCTTTTCTTTAGCTGTAGACTAAACTATTCTGGCTGTCTTTGTTTTTAAAATCTAATCATCATTAATCATGGCTGTCATAACAATTAATCATTGGCTGTTTTTGTTTCTAAAATCTAATCATCGTTAAAATGTTCCTGCAGATTAACAATGGAGAAAATTACAGAGAAGCTTCTACTGGAGAAAGGGTCTCCAAAAACCAACAAGTTGGAACAGATAAAAACTCTGAAGTGAGTAGCATTTTCAATCTTTGCATCTTCTGATATTAATTGTACCCTCTGAGTGCAGCAGACATTGAAACATATTGTTAGTAAAAGAGGATGAAACAATCATGGAGGAACAGAGGAACCTAAAGAGCAACATGCTGATTCTTTGCAACTTTATCCCCTCATTTTAGGAGCTTTAAAGCTCCTTCAAAACTGCAGCTGTGGAGTGTCTTCCCTTTCTATCAGAGACTGCAGTGTATGAATACACCTCTACGTGTGGGGTACCCCAAGGCTTTGTTTTGGGTCCACTTCTTTTACTGCAAGATATATATACACACTTGAAAAACGAACTGACCTCTACTGAACTTAGTGTCGTTTGCATGTGCAGGCTGAAAGAATGCAAGATGTAACTCAGGTCAAGTAAAGCAAAACGGACATATACAACATTGCAGAGTCTGTATCCCTGTGGAAATACCAATTTAAACGTATCACATTTTTTTCAGTCTGTCTAAGATGGCGCTGAAGCTTGAGGACCTTCCTGTGAAGCTGCTGTCACGCCTGAGGTCGCTGGAGCGTTGGGATCTGTCTGGAAACAGGCTGCCGGAGTTCCCTAAGCGTTTGGAGCTGCCTGCACTCCGGTACCTGGACCTGAGCGATAACCAGATGGAGGATGTCACCACCCTGGAGTCCCTCAGGACTCTGGAAGAGCTCAAGATGGACAACAACCTTTATATCACTGTAAGCTTTCTGTCACGTTCAAAGGATTTTCTTTGCTTCTGTAAGGTAACTGAAACGAACATTCAATGAAGTATTAGTTACTTCTTTGATGTATTTTTTTGCACATTGATAGAGCAAATGTATGCAGAATGAACTTTTAGCTTCTTGCAGATGTTTTGTATTCAGCTCAGTAGCTGTACATCTGGAAGATCAGTGGGTGAGAAGGGGTGTAAATGTAGCTGCTTAACTTTCAGATGGCTCACTGTTTTTACTGATGAGATTTCATCCTTCATCGCTTTATCAACCAAAACTCATTGGATAAAAGTTACAAATTATTTAGCAGGTCATTGAGAACATTTAGTATTTTATACCCCAGCAAAAAATTACTTGAAACTAAGAGAAAAAATATGGACCGAAATTGGGGCCATAAAATGTGCTAAAATGTTTGAAACTTGGAAAAAAGATTTTAAACTGAAATAATAAAAATAAAAAAAACTAGAATCTGAAAAATTGTTTCTAAATTGTTTCCGAGTTAAAATTTTTGTTTTCAGGTTAAACATTATTTTTATATTTAAGATTTTTTTTATTACTTTTTTTATTTCAATATATTTTCAGTTTTAAATTATTTTTATTCAACTTACTTTCAGATTCAAAAGTTTTTTTGCCCCAATTTAGCTCCATAGAAAAAACTTTGTTGGTCAGCAGATTTTATCAGATCTTAGGAGGGATTTGGACTGAGAAAACTTCTAAATCATTTTATGTTTCTGGGTAATTCAAAACTTCAGCTCGTGCGGAGACTGAACTAGACTTCTCTATAAGCAGAATTTACTTCTGAAATATATATGAATAAACAGAAGTTTGATTTTAAAGGAATAAAATGTGACCTTGTAGTGTGTAAAGTTGGTCAGTTTTGTTTGCTCTTGTGTTTTAGGTGAGTGACAATTACAAGCTGTTCGTGTTGCTGCCCAACCTGCGGATTTACAACAGCAAGGATGTCAGTACCAGTGCCAACCATTTGAGATACGTTTACAGCAACAACCTGAGAACCAGGGTATGAAAATGATGCATTAATGAAGGGAAATATTCATTTTAATTAAACATACCTTTTCTGTTTTTAAATGATGATGATTTCATTTATTAGGCGGGTAAATCTACCAGTAAAATAACTTTATCTTTTAGTAACCATTGGGCCAATGTGCATCTGTAGTCTGGCTCCTTTGCACTACCTGTTGTTTTTGACTCTTTTTAGATGATTGCTGTTTGGAAGAAGAGCTTCAGCCTCCCGGATCCCGTCTCTCCTGAGAAACTGTCTTCCCTCGAAAAGAACTTTGTGAGCGCCGCTCGTCAGAAAGTTAAATTCGGCCCCAGTTCTGTGGCTGATTTCACCAAATGGAGGGTAAGTTCTGAAAGGTAAACACTTACTGTAGCCATGATGGTCATTTTATTGCATGTTGTGATCTGCAGGTGGAGATCCTGGCCAAGGAGTATCTGCGCTCTCTGGTGGAACCGAAGGAGGACTCGGATAAGGAAACTCAAACTGAGAATAAAGACGACGCTGTAAGAACTGCATTAATACTCGTTCTTTACCAGATCTAGCTTCTTCAATGCTGCGTTTCAAACTTCACACTGGGTTTGTTTACCTCAGGATGTATCCACACCTCTTAAGAGGAAACAGACGGACGCAGCAGCAGACGCCTCCATCAGCCTGACGCCACGTAAAAAGCTGCGTGTCGACCTCCCTGAATCACCCGCTGGTGGCCTCTGCCTCAAACCACTGAGCAGGACGAGTTCCCTGCAGCCAAACCAGGGTCCCTCAACCCCCAACAAGGCAGAGATGAGGGCCGAGACGCCCAGGAGGAGCGCCAAGGTCCAACAGGTCAAAGAAGAGAAGCAGAAAGAAAACCTGAGCAGAAAGGAAGCAAAGGCTGCACAGCTGCTCAGAAACGCTCATGTGCTGCCCATCATAAAGGCCTGCAGCAAACCAAAGGTAATGTAAGAACAAAGACGCTCCACTCTGTTTTCTTTTTGTTGAACTGCAACATCGTAAACTACAGGTTTTTCCATAAACTGCGACCAGCTTCCCAGTCCCTGCTGAAGATAGACATCCCCATATTATGATGCTGCCTCCACCATATCCCAAAGTAGTGGGTCTGTGGTCAGAGTGACATCTTGGTGCTTAATGCAAAGATGGTTAACATGTTGATGTTTATTTTATTACAAAGCTAAAGTTTAGTTGCAGCTTCACGTTGTGTATTTTTTGTTTACTTCGTGTTTAAACTTTTCTGATTTCTGCTCTTTCCTCCGCCTGCAGCCAGTCTCTCTGAAGCCGTTCCATGCTCTGCAGTGTCACAGTAAACAGGACAACTCAGATGACTTCTCCACCCAGCTGTGGGCCTGCGCCTTCCAGCCGCAGTCACCGTGCAGTGGTACCTCGTCTTCATTTTCCCTAATATTCTTCAGATAAAAACAGAGTATAAGAGATTAAAATGTTAAAAATGGAGCGACTGAATTCACTTTCCTACAGCAGGAATCCGATTGGTGGCAACATGTGGAGGAGACTCGGTCTGTGTGATCGACTGTGAAACGGGGAAGGTGATGAAGAAGTACAAAGTTCCAGGAGAGGTACGTTTCATTTACAGCAGGGGTGTCCAAACTTTTTGTCACATGGGCCAAAATTGTTGAGTCAAACTTTATTTATTAATTTTTTTTTGTAGAAGATGGATTTTGTTCATTGCAGATCCAAAACTTAAAAACAACTTTGCACATTTGCTGTATTAAAAGTATGTAATTTTAATTAGACTTGGTTGAACAAACCTATTCCCAGTTATAAAAGCAGCAGTTTTGAAAGAGCTTCTTTCAAACTCTTTCTAAATTTAACTGAGTTAAAAAATTTGGTGCAGCAATGTTGGCTTTTCAGAAAAAGGCTCTGGGTAGATATAGTTCTACTTATAAAAATCTGGTTGTAAAGAGACGAATACTTAACATTTTCCATTGTAAGAAAATTAAGTCTGTAATAATTTTACCGGGCAGTGACACAGCTGGTAGAGCTGTTGCCTTGCAGCAAGAAGGTTCTGGGTTCGATTCCCGGCCCCGGTCTTTCTGCATGGAGTTTGCATGTTCTCCCTGTGCATGCGTGGGTTCTCTCCGGGTACTCCGGCTTCCTCCCACAGTCCAAAAACATGACTGTCAGGTTAATTGGCCTCTCTAAATTGTCCCTAGGTGTGAGTGTGTGTGTGCATGTTTGTTTGTCCTGTATGTCTCTGTGTTGCCCTGCGACAGACTGGCGACCTGTTCAGGGTGACCTCGCCTCCCGACCCCAGTAAGGGACAAGGGTGTAGATGGATGGATGGATGGATGGATGGATGGATGGATGGATGGATGGAAAATGTACCACAGTAGAAGTGTTTCTTATCTTTCATATTGATAATAATTGATTAATTTTTTGTCTTAAATATCTGAAATATTGCCAAACCTTTCTGTTTTATCCACAGTTTTCATTTCACTCCATTGTTTATTTTTTTAAGCAGTTATGAGGCACAGTGGCAAAACCTACAACAAGTTGAGAGGAACTTGGAACTGCTTATTACCTGCAGGTTGTTGCTAGGTAACCAAGGAGTGAGTGAGCTAGTTGATACCACCAAACTCGGTTAGCTGGCCATGAGAGGTTGAGCGGCTCAATCCTTTGCTCTGCCTACATTCCCCACAATGCCATGTGGTTCTGGATTGGAGTTCAGTGAAATGATTGAATATCTTATCAGACATATTATTTCGCGATAAATATTGTTATTGATGTATTTGTCCAACTCTAACATGATTACAAAATAGAAAATTGAATTAAAAAAACGGAGTTATTTCCATGCTTGTTGCCCCTGACGACAGGAGTTCTTCTCCCTGTCCTGGACCACGGTGTTGATGTCTAGAGGTAGCAACGCTCCGTCTCAGCCCTGCAGTGTCCTCGCCGCCGGCGGAAAGAGAGGACTCGTCAAGCTGATCCACCCCAGGAACAACATAGCGTACGGCGAGTTCAGAGCCAGCCGGAGGTCACTGTCGGTGCTCCGCTTCAACCACCGGCGGGGAAACTTCCTCTTCAGTGAGTTTTTACTGACCGCATGTCATTTCAGACCAAAAGAGGATGCTTTTTCCAAACTCATTTTTAAATTAAATCAGCAGAAATAATAGGAAAACGATTATACAGACTGTCTGGGTTGAACGTCCAACACGGTTTTAACATCCACCTCTTCATCATCATAGAGTTAGAATTTTTAATTCTCAGGTGAGTTAAAACCGGCTGACATGCGTTTTCTCTGATGTGCATCTCGTGTATTTCTTATTCCGCATGTGTGTGTGGGTGTGTGAGATAGGAATCCTTAATTTCTCATTTTGTTGGATTTGCAAATTAGCCTGTGGCTAGAAAACCTTCGTACAAAATAAAAGCTGCTTGGTTTTCTCATGTAACACTTTTTACTGGGCTGTCCTTGATTAAATAAACTTGAATAGGACAAGTTTATTTGAAACTTGTTCAAATAAACGACAAGTTTCAAATAACATTTTAAATCAAAGGTGTCTGAAGTGTTTTATGGAGGCCACTTGTGGCTCTTGAAATGATTTTGTTTTGCTCCTCATCACAAGACAAGAACGGTAAAAACTTTGGCCAACGAAATAGAAAACAATTGGTGACCTGAATAAAATTGGAAATTGTTTGTTTTTCTTCAATTAAGGAAGCTGTCTGAAGCCCCTTTTTATTTTTGGATCTTTTTTTATATTCAGATTTTATTTTAAAAAAATATTTATTGTTGAGTGGGTACAAACAAAAAACCTCTCAATAAACAAATTTTTTTCATTTTTAATTTAATGAATTTTGTGGGCCACCAAAGTTTGAACAACACTGTTTTAAATCATTACTTCCCTGTTTAGTTGTTTCTTAATTCTGCAGGGATTTGAACATGACTTTATTTTTCCCCTGAGTGTATCAGAGCTCTATATAAATGTTCTTTCTAGCCTTACTGTTCAGATCTTTGTACATTTTACACACATCTCTGCTGTCAACAACACCCTGCCTCGTTCAATTTGGTTCCTCTTTTAAGTTATTTTTGTCTTTTACCAACTTCAGCCTGTGCTTTCTTACAGCCGGCTCCTACGACAACAAAATAATCATGTGGGACATCGGAGGACTGGACAAACATTGCAACTTCAAAGTTATGTAAGTTTGACTGAGTGAAGCTCTTTTATTCCAAAATCATTTCTCTGGAACTTTCTCACGTTTTATCAGGATTTTATGTGATGGATCAGCATAAAGTAGTGTCGGAAAAGGAAACGGATCATCATGCATTTGACCCACATCTGTCAACACGATAACTATTAGTCATGCAGTCTATGAGGTTGGCTTTTTATGGAACACTGGCAAGCAGAAAAACTTCCTGTCTGCAGTTTGCCACAAACCTAGACCAGAAACACAGGATGGAAACATGGCTGTAACCATGTTTCCATCAGTTTTTTTATGTGCATCTTGAAGTATCGCATTAGAAAAAATTAATGGAAATGGTGAAATTTGGAATAGCTTCCCCAATATCACAAAAAAAGTTTGATGTGGTTTTAGGCTGTTCGGAAAAAGAGTTAATGCAGTAAAGATAAGATGGAAACACATTTGCGGATTACGTTCTGACGTAACAAGCGTTCCCATCCACCGGTGGGTCTGTACCTTACCAGAGGCACCAGACCGCCAGTACATAGAGGAGAGGAGTCTCCATCTTTCTGAGGTGAATGCCAGTTTACAGCCAGATTAGAGATCCTTTCTCATCCATCAGGATGGGAAAGGATCGTATCCCCTACTCCAACATCTCTCTAAGCGTACAGCCATACAGAGACTTAAAGAAGAACTATAAAAGCAAACAAGGTGGATTAGCAGAGTTTGCTGACAACTGATGTTGTCATCCAGGACAAGTTGCTGTGGAATATCGTATCATAATATCAGACAGCAACAATCTTCAGTCAGAGGCCTCATTAGATTTGTTGGAGGTATAACTGCTACTAGAGGTTCATTCTTCTCAGAGTGACAGTTTGAAAATAATTGGATGACATGAGTTAATTTCACTTAATAAATCAAATGATTTGAATTGAATTTAAACTGTTTGAAGATCTGAAACAGTCCAGATGTTTTTAAGGGTTTCTCTTAAACTCCCTACTTGTCTTCCCTGCAGTCAGCTGCTGACGTTGGAGGTCGGCACCACGCCTCTGCACATCTGCCTACCCCCACTCTCCCCCGACACAGACTTGCTGACGGCCTGCGAGGGCGGCCTGCTCTGCTACAACACACAGCTGGGAGCCAACAGCACCACGAAGAGGTTGAAGGAATTAATCAGGAAACACGTTGCAAAACTCCATGGCGACCAGCCAGCACTGATTATTGTTGGGTTTTTCTTATAAGGTCAAAGAAAATGGAAATAACTTTCCCCATTTATAAGAAGGAGGACAAACAACACAACTATCATACCATCGATGGGTTGAGTTTTCTCACTGATGATGTCGTGGGTAAGTTAGATTTCGTCATTATCAGATTAATCAGTTCTGGTTAAAGACCACACGATGGTGCTGTAAGATGTAAGTAATTAATTCTTAGACAACTATAAATGGTTTAATAGTGTTTATTGTTACATTTTATCTTGGTGGTTTGAGGTTCTGAGTTTAAAACACAAACTTCTCCCATTTCTTTTTGCTGCCTGTTGGGGGCGCTACTCCAGCCTCTAAGAGCCACACTCACGGGTCCATTTACCTGTGGAGCTGGAGCAGTACCAGCATTCAGCGGCCGGACAAGAGAAGCGGGTCGGTGTGTGCCGTGGTTCTGGCTGAGCTGCAGTGGGCCGTCACCGTTTCCTTCTGGGGACCTGGCCAGATGACCCGTCTAGACGCTCCTGTGTTCCTACCGGCTGGAAAACTCCGGCATCTGATTAGAGTTCAGATCTGGAGAGGAAAACAAAGCCTGAAAATAATGGTTTTGTTGGCCTCAGGCTTTTTCTCAAAGATTATACCTATCCAGCCATCCATACATTTGTTTGTCCAAAAATGTCATTTTAACATAAAAATTATGTAGGATCCTTGAATAAAGCAGTACATGCTGCGTCTTTATCCGTTTGTTTTCGATCCGGTTGGATTGTTTTTAATGTGTAACTGTATGTTTTTGGCAAGCTTCTTCAGAAACTACATCTCACATAATGCAATCATTAACAGGATGCTGTAGAACCTGTAGAACCTTCTGTCATGTACAGTTAGAGAACATCAGCCCTCGAAGACTGGAGTTTGACATTCCTGATTTATTTGGTTGGCTGGACGACTGCTGAATGTTCCTGGCTGTTTGTTCATAGCAGAAGCACTAACTTCCTGCATGTCTCATCTTCAGGACAGGCCTACATAGTTTGTGGTGACGACAAGGGACAAATGTGGACTTATCACGTCACCAACCTCCAGAAGAACAGCGGCCAGAGAGGGAAAACCATTCCACCCACTGGGGTATTTAATTTTTACTCAATTTGTTCCTTCTTTCTCTCTCTGTCTACCTTGATAGACAACAGTAGAAGAGTCAGGAGGATAAACATTGCTTTGGGTTGAACAGTTGGTGCTTAAAGTAATGATGTGCCATGCAAGCTAGTGGCAGAAATCTGAGAAGATGGTGGCTGGGCTGAACTGAAGCCAGATGGTGGAAGAACTCATCTTGTAAACAAACAGGATGTACACAAACCATCTGCAGACATCTGTTGACTGCTAAACACTATGTGCAAAAACAAATGGTTATTCACATTTTGACTTCCTCAGAATAGAACCCATAACCTAAAAAAACTGATTAGTAATAACAAATATGGGCCTCCTGAACAGTTTGTCCAGCTTTTTTACAGTGCAGTAAATACTTGGTCTGGGTTCCTTTTGCAAGAATTGCTGCAACAATGTGGCTTAGCATTGTTGCTAGGAGGAGATCAGTCTGTGGTTTTGCTGGGATGCTCATGAAATGCAAACTTTACTTTCACCTGAAAACAGGACTTTGGACCACTGAGCAAAAGTCCAGTTCTTTTTCTCCTGATCCGAAGTGAGAATTGACAGCTGTAACCATCTTTATCTTTGGCTGCACTCCAAACATTATGAATCTGCCCTTGAATTCTTAAGTTAGCTTCACTGCAGCTTTCCCTTTTGCTTTTTGTACCTTTTTCTACTGCACTTTTTCCTTCCACTCAGCTTTACACGTAGAGGGGTTGGCACCGCTTACTAAAAAGCTAGTTGTACTAACCCAAAGCACCAAACATAAATTATAGTCCCGCTAATATAATGTGAAATTAGCATTAGCTAATGCTGAAGCGCTAGATTCAGTCATGTTGACACACAACATGTTCCACAACATAGTATGTCGCCCTCAATGAGTCAAATTTGTTCCGCACATCTCACTATACAGTTTGCGCTTCAGCAAGTGATTTTTTTAGAACAGAAAAAATTGTGTTCATGTTGTCAGTTTTATGGCTGTTGAGTATTGCTAACTCTGTTGCTAATTTTGCCGAAATGACCATGAATACAAACGTCTGACTACTCGAAGCAGGCATGAGTTTTCTTGAGCTGTTTCATTTAAAAGTAAACAAAATAAACACTTTAAATATATATTCTTTGTGGGATTGGTCTGTTTATAATAAGCTTTATTTTTTTAACTGAATTAGCAAAATAAATAAAGCTTTGATGGTATTCTAAATTGAGATGCACCTGTTGGTATTAATGGACTCAGTCATTGAATTTCATCAATGTCTAAGAAAAATGCAATATTTGACAATTTTAACATTTTAATTAATTTCAAAAGAATAAATAACGTGAAGAATAAATCAAATTTTAAGATATTCCATTTGATCCCATGCGTTTTCTTGTTTCTCCAGGTGCTAGAATGGCCGACCGCGGTGAGGAAAGGCCTGAGCCCAATTGAGGGCCCCTCCATCAACAGTGTGGCGATGGACCCAGAGCTTCACTACTTGGTGGCGCTCACTGACAAGAACCTGGTGGTCATTTGGAAGAATGAGGTGTTGTCCTGAGGAACGTGAAATGTACCTAATTAAACAAGAACTTTGAAGCAGGTTTTCTTATGTCTGAAAAGAGGTGAAGTGTCAGATGTTGGAATTTTGCTCACAAGCTGATTCAATGAGCTGTAGGAACATCAATATTTTATCCAGACTGCAAAGATCTTCGTCCTTCCTCTTGTTCTTTAATGTCTTCAGGAAGTTGGCATGCTGCTCCCTGCATTCAGAACATCTAATACAGTTACAGATTTGCTCTCTGGAATACAATATCAGCTTGTTTTAATAGTGGTTTTATAGTTTTTACCTGCTATTATAGTATGCACAGTTTGGCCAAAATAAAAGACACAAATTGAGATTTAAAAATGTTTGCAGAAAATAAATGTGACTAAACTGTTGTCCAAAAGTGACCAATAAAACATATTACTCTGTGAGAATTGTTTGGATGTTTGCATTTTTATTTCTGGTGACTTTGTATGAAAGTTTAGTTTGTGTGAGCTCCTCCTTGTGCTACTATTGCCATCAGAAGAAATGCTAACTAGCCTTAGCATTCATGGCAAGCTTTACTGAATGGGGAGAAGAAAATGTGGAAAGAAAGGGGACCAACAGCATGAATGAACATCACTTACAGCACTAAGACCCTCCTTCCTCCTGGATCTGATCTGGTTGTTTCTAGTTAACACTGGGAGAAGGCAGAGGAGCTTGATTATTAAGTTACATACTGCAGCTTTAAGTTTAATTTTCAGAAAATGTATTTATTTTTGTTTTGTTCACTGCTGATGACACTAAGATCTACCGTCAGCTGAAGGATATTTTTTCTACTTCATTAAAACCATTGTTTCTGTGTCTTATTGAAGTCAAAGTATGGATGGCTTCAGATTTCCTCAAGTTCAGTGAGAACAAGATTGAAGTAACAATGTTTGTTCCTACTGGCAATTGCAATTATTCTCATTCGGAGCTGGATAGCCTGAAGCCATTTCTTCACTTCAACCTTAAACATTTGAGGGTTATATTTAACTCTAACTTTACCTCTCGAAAAACTGGTTTGTTCACTTGTACAGCAATTTGTTTTGAACCAAGACTTTTATCTAAAGTGAAATTATTTTTATATTCAAAAAAATTTGATTCTTCATATAATCAAGAAAATTATGGACAACGCTAACCATCCTGAATTTGAATTGAATTAAATGCTTCTAAAACATCGCCACTGGATAATTGTTCCTCTATATGTAGGTGTTAATCAGGGCTGTTTGCAAGATTGCAGAATGCTGCAGCTGGTTTTCTAACACAAACTAAAAATCATGAATCTTTTTGTTTTGGGCTTTTGTACTTTTATGTTGTCATTTGTAGCATTTACCAGTTGGTCAGCAATGTAGCTTTTAAATTGGTAGACAAAAACTTTAAGTTAAACATACATCAGCTAATCATTCCAATAATCTTAGGTTTTTAAGTTAGTGCCCAGGGAAAAATATCACTATAATTAAGACTGGTTTTAGAAATCCGCCCCTCCACGTTGTAGTTGTTGCAACTTCTGACTTCCTAGAAAAAAACATAAAGCATCACATTTTTTACTTTTTTTGTTTTCTTTCTGAAGATTTAGAAGGCTTACCATCTTTTTGAATCACTTATTTAAAGACTAGACCAGTAAGCATTTTTATGTTTTGATATTGTAAAGGGCAGTACAAATAAAATGTGTTTATTTTTATGTTGCAAAATTTTATTCCGCTTTAAAAATTATGTTTTTACCACTATTGTTTGTCCATACTACATGCCGTGCAGAGTACATTATGTGCCGTTGGGAGTGGGGCGTTGATTATACTTAGCTCCGCCTCTGAGTGATTGGCTGAGCTTTCTCGTCGTTACGTTACGTCTTTGACCTACTGACCAATAAACATAAAGGCCTTTCTGTCTCTACTGTATTGAGATCAGATCCGCGCCTTTGTGCGCAACGATACAACCCTAATGGCTTCATAGCAGCTGCAGAATTCCGTTGTTCTGCACCAGGAACGGGCCATCCCTGTTCACGCTAACAACTCGTCTCCAAATGCGACCGGGACTGGCAAGCATAGCGGCGGAGATGCTGAGCGGTGTCACGGGCAGGGCCAGGCCGAGGATCGGCAGCCTCTTACTGACTCCCGCAACGAAAACATTACCGGCGCTGCAGTCAGGCACCGGGAATCACAAATTCCGGTCTACATCATCAGTGCAGGGTGTCTCAGAACTTGCAAGAGAGCGGTCGAAGACTGTCACTTCCTTTTATAACCAGTCCGCCATCGATGTTTCGGCAGAGAAGGTGAGGAGTGGGTTTTGTTTTTGTTGCTCCCTGTTCATATGCGGCGGCGAGAGAGTGTTAGCGCGAGCCGGCTAGAGCCGGCTTGAGCCTGGCCAGCAGAGCTAGCCGTTATAGCACCGTCGGTGCTACATTCAGTGAATGAGGAAATGCAAAAAATAATCAGTTTTAGTTCGGACTGCTATCTTAACTGTCAGTTAAGGTTGAAAGCAAAAACGACATTTATTGTACTTTGTTATACAATGCAAGAAGTTGCTTACCTAAGTAGTTAAGCGGTTCAACCTCGCCTTCTCAAAGCCAAATAGGAAAATGTGATTTAGACAATGAAATATGCGTATGGCTAAATTTTATTTTAAAAAAGTAGATTCGAAAATGTTTCCTAATTACAGTACTTTAATTGGAATACATATTATTTATATAAATTGAATATATTAAAAAAACCCATCTTAATTTAAGAATCAGAACCGTTACGTTGCGCTTTGATTTCCTCGGTTATCTGCGCGCCCTTGAATGCAGCGTCGAGAGGACAAAATGTTTAGCTAGCTAAACGATCTACTAATTAATAGTACCAGTGGTTGATGAATAATGGTGCAGAGCGCAAATCTTTTACTCCAACGAAGCTCACAAGAGTGGAACAAGTTTGTATTATCAGCTGAGGAAGGGTTAAGGTTTCAAATTAGGAGACTGAATAACCCAGTTATTACTAGAAAGTCGCTATAGTGAGTACCTTTGTTGCTTCTGGTAGCTAATCTGACCTTTTGACCCTCTTTGAACTTTCATTTTGATTAAAATAAAGGTATAAATTAGTAGTCCAACTAATTTGAGGATTAATTAACAGAAACGCCTTCAGGTTTGATATTGTCATAGGATTAGTTGTCAACTCTTTTTCCTTCCTCTTTGTTCTTTTTGTAGTCTTTTTTTTTTTTTTTTTTACATAAGGCTCAGTTTTCTATCACAGTTGTCAACTCTTTTTCCTTCCTCTTTGTTCTTTCAAACTCAGATGCTTTAGTTCCTCACACTCAATCATTTTCAGTCAGGCGTTTACCAATTATCTTGTTGTAAAGTGTTTTTTTTTTAACGTAGAAACAAAATCAAAGGTGCATTTTAAATTCTTTACATGAAACCTGTGAAAGTTTAAAGATCTTTAGTTTCTAAACGGGGAATATTTAGCTGTAAAGTTGAACAAACTTTAACTTTATAATTTAACTGGATGTTAATCCTGCAGAGCAGTTCCCAGCTTAGCTCTGGTCACCAGACAAAAGGGAAAGTTTGAAATTGCTATGTGCATTGCTGTGGTTGGACCAGGAGAAACTAGGTCAGATTGTTCCCCCTGATTGTCCTCAGCTTGTACTTACAAGTTTTGCATCTGCGTACACTTTGCCAAGAATTTTTTTTCTCAGGTTCCAATTAAGGTAAACAGACACAGCATGACTGTTTGTCTGTGAGGTGTGCCTGCTTCATTTGTTGTCATGAAGGTGAGAGCCGATCTCTGCGGGAAGCAGATTACATGCAGATGTAGTATGACTTGTCTTTTTTTTTTTGTTGCTCTCTAGGTCAGTGTTTCCTAACCCTGGTCCTCAAGGCACACTGCCCTGCATGTTTTAGGTGTTTCCTTGCTTCAACCCAGGTGACCTCAATTGACAGGCAGGTGTTTTGTGAACTGCAGTCAGTTGAATCTGACATATTAAAGCAGGGAAACATCTAAAACATGCAGGTTAGTGTACCTCAAAGACCAGGGGTGGGAAGCACTGCTCTAGTTAAAATCTTCTTTTTGCTACAAATTTGCAGCGCTGTGTCCTTTCAGATTTTTGCTGTTTTGGGTTTTGTGATGCACCAAAATGTTTCAGATCAAACACATTTTGATGCCTGACTGAATTACCAGAGTAAATAGAAAATGCAATTTAGTTTATTACCAACCTGCCCTGCTGCTGCAAAGCACTTGAAAGCAACAACTGCTATAAAGTCTTTGTGATAACTGGAGTTTAATTGTGTTTTTTACATTGTTCTTTATGTACGTGTTTAAGAATCTCATTATAAAAGGTTGATAGAAATGGCAAAATTCAAGATAATTTTGCAAAAAGGTTTTTATGCCTGCTTCAGGGGGTGTGAGCTTTTCTGAAAAAGAGTTAATATGCTAAAGGGCTATGGAAACACATTTGCTGAATAAGTTCTGAAAAAGTTAATTTTCTGAAGACTGGGAGTCTTAGTCTGCTACCACTGCGACCCGACCCCGAATACGTGGCAGAAGATGGATGGATGGATGGGAGGGAGTCACAAAACCTCCATCTCGAATGGGAGAACTCTGCGTTTTTCTGATATGTGTGGTCCATGCTAGTTTGCTAGCTATTGATGAATTCCTGGTGTAGTCTTTGTTGGTAGACCTCTCCTGTGAAGGTTCTCTACTTTTTCATGTTTTCTCCATGTGTGCTGAAGGGCCTCACAGCTGTTCTCTGGGATCCCAAAATCTGATAAATTGCTTTGTAACCTTTCCAAACTGATAAATGTCAATAAATTTGTTACTGTTGAATTTGTTTCGGCCAGGATATGATGTGTTGCTTTGTAAGGTTTTCAGTCTTCTTAATGTTGTCAAACAGGTTCTGTTTAAATCATCTCTTGATTTTACAAGTCTGGCAGTAGTCAATTGCATCTTTCCTAATGAATGTATGATTTAAGGATTGCAGGCAATAACATTTTTATTGCCTCCTAAATTATCGTCAGCCATAATGAATCTTTTAGAGTGTAACCACAGGAACCTGTCACTTGGTGGATCATTTTGTCTTCACATGTTTGTTTTCTATGTGTCATGGTGTTTTATTCTGAAAGTCTTACTGAGATGTTTCCCACAGTTTATGCAAGATTTGTTTTTTTAAAATGATCAAATAACTTGGAGTGAGTTACTTTGATTGGATGCCGAAGCCAATGAACGAGTTTGTAGGATTGCTTATAGTATTATCCAGTAATCATTCCATATTGATGTAAGCAAAATACACTCTTACTTAAAGCTGTTTTTCATGTTTAATTAAAATAAAAAAACACTTTTTTTATTAAAAAGAGATTTTAATCGACTTCCTTTGTGACTGTGTCTGCAGGCCTCAGTGCGGCTGACCTTAGCGACCCTGCTGTATTCTGGGAAGTCTCCTGATGGACACCACATCTTGGTAAACACTTCACCCACACTGAGACTAAATCATCTAACCGCAGTGCCTTCATGCTCTGCAGCTTCTCACTGGTGTGTGTGTGTGTGTGTGTGTGTGCGCGCGATCCCAGAGCAGTGCCAAGTACCTTCACAAGGAGCTGCCTGTGCGGATCGCCCATCGCATCAAGGGCTTCCGCAGTCTGCCCTTCATCATCGGCTGCAACCCCACCATTCTTCAAGTGGTAAGAACACAATCCTGTAGAAACGCCTTGATAAAGTCAGCACTTTATGTTTTAGAGCTAAACATGAAGGAACCCACTACAGCTGAGGTTCTAATAAGAACCGGGCCTGTCCTTGTGAGTCAGTGCTGAACTTTGACCGACCGGAGAGAGGTGTGGAATAAGATTACAACATAAAAATAGTTTTGTTTCATTCTTTTCATATCAAAGGTAATATTCTGAATTCAAATGGGATTCAGTAATATTATGTTCTTAATTGTTCATGCTGCAAAACTAAAACAATCCAGGCTTGTATTTAAGTTTTAGATGATTGTTGTTTTCATCCAAATAGAGAAGATTTAGTGCCATAGAATCCAAAGTTTCTGCTGAGTCTCATTTCTTGAATCCAGCGCCTACAAATATTTATTATTATTACATGGTTGTTCATAAACCCAACGTCAAAACATGACCCCATTTCCAAGTTGCTTCTGAGGCAGCAGCGAGGCGTTGTAAATCAGACGCTGGAGCCAAAACAAACGAGTAAATCAAGAGGCATAACCTGCGTGATCCGGGGTGTAACGTTTCACTAACTGCTGATTGGAGCTGAAAAACGGAGAAACGTCCACCACCGCTACAGGTTCACCCAGCCTGGGAATGAAGGGCCTTCTCACTGAACACAAAAGCTCCGAGCTAGTCAGGGTTTTCCAGTTATTTTATGCTGACGCTGCTGATCCCACGAGAGCGGAGGAACTTCTGTCTTCACCTTTCTGCAGGAACTACCTGCTAACTTCTTTCCTTTTTAAATCCTTTCAACCACATAAATGTTTGGCCAGGTGAAAAATCAAAACAGAAAGATAAATGATGTGTGATTAGATTTAGTTTTAGTTCCTCTTCTGTTTGTTTCCGAACAAACAGAAGCATTTATTCTCCTCGAACACTTCTGTTGAAGAGCATCCATGTGGATGTGTTGATGTGTCGTCATGCTGACATGTTTACATGTCGACATGTCGCTTTGTAGTCGTGTTGATGTGTTATCGTGTTGACATGTCGTCGTGTTGCATCAAGATGTATCCTTATTCATTAAAGTCCAGGGTTGGGAAGGGGACACGGTTAACATATATAGCTGAAGAAAACGTGGAGAACACCAGTCAAAAATCACAGCGTTCCACTGAAGGTCCCCTACCCTGAGTAGAACACAGTGAAGGCAGCATCATGCTGTGGGGATTCCTTTCTTTAGCAGAAGAACTGAATTGATTGGTTCATTTTAGAAGAAAACTTGCACAAAAAACCTGAAACTGAAAGATCTAGAAACAATTCTAGAATAAATCAGACACTTAATAGCTCATTGTATTATTCGGTAGAATGGAATTGTTTGACAAATAAAGCCTTAAAATAAAATTGTTTCTTATTTGTTTACTAGGTTTCTACATTAATCTTAATTTCAAAATGCTTCAGAAGAAACATTAATCCACGTCTTGTGTTGCAGAGCCCAGAAAAAAAATATGCAATGTTCTATAGATTGATTTTCTACAAAAATTTGACTATTTTGTTTCAAGGATGGTTTTGCATATTTGGTTAGTTTATTATTGAGCAAATAAAAATAAGAAAGGCACTACTCTCTAAAAGTTCTATTGAGAAAGAAATATTTTTGTGGCCCTCCAAGAGCTTTCAACTTGATGATTTGTGCCCTCATGGCAAAAAGTTTGGACACTACTGGTCTAGTCAAAGCTTTGTCATAAATCGAGATGAGAATCTGTGGAAAGACTTGAGGTTAAGCTGGTTGATGGATTTTTGAAAACTGTGAATTTTTTTCCTTCCGCTTCACAATAATGTTCCTTTTTTTTAATAACATAATTATGCTGTTTTTATGCTCTAACCTCATAAAAGCCCAGTAAAACACATTGAGATTTGTGGGTATAATATGACAGAATATTGGAACATTATAGGGGTATGAATACTTTAAGACAAGGGACACATCTTTAAAGGCTGTAATGAGGCTGCTGCATAATGAATCCCCTTTTTTTTTTTTGGCTGTAAAGTTGGGAGCCAGAACATCCAGCGGGAACACATTGTTCCTGGAGGTTGAGATTAAACAGGCAACATTCCTCTGCACAGGCTGCATAGCCGCTCAAATCAGCCAGAATAAATGCTTCTGCGGAACAGAAAGCGCTTTTTGTGACATAAAAGCAGAGTCGGCGTCTCTTCCAGCCAGTTTTCTCCCTTTATGCTCTTCTCTACTTGTTGATGAACCTTAACCCAGATTCCTCCTCTGGTTGCATAAAGCCCGGCTCTGTTCTTCATGCCGTCAGAAGAAATGGGGGTCAGCTCAAATATCCGTTAGCAGATGAATTATAACTGTTACAAAATGTTATTTACACAGAAAGAGAAGAGAGGAGGATCCCTGAGAGCTTCTGTAATGCGACCCATGTGAGAGTGTGTTGGTGTCACTGTGCGGTCTGTTCTGGTCACGTGACTGAGATCCGTCTCCTTTGCTCTTTCTTGCAGCATGAGCTGTACATCAGAGCCTACCACATGCTCAGCGACTTTCCCCAGGTGAGCGTCACGCAAACAGGAAATACTGCAGTGGCACACGGTTTGGGTTTATGAGTTCAAGTTGAGCGTTTCTCAAGGGAAGGAGGCGGAGAGGCGGGCCGGGCTGTCATCTACCGTTAAAGACATGGATTCACCTGAAAACAGCAGCTTCATGGTTGGTTCATCTGCTCTGAACCAGAAACAGCAGCTGTAGCTTTTGAGGATAGAGAACATTTTTCTTTTGCATAATGTTTCATCAAGTTAATAAAAAGAAAAAAATAATTAATAGTGCAGTTCACAGATGTTCAAAGTGCAGCCTGCGAGCCACTTTTGGCCCTTTGCATAATGTGCTGTGGCCCCTGAAACCTACCACTATTCAACAGTTGAGCAGATCTGGTCTGTAAGCAGGTAAATGATGCAGATTGGCTTTTTATTATCTTTTTGACATTTTTGCAAATCAAATTGTGTTTAAATGAAGACTAATGTAGGCACGAGGCAACTTATCATTTATTAGCCAGATTCAAGCTTTCATCTTCATTTTGCAGTAAATGGAACCACTGAGCAACTCTTCCTCAGGTTTGGGTGAAGAAATCAGTTGGATTTACAAAAGTTTATTTTATTATTGAGGAGATAAAAGTAAAAAAAGCACAAGAACTTTATTTTGCTGAAAATATTTTTTACTTAATGTTTGTGGCCCGCATGTGCTGTCAGGGTAACTAACCACTTGGGCCCCCATGGAAAGAAGTTTATCCACCCCTGTTACAGATTATTTGGTTTATCCCGTCATGAACCAGTGAAGCTAATCTGCTTCCCTCCTGCTTCTTTGTGAAAACAGCTCAGGTGGTGCATGAAAACCTTTCTACATTTACAATAATTTATGCCACATTTTCTACCATTGACTATTTAATTAAAATATTGCATCCTTAGTTTACTGTTGAGCAAGTTCAAAAACATTGTTCCATTGCTTTCTTTTTTTGTGTAATTTTAGTTTTTAACAGCAAACAAAAAGTGCTTTTAACCTGACAATTTTGGCCTACATGATAAAACCTCTGGACACTGCAGACCCTGGTGAGAAGCTGTGCCTGGTTTTTACTTCAGTCTGCTGGTTAATAATCATTTAGTGAATAAAGTGCCTATAAAAAGTATTAATATCTTTGAATGTTTCATCTTTTTTATGTCTCCTACAAATCAGTCATGATCAACAAAATCTGGCTTTTCTAACAAAAAGTTTACAAAAAACCTTCAAAGTCAAAATGAAAATATTTGTAGTTAAATAAAAAACAACATAAAACATGTGATTGCATAAATATTCACCCCCTTCAAGTGAGTACTTAGTAAAAGCACGTTTGGCTGCAATGACAACATTTGTCTTGGTGGATAAATGTTGAGGGCCTTAGAAATTGTTTTCTATCCATCCCCTGACTTTGCAATGTGTTTCAATAATCTTCTCTCTGATTGGCTGAGTGTTTCTTGGCGCTGTATTAGCAGCCATGCAGACTGGTTCCTTTCTACTGCAGTTACTGGAGACAGTTACTGCATTCAGGTAATCTGAATGACTATCAGCACTAACTGGCTGGACCTCTGATGAATTAAAGGAAGTGGATATTTATTCAGTCACTTACTGTGTTATTTTGTGTTATTATGCAGAAATCAGGTTTCATTTTCACATTAAAGTTTTTTTTAATCAAATCATTTTATTGCTCATGATTGATTTGTACAAATAGTAAAAAGGGTAAAATATCCAAAGAGGTGAAAAGTATTTATAGACACTGTAGTTTACTTTAAAAGGCAAAAAGCAAAAGCAGTGTCATGATGAAGTTCAGCTCAGCATCACATCCTGCCTGGAGAAAATGATTACAGGAACAAATGGGAGCACACGTCTACAGATGGATTCATCTTTACGACCACTTCAAATTTCACCATGCAAAACAAAATTCCTTCGCTGAAGGGAATAATTTTCAGATTTAATGTGAAGTTTGTCTCTGTGGACAGATCAAAGACCAGGAGGTCGAGGCTCGTTTCTGTAAACTGGTGCAGCAGCTGCTGGACGACCACAAAGACGTGGTGACCATGCTGGCCCAGGGCTTCAGGGAGTGTCGACGACACATCCAGGCAAGAGCCGCGCTCTGATCGTTGTTTCCATTTACTGGAGTAATTATGGTTGAGGGTTTAAGGAGCCTTGTTAGATATCGTTTCTGTTCTCTCCGTCTTCCAGGATGAGACCATCATCAGGAACTTCTTGGATACAACACTGTGTTCCCGTCTGGGAATCCGAATGTTAGCCACACACCATCTGGCTCTTCATGAAGAAAATGTATGTCTGACTGCGACATGAATTAGTATTTACAGAGAGAGTTTTCAGACTTTGTATGTATAATAAAATAAAGTGCGAGTATGGAACTAATCAGATGTAAAAACTGAAATATTAAAAAAAATTCCTGTGATAAATAGGGGCATGGCCTTGTGTGGAGATGAGTGCAAAGGGTTGAGGAGTTGTGGTTAGGAAGAGGGAAAACTGTAGATTTCATCGCTATATTCAGCAACTTTCAGACTTCTTCTAGGACTTAAAAAAGAATTGACTTGTGACAAATCCAGGGACCTTTTTCTGTTATTGAGACTTTGCTGACAACCTCTGACTTGCCACCACAGGGCGTGTGTTTTAACGAGATCATTTTATACCTGAAAAATTAAATTGCAGTAGCCACCATTCACCACAAAGAGGGCAGCACTGAGACAGTTTTTACCAAATATTGCAGAATTTCAGAAGTTAACAAGAAATGTCACAATTTTACGACAGCATATTAGGGCCACTGAACATAGAAATAAAAGAGGAATAAATTTCTGCCAATTTCTAGCACATTTTTTGACTTTTCAAACTCAAAAATGTATTCTTTTAATATGCTGCCATACAATTTACACAGAAACGTAAAGATGGCGCCCAATTTATACAGCTTATCTCCAAAAAAGGTTGACTTGGGGTTCAGGCTAAAGAGCCGGATCTAAATGTTGATAACAGCCTAAAGACAATTAAAGAACATCAGCAGAATAAAAGTAACTGCAGCTGCGATTACTGTAAAAAATGAACCAGACAGTTTCAGCTCTTCTTGCTTCTCTGCTCTAGAATGAAAACATGAGACAATCAGAAACATTTAAATCTGGACTGAAAGCATTTATTCTTTTATGCTTTAATTGTATTGTATTATTTTTATTTCCTTTGAGGGCTTCAGGTTGTGATGATAAAACATCCCTTTTCTGATTTATATAGTTGATTCTGGTCAAATAAAGTCTATAAATAAAAGCAGATCATTTAAAGAAGCTGATGGTACATCCGGTGTTTTTCTGTGACAGGAATGACGTTTCTCCCATATTTGCTTTCCAGGCGGATTTCGTGGGGATCATTTGCAGACGCCTTTCTCCCAAAAAGATCATCGAGAAGTGGGTGGACTTTTCCAGGTGGGTTTGTTTGCTCAGCGCCGTCAGATGACTTCCCTTTGCTTTTAGCTCTTCTATTGGCAGAGGAAGGTCAGAGGTCAGCTGATAAACACATGTGAATGAGATATGAGCCTTCGCTCTGTTTACTGTGAGTCCTGTCAAACGGTGCTTCCTGAATCCATCAGGAGCTTCCTGCTGGGTTTGGACCTCGAAGGATTCGAAGGATTTTTCTTTTAAATTGAGGCACAAACCAGTTATCTAGTTGTTTTACAGTTCTGATTTGTGCGTTATATTTATGACGGCATGCAGTGTTTTTGTGCTCTGAGTAAGATGAACATGTGCACAAATATTCATCAATATTGAAGAGCTGCTGAGTTTATTGGAAGCAGTGATGTTTAAATAGTTACTTTTGAAAATAACATTTCAAGATGTGATTTCTACAAACAACGATGGTGACCACTGGATAAATATTTGAAGTGTCTTTATGCTAGTTATTATTTAATGAACGAGTTTAACAGACAGTTTCATTGTTTACACAAACAGTTTATGGAAGAAAACTTGTAAGGTTGTTTGTTTTAACACCAACCTGCCAGCAGGACTAGAGATGGAAATGAGCCACTGGGCTTTAATCTCATGTCTTTATGTGCTGGTCTTTATTAATCTGTATTGAAAAATAAACATAACTGAACATAAATACTAATTAAAGATTTTTGTTTTCCATAAAATCAGCTTGATTTCTGTTAAAATTACTCATTTACAGTGAAAAAGATTTTAAAGTGGAACAAGCTGCTTTTCACTACTTATTACATCATTAAATTAGATTAGATTAGATTAATCTCTCCAAAATGTTCTCCTGAGGAAATCCAGTTTCCAGCATCAATGCACCGACAGAAAAACAACTTTAGCAATTTAAAATATAGGTTTTTTTGGTCATTTTTAGCCAGTCAAGTCAAAAACGCACAACGCAGAAAAAATAACAACCAAAAATGAAAATAGAAACAGATAATAAACAACATTTGAATTCCTGTCAAGGCAAGAAGTCGAAATGTGTTAGTGGAAGTAAACCTTTACTTTTTTATTATTGTGGTATTATCAAAATCACAACAGCAACAACAACAATAAACATAAAAACGAAAAGGGTAAAAGGAAAAGAGGAAAAAACTGAAAATACTAAATATAGCATCAGTATTACGATGCTGTAGGACAGATGGAGAAATGGTCACTGTGTTTCATTCTCTGTGGCGTCGTCAGGCGTCTGTGTGAACACCAGTACGGTAACTCTCCCCGGGTCCGGATCAACGGACACGTGGCGGCCCGGTTCCCCTTCATCCCGCTGCCGCTGGACTACATCCTGCCAGAGCTCCTCAAGAACGCCATGAGGTAACAGACCGGAGCGCCGGGTCTCATCCTGCTGCAGTATCCTGCAACATAATGAGCCACATTAAGGAAGCTTTGTTTTTGAACAAACATTTTGTAAATTTGGACGCCTGTGCAGGAGAAATGTTGGAGGTGGGGATTAAAGATTTGTGGATGAAGGATGAGGGAAGCTGGATGATGGATGAATGGGTTAAAATGGGGGGATGACAGAGTGATATAAATAAAGGAAGAAGAGAAGAGGGATTAGTAATGAAGGAAGGAGACATGAAGACTGAAAGATTCAACTGTTTCTTTTTGTCTTCTGAAACTTTTTCCACCTCACTTACAGATATTTACTAAAACCCTTCCAGTGATCAGAAGACCCATTGAAAGTGGTTACAAAATGCAGAAGCTTTGTTTAGTTTGGTTTTTTGGTTTAGAGGTGTTGTGAGTTATTTTTGTTTTTGGGGGCAACATTTCCAGTGAACTTCTGTTTTACTTTTTTATTGATGCTCCTCCTTCAGAGCCACCATGGAGAGCCACCTGGACACGCCGTACAACGTCCCCGATGTGGTCGTCACTATCGCCAACAACGACATTGACTTTGTCATCAGGTCAGTGGCTTCCAGTCTAAATGCAGGAGTTCAACTCTCAGACCAAATATTGGCCTGCAAAGTAAATGTTTACCAAAAACAGAGGAAACTTGTGGCTTCCATTAATATCCAGCTAGCTGGACTTTAACTGGCCCATTCCAACACCTGAACATGTCATATGTGGTCACCCTGCAGGAAGTTCAACTCCGATTTTATCGTCCTTAAATTAAATTTCGTCTCTACAGTTCTTATGGTTTTATAGAGCAGCTTTGGCTGCATAAAACCATAAGTTTCTTCTTATCACAAACTTTTCCATTTTGCTTTTGTTACATTAGTTTGAGGAGTGAAGCAGCTCTATAAATGTGACTGGCAGCCAATCAGAAGGATGAGCATGACAGCATTTCTTCAAGTTATTTTAACAGATTAGATTTTGTTCTTAAATAATATATAATTAAAAAATAACATTAAAGAAGTTTATTCGATTCAATTTTCTTATTCTGCGATGAGCTGGCTTCCTGTACAGGGTGACCCCGTCTTTCACTCGCTGGTCATAGGTATCAGCAGCCCCTCCAGACCCCAATGAGATGAGCGTGTATGATAATGAAATGGATGGATGGATGGATGGATGGATGGATGGATGGATGGATGGATGGATGGATGGATGGAGTTTTTCTTATTTTTGCTATCTTCTCAACTGTCTGAAGCTCGTCTGGCGCCCCCTAGTGACACCAACTTTAAAATCACTGCCCTAAGCAGATAGTGTAGTCAATATTTTTGGCATAACATTTGTGGAATACACAACTAATATTTGTCATCACAGCAGTTTGTCTCAAGCTCCCTGAGACAAACCTGACCATCTGCTTGGACTTCATGCTGCTGGTTGTTCTTTAAAGAAGAAACAGAACTCTGCATAAAAGGGGATGAAAGAAATCGGAGTTACTCTGTTCAGGTTTTTATTTTCCTCATGTCTTTTTGCTCCCCATTGATGCACTCTCAGTTAGTTTAATAAAATCCCCCAAAATCTATGGGAGTTAGTAGTTGGAGCATCATAGAAAGAGGAATATCTACAGGTTCGGAGTAGTAATAGCGGTGAAGACATCCAACCTGGCCTGGTGACTTCAAACTGCAGCTCTGCTTTACACAAATGTTCAAACCCTGTTTAAAGCTGAAGTTCGTACCGAACCGTTAATTCAGGTGCCATCTTACCACGGGTACATCGTCGTACAGCAGGAGTGCATCGTTTAGATCGGTACTTCATTTTACTTGCAGTGGTGTTCTCTGGTGACCGTCGTATTTTGTGTGCATTTAGGATCTCAGATCGTGGCGGCGGCATCCCTCACAAAATAATCGACAAGGTGATGGATTACCACTTCAGCACTGCCGAGGAGAGCGTGCAGGACCCCCGCATGAGCAACCTGTTCAACACCATCACTAACAGCGGGAACCAGTCCAGCCCCATGCATGGGTGAGAATGGGACCTGCAGATGCACCCTTTCTTTTTTTTTCCCCATTTGTCACTAATCTGCCGTTTTTTGACTCCCGTAGATTTGGGTTTGGCTTGCCCACATCCAGAGCCTACGCGGAGTACCTGGGCGGCTCTCTGTCCGTTCAGTCCATGCAGGGCATCGGCACCGACGTCTACCTGCGTCTGCGCCACATCGACGGCAAAGGAGAAAGCTTCAGAGTGTAGAAGTCGCAAACGAAGGAATCAGGCCTTCGCTCGAGGCTTTTCTTCCCCATGTGAAGGCAGGCAGAGATGAGCTTATCTGTCTGCTGAGCCGCAGCCTTCAGATCACTCTGCCAGCTCTTCGGTGTTTCGCCTTTCACTGATTATAAGCTATGTTAGCTCTCGATTTAATGATTTCGGTTGTCTCTTGTGTTTTGTACCCTGTGGCATGTCGACTCTTAAGATTTGGTGGTTCATGAATTCTTGAATGTTTTTGTTTATTTGGAACTTTCTCATAAAAGAAGGAGCTTCACGTTGATGTTTCGAAACACTCCAAGTCTGTCAAGGTCAGCTCACAGGTTTCAAGAACCATTACCACGTTCAGTGTTTTATTTTAATTTTTTTTTGTTTTTTCAAAAATTTAAAGCCTACCGGGGAAAAACAGTGAAATTCAAAGCAGTAAATGAGTTCAGACGTCGTTAGAGTTAAAGGAGTTTTGGATCTTCTGGCTTTAATAAAAAAACGCAGGTGAAACGTAAATATCCAAACTGCCAAAACTCAAGTTGCTTCCAGTCTTTCTGCTTAGAAGAAACTTAACTCTGTTTTCTGGACTGGAGATGTTCATCTGCCTTACTGTGCAACTGAACTGCATGATGACTTTTTACTTTCCGTTTTATTTTTTATTCTACTGTCTGATGCCTTCGTCGGTTCGCACGGATGCGCCGTAGCATTCAAACACATCCGCTTGTTGGTTTTCCACTATTAGTAGATTTTGTGTGGTAATTACTTGGCTCTCGCATCGATCACAGACGTTTTTGACATTTCTGTAGCAACTCACAAGCTAACAATATGCCAGAGAAGTGTTTAACTTTTTTTTTCCAAGTGTTGCAGTTTCGTTAGAGGTTTTATGGTCTTTGAGAGATTGAGGTTTTCATTTGATCATGTTTATCAGAAGCTAACCAACTTAGTTTGTTGCACTATAATACTTTTATTTTTTGTTCATTTGCATTCATTTGGCCAAGTAGCAGCTTGAGTCAGTGGGGTTTCCTTGAGAGTGAAGTGTGCACACCTCCAAATTGTGCATACGGTTGCTGGGAGTCCAATGGAAATGATCAAATTCCCCGTGTCCTGCTTGTAGCTCGCAGGGTTTCAATACAGTTGAACTTCAGAGTTCTCAGCCTTGATCGGATCTGCGAGCCCAGCCAAAGTACGTGGCAGGTTATGAATATTGTTGATGGAACCCTGTATCTGCATTGTCTTATTATGCTGATTCAAAAACATTGATTGTATTTCTTCTTCTACTGTACGGATGAAACTGCTGGTTGGGGTACAGAAACCTCTCATTTAAAGGAAAGTACCACAGACGTAAAGCATCCATGTCGGATTAATAAGGCGAATAAGGGTAGAAAACAGAAGTTATTAACTGCGAGCTCACTAAAACGATGTTTTAATATTAGACTTAGGAGATTATCTCGAAGTTGGGAGGGAAAAGAAAGCTAAGACAGCTAAGTTGTGTTCTTGAATGCACAGAAGTGACTAAACTTCCCCCCTTCAGTCAAAGAAATGGTTAAAAAGCCTTGATTCATGTTGTTTAGAAATTTACAACATAATAAACACTATGAGCACTCCCCTGATTGTGGTGAACATTCCCCAGAGTGGTCCGGTTGTTATGCAGCAGATCCTCCTGAATGATACACTTACATTTTCTTTTTCACGTAGCAACATTTCTAATTGCTGCATTCGCTGTCATCCTTTAAATGTGAAAGGGCGTCAGGAACCCAGCTTAATCCCACATGTTTGCAACTTTCTACAGTCTAAAAACTCTCCATAGTATTTTTTTTTAATAACATGAAAACCACAAATAAGATGCTCAAATATTTTTGATTAGCAGCTTTATTTGCTGTCAAAATATATCCTAGGCATTTGTAAAGTTTACACACAGACAATAAAATTAATTGTTGGCTTGTGAGGTGTTGCGAATGTATTTTATTTGTAAAATAGAAAACATTTGCTTTCATTTTAAAAAGGCTGCAGTATTTATTTCTCACCTGATTATTAAGAAAAGAGATCATCATTATCAGTACCTACATTTCTTGGTTAAATTGTGTATATTAACTAATGTTTTTATTGCAACTCCGAAGGACTTGGAAGTTATAAAGACGCAAAAAAAAATTTAGCTTAAACCTATGAAGCATTAATAGTTTATTAGCATCCTTATTCCAAAATATTGCTGGAACAATGTTGAAGGGAGGGAGGAGATTTTCAATTTGACGGTGCCATAAAATGTGCACTGTTGCCCTCTGCTGGTCTAAAAGAGTTAAAGCAGGGAGAAAACTGAAGATAAAAAGGCTATTTCTTTCGTTCCCTATTTTCTTTTTCATTTTGGAATCGGTTACTAGATTTTTAGATTAAAATAAAAGATTATTTGAAGAAAAGAGAGTTATGTTACTGAAAAATATGCTGTCATGAGGAGTTCTGTCTTAACGCTGGTTTCTCATGAATTTTGTTTTGTTCAAGATTTTGTAGAAATTAAATTTTGCCTGTTCACATCTTTGACTCTGAGCTTTCTTGAATACATACGACAGTATGATTTCACATTACATGCATTATCTTTGAATAGTAAAATGTGATGGTCATGATTCTAACATACATGCTATCGTATGACCCCCAGTGCAGTAAGGCATCCCAGGCTTTTCCAACAACACATAGCAATAGCGTAGCAGTAATCGGATGAATCAGTTATTCAAATAATTTACCAATCAACTAATTGGTAAATAATTAATGTATTATTTAATTAAAATAATTAATTAACGATTTAGCTGACCTTAATATTTTCCGTGTTTTATTTTCGTTATTATTGTTACACTTAGTGTTCATATGTCTGTAGGATATTTGTAGAAATCCGGAACAAATCGCTTCCAGTATCGGTTCAATACCAATACGGGACATTTAACAGCCAAATACAGGGCGATTCTGTATTTTACGGGACGGACGGCAATCCTACTTATAAATCAACCTGGCAACTAGACATGAAAATTAGCCACTTAGCTGTAATATATTGTATTTGCCTATGAATTTTAATATGTAATGTCTCATTAAAAAAACGGATTTGAAACAACAACAAAAAAAACTAAAATGGAGAATGTCTGTGTACACTACTATGTGAACAAAATGATTGACAGCCGTGGTGGGCGTGGCCAAAGCTGTCAATATTAGGACACAGCCTAACATTGTGAGGACACAACAATGTTAGCCTAACAAGGACATTTCAAGGAAACCCAGTGCTAAATTGTGACCAAAAAAAAGAAGTAATGTACATGCAGCAGAGGATCTACAATTATTCATTTAGTCTTTGGACTGAGAATTTCTTTTGCAGGTTGATGTAAGTTAAAGACAGTGAAATGATGCTGAGATTCTTTCTGATGCATCTTTTCCACGGCTATCGGTTCCACCCTTTGCCTCCCTGTCGACCTCTCTGTTATTGAACAAAGTCGTCACACAAGACAAAGAAAACATTGACCTTTGTTTTATTGAGCAGTACATTCCAGGTTCTGACCCGCGATCTTTGCAGAACCCAGCAGGGTCCACAGACACAACAAAACGGATTGGGTTTGTCTTTTTTTTTACTTTAAGAACAGACAAATAGAAAAAGTGCACTTTTGTTTCTTCTTAGAACAACAACAGCAACAAAAGTAATAGAAATGAACTGAGCGGCACTTTGGTCTGTCATGTTTTTGTTTTTTTTGGAATGCGACAATAATTTGGTTCAAGTTCCTTAAAAAAATGTAATAAAATAAAATAAAATATAAACAGTTCATCCAGCAAACTCAAGGCAGTTTTTCTGTAAGGCAACAGTAACAAGTTCAGATATCGAAGCATTTCAAACAGGCGGGTTTGTTTCGTTTGTAACAGGCAACAGAAAAAAGTTTCAGAAACTATAAAAGCACAGTGAAGTCAGTCAGCTGTGGGATAATTTAATGCATCTTTTTAAAATTATTTAAACTTATCTGGTCTGAATCAGTCACCTTGCAGAACCAGAGGAGAAACAGTCAACCAATGATGAGAGAACAGGAAGTAAACATTTCCTTTTTAGACTAAATTATTCACAATCTGCAATCGTTTCTCCAACTTTGATGATTTTGACTTACAGCCAATAAAAACCCACAATTCACTTTCAAAAAATCTAAAATATCACATTAGACCTTCCAGAAAAAAAAAGATGGTCGTTCAAAGACTGGTTTATTCAAACAAGTTGAAGTAACATTAAGTGAAAGGAAAAAGGCTGGAAGTTGGGCTATGCTTATTGCATTTTTTTGTTTTTATCTAACCTACTCCAAAACCAGAGACAACTACAAGGAAGTGGGCACTTCATGCTTAAAAATAACTTTAAAACTTTTGTCTCATAATTTTAAGACGTTCTTCTTTTATAAAACGCAGCAGCAGAAAACCAAACGGAAAATCTCATCGGATCTTTATCCTTCTGGATTTAAGGGACGTTATTTAATTTGCGTTCCCTCGCAGTAAATCATCTGATAAACTCTAGTCTACTTTGTAACAAATCTCAATTTAAATTAGGACACATTTGCATCTTTAAAGAGTCTCAGTGAAAACGCGTTAATACATTCTTGACTCTTTAGTGCAGAAACTAGTTAAAAATTCATCTATTAATTGATGTTCAAGTTTTTAGGACTGCAGATCTAAAAAAAAAAAAAAAGCCCCTTAATTAACCATTCAGACTTCTAACATGAAAAAGACACAACCGCAGCTGAAAGTAATTCTAAAATGGTCTAATTTGGATTTATTTATTACCGAAAGTTTCTGTTGTGTTTATCCTTCAGAGTAAAGATTGAAACTCCATGTTTGACCTGTTTTATTCTGGCATTCTGCACAGACGCTTAAAACGTTTCTATCTTAATGAAAAAAAATATATAAAAAACTTCAGAAATCTCAAATGAGAAATTAACATACAATTAAATGTTTTACTAGTTGTAGCAGAAATACTTTTAGTATTCTAAATGCTGCATGAAAGGACTAGTAAATACATTATTGTATGATGTCGAGTTAGTGCCATTGTAGACAGAAAAAAAAACAAGAGTAAATGTCCACCAAAAAAATACAGACATTTTTAGATTGAACATTTTCTGGAAAAAATGTGAAAATTTCTGAAATCAATAAGTTGAAAATTTGCAAGAGGAAACTCTGAAATTTTAAGATGAAAAAATCTTGGAGATTTCTGAATTTCAAAGTCAAAATTATTTGCTGTCAATAATAATAAAAAGTCACTGAACTGTGTGTGCAAAAAAAAAAGTTGCACACGCAGTGAATGGGCATGTTATGGAGGAGGAAGATGCTTATGGAACTTCCAAAAGTTGAACATTTTTGACTTTTGAAACTTGGAAATTTCAAAGTTTTTTTCCTGAAAATGTCTGAGCTTAATCTCAAAATTGTCGAGTGTTTTGGCATAAATTTACTCCCTTTCTTTCCTTTTACAATGGCCCTAAAACGTCATGATATTACTAGAAGGGATCATAAACGATAGAAATTCCTCGATGTCTCCTAGAGAGCACCGTCATTTTGGACACCATGGAAACGCAACACTGCCTTTGAAAGGAAGCAGGCAAGGAGCTTTGGCATCACTTTTCATCACAGATTATGGTTAATCCAACTAAAAACCCACCTGACTAAACGAAAACTCTCTTTGGCTGAGCGTGAAAACTAGGTTGATGTGAACAGAAGCTGCAAGTCAAATCCTGAATAAGACCCACTAATAAGATGAGATGAAAACAGGAAGCTGCTCATTTCCAAATGAAGCCACCGTTGTAAATCAGAGGCAAAGCGCATTTTGGTACGGAGTAGCCCTTTTTGTTGTCTGTAAACTCTTTACAGTTTTGACCTCAACAGCCCTGCAAATCAGGCCAGGAGTCCCAAATTGTTCCCTATAGAAGAACGTGGCAGTCTGAGGCCCAGCTCTAAAAATATCCAATATGGCGGAGTCTGCAGCGTCCCGTCCTCACACCGTCTGCAGGCCTCTCTCCTGGCCATCCAGCTGCACCTTGATCTTATGCAGTTCCTCGATCTCCTGGTGGTGGCGCTCTGTCTTGTGGCCCACCAGGGAGCGATAAAAGTGGATAGTGAAGATGAGGAAGATGATTCCCACCGGGACCATGATGATAGTGGAGGCCAGCGCCGCCTGAAAGCCGCTCGCCCGAGCGCTGGTTGAGTTGGGGCTGGGGGTGGTGGGGCTGCGGGTAGTGGGGCACTTCTTGGCCTTATTTTCACGGTCGACGGGCAGGAACTTGATCCAGCAGAGGAGCACGACCTCGGCCAGGAACAGCAGGATGCCCAGCGCCGTGGAGAACCCCCAGGCCAGCTCGATGTAGAGGTGCATGCGCTCGTGCGGCGACTCGCTGACCGAGTTGAGGTTGTGGATGTTGCTGACAGCCTCCACGTTGGGCAGGATGCAGGTGCTGATGAGCAGCGCAAACAGGTGAACGGCCACCAGCACCGTGGTGCACACGGCGAAGGAGATGAGCAGCGCTCGATTGTACCTGTACTCCACATCCAGCTCCACCTCCACCATGGCCACCTGTAGCACAAAACCCCACGCACCAATCCGATACGAGTATCTGTATCAGTCCTGATGCTGACAAATAATCTACAGCAGATTAGGGGTTGGCAATGTGGACTTAAAGTTTTATCACTATATTCCATGGTACTATTGTGATAAAAGTGACAATAAAACCTTTTTATTGCTTCTTTTTTAGGTAAGTGCATAACTGCGACTGTGTCACAGCTATTATAGTCCCCACAAACACAAATGGCATTAATTCAGGACACCAGTCACATCAAGAAATGTTATTTATTATTTAAATGTTATTTAAACTGGAATTGATCATATTTTCAAATGTATTAATATTTACTAATACTCTCATTAACAAACAGTGGAGAAAATAATAAAACTACAAGTCCCAACAATATATACACAGTTTTTTAAAGTTTTTAAACATCTTGATTTGGAATATACCATAACTATAAATCAGTTAAGTTATTTAAATTTACAGAATTTTAATAACTATGAATCAAAATTCTTACCGTGATCACGATAAATAGTAAACAATACGATACATGCCCACCCCCAACCTTCTGTGCAAAAACTAAGCCACAAAGAGGAAACCTGCAACCATTTCCTGGTTTCAGGGACGAGTGGCGAGATAATGGTGATGCAAAATGTTTTACGGTCTTTCAGTCCACACAAAAACAAAACACAGACTTCCTACAGAAAGTGTTTTTTTTTAGACGTACCATTGCGAAGCCAGAGAGCAGGGCGGAGGTGCGGCTGCTGGCCTTCAGCTTGGCCCGGCTCAGGTAGAGCTTCCTCCAGGACAGAGCCTGGACTGAGTGGTGGTTGGAGCTGACCAGCTCCAGGTAGCTGCGCCGCACCCAGTCCCTGTAGTCCATGCCCCCGTTGTCAGGAGGCGGCGGCTCAGAGACCCCGGGGACCGGGGAGCCCATCTGCACGCTCAGCTCCCGGCTCATGGCACCTGGAGGATGAAAACACAGAAACACTGTCATCAGTGCAGCTTCATCATCTTTATTCTTATATTATTTTCGAGGCCATTCATTTTCAACTAATGTAATAATAATGGCTTATTCATTCCGGTATACCAAGATGAAAAAAAACAAACATTAATTTCTGAACAACATTTAACACTGGAATTTTAAATATCCAAAATAAAGTTATGTTTAATTTAATTAAAGAAAAAAAGTGAAATTAAGTTTAGACAGGGAAAACAGGCAAAAGGGGCAGGCAGTGAAAGCTAACAACTTTGTTAGGCTGTCAAGTTTTGCAGCATTTCTCAAAATCTTGACTTTCTGAGGGAGGATCTGTCTCATCTGATTGCACTCATTTTAATCTATTATGCAATGAACTGATTTATTGTTTGCAAGTTATATTGCTAACTTACTTATTGAGAAAGGGGCAGGTTTTTACCAAACGTTTCTCTTCTTCCTGCTCCCTTCTCACTTGTGTTGATGTTTGCAGATTCATGTTGAAATTTGTTGAAATCAAGTGAATAAACTGACTGATTGATTTTCACTTCACTACTAATCACTTCCAGGCATTTCTCAATTAGGATGTGAAGTGTGCAGAGATTGAAGGCTTCGACCCAGTAATAAGATATGAATAACTGATAAAACACACTGAAGTTAGTAAAGGAGGAATTTATGAACAGCAGCATTTTATCCCACGGTCTTCTGGCCCACAGCAGAGCACTGGCTTCTGAACACCAGCAGCTATTTTTGACCGTCTCCCAGCGGTTTTGTAGTCGTTGTTCTCCTGTCAATCAGCTGCGCCGACTCCAAGTTTCTATTCATGTCATCAGTGTCAACATGAAATATTCCCACAATCCTCGACTAAGCTTATTAGAACACAGTCTGTCTGTCACAGGAATGTTTTACTTCAACTTGCTGCTTGTGAAATTCCAGAGCAGCCATCATGGGACTTAAAGAGGAGGAAACAGGAAGACAAATATAAAGAAAAATAAACTATCTTCCAGCAGCACAAATATGGTGATAGGAAAAATTTGAGCACATTTTTCAAATAAAAAAATGTATAATAAATATTATACTGCAAGATGTTATGCTGTTACGTTATGGTTTTATTGTGTTGTACAGAATAAATACAAATAACCTTTATTGCCCCCTGAGGGGGAAATTCAGATGTTTGAAAATCAAAGTGACAGACAAGTAGATTCGCGCAGGAATAAAAATATAAACACAAAAGGAGAGACGGTAGTCAGGACAAATTTACAGCATAAGAAAAACACCCTATGCAGTTATCAAAAAAAGCATATTGAGATTCAAAGAAATATGGTAAAATTGAGCATAAAACAACAAACTTACCAAAAGTGTGCAAATAACATAAAGTTATTAAACTAAATGTTTCATATTTACTTTGTTGAACATGTGCAGACACTCGATCTGCACTGGGGCAAGAAAAAAAAAACCCAGTTAAAAGCTCAACAATATTAAAGCGTGTATGATAATGGATGGATGGATGGATGGATGGATGACTGGGGGAATATACACTGCATAGGTCCTTTGACACAAAAAACTGCACTTTTACAAAATATTATTATGTAAACATATTTATTTCCAGTTTTTGATGAATGCTTATATTACTTTCAATTTTCGCTACTTCTTCACAATCTGAATTTTAAACGCTTAAAATTATGGTTTTTAGAAAAGAAAATATTTTCCACCCAATTACACATGTGCAAACTGGATCAAATCAAGTTTTTGTTTCATGTATAAAGTTGTTTATTAAACAATTGCTCCATTTGAGACCTTGGCATAGAAAACTCACCATACAGAAAAAATATTTATGAATCTTTGGCGATTTTAAGCCCTTAGAAGGTCAGTTTTAGCAAACACAGGCTCTCTTTCTGTGTTTATTTTAGAAAACAAATACATACTACTGATGTTTTCACTCGAGTTTTGTATATTTATTAAAAATTGTCAATGTCAATTATTTTGACATAACGACAAAAATATCTAGTGGAAAAACAATCAAATAAAAAAAAAATTGACGGGATTTATATATTTGTAAAGGGAGCTAGTGATTTAAAGAAAGTAGATTTAAACCCCGCTGTAGTGTCTATTCATCAATCCGAACGCGCTTCCCTGAGTTTGGAGGACACACAGTTCAGCAGATCTTCATGTATATTTAGAAACCTGCTAGAAGTTAGCAGGATACGTTTACAGACTTATATAGAAAGTTAATTAAAAGCACTACAGTTATCTAAGTTCTACTATGAAAAGCGAAGAAAGAAAAGCGGACAATTAAAAAAAAATACAGCAAACACATTTAAACAGCTTGCATTTAAAGAATAAACAACGCAAACTCCTCGGCAAGTTTTCAGGCAATCTAAAAAGACTCCTCTTGCTAGCTAATATAGCTAATAACAGAACAGTTTGAAAACAGCAAAATTGGCAAGTTTTTTGGAGAAATTTATTAATTAAAGTTTATTTTTCTTACCTGTTACCTGTTCACAAAAGTGCCTTCGGAACCTGAGATATAAACTGAACCACAGTCTTGTCTCCACGCTGTTAGAGAAAGTAAAATATCCCGCAGGTCCGACCAGGATTTAGTTCGTCGGTTAATGTCTTTTTTGCAGGCAATGACGGACTGATTTTCTGCTTCCGCAGTAAAAATTCAGGTTCCGTCAGTTTAATGTCAGTACCCACAGCGAAAAGGCAGACTTCCTTCCGCACTGCCACTTGAAACCCGGTTGCTAAGGTTCGGATAATTTCGGGTGGGACTGAACAGAAAAGGAAAGCTGTAAAACGCATGGTTTCCGGTTTTGTGTGCTGCTTTCAAAATAAAAGAACACACAAACGTTGATAAAAAAAAACGTGACGTGACGTAAAAGCATCGGCACCTCCGCCATATTGTAAGTTGCCGGTTTAAAACACCTGTTCTTATCCTGTTGGAAACAAATACAAACCTGTTTTGGAAACTGACTTTTCCAAATAAAAGAAGTAGTATTTTTTTTAATGCAACAATGAGAACAAATAAAGAATACCTTCAATTGAAAGTAGGTAATTAGTTGTTTAGTTTAAGTTGCATTATAATATTTGTAATAATAATAATAACCAGAGGGTTCTTTTTAAATTGCAGTGTTTCCATTAAGCAAATTTACTTTCAAAGTGTCAAATTATAATAATAATTTTAATATAATATGATATAATATAATATAATATAAGTTATAAGAGATCAAATATTGAAAGATATCACATATAGCTTCATGGAGAAGATAAGCGTGTAACCATGTAGCCTAGCATGTATGGAAAAAACTGATTAGCATCTAATTTTTTGTACGTTTTATATCACAACATAGTGATATAAACCATTTGGTGTGAATTCAGGCAAAGTCAGTAATGTGATTAACACATTAGGGAGGGAGGAAGTATGGGTGGGTTTGGAAGCTAGCCATTTCCAATTTTTGTAAATTTTTTGTAAATCAGGTTTGTTATGTTCACAGACAAGTTATCTCACTCGAACAAGAAGAAGCCATGAATAAATTGATTAAAACAACTTGGGAAAATAACTTGAGTCACTGTTCCATACTCCCGTCCTTCACTTCCGATGTCCGACATGGCGCGCGGAACAGTTCATCTGCTTTGAGAACTGTTCTCAAAGCAGATCAAATGAAGCAGAACTGATCTGACTTTTTCCATAGCAACTATCAGAAGTAAGACATTCCCCCATAACTATAGTGAGCTGATTGTAGCTATGACCTCATCTGTGACATAAATCTACGTCATAGATCAAAGAACATCTGAGGTTATAAATGCTTGTATATCAAAACATGAGTTAATATATAACGGGTATTAAATATACAGATGAAATTCCTGCTAAAATATTTTTCACAATTATCCTGTAATTGGTGGTTTTTGACGCCCCCTACTGGTTGTCTATAAATTGGATGAGAATCCGAGAATTCCACACAGTTTGTTCAGCGCTCTGTTGTGGTAAGTCAACAAATCCGGTTCTCTTCTGAATGGTGTTGGAGGTTTGTTCAAGAGGGTGACTGGAATCTTTGTTGCGTTGCACAGAGCTATAGGTTGACCGGTGGGGAGGCTCATTGCGCCATATGTGTTTTGTCAACCACTGATTTCAAGTAATTATGTTATAATAAATGTCAGCAATTTATTTTGTCAGTTATGTTTGTCAAACTTTGTTTGTTGGTTGGTTTCTATGGCGACATGACATGGCCAGGTTTCTTTTCCACTAATCACCAGAGGGCGTTCTCAATTAATTTAATGACTGCTGTTGTATTTATTATTCTAATTTCTTACTAAAAAAACAAACAAACAAACAAATTGTATTCAATAGATTTTTTTTATTTGTATTCTAAAACTATACGTTCACATGCCATAGAAAATATGATGTTGGAACTCACTATGATTGTTTGTGGGTTACACAGTTTGTTCAGTTTGGTTGACGGGTAGGGAGGCTCACTGCGCCATATGTGTTTGTCGACCACTGATTACAGATTGCAATAAATCATCTAAAATCCTCCGAGTGTGCCTAACGGGACGGACGGGTAAATAGAGAGCTGTCACAAATATACAAGCAGCTCTTTTACCCTCATCACTGTCTTCTACAAGTATTTTTAGAATGGAAAGGATCTTACCCGCCATGCTTTTTCCCCTTGGAGTTGGATATTTGATTTCCACAAGAGTTATTCAAGTTTTTGACAATTTTGGTATTGCTTTTGAAAGAAGTAGTTCTCAGGACGAGCGCACAGACTATGACATTATTGATGATTATCTTTTCAATCTTCCCCGGGCCAGGAAGCAAACTTCTCCAGCCTGAGAAAACTCAATGAGAAAACTTTTCAGAACGTTCTTCAACTTCTGCTTTGACGGAAAAGGCGTTAGAAGAGGAACCTTCCTTGGCTGAGGACGATAGTGGCCCATTCATCCGGTGGTCAACCATGTTCCGCAGCTGCAACCGTTATTACAGATCAGTAATATTTGACGATCGTCCAAAAATGCAAACTTCCTCGGCTGAGCCCAAAAAGTTAACTTCCATTTATAAGAAAACGACCCCTAGTCCCAAATCGTATTACCCCAGCCTCGAGCTGGAAAAAAAATGAATCCGCCCAAAAGTCCTAAGAAATCTTGTCGGTTATTTTCACTGACAGCAAGTTATATCTGTCGCGCTCCTCCTGATTTTTAGTATGGCAGAGATCTTAGTCAGCATGTTTTTTCTCCTGGGTTTTCGTATTCGATATTTGATTACTTCAGGAATGAAAAAAGTTTTTGACAAACTACTTCCTGGTAGCAATTTAGAAAAAAGTGACTCTCCGGACGAGTGCACCTTCTCTTGGTATGATCTTCTCGATGTTTTTCTTTTTGATGCTTCCCCGGCTGGGGAAGTTTGCTGTGAAAAGGAGACAATTGAGTCTGAAAAATCAACTTCTGCTCAACTTCTTTGATAATATGATACTAGATGAATACATACATAATATGAATACTAGAAAATTCCTGAAGAAATTTACCGGGGTCTGCCAAAGTGTGCCCGTTTGTTTGGACCTAGCGTTTTGATGCTAAATCTTAGCATCACTGCTACGCTTAGCTACAATATAGTCAATAGCATGTGGAGAATCCAAAAGCATGTTGACTAACATGGACTTATGCAATTTGGTATGTTGAAATTAGTGTATAAGCTCCAATAAGCCAAAATGCTCATGTTTTGGCTTATACCCCAAATGCTGTCACTGGCATGTGGGGTATTACTAGCATGATGTCTCTATTTGTCTTACTTCAGTCAGTATACTAAACATGGCTAGTAAGTAAGAAAAACAGGTAAAAGCTTTTAGGGAAAAGGCTAATGCTAATGCACTAGTGGGGTCAGTGAAATGCTAATGTTTGTGCTAATGTTAATGTTGTGCTAACTTGAGAGCTAAAGATAATAAAGACTGATATTAGTTGCACCGCCTGTGGCACAGTCACATAAAGCCCTAATGTTTGTGAAATGTGCACACGGCAGCACACTAACCTTAGAGAAAGATAATAAAGGCTAATATTTATTATCTGCAGCGGTGCACTAATCTGAGAGGAATATCCAGGCTTTTATTTTGAACATTTCAGTTAGCTTAATTTTAAATGACTACACTAATTCTATGTGTAACAGTGGTTTGTTTAAACCAGTTATATAATGCCCAAACCAGCACTTAATTGATGTGAAAATCTGAAGGCTTTAATTTTGAAATTTTCAGTTGGCTTTATTTTAAATGACCACACTAATAAAATGTTTAACAGTGGTTTGGTTAATCCAGTCACTTAAAGCCCAAAAGAGCAATTACCTAATGTGAAAAATCAAAATTCTTGTTTTTTGAAATTTTCAATGAGCTTTATTTTAAAGTTCTGCCATGTTGTAGTTCTAACCTTCAGTCATTGTAGTTTTAAGAGCAGCTCAACTGTCATGTGAGTGAGACACAGAGTCCTGAACGACTTTCATACCAATCGAGCGATATTTGTAGGCATGAGGGCGATTTCAAAATTATTTTGGCGTCTAAAATACACTCCGTTTCTGACTCTCACGGAGTGGCAGTTGATGTCAGTTACACTCTGTGTTTTGGCAGTTGGAAATTTCGCTCGTTTTTTTGCTTTTTACGTCGCCATCGTAACTCTGATTCCCAATAAAAGTAATAGCTCCCCTCCCAGCATTGAGTTTTGATACAACTTTTGTGGGGGTGCACGCAGCGGTACGAGCCGCATAATGGTTGGTGGAAGAAAAATCAAGAAATAAAGAGACATTCTATTGGGTGTAGAATAGGTGCCTGCCATACATTGCTCTCCCTATGCATTACTATGGGCAGGCCCCAAATGGATCAAGCAGATGGCTTAGAGCCAATTTCTAAATGTGACTAATGTGTGTCTAACTTCTGGAAAAAAAACGTACTCTCTATAAAACCTACCAAAAACACTTGAATTAATTAATTTATTTATGAGTATTGTCATAGGTAAAATCTTTGATTTTTACACGTATGTATGAGTTGAAAAACAGGACAAAAATGCTCAGTTTGCTTCACAACTTCGTTGGAGGTAAAACACTTTGAGAGAAAGACGATTTCGAACAGTGATTTTGGAAAAAATTTCAACTGCTGTAGAAATGTTTCTTACTGTTGCTTGGGGCATTGGATTTATTGTTTCAAGGAGACTAGAAAAGTTGCTGGGATTTCGGCCAGAAGATGAAGACATCGCAGCATCTGATGAAACATCTAACAGTTGAGATGGGATTTTAGTTGAATCTGAAGAGTACAAAAGGTATATGACATGGAAGTACTTTTGTTTCGAAGAACTTCTGGACTTATGGAAGCTTCCTCTCCCACAACTACATATTTGACCAATTTGACACAGACGCTTTCCATAGCAACAATGTCTTCAGAAGAACCTGTTGTTGTGGAAATTGTCTGTGTTCCTCAAGACAAAACGGAGCAAGACGAAATTCAACGTGACACAGACCATTTAGACAGCCCTGACACTCAAGACATGGATGTTTCCTCCATGGTGGTGAATTCTGGAAGCAGACATGTTGAGAATGTTGTCCCACATTCTGAAGACATTTCTGAGGATCTTTCACCAGAAGAACCATCCTTAGAAGAAGAAAAGCCAGAAGACGAGGTCCAAATCGACCAGGAACATTTGGACAGCATGGATGTCAAGGACTTGGATGTTTCCTCTAAGGACATTCATTCAGGATGCGAAAAGGCCAGGGGATGTTGTGTGACATTTTGATGAAGTCCTGAGTTTTCTTCATCAGAGGAATGGTCTTGAGAAGAGGAAAGCACAAAAGATGATGTTAAAAACAACATTAACGAAAACACGACAAAGAAGGATGCCAATAATTTCAGTTTCTATCTATCCAAAGACGATGGAGACACCCTAGTGGTTCCACAAAGTATTGACTGAGAGGAGCTGAAACGGAGTGGATGGCTCACTTTTTGGAATTTTATAGGTAAAAATGTGAGAACCATGTATAATTGTCCTGCTACTACACAATTATGTACACAATTTGTAATGAGCTATCATAAAACATCAATAAACCTGGACTGCCAGACAATAATTAATACAGAGATTATTTAAAACATTTATTGAAGATCATCATAAAGTACAAGTGAAACATCATCAAAATAGGCTTGAGTTGCTCCATATGTCACCTCTAAAACCTGGATTCATGGATTTCAGTGGTGAGTTGAATTTAAGGCACAGAAACAACATGAAGTCCTCCCAATTAAAGGGTTTTTACAGCATTGTCACTTAACACTTTTAAGATGTCATTATTTATTGTAGTGCTGTTGATAACTTTCTATCAGCTCTAATTTCTGTTTTGGAGAAATGCAAAGAGATGATATAAAACATGTATTTAAAAAAAGCCATCAAACCATATTTTGTTACTGCGCAAAACAAATTTAGTGTTTTTAAACCTAATGAGCATCACTGTGCAGGGAGCTGACTAAGCAACACAATTATTCAAATTTAAACTGTGTTCTGCAGAACTGAGTCTAAATATTATTGCACACAGTAAACAATACAGTCAACCAGTGAAACATATCTGATTTATGAACATTTCAGGATGTTAATAAGAGTTTATCTTCCTATGTTTGTGCATTTAGCAGACACTTTTATCCACAGCAACTATCAGAAGAGAACATAATAATGCACTTAATGCCAGATATACCAATAAACTGCTCCGAAGGAAGATCACTAGTCAGAAGAGACAAGTGGCAGGCACAGAAGGAAGTGGAGAAAGTCCTACAATCCTTTTGTGTTTGAATAATTTCATTGTTTTTATGCTCTTTAGGTTTTGGCCTATTTCAGGTAAAGGGGGAGTATCATGTCTCTTCCAGGCACAGAGTGTCAATTTGTAGTATAATCAAGTAATATGTTACCTTTGGTTGTTATAAAAATGCCATGTATATGAAATACATTTTAATTTGTAATTTAACGCCTTGAATGCCTCTTTGTGAAAACCCCTGCTCTTTCTGACACTCCTCCTTCAGGAAGTCATCACAACATCGCTCCTCTGGTAATCCTTTAACACCTTTAATAACGTTTTTCCCAGCATTGTGCTGAGAAGAAGCCTGTATAATGAGCTCAACAGATGCGCAGTTTCACCAGGTGTTTGCTAATTGCTGCTGGTTAGGCTTAAGGAGCTGAGTGAAGGAGTGACAGGGAGAGGCCGATGCTTGAAAGTTTGGAAACTGCACCTTCGAGGAGGAGCTGTATTTCAAAGGCGGGGCTAAATCCAGGCATTTTGCACAGCTGAATGGTTGCTATGGAGATGAAAGTATTTCTCATACCTGCATGAAAGAATCAAGGCAACACACCAGGTATGTTTTTAATGAGGGCATAATTCTATAACACAGTGTAAAGCTAAAAAAAAGAGTTAATCTTTTAATAATACTGTCCCTTTAATTCCCCTGCCTACAGTATTACCTCACAGACCGTGCTGTAATAGTTCATTCCTTTGTGTTTAGTTTCTTAGTTTATTCCTATGTTCTGTTACTCTACTTGTCAGACGATTTCCCTTTTGATTTGCAGATTCTTGAGGGCCTGCTTCTACTGCACACCTCATTGACTGATGGTGATAGTGTCATATTTTTATAAAGTTGAGCAGTTAGTCAGGTGAACGTGACTGGCAGCACCTGGCTGCTACGTTTATATTTTGCTTCGTGAATATTGAATCTGAGGTTAGGTTTAAATCCCTTTAGAACTTCATTAAGGCCCAAATCATTATTATGATGTCCTGAAATGTTAAGCCCTTCGCTTTAAAGACGTTGTCATTTCTTTCACTCTTTACACCAGGAATCACTTTTGTATATTTACAACAGATTTAAATGTAAAACTTGTAGATATCGTCTGATATTGGTCACTAAACATCTGCATTTTTGGCAGTCTTTTGATTTGCCTGCAAAAAGGTTTAATGACTCTGAAGGGCCGTTAGTATTTGTTAGGTAAGCAGGGAGAGAAAGCAAACAGGAAAAACTAAATCATTCTCCTCAGAAACTTCTCGTTCAGTTCAGTTCTTTCCTATTCTCGATGAGCTTGTATTTGTGCATTTTCTATCTAATCACAACGAGTGATTGCTGTATATATCACATTAAATGTTCTACTCGTGCAACTCCAAACCAGCAGCCATTAGATACTACATGCTGGTGTGAACCCTACTGCCCTATCAGCACAGAGCTCTCTGCCCGCCATGCTGCTGCTGCTGCAGATGTTCGGCTCCCAGAGGTTTTTTTTAATGGGTTTCCTTCAGGATTTTACTGGACAGTTACGACTGTAGTGTTGTGAATGGACTCCATCACAGCGGCCAGGCGGCTGCACAGGTCGTGGGCCTGGTTGACGTGAACTTTTGGTGGATCTTTCAACACCACCGTCCCACTGGAGCCGTCCAGAACCCGTGGCAGCAACTCGCCCAACTTCACCTGCAGCGAATCTAAAGAAAACAGAAAAACCCAGCAGAAATGAGCCCTTCAGTTGGTAGCTTTTGGTTTTGAATGATTGATTACATAGAGCAATTTGTTACTGGGACAAGTTCTCTTCTGTAATTCAATTTATTCCTGATTGTGTACATTTTAAAAAGAAATTTAAAAAAATGAGAATAGATGAAATAAGTAAATTTATGCTCAAGATCAAAATTATTGTTTGTTTTTAAAATATATTTGAAATTGCTTACATTGTGTGTTTTGATTTTCTTGCGTGCTTTAAAGCACACAAGCAAAACAATTATGTTTGTAAAATGTTTTAATTGTTGAGGCAGTTGATTTGAATTATGTGTTTTGACTTAAGGAATTTTATTATGTCTTTTTCGTAATGTTTGTAGAAGTACGATTTTATCGTAATATTTGCGATGACACTAATGTGACTCCCTACCGCAACAAATAAACTAATAATTACAGGAGCTGAACCTCACATTACCCCCTCATGTCATTGTTAACTCACCATCCATGTCCTGACCCAGGCAGCAGCACCAGTGGCTGCGGATGTTCTCCATAGCGTCCCGGTCCTCCTGGGACAAACCCGAGTCCCGGCTCATCAGGTGAAGGCAGGGAATGACGGCTTCGTCCATCATGGAGAGACCCTCCTGCACTTTGCTCTCCTCGCCGCTGCAGAACAGCCGGGACGCGCTGTCGTTCAGCGCCTGATTGGTGGATGAGTACAGAGAATACTTGTGTCAAGGTCTCCACTTTAATATTTACACAAATATAGTTTTATTCTTATGAGATATTTTCGATGAAGTCAATATGGAGGTTGGAGAACATTTTCCTTGTTGGAGCTTGTGTTCAGATCCCACACTGTATATTTGCATATGGGAAAAAGCAACCTAACCTCAGTCCTGCTGCAGAGAAAGCCTAATAAGGGAATATTATCCCATCAGTCGCTCATGTCTAAAGTTCTGCCCCAGAAGAAACTACTTCAGTAGCTGGCTGAAAGCCAAAATATGTCAAATAAAAATGACGGGTCCCAGCCATGATTTTGATGACCCTCAAAGTTTCCCCTAGTGCAAGCCAAGACCTCTTAGATATAAAAATATTTAATTAAATAGCTGTTTTAGGCTGAAAACTGAAACAGCTTGAGTTGGAACTGTTGCTTTACTCACAGTGAGGCACTTTCTTCTGTAAACTGCAATAAGAGCTTTGTTCACACCACGTTTCTCTCCCTTTCCCAGCAGAGTGGCGTTGGTCTCATATGCATGAGCCAAGTAGTTCAAGGCCTCTTGCATCCTGTGACACAGTCAGAAAAAAAAATAAGCCCCAAAAATCACAGCTGCTCTATTTAGTACAACATATATAATCTCTCAACAACTTTAAGCTATAAATATCCAACCTTAATGGTTGGATATTTCTAGCCAGTCATCTCAGAAATGTGTTTTTCTTACACAAAGTCAAATATTTCAAGCTTTTATGCTTTAATTAGTTCCTCCCACACTTCTTCCTTCCACTCAATTTTTTGTTAATATGTTTGAATACAGAACTGATGACTGTCGACAGTCTTCTCCATGGTAATGCAGCTGACTAACCCAAAGTGAGAGACCGTTTGAAGGTTCAGGAAACCTTAGCAGGTAATTAATTTGAGTTAATCAGCTGATTGTGACACCACAAGTTTTCATTAATTACATTTTTTGTTGTATTCTCATTTTCTGAGACACTAAATTTTGTTTCATTATTTGTCACCAAAATTACAAGAAACTTGGAATTCTTCCAAGATGACTAGCAAGAGGTATTGCACTTTTACACAACATTCTAATTTTTAAAAATGTACTTGTACATTTCTTGTGTTTGAAAGTAAAGCACATCAATGAATTACTTAAAAGAGGCATTTATTTTACTTTTCGGAGCATTTTTCTGTTGTTTTAGTTTTCTGCCATCCAGTAAAGGTGAATTTGAAATGATACTTTTTAACCTGGTTTGCAAGTTCCTTTAGCTCTGGACTAGGCCTGTGCCTTTCTAAGCATTGCTCTAAACCATACTATTGTAGATCTTGCTGTATGTTTTGAGTCACTGAACTCTGACTGGCTTCCTGTCACTCTGTGGTTGATGTGATGTCAAGGGTGATGTGCAGCATTTGTTTCCCTCCACTCACACTATTGGTTTTCTACTAGTAAACTGGTTTTTGGGGGAAGATACTTTTCCAAGCGCTGTATTGAAATATAGCATAATTCTGTCTTACTTTCCATGCTGATAGTGCTCCAGCCCAGTTAGCAAGTAGACAAACACCGTCCTGAAGTCCCTGTAGTCGTCATGCCATTGCTGCAATAAAAACACACACAGACACAAATATTAACCAAAAAACAAACTAATTATGTTTGTTTGTTTTTTGCCTGTTTAATCTTCCTCTTCTTTTATGGCGTTAACAAACAGTGGGGAGATGCATCTGGTAGCTATGGTTTTGCGTGGTGTAGAAATATAGTTTTTGTTTTTTGCATTTTGGAGCAGTTTTACTGCTAAAAATTCAGCAGGTTTCACAAAAGTAGCAGTCTATCAAAAGGCACAAATGCGTGTTTTTTTTAACCACACATCCTGTAGTTAAAAAAACAATTGCACATTAAGAAAAAGGTTAAGATTGAGTTTGTACTCAGTTTTAACTAGCTGCTGTCATCACTGTAAGAATCAAATAGTTACGAATCAGTTACAGCACTGTAACTTCATACAAGTCACAACTTTATTTCTCTTTTCTTGACTTCCAGCAAGATGAGTTTGAAAATATGACTGAAATTCACAAAGATTTTCTCACATTTACATTGTTCTGATCCTGAAATCAACGAGCTGGAGGAGAAAGATTCATTTCCACAAATGATGAATTAATTTTTTAGTACCTAACAAAAGAAAGAAGAGACATGCAGGACAAATAATGTCAAACTGGGCTGGATAAACCCAACAGTACCATGTATTCCTCCATGTCCATGTCTTCTGGCTTAATGAGGCGGAGCTTGGCTCGAGCTTCCCTCATTATGCTGATGGCCCTGCATGCACAGGAAGGACAGCTGGAGTGTAACGGTGCAGGTGAAATAATCTCACAACCAGCAGATCTCTGCTTTGAACACTAGATGGCAGCAGATGAACGATGTACGGCTGTTTTCAGCTGCAGGGCGCTTGCACATTAGAAAAACCTTTCAAATTAAATATTGAGTGTCCAAAAAAAAACAAAAAACATTTCTGTTCGTTTAAAGGGAGGTTTTTCCTTTATTAGAGTTTTAGTTGTGTGTTTTTTAATATAGAGATTTCTAAATTGTGATCAAGCCCACGTAGCCAGAAAAGTTATTATTAAAACTAACAAAATTACAAAAATTGAAATCAAGAAAACCTTTTTGTTTACTGAAATAAACGAAAACTGTAATTAATGCGGAATATAGCTATAACGAAACAATATTTAAGTAACGGTACAAATAAAAACTAGCAAACACACTGTAAAAACTAATTAAAGCTAACTGAACTAGACAAAAAAAAAAAACGTTACAATGAAATAAAACTAAAGTATAATGAGAAATCCAGAACTATCATAACCCTGGAAGACAGCAGTTGCAGACTGAAAGAAGAACCGTTTCGGTTTGCACACCTTTCATCAAAGCTGAGGTTGCGGTCTGTAAACTGCTCCAGCAGCGTCCTTTCGATGACACGCTTGGGCGCCTTGTTCTGAAAGAAGTAAACCAGAGCGTGCTGCAGACGGGCGTCCTCCTGGGGAGTGATCTCCTCCTGGGAGAGCTCATACAGCCGGGAATACTCCTCATGGAAGGCCTGGAACACCACCGAGAAATCTGACTTTCAACGCGTCACTAGCTGCCTTTCTCTTACCAACATGCGCAAATCTTTATCTAATGTCAAAAAAGCACCATTTCATAATTGCTGTCTAAGAAATTAAATTAAAAGCAGACATGAATAAGCTTGTTTCACACAATAAGTTATTAAAATTAGTGGCAGCAACGGATGTAAACAGTTATAAAATATATCAGAGAAAACATTGGCGTCTTATTCAGTCATTGGAATTAGAAGTCCATTATATTTGGGAGATGCCACATGTGCGTAGCCGCTCTATTTTGGTACATCTATTTTGATACGGCCTCATTCTAGATCAAACACATTTCTTTGAAAAACTGAGGCTTTTTTCTTTTATTTCCATTAAACAAATTTATTTTCATAATTTTAATTTGTGCAACTCTATAGCTCATGGAAACACAGCTAGTGATGCAGGGACTCAGCATGCTACAGGTTTTGTGCATTTTTATGCACAATTTGAAACCCTAAAACGCTTAGCATTATTAATAGAAAAGAAGTTTTTGAAGAGTTTAATGCAGATCTTACTGCTTGAACTTTTCCATTGATATTTCAAAAAATATTTATTTAAAAACATGAAAAAGTCCTGTGGGAATGCACGTTTTGTTTCTTATTCAAATATGAGTGTGATTGAGGAAGAATAAATGTACATAATAAACATTTGAATACCTTACCTTGATGAGGCCGGCTTCGGGACCTTCTTTATCAAACGTTTGTCTTGCCTTGGCTATGGCCAGGATGACACCCTGCATAGCTGGGGTAAGCATCATCTATGAAATGAAAATGAGACCATAGCAATTGCTTAACAAACAATAGATGAGAGGTCGGGTCACTCTGGACAGGTCACCAGAGACAGACAGGACAAACAACCATGCACACACACACATCTAAGGAGAATGTATACAGACCAATTAACCTGATAATCAAGTTTGTGGACTGTGGGAGGAAGCCGGAGTACCCAGAGAGAACCTACCATGCACAGGAAGAATATGCAAACTTTATGCAGAAAGACGCTGGACTGGGAATCGAACCCAGGAACTTCTTTCAGCAAGGCAACAGCGCTACCAACTGCGCCACTGTGCAGCCCTGAATGTCATTTATTGCTAACTAATTCAAACTTACACATAACACCTGTCATGAACATGAGTAAGTTTTCATGAATATTCATGACTGTTGTCATAAAGTGTTATTCGGTAAATCATGAGACTTTTAATACAAAGTTTACATTATTCAAAATTGTCTTTGTTATGGCAATTTGACATTAATCTGGACAAAAATGTCTTCGTATTTGACAACTCCATAAATTCTACTGTAACGAAAATGAATGACCTATATCATAAAGTAATATAAGAACCTTCAGAAAAAAGAAAGTATTACCTAGGTGGAGTTTACTATAAGTTCAGTGTAGAAAAAAACGACAAAAGGAAATTTCTGTCATTCAAACCAATTGAGTATAATATAGCTTTATTTATAAAGTGTTTGCCTTACCAAAGGGACCACAATTCTTAACAGAATAAATGAAAACATTACAAATAACATAGAATTGCAAAGATTTTAAGTTGTAAAATTTTTTTTAATGCAATTAATCTGAATGTTTTTTTATTCTTCAGATTTTCAGTAAAAATCTCTGGTTAAATGTGGCTGTAAATATAATAAAAGTTTGGTTGCAAAAGATGAATATTTTGTGTCGTGATTAACATTTACCATTGCAAGAAAATGTTGTCAGTAATATTTTTACGTGAAGTAAACAAATTTATATCTATCTTGAAGTGGAGTTGGAGGACACAAAAAATCAGTCAGAGGGCCATGAATGGCCCCCGGGCCGCCCTTTGGACACCCCTGTGTTCCTTGAATGATCAGAGGTTCCTGAAACAACTGAAAGCTGAAACGGTATAATAGTGCTTGAATCAATCTGATGGCTGAATAGCCTACAGAACAGATTAAAAACAATGTCTATATACGATTTAAACTAACATTGAGTTACCCTGATTAAAAATATTATTCAACATTGTAACTTCCTCACCTCTTCGTTGTATCCGTCAGCATCGGCCCTCACCATGATGCGGCCCACATTGGGAATCTCCACCTCTGACACCTCGTTCTCCGCCTGCCTCTGCCTGGCTGGAGCCTCCTGCTGCTCCTCATTTCCTGGATCTGCTCCGAGTCCGGGAGCCTCCCCAGAGGCTCCAGGTTCATCGCTAGCCTCTGAGTTTGGTCCCAGCATCTCCGCATGCACACACAGGTCAGCCTGGTTACAGAGCTCTGCATCTGAGCCGGACGTCTGACAAAGACACCAGGAACAATATTAGAGTTTTTTGGACTTTTGTCACATAATTTAATATTTTTTTACAGTGTTGAATATCTTATAGAGCTGCAGGGCAAGTTTTAAAGGGTTAATTATTTCCATCCATCCATCCATCCTGAAAAAGGGTGCAGGGTCGGGAGGGTTGCTGGTGCCTATCTCCAGCTGTCATTTCGGGCGAGAGGCAGGGTCACCCTGGACAGGTCGCCAGTCTGTCGCAGGGCAACACAGAGACATACAGGACAAGCAAACATGCACACACACACTCACACCTAGGGACAATTTAGAGAAGCCAATTAACCTTGACAGTCATGTTTTTGGACTGTGGGAGGAAGCCGGAGTACCCGGAGGGAACCCACGCATGCCCAGGGAGAACATGCAAACTCCATGCAGAAAGACCGGGGCCAGGAATCGAACCCAGAACCTTCTTGCTGCAAGGCAGCAGCTCTACCAGCTGCGCCACTGGGCAGCCCGGGTTAATTATTTCTTCATTGTAATTTCATAAACTAGGGGCCCCAAACCAGCATCTTGCTTAGGGCCCCCACAAACGTAGGAACCAGCCTGTCTGCAGGAATACCAGCAGAGGGACTGTAGGAGGAGCCGGGGGGACGTGAGGAAGGTTGGGACTTTCCCACCTGACTCTGTAGCCCTGCTGGGTCGGGGCTCGGTTCCTGGGTGTCGCTGACTGTGGGAGTGTCGGTGGGATCTGCTTGGCAGCCAGGATTCGCAGATGGGGGCCCGATCTCAGACTGCTCTGCTGCTGAGTAAAACAGACAGAGGCCTTCATTTAGCACATCTATTAGCAAAGTTTTTTTTATTAGATATTAGATGAAACTGGGTGTCGGTGACAATGTGCCGGATCCATAAAGGCAGATCTATTCAGTCTAATTCTATGCTTTGTATTCTCAGTGACTTCATGCTTTATGTATTTTGCATCATATTTAGAATTTCGAATCGCATTCTCTGAACAATTTGAAAGATGGTTTGTTGCTGTTTATTTTGATCTGTTTATTATTTATCTTACATTTGCTGTGATGCTCCAAATTGTTCTTACTGTACAAATTAAAGTTGTGTTGTTTTTACATGTTTGAACAAGCTTGTGAAGATATAGGTGTATTTATGTGTGCTGTACTTGTGCAGAGTTATCAAATAAATTTGTAATTCAGTACATTTACAGTATGTCTGTTTAACAAGACCTTAAGCCAACTCGGCTGTCTTTCTGTATTGGCCAGAATTAAACCTCAGATATCTGTACTGGAAGAGAAAAAGGTGGATTGTCGTGTCATTGAAGGAAAAATGGGTCTTTATGGAAACTCATAGTTGCTTTTCTTATTCCAGTTAGTGTAACACACCTTCAGGCGTCTCTCTGGGTTTACGATCTGCAGTCTTCTCCTCTTCTGAGCTGGACCGGGCCTCTAAAGCCTCTCCTTGCTCCAGCTCTTCAGTGGAAGGTCCAGACTGTGGTGCTGGCTCCACAGCTGTTAGCTCTGTGTTCTCCACGCCGGAGCTTGGAGGCTCCGCCGGGGTCGCAGACTCTTCCTGCGGAGTGGCAGTCTGGCAGAACTGCTCCTCCCACTCGCTGAGCTCCTGCTGGAACCAGCGGTTGTCTTCCTGAACGTAGCGTCTGAGTGCAGCCGGCAGGGAGTCCATGCCATGCAGCACCTGGCCTGTCTCATCATCGGTGTCTTCTGGGTGGAACATGTGGTTAGACAGAGAGTTCACTCAACAAGCACACCATGTTTTCATTATGTTATGGATGTCATTTGTAAAGTTACAAACTCCAAAAATAACAGAAATCATTTCTGTTATTTTAGTTTTAAGAGAAAAAAATGGGGACTCTAATTTAAAGTCATTTTGTCACCATGTTATTTATTAATTTGTAAATGTCAGTTTAAAACTAAACATATAATTAGATAGCTAAATATTTAACTTTAAACTCAATATTTAGTTAGCAAGCCTAATATTTAGCTTCATACAAAATATTTAGCTAGCAAGCTAAATATTTAGCATGCAAACTAAATATATAGTTAAAAACAAAATATTTAATTACATTTTTTTTAGCAAACACATTTTTTTTATTCTAACTAAATATGTCGCAAGCAACTTAGTCTAAAAATCCCAAATTATTTCTGTTAATTTAACATCCCAAGATATTTCTCAAAGTGGGAATATTTATAAAATATGTTCAAATTAAAGGCTGAATTTGTAAAAACGTAGTGCTATAAATCAAAGGAGAACTGCTGAATGTTGCTATGGCTGAGTGCTGTTGAACCTGTGATCAGCTGGGGCAGCCGGTCATCGATGTACATCAGGCAGTATGCGCTGGCGTTGGTCATCCCCCCAAACGAGTCTCGCTCCAGCTCCTCCCACGAAGACTCTGTGATGCTGACGTCGTTGTACTTCATCCAGCGCTGGTTGGCGTGGTCGTAGATGTACGCCCAGTAGTGACCTGCTGAGGCCTGACCTTCATGAACAAGCACTGCATGCAGTCTGTAGGGAACCTGTTGAAAGTACCATTTTATTTTACAGTATTTTTTTAATTAGCCTGCCCTAAAGTTTGTCATTTCCTTCACAATGATGAAAAAATATTGCATTTCAAATAGTTTGTTCCAGTGTAAATATTACATGCACATATTATATTTGTATTATACTGTGCACCGTCAGTATGTGTTTGCAGTTGTAGGTTTTTACAGGTTTGTCTGACTAGAATGAAAAAAGAAAACAGGTGATCCAATTTTTAAAATTTTGTTAATTTACTACAAGGAATCAAATTGAGTTTATCAAAGTAAATATATTAAGTTGACAAACGTTTTTGTAAGTTGGAGCTTCATTGTCGTTTTTCAGTGTACAGACAAAACAGCTCGACCTTTTTACGTCTTACCACAGTATTTCAGTTTGCTTTAAGTCTTGACTTTGACTGGGACCATTCTGACAAAACTATGCTTTTATCAAATTCATCCCACACTGAAAAATGAAAACAGGTGATCCAAATAAAAAAAAATTAGTTAAGTTTGTTACATAAAATTAAGTGTATCTATGTAAATGTATTAGGTTTGCTAAAGGGTTATGTTAAACAAATGTAAATAACTGAAGTTTGACAATGTTAATTTCATTAAATGTAACAAATTAATTAAATATTTTTAAAGTTGAAGTTCCATTCTCTTATTTCAGTGCATTGTAGCTTTGATTGTACGTTTAAGGCGTCTAACAGGTTTTCTAACATGATTTTCATGTATTTAGCTCCATCCATCAACTCTATCTATCCATAGCAGACAACCCCACATGCTGATGCTGCCACCACCGTGCTTTACTGTATGGATGATGTGTTCAGTTGGAATTTCCACTGAAAACCCAATTAGATACATTAAAATTTGAGGTTTGTAATGTGACAAATGTAAAAAAGTTCAAGAGGTGTGAATACTTCTGGAAATCACTGTGTGGTAAGTCAGTGAGAAGTTTTTTTTTGTGTATGCAGAAAATGAAGTGTAAAGAAGCGTCACCTGGCAGAGACTGTTGTCTGAGTACATGCCTTCGAGCGTCTGAGTGAGTTTGTCTATGCTGGTCTTTAGCTCTGGAACGCAGAAAGAAATCAAAGCCATGATAGAAACCAGATTTACAAAACCCTCTCGCTGACAAAGAAATTTAAAAACTATTTCTTTGTGAACATTCTGTGCTGTTGGCGTACCGTTTATGTCGTGCTCTACTTCAGTCCTCCAGCGCCGCAGGCAGGTCTTCACGAAGTGCAGCTCTTCTTCTGTGGCGCTGTGAGGCGCTGGGTGGGGCGGGCAGTCAGACGGGTGTTTACACTGGGTGAAGGGCTTGTAAATGGGCGTCTGCTGGCAGCTGGAAACACTGGAAACCAGACCGTCCGATGAGTCTTTGTCTCCGGGTTCACTGATGGAAACAAGGATTTAAGTGAAAATGCTTCTAGGCTCATACTAGTTTCAAACTCAAAGCCTAGGGGCCAAATCCAGCACACCATATCTTTTTATGTTGGTTAAATGTATTTGTGCAGAACATTTCAGCAACAAGACAGTTTAAAGTGCTTTACATCATAAAAACACAAATAGAAAAAGTCATAAAACATCATATAAACAGTAACAAATATTGCCTTGTGTCCAGTGCCACAATCACAATCATCAAAACACATCAAATATCAAAGGAACCTGCTGTCTTTGGCGATGGCGTCGGATAGCGGGTGGCTCACAGGAGGCGGGGAAGACGTGGCGAGTCTCGGATCGTCAGCTGGGGAAACGCTGGTGGGTTTGGTGGTGGCGAACTCAAGAACAAACTGCAGCATGTCAGTCAGAGGGTACTTCATCGGTCCAGAGCCGTAGTTTTTATAACTTAGACCAGAAACAAAACACATTCAGGTAAAGACTTTGTTCAGATGTTCAGTTTCTCAGTTTGAAGGTTGCTTAATCTTCAGTTCTTACTTTTTTATTCTCCTTTTATGCTTCTTGTTTCCCGTTCTAATTATTGTTAACAAAAGCTAAGTTTATTTCTTTGGCTATCTTCATTCAGCAGATGTTGATGTTCAGTTCTATAATTCACATTTATGCTTTTCAGTCACTGCCTGGTTTAACCGCCAAGCTTCTTCTTATATTAATTATGTGAAAGTCGGATAAAATGCAACATGACTTAGTTTCCACATATGGAAGTGGCACAAATCAGATTTTGTTTTAGGTGAAAAGATCCGAATTACAGACTACAATGAAAAAGTAAAATATTCTAACCTTCCTAAAATAATGGCCAAAGTTATTTTTTGTGAAAAGTGATTCTAGCAACAAAATAAATAAAAAGCAAACAAACAATTTAGAAAAAATGTTTTAGGCAAAAATATCACTTAGACTATTATTGTAAGAATAGCCAAATCCAATCTAAATCAGATCTGAGTTGCATTTGCCTGCTGTGTGAACCCAGCCTTTGTTTTCTGCTTCTTTACTCCCTATTGGATTCTTAATAACAACAACAACAGCAACAAACACAACAACAACAACAACAACAACAATAATAATTTATGTTTTTCTTGAACTCCTCAGTTTCTTACCACTCAAGTTTCTGTTGAAGTGCGGCCAGTTGCTCCTTGAGCTTCTTCACTTCTCCTCTCCTCTCATTGGTCCGTTCTATGTTTTTGTGAAGATATCTGTGAAATAAAACATGCATGTGTTAATAAGAATAGCATAAACAAGTTGTTTTATCTAATTTGTTCCACTTATACCTACACTTTACAGAGAGTAATAAATGGTTTGTTTATTATTTTCCCTTTTGGATTGAATTATTAATATTCGAATTTACTGAGGTGCAGATATTTCTGTAAGTTTTCATGAAATTAAATATCATTTTGTTGCATTACCTGTCCATGTAAACAATTTGTGGGAACTCTAATTTCTTGTGTATTTTCTCGGGACGCCCGAGCTGAGTGTTGAACTCAAATCTGGACAGTTCAAAGGTCAGGACCGGCGGTAGTTTTTTAAACCACCTCTGCAAGTCAAAAAAGAAACAGAGGTTCTTAGCAGGAAGGCAGAAGCTTAGGGGATATTCAATATTTAATATTTTGACTTATTTCGATCCGCTCACCTCTCGGCCAGACGTGACGGCGTGATCCGAGTGCAGTGACTCGATCTCCTTCTCAACCATCGCCCCTTCCAGGCATTCGTCCAGGTTGCTGAAGCCGTTGACTTGCAGAGGGTACTGACCAAACTGCTCGATGTTGTACAGCGTCTTGCCTGAACCGGACCACACAGATTGGACTGAGGCAGAACCCTGGTGGGTGACGGCAGGATGAAGAGTCATAAAGCACTCACCTTCATGTCGCCTCTCCGTTACAAAGGTGCCATAGAAAAGCTGAACCATTGGGTTCTGCTGCTTGTCTTCTGCGTTCCTGAATATAAAGATGGATGTTATATTTACACATTGATTCATAAAAAGTTAAATGTGACCTATTTTGCTTCCTTTTAAGGCCATTAGTATAGCTCTATGTGGTATATAAAACATGTTTATTACATTTTCTGCACTAAATTGTTCTCAGATAATGAGATTTCACCTCCTCAGTTCTGCCTGTATTGATCTTCCTTCACAGTGAGTTGTTTTACTACCTCAGCCTCCAAACTGGAATTGCCAAAATAAATTTGATTAATGAAAACATGCCACTTTTGAAAAAAAGTAACATTTTTTGATAAAAACATTTCCTTTTAGGATGAGGTGGTTTTGGTGGGGGTTTTTTTTTTGCAGAAATTTAATGGAAACACTTTGAATGACAGGAGTCACACCAGTTTGTATACAGCAGCAACCCCTGTGGAGAATGTGCAGGTGACTTCACCAGAGGGTTGAATCCACGGCTCTAATTTAAAAGTGTTGACCACAGTTTCCCTAAAATCCTGCACACATAGCAGCTCCAAAGGAGGCTGAGCTTGTAGCCCCAAAGCATGATTAATACGCCAAAGTCTCCTCTGATGACTTATTAGTGAAGAGCGCATTGTGCCATGGCTGAATAACATGTTTACACCCATCACATCCATGAATTTAATGACTTATGTTCTAAATCAACGTATTCACGTGAGATTATAACTGCAAATCTTATTTAATGGAAACACAGTAATTGCAACATTGTGCTTTGTCATCATTAACATAATCTTGACAAGGTTTTGTGGACATTTGCAATTGAAAAGCAGCTGCTGACAGTTTTAACTAATGACTTACTTTCCGTTGGCGGCCAGTTGAAAGGCATCTTCTAACCAGTCGAGCAATTTGTGGGAAAACTCGCTGACGTCCTGGAAGTAGCAGATGAAAACATTTAACTGTCTAAACAACAAAACATCCGTCTGTCCAGCCATCCGCCCACCTGCTTTAGTTTAACCACAGTGGAGGATTCCACAGCACAAACAACTTGTGTAAAGGTAAGTCACGAGTGTAAACTTTGACTAGACCACTCTAGACCCTTTACTTTTCCATTTAAGCACTCGGAGGTGAACTTAGATTTGAAATTTGCATCTAATTTTGACATTTATTTCTCAATCTGACAACATGAGACTACAGTATTTATGTGTCAGAGCTGCACATTCATAAATTCCTGGCAGCAATGGGTCCGTATGTCAGGGAAGCTAAACTGGTCTGCAGATAATGAGGTGTTGGACAGTCGCTGCCCAGTGTGACTAAGCTATCAAACACTTGTTCATCAACAAGTGGGTTGGGTTCTCCAGGTATCCTGTTTCTAGGAAAGAGCTGCACAAGTGTTTTGTACCTGCTGAGCCTCGTTAGTCCGGAAGGCGTCGCGCAGCAGCTCCACCGCAGCAGAGGGATCCACAAACCTGCGAGTGGATCCCACCATGAGGGCGAACAGGCACCGCAACTCCTGCATGAAAGCAATGTTCCTCTTGTCCTGTCATCAGAAAGTCTCAGTCAAATATCAGCTTAAAAATTGTTTCGATGTTTTTGAAATTTAGGTCACTTTTAAGGACAGTTTACATGTTGTGACGCGCCACAGGAAATCCAGGGACAAGTGGCCAGAGCACAAACCGAGAAAAAAGATAACAACTACCAATTTCTGGGAAAATAAAGATTCTTTCCTGAACATACTAGTGAAAGAATGGTTAGAATCCACACTTTCAGAATCTTAAATAACTCAAGATGCCCTCAGGGAAACGTGTTCCATGGCCAGTCGCATTTTGTCTGCAGGAAGGAAATATGCAGCAGAAAGCTAACTACTCACAGCATGACTCTTACACTTCTCCAGAATTCGTTCTGATAGATGGTAGTTGAGAACCAGCCTCCTGAACACAGGTAAGTGGAAGAGTGACTGCAACAAGATGACAGAACAAGCAATTTAACAATGTTTTCACTCCTGGCAGTCTGGTAGATTCAGACTAAAATTGCAACATTTGTTACGTTTTCAGCTGCTGCGTATCGCTTTCTCACTGCACTGTGTCAAACAAACCAAATCAATTAAAGAACCTGTTCTCCTCCTCGCCTGTGGTGGCGCTGCACCAAGAACAACTGAAGGCCACAACATGAAAACCTCTGAAGAAAACACTGAGCACAACTTTCTTTTACACAAAATGTAAAAAAAAAAAGTGGAATGGCATCAGATTTTACCGGTTGTAGGATTTCGCTTTTGTCTTTTTAAAAAATAATTTCTCCTGTTACCACCAGACTCTTGTGTTTGTTTTGGTTGTATTCACCCAGAATGCTCTGGCTGTAGTCCGCTTCCTGTTTTTGAACCACATGGCGTTCGCTAAGCATTCAAACTGCACCGGAGTTCACTTCAACCGAACTGAGACCGAGGTTTGTAGGTAGACCAGAGTTTGCTGTTTTGAGTTTGACTTCATGCCTCCCCAAATCAACCAGACTTTGTAGGCAAATGGACTGGAGTTGGATTAAAGGGTATTATACAGGACTGGTGTGAACGCGCCCTAAATCAACCTTAAAGTTTGTGCCAGACGCGGATAATAAAGTAAATGTTATAAAATATGATTCTATTAACATAGGACATTTTGTTTCATTGCCGATTATGTTTTGTGACAAATGTCAAAGAGTTTTACGTGTTTGTTACAGGATACCTGCGGTCGATACCATGATAACCTGGTGAGTGAAGAATGCTTCTAAGCGTTCCCATTAGAGAAGGAAATTCAATTATGGTTTATCTCAGTTTTACTGTAATTTATGAGCCGCCCATTGAATCCTGCAGTCACTCAGCTTCGATCTGATCCAGAGGAAAGGGTGTTAACTCAGAAAACAGGAGAGCATTAGTATTCCAACAACACCTCCTCAGATAATACCGCCTGATGTCTAAATAGAGACAGAAGCATATCTGAGTTTAACAGACACAAACAATCCCCTCCTGTCTCTGTCTGCTGTGGACGTCCTCGCATCGCTCCGCGCTCAATTAACCGCAGAGGCTGCATACCTCAGAGAGGGTTCTGGTTTCTGTCGAGCCACCTGATAGGCCTGCGTGGCTTCAGTCTGGAATGGACTTATAACACAATTAGCAGCTGAGATAAAAACTGTTTGCTCTGATTTAGCTGAAGGCTGCCCCCCTCCTCTCTCCGCTTTATGTTTCAGGTCGATTTTTAACCTCATTAGCAGGAAATAATGATGAGGAGGAAATTTGAGCAACATCCCCCTGTAGCCACGTCATCAACGCCGGTTCTGAGTCACATTGGTCACAACCTCGCTAATCAGCAGTGATAAATCGAAGGATCTGGGAGACTCATAAATTTGGCAAGAAGCAGAAACAGAAATGTAAAAGCTTGTTTGAATATTTGAACAAATGTATCTACATTTATTCTGCTCCCCGCTAAAACAAACAAACGATAGTGCCGGTGTGTGTGTGCTTCCATTCATAAAGTGACAGTCAAAAATGAACAGGAATAATTTTGGTCATTTAGCCTCTCATAAGAGGAAAAAAATGGAGGGTTAATTTTTAAATTTTCAAACCTATATTTTTCACATAAAATGTCAGTTTCAAACTAAACACATAATTAGCAAGCAAACAGTTAGCATTTAGTTAGTAAGCAAGCTAAATATTTAGCTCTAAATATTCACTAAAAATTCCACTACCGGAAGTGGACTCTCAAAATTAAAGCTGGACCTTGCCAAGTGTAATCTGCTGGTGAGTCAGTGCAATGGTAAAAATCTGCATCCGCATTAAAACAGCTTATGAGAAAATGTATAGATATCAGTTTCAAACTAAATATTTAATTAGCTAGCTAAATGTTTAGTTTACAAAGGAAATATCACCAGACACACAGATCAACTTAGTAAATGATAAAATACCTTAGCTGCATGTATTTTAAAATAAAATTATAAGATTGGTTCATGCTTCTGCAATAAAACAATTTTATTAAAGGTTTTTTATACATTCTTACCAGACATTTCTGAGGCTACGGTATTTTTGTTTTGATTGTTTAACTTTTCACATGCGATACTTTGTTTAGTTCATTGTGGAAAGTAGTTTTAACCGAGGAGAGTGAATGGGGACTAATTTATTTTCAATTTTTGTTTTAAAAAAATGAAATAAAATTGTATATTGTATTTTAATTTTTTTTTACAGAATTTCTGAAAAGCTGAGCCTTTCAGTTGAATAGTTGTGCAGAGCTACTTTGCCACATAGAGTACAGATGCCCAGTGGAAGCTTCTGTACACTAGAAGCTTCTGGTTTACAGAAATGATACAAACATAGCGAGAGGTGTTTAGTCTCACCTGGATGACAGCACTGAACCAGCAGGTGTTTCCTACGTTGCGGATGCCGACAGGCCAGTCATCCTGACGGATCCAGTCTGCAGGGCTGCACATCTCACTCTGCGCTTCACATCTCTTCCTCTTCATTCGCGCTGCATTTTCTTCAGCGCTAGCTTCCAGAGCTCTGTGGGACATCAAATGATCTTTCTGAAAACATCAGACTGATGGCTCTATTAAATACAAGCAGGCTCTAAAATACCTTAAACAGAGAAGAGATTGCTCCACTCTATGGAGGACACATCCTGCCAAAATTGTCAATAACTTTATATATATATATAACACTGGGAAATTAGAGTACTATGTATAGTGATCAGTAATGTCAGTAACGCGTCACTTTGTAACTCATTACAGACATCGGACCACTTCTTTCAGTAACGAATAATCCAACGCATTACTATTTCAAATTCAGCAATCAGATTAAAATTACTTATCCAAATGACAGAGTGTTACTAAACTCTTTTGTAATTTCATTTTATTTCTGTATTTAGTCTTGAAAACCGTTTCGCCCTACCTGTTGAACTCACGCTCTTCTTGCTCTGCATTGTGGGATTCCTGCAGGCTGAGTTCAATGGCCGTCTGCAGTTCATCTTTAGGAAGTCCTAAAAACCAAGCGACATCAGATAAACTTAGTCCCAACATGTGTGCATTTATAGCTGTTTCATATTTGTTTAGTTTTAAAAAGTAATTTTACAAGCATTTACTTAAACGTATCTTATTAAGGAATCTGTTTTTTACACTATTACCTGCAAAACTGGTTGAAATATGGCGCCTCACACATTCATGCCTCTTTTTCACATTATCTCTCAAAATTGAATCTTTTATTAAGATTCTATATGACAATTCAACACTAAACAATACATAATTTTAAAGCTAAAGAAAAATAAGACATGACATCTGACCAGTTTGCTGTTTGAGTTCATAAATGTCGTGTTCTTCATCTCTGCTTAAAGTTAGAGCTTATGGGTCAATTCTTCACTTTACAAAAATAAGAAGTAACCTTCTAAATATCATGCTTACAGCTTTCACATTTTTTTTAGGTTGATAAATTTCTTATAGAGTTTCAGTCACTATATCACCATTATCCTTCATTCTGCCTTGCACAATGCCATGCACAATGGTACATCTAAATATCTTCCAGTCAGATATTGGCGCAGTGCACCTCTCTGTTTGTCCCAGGTCTCTGCAGATGTGCTGGACTCCTGTGGCTCTGCAGAGTCCTGCACCTCCACTGTCTGGGTGGTCAGTAGTCCCACAGCGTGTCCGATGTCCCCCTGGCTGGCCTGAAGAGGAGAGCACAGAGAAAACCTTCTCAGACAAAGACTCCAGTAAGGCAAGACAAACCTCATTTCTACTGCAACGACTTGGTTTGAACCCGGTTGTGCTTGTTTCAACATTCTGCAAACATATCTCCAATGTACTGTAGATTCAAAATGACCAGATTTCACAACCTAAAGAAGGTGGTGAGATGTCCTCAAATCTGGAAGACTTTTGTTGATTGAGGGGGAAAATGACCAAGTCAAGAATAGATGCTGAAAGACTCTTACTGAAGAAGACTGAATCCCGAATCCTTTGGATGTTTGCACTGGTCAGATCTGGAGTTTGAACTGGACAAAACCCAGGAGGTCTCCCGCTAACTGTTGCTGAGTGTGTGTGTAGGGGTGGGGGTGTGCGTGTGTGTGTTACCTTGAGGGCTTTGTAGAGAACCTGCTGGTCCTGGATGCCAGTGATCTCCTTCAGCTGCTCCATCAGCATTTTGAGCTGTTGACAGAAAACAACTTGAGGTCTTTCCTGCATCACCTCGAGCCCAAGTCCAGAAACAGTCTGAAGAATCACTGAACGTCTCACACAGTATTTGCATAGTAAATAAAGAATTTAGTTATTATATTTGTTTACATGTTGACACACTATCATCCCTTGCGTTTTGAGGTTGTGCTATGCCTGAAGGACTTAAAGATCAGATTTAAGCAGCTAAAAATATATTCCTTTGTCACATACTGGAGTGAAAAAAGCTGCTGAAGTCCAGAAAAAGGACCCTCAAAAAGTCAAAAAACAATTTTTAGAACTTAGAAAATACAACTGGGGAGAGAAAGGAAGTTGAAACCAAATGTTTACATCCACTAGATTAAATTACACAATAATATTTTTCCTTTCCTCCCCATTATTTCAATTTTAACCAGACCTTTTTTTAGTTTTAGGTCTAATTTTCTTTTATTGTTTTCTTCAAATTAATCTTCTGATAAATATGCCTTTAAACTATTTTGGAAAGCCCAGACTGATTTATGAGCTTCTGATAGGTTCATTCACAACATCTAAGTTAAATGGAGGCACAGATAAAGATGCATAGGCTGAAAGGCCACTCAGAGAGGAAGAAGTCATTACTCCCGAAGCAGCATGAAAACCATGCCACAGTTTGCAGATGGAGTCTTATTGTCTGATGGAACAATAATTGAAGAATTTTGGCCATAATGACCTTTGTTCTACTTGGAGCAAAATGAACCCATGAAACCTTCATGCAGACCAAACCCAGGTCTGCAGGCAAGGCATCATTGCTAACTGTACCACTGCGCAGAATAAAGTGACTCATCACAGTACTGATAAATTCAGTATTTCACACCTGCTAACTTTGTTTTTAAAGTTTTGAGCCTGGCTTCCAGTCATCTCAAAACCTTTGCAAACACAACCATAATGCAGGAACCTCAGAGATGCTCTCAATGTAAAAATAAATCACCTAATTCTGCACAGTGAGAGGTGCTAAATAAAGCTGGCTGTGCCGGCAGCAGGTGCTCATGTCATTGTATCACTCTCTCTCTCTCTCTCTAACACAGAGAGGAAGCCAGGACCAGGCTGACCAGACTTATATGGAGCCCAGGGGGCAATCTGAGACCCACTTGGTTTGCCTCTATTTTAGGGTACTGACATGGATAGCACAAGCTTCTGTTTATCATTCTGCTCACCATGCCACCGGGCACCAGGGTGCCTCTTTTATCCTCCCAGACACACACCACCAACAAACAAACACCAGAAATGCAAGAAAACCTTTTGTTGTTTTTTTAACCACACCTTAAGCAACACATGTTAAACTATACATAGGCTGCATGCAAATACTACACAAGCAGACTGCTTCATGCACTGAGCAGGAATAACTGCAATGACCTGTTTATACTGCAGTGACAGTAATGGACAACAGTTGAACTAGATTTCAATTTAAACGTGCCTCTCTGAAAATGACTAATTTAAAGATGGGGGGGAAAAAGCCACCAGATATCACCAGTCCACATGTTGAACTGATGACATTAACATTTAAAAAGATTTGATCAAAAATATAACTCAAGTTAGTATGGCCATACATGTTTAACACATGCAAGATGAGAACATTTTATTTTTAATATTGGTTTAGTAAATAGAAAAAAAGTTACATTTGTTGAGTAAAGGCTGAGTGGAGTTAGATGTGTTGATGTTAGTAGACGTTAATCAGAGTCTCCATCATTTTCTCACCGAGTTCGTTGAGCTTTCTCCATTTTCACTTTGTTCAGCTCTCATTGCAGATTTTAAAAAATAATAAAAATCTGGATTTATTCACGTCTTTTCCCCTCCAAAAAGTGCTCGCGACAGCCTCTCTCTCTCTCCCTCGTTCAAGTCGACTCCATCTGTCACGCGCCGAGAGCGAGCAGGCAGCTGCGGTGCGCTTTCTTTAGAAGGCGCGCGAGGAAGGGCGCGCGCACCGACAACCCAGTAACCCTATAAGCAGCAGCTCGGTTCGGTTCTGGAGGCCATAGAGAGGCAGCGCTGCCTGTTAACATACCGGGTTCTGTTCACATGAAAGGATGTTTTTCTGTTCCTGCTTCGTTGTTACACATAAAGATGTTGAATCTTCTTTAAGCTTAATGAGTAAAAGAGAATAAAACATACACAGAAAATAATGCAATATAAATGTTCTTGGATAAGAATGGGAGAAAAAAAATCAATTATATCTGAAATAAACTGAAATTCAATTAAAATCGTAATGCCACATAACTTTTTGGAAAAATAAATCTTAGATAAATATCTACTTTAGGAAATTTGGTGTAATTTTAAAGAACCTCCACTCTATCTCTGTTTTTAGGTCTTAAAATAAAGATAAACATTTTGCAAAAAGAAGACAGATAGCTTTTGCATTGGGATAGAAAGTGATGCAAAATACCTAAAAAGCACATAGATTCCAACCTAATAAGGAGAAAAATAGATGTAAAAGCATATTAGTGGTACTCTCAGTGTCATTCTTTATGACATTTCAATGCAAACATTACAGGCAAAAAAAATTAAAGCTGCATTTGTTACAATACCTGTATTTACAACTGTTTATCTGGTTCTTTTTTATTTTTTAGTCAAATTATTAACAACCATTGTGCAGAACCTTGCACGTTGGTAAATTGCTAAAACGTGACTAATTAGTTGAACAGTTTGACTTTTTTCTTTTCTGTGTGGAGATCTCTGAACCACAGTATTTCCCAGCACTACTGTTCAACTCCTCCTTTGCTATTATATATTGTGTTAATTTGCAGATGTGTTAAAAGAAAACATCTGCACAAGCACCTTCCTAAATGACCCTATTACTTCCTACGGTAATGAACCAGCAGAGCCTCTTTTTTTGTCCTCTTCTGCATGCTCCACTATCATTCATATCATCTTACCAGCGCTGTGGGAAATCAATACCAAACCAAAATGTCTGCACAACACCGCATATTGTTCCGGAACGCCACTCGGTTCACATACAGCTGAAGGTTTCTGTGAATATTTCTGCTGCTAACAAAGTGAACATTTGGATGGCTGGTTCTGGCATGATGATTCTGGTTGGGATCGTATTGTTTTCATCAGGTAAGACTGTATTTTACAATTTGTAGGTGTGAGGCTGAGTACTTATTGGTTAGATTTTAGTTTCTACACAGAAATGTAAGTTAATTCCTCATGTTGTAACTTTAATCAGTTACATGGTGCTTCAAGTCATTAAATATAAATATTAAAGTAATATAAATATTTATTTTGAACTGCTGCACTTTCATTGCAGTTTAATAAGAGTGACTGATTAGTACCTCAAACGAGCAGAAAAATATAAATTTGCTTAAAGCTACAGAAGCAAGATGTTTTACCTGCTAATGCAGATAAAGTTTCAGCACTCTATTGGAGGGTTTTTAAATTCCTGCATGGATGAAGTTTGCAAGAAAATCTCAATTGTAATTCTGAACATGAATAATGCGTAAGACATCTTTCTCCTATGAAGGCTTTATCAAAAGGATACCATTCAAAGTAACTAACCTCATATACCATTATAATAGATGCATATTTATTACAGCTATCAGTATTTATTTTTATTTTATAGTTAATCTGGCTGAATGTGTGCCAGAGAAGCCAAAGAGGTCCACTCTCAACCAGCTGACTAGAACCCTGCTGAGGAAATATGACTGTGGAGTTCGACCCGTTCAGAACTGGACCAGTTCTACTACGGTCTACATAGACCTCATCCTGCAGTCTGTCCTCGATGTGGTATGTCACTTCAACAGGCTTAGTTTATGTTGCTCTCTGAATTATTGTGACCTGAAAGTTCATTTTGTGTACTGCAAAATGACCTCAAAGTGACAGTGACCTTTTGAGTAACCAGCAAGTAACCACTGACTTTGCTTTCCAGTAGACTGATATTACTAGAAACCAAAAGTAACTTCTGATTATTCAAAAGTAATCAGCAGGTAACCATTAAGGTTCAGAAACTAATCTGTAGACTTCTGTTACACTGGTCTGGATATTCTGTTAAAGTTACCAAAACCTACAGTTAAAGAAAATAGCCTGTAAGTTTCATAACTCGACAGATTTCACTAAATCTGTTAAGTTTTTAAACAGATTGCTAAGTTTCACAAAGCAATTTGTTGATTCTCTTACAGTAGTTTTGATGTTTTGATGAAGTAACTCCAAGTTATAGAAAGTTTTCAGAAAGCAACCCTTGGACACAATTTCACAATGTCAGTAAAAAAGTTTCAATATAATCAAAAGTTTCAATATAATCAACCGTCATAGTGCTTCAGTTGTTTTTTTTTATTATGTCAAACTCTTAATTACACATCTATAATGACAACCACTGGGCGATTTTTCTTTGTTTCCCAGGATGGAAAGACCCAGAGCATTACTACAAGCATTTGGTACAGACAGGTATATGTTCTCTAAACAGTTTCATTTGTTTCTCATTGTTAGGTTTAGGAAGGCCTTTAACAGAGATCTACTGTTTCCAGATCTGGAGGGATGAGTTCCTCGTTTGGGACCCGGAGGACTTTGATGGCATCACTGAGCTCTCTCTCTCTTCTGATGCCATCTGGGTGCCTGACATCATCGTCACCGAATTGTAAGAGGAATTTTCTTGTGCATCTCTGCTCTTTGTCCTGAGTAATTATATCATTTTTCTTACATGATTAAATTTTTAGAATATCTTGAGAAGATTTCTGTTTGTATCAATGAAATATAATTTGATTCCAATATCCAGAACAGAAGCTATGTTCATTTGAAATGCTAAACTTATGTTAAGACCTTCACTGGGCTGAAGGCTTAAACGTTGCTAAGTGACATAAAAGAAGCTCCAGCAGTTGTACAAATTAGGAGAGACCTTCTGTGGAAAATCTGGGACTTATTTTGAGTTTTTTTTAGTAAACAGAGCAAAAATAAAAGATGAATGATAAAAGACGTTTTTAGAAGATGCAGAAATATTGTCAACAATCTTAAGCACTTTGATTAAATTTAAATGCAAGATATAAGAAAGAATATAAAATAGTTTCTCTTCTCAAATACCAAGGCCAGAAGTGGCACATTTCAATGGTCTCATAAAGTTAGTAAACATTTACAAAGACTGTATATATACAGTATATATATATACATTATATACAGTATATATATATACATATAATATATGTATATATACAGTATATTTACATTACTGTATATATACAGTATTCCAATTTTGTTGTTTATTTTTATTGAAAATTTTAAGACATCAAATTTTGATCAAAATGTTTGATATGGTGAATTTAATAAAACATTAACACATTTAATGCATTGTTTTTCTACTGTCTGGTGGCAGGAAGCTCTGAGGGTAAATCAGCTGCAGCAGGTTCTGAACGTTAGAATTAGAGACCAAGTCCAAACCTTAAACTAGAACTAAACGGTGATGCGGCTAATTAACCAGCATAATTCCTCTGTTTCATGTGTCTTTGTCAGTGTGGAGGAGGGAAAGTCCCCTCCCATCCCCTACATTTACGTCAACTCGTCTGGTTCTGTGAAGAACTACCGGCCGATCCAGGCCGTGCTGGCGTGCAGCTTGGAGATGTACGCCTTTCCTTTTGACAAGCAGAACTGCAGCCTCACCTTTCGCAGCTGGCTTCACTCAGGTTCGCTTCCAGCTTCTGCTTCTGCAGCTAACAGACGGGACAAGATGTCTGGAAGATGACAGACACTTCAACCACATTAACAGTCAAATAACGTGATTATAAAGAACACACATGAGAAGGTTTTGCATACAAACCCAAGGTGCAACACAATGAGACGAGTCAAAAGGTTTTTTATTTGAAAACCAAATTCAATGATCAGCACCTTGCAAAAGTTCAATTCGATCCAGAACATTTCAAAGATCACAACTATGGCCGTCAGCATATTTTTAGGGATTTTATATGATAGACCAACATTAATTAGCAAAAAGGAAAATTATTCATGGTTTCTAGAATATATATCTGAAAAGTGTGGCATGCATTTGTTTTTACCCTCAGAATGTTTGTTAGAGAAGAACAGAACAGAGACGAAGGAACCCAGCAGACAAGTCAGGAAGACCTTAGAGAAAAAGACACGGAATGACCATGTGATATATTATTATATTTGATATAATTTCCACATGTTACAGCACAATATCATGTCTCACATATTCCATCATGATTAAATGGTCTTGCCTACTTCCACAAGCTTGTTAGTGCAGTCTGCAACAACAGGACTGGCACATACAGAAAATAAATACTTCCTGCGTCCTGTTGTTGGGTTTCCATCTTTCCGCCTCTAGTTTTATTCTCTTTTCTGTTTTATCTCTCTCGGCAGTGAAAGAAATCGACCTGGCTCTGTGGAGGAGTGCAGAGGCCATAGCGGGCGATAAGAGGCAGTTCATGAATGATGGCGAATGGGAACTGCTGTCCATTCCTTCCCAGTACTGGCAGATCCGCCAAGACGACGCTGACTATGCTCAAATCCAGTTCAACGTATGCACACACGTCTTTGTTGTTTCTCACGCTGAGAAGACCGTTTTTATGAAAGCAATTATGAAGGAGGACAATAAAATGGTTCACATAAAAAGGAAATCTTATTTAATCTTAAGTTAATGGTTATTGCATATGGAAGAGGTAAATGCAGTGTGAGGACTGATGGCTCATCGTAAACTGCAGCCCTTTAAAACCGTGTAGCAAAGTGTAAAAGCGTGAAGCAATTGGCTGCGACCTTCACGGATTGAGCCGCGGAGTTAATTCCAAACGATGAAACGGCGGCAGCGGCTTCTGGCGAGGAAAGAGACGGATGGAGAGAGAAGCTGATAGACAGGGCAGGGTGAGCAACCATAATGAGACTGTCTCAGTGGCTGCCTGATCAATGGACCTCTTGTTAGTCGAGAGCAAAATGGCTCCATAGCCCGATGCAGGTGGAGAGCAGGGAGGGTGGCTGTTTATTCAGCTCAAAGAACGAAGGCTTCTCAGTAATGGAGCATTTCATGGCTCACTGTGTTATTGTACGGCTTGTGGCAGCTCCGTCCCTGTGCCACATGAAAGATACAGTGCTGGGAAGAAATGGGCCTTCCTACAAATTTAATCAGTTTTTTCTTTTTCTTTGACACAGTTAAATCTTTCAGGTCATATGCTCAGAGGATTAGGTTGGCCCTTTTTAAAAATAGGGTTGAAATCACGGTTTTGTTTTTCTTTTTTCTTTTATAAATATTTGAACCACCCAGGAAATTCTTGTTGCAACATTTCAATCAAATTCAGATCTGGCCTTCAATTCAGCTACTCAACAGTTTTTTTTATCCATTCAAAGGAGATCTTACTTATTCTAGATCATAGTCCTGCTAAGAAAAGCAAGCGAGGTAGAGCTTAAAGCTGCATGATATATCTTTAAAAAATGTATGTTTTTTATATGTTTGTTAAAACCGTTTTGTGACATCACAATATGAGAGAGGTAGTCTGTGAAAAGGTCAATCTTCTCCGGGTCAAAAACAACCAATCAGAGCCAGGAGGAGGTTCTTAGTGCTGTCAATCATGCTCATGTACACGCTCAACTCTCTATCATCGAAATATAAAAAAAAATCAGAGAAGAACATAATTTAAAATATTATGATCTATGAAACTTTGACACACATTGTCCTTAAAATGCCAACTTTTCTTTGTGCAGTGTGAATTTTTTATTTACTTTGGCTTACTGAATTTCTTATTGGTTTCCAGGAAGCAACCAACCATTATACGTGCAATTTTAATTCAAACTTGTTGTTCTCTTTGGATGTTAGGCCAGAGATGTGCATTGATGTTACAGTTTGTTTTGGGAAATCACTGGGAAATTGTGTTTCTCTCTATCACTGAAAGTGTCACATGCGGCTATGGAGGAGTTGAGGAACACATCCAGTATAAATAATGCTCCCTTGTCTCACCAGCTCCTAACTCTGTGCACGTACATCTTGTGCAGCTCCTGATCCGCCGACGCCCCCTGCTGTACGTGGTCGGCCTCCTCATCCCCAGCATCTTCCTGATGCTGGTGGATGTGGTGAGTTTCTACCTGCCTCTGAACAGCGGAACAAGAATTGCCTTTAAGATCAGCATTCTGCTGGGTTACACCGTCTTCAGGGTCAACCTGACAGACGAACTGCCTGCCACCGCTCTGAGGACTCCTCTCATTGGTACGACGTCTCCTCGTGTTGAGAAAAACATTTGATTTTCCACATGAATGGATTTGAACAAAGTTTAAATGCATCATAAAAACAAATATGAATCTTGTAACCCTAACACAGTTTAAGTCCACAAACTGATGTCTTCTGCAGGATCATTTGGATTATTTAGCCAAATAAGACGGAAAAACGGGGGATACATTTGCAAAGTAAAATTTTTATCATGTTATTCATTCATTTAGAAATGTCACGGTTTACAACTAAATATTTCATTAGCAAGTTAATATAGTTTCCAAACTAAATATTTAGCTAATAGCTTGCAAAATCTCTGAGCTAAAGCTAAATATTCTACTAGCAAGCAAAATATTTAGCATCAATGTAAATATTTTGCTCTGAACTAAATATTTAGCTAATATACAAATTCACTTGCCATAACCAGAAGTGGACTACCAAAACAAAAGCTCTATCTAGCACTAACGTTCAGTTCATTTGCTAAATATCTAGCCTTGAGCTTGCTAGCTAAATGCTAACTGCTTTCTTTCTGATTAAATATTTAGTTTTAAACTGACATTTATTACTGACGGACAAACATGGTGAAAACAACTTTTTCCTCTTATAACGAGCTAAATAACCCACATTATTGCTGTTAATTTTTTAACTGTGACTTTGCAAATGGCACTCTATTATTCTGCACCAAAGAACTATTGCAGTAAGAAGTTAAAGGGAAAATTTAAGCACAATTTTGTGTTTAAAACTAATAAACTTTTGTTGTCCTGTCCTAATATCAGAACAGCAAAGATCGGTGTTACCTTCCAGCTTAAGCTGGTTTAGTTCTCAGGTAAAGTCACTGTATGAAGAAAAAGGGGAAATTGTTGGAATTGTTGTGGCAAACCAACACTTTTCTCTGCCTCTTTGGGATAATTGATCCGCTGAGTGAAATAACAGGGAGCCGGTCCGATCCGATCTCCTTTCAGGTGTGTTCTTCGTGGTGTGCATGGCCATGCTGATGCTCAGTCTCATCAAGTCCATATTGGTGGTGAAGCTGCTCCATCACAGCGAGAAAGAGGTCAAGCAAATGTCACTGTCTGCCTGCCTGCTGGACCGTTACCGCTCAGCCGGCCACAGCCTCAGCGAGAGCGCGCTGACCTCCATCAAAACCCTCGACAGCATCTACGCACCTGGAGGTACGCAATAAGCTTTAAAACCGATCACCTGTCAGCGGGACAGCACAGATATCCGACACCTTTCTGTCTTCACTCCACTAATAACAATAAAGTCAACAAACACCGCAGGCTTTCTGTGGGGAAGTTCAGCCCAGCAAGAGACTTCTGCCATTTTCAACGGCCGCTTTGCTTCCCTGCATGTGTTTGCATTAAATGATAGGGAAGAGGATTAGAGCCACTGATAAAACATGTACAATTACTGACCTTTTTCTCAATATACAAACTTTAAACTGAATAATCTTACCATAATCTCAAAATTCTGACTTTTTATCTCACAAAATAAACATCAGAATAGCCCTAATCTTCTTCCATAGAATCTGCTAGTTAAACATTGTTCTTACCTTTTCATAGATTATGAGCTTGAAAGCTCCATGGAGGAAGATCTCCTGTCCCTGAATGACGTCCCAGATCCTCCCTCTGGACTGGAATGGCTTCTCCAGGAACTGGCTTCTCTTCGGATGGCTTTTTCCCAGGAGGACAGCGAGTCTGCAGCTCAGGCCGAATGGCTGTCGCTCTGCCTGCGGCTCGACCGCCTGCTGTTTCGCCTTTACCTGCTGGTTTTAGCCATGTACACCGGTACGCTGCTGCTACTGTGGGCCAGATGGAGCTTCACTTGAACCAGCAGCACATTGAGCCCCGGGTCCTCGAATACGATCACTTGGTGGTTGGGTTCAACAACACTGATTGGGAAACTCGCTCAGAAGAGAAGTCATCTAATTCAGAAAAATGTACCATGTTTTAGAGGCTCTGAACACCCTTTTCTTGCAAAAAGTGATTGCACAAGAGCTTTTGACGCTCTCATCGATTCCTTTGACAAATTTTAGTCTGCATTTTTTGTTGTGTTTTGCTGCGTCTACTAAATCACCTGTTTTGTCAAATTTCAATTGACTTGTTTTGCATGACTTGTAGGACAATGTGCAGTCTTAGTAGCCCCAGATTCAAGTTCAGACTTTGACACCAAGATGCTAGGAAGGCATATGTTTGATTTAGAAATATTTATTTAGCAAAATCAAACTTTAAATTCTCATTGGTTATTCTTAATCCATGGAATTCCACAGGGTTCTGTTCTTGACCCTGTTTAGTTTGCATCTTATTTGTTTCCCTTATCTTATCTTATATCAGTGTTTCCCAAAGATTTACTGCTGGGCCCCCTATGATTACAATAAAATCCCCCCGCACACAAAGAAAAATAAATCAACTAGGCACACACATTGTTCAACCAGACATAAACCCATACACATATTTTGTTTTCAAACTCCACTGAAGTTTATTTAACTGCTGAAAAAAATGACAGAGGGCTTCCAGTCCAGGGGAGCAAAGCTGACTCTCTGGGCGGGCAATGAACGTCTGGGCCTCAATTTCAAAAATTAAGAAGCAAAAACATCACAAAGTATCAGCATATTCATCTATCCATTTTCTATACGCCCTTGTCCCTCAGTGAGGTCAAGAGGTGCTGCTGCATCTCCAGCTAACGTTCGGGGCGAGAGGTGGGGTCACCCTGGACAGGGTCTGTCACAGGAGTGTCAGCATAATCACAGTAAAACATGTTGGTGGCAGCATCATGATGTGGGGTTACTTTTCTTCAGCTGGATATTGAGTTTTTTGTCAGATGTTGAACAAGGATTTGATTTTTCAGTCTATAGGTGGATGCGGAAAATGGTCATGTTAACAATGTGATAGCAAAGACAGAAAACTGAAATTCAACTTTAAATTCAAATTCAATTCAGTTTTAGTTTACGTTTGTCCACAAATAACTTTCATGTAACTTTGTTTGTTTCTTACAATTTTCCTTCCAACAGATTTAATTGTTCTACAGTTGAAGTGAACAGAACATATTTCAGAATAAAAATGGAAAAAAGGTTTTAAGGATTTTCTTGGTTTTAGTTTTTTTTATCTAACTGAAATTGAGATTTTTGTAACCAGTGTGATGCCACTGAGGACAAACTTTATTTTATTCTTTTTACATTAATCGGACATATTTGTTCCTTGTCTTCAAGCTCACTTTGCTTTAAACCGAATGAGTTCTTTAAAGACGAGTCACATTAAACTTTCTCCTGCTCGTTCTGTTATTGTTCCTGGTCTGTCATCATGTTGCAGAGATTCACTCAGAGATACAGTCTAACACAGAAACTCTCTGGAGACAATCCCTCACCGTCCGTCCATGTGCTGTTTCCATATCATTTTCATACTTTAATCTCCCTCCGTCCGCCAGAAAACAGATCAGTAAAAACCATTAATATCTCAGCTGCTGCAGCTCTGCTCCCCGTTGGTTTTCTAACAGCCGTGATAAGAATATTAAAAGTGCATTTACAGGAAAGCAGCTGCTGGAACAATCCATGGTAATGCAATTCTGGAGATATTGGCAGTGGATCAGGTGACGCTATGTTATGCAATAAAGAACTAAGAATTTATTGCTGCTTTATTCTGATTACTGTCTTATTTCTAGTAATAAGACAGTAAAATTTGTATATTGTGAATTTGTGTTGCTATAAATCACAAGGTTTTCTTTTAATGTTTTGCCTCTTACAGGACAAAAAAAAAACTGCAACTCCTGCAAATCCTGCTGTGCCGCGATACTGCAACTTTTATCCTGCTGCAACACCTGAGTGAAATGAGTCAAATGACTGGAGAGTGAACAGGCCGTAGCAAAACTTGCTGACAACCCAAAGAGATGATTCAGCTTTTTGATTCAGGTGCTTTGGAGCAGAGATACCTCCAAAAGTTGCAGGAGAGTTGCATTCAAGGATCCGATTTGCAGACCTTGGTTTCGTAGGCATGAGAGTTTTCAGTCAAAATATTAGGTGACAGAAATGTTCTTGATGAAAGTTGGAAAGAAGATGAGAAAAAAAGCAAAACTCACAAAAAAATTATGCAATACATTTTTTTAACCTAAAATTTTATTACAATTTTTGTTTTCAGTTATTCTTTTTTTTTATTTAAATAAAAAAGTAAGTTAAAAATAATTGATTTAAATATTCTGATGGTTCTTTTCTGCCAGCCAAATTCATGAATCTATTTTGTTCCTCAAGCAAGAAATAGAAAAAATTCTGACACGGAGGAACCGACTTTGCTGTAAAAACCATGAGAATTGTGGGAATAAAATACAATTTTATCAGGTTAACATAAAATATTACATTCAGGGATGGTGAAATGTTTTTTTTGGTAATTAATTCATATGTTATAAAATCTTCTGCCATAGAATTCCTGGCCATCAAAAAATCAGATGGTATCAGACAGAATTTATGCTAAATGGATGCAATAATGACTGGACAGTGAATAAAAAAACGTTCTAAAAGTTTTGTTTTGTAGCACTGTCTGGTCCCCAGCCACAGCTTATTGCTCGTTGGGGGAAATGTTTGGGAATCCCTGCGCTAAACTGAATAACAGTGATTCTTGAGAAGAGGGACAAAATGAGTTTACATTTTCCCCAAACTGCTTTAATTATTCCTCAAGCTTATGTATTCAAATATGACAAATGTTTTGGAAATGTAAAGATGCTAAGGTGCAGGCTCCCAGTAGCAACATTTTTTTGAAAATTACATTTTTTATGGACCTGACCCAGAACTTTGTCAGCACCATCTGACAAAAATAAATATAAAATTATTTTTTAATGACCCTATTAGTGATATTTTTACTCAGTTTTACAGACAAATGCTGCTCAAGAAACAAGTATTATTTTAAACAAAAAACAACATCAAGTCAATCAGACAGAGTTGACATAGAATTGAAGGTGGTGATTTTTTTTACATTCTTTTTATGTCTGATGGTGTTGTCAAAAGGGCTGCCCAGTGGCGCAGCTGGTAGAGCTGTTGCCTTGCAGCAAGAAGGCTCTGGGTTCGATTCCCGGCCCCGGTCTTTCTGCATGGAGTTTGCATGTTCTCCCTGGAAAACATACATTGTTGTGCTCACATGGCCCAGGTTAGTTTAGTCAGTGATTTAAAAAAATATATTTTTTGTATTTTATTCAAATTTTGTGCTTTATCCATAGGACCTGTTTTGTCCCTCTTCTCAAGAATCACTGAAAAATTGAGCTTTAATTTTATTTATTGGAGCAAAAAGCTGCTATTTTCCTATGAGAAATATTGGTATTTTCTCAACAATGCCTTTGGAGCAGAAAAAAAATGAGACATGCCGAATTTTAGTTTCTAATGTCATAAATCAGCTGGAGTGAAAAGTTACTTTTATTTATGCAACAGATGAAGTGGAATCCTGCCTAAAAATGTCTAGTTGATATTTATGTCATTCAGCTCCAGCTGTCATTTCTCAGACATGATGTTTGATCTTTAGATGGACTTTCTGCTGCAGTCACCTCACTGAGCTGCTGCTTTATGGAGCGGAGAGGAGGGGCTTCCCATGGATATGCCCTCCCAGCCCACTGACACTAACAGGGCTTCCAGTGGAAGTGGGTGAAGTGATGTGTGAAGCTGATGGATATGGAGGATAGGGGAGTCAGGCGACCCGAGGTCTTCCATCAGAACAACAGGAGAACCATCACAGCAGCAGAGACCCAGGTCGGCTCAGAACATGCGGCTGTCATCGGGCTGGACGACGCTTCTTTACCTGCTGCTCCATGGAGCTGCTACCATCTGCACAGGTACACCACACTTTAGTTTAATACACTATAAAAACTGAAATATTAACCCCGACCGAAGAGTAAAGCACCAGATTCAGTCTTGAGTCTTAGTGTCCGCAGAATGTTAAGAGGTCATTTTTCTAATTGATAAAAGCACATTTTTGTCTGTTGAGTAAATAATTGACAATATCAAATAGCATCTCCACATTTGAGAAATTATTCAGATATATCTAATGCAATTAATTTCTGAAAATGCTCTGACAAGTGTAGTTCTGCCAAAATTATTGATCAACAAAGTTTGATTTGCCAAAAATACAGTTAACTGCCCAAAAATAAATTAACAATTTAAATCAGTAAATTTAATGAGAAGTTTACTATAACCTGTGATTTATTATTTAATTATAACATTAAAGCACAAAAAAAATCAAAAGAATATTACAAGGTGGGTATTTTGTTTTGTAAATATTTATTCATGTAGTTTAAGTTACTCAAATTTAACTTTAGAAAATATTCACTATGACTCATTTTGCTGTTTAAAATTTACCTTAAAGCAACAAAAGGAAAATCTGTAACTCATAAAATGTTAAATTTAAACAAATGTTTGTAAGATGTCCATAAATATGCTCATCATGTTTGATGTAAGTAAAAGTTGTTGAGAAGTTTTAGCTGCACTCTCATAATGGAATTTTTTAACTTGCAGTTTAATTTGACCAAATATAATTCACCAAATCAAAGCTAGTCCCTTAAAAGTGCTGAAAATGTATTTGACCCTGCTTCCGATAAATTGTGCTTTAAGATTTTTCAACCTATTTTCTACTTTTGTCAAGTTTTAGTTGATACGTCTGGATTTAGAAGGTTATTGGGCTGCAAAATTAAGTGAAGCTTTTGATAATAACTGATTACATTTAACTAGGAGAATATCCAGTCAGATAAGTAACATAATTGAAAAACAGTATTTTATATTTACTATGGTTATGTTTAGCAAATATTAACATTTATTTCAGGATCGAAAACATGCATGTGTGGCAAAAAGACTGGAGAAATTTAGGGAGTTACTACACTTTTTATTGCAACAGAATTATTAAGGATATAATACTTTCTATTTATATGCTATTACGCGAATTACATTAAGTCACCTTTTGCTGTTTTGACACTTTTACAACAGCAAGTGAATGTTATTAGCAGAATAAAATGTCCTTTGTTTATTTTGGTGTGAAGTATCCATTGAGTTAATTCTGTAGAAAAAATAAGCAGCGAAAGCATCAATGTTTTTTTTGTATTCAGGCTGCTGACATAAAACCCACTCTGAGAGTCTCTAACAACCCAACAGATCCACACATACAAAGAAATCAACACAAATTAGTCCATAAATCAGGTGTAATAAAGTGAAATGTCAGCATTGAGCTGAAACGTGCTCCGCGCTCGGCGGCTTTCATTGGTTATAACAGAATCAAAATGTTTCCTGAATGGAGAAACTAGTGACATGCATTTCTAAAACTTTCATTCAATCTTGAAGGTTTTCTGTACTTGTCTCAGTGAAAAAATATCCAGTTTTGTTATTAGACCCCAACGAAGAGCAGTCTTATGAGTTCCTCAGCTCCTCCATCCTTCAGTTATATGAGATCTGCTCACATAATGGTGTTGCCACCTCCAAACTTCACATTTATTGTGGTTTTTGACGGTTAGGTGGAATGAAATTTCCCTTCTAATGGTGTGAATATCCAAAAAGATGAGATTTGATCTTATTTTAATATTCTGCAACAAACTTTAAGCATGCTTTTTTTCAGAAGTCGAGTCTTGTGCAGTGAATAAGCCGTGGTGATTGAATGAATCTCTTGTTGTTTTCATGGAAAAACTGGATCTGGATAAATAGACAGATTATTCTTTTGCCATATTTCTTGAGACTAGTAGCCAGTAGTGGCTGGTTTCTGGTGAGATTATGTTCTCTGCACAGAGATTATGGCCCCAGTGGTGCTCAATGGCACATTTAAATGATTAAAAGTATATCTGTACTTAATGGCATCATTATGTTTAGTTTCTTGTGTTATATACTGGCAACAAGAAACCTTTTTATGAGTTTTTTTGCTCAGTGATAGGAAGCAGATTTCAGTCATTTTCTATTCGTAGCTTTATTTTTTCATATATGCATTCCACTTCATAACACATAATATAATTTGTGGACAAAGTTTTCATGGTTTCTGTTTATGTGTAGACTGCTACAGGCCTCTGGGGAATTTAATTTATTTCTGTCTTTCTAAGGTGAAGAGCGTTTTTCCTTTCTGTTGATCCACATGTGAATGTGAACAATTTGCTGGTTTTCAGTTAAAAAGCCTCCCAGTAGCCCTGGTAGGTTTGCTAACGCCACCTTGGTGAGGCTGGCTGACTTCTTGAGCGCTGGATATAAGAAAGGAGTGAGACCTGTGAAGGACTGGAGGACGTCCACCATCGTTGCCATAGACCTCATGGTTTACTCCATCCTCAGTGTGGTGAGTTCTGCTCACAGTTCAGGGGATCAAGAATGTCTCTGGAAATTCCTGAACTGGCTCTTAAGCAACGTGATGGATTTCAGACTCTCATGTGTTTCTGTGTCTTAATAAAGGACGAGAAGAACCAGGTTTTGACGACATATGTGTGGTACAGGCAGGTAAGAACAATCTGAGTTAGGGCTGGATAATATGGCTGAAAGTGTATCATAATATAAGCATCTCATATCAGTGGATATTGATAATTATTCATTTGCTTTTTTGTGATAAATATCTGAAATTCTGCCAAACTGGTGACTTTGTCAAGTTGTGCGGTTCTGGATGTGAAATTATTGAAATTTCTTTCAGACATATTGTCCATTGATATTGATCACGTATCGATTGTGATATATATTTTTATTGATTAATTGTACAGCTATAGTATGAATGAATACCTACTTGTTGATATTTTGTGAAAAACAATGTTTTAATTTTTGGCCTAAACTCTAGAAATTGGGGAAAAAACCTGCAAACAGACAGTGGGCCATTCAGATGAAGTAAAATATCTGGATGTTTTGATTTTATTTGATCCATATATGAATGAACTGTTTCAGTGCTCTAATGTTTTAGATTGCATCATAAATAAAAATTTAATTTTATGCACATTTGTACTTTTTCTTTTAGTGTTTTAGAATTTCAATCTTTCACAGTGTTTATGTCTGATTATATTGATCTTCTGTAATAACCATCAGGTTTATTATTCTTTATTTTATGCATTATAAGTGTATAAAAAGTGCAGGGCTATTAGAATCTGATCATTGATGGTGCTGAATCTTTCAGTCGTGGACGGATGAGTTCCTGGTGTGGAACCCAGAGGATTTTGATGAAGTCAAGCAAGTCTCCCTGCCTACAGCCAACGTCTGGGTTCCTGACATTCTCATCAACGAGTTGTAAGAGCTTTCCTTCACTTCAGCCCTTCCATTGAGCTCAATGTGATCATCCAGACGTGGTTCGTATTTGTTGTGTGTAACCGGCAGCGTCGATGTGGGGAAGTCTCCAGACATTCCTTATGTCTACGTTACACATGAGGGTCTGGTGCAGAACTACAAGCCCATCCAGGTCGTCACCGCCTGCACACTCAACATCTACAACTTCCCGTTCGACGTCCAGAAGTGCAGCCTCACCTTCCAGAGCTGGCTGCACACCAGTAAATCAGCATTTATTCACAGAGGAAACATAAAATGTTAAATGCTTGGCTGAGATCTGAAAAACAGTGCTGTCTTTGTAGACAGACTTGCTTGTCTACAAAGTTCTTCTCTTTTTGCTTTGCTTTGCTTCTACTGTTTAAATGTTTCAGATCATCAAACTAATTTTAATAACAAAGATAACCTGGGTAAATATAAAATGCAGTTTTAATATGATGGTTTCTATGGAGGCTGAGAGGCGCAAATGTGATGTGCTGCAAATAATGCAAACCCCAAAACAACACACACACAAATCAAATGCAACAGAATAACTGCTGTATTAATCTAAGAGAATAATGAAAATATCCCAGAAAATATATTAACAACAAAACAAAAAAATCACACAAAGTGTTCTGGGTATGGCTTCTAGTGTAAATATTTTAGTACACTTAAGATAAGACAAAACTAACAAGTAACTTTTCTATAAGATATATTACCTTATTTTAAGTGAATAATTCCTTAGTATGAATAAATATTATTATTTTAAACTTAGAGCAAGACATTTTTTCCTTTTTAAAGTGCAACTATGACTTTTTGAAAAATGTAAATAAATTAGTGATTTGAAACAAACTCCTTTAACTTGCTGAAAAGTTTTTTGCTTTAAAATTTAAATCTTAGATCTTTTAAAAGGCAAAAAAGCACAGAAAATGACAGATTTCACCTCCAAAGCAGCACATCGCATCCTGATTGTGAGCAGAAGAGTTGTTGTTTTGTTTGGTGCTTCCTGCTGTGGTTTAGGCTCACAGAGCTGGGATGAGGGGAGGGGGGATGAGGGGACGGGGGGATGAAGGGCGGATGAGGGGACGGGGGGATGAGGGGACGGGGGGGACGGGGGGATGAGGGGTGGGGGTGAATGTCAGGCCTGCTTCGCGCTGCTTCAAACATTGTGTTTGATCTGCAGTCGATGACATCAACATCACCCTGATGCGAAGCCCTGAGAAGCTCCGGGACGACAAGAGTGTCTTCATGAACCAGGGAGAGTGGGAGCTGCTGCACATTCTGTCCAACTACAAGATCTTCAGCGTGGACAACGACGACTACTACGCAGAGATGAAGTTCCATGTGAGTGTGCAAGAAAAAGTGCTGAGACTAAATTTTGAATGTTTCTCAACAGATTAGAAACACCAAACAGGACAAAACCTTTTAGGCTTCTGCCTAAAAGGTTTTCACGTTTCACGTTTTCATGTTTTGTTTCACATTCTAATGAATTTTGGGTTTGGAGGTTACCTAGATGGATGACTTATTTTCAGGTCACACATTCAAAGCATAAATTATTAACAAATTGAAGTTTAAATAGCTTTCTGTCGCTACAAGCTTCTTATTTGGCCTAACGTGCAGCTGCTTTCCCCAGGTGGTGATCCGACGGCGGCCGCTGTTTTACACGGTGAATCTGCTGCTGCCCAGCGTCTTCCTGATGGTGATGGACATCGTTGGGTTCTTTCTGCCTCCAGACAGCGGAGAGAGAGTTTCCTTTAAGATCACTTTGCTGCTGGGCTACTCGGTCTTCCTCATCATTGTATCCGACACTCTGCCTGCCACGGCCATCGGAACGCCACTGATAGGTGACCAGGGCTCTAGGAGGAGTTTACATTTAACCAAAAGACTATTTAATTACATCTAAAGAAATGCAACATCATTAGGTTTTTTTTTTTTTTTTTTGTGTGATTTTGCGTTAAAACATCAGACATGGATAGATTTTTGTGACAACATCCAAAACTAATTAACTCAAGCAGACAGTGTTGTACTGGAGCATATTGAAATATTTATATTGAATATTGAAAACAATTGAATAATGAGCTAATGAGATGCTAAAGGGTAAACTGGTTCCAGATTGTGTTACTTTATATCGTCTCATGCATCTCACCTAACTTGGTATTGCATCTTATCACATTAAATTGCATTATTTCACTTCATAATACATATTCAAATCACATAGTGTGTTAACTTCAAAATGATTGAAGCCAGTGGAGGACCTATGTTTACAGTGATCTTTGGATTTGACCAACATTAGTGTCAAAACATTGGAGGTTCAGGAGAAGCAAGGCCAGATGGCATAGAGCAGAGGTCTTCTACTTCACATCATATTGACACCAAGTTGCATTGTACTGTATCTCCAAAACCTTCCATCTTTGTGCTCTTCCCTGGTCCTGCAGGTGTGTACTTCGTGGTCTGCATGGCTCTCCTGGTGATCAGCCTGACAGAAACCGTACTGATTGTTCGTCTGGTCCACAAGCAGGATCTGCAGCCACCCGTCCCCCACTGGGTGAAGTATCTGGTCCTGGAAAGAGCTCCTGTTCTCTTCTGCATCCACAAGAAACATCGCTTCTGTGCAAGGCTCTCGTCTCAGGCTTCAGAGCTGGACCGCTCCAAGGACAACAACTACGGGACTGGTAAGGTGTAGATGGTTTTCAACATCACCTCCCCTTTACAGGTTTAAATCGATTTCATTTTATTTTTCCTTTTACTCATTCAATATTAAATGTGAATAGTTAATGTGACAACTAAAAGAAATAACTAATGAAACAGAGGAGAAAGAAGAATAGACTTATAACATCCACCCCTGTTCACATACAAATAAAGTTAGCCATTCAGCTCAGAAGACAACAATCACATATTTGGGAAAATGTAAATACAAAAAAAAAACTGAGTAAATTTCTGCCAAAAAAAATCTCAGTAATTGTCTAAAAAAATAAAATAAAATTTCTGAGTATGAAAAGTAAAAAATTTGCTAGAATAAAGTCTGAAATTTCAGATAAACCTCAGAAATTTTCTTAAGGAAACTTGGAAATTTTAACATTTTCAAAAGTCGAAAATCTTCGACTTTTGAAACATAAAAATTTCTGAGATCACAAAATTGTTTGTTTTTTTCTCACAAATATTTTAGTTTTCAAATCGACTTTTCAGGTTAAATTTTTTTCTATGATATTTCTGAGATTAATCTAAAAATGTCTTGGCTTTTTGTCTATTCCAAATGTTCTATTTGGTTACTGTCTTTTCCTTTTGTCAGTCACATTATCTAAAATAGGATGTTTAGGTCGTTTGAATAGAAAAATTGGTTTCTGAACTAAAAATAATTTCTGAATCAAATATTTTTTTTTTCTGAATCGAATCGTGGCCTTTAACTTTGAAATCGAATAATTAGACACTGAAAGATTTGCACCTCTATTTTACAAGTTCTACCCCACACTTTCACACAATATGTCAGATCTGGCAAAATAAGAACGAATCTTTGAGTTGATTTAATATTTTCTTCCTAACCAATCACTTTCTTCATAGACATAAGGGGCTAAATAACAAGATTATACCTTTGTCTCATCCTGCAGCCCAGTGCCCCCTCCACCACACCTGTGAGATTGGCCAGAGGCTCAGCCAGCAGGACAGAGAAGGCGGGATGCTTGGACTTCGCCTGGCTCCATCCAGGGATAACACTCCGCCCGTCATGGACAACATCCTCCAAGAGGTGACGGCGATACGGCAGTTCCTGGAAAAGAGGGACCGGTGTCGGGAAATCGCCAAGGAGTGGCTCCAGGTTGGCTACGTGCTGGACGTGCTGCTCTTCAGAGTCTACCTCGTGGCCGTGATCGCCTACAGCATCACACTGGGCACTCTGTGGTCGGTCTGGCAGGTGGCCTGAGCTTCGCCCCTCCACAAAGTCAGCGCAGGTCAATCACAAATAAGTATATCAAGTGTAAGTGGCTGAAGCTCATCAGGTAAAGGAGGCATTCATGAATAGAGAAATAACTCCTCCAGATGAGCCCGCAATGTAAATTCAGAGGACGAGACACTAAAATGTCCTCATAAACATTATAATTTAGGCCTAATCTAGTAGTTTGGAGGCTTATGACTCAAAAGTAACAAGAGGGGCTTCATCAGGAGGAGAAACACAAAAGCTTTCTGAGACGCTCCAAGGCACATTGGCATTCTGACCCAAACTGTTTTAGGTGCAGTTAATACGCCTTATTACAGGGGAAAAAACAGGGATATTAGTGATATTAGTTTTATCCCAGATATCTACTGAGTTGAAGAAAACAATGAAAAACAATCATCTGAAGACAAGAAATGACAGTAAAGTTGGTTACCGAATGAGAAAAATCTATGACTATATAAATGGAGACTAACATTTGTCCTATGTTGCTACACATTTAATGATTTACTAAATGTAAACTCCTAACAAATTCTTTCAGACAAATTTTTACATTTACATTTTCCTCAACCTGAAACTTTGGAAATGTGAAGTGGGACAGTTTTTTGAGAGCTACACATTAAGGCTGTTGTTGACACAAAGTTTTCTTATCTCTCCACATGAAACAAAACAAACAAAAAACCTGACAGCTTTAATGTTGAAGATTTAAAGCGGTTTAAGATAAAAAAAAGAGAGCTCAACTCATCTTAGTGATTTTCCAGTAGATAAATGTAGATAAATGAAATGATGTAAGCAGACAAAGAATGTGTGTTATAATAAAATATCTAATCTCCTTGTTGCTAATTACTACAGGCTACGACTGTAGGCAGTAGTTTCTGGTTATCTCTCTGCTCTGCTTGTCCCCCAGAGCGGCGGACAGGAAGTTACAATAAGCTGGTATTAATATAGCAAAAGTTAGCTAATGATGGATATAAGCTTATGTTAACTCGCTAACTTTGGCTAACCTTGTAATCTGAGCTAACACATAGAAAGCCAAAACCTGACTTTTACCTTCTTGCCTGAGGTTCATGTACATTTTGACTGGAATCCTGGAAAATACAACTTGTCAAGCACACCAAGACAGTAACAATGATTTTTTCTTTTGTGCATCATTGTGTGTATAAACATTTTGGTTGTGTTTTTGTGCCAACAGAAAATAATGCTGTGTGTAATGACTGGGAAAAAAAACGTGAACATTTCTACTATGTTAAATTTTGAACCTCGCCTTTCAAAAAGATAAATTTAACTTCATTTTATTCCTCTCCAATTGTCCTCATGTAACTGTGTGCACTACTTAAGAAAAGATAAGTTAACAAAAAAGAAACATAACTGAGTGTGTAAATGAATAATTTTGACACACAAAAAAATAAACGATGGATTAAGCACTTAATCAAAAAAACTTATCACTACGTTTTAACTCTATTACTTATCAAACTGCTCTTCCTTCCATTATATTAAATTAATTATCATTTAATATCAACTCCAATAAAATTCTGGTATGTCTTGGTGTATAAAATGTATGCTACAGTCTCACTGGTTTTCAGATTATCTGTATGTAATGTTACCAGCAGCCCGCAGTTCACACAGTGACCACATGATGGCAGCATGTACAACAACATTCCCCTCCTTCACAGCACCCACACACATGTGAACCCGATTTTTCAATCAAAGGGACTTTAATATTGTCCCTCTGATTAAGAGGAGAAAATGTCAGAAATATAAAGGAGTTAACGATTTACTGCACTAAGTGATTAAAACACTCTGGCTCTGATTTAACTGTGTTGAAAGTGATCAAAGAATAGAAACAAGAGAAAGAGTTTTTAGACATGTGGAAAACATGTCTTAAAAACTCCCTCCTTAAAAAGCCTAACAAACCATTCACCAACCCCTTCCTTCCTAATGCCCCAAAATAAGATCAAAGTGACACCAAAGCAACAGGTCTGACAGAACCATTCACAATGACTTTTCCCTCCTTATTTCCTGTTTTTGTTTTTTGTCAAAATCCTGAAAGAGAGGCCTCATTAGTTTCCAATATGCTGCAGCCCAGATCTGATTGTGAGTGCGTCACATGGAGGAAATGAGCAAATATTGGAGCGATATTAGGACACAGCGGAGACACTTTGATGTGACACGGTTTTCATATGTAAAATAAAAAGGCATCCACACAGATTTGACTGAATATTTCATATTAGTGAGATGTGCTTGCTTCTTCTCAACAGCGGAGAGAAAATATTACCAGAACACACATCCTGCTACACCACCTAAGTACAGAAAATTTTTCATGCATTTTTTTGAATGAATTAGAGGTAATTTGTCTGCTATTCTGGACGGACATTTCATGATGCGATCCTAGAACTGCATCAGTTGTGAAGTAAACATTCACTTCAGGGTTGTGGTAAAAAAAAAACATGCTCCTAAAGGTGTTGGACTGAAGGCTAAAAATCTGAAAATTGTACCAAAAACTCTCTGCTGAAGTAAACCCCCCGATCCCCAAAAACCACTTCTATTAATGAACTTAAAACTTAGAAAAGTTTCCTTCTTCTCTCTCAAGAGCTTCAAGATGTTGCTCCGCCTCAGCGGGACTGGAATGTGGGTCAAGGTTGGCTGTGATTTCATTGCTGTAAAGGTCTTTTCTAATTCAAAACATTATCTGATAATTTGTGAGCAGTTGTTTGAAATATCTCATGCAAAAGCTGCATGCATAGAACTTTTATATGAAGAATATATTTTTAAACATTTCTTGAAACTGTTACAGAATCATAAGAGTATGGTATGAGACAGATAATCTTTGAAAAAATAAAATAAAATCAAGCTTCTCTGCCTTCTCACAGTGTTTAGTAAAAACAACCAATCAGAGCCAGGAGGCGGGTCTTAGTGCTGTCAATCATCGTTTTGTGTATCTGTTGTTTTTATGTGGATGTTATTACATACATTATGAGCTTAGACTTTAACTGCATTGCTATAAACCCCATTAGTAAGTTGCTTTGGATAAAAGCATAAAAATTATTGATGAATAACTAAACATGGATATAATCCACTGCTGTAAGATAAACCGGCACTAAGATTTTATCACATGAATCTGGTTGGTTTCTTAAACAATAAGCATCTTCAACTCAGAGAAAACCCAGGGGTGTGTCTGGAGGCGGCACACCCCTGCATTATGATTGGCTGAGGCCAACCCTGCCTCCATACTTTGTTGTGCTTCTATGAGCAGCTGCTGAGCCACCAGATTATTTTCAGTGTCTCATGTGCCGTCGCTGCTCTTGCCTCTGGTTTTATTGCTCCTCCTGGAGCAGGATATAATTTCCAATGTTTAAAAAAATTATTCTGAATGCTGTAATGTCCCAGAGCCTTGAAAATGAACTATTACATATATATTCACATCAAAAGTTGTATGCAATGTTCTCCAACCAGAATAGATGGAAAACATCTGAACATCAATCGGGACTTTGACTGGACCATTCTAAAATATATATAGGGCTTCATCTAAGCCTGTGGTTTAGAATCATGGTCCATTATCCTGCATGTCTAGCCTCCAAACAGCCAACTTAAAGAAATAATGAAATTAATTGAGATTTATTTTTTACTTCACAATTATTTTGTAGTTTATGATGATGGTCTGCTACATATTAAAATTCTCCAAAGTTTGTTATATTGAGACAAAAAAAAACAAAACACAAAAACAAAAACAAAAACATGACCCCCTTTTAGTGTTCAGCTCACCCTGAAACAGAACTTTGAATGAGTTTATTTAAGGTGGTGGAGTTGGACAAACTGCTTCATTGAAAAAAAAAATAACAAAAAGAAAACGTTTGATGAGAACAGTGAAAGAAAAGACGTCACGGGGATTAACTTCAAAGCATCTTCCAGGCATGCATAATTAATACAGATGTATGTGTTTTTGCATACTGGATTGTTGCTACAATTTTTCCTGCATTCTTTGAGAAACTACTAGAAGAATAATATATATTTTTAATTCTAGTGTCACTCAAATTATTTTTATTAGTCTAACATTTTAGCACACATAAATGGTATGCCACTCTTCATAAAGACTTTGCATTAACTTGCGTCCATCTTTGATTCATTCCTATAGCCGGAGCTTAATCCAGGGCTGTCCAAACGTTTTGACACGTGGGTCAAAATCATCAAGTCATCAGAACAGGTGGACCTGATGAATGTAATAATTAAAAAAAATAAAATTACTGAGTAATATTGTGATTTATTTTAAAATGAACACATTAAAATTTAACCTACTCAATAAACTCAGCATGCTATGGTTTAAATAAAATGGTCAGATTCTTTAAAGGGAATAGATGTGCACTCTAAACTTAAAAAGGGTTTTGCATGTTTGCTTTATAAGAAAGAAAAACATAAAAAAACAACATTTAGCCCATTCTATCCAATTAAACCAAGATTTGATTCTGTTGTTTTTCTTTTTTTCTTCCAAGTTCAATATATTCATTCATTCATTAAAATGTAATCTGGGAGCACCAGAATCTGCTGTTGAGTAAAAGTCACTGGATAGTTGGGGTGAACATAAAAAGCCTTGTTATATTTAATTTATCAAGAATAGATTTGCTCACATTAAGGTTTGAAAGTGTCCATCTGCATCAACCTCCTGTAGATTTGGTGAAACAAATCTTTATTATTTTTTTAATTGCAGTCAGTGACCACAAAATGATCTGTCTAGGAGCCACACATGGTCCCTGTGCCACACTTTGGCTTGGGCCAAACACACACACCCAGACACACGCAAGCACACACGGACAGAAAATAATCTTTTTTTTTTTCTGTAAAAAGTTTTTTAAGGAGTAAATATAGAGCCAGATGATGAGACAACATGAAATCCATTTTTTATTTTGTTTTCTAACTGCAGATTCAAAGTATACAACTCAACATCATGATTTGATTTTCATTATGAGACCCATAAATAAAAATACAATTAAAAAACCCACTTCAATCAACAATCTACTGTTAGTAGGATTTGAAAAAAGATTATTTTTTAATATATTTTTTTTCTATCAAAAGGCACAACATTGAATTTATTGACAACATGGAGAAGAGAACCTGCAGCATTAAATCTTTTAATTTTCCTTTTTATTTTTTTTTCCAACACTCCATCAGAGAACACTGAAATGTTACAAAGATGTGTCTGAATCTACATGGAGAGAAACAAAACAGGAAAAAACAACCTCTATATCAACAGACGGTGGCTATAGATTGGTGCCACGGCTTAAACAGGAAACGTACTGCCACGGGAAACAAAACAGAAACCAACCGAAAAATTAAAATAAAAATAGCACATTGTCGCCGGAAAAGACAAAGGACCTTCGCAAAGCTCTAATGCAAAATTTCAAAAAACATTTTTTTTCCATTTTATTTTTGTACAAGTGACAACAATACAAGAACAACAACAACAACAACAAAAAAGAAAATAAAAATAATAATTGGGCACCTTCTAAGATTAGGCTAAGATTAGGTGCTGAGGTAGACAAAAACTAAAACAATTCAAATCATAATAGAAACACTATTTTCTTAATACAGAGCAACTCGACTGGCACTTGTGCTGCAACGACAATGGAGGAGAGAAGTAGCACAGACAAAGCCAGGGAAAGACGGGGGAAAAAAGCTTTGTTACGATACAAAAAAACAACAAAAAAAAAGCTTTGTCACGCTTGGTCCGACGGGGCAATTGGTCCTCAGTGCTAATATAAAAAAATACAATGTCTTGGTGCTTTGTTACTCAAACAGTTTTAGTCTAGACCTCAATGGCACATGCACTGCAACACTGCATGAAAATGGCTACTTTGTTCTAGAAAAACACCACACCAAAAACACAGAGTGCCAGCTTCCAGGGATGCCATGATTCCTCTCGGACCAAATTTTACATCCCCGACTGATAAATGCATTTTGTAGATCAAGGGGATAAACAAATAATAATAATAATAATAATAATAAAAAAAGTACTTTAATAAACAGAAGCCTAGTGCCAAACTGCACAAATGGAGGTTTTCCACTCATTTTCTCCTAAAAATCCTCTACAGCATTGCTGTTGAGACAAAATAATAATAATTGCATGAATTCAAAATGTCTTTTTTTTTTTTTTATATTTTACTCTAAATCAGCTGCTGAGAAAAAAAAAAGCTTCCGGATGCCAATAACAGAGTACAGCTTAAAGAAGTGAATTCAGAAGGTTTATTGCAACAGTTGGCTCTAAAAAACAAAAGAAGTCATAATTTGAGCTTCATGACATCCCTATGGTGCTGGAGACAACACTTTTATTTTTCTTCTGGAAATACAGAACGTAAGCAGATACAGATGGATTATTTTTGTCAAACAATTTCCATTTTTAGGCACAAAGATAGTACAGAAACACCCGAGGAACACTGAGGGAAGAACTATATCGATGCCAATGTATATGTATATATTTATATATATATATATATATTCTTTTTTTCCCCAACAGAAAAAAGTGGCATAGAATATCATTTTATTTTGTATCTGATTAGTGCAGTCATTTTCCCACTAATACGCACACACACACACACACTCTCACACAGTTACACACTTTTTCAACAAGTAGAAAACATTCAGAGGACGATGAGAAGAATAATGTGACTGAACAGGCTTGCATTGTGGCGTTCAGACTGAACCGTGACAGGGTTTTCATTTATTATTATAGTGGGTGGATATTACCCGAAGCCCCGCCCACCACCCTGGCCTCAGCTCACAGTGTTTGAGAATAAAATGGCAAGACACCACGGGACATGCCTTCCCTTATTCTTTTCTTTTTTTTTTCAAGTACAAAGAAATAAACTAAATAAAAATGTTGACAGTCAAGTTTGATTGACATAACTGAATGACGAGTACTAATTGGTCGGCTCGGCAGCGCCCCCTGTCTGCCGTTTCCGCTATTTTATAATTTTTTTTTCTTTTTGTATTGTCTTGTGTCTTTATTTTTAATAATCGTCACTTTTTCACACATTTGTAAAACTGGTGGATAGATTTAGTCTTTCACCGACAATGCAACTGACATCCAGAAAGCAACACTTATTATTACAACGTGTTCACAAATATTTTTTTTTTTCCTTTTGTTTTTGTCCAACAATATCAAAGAGGAGCAGGCAAAAATGATTCACACCCAGAAGGAGGGGAAAAATAACGCTTAAAAAAAATTACAAATATTATTTGTGCCCTGCTTTAACCCTCCACAAAAATGGAAAAAAGGACCGACACTGAATACAAAAATATCACCATTTTTTTAATATATCAAATTGCCTCTGCTGGCTCTTGTTCAGAAACACACGCATGCTTCTCTCAAAGGGAGAAGCTCTATTTTTAACCTTCTGGTTTGTCTTTTTTCTTTTCTTTTTTGTTTTGATTACGCCTTGCACGTCCAAATTGTCCAATGCGCTCGGCATCAAATATGACCTGCCCTGTGCACTGCAGCGTTCTCAACCAACATCCTGTTCACTTTGCTGTTTTTTTTTATTATTTCACATTACAAAACTACAACTCTATTCACATATGTTCAAGTTTAAATTCTTGTTTTTAAACGCTCTCAAGAAGCGACAGAACTCATCCGTCTTGCTCGTCACTTTAAGGCTTCAAAATAGCTTTTTTTAAAGTTTTTTTTCCCTCTGCTCTTCTGTCGTTGGAGGCGCAGGGGGAGAACGTAAGAGAAGAATAAACATCCATTCGAATGACTTTCCTCGTCCTGCCCACCTCCGCTTTACCGCTTTATAGAGACTTTTCTTAAAAACACAGACAATCATAAATCAACTTAAAAAAAAAGCATGAGATGATGTAGCTTTGACAAATAATGCAAAACACAAACATAAAAGAATGAGTTTTTCTTTTTTTGCCCTAAAAAACAAACATGAAAACAACTCAGAGGTAGCTTTTAGAACGAATGAGCGAACCATCCGGCTCCTTAAACAGACTTAATACCAAGTTTGGTAACACAGAAAACAAAATGAAAAAGAAAACTGAATCTCTTCTCTGTGGCACTTAATTTCTCTGCGAATGTGCTCCGCCTCATCACATTTTGTTTCTGCGATGCATCCTCCGACTCGCACCGGCCCAAACGTACACATGACACAAAAAGGGAAATTATAAAATACCCAAGGAACATGAGGTCACACACACACAAAAAGACCTAACAAAGAAAACACAGAGAGAGAGAGAGTGAGAGAGAAAGAGGTAATTCAAGTACGATGTGTTGAGCTCAAACTCAAAGTCAATAAAAAGAACCACAATAAGAGACGAGAGGGATGAAGCGCACAGACGGAAACGCAGAAAGAGCTCATTTACTCTGCCTGGCTGCGTCTCATCCAACCGGTGACCACCTGCCTTTTGGATATGTACATCCCCAAAAGATGTCATGACAATCACTTGTGTGGAACAGGTTTAAACGTCAGAAAGTTGGAGATGCCCACCTTCACTTTTCCAGCGTTGTTTTCCTCAGAAGGACTGAGTAGAGTGCACGTTTCAAACGATAAGGATGCTTCGCTTTTCCAGGCGGGGAAAGTAATAAAGTAAAGTCTAAAAAAAGGTGGGAACTTTCCGTTTTCTGACGTCGAAGCATCAATCTGTACTTTCATACAGCCTCATCATACGCTCCTCATTTCCAGACGTTCACATTCAGGGCTCTTGCCATTTAGTCCTTAAAACCGATGAACGTTGGGATTGTGCAGCTAAGGCATCCTCAGCATGTTTACTGCAAACCGTCCGAGTCACAGGATTCACGCAGACGACAAGCCTTCTCCCCCTCATGATTCGTTTTCCTCCGCTGTGGTGAGCTGACAGATCTACGGCAGCTGAAGCTTTTCTGCTATGAGTCAGTTTGTGTTGGGTATCGTTAGTGTGAGACACTGATTGTCATGGGGATAAATGGGTAGAAGCAGTCCAGATGCCTATTGCTGAATATAGCTGGGTTTTCTTGTGCGATATTATGATAGCGAGTTATATTTCGTTGAAGGGTTTATACACCTTGCTGACATCAAACAGAGACTGTTGTCGTAGCTTGCTTTACCTGTGCAATGAAGCATGATAAACTATGATGCAGAGCTAAAAAAATAACAATAACATATGACATAAAAGTGACGGTTGTCGGCCTTGAGCGGCCAGTGGTGACTGGAGCGTCTCCGACCCAGGAAGACCGCTGAAGAAGCTGGGGAGACCTCCAGGGAGAAGCAGCACTGGTGTCTTCCCTGCTTGGTTTGCAGCATCTTACTACTCCCACTAGTCCAGTTCAACTATCCCGTCTACTGCAGAAGCCTGCAGGCGCCCACACTGATTCTCAGGGGCTATCTCAGAGCCACCACTGCTTCTGGTGGAAATTCAGGAATGGACTCATAAACTTGCAGGCTTTTGGGCATTGGCAAAGAAAACAGTTCAAGAACTTAAAACAGAATGTTCATTAAAATGCTCAAATATAGACATAACTCGGAAAATAGCGAATGCAATATTTGGAAAGCACGGTACCAAAAAGCAATGTGAAACAAAAGGAGAGAGGATGGTCAGATAGCCCTTGAGAATCTGCCTTCTCACCAAAGTGGCAGCAGCATCCAAACAGTCACTTCTTTGCAGCCTGCTTTCTTTATGGTGCTGCAGGAAATGACCTGAAACAATAGCACAGTTGCAGATGTAGTGAACGACCCGGTGAATCCGAACAATGCTGGAGAACTCTCTCCATGTCCAAGT